>OX438819.1:11575137-13975137 GCA_949316475.1 Hypomecis punctinalis | reverse complement strand
TGTCGGGTGGCTGTACATAATATATAGCCCTGATTTCAGAAAATGACAATGATGAGAATGAAAGCGACGTTAAAATATTAGAGACCCACAGTCTATACATTCTACCCATGTAAGTTAGTTTCTTGATCTTGTCTTCACTCGAGAACTTTGAAAAACATTGGACATCAGTTCTACTTCTACGAATTGTGTGCCCTACTTAAGGCCTCTTCAACTTGCTAACCCAAAGAGCTGTGATGGAAGGAATCGAAGCGCTGGCATCCAACGTGTTCCGGAAGTATCTTAGATTCACGTGAAGACCTTCGCTACACTTGCCAATACATTGTCTACATTCGAGAATTTTAAGGTCCCATCGACAATTCGTTTCACATACTATGTGTAGGGGCGTAGCTACCGCAGTATCAGCCGTGTCAATAATACGGGGCTCCCGGGCTACAGGGGCCTTAACGTGTGTAAGCAAAACCAAGTAAAATGTTATCCACAATGTCACTTAATCTCGTGCTTCCCGAAAAAAAAACATCTCTTTTTTTCCCGGGTTAAGCATTCTTCCTAAAGTTGTCCTAAGAGGCAGAAATTTTATAACAACTGAAATCGTCTTCAGCTAGACTCACTTAGCTGATATACGTAATTATATTCTAATCATTATCAATTTCCTGAAAAAAAGGCAAGAAAAGTGTATATTTCAAATGAATTGTTTGGCTAGCTCAATTTCTAGGAGGAAGTGACAACTTATAAATAACCGTCTTACCACTAAAGTTTTAACAGTACAAATTGTACGGCTAAACAGTGTTTAAATCTTTTGCGGTAAGGCGGTATATATATATTTCAATTTAATGCAAGCATATTTGTTTCTTTTGTGAGAAATGAGTGATTTGGGCTCCCCAACTATGTTTGATTCTGGGCTCCTCCAAGGCACGCTACGCCACTGCATACCTATTTACTACCAATAAAACATAAATCGACACACTAATGGCGGAGATATACAACTTTGGTGGTCTAGTGGTAGTAACGCCTGTCCTACAATCGTGAGGTGGTGGGTTCAAATCCCGATCCTGTATCTATGAGTTTCTTTGGAACTTATGTACGGAATTTCAAATCATTGGCTTTTCGGCGAAGGAAAATATTGTGTGGCAATCTGCACCAACCCACACTGGGCCCTGGCACTGGTGGTGGATATGGCCCAAGCACCCTTCTCAATTCTCAATGACCCGTTTCCTCGAATCTCGACGTTATGTCACCTAATAAGTGCCTGTAACCGAGCACTTTGGCATCGCGCGGCGTTGTAGTCGGCTTGGAATCGCCTTACGACTAACTAAAAAGCCTGCCCACTACGTAGCTTGGGCAGGATTTTGGCTCGGACACTTTTTTCACGATTGTGACTCTATAGATATTTGCTCGAAGTGAATTTTGTATTATGTACATTGTACAAAGTACATGAATTCCCAAGCGGAGTGAGCGGTGAAACGAAACTTTTATAATACTTACATTTTTGAACTCGTAATATCTTTGTAATAAAATGTCTGAATTAAATAATTTAAAAAGTTGCATAAAGCTATTGAAACAGTCTTGAATATGAAATAATTTATTTTGATAAGGATTAATACCAAGATACAAATTAAGATCCTTTTCCTGCGACGGTATTTCAATTAATTTTTAAGAATAAAAGAACAGTTATTACGGCTCAACTATAATAGTTAGATATATGCTGTCGGGACATTTTTTGTAAATTATGGTGTGTTCTATAAAGTCGTAGTACATTATTTTATTCCATCATCAATATTTTTCGCAGCGCACGCGACGTAAGGAATTTTTCAGGTCTTTTTTTTACACCTTATGTTACATTATTGGAGTTTTAGTAAGGATCCCTAATTTTTTTTAAAATATAATATAGCCTATGTTACTCGGGGATAATGTAGCTTTCCAAAGGTGAAAGAATTTTTGAAATCGGTCCAGTAGTTTCGGAGCCTATTCATTACAAACAAACAAACAAACAAACAAACAAACAAATCTTTCCTCTTTATAATATTAGTATAGACTATTAAAGTATTAATATCAAATATAGTAGACATGTAATGTATGTACAATATATTTATATTATTACTGCTCCATTTTTCAGGTGACATAACTGAGATTATCCGACTTAAGAAAAATATACAGTTACAGGCAGTCCTCGTACTTACGGCATGTTAGGTTCTCGAAATACGCGACGTAAATCGAAACGACGTAAGTCGAGACATATTTTTTTAATATGTTTACATGTAAAATCTTGATTGTCCGGTGTCCCTGAAATAATTAATCAAAATCTGCGGCATGTGCGGGGTAATCCCCGCACGGCGACACCGCGCCCCGACGGCCCCACGGACATTGACCTCGCGACAAGTGAATTATCCTATGCCGGAAATCGAAACCAATGACGTATGTTTAAGGAATAGTGTCAAAACATTGTTCGACGTAACTTGAAACGACGTAAATCGAAACGACGTAAGTCGAGGACTGCCTGTATTTATGCATAAATAAAAAATAAATGGTAATCGGAAGTCACTGAATCTCACGGCACGGCAAGCACGAAGTTTCAGGGTATCTTAAATACTGAAAATGTATTATAAATCTACCTAAGCATATAACTATTATATTTGTACATGAATCTAATGCATTTACTAACAACCTGTATATCTTAGCTTTAAATAAAGTATTTTCATACAAGTTAGTGGATATGAAGTTAGCTACAAGCTACGCAATACCCAATCCTGACTGACGCTGCCATAAAGTCGCGCGTTGATTGGATATTGCGGAGCTTGTAGCTAACTTCACATCCGCTTTGTCGGAGTAGGCCTAGATGTAGTTATACCTACTGTTGGACGTCCACATACAAGATGAATAGATGATATCTTTTTAGACCGCAGCATCCTCGATCCAAGCCGCTTCCAAATAGGCCTATTGGCAGTCTATAGCAGAGGGAGAGGGCTATATCCAACAGAGGACGTCATATGGCTGAGAAGAAGACACTTACGTATCGAAGAAGCAATGCGCAGCAGATAGCACGTGCCGGCGAGTCAGCAGGGAGCCCCCGCAAGCCAACCGCCGGTTGTACTGCACCTACAACATTAGATTAGAGAACGTCTCAATAAAATGACTGAGCATGATATTTTGAGGAGCCCTAGAATTCGCAAATATTTCGCACGGATCGATGTAGCACACATTATTGTTGATTTATCAATAACGGCTCGGCCGATTTCTATGAAATTTAAATGGGACCAATTTCGAAGTATTCCAATAAAAAATGAATTATCGAAATCGGACCACAACGTAAAAAGTTATGCGTGGTTATAGGTAGGTACATAAAAAAATATACGCGTCGAATTGAGTATACCTCCTCCGTTTCGTCGGTCAATGAGTTGTACTCGTATGTAGTTTAGTTTAGTTTATTTATTTATGCAAGATATACGTACATGTGAATACAATCAGTGCTTAGCATATTAGACTAATACTTATTGCTAATTCAGTAGGTGTACATATTCGCCCTGTCTAAAAGGGCGTAGCATAATTATCTTAGAGTATAGTAACTATAGAGCGCTAGTACCGCACTAGACGCCCAGTGCGCGTCGTAGGCAGATGAAGTATAGCTACTTATATATGTATGTTGGCGATTACTAGGGATGGGCACGCGGGCAACGTAAACTCATTTTGTTGTCAATAGATGCAGGTTCAGCGCGGTACAAACAAGTACCTACAAATATATTTCGTGCGATAACATCTAAGAGAATAATATGAGTATAAGTTTTTCTACATGTTACTTACGACATTTATTCAGAAAAATTAAGTATTTATTGGATATGTACGTCAAAAAAATCAAGAAAGTGTACTGAACAAACTTTATTCCATATGTTTGGCTCAAAATTTGTTTGTTTTAAAGCGATAATCCATTTGTTCATCAAATTTTGGTCTTTTGGAAATCTGAAAATTAAGAAAACAAAAGATATTTTTATAAATTTCGACCTTTTTTTGGAATGTTGTTCCGTATTTTGGGTAAGTTTGTCCTTTACATATTTTATACCATATTTGTAGGAGCCTATATTTTCATTACAAAAATACAGTCAGGTATTATGTGGATCGGCGACTGTGGGTGGCATTTTCCAACTGAACGCTACCGTTGCTTGGATGACACAATATATTGTAGGTCCCGTTTAGCTATGTCAGAGGCATTCACGCGGCCTAATAACGCTGACACCAGGGCTAGCCACCAGCCACATACCTACGAACTTACTTATTACAAAAATGTATCTCTCACTATCATTTTTTAAAATTTAATTTAAGTCCATTAAATTAAATTAAACCACTAAAATCTTCAAAATCAATTTAGCAGTGTAGACGTGATATCGTAACATTACATAAATATGTACCGCTATAATAATTTGACATTAAAAATATTAGAAAGTATATCGTACAAAACACACTATACAATTATTTATAATAAATTATAATAAGATTTTAAGTATTAAAGTTACAAAAATCTGTTATATATAATATGCAGTACTTCTAGTAAACATTATATCGACTACAGCGTTGGTCACGTCCCATCTCTAAATCACGCGGCGGGAGTGCGGTGTGGTGCGGTGTACGGGCGAGCCTGTGCGTGCCCGCCTCCCACGTCTTCTTCACCCCCGCGATTCCGGATTTATTTTCATAAAAATAAGTATTATAATCGACTTACCGATGAAATGTGATACTGGATTTCAATTTCGTGTGTTTTCTAGTATCGTTTTTACAAGGTCGAACTGCACATTTCACCATTTTAATACATCAATTTGAAAAAAGTTGCTCGAGAAACGCACGCTCCTAGTACTCTGCTACGACTACAAGCGCTCGCGGCGGGAACGTCGTTTTGTTCTCACTTGTACCTAATGTTCCCACTTCGTCGTGCGCGCTCTATAGTTATTTATATACTCTAAGATAATTATATATTATTAATGCCAGACAGTGTATTTAACAGTAAAGAATTTTCAAAAATATTCTAGTTCGAAATAGGTAGTTACTTTTAATACTTATCTATATCTCTATCATAATAGTAGTATTTGCAGTAATAATTGAATGGCTGACCTTATTTATTATAGCTCTATGCTATGACTAGACCCTTATGTTTGACTGCCTCGGTGGCTCAGTGGTTAGTGACCCTAACTTCTGGATCAAAGAGGCGTGGGTTCGATCCCCACCCAGGGCAAATATTTATGTGATGAACATAGGTGTTTGCTCTGTGTCTAGGTGTTATTTAGTTACTATCTAAATATATATGTATTTTAAAAAAAGTATATATTATGTAAGTAGTATATCAGTCTCTGGCAGCCATACCACAAGCTTTGCTTAGTTTGGGGTCAGAGTCCGTGTGTAAGATGTCTCAAAAATATGTATGTATGTTATGTATAAGTTATGTCTATTAAATTATATCTAGAGTTCTTCTTCTTCTTTTTTTTCTTACGAAGAAGAAGAAGATCTAGAGTTTAAAGTTTATCTTCGAAGAAATCATCTAGGGTATAATAGCACTTTTGTGTTAGGAGGTGGCGTAATTTGTTTTTGAATGCTTTGTCAGAATTTTCGTATTTTAGTGAGTCGGGGATTTTGTTATATATTTTTATTGTCATGTATTCGGGGCCTTTTTTGAAAATCTCCATTTTGGGTTCAGGGAGCACTAGTTTATTTTTTCTTCTCGGGTTGTTAGTTTTGGTGTAAAGATTTATGTGTGTTCTTACAAATGTTGCCGATTCTAAGATATATATGGATGGGAGCGTGAGGATTTTTAAACGGATGAAACGGATGTATACACCGAATCATACAAGTCGGCGCCAAAGACTTTCAGATAAAAAAGGTTTCAAATAAAATCCGTCAAGTACGAGTCGGACTCGCGCATGAAGGGTTCCGTGCCGCCCCCGACAAAAAAGTCACGTTTTGGGAGCCCCCCTTAAATATTTTATTCTATGTATTTGTTGTTATATCGGCAACAGTAGGTAATAATACATCATTTATGTGAAAATTTCAACTCTATCATCACGGTTCATGAGATACAGCCTATAGTGACAGACAGACGGACGGACAGCGGAGTCTTAGTAATAGGGTCCCGTTTTTACCCTTTGGATAGGTACGGAACCCTAATGGTGCAGCTACACTCGCGACGAGGCGAAACGTTCACCGCAGCTGTAGCTAACTTCACATCGTATACAATTGTAGGTTGGTCTACTACAGTCGGCCACCTTTGATTATTTACAAGTAAATAATCTAAGTCGGCAACATGTGAAGTTAAGCTACAAGCTCAATATCCAATCCTGACGCTCACATAAAGCTGCGCGTTCATTGGGTTTCGCGCTGCTTGTAGCTAACGTCACAACCGCCGACTTGTATGATTCGTCTTTTACCTGTGAGTATAGGTAAGGGCCTTGAATTTAAATATCTCCTTGTGTCTGGGTGTTTTCCTTATTTTTATGTGGATTGAATTCGGGGATTCTAAGAAGCAATGAGTAAGAAGCGTTGTATTGATAAATCTTAATCTAGCAATTATCTGTTAGTACTTTAAGCTGCTTTATCTGATTTTAATGATATTGTATGAATTCCTTTTGATGACTTTAGGTACCCTCTTTTAGTATCTTGAGACTATCCCTGAGCTCTATCCGATTCCCATCGACCAACATTGCTGACTGAAGACTACGAGGACGAGGCGGGCGCAGGACAGGCCGGAGGGGGCCAGTACGACGCACGACGCTGACGTTCCATTGATTTTGTGTAAAGCTCGGGCCACAACAAAAATGTATGGAACGTGCGTCGTGCGGGCGTCGTACGGGCCCCGTCCGGCCCGTCCCGCGCCCGCCCCGTCCTAATATAAATCATCCATAAACGGCCATGAGACCGCAGACTTCCAATCTTCTGCATTGGAAGTCTGTGCATGAGACCGAGTAAGAGTAGGAGCGAGCATTGAAAGATAAGGCGAAAGGGAGGTAAGGGAGAGCATAGCATGCGATTATATAATTTTCTAAGATTTCAAAAATTGAGCTTCTGTAACGGGCCAGATGTAAGCCGCTTTGAATAGCTACTTCAGCCGGCGGCTAGTATATTTCGTTCGCAGTGTCAGAACGAGACAGCGTTATGGCAAAGTATATAACTGTCACTTTTTCACACGTCGAAATGAGGTTCTTTTCGTGGCTATTCGTAGTCGCAAGCTTGACTAGCAGGAAATATAATCAGGAGCTTTATTCCTACGCCATGGCTTAGGTATATGACGATATATCCATAATGAGAGCCCAATGGTTACAGTGATTATGTGAATTTTGTCAGTGATACTAATAAGATACTTATTATTATTATATGCTGAATCTAACTTCTTGGCTGTGATGTTAGATGCGCGAGTAACCTGAATCCTGACTGAAGTTCACTTAACATCTGCGTGAGGATTGGGTTTCGCGCAGCTTGTAGCTAACTTCACAGCCGCCAAGAAGCTTGATTCAGGCTATAATAAAATTAGTATCACTGTTAATTTTCACATGATCATTGTAATTATTTCTATAATCGTGGTTGCATAATACATTTATTTAAGCATTAGGAATAAAGCTCCCAGCTATATATTATTCAGAAGAACCTATTCGAATCTGGCACGTTCTTATAATTTTAATCAAGAATTCAATTTATGAAACGCTAGATAATTATACAGAGTTATTTCCAATCAATTAGCATCCTATTAGGGGCTTATGCTGTATATCAAAACGGCATTTTATCAATTAGCTTTCAGGGGCTTATTCTGTACATCAAAACTAACAACTTTTGTTCTATGACTTCTGTCAAAACTAAAAAAAATGTAGTTCATTAGAAAAATATCGTTCACCCGCGACAAAATGTATGGAACAGCTGTTATTTTTTTGAGTTTTGACAAAAGTCGCAGAACAAAAGTTGTTAGTTTTGATGTACAGAATAAGCCCCTAATAGGATGCTAATTGATTAAAAATAATTATTGATTAGAACCCTGTATAATCGTTAATCTGTGTTAGGGATAATTGGGCACTGAATTTCGTAGCTTCTTACCTGCACGGTGTAGGGGAATCTCTCGATGGTGGTGTCCCAGCCGCCGATGATTCGATGGCTGGTGTCGGTGTCGCTGGAGTTCCGCTCATCCTGCTGGCGGTCTACGGGCACCTCGGGCAGCACCGGCACTATGAGCAGCGTGTCTTCTATGTCGTCATCTTGGGCGGTGCCGCTGGTGCCTGGTGAACGTTAAAGTCGAATTGTTTATTGCAGTTTGTATGCAGGTACTGTACTGTACCAGCCTTTTTAATAGGTAAGTAGTCCACTGCAGGACGTGAACCTACCCACAAAGGGTGATTGGGCCATATCTTCCACGCTAACCAAGTGCGGTTTGGTGTATACACCATCGAATTTCTTCTACGGACCTATGCAGGTTTCCTCACGATGTTTTCCTTCACCGAAAAGCCCGTGGTGTGAAATTCCGTTTATAAATACCGAAGAACTCATTGGTAAAGTTGTTTAACTCCAATGATCGCTGAAGATCGGTTTCAAACTACGCTGTGAGCACTACCAGCCTATAATAATATTGTGGTTCAATACCATTGTATGTATTAAGCTCAATAATCAATACAAACTTGCCTTTTCAAAGCGTGCTTGTATTGATTATCGAGCTTAATACATACAATGGTATTGAACCACAATATTACTTTACTAGCAAGTGGCAAATGTTATGTTGATATCTATCGCCATACAAATCGGTGGATGAGAAGTTGCCGCAGATGACACTTCGCCGTGATTCACTAATTATTGCGCATGTGTGCACAATGCCTACGCAAGTGGCGAAGTAGTGAGCACGGGCGTAGGGAGCGCGCGGGAGGCATGAGGTTGGAGGGCGAGTGTGCCCCGACGTCTCGTCTGTCTGGCTCCCGCGCATACCTATATTTTGAGTTCTGCGCCTAACTTCCCATCCGCCGACTTGTGTGGCGCTGATTATACCTAGAGTTTCTTAGATAAGTATAGGGTCCGTCCATCTGTTCACCCATTAGGCGTATAGGACACCCATTCACCCATTGCTGGATATAGTAGGCTTCCCCTATGGTTTACTAGATCGATTGGAATCGGCTTGCGTCCAGCGCGTTCCTGCGGCTGCGGTCAGAATCTATATGATCTATATCTGTATAGTATAATAAATAAATAATATTCCAACTAATTATGCAGTATATACACGTGTTGTATTTAAACTTTCGCGATTTGAACACAATGTGTTCAACTTTCACGATAAAATAAATAATATTCCAACTAATTATGCAGTATATACACGTGTTGTATTTAAACTTTCGCGATTTGAACACAATGTGTTCAACTTTCACGATAAAATAAATAATATTCCAACTAATTATGCAGTATATACACGTGTTGTATTTAAACTTTCGCGATTTGAACACAATGTGTTCAACTTTCACGATAAAATAAATAATATTCCAACTAATTATGCAGTATATACACGTGTTGTATTTAAACTTTCGCGATTTGAACACAATGTGTTCAACTTTCGTTTCAAGTTTAAATACAACACGTGTATAAAAATAACCGAAAATGTATAGAATAATGTATAATGTAATGTATAATGTATAGAAATAACCGTGTATAATAATAATGTCATTATTATTATACACGGTTATTTCTAATCAATTAGCATCCTTTTAGGAGCTTATTCTGTACTTACATCAAAACTAACAACTTTTGTTTGATGACTTTAATTTGTCAAAACTCGAAAAAAATTGTTGTTCCATAGAAAAATTTCGTTCACCCGCGACAAAATGTATGAAACAGCAAATTTTTTTTGAGTTTTGACAAAATTAGCAGAACAAAAGTTGTTAGTTTTGATGTACAGAATAAGCCCATAAAAGGATACTAATTGATTAGAAATAACCCTGTATATGCTTTGCGCGTCTTGTCCATCCATCCATCAGCCATAAGAAGTCCACTGCTGGACATAGGCCTCCCCTATGGATCGCCAATAAGACCGGTTGGGAGCACCTTGCATCCAGCGCGATGTTGCGGTCTTAATGAGGTAAATCCTTCCGCCTTGTGGGTGGACGTCCAACGCTGCGCTTGCCAGTCCGTAGTCTTCACTCGAGAACTTTTCGATCCCATCGGTCATCAGACCTCCGCGCTATGTGCCCTGCCTATTGCCTTTTCAACTTGCCAATCCGTTGGGATATGTCGGTAACTTTGGTTCTTCTACGGATCTCCTCATTTCTGATTTGATCTTGCAGTTAGCTTTACAGTTAAGTTATAGCTTGCGCGTCTGTTAGTTAACTTTATTGCCCCTCAGAATTTTGATTAGGTAGGTATAAGTAGATATAATATAGAATTTTTATTTTGTTCTGCCAGTAAGTGAACCCGTTTAGGGGGGAAGTGTAGTTAAAAACGAAAAATACCTACTACCGAATTTAAAAAAAACAAATGTTTCAGTTGGTTTTTGTGTTTGTTTTTTTTTGGGATTTTGTGACTGAGAAGGAAAATTGACGTATTCTTTTAGGAAACAATATTAGGTCCAACAAGGTTAATTTTGCAAGAGAAAAAAAAAGAAAAATAATGTAATCATTAAATTGGATTAAACCGCACCAAGACAATGTGATTTTATTCAATTTTTTCCTTCGCTTTGTACATTGTGAAACTTTTTATTTGCTCGCCGTTATCATCATTATCAATGAGGCGACTCATTCAGTAACAATTTTCACCATTCACTACGATAATATATTTTTTATAAAGAAATTATAAGGAACAGAATTTTTCTCCATTTTCAACAAAAATATTACTAGACTAAGTAATTCTCAAATAAAAAAAAATTACTTACAGCATAAAAAAGCAACACAAATCACTATGCACCACTTCATGTTTGTCTGTGCGTCTTCGGTATGTGTTGGTAAGTACCGCTGGCTGTTTATGATAGGTACACTATATCAGATAATTCCGATATCTCCTATCAATAGATAAGAAATTTGTATCTGACATTAAACATGGGAGGGGGCAGACTGCATTGTACCAATTATTTTTAGTTTTTGTCCATATCTGGTCTGTTTATTTTTGATTTGACCGATATTTCGCAAGATCAGTCTATCATCAATGAAAGATAAAATAGGTTCTTACTTTGTATCTTAGCTGATCTCATGCAGGCTATCGGATAAAAGGAATCAGAATAAATTCAAATCAAACAAATCGGGTCAGATAAAAGAAGTCAGAGCCACTCAAGATACCTAATAAGTACAGTAGAACGCCGATTATCCGAATTAATTGGGACCGGAGTCGATTCGAATCATCGAAAATTCGGATAATCGGAAATAGACTGGTAATAAAGAAAAACGAACTGTCACATCTATAATATCTCTATATTAATAATTTCGTCAAGGGGTAAGTACGGTAGACTCGATTGTATAACCTTTCCTGAATGATAAAACATAAAAAAAATAATGATTTTGAGTCGACAACATATACCTATCCGGAAAATTCGGATTATCTAGTATTTTAATAAATTATAACGGCGCTGAAAAACAAATCGCAGTCTCCATATTTTTTTTTTTAACCTACTCATGACCATGGATACAGAGTCCTTCAGTCGAAGTCTTAAATAATGCTTTTTTTCAACTTCTTCTTCTCAGTAAAGCAGTGGAGACTTTACTAGAGGCGTCTATGGAGTTTTGGTAACAACACGGAAGAACATGATACGTCACATTATATCACTTGCCTACACTCATGCACGTAAATCAGCTCATAATCAACGAAATACCACCATTTTACACTAATTATCACGGATAAAAACACAAGTTTAACAAAATAATACAATGAGGCGACATGATTTTTCCGCGTTCCCGCCAAAACTCGCAGTCTCCATATTGTCCGCCAGTGCTGCCAAATCCTTTTGGCAAAAATGCGCTATCAGCTCGTCAAAAACGCGCCAGAAGCGCTAAATGGAACCTACGACGACTGGTACTACGAAAAAATGCTCTAATTGGCTCGAATCAATGATAAAAGGGTAATGATAATGTCGGATATTACCCTCAAAACGTGATCCAGAAGTTTATAAATAGTATAATGTAATTTTTTAAGATGAGTTTTTAGCGAAATGTGATAAAAAAAATTACCATTGTCACGAGATTAATAAAATGAATCGAAAATGCTGTATGGCATCTGTGATGTCCAAGCTCAAAAAATCCGTTACTTATTTTTAAACACAATCATGGCACACTATGTCAGCGTCAGAGTATGGTAATGAAAATACTTTTGTTGCTACGATACATAATAAGAGCATTTCAGTGTTTTTGTTTATAAAAAATAATATGTTCTGTTTTACTTAACTGTTTTATTTTACTGCAGTATTATTTCAAAAACGCGCCAGATTTAGCTCTAGGCGCTAAAACGCGCTTTAGGCCAAAAACAGCGTTAGATCTGGCGCCGAAAGCGCTAAGTTGGTAGCACTGACACCGGATGACATATCTTGAGCAGTCATTCTTCTTCTTCTTATATGTTTTGGCGTCGCATTGTTGTGCATTTGCCAGTGTCTAGTATTAAGTTATAATAATTTTTGATAATATTTTATCATTTTATCAAAATAGTCAGTCGTAGTCACGTCATAGTCCAATAAAGTCACGGTCACGTCCAAACATGGTCCAAGTCATACTTCAGTAAAGTAGTGGAGATTTTACTAAAGGCGTCTCTGGAGTTTTGGTAACAACACGGATCGACATGATACGACACATTGGAAAACTCTCCCACATTCTCTTTGTGTATAACCATAGGTACAAGCGTGCTATGCTCGGTATTTCACTGCGGGATCGAATCAGAAATGAGGAGATCCCTAGATGAACCAAAGTTACCGACATATAGCCCAGCGAATTAGCAAAATAAAGTGTCAGTGAGCAGGGCATATTGTTCGAAGAACGGATGGCCGATGGGGCCGTAAAGTTCTCGAATGGACCACGGGCCAGCAAGCGCAGCGTAGGACGTCCACCGACTAGGTGGACTAACGATATAATAAAAATCGCAGGAACACGATGGGTGCAGGCAGCTTCCAACCGGCCTTATTGGAAATCCATGGAAGAGACCTATGTCCAGCGGTGGCTGATTTCTCTATCTAGATAGATAACCATTTAAAAATTATTCTGGTTGTAATCTTTACAGTTGAAATTGACTTTCCTTTTGTAATACAAGAATGTTCATTTTCAGTAGTTAGGTACCTACTTATTCATTTAGTTTAGAGTAATTTTAATTTTGAGCAAAACATTTTACTTTGGGATATTGTTTTACACCCATCATGCCAAAAATCGGAAGCACCTATTTCTTAAAATGAATTCCTTTCATGGGACTTTCATCATTGTTTTGCTTGATGATACCTACATCATTTTGTTAACAGCCGAATCTCCTAGCATTTGGTAAACATTGTCATAAATGGATGCAGCGAAGGGCTCTTCGTTATGATGGTAATCGAGTAACAGCAAAATTATTATGAGTGTGTGTATTATGAGTCACAATTCACCCGAGCGAAGCCGGGTTGTCATCTAGTATAGAATAATAGGCGCCGGACGGCAAAATGTTGTACAACGTCGCATTCGGGTTGCCGCTCCATCCACTTGAGGGCGTTAACGAAGCACTTAGAATACCTACACCGCGTTATGAGATGGACACTTCGGTCTTGTGCCTCTTCCCCTTCGGAGGACCGATTCGGATAATTTTATCGCATAATAGATTCGATTATTCGGCATTCGGATAAGCAGCGTTCTAGACTCTAGGTACTGTACCCACTTATAACGGGTTAGACCACACTGAGGCCTTTTTTTCAAACTGTCAATGACTGAGGTGCTATGAATCAGTAGCCAGCAATCGAATAAAAGCAAGTCATCAAGATAGGCCCAGTGTACGAAATTCTCCAGATCCATAGTCCTCTAATGAAGACAAAGTAAGCGCAGAGGAGGACGTTCATCCAAAAAAAATATTTCTACCATCGTTTCATAGCATTATTATAGGGTGTAAACCCTTAGATTAAGGATTAATGATAGGTCTTGCTGCGCTTAGCATTAATCTAAGAGTAAACCGTTAAAACTCAGCAAAATTTTACTTAATATCTTGCCTATTCGGCAAATGTACGAACATTGTAATATTTTTTTTAGTCTACGAGTAAATTGGAAATGATTATGAAAGCATAGCAGTTCTATTTGTCTAAAAATCAATTTATTTAAATCATAATAACAAACTTATAAAATAAACAGTATGGAATTCTCGTAAATCAATCACCACAAGCAAGCTAATTTCAAAAAGGTTCATCCATTCATCAGCCGTAGGACGACCACTGCTGGACTTAGGCCTCTCCTAAGGATTTCCAATTTGGGCTGGGAGCGGTACTTTTTGCGCGTTCCGTCTTCAATAGATCGTCAGTCCTCAGTCCACCTAGTAGGTGGACGTCCTACGCTGCGCTTGCTGGTACGTAGCCAACCGTTATTATTCGTTCCACCCTTCGAGCCAAAATCTAGATATTTGCTCCAATCCAATATCTTAGATATAAGATCAATCCGATAAGTATGGCAATAAACCAGAGTTTTATTCCCATACTTATCGTACTTATTCATAGACAGAAAATAAAATAATATAAAAATGATACAATTTAATTTATCAACTTTAGTTACAATCTCATTCATCTAGTAACTAACTCAAACCAAATAAAATAACCTGCCGAGTAGGAGTCGGACTCGTGCACGGAGGGTTCCGTCTCGTGTGGTAGCCCCCTTAATGTAAATTGAATTTAGTTATATTTTTATTTTTGCAATTAATACTCAATTTAATATTCTGTGAACATTTCAAGCATCTTCTTATTGGAGCCCCTCATAAATATTTATTTTATTTTAATAATTTATGTTTGAAGTGAATAGTTAACTATATATTCTTTGAATATTTCAAGCATCTATCTGTCACCGTTATCAATAACGTACGAAAAACGGCTCAAAAATCAGGTTTGTTGTAAACGGACCTCCCCCCCCCTTAAATTATTATATACTACGGGACTAATTGCGCACTAAAATTACGAGATAAATAAATACCTCATCATCCCGACGTTTCGGCCGAGTTGCATCGACCGTGGTCACGGGTAGACTCCCCCGTTCGTCCCGTAGTACATAATAATGCGTTCCAGACATAACCAAGTAGCCAGGATTATCCATCAGCAACTTGCTCTTCGATACGGCCTTGTCGAGTCTGAGGTGCCGTACTATAAGTACGCACCAGCGCCAGTTCTCGAAAATGGTCGTGCGTTGCTCTACTGGGACCGCTCTATCATCACGGACAGGACTATTGTCGCCAATAGGCCTGATATCGTGTTGGTCGACCGGTCCCAGCGCCGGGCAGTGCTCGTCGACGTCACCATCCCACATGACGAGAACCTGGCCGAGAAGGACAAGCTCAGCTAGTACCTTGACTTGGCTCACGAGGTTACCGCCATGTGGGCTGTGGGCTCTACGATCATTGTCCCGATAGTCGTTTCGGTAAACGGCTTAATAGCGAAGAGTCTCGACCACCATCTTAAGAGGCTCTCGCTAGACGGTTGGGTCAAGGGTCAGATAAGTACAGAAGGCGGTCGTCCTGGACACAGCGCGCATTGTCAGGAGGTTCCTCTCTCTGTAGACCCAACCACCGGTAGCTTGGGCCCCGCCCCGCTGCCGGCGGCACTCTAGGTTTAGGTTTTTTTATAGTATTTTGTTTTTTATTGTATAAATATTGTAAAAAAAATAAATAAATATGTGAATAATAATGTGTTCAAATCGCGAAATTTTAAAAACAAAAAAAAATCCCCCTTTATTCTTTTCTGTTTTTAGTATTTGTTGTTATAGCGGCAACATGAAATACATCATTTCTGAAAATTCTAATATTCTAGCTACTTATCACGGTTTATGAGCCTGGTGACAGACGGACGGACAGCGGAATCCTAGTATAGGATTTTAAAGATAATTATAAACATACATAGGGACAGACAGACAGAGGGAAACGACTTTGTTTCATACTATGTAGTTGCAACCCGTTGAGTTATCATCATCTAAGAAACCAACAGCAGGAGCAGAATACGCGTACAATATGTACATACATAATACGTGTACCTACATACATTCTCTTGACAATATTTTTAGTTGCCAATAATTAATATTCATAAAATATATAGGTACCTTATTATTTTTTATGAGTAGAATGAATCGCTGCTTAAATGCGACAACGCATTTTTCCAGTCTTTTTCTAACGAAAATCAAAACTAAAATTATATGATACCAAAATGCTTATAATTATCTTTTAGATCAGAGAATTGTATTTATTTATATCTTGTAGCATTTAATCAGCAATTTAATCTATTACCTGCACATTAATTAGACTATACGTCCCCTTTGTTCTTTTTCGTTTTTTCCGTCGGCAAAATTGCAATAGACTAGTGTGATTGTTAAACCCTCGCTAATCATATTAATTTTATTCGAGGAATGAGATAAAAATGTGTTTTAATTATGTTTTTGTTTTGTAAAGTACTTGTAATCTTTCCAAATACGTAATGTCAATAACGATAACCCTTTTTATCTCTTTGCGGATTCACTAAAGAAAAAAAAGAAAAAACTTACTACCTATCTGGATTTCTGTTCAATCTCATTGGTACTTTTAAAGTATCAGTTCTTACTCGGTTACCATACATAAATAAGCAATGGAATCTTAATATCTCACACATTACGAATCAACGCTCGAGCAAGATGGTTACTAAACATTATTTTGTGATTTTGATATTCAACATATTTCTTAGTCACGCAGTGTACGCGAGTGATTACGAAAACTTTCAAGATAACATATTAAACGAAGGAAGTTCGTGTGAAGTAAAAATACACGCGGCTCTAGAAGAATTTAAAACTGATATTAGTAGAAAATTTGACCGAATAGATACCAACTTGCTTAAACTATTTGACAAATTGGAAACTACTCAAGAAAGCATTCATGAAAAACTTCATAATGTGGAAAATAATATGCTTGAAAAATTAGAAGAGTATGTAAACGACAAGATCAACTCACTGGAAAAACATGTGTATCGAAAAATTGATGCCCTTGAGACTATCTCTGCTGACAAAACGGATACTAGTATTATAAACCACAAATTAGATGCTTTGAAGAAAGTACAATTAGAGTCCAGTGGAAGCGCTGTGGTCACTTTCGTAAATGAAACATGGTCACAATTAGAAGAAAATGTAAATAAAAATCTGAATATACAAGTAAAAAGTGTATTGAATGATAATAATAACACATTATATTTGCGTATTGATACATTGACCAACAATTTTGCAAACTTTGAACAAAATGTCAACCAGAAGTGGAACGAATTAAGCAAAACTATGCTTAAATTAGAAAAAAACATTGATAACTCGGACGTCTGGAGTAAGAAAATACCCGAACTTTTTGAAAAGCATATTTACCAAAAAATAAACGCAACTGAGAAAAATGTAAGTGAAAATATAAAAACTAAACTGGAAGACTTGAACAATGACTTTGGACAAAGCATAACTGATAAATCAAGTGAAAAAGGGAAAAATCCAGTATTAGAACAGATTCTTAATAAAACAACGGACGTCTTGCAACATTCGGAAGAACATAATATATTTAAACATGAAAATATAAGTGGTAGGTATAATTTTAGATATGAAATTCAATTACGAATCTCAGATTCGCTCAATATTTAGGTAATTAAGAAAGTTATTTTTAGTAAAATCTTGTAGAAATATCTTAGAATATCTCTTATCTCGTTATATTTTTACCTACGACGGCAAGAACAAGGGTCGTTGTCGTGGGATTTTTGAAAATTTTCAATAGGGATGTTTACTGGGTGGGTATCAATAATTAAAATTTATATGAACACCGGATACAACTCATGATTATTTGAGCGGTCGAACCGCTATGCGTCCGACCAGTTTCAGAGTAGTTAGTACTCTTTCTTCAGGGAATACGCGCGCCCCCGACAACGGACGCCCGCGCACTATCAATAATCATTATTATTATTAGTACTGTACTGTACCAACCTTTTTAATAGTCCACTGGAGGACGTAAGCCCACCCACGAAGGGTGATTGGGCCAACTCCACTAAGCTGGCCCAGTGCGGGTTGGTACAACCCGCAGTTACCTGATCAGATCGATTATAATTAGTTCGTCAGTTAAATTATTAAAAATATTAGACACAAGTATTTTTTCTTTTGTCTAACAAACAGTTAGTGACAAATGTAAACCTTGTCAAAGTTTGAGAGTGGGGCTGGTGACGTCACTAGCCGGTACATTTTGATAGCGGTTAGTGACGTCACGCGGAACTTTAACGGGCTATCAATTTTAATCATTTTTTTTAAATTGACAAAAGAAAACATACGTATTTAAACATTTTTGACAGCTTATTTGACGGAATAATTATATTTTTTTAGATAACAAGACTATTTTGCTTTTTTTTAAAAAAAAAATAGAGGGAATAGGTATTATCATAGTAAATAATGCACATCGAAAAATTTTATTTAACGCCAACATGGCGTTTACCATAATTTAAGATATGTTATCTATTTGTTTCCGAATTCATGTATTCTTTACAATATAGTCCGTAGAGGAAACACATTATTGAGTTCCTTTCGAGCTTAGACGATTTTGTAAAGCCGACTCTCTTATCGGTTTTGAATATTGACATGAGTGACAGGGTTTGACTACAAGCCTATTTGCCAAACATGCTGAGAGGCCTGACCCGTTGAACTGGGACTTGCTAGTTCGGTCCCGAGTGGAGGATGACGATGTGTCTGGTGTTCCGACACATCGTCGACGGCGCGGAGTGGAGTGCAAGCTCCGAGGTGGAGCCCGACTGAGGCTGGCGCTGTTGGGGCCGCGGAAGAGTGCGAAAGCGTGCCCGTAGTCCGGTCACAAAGTGCTGAGGTGGAACACTCTAGGGTTTTTGGTGGGTATACCGACCAGTCAGCGAGAATCCCACATACCTGCCTCCGAGGCGCGGTGGTATCCATGAAGGATTTTCCCTGGACAAAATGTCGTCGAAAGGGTGTCGAGAGGTGTACTGTGCTTTCACTAGACGCTTAGCTCTTGCGGTTTCCTTTCGTAGCCGCCAGGTAAAGGTCAAGGCAAGCCAAGAGTCAGGAATCTCAATTAGGTCCGCGAATCAGGGTTGCTGCCTCTCACCAACGACTCGTTATAAAGTCGCCCCCACGATTTTATTAACTGTAAATAATAATTATTATTTTTAACAAAAAATAAATGATACTTATCTTTTATTTGTTTCAGAATTTCGTTCCGATTGCAAAGAAATATATATGAAAAAAGATGAAAATCATCAGTATTCCCCGTCGTTCATTAATCTACACGATAAAACGCTGAACAACGTAGACGCCAGGAACGACTCCGGCAGCCTTTTCTTTGAAATGAACCTCGCTATAAAAAGTAATAGTACAGTACACATAGTTTTGGAATCGGAGCCATCTAACAGAGAGGAGGATGTTCATGTAGCTATGCGTAAGTGTAATCCAACAAAAATATTTTCATAGGTATGAAATGTAGCCAAGACAAGACCACAGTTCGCACTATCAAAAAGTTATCAGATCATAAGTAGAGCCAAGCTCATAACTCTACACGCTTTAACTCTACAAGTCCTTACTTTCCATGCTCTACACTCTTGGATTAACCGTTGGAGCAAAATTAGTAAATACGTGACCTAGATAAATCTAGGTCACTAAATTTCTGGTCTAAGAAATTTTAATAAATATGCTTAATTTCATATATTATGTGGGTTAAATGTGGTTGTAATATTACACACTGTTGCTGCGTCGCCAGTTCTTTTTTTTGTCTTGGCTGGAAACTGCCGTGTGTCTCACTCTCAAACGACTGATCATTCTGAGCATTTATCTATTGATCACTGTTCGGCCGAGCGAGTGTGCTCTACCAGTGTATGGTCTTTTATAATACTCAAATGTCTTTTTCCACTGAAATGCCCTATGAGTAAGTAAACTCTAAAGTAAGTGCTTTAGAATGGACTATGTTTAGAGTCTTTCTGCGAGGTCAATCGATCAGGAATAAAGAGAAGTCCAGCGGATTGGCAAGTTGAAATGGTGGAGTGCAGGGCACAAGCACAGATGATGACACATGGCATCAAAAAGTTTTCGAGTGGGGACCACGTATTGGCAAGCGCAGTGTAGAATGTTCACCTGCAAAGTGGACAGATTTGTTGACCTTATTAATACCGGTGATGCTGGATGCAAACCGCTTTCAAATGGTCCTATGGAAAATCCATGGGAAATGCGTATGTTCATCAGTGAACGTCCTGCGGGTAATGAATGGATAAAGTGTAATCTAATAAATGTATTTATATATCTATCATTATTATTTAAACATCAAAAGAGTAATTAATCATGTCAGTAACATTTAAATCTGGTTTCTTGTTACAGTCATTGATTCACGTTCCGCGTTTCTTACTACGAATTCCGGAACCCAGAAGCTTATAAGCACACCTTACATTATCGGCGGAAATAGTTTTACTGCTATTTCTATCAAAATTTCTAATGGTAAGTTGCGCTTTATTATTAGAACATTGCAAACATTAACAAAAACGATTTTATAGAAAACCCAACTAAAAAGTAAAAATAAATCGTAATAACGGACATAGCGTATAATTATGGCACATACCTATCATTATAGGAGGGGCAATACACGTGCTAGGTTATGATTATAGACAGCCGCGCGGTCGAAAGCTAGTGATGAAATATAACAATGATGAATAATTCATGATCGGTCTTGCTCATTGAGGAATGATTCCTTCCTCAATGGTCTTGCTGCGCTCGACTAGATACCACGCTATTTGAAAACATCAGCTCCGTGAATCAGACAACTCATTATTGTATTTTGAGTTTGAAGTCTTGTGACAACTGTCAGTTTGAAGTCTTGTGACAACTGTCAATTTGCAAGAATTGTGTGGCCCAGTCTCAGAGCAAATAAAAAATCCGGAGGGAACGTCGTTGAACAGTCAAGTGAAGCCGGTTTTTATACACGTGTGAGTGCGTCACTGCCGCGCCGCCATAGTTCGACAGACAAGCCAAGGCGTAGTTTCCTTGTACGTTGAAGCTTTACACGGCGAGGCGTAGTTATGGTCGGCCTCACTTGTTTGTTCACAACATTCTCTTTTGATTTTTTTATTTGCTCTGAGGGCCCTGTTGTTTATTTTATTAATTTCTACCTATTTATAATTGTAGCTCAGTAAGTCAAAAAAAAAATTAAAAGTTAATAGATGCATTTTTTTTGGTGACATCTTACACACGGCCTCTGACCCCAAACTAAGCAAAGCTTTGTGATATGGCTGCCAGAGACTGATAACTACGAGTACATATTATATATATTTTAAATACATACTTATAATAGATAGTACAATACAATACAATACAAAAACACTTTATTGACACCACAAGTAGTAAAACATTACAGAAAAAGAAATAAAGACAGAAGAATGGTACAAAAGGCGGTCTTATCGCTAAAAGCGATTTCTTCCAGACAACCTCTACTGTGTGGAAACATGTGATTGACGTGGACGGTGGTGTAAACATAAATGAATAAAGTAAAGCTATAAATATCCAAAAACAATAAAATACACTACATAATAATAGGCATACACAAATACTTCTTATAATACATACAATAAAAATAAACCTACTTACATACATAAATAAATACAGATAGTTAAAACGTAAGCGATAAGTAATATCAGTTTTTAAAACTGCTTAGCAAGATAGTGTTCCTTGACTTGAGTCTTGAAAGATTCAACGCTCTGCGCACGCCTGATGGTCACCGGAAGGTCATTCCAGAGAGCCACAGCCCGGACACAGAAAGAAGAATCGTAAAAGACAGTAGGTATTGTGAGATGGAGTTGATAGAAGAAGATTGCTAGATGACCTAAGATTGACAGAGTGAGTGTCACAGAGAAAAGTGAAGCGTGAGCTTAAATACGAAGGAGAAGAAGGCTTAAAGAGAACGTTGTAGAGAAGGGAAAGAATATGGGTATCGCGGCGAAGACGGATAGGGAGCCACTTAAGCTTGTTACGGAATTGAGTAATGTGATCATATTTCCGAAGACCGAAGATAAATCGTATGCAAAGATTTTGAAGGCGCTCGAGCTTGACAAATTGCTCCTGGGATAAGTCGAGATAGCAGGCGTCGGCGTAGTCCAAAATAGGGAGAAGAAGAGATTGTGCTAACGCAGCCTTGGTGGCAGTGGGAAGGAAATTGCGGATTCTTCTTAATGATGCAGAAGAAGCGTACAGCTTACGCTTAACAGATTGAATTTGAGGATTCCAAGAAAAGGAGCTATCGAAAATGATACCAAGATTTTTGACCTCAGTACTAAAAGGTATCGTAATACCGCTGAATACAACTTTCTTAAGAGAGGTGTGATCAATGCGTGCAATTATCCTGGAGCTACCGATGATGATGGCCTGAGTCTTACTGGGATTGATAGTGAGCCCGTGAGATCGACTCCAACATTCGATACGGCATAGGTCATCATTGACTGCGGTGACAGCCTCGTCTAAGCGATCAATTGAAGCTTGAGAGTAAACTTGCAGATCGTCAGCATAGAGATGGTAGAGAGAAGTGATGTGAGAGGTAATAGAATTAATGAAGATAGCAAATAAAAGAGGAGAAAGAACACCACCTTGAGGGACGCCAGCACTAGTAACGCACCAAGAAGAGAATGTATCTTCAACACGTACTCGTTGCCGGCGACCGTACAAATAGCTATGAAACCAGTCAACTGCTGTAGGAGATATGTTAATAGATCGGAACAAAGCAAGAAGGATATCGAAATCAACAGTGTTGAACGCATTGCTGAAATCGAGCAGAGTGAGGACAGTAAGTTTCTTGTTATCCATTCCCCGCCTAATATCATCAGTAATTTTGACAAGAGCAGTGGTTGTACTATGACCAGATCGGAATCCCGACTGTAAAGGATTGAGAAGGTTATTACGTGTTAGGAATTGACTTAACTGGGAGTGAATAAGACGCTCAAGGACTTTGGATAGGAACGGGAGAATAGAGATAGGACGATATTCAGAGAAAGATTTAGGTTTGGGCTTTTTGGGGATCGGGACTATATGAGCTTCCTTCCAGCAGGAAGGCAACGCACTCTGGGAAACGGAAGTGTTCAACAAATGACATAAGATAGGTAGAATTTCGTCTAGG
The DNA here is from genome assembly GCA_949316475.1 of Hypomecis punctinalis. Lineage (NCBI taxonomy): Eukaryota > Metazoa > Arthropoda > Insecta > Lepidoptera > Geometridae > Hypomecis > Hypomecis punctinalis. Next base: position 13,951,878 of record OX438819.1, on the reverse strand, counting down.
ATTGGGACAATCATATTACGACTGATCTTGTCAGTACCTAAATAACACCCAGAAAACAGCAAACACTAATGTTCATCACATAAATGCTTGCCCTGGGTGGGGATCGAACCCACGACTCTTTGATCCAAAAGTCAGGTTCAATAACCATTGAGCCAAAGAGGCAGTTAAATTACATTGTGTATAATCTAGGTGTAGGTTTATTTTTTAGATAAATCGTGGGAGTTGAGTTTCATGGGTATAATCACCTCTTGGAATAGTGTCAGCTAACATTTCCACATGTTATGTGTATAGATTACAGAGATACATAAACATAACATAATTTATAACTTAACATGACCTTTAGTATGGGACGCTACATGTGTGTGACACACTGGCGTTGTCCCATCTTCCTTGCACAACAGAGAAAGCTGGCGGTGCTGCAGCTGAAGCTGAAAACCTCAAACGGCACAAATATGAGTCGTTGGACAGAATGTATCATTTTGTGCCGTTTGGGGTTGAGACTTTAGGTCCGTGGGAGCCGGACGCTCACCTTTTATATAAGGATCTGGCTAGGCGACTGGTAGAGGTGACACGTGACCAGAATGCTGGCATCTATTTTCAAAAAAATAGTATAGCAATTCAACGAGGCAACGCCGCCAGCATTCTGGCCACGTTGCCCCGGGTCTTTTAGATTAGTTTTATTTTGGTAATATAAGTTTTGGTATTCGTTTTTATTTTAAGTAGGTTAATTTTAATAGTTATAGTTTATGAAATGTTTTTTAAGTTTGGTCAAAATATACAATTATTTATAACTAGGTTTAATTAAAAATAACTAGGTTAGATAATTGAAATAGGTTACAATGAAAGATGTCCCCTAATATTTATTTATTTATTCATATAGCCATTTTCTCTGTGTAAGTTTGTATATAAAAATATGTATATAAATATAAATTGTATATCAGTCTCAGACAGTCACATCTTGCTTAGAGGTCGTGTATATGATGTCATCTGATATTTATTTATTTTTAATTAAATGTTTTCTTCAGGGACTCTGGAGATGTCGAAGAGAGGCAGCAGCGAGCCAATTTTGAGCTACAGCCACGCTGAGCTCAATGCGGTGCAATATTTCTTTTTTACTTTAACTGATGGTGAAGCGTCTGTTCTTTACGACTGTCCTGCAAACGGAACTTCTTTTCTGCCGCTGTAGTGAATTGACACGTTTTGAAATAAATATTTAAAACTAGCTTTTACCCGCGGCTTCGCCCGCGATATAATTTAATTTATGTTTATCTTGCCAAAAAAATATGGTAACTAAAACAGTAAGTGCGCCACAAAATATTAGCCCCAATTCAATGTGAAACGGTACACAAATATTGTAGCAAATAATCATTTAAAACCCAAAAAACATCATCCGCAGCTTTCTTTGACCCACTGTTGGGTATAGGCCTCTCTCTTGCAGTGCCATCTGCCTCGGCACTTTGCCGGTCGTGACCAGGCTCGACCGGCGGTATTGATGATATCGTCGAGATAGTCGACCCAACTTGCTGAGCGCTCTCACCTATTCAAGTACCCTAGTTGACCAGCTTGGTGACCACCGTCTTTCTTGGTCAAGAAGCGCTGGTCGAATTGGTTGCCACGCCATTGTGAGCGATGTCATACGCAGGGCTTCTGCGACCGCCAATATCGCAGCCGTACTCTAACCGAATGGGTTTGCGCGTGGTGATGGCAAAAGGCCTGACGGTATGAAGCTGGTCCCATGGAAGTGTAGACGGCCCTTAGTATGGGACGCAACTTGCGTCGATACTTTGGCGCCGTCAGCGGAGCAGCACAAACGGCGCAAATTTGCTAACCTCGGCAGTGGTTACATATTTGAGCCGTTTGAAATTGAGACATTGTGCGCGTGTTGGCCGGGAGCTCATCTTGTTTTCAAAAGTCTTTCTGAGCGTCTCGTATACCCGCCGCGTGACCAAAATACTGGTGTTTATTTGGCTCAACGTATAAACAGCATTGCCAAGATGATTGGCAATGCTGCCAGCATGTTGGGCACGTTGCTAACTGGCAGTAGGCTTGAGCATTTAGAATATATTTAGACCTTCAAGGGTCTGTGGATGATCCAATTGCTTGTTATGTAGTAGTAGTTTATGAAGTTTTACATTGTAAAAAAGGCACTTGCTCCATAAAAAAAATCAAGTACCTTGCACCTTGTTGTTACTGTTCAAACCTAACCCGACATCAAAATACTTATAAATGCTTCTGTTGATTAAGATAAAGTTAGAGTGTACCCGCCCATGGCTTCCCGCCTTGTCGTGGCGGGGGAACTTAGTAGCCAAGGCTTGTGGGCGGCGCGGGAATCCCAGGTAGAGCCGCTTCTCTGGGTTTTTTCTGAGACAGCTGAGAAGGCGGCGCTCGAGGTCTCCCGCTTCTTTTTGGTCTTTCCCCCGTAGGCAGTTTAGAAGTTTGCACTCGAGGTTCGGCCGCTTCTCTGGGGTTTTTAACTATAGCAGCTGAGAGGCTGGCCGGCAAGTTGCGTGCCTCATGAGGAGTGCCGCAACTGAGCCGGGCTGCACTTTTATTACTGTTCAATCCTAACCAAACCAACAGAAATTTATGTTCGTGTCAAGGTCACAATTCAGAATCAAGGTTAATAACCTTAGAGTCAAGATACTTATACTCATGCCATACTACTTCTAAAAATCAAGTCGATCCGTTTCTTCGTATATTAGCATAGATTCTGTACCATAAAGGTAGAATAAAGAAATATGTTTAACCTCTAATGGTGGTATATTTAAAAATATTTTTAATGTCAGACGAAATGACGGCCCAGTATTAAACGTCATTGTAATATGTAGCATGGGAAAGGGAAAACTATTTTGTCCAATTTTAATGTCAGTTGTCATTGTCAATTCATACTTTATTTCCTCTTCGAGGAGCTTTAATGGTGGAAAGACAATTTGTCCCTTTGATATGCTAAGCGAGACATTTATAAAAGTCTGCAGTCAATGTATGTCACCTGTCATCTAATTACGTTTTGTGAATCCATGTTCAGCCCAATCAACCCAATTATGAACGCGCCATCGTAAATTTAATAGCAACGTAAAAAGTGTTCTCTCTATCGAATGCCGAAAGTGAAAAAGAAACAGAAATAGTCTAATTAACTGTTATAATTACGATGGTGTCTTCAAAATAGGGCCTTTTAGCGTCGTTGTGATAGGTGACAGTTTCGCTAACGCAAGATTTTGTCCTATCCTACGGGAATTATGCAATTTTAGGGATAAAATGTAGCTTATCTCCTTTCTCAGGCTCTAGACTATCTGTGTACCAAATTTCATTGAGATCGGTTCATTAGTTTTGGCGTGAAAGCGCGTCAGACAGACAGACAGACAGACAGACAGAGTTACTTTCGCATTTATAATATTAAGTAAAGATAATATATTATCAGTATGATGATATCCAAGGACTGCTCATCGATTGATTTGACAGATATTCGATCGACAGTTGTTTATTTTGACATTCTTGCAGCGCACGCTAGAGTAGCTCGCAGATGGCAGAATTTTACTACTTACTCAACATTTATCGTTATATTTTGGACAATTCACAAAATATCTTTATAAATTGTAGCCTATGTGTTATTCTGATGTATAAGCTATATTATTACAAAGTTTCATCTTAATCCGTTCAGTAGTTTTTGCGTGAAAGAGTAACAAACATCCATACATCCATCCATCCATCCATCCATCCATCCATCCATCCATCCATCCACAGAACAGCGAACTCTTTTCTGTGCATCCATCCATCCATCCATCCATCCTCACAAACTTTCGCGTTTATAATATTAGTAGGATTTAGGTCACATGGATGTACTACCTAAACTGGATTGAATACTGGGAAAGAAAAACGTGCCAACAGGATATCAAATCAAAGGATTATGTGTCTGTCTAAGTAGAATGACCAAACCATCTCGATCATCTCGAGATATAATAAATAATTATATCTGTTACGGGTAATGCTAGAGGAACAAGTAAACTTAGGTGTATCCGGGTTCACCTAGTACTACCCAATCGTTTTGGTCCTTAGAGTATACATTACTTTAGTTATTTATACTCTAAGTTTTGGTCCGAAAGTCCGGACTGAATGATAAATAAAGAACGGACGGAATGATAAATAAAGAACAAAACAAAATGTGCAACAAAGAAGTGTAACTAAGCTACTGGATAATTTTACACTTCATAATATCATAACAGTTTGTCTTGCGCAAATAAATCATAGGTTTAAGGTATTTTACTATTTTAGTGACAAAATATAATAAGTAACTCAAAAAACTCAAAGAACTCAAATCTTTAGTGGAAGTTTAATTTTAACGTAAAAATAAATATTTACTACTTATATAAATTCAAAAATGTGTCTAGCGTACATCCCAATTTTTGTATGTAATTTAAACTATAAATTCACATGAAACTTTAAACACAGCAAGTGTTAAAAAAGCTATTTATATACAAAATTTTTCTATAGAAAAAAATACTTAATTGTTTTTATTTTGCTTGTTTTTAATAAATATAAATAGCTTTTTTATTTTGTTTTAACACTATTAAATGAAACTCCTGAAGTAACAAAATGTTCAGTGAAAAACTGGTCGGATCGCCCTGTATAGGGACCGGAAGGTTTATCATGTTTACAGGCAGCTGTCTCCGCAAACAGCGCGCTGGCTGCTCGCGTTAAGGCTCCATTACACACAGGCGGTACGAGCGGTATAGCAGACGGGCGGGCATCTGTATTGTACTGGTTATATAAGAAGGGCTCACACAGGTCCGGTCGCGGTACTGCCGTACCGCCGTACCGCCCTTTACCGCTCGTACCGCTCTACCGCTCGTACCGCCCGTGTTTGATGGAGCCTTTATTGTCTCACTTCCGCACCGGGATGTGAACTTGTACAAAGTACATAGATACAATGGTAAATAGCTCTACAACTAATTTCCCCCTTTTTTACACGAATATCTTTTTTTTTAAATTCCGTATAGGTTTACGTTTGACTACATATTGCCTGATGTTGAGCAGGTATGCGGTCTAGGGTGTAGCATGCTTACCTAGAAGATACCTATTTACTCGGGATTCGAAGACACCCACGTTGACTATGACACCAGGACTAGCCACTAGGCTTATACTAACTAAGTAACTTGACTCACTCAAGCTGGCTCAAGCAAGCTCAAGATTTCATTTAATTTCTTAGAATTGGTTATTAATAAATTAATTCTGTTGAAAAAAAGTTTCTTAAAAAGTAGGTAACTCTAATGCCACCTTCTGCGAAATGAGATTACTTTCGCTTTTGTTTCAAATATTATAATTTAAATAAACGGTTTAAGTTATACTTTAGCGGCGCAATTTATTTTTAACCGACGAAATGGAGGAGGTGCCTACTCAATTTGACGCGTGTATATATTTTTTTAAGTATAACCAAGCATAACTTGTTACGTAACGGTCCGATTTCGATAATTATTTTTGTATTAGAAAAAGTATGCTTTGAAATCGGTTATTTAAATTTTATTGAAATCGGCTGAGTCATTTCCGACAAATCAACAATAATGTCAACAATGTTACTTCACTCCGTGCGAAATATTCGCGAATTCTGTACACGGTTGAAGTCGGCCATGCTATTTATTTGCAAAAACAATTATAAAGATCACCCTCCGTGGGTAGGCCTACGTCCATTAATGGACTATTAAAAAAAGGCAGGTACAGGTACAATTAATTATAAAGATTAATTATAAGAATGATAAGTTGTCAAATGCGTGTCGAGACATACGATAGACTGCCGTAGATGGTGACTATTAAGTACCTAATTAAAAACTTATATGTCGAATCCATAAAAGGATCCGCATCAGTTATGGTGATTCAATGTGGTAATGATTTTATACCATCTGACTCGACAATACTCAGTGTAGCGTGGCGTGGGTTAAGCGGGCGAGGAGATAAATTCGACGGCGACTTCGGCGATTCGATCGGCGACGTCACGAACAATCAATTTATTTCACAGAAGATTACGTATGATTACAATTATAGAGAAAACTTTAAGCGAAGGACATGGCGTTCCGCAGCGTAACGCACGCTGCCACCATTTTATCAAGAATCACAACTCGAGCCGTTCTAAACACATTTCACCAACATAACCTCTCCGAACCAGCTCTCTTTACCACTGACAAGTGACATCTCATCTCGCACCGCCCATCGGCCGATCATGCGATATCGCTCGAAACCTCATTGGAAACAATCAGCAGCATTTGTTACCAGCGTTACCCCAGGAATGTTATACATTTATTTATTTACAATAAATATAGCTTGACAGACTTACATCCAATACGCTACATTTATAGAGTTGAAATACTATTGCCACTACCATTCCTAGTCCTTCGGAATTATACTAAGTGGCACTAAATAAAAATAAACTTAAAGCTCGCTCTTAGCTTAGGGTATTATTATATCTTCTTTGGCTTAGGTCCCGTTATATAAAAAACTAAACTTATACTCTATAAAGGACATGTCCACAAAATGTATGGAGGCTGGTATAATAATAATCAAAAATTCTAACCACAACACTCGTTACATTTCGAGAAAGTTCATATTTTTCTGGGTCTATTACATCAGTTAAAACCAAAAACGAGCCCTCCGTTTTTTTTTAAATTAATTTTGAATCTATTAGATCTATTAGAATAAATAAATATATTTGGCTCGAAAGGTAGTTTATCTCTAGCAATTCCGGTTAAATAAAAGCAGTTTTACCAATTAGACACACTTTTTAAATGTTTTTTTATCACTTTGTACCTACTAACTGGTCACACTGGTAGATTATAATTTTTAATTTTAGCAATTTAAAAGATGGATGTGGAAGAATCAGCTACGAATGCAAGTAAAATAACGATAGAAGCACTTTATTATTGTTAAACTAGAATAAATATAAAGCTATATTATTACTTTTCACACAATTTATTTTTCACATTTAAAAAAAAATGGAGGGATGAAAAAATCTAAATTATATATTTTAGAGAAGCCAATAAGACAAGCTTTCAAATGACGTACATACCATCTTGGTTCGATTTTTCTCTGAATAATATACCACTTGTGGACGTCACCTTTAACTTGATCTCTGCGACATTGACATTGACATAGAAGATTGACATTATTAGTGTTGAGATAGTGGTGGAAAAAATCGATTTTCAAACAATGTTGTAATGAAATTGAATGAGTAGAAAAAGGTGAGAAATCGGATTTTATTTACTTACTATTATTTAAGATCAAGTGTCAAGTATGTACACATGTAAATAATGTTATGATATTAATTAAATAATCATAAAAATGTAGCGATAGTAGGTAGGTAATAGGTAGCGGTAGCGTTTTTCACTATTATCGATGCTAATGTAACATATAATTGGGTTTAATTTAGTTACACATGTAAAAAATGTTATGATATTAAAATATACAATAAAATTAATGATAAATAAAGGTTTATTTGAAATATCGTTGGTATAAACTATCGATATTTTAAATAAAACTCTATCTAAAACTCTGTGGTCACGATCATTCGTCGCCCATCACTAATCGGCGTGCCCATAAAGTATGACATTGACAGGTACTGTCTGTACTGTACCAGCCTTTTGATAGTCCACTGCAGGACGTAGGCCTACCCACGAAGGGTACTGTCTGTACTATTAAGAAATTCAGGACTTCATAGGCCTGATTTTTCTGACAGCTGTCGCAGAGATCAAGTTAAATTTTATAGAAGTATAGAAAACTATTTTTTAAAATGTCATTAGATAAGTGACTACTTAGAATATATACCTAATTGGCTAAGAAATACGATTGTGAGTTGAAGTGAATGTTTGAAATTGGAGAATTTTAACTGTCCTATACAGGGTTATTTCTAATCAATTAGCATCCTTTCAGGGGCTCATTCTGTAACTTAAAAAAAATCAGCTGTTCCATCCATTTTGTCGAGGGTAAACAATTTTTTTCTATGGAACACCAACTTTTTTTTGAGAATTAATAAAAGTCGTAGAACAATAGTTGTTAGTTTTGATGTACAGAATACGTCTGAAAGGATGCTAAATGAATAGAAATAACCCTGTATAACTCAAAAAGTTATCATTCACAGTGCTCAAAATAAATTTTCGAGAAAGTTTTTAGCAATAATAGGCGGACGTCCTACGTTGCGCTTGCTGGTGCGTAGCCAACCGTTATTATTCGTTCCACCCTCCGAGCCAAAATCTAGATATTTGCTCCAATCCAATATCTTAGATATAAGATCAATCCGATAAGTATGGGAATAAACCAGAGTTTTATTCCCATACTTATCGGATTACTTATTCATTGACAGAAAATAAAATAATATAAAAATACAATTTAATTTATAACTTTCTTTCATCTAGTAACTAACTCAGACCACATAAAAAAAACATGACAGAATGATGTGAACAAACAAGTGAGGCTGGCAAAACTACGCTCGCGGTGTTCAGACACAATTTTACACTTACAACGAAACCATGCTTTGGCTTGTCAGTCGAAATTTGGCGGCGCAACACCGACGCACTCGCCACATGTATAACAAACCGGCCTCACTTGACTGTACAACGACGTTCTTGATTTAATTGCTCTAAGTACATGTGGTCGTCACGGACGATTTACTGTATTTTACCGGGAGGCATTTTCTAACTGAGCGCTACCGTAGCTCGGATGACACGTTAAATTGTAGGTCCCGGTTGTTTTAACCGTTTAGCCATGTCAGAGGCCTTCAGGCGGCCTAAATACTCTGACACCAGGGCTAGCCTCCCGGCCTACATGAACTTACTTACTTTTATCAATATATTATTAGACATAATCTAATGAATTAATCAATGTATTATAAGACTGTCGTTTGAATATTAGCGCCAAATATTTAAATTATAAACTAGTTCAAAGTGGCGCTAGTGATAAGTAACTTTGCTTTGTCGTTCCTGTCGACGTACATTCATAAAACAATGTAAATAACAATCTAATTTAAAAAAAAAAAATTAAACCTATACAACTTTGAAGTGTAAGTAATAAGTAAATAGCTTATTACAAATATTAATTTATTTTAGCTGAAACGTGTGTGAAAATAATAATTACATGAGCTGATGACAAGACAAGGGCTTCATCATCGCCAAAATATTGCGTAAGTTGAAACGTAAGCTGATTGTAAAATTAATTTAAAAAAGAAAAGAGGAATGTCAGATTATTGTTTTGAGTTTGAAAAATAACTTCTTATTTTTGGTTGTAATCGTTCCATTTTTAGTATTTAATCAATAAACTGTAATTAATGGTTTCTATTTGTATTATTTAGGTTCCTGTCGCCGAAATACACAAAATCAAAACGAGTGGTAGTTAAAGCTACACTGGTCACACGGAAGGACAGCGCCACTAGGTATATTGAATTACCTGAAACAAGTCCAATGAATTGAATTTAATAAAAATAATCATTTTTTTTGACCAAACATTGCGTCATAGTTTAGCATACAAAATACAAATTATTTACAAAATATGAGTCAGATTAATGCTTATAGTTTACATTTTTTCCGTACAATAAATCCAGCGCTGGATTGCAACTGGAATCATGTAAACAGGTAGGTATAGGTCGAATCATACAACTTGGCGGCTCAGATGTTAGCTACAAGCTTAGATTATTTATTGTCTAAATAATCAAAGGCTACAAGTTGTAGATAGCTCAATCCAGACTGAAGCTGTGCGAGGATTGAGTTATCTGCAACTTGTAGCTGACATCAACAACTACCAGGCTCGCAGTGATTGTAGTGCAAGTGATACGTGTTATGAGGACGTTGACCTCAATAGTGTTGTGACATGTTTGTTTACGTGCAAAAGATTTTTCTAGTCAGTCATATTTAATTTTTTTATTAAAAGTGAATGTTGTTATTTTGGCTCGGAATTTCGAATTTTTTTGTATGTATACAGCCTTTCCGTTACACGTTGTATATATTATATGAGCAAAAGTTTGTATTTTTCTGAGATTTAATCGGTCACACAGCTTGATGAAAGTAACTATAAGTACTCACAGTTTGGTTGATCCAGTTGGTGTACGCGGAGACCTTAGTGTTGACGTCAGGGAAGAGCGGCTCACCGCAGCCGTAGCCCCAGGACGTGATGCCCACCACGACGCCATGGAACACCAGAGGGCCCCCGTTGTCACCCTGGCAGGTGAACCCTGGAATCACGACGAGGGCGGTTTGAAACTCACTTACTTTATTTTTTGCAAAAAATGACATAATCGACTTAAAACGTGCATAGAACAGGCTATAGCCTTGTATTGTACTTATAACATTTTTTTAATAAGTTCGTCAGTTAGATCATCAAATAATATTAGACACGACGTATTGTTTCTTAAACGAAAATTGACGAAGATATAGCTCGTTAAAGATCCGTGTGACGTCACGAGTGTCAAACAAATGTATAGACTTCCGTGAGAGGCGTGACGTCACGACCCCCACTCCCAAACTTTGACAAGGTTTATCTTTGTCATTTATTGTTTGATTGACTAAAGAAAAAATATGTGTGCAGTATTTTTTGATAATCTAACTTACGGACTAATTATAATAATGGTTTTTTTTATCCAGTCATCATGCCTACTTATTATGTCCTTGAGCCGTTATTCGAAGCCTTTTAAACATATATATTGAGAATGCATCTTCCGTTTCCGGCCGTATTTGCGGTTGTAGTTCCCTCTGTTGGGCTAAAATGGCAACCCAGGCCGCCACGTTCCCAGGCAGCGTATAGTTCTCCTCATTGGCGTCTTAACTTCCGTGCCGTTAAGTTACGTTAACGCTGTTAGCGTTCGTCGTTATTTCAAAATTATTTTACTTCTATTGTTCTAAATAACTTAAATAGGTTGTAGTTTCAAAATATTTTTTCTGAAAGTGAATTAATTCAATTTGAAAAGTTATATTTCTATCTACATAATGACTGAAATAAAATATGCGAAAAATTCGTAAAGTTGTTCACGTGCTCGAGGATGAACCTAGTCGACGTCATCGTCCTGTAGCGGTACTAGGAACCGCAGGAATATTATATATCAGACCTCCACGCCGCCATCGCTGTGGGGACCACCACTTGGGCTGCAGGTGGTGACCACGTGACCGCCAAGTCGCTGAGGATGTAAGCTTCAAAAAGAGTAAGGTAGTAGAACACCTTACTGACCAGGTATGGCAAATTCAAAACTATACCTGTTGTACATACTACCCTCGGGTACAGACACGCACGTAGCCGCTGGTCGGTCCCAACACACCAAAATACCTCAGAGTAGAATTATTCCGGCGCTGATCTAGCAGATCGAGTCTTCTATAGAGGTGCCCGCCGAGGCGGCCCTTATAATTACAATTAATTTTGAAAATATCTGACAATTGCAAATAAATGCTGATAACGATTACTATTAAACCAGGAAAAAGTAGGGCTATTTGTTTCAATGAAAGGTATTTTATTCGGAGATTTATTGCAACATTTTAATGTTGAAAACGATTAAGTTCGGTAATAGCAAACAATCTTGATTGCTACGATAAAATGACACATGTTTTTCATTTTAAGCATGAAAATGTTCAAGCAATTCATTTAATTTTCGAGCGACTTGTTCTCGATGGTCTGGTATTACTTGGCGGTCACTGGAACTACCAAGACTTATTTCATAAGATACCCCCATAAGATATATATATAGAAAAGTTTTGTTTAGTAAAAGCAAGTTCTCAGAATTCTTTTCATAAATATTAATGGGGGTACTTTAGAAAATTTTTTTCATTATCTTCCAGACAATTTGAATACTTGTAAAGGTTAGATATACACCTAGCTTATACAAACATACAATCATAACCTTCCTGCTCCGATCAGAAGGTAGTTAGTTCCATGGATATCAGGCGGCGCTAACCCTGAATCCAGTATAGAATAACTCAGCCGGTCGCCTACGGCACCGTCGATTATATTCTTTGACAATGCTCACAAACATCTAGATTTTGTGGTGCAATGTAATCATATGTGCCCATGTTGCCATATGCATTCATTTATTATGTTTTCAGCTTAATATGTATTGCTTTTTGTGGTTTTATATATGATAACATTTGTTGATACCAATCTAATGATATGCGCCTTTTTTGCCATATGCATTCATTTATTACGATGTGTATTGTATTTTGTGATCATACATAAGATAACATTTAATGATTGCAGTGTAATTGGTATAACAATGTAATTATATGCGTTTTTTAAGGTTTATTGTATCGCCTTTTTGTTGATGCAATGTACCTAATTACTGCGCGTTCTTGTAGCCATTTGAGTTCGATTGTGATTTACATTGCATTTGTTTGGGGTTGTTGTTGCAGTGTAATTGCTATACAATGTAGCATTCAATTATAAATTTTCAACTTGCTTTTTGCGTGAATTTTAATACTGCAACATAGTTATATGAGCCCTTGTGCCATATGCATTCAATAATACATTGCCAGGGTTGTGTTATAATGCTGTTGTGGTTAATAAAATATTAATACCACAGTAGTTTACCACGGTTCAACAAGTCCAGGTAAACTTATTATAATCTTGAAATCAATTAAGTTCATTGAACCAAGCAGATGAGAAGGTAAATTTGATATAACACTTGTTTTTGCGGGTAGATTGAAGCGTTCATAAATACGGGTGAAAGAGCGCCTACCCATTTTGGTGCTAATAATAATGGGAACTGTAAAGACAGGTCTCCTTTTAAGCGCAGCCCGCCGCTAGATCTACGGCACTGCATTTACGGTCACTGTCATGAAAATGTTTCTTGACAAGTAAGTAACCGACGATAAGCAAGTAAACAAAATAATTTTTTATTACATACGAGTACATGTCTCTGAAACCAAACCCCGGTTTTTACCACGAAAAGCGATGATTCCATGCGTCCCGTTGTCCATCGGAATAAATTCAATTTTAATTTATTTCAGACACATACTGCCCATATTATTTCTTGCTTGAAATATTAAAATATTGCTTATTGTTTTATGAATCCTATAGTTTTGCAATTTGGATTTGCAATCGCTCTTAGAGTAATTCAATACTCGAATTTGACATGATTTTTGTGTGTCAGTCTGTCTGAGGAGTCGAATTTTCGTATTCGAACTGCTATGTTTCTCTGTTTATTTCATTACTATAATTATAGACTCTGGAATAAAACGCGGCTGTAGAGATGAACCAGAAGACATTCAGAATACTTTTGCAATTAATAAGAGGATGGATCAATGTTTCTTCAAACTGTTTGTACAACAAAAGCTACAGTTTCACACACCACAGAGTCAACTGTTTATATTGACCCCTTAGTAAAAATTACCACAATACCTACTTTGTGCAGTGGTATTTATGGGTTCTGTAGACAGAGCTTTGACAACAGCTGATTAAAGAGTTTTAAAGAAAAAGTATTGAACTTTGACCTGTTGGCTATTCCACAGGGTCGACCATTTTTAGTGAAAAATGTTTTTCACTCTCTAATATAATTATTATCCTTATATTTGCTTCGGATATTGTCTCTGCCTTTAAAGACAAATTTAAGTCGTGCATGCGAAAAACGTAAACCATACAAAAGAATGGCTGGTTTGATTTGCGTATCTGATACATTTTCTAGTATACACGGCTGAAAAATGGCAAAATTCTTAATTCTATCAGTCTTGACTAGGCTGATATAACAAAAAGTTAGGTATGTAAGTCTTTTATTTACGAAGCGAAGCTTCAGAATCCAGGTCCACTAGTTTCATGCAACACATGCGAGCCTACGCAATGACTTGTTCATGGGTCGAGCGAGAGCGCAAATATGACGCGAAAAAATTTAAAAATATGGGGTGAAAGTTCATGGCTTGTTATCATAATACATAAATGTACAACAATAGTATATTGCGAGCCAAGTAAAAAGAATGAGAGATAATACTCTTAATACCTGTAAATTTGTTTGATAAAATTAACAGTAGATATTCCCTGAATCCAGTATAGCATAACTAAGCCGGTCCACGCCACCGTCTAATTACAGATAAAATTAACAGTAGGTACAATATCTACTTAATCATTTATTGCATTGTAACTTATATAATATTTACATTTAGTTTTTATGTAACATGGTCTGTATAGTTTACATATTTATGACCCTATAAATAAGGGTATGACAATAATTAGAATAATTCGTGAAATTCTTGGCTTCAAAGTTATCTTGGCTTGGCTTAAATATTATCATTTCAAATATTCCAGAATCAAATTCAGTTAGGAAGCTTGGCTCCGAACATGTGAAATGAAAGCATATCAAATAATAGTGCTAAGATTAGCCATGTTCGGGATATATACAAATACATGTACTATTCAATTGATGATCAATTTTTAATCGACCTACTCATTATTTGCGGGAAGCACCACGACGCTGCGACGGTGTGCTAGTTTCGGGTTATTGTATTCATTATTGAATACAAAGTTCAACACGTTTGAATCTAAGAGTTGGTTATATACCACACCAAGGTTTTCTAACGCGGGATAAAGAGGGGTGCTGTAAGTCATCTTGACTTGCTCGCTCGCTTTGAACAACTGTGAGGAGATTTAAGATTACAAAGCCCACTAGTTAGAAGGATTTAACTGAGTAACTATTTTATTTTGGTTTTTATTAAGTCTTGCTTGTTATTACTTAATTGAAATTTAGAACTTTTGTATTTATAGTTAAAAATATCATTTTCAACATATAGTATCTACCTTCTATTACTGTAGATGTAGACTGTATCTATTAAAAACAGCTAGACAAGGAGGCCGCAACAAAATGTCAAGTCCGAAACCTTGAACAGTTCAGGGGTTTTGTTGTGGACAGATTTTGGCAAATGTACAATTTTATTTCTAATTCCGGTTTCAAGTTTTGTGCCTAATAGGATCCATAACTATTGCCGTACACCGGTAGTGAAAACTGCATCTTAAACTGGAATCACCAATGATGTAAAATCCTTTATGCCGGAGGCTGATAGTGGTGATACCACCATTGCTGTCGCGTTCAAAGAGTGAATCGACAGACTATTAATAAATGATAAACATAATTTTATTATTATTTTAATTTAAGTTACTTTCTTAAATTCCTAATTGATGTAGTACTTATTAGCGATAACATTGAAACTGTAAGACAGCAATACTATGTGACTCTTAAGTATTTGGTTCTGTACAATAATAACATACATACATACGTTACCGGGGCAATATTCGAAACTAAGATGTTATAGTAGCAGTGACTATTATATTAGTTTTCTTCTATATTTTTATGTAGCGCTACATAATTATATCCGCTATATTAACATTACGTTATTACATTTGTGACTGATGTTTTTCATACTGTTTAATTCTATAAATACCTATTAATGTTGACGTTATTCTGTGCATTCACATTGGCGTCTCGTTCACCAGGCGAAAACAAACACGTCTCAATATATATGTTTAAAAGGCTTCGAATAACGGCTCAAGGACATAATAGACGAGTTTTACCTACCAATAAAACTCATATTATGTCCGAAGCCTTATTCGAAGCCTTACAGTAAGTTCTGCCTGGTGTTCATTAATTCCTTATGTTATTGAGACTTCAATGAGGAGAACTATACGCTGCCTGGGAACGTGGCGGCCTGGGTTGCCATTTTAGCCCAACAGAGGGAACTACAACCGCAAATACGGCCGGAAACGGAAGATGCATTCTCAATATATATGTTTAAAAGGCTTCGAATAAGGCTTCGGACATAATATGAGTTTTATTGGTAGGTAAAACTCGTCTATTCGAATAGTTTGCACTTTGATTTTAGATTTAGTAATTTTCATAATTATTATTGTTGATACGAGTATATCAACAATGGCTGCCGATTTCGATAAAATTTAAACAGGAACACTTGTGAAGTATTATCTACTAAATAAAAAAAAAGAATTATTGAAATCGGACTACTCTGTAAAAAGTAATGCGTCGTCAATATCATCATACAAAAAAATAAAATATAGGTACGCGTCGACTAGAGAACCTCTGAGACTAGTTAAAAAGGAGTGTATCAAACAGCCACTACTGCGGCTACCGACGTTGTCCATGACCAGAGTGAGAGACTTTCGGAGGTGTATAGCTTATCATTTTAACCAACTTTTACTAGGGGACCACCTGCGAAATCTCTAAAAAAGAAACATCTGTAGTCCAAAAAGTTTAATGACTTGCTCGACAAAATGTCTGCAACAGCAGTTCTTCTTCGGGGTTTTGGGATTGGTACAGTAAAATTTATTTATTACGACAAATGTAATAATTTTAGAAGTCATTGCACTTTGCAAAGCTACAGCTACAAGTACTTTTAGATGTTGCCTCACCTCCAATGTCGAGCAGTCCAGAGCAGATCATGTTGTTAGTGACGATGAACTGCTGTCCGGTGACAGAGGAGAGCCACGAGTACCGCTGGTAGCAGACGTCGAACCTGATGGAACGGATGGCCACCTCTTGTAAAACTGACGCCGGTTGGTTTATGTTCACCTGGTCACATGAAAAAAGATCTTTAATATAATTAAACAACATAACTACACATGCTTATTCAGAAAAGGTGTAAATACAAAAACATTTTAATTTCACTTGAAGACGCGACCACAATAAAACTCGTATTGTTATGTCAATAATTATTTTACACAAAAAATAGCATGACCGACTTCAACATTATTTTTTTATCATAAAAAATACCGTGTGCAGAATTCGCGAGTTCGCGCACACGGATCAATGTAGCATAATTCACATTATTGTTGATTTATCAAAAATGGCTCAGCCGATTTCAAATTTGTTATTGTGTAAAGGAACCAATTTCAAAGTTTTTCTTTCCAATAAAAAAATTTTGAAATCAGACTACTATATGTAAAAAGTTATGCGTTATGTAGGAGTATCTCCTCCATTCCGTCGGTCAAAAAGCGTCTACCCAAGACAACCCAAGAGACTCAGACCCAGAGAGGGCTCTGGGCCGCTAGCAAACTAATGCTCCAGTGGCTTGAATGGTGATTGAGATAGTCTCTAGCCTAGCTTGTCCACGTTTCTCACGTTAGTCCGTCCTCAGCCCACATGAGAGACCAGAGAGTTGTCCGGCAGCTCCACTCCCTGGGTGAGGTTGCTGGCCAGCGCATCGCTTAAAGAGATCCTAATGACGGCCAGGCATTTAACTTGTCCACAATGTTACTCACGTTAGTCCGTCCCCAGCCCACATGTGAGAGTATAGAGTTGTCCGGCAGCTCCAACCCCTGGAACGGTATGCTGGCCACTGCCACGCGTGAAGACAGCGTGACGAGGTCGGACAGCACCATGATGGCGACGTCATTATCTCTCGCCGGGATGTTGTACCGCTCGTGGACTACGTACGTCGACAGCGAGTGGGTGGAACCTCCTGCAGACACCAACACGATCAGTTTTTTTTTATTGACGGTGAAAAGCGAGATTTCCGAGTCTATTGGGTTAAGCCGGCACTTGTATGTACCTACGTTCATATCTTTGTGGGTTTGTATATTTGCTTAACAATAACTTAAGTACCTCTTAACTGATGTGTGATCAAAACTTTGTGATTGAATGAACATAGTACAGTACCTCCTCCTTTTAGAAGTCGGTGAAATAGACGCGAGTAGGTATAAACGTATCCGACGAAAGTTTCAAGTTTCTTGTTTATAATTATTTTAATCTAGTGCAACTATAGGGAGAAGCGACCGGATTCCGAGACACAGTTTTTAACTAGTTCGGAATCGGTGGATTCAATACAATAGCATGTATATTTTGTGTCATAAAGATTTTGAATTTGAATTTGAAAAAGATTTTCATGTAATATGGAATACCAAGACGAGACAATCTCATGTAGAAGCAAGCTTAGGTAAATAAAGGGTTATCTGCTTACCCTGTACTACCTACCTAAAAGGGGGGACCGGGGGGGATTAAGACCATCATTACGAAACAACTTTTACTACGAGGCCAAACCAAAATTCGAGAAAAAGAATCAGCTGTTCCTTACAAAACTTCAACTCAGAATCTGAAGACAAAGCAGATTTTTTTCTCGAATTTCGGGTTGCCCCCACAGTAAAAGTTGTTCATGATTATGGTCTGAATCACCTAATTTCGGCTTAGCACATCAGTTTTGGATAACCCTGTATAACTTTTTCATAGAGAGAACTCATATGTGGTTGTTCGGCAAATGTCGAATCGGAACGTGTACGAGGGCTTTAACTCATCAGTTCAAATGACCGTGTATGCCAATGTATCTTAAAATGAAGACTTCTAACCAGCCTGCTGTGGACGTTCCATGGCTGACATGAAGACGAAGCTTACCTGATCCCAACACAGCCGTGCCAACTCTGACCGTGTAGTGCGCAACAGCGACTGGCCGCCCAGCCCTGAAACATTTACAAAATAGCTAAGTAGGTATGCAGTATTCAGAGTTTGCAATAGTCAATGATTTAATCCAAGTCGAATAAGATCGGGAGATCTCTCTAAATCAGAAATGAGATCCGGAGAAGCCAAACCAAACATGGCCCAGCGAATTGGCAAGTTGAAATGACAGTAGGCAGAGCACGGAAGACTGATGACCGATGGGGTCGAAAAGTCCTCGTGTGGAGATTATGTGTAAGTACAAGTGTGTACCGTTCCGTTAATTTTAATCCGTACAAAGATCAGAGCTTAATTCCAAAAGGCGGTAGCAAACGCAGTTGACAGCTTGCAACTGTCATGTACTGGTATCCATCAAATCGGGAGCGAAGGCATATTGCGAACGAATACGCCTCGCCATCTTGTCACCGGCGCGCAAGCAGTGTGGGCGTGCCAGCCCTCCTAAAACTTTAAATCAAAACTACATCAAATAAAATACAATCTTCTACTCATCTAAACTGCGTGCATCAACTGTTTCAACGAAAAACAATCTCAAGCTTGGGATGCCATCACGACGGCGGGAGTGTCAGGCGTAGCCGGAGCAGACCCAGGTACGTGGTACATGTGTATTTGCTCCGCCTTTCCCTCTGATCTTGTAATTTGAAATCGTAATTGTCCCGAAGTGTAACAGAGCCGCTATTTCGGTTGAGGCAACGTTACAAAGTGCAATACTTACATATATATGCCATACAATACATGTTTGACATCCACTTGCAAGGTGGATAGATACCTAATCTCATTAAGAGCGCTGGAGCAAGACCCTATATCCAAGCCGCTTCCAATCGAGGCTTAGGAGAGGCCTATGTATTTTATAAGAGGCCTTTATATTATATAGGCCTATATATTTATCTGCTGTAGGAGCTTACTACGTGAAAATAACGCTGGAGCGTCAAGCTGCGGATAAGGAAATTTAACTCCTATTGCACTCGTAATAGGAATTACATTTCCTTGCTACAGTAAAAGCTGCGTACTAGGAGATTCGTTCGTTCGTTTCAGCCATAGGACGTCCACTGCTGAACATAGGCCTCCCCTACAGATCTCCAATAAGACCGGTTCGTAGAGGCTTGCATTCAGCGCGATCCTGCGGTCTTAATAAGGTCATCCGTCCACCTTGTGGGTGGACGTCCTACATATTATATAGGCCTCTCCTAAGTTCGATTGGAAGAATACTTATGTCTGAGAAGAAGAGACTTACGAATCGACAAAGCAACTCGCTGCAGACAGCACGTGGCGGCGCGTCAACAGGGAGCCGCCGCAGATCAGCCGGAGGTTGTAATGCACCTGTAACACCAAGCAGGTTAGATGACTAAACATAATATAATTACTCCGTCGTCGGATACATTGTCAAAAATAAATAAATAGGTAATAAATATTTTGGGACATCTTACCTATCTTACACACGGTCTCTGACACCAACCTCAAGCAAATCTTGTCATATGGCTGCCAGATACTGATATACTAATAGTAGTATAATACTACAAATAAGTATGTACATATTTTTAAATACATACTTTTATAGATAATACCTAAAGAACATCCAGACACAGAGCAACACCTATGTTTATTACATAAATACTTGCCCTGGGTGGGAATCGAACCCACGCTTCTTTGACCCAGAAGTAAGGGCCACTAATCACTGAGTCACCGAGGCAGTCGTACTATATGTTTTAGACGTACGTTTTTTTTTAACGTGAATAAGTCTGCGCTTGCCCACCAACTCGCCTGTTGGTAAGCGACGTTGTGGTCGAAGATGAAGCACGCAGACTTAGAACATACCTATGTATATTCACTATGATTGAAAAGCTTTAGATAACTTATATCTCTTATGAGACAGGAAAGTTAAGTCTAGGTTTTGCGTAGTTTACTTTAAGTTTCGCGTTCTTCTGTGGTTCCATACATTTTGTTTGGTTCTTCCTTGTTTCCGCCAGGGGCGCTGTACATAAATGTATGGAGCTATACGAAAACAGCTGTAGATTCAATTTAAGTGTAAATCTGAACTAACCCCTCAAGAAGACTACCTATATTTTGTGCATTTTTTTTCTCCAGCGTCTAACCAAGCCAGCATAGCCGAACCTGAGCTAGCCAATGCTAGTAGAGCGTCGCTCTGTATGCTGAGTGTGAGTTTTGTCCTAAACATGACGCGCTCTTCGGCGAGCGCGTAAGCATGTAATTTGTATGAACTTGTTATGTTACAAAAACGCGCCGCTAGTGGCGCTGTACATTTCTTCATACAAATTAAATGCTTATGTCATGTTTACGACAAAACTTACACTCAGCATACTGGACTCTCGGGTCTCTGTAGTTCTAGGTATTATTATATCTTCTTTAGTTCTAGTCCGGGGGCACCAACTAACTAACTTCTCATCCGCCGACTAGTGTGGCGCGAATTATATCATTGATATGGAACATGAATACATTATTGAATTTAGATACCTCCTTTTGGTGTAGGCGTTTTCCTTGTCTATGCGTGGCTTAGAATTTGGGGATTCTCAGAAGCCATGAGTAAGAAGCGTTAAAGGTATTGCTAATGTTAATCTTTTGATTATCTGTTGGGTTTTTTAAGCTGTTTTATCTGAATTTACTTCATGATACCTACCTATATTAGGTATCCGTCCACCGCGGATTTAACAATAATATCTAATCTGTGTCTTTCTATCTGGTTCCAAACGAGCAGGTGTTCTATTTAGAACCTATACCTAGCCAGCGGAAATGGGGCATATTAATAAAACAAGCACGCGTAACTTCTTACGTCAATAATAAATAAATTAAACCATACACTCGCAAAGTACAAAAAATCAGGGTATTTTAGGTAGCATCCTTTGATTATTTACAAGTAAATAATCTAAGGTAGCATCATAGACGAACAATAACCGACTCATTCGGGTTCCGCACCCAAAGGGTAAAAACGGGATCCTATTACTAAATCCTCCGTTGTCAGTCTGTATCTTTCTGTATACCTACAACAAAGTTACTCTGTGCTCATGAACCGTGATAGCTAGACAGTTAAAATTTTCACATTGGTATGACGTAGGTTTTTCTGTAGCCGCTATAAACATATATCTACTAAAACAGTATAAAATAATTGTTTAGAAGGGACCATACAATTAACGTGATTGTTCTGCCGTTTTTTGCTTAACATTAATAACAGCAAAGGAATTAACAATTTTTGAAATATACGCAGAATATTTATCTTACGTGTTAACTCTTCGAGTCGAGTGTATTCAATATTTTGTCAAATTATTAAAAAAAAAAATTATTATATTTATTTGTTCTTAAAAAATTATTAAATATACTTATGTATAAACCTACATCTTTCGGGCCAGGCCCGGTTTTTTGAAGGGCATCAGTGGAGCCGAATCCAACACTGAGAGGCCCTTTATAAACATCATTTAGCTATATTGTAGGGGTGAAGGTACAATGAGCCTATTGTGAGTAATGAATTGAAAAAATAATGAGTTATTGTGGTGAACTTCTAAGTGTTATACAAAACTGGATTATGGAATGATGGCACCCGCCAAATAATACCTCATTTCAAATATTTAGGCGGGCGGTGACTTGCTATCCACTAAATGGGCCCCTCATAATAGCTCCCGTATATTGGCGCCGGAGGGGCAACATTGGTGTGGACGGCTTAGGGTGTCGAGAGGTGTGCTGCGCGTTCACTAAGAGCTACTAGCGGCGTTATGCCCTTTAACACTTCCACCCTGGTGCTTAGGTTCTTAGCCCTTGCGATTTCCACTCCGAGCCGGCCAGTTAAGGCAAGAGAGGAGTCAGGGGTCTCATTTAGCCCCAGGGAATCAGGGTTCGCGGTGTCGCCACTCACCGACGGCTCGCCACAAAGCCGCCCCTGCGATTATGTATTATTATAAAAAAAAATATATAATAGAGTGTAATGAAAATAAGTGATATTTATTACCTTTTATTTTATCTATTTTGTAAAATTAAGTACTTATTTAAATGTATAATTATTGTAATATTAATAATAGTGTAATTTTCTTTTTTTTTTAAATGACCTTAAACTTATTTGTCTACAACAAGATAGCGGAAATACACTAAATATTTATTTAAAACAAAGATTTGAAGATGAATTTCGGCAAAGTAACGCCTGATTCAATCAATAATTTTTTGAGTCATCAAACGTAATTAATATCTACTTAGACTTTACCTGCACAGTGTAGGGAAACCTCTCGATGGCGGTGTCCCACCCCCCGATGATTCTAGAGTTTAATGTCTGCTCATCTTGCTGACGCTCCACGGGTACCGTTGGCAGCGGCGCTATGCTCAGCGTGTCTTTTATATCTGCAGCTTTGGCGATGCCGCCAGTGCCTGGTAAATGTTGAGGATATAATTGATAAACATTTAATTGCGCATATGGGCACAGAAAGAACAGGATGGTAAAAAAGTACCTACAACAAAATGAACGCCATATTAGACCTTTCGGTATGCAACAAGATTATTTTTTGCAAAAATAAGCATGACCGACTTCTCCCGTGTACAGAATTCGCGAATATTTCGCACGGATCGATGTAGCATTTTTCACATTATCAAAAATGGCTCGACCGATTTTGATAAATTTTAAATGGGACCAATTTCGAAGTATACTTACTCTCTCCAATAAAAAACTAACTATTGAAATCGGACTACTATAAAAAGAACTATGCGTAGTTATACATAAAAAATATACAGGGCTATTTCTAATCAATTAGCATCCTTTTAGAGGCTCATTCTGTACATCAACACTAACAACTTTTGCTCTACGACTTTTGTCAAAACTAAAAAATCAGTTGTTCCATACATTTTGTCACGGGCGAACAATATTTTTCTATGGAACGCCAATATTATTTTTGAGTTTTGGCAATAGTTGCAAAACAAACGTTGTTAGTTTTGATGTACATAATAATCCCCTAAAAGGATGCTTATTGATTAGAAATAACCCTGTATATACAATGTGTTTGTCTACCGGTGTCGGAGCCTTAAGCGGTGACATGCATGGCTAATTTTGATAACTTTTACTGTGGGTCCAAGTCTGAAAACGCAAAAAACAGCTATTCCATACTTTTTGTCGAAAGTCTATTAAAATCGAATGGAACAGCAGTTTTTTTTACGTTTTCAGAGTTGGTCTCATAGTAAAAGTTGTTCAAAATTTGCCATAGATGTCATCGCTTAAGGCTCCGGCACCGGTAGAGAAACACATTGTGTATACGCGTCGAATTGAGTAGGTCTCCTCCTCCGGTTCGTCGTCGGTCAAAAAAATGAGAGAAACAAGGTTGATATGAATAATACAAGATAGTAACTATTGCAGTAAATGAAGTCATAACATTGAAATAAAACAATAAATGAGTTCTAAAATTACAACAACCAACACAGAAAATACACAAGACTAACTACAATCCAACAAAAACATTTCTATGTGAAATATAGCCAATACCACAGTTCGCACTTTCAAAAAGTTGTCAGATCTTATGTAGAGCCAAGCTTCTAACTCTACACGCCTTAATTCTACAAGTCCTTACTTCACAAACTCTACACCTTAGTCAATATACGTGACTTGGCCGTTTCGTTAGAACAAGAACTAAGTGAACAGTGAATAATTAATTAATCTTCACTCTACGCCCATGTGCAGTTAGCGAATCAATTAGCATCCTCTTAGGGGCTCATTCTGTACATCAAAACTAACAACTTTTGTTCTACGACTTTTGTCAAAACTCAATCACCCTGCAAAATGAAATAATAGGTCTATTCACAATTTTCACCATACATGTACAAATTTTAAAAAATAAATAATTCTCGTGTATAAAAATTTTGTTACTTACAGCATAAAATAGCCACAAAAATCACTATGCACTTCATTTTTGTTTGTGCGTCTTCGGCATGTTTGTAAGTACCGCCCTATATATGATTCAATTTACCTAGATACCGATCATATCTCCTATAGATAAAAATATGGAAAAACAATTAATCTGTAGAGGAAAACTGGGTAATACCGGTCACTTAATACAAAATGAAAACTAGAATATAACTATTTATCTATCATTTGCACATTAATTGAAATCTCTAGTAATCATAGTTTTGGTATAGAAAAAAATATATAAATTAATACGTTTGGCCGGTATTACACTTTGCATAAGGTAAAACCGGTCAGTTCATGGTTAATAGCGGTCAAGTCTAATTGCAGCATAAGTTACATTTGTAGTCCTTAGGAGGGTCACGTCTTGAGCATTCTACGTGGGCCCAACGTCCATAAATTACACACCTATACGATAATTATATACCTCCTCGTCCACAATCATAACATATTTCCTATCTGATCATCTAATTTTGTGTTATATTTACCACGTAAACAAGTAATCTCTATTAAATTATAATCAATGCAAGAAAATACATCCAACTTAGGATATATTTTCTCTATCTTGTAATGTTTTTCGTGTCACTTTATTTACTCATAGTTCTCTAGTTTTCTTAAAAAAAATCTATTTATATTTTCTTTAACATAATCTGAATAATCTATTCTGTATCTGATTTGAAACTTTAGTCCTCACTCTTTTCATTTTATTGGTAATCAATATTTTTACTGCTTTATTGTGTGATCCGTGTAGAAAATGAAATTTTCCATCATTCACCAATTTAAAAGAATTTTCTAGCTATGTTTATTCAGTTTTTTAGTTCAGTTTACGTTTGGTAAGTTAATATCGGCGGCAACGTTATGTATAAAAAATACCTGTAAAAATATCATGACAGTGACAATCACATTAAAAAGGTTCTCATTTAAATATGTGGGTATTACCAGTCCGTGGTGACCGGCATTACCCAATAGCATATTGCTCAGGAAAAATCAAAATATTGAAAAGAAATACTCGCCAATGTTCAAATACGATATTGATACGTACGCACTAGTAATTCGTTTACATTTGTGTATGCTTACAGTGTTAAAATTACTTTAAAAAAATCCACTCACCTCTTATTTTTGGAACTCGGAATATTACAACAAAATGGCGCGAAAACGACAAACGTACGGCTCTCCAAAACGCGTGATCGGAATTGAGCGGGGGTGGGTGCTAGGGCGCGGGGTCACGCCAAGTGTTTGTGCTAGTAAAAAACATAGTTTAGGTGAAAATATGCTGACCGGTATTACCCAGTTTTAACCTACTTAATGGGTGACATCACACATGGAATTGGTGGTATGTCAAGGCGGATGTGAAGTCAGCTACAAACTTAGCAATATCCAATCAACGCGCGAAAGTTAAAGTATTATACTCCACTCCTGGAAATTAGTGGGGTCGGCGTTGGCATGTCCACTGAAATCAAACTTCTGGGTGTAACGGTGGACGATAAGTTAACCTGGAACAGCCATGTGTCCAACGTATGTAGAAAGGCCGTCAACATCTACAAACAGCTGTCCACGGCGGCGAAGATTAGCTGGTGGCTCCATCCGGAAGTGGTGCGGGTCATCTACAGCGCGGTTGTGGAACCCGTAATGCTGTACGGGGCAGGTGTTTGGGAATCGGCGGCCAAAAAACTGGGGGTTCACAAGCAGCTAAACGCTTTATTATTTTATATATATATATTAAATAGGAGGTATTTATTTATCTCGTAATTTTAGTGCGCGATTAGTCCCGTAGTATATAAAATAATAATGTGTTCAAATCGCGAAAGTTTAAAAACAGCTAAACGCTGTCCAAAGAGGCTTTGCACAAAAACTATGCAAGGCCTATCGCACTGTCTCTCTGAACTCGGCACTGGTGCTGGCTGGAATACTACCACTCGACATTAGAGTGTTAGAAGCATCGGCTCTGTATGGAGCTAAAAGAGGAGTACCCGAGCCAGTACTAAGGGACGGAGAGATCGAGGCAAAAGACAGCTTTTGCCGACACTCCTTATCCAGCGCAATATAAGGGACTGCAATTCATTCGCTTGGTAGACCAAAATGACGTCGATAGGAACAATGGTCAATCAGTGCGCATATATATACGGACGGCAGCAAAATTGAGGGAAAAGTCGGGGCGGCAGTGTCCATCTGGAACGACACTGGCGAAACGAAGAGCCATAAATTGAAGCTGTCGTCCTACTGCACCGTTTACCAAGCAGAATTGCTGGCTTTATGTAAAGCAACCGAGGTAGCGCTTAAAAACCCTCAACATACTATCGGCATCTTCAGTGACTCAAGATCGTCGCTGGAATCGGTGGTCAGAAACCGCTCTTTCCATCCCCTTGCAACCCGAATCCGTAGCAACTTGACAGAGTGCAACAAGTTGAACAAAAGAGTTGAACTCTTTTGGATAAAGGCGCACGCGGGTCTAGAGGGGAACGAGAGAGCGGACGAGCTAGCTAAGGACGCGGCCTTGAAGTCCAAAACAAAGCCCAATACCATAAGTGTCCGATTTCTTTCGTCAAGCGACATATCCGCATGGAAGCGCTTAACGAATGGAATCGGAGATACAAATCGGAGCAAACAGCGGGGGCCACAAAAATTTTCTTCCCGGTTGCTGTCTCTGCCTACAGCATTGTTAGGAAGATGGAAATCTCCGGCATCACAACCCAAATTCTGACGGTGCCCCGTCAGAATTTGGGTCGGTGGGTTCTCCGAATACCTTTATCGTTTTAAGTGCAAGGAGAACCCATCGTGCGTCTGTGACCCGGAGAAGGCAGAAACAGTACCACACATAGTGGCGGAGTGCCCTGCCTACGGCTTCGAAAGATTTGAAGCAGAGCAAATGATAGGGGAGAAAATAGTAATAAGTAAAATTTGGGAATTCATGCATGATACAAATATTAGAGATAGTTTTATGAAATTTTGTATTAAAATAGCTAGCAAAGTGATAAGAAGAAATAAATAGATACACAAAAATTATTCAATATTTATATTATAAGATATAATATCTATATCAATAATAACAGACCTATAGGAGCAAAGAAAGAAAAATAAGAAAATATATAAAAATAAAAGCAATATAAGCAAAAATAGAAACAATCGCACAACGTATGGCTCTAATGAGCCATAAGTAGGGGAAGGGGGGGCATAACGGGGTCGCGAGGCACGACGGGGTCACCCACACATACAAGTATCTACGCACACTAGCCGTGTTTTCTTTTCGCCATTAGGAGTGCATTTCGCATCGGCATTCGGCTTGGCAGTGATCGGCGATCAGAGTGCACGCATTTATTTTTGACGACCAATTCTTTTTTCCGGCGACATTTAATCTAATTTTGTGTGGTTACCAAAACGCGTCTAAAAAGGTAATTATTTAGATTACTACTATAGTTTTTTCAATGAGTTTTACTACTAGCATCAACTATTGATATGTTTTGAGCAAAATCACTCTGACCTTGAATTAATTTTTTTGTTTGTTATTTCAAATTATGTTAGACTTGGGGGCATAACGGGGACATGGCTATGGGGCACTATGGGGTACCTCGTTGTGCCCCGTCCCCATTATGCCTATTAATTTTATAATATCGTAATATTTTTTTAGTTTGTTTTAGGTTTATAAAATGGTACGAACATACAAAAAGAAAAGTTCCAGAGGCAGTTCGTCTGTGGAAAGCATGAAACTCGCATATATGAGAAATATAATTTAACGCCAGATATAATAAATATCTGCGACGAGACTGGAATATCATGCGTCTCCAAAACAAAGAGCAAAATCATTCCTGAAAAAGGAAGAAAACAAGTGGGCTCCCTTTCTTCTGCAGAACGAGGGCAGACGATTACCGTCGAGACATGTTTCAATGCAGTCGGAACTTATATGCCTCCCATGCTAATATTTCCTCGACAGAGAATGAAGCAAGAGTTATTAAATCGAGCTC
This sequence comes from Hypomecis punctinalis, assembly GCA_949316475.1. Taxonomy (NCBI): domain Eukaryota; kingdom Metazoa; phylum Arthropoda; class Insecta; order Lepidoptera; family Geometridae; genus Hypomecis; species Hypomecis punctinalis. The sequence goes on along the minus strand of OX438819.1, from coordinate 13,923,650 downwards.
CTCCAGGGACGACGGCAGAGTGCAACGCTCGAGGCTGGATGACAACTACCCCATACTGCCATACTGGGTACCCCATACTGCCCCTACCCCGGGGCACGATGGAGTTTTCATAAAGGTTTCGTGAAAGTAAAATTAAAAACATTATTTGATTTGTTACTTCACCAAATTCGGTGCCACATGATAAATTAATAAGTGACAAAAGAGTTGTCATTCGTTTTCATTAAAAAATATTGATGTTCATTTTTTTACTGTTTATTTCTCTTAACGTCCCCGTTATGCCCCCCCTTCCCCTACCTATGTGTGAGTGTCGGGGAACTGAATTTATTCGATAAGAATATTTCAAACTAGTTTGTACTTTGAACTTATCATATATTAGACTAAAATAAAAGTATTTCAAGAGATTTTTGAAATTTTATGTTGTTGTCTGGATAGTCTTTTTTGGAAATATGTCGAAATTGTCAAGATTAATATAATTAATGGTATATGTTACGAACATGGGAAATTTGAAAAATAGCTAAGAAATAAAAATTCAAAATAAACAAAACCTCAGATAAAGTCCAAGGAAACTACGAATAAAAAAAAATCAACGCGCAGCTTTAGGTAGGTATACATATATGTTGTCGGGGCCGCGGAGGAGTGCGGAAGCGTGCCCGTAGCCCCGACATAATGGCGCAGTGGCGGAAACACCCCAGGTTTTTAGTGGGTATGCCACCGACTAGCGGTGGAGACTCCCACATAACCACCGGCCTCCCCAGGTTTGGTGGTATCCATAAAGGATTTTCCTGGGTCAAAAAAAAAAAAAAAAAAGGTATACATATATGAACTTCAATCAGGATTGGATATTGCGAATCTGGTAGCTAAGTTCACATCCGCCGACTTATATGATTCGGCCTATGACGAGCGAGCTGACTTTTTGGCTACAGGGGCTGCAACAGGATCTATGGAGTCACACGGGAACGCGAAAGTTTAAGTACTGTACTGTACCAGCTTTTTAATAGTCCACTGCAGGACGTAGGCCGCCCCGCGAAGGGTGATTACGCAAAACCTAAACTAAGGGGGTATTATGATGTCAGGTTAGGTTTGGACAGTGACAAGGTGCGAGGGTACTTGACTTTTTTTATATAGCAAGTGCCTTTATTAACTACCACTAAATACAAGACTTATAATGTAAAACTTCATAAACTACTACTACATAACAAGCAATTGGATCATCCACAGACCCTTGAAGGTCTAAAGATAATCCAAATGCTCAAACCCACTGCCAGTTAGAAGCGTGCCCAGCATGCTGACAGCATTGCCACGCTGATTAGCAATGCTTATACGATGAGCCAAATAAACACCAGCATTTTGGTCACGCGTCGGGTACACCAGACTGTCAGAAAGACTTTTGAAAACAAGACCGGCCACCACGGGCAAAATGTCTCAACTTCAAACGGTTCAAATATGTAACCACTGCCGAGGTTAGCATATTTGCGCCGTTTGTGCTGCTCCGAATCGGCCAATGCTCCAACCCTACTCCGAGTCTCAGAAAGGTGTGACGGCGCCAAAGTATCGACGCAAGTCGCGTCTCATACTAAAGGCCGTCTATACACTTCCAAGGGACCAGCTTCATACCGTCAGGCCTTTTGCCATCACAAAGCGTAAACCCATTCGGTTCGAGTACGGCTGCGATATTGGCGGTCGCAAAAGCCCTGCGTATGACATCGTTCACACTGGCGTGGCAACCAATTCGACCAGCGCTTTTTGAGCAAGAAAGACGGTGGTGACCGAGCCGGTCAACTAGGGTACTTGAATAGGTGAGAGCGCTCAGCTATGTGCGGCGCGGCAGCAAGATGGGTCGACTATCTCGACGATATCATCAATGCCGCCAGTCGAGCCTGGTCATGACCGGCAAAGAGCCGAGGCAAATGGCACAGCAAGAGAGAGGCCTATACCCAGCAGTGGGACAAAGAAAGCCGGGGATGATAACGATGACGAAACAAATTAGTTGAGATTGACTGTTTCTTGGGTTTGAAATTATTATTTGCTATAATATTTGTGTACCGTTTCACATTGAATTGGGGCTAATATTTTGTGGCGCACTTACTATTTTTGATACCATATTTTTTTGACAACATATTGTACTAAAATTGGTAGGTAACGATATAAACATAAATTAAATTATATCGCTGGCGAAGCCGCGGGTAAAAGCTAGTATTACTATATATTTTCACCCATACTTTTTGATCTTACTTTTGTAGTGTTGCCAATGTTTATTTAAATAATGTCTCTGGTTTCAGTATGCCTCATGGCAAAGGCTCTCCTCCAACTCTCTCCAGTAGGAACGGTCGTTTGTTGCTCTCCTCCAGTATGGCCCGGCTGCCTTCTTTTTTTCGTCTTAAAAATTTTATGAATTTCACAAACATTGTCATGGTTGAAACATTGTTTAGATTGAAACAGGCGGTTTTGTATGAGACTGAATTGAAACCGAGACGGGGTCCGGTCAGACGGCCCCCAGGCGAGCTCACTCCCATTGGGGGCTTGCAGGCGGCGGCGCTCGCTCGCATCGCTAGTGGTAGCGGTGTGAGTTGGTGTCGTGCGGTCTCGTGGGCAACTAATGTGGGGGGAGCTATATCACTCGACTAATCCCTGGTGCTACCGCAGCATCGCCACTTGAGCACTCCATGGCGGGTGGGGAAAGTCGAGGGATGAAACAAGTACCGGGATTTTTAAATGGATTTGAATTCAAAAAAAAACCACAAGGTGAAAGGACCGGCGAAAGCTGGGACTGCGCAACAAAAGGCGGGACCGGCGAAAGCTGGGACTGCACACCAGACGGCGGGACCGGCGCAAGCCGGGACTGCATCTTCCCTGGCAGGAACGTCCAGAGGTGATACTGCAGTGGGATTGTCTCGCGGTGGGGCTGTGGTGGGACTGTCGAATGACGGGACTGTTGCGGCACTGTCGAGGGCCGGCACTGCTGTGGGACCACCAAAGGGCGGAACTGCAAACCAGCCTACCGGGCTTAAGGGTTCTGCCAAAGCTAGCGTGACACGGGACCCTTGCGTTAGAGGTCAAATGATCTCGGACCTTGCGGCCTCGGACACGACCGGTAAAGGCAGCACCTCGTCCACTCCCGGCGGCCAGCCTGACTTGGCGGGCATCCGGTTGGACGATCTGGGGCGCGTAGGAAAAAGCGCCAAAAGCTGAGACAACAGGCGGCTCTAGAGGGGACTCCTACGGAGGGCCCATCAAAGAGACCGCGTGCTGTTCTCAGCAGCGACAGCGGGGACATGGTGGCCAAGAGGATGAAGACCCAAGGGCAATCACCCTCAACCGGATCCTTTAGGGATGCGGTGGCGGCTGTGAAACTTGCTGTCGTCACAGTCAAGTACCCGGAGGAGTACTTGAAGGCGGTGGACTTGGTGCCAATCCAGGAGCTCATAATTGAGAAACTGGAAGTGGCGCCGGATCCCCTGCCTGTTCTCACGGTTGCTCCCGGAGTCGTCGCAGGTGCAATTCATGTATCCTGCGAGGACTCCGATGCAGCTAGCTGGTTTCGGGGCGCCATCCACAATGTGGAACTTGGATCCCTGAAACTCAAGGTCGTCGACGCCAAGGACCTTCCAAAGCCTGTCAAAATGGCATGGAAGAGTCGCAATTTGGCGTTGCAAGACCCTGCTCGGGCCATTCGATTGCTCCAGCGACTCAACCCTGCCTTGAGGACGGACGACTGGAAGGTCGTGAATACCCTCACTGAGCAGACCGGCATCCGTCGTATTGTCCTCATGGACGGGGTGTCCGCTGGGGTCATCAAGGCCGCGGGCTACTCTCTTCCAGGAGGAATTGAACGATATTCGTTCAAGCTCCTGGAAGAAGACAAAGGAGAGGCACCTGCTGCGGAAGCAGCAGCGGAGCCCTCCGAGGATGGACCACCACAACATGAGGAGGCCATCGAAGAAATCTCTGCTCACGGCACAGCACAGGAGACAGAGATTGGGACCAGGGCGTCAGAGGCAGACCACGAGGACGACATCCTTGAGGACTTCGACACCCTGGGGATCGAGTCGCCGACTGCCCTCGAGGAGAGCCAGGCGATGGAGGAGGGGCTTCAAGAATAAGGCCCTCCTTTACCAACACAAGCCCATCAAAGTCATTCAAGATGGAGGGACTAAGGTGTGTACAAATTAATTTGCATCATTGCAGGGCCGCTACTGCCCTTCTGGCTCGGCAACTGAAGCTAAACACATACGACGTTGCCTTGATACAGGAACCTTATCTGTATAAGGGGACTATAAAAGGCTTAGGTGGGACAGGCGGCATGGTGTTCTATGACTGTCCAACTAATGACGCGAGGACTTGCATCTATATCAGGGGCGGTATAGAGGCAATGCCCTTACGTACTTTCTGTTACAGGGATCAAAATTTTGCGTTTGTAACATTAGTAGGATTGGATTTGGAAATAGTTATTGATAGGTATAATCGATATTGCACTTTAATCATTTTTATTTTATTTGTTTTACTAACTCATAGAATTATTTATTTAACTAATGTTGACTTGTAAAATAATTGTTTCAATAAATATAACTATGCCGATTATGTGGCCACTGTAGTCTCGGCATCCAACGCGGACACTCTCTAAAACTGAATGAGATGGCTTCAAGGATTGTTTGCAAGAAAGTTTATTGGGCAAAGTCAGTTGAAGAAAGAACTAAACAGACGAAGCTGAAGAAAGATGGCAGTATAGCGTCGACCAAGGCAGAGGTATTATTATGTCGACGATATCCCGGACTTCAGCATGTATGAGACATGGCCTTGAAGAACAGCAAAGCGTCGAGTGATGGCGGAATCACGTCAGAGAAATCGATCTCCAGCTAACGGATAAAATATGAATAAACTCTTCATTTATAATCACTTCAGACTTAATTACGGACATAATAAAGAAGGGCGCTTTCGCCAAGGGTGATTTCTCCCAGGCAACCAAATGATAACCGCAGGGTACAAGACATCACTATATGATCCACCAACACGCACTAGCCAGCGTGGTTGATATGGCCCAATCACGTGGGTAGGTCTACGTCCTGCAGTGAACTATTAAAAAGGCGGGACCAGTACACTATAAGCATCAGTGGACCTCTTCTAGCTTAATATAATTTATAACATATTTGCTCGTAAAGTGGCTGTAATTACACCAATTTCAATATCGTAATGCATGTCATTACGCACTTGTGCGTTACTGTAATGTAAAACGCACGAGTTTTTTATTTATAAAGTAACATGCACGGTTTTTTAAGATACTCCGTCTAAAAATGAACGATACTTTTTTAAATCTTAGCAGAGTTTTTATATCAGAAAAGAAGTCAATATTCTGGCAACGTAACAACCACTTTTAAAAATTGTTCAAATTTCTATAACTGCTTCAAGAAGTAATTCAAGATTTATTCGTTTAAGAAAGTCAGAGTTTTATTAATTTCCTCGCAAATATGTTATAAAACGTCGTAAGTCATACGTGCGCTTTGAAAATTACAGCCTCTGCTTCCTTATAGCCCTCGCCTACGGCTCGGGCTAGCAATATCGCCTCGGCTGTGATTTTCAACTTACCGCACTTCTATCATAGTGTACTATTGATTTAGAAAATACAGGATTTAATAAAATTACATTATTTTGTGCCATATTTTTATTTTTCAGTAAAACAAAAACACTTTACTTATTGCAAACCTCACAAGAATACACGTTCCTTATAACAATATAACTACTATAGTAGTATGTATATAAAATAGAGAAAAATGTAACTATTCAATAGTAAAGATTCGAAGTAAAGATCTGTTGGAATATAATAAATAATAATTATAAAAATAGGAATGTACAGTCTAATGTGTCATGTCACAATTCTTTTTAAGAAAGGAAAAACTCAATAAAACCTATTTGGTAACTTGAAAGCTCTGTAACACGTTAAAATTTCGTTAAACAATGATATTACATATTCATAAAACGTTTTACATACATTAAAACGTTTATGTTTATTCATATTAAAATAAATTATACAGGTAGAATTGAATTAAATAAATATAACTTGAGTTTGTATGTTTTTAATTTGTGACAATAACACATGGAGAAAAATCTACTAGAGTTTCTAAATAAAAAGTAAATATAGACCTAGAAATGATATTGAGACACCACTACTTGGTCAGTAATAAGAATAATCAGCTCTATAACTATTACAATAAGGTCGAATTTATAAGTGAATGGCCGCACTAGTTAATTACACGGAAAAAAACATAGCATATCACAGAAAGATTTTTATTATAGATTTTTCTAATAAGTTCTTTGAATGCTATATTTTTACTTTTTAAAATTTGGCTAAATGTAGGACGTTATTATCTTATTTTCTATCTGTATATTAATTTAAAGAGATTTCAGTTTCTTTTTTATAATAATATCTTTAAATTGAAAAATTTTCAAAATATTTGACCCGTTCACAATTTTTGAAACTCTATACATGGTCCAATAGTTAAGATATAAGAAATGCAATATGAAGGAATGTAACAATAAAAAATATAAAAAAGTAAAGAGAGAGAAAAGAGATTTTAAGTACAAAAAGATCAACAAAATATCAACAGTATTTTTTTCTAATATTTGGCATACTTATAATGTAGGTTTGTCTGTGTTTAACTCACTATTGTTACAAAATGGCACGCCTAGTGTCTCTTACAAATATTTTGTGTCAAAATATTTAATAAATAAAACGTTGTTCTTAAAATGATATTATGACAGCAATACGACTTTATTCACAACCCAAAGATTCTGAAAGTTGTGTACCTTTTCTTACTGTTTTATTTTACTAACCTGGCAACACTAGTCTCTTTTAATTTTATCATGTGTGAGTGAAAAACGACAATGTAAGAGTTTTAATCCAGCAGAAATGGTACAGAACAATATATAGCTTTTGCACGATTTCAACATTTGTATCGTCAATTATAGTTTTCTTTTAGGTCTAGCTTTGCTTAGTTTCTTTGCAGCGACACTACTTAACAGTTTCCTTTCTAACAAATCTTACATAAGTGTTTGTAAGAATATTTTAATGTTGTATCTATCGATACATTTACATGGGTAGTTTAAAAGTCGACTGCATCAAATTTATTGTGTCTAAAATTAATGCCATTTACGGAACAACCATTGTTATTTGTCGGATAAAATTATATTACGCTTAAATACTAAATAAGCTCAGTTTGAACGACGCTGGAAGAGATAAAAATTACGAATCCGTAACAATTTTTACTTCTTTTTCTCGATTACTCACACACATCAATGCCGATAGGCACTCATATTTAATATAAAAAAACAGTATCCAACGTCGTCAACCAAATATAGATTAAATAGTAAAACCATCTATCACCCATATCTAAACAAAACATTTAGAAAATACAACAAAACATATCAACCGCACTAGAAATAAAATATTTCAGATCTTTTAAAGATACACTCTTTAATAATAAAAAATCGAATTTGTTTCTAACTACAGTAAATAGGTAACAGGTTTGAGCTAGGTATTGCACGAAGTTTCGAAAGAGGGAGACAGATTCATAATAAAAAGAGCAAGCTATCTTAAATGTTATGTATGAAAAAGATTTGATAAACATCTAAATTAATTTATCTTAATTTTGCTAAGGATATCGTGGTAATCTTTGAGACTGAATAATGATATCATCCATATACGTCACTTTCATAATAATTTTATCGAAATGATAAAATATAGGAAAATGTACGTATTTCACGGATTAAAAGTTTGAGTTAACTTCATTAGTTAGTTATAATATAAATATTACTAATACAAGAGTGAAAATAAGAGATGAATATGAAGACAGCCGTTAAGGGTTACCTGAAAATATCCCCTACGTACATCTATCTCCCTCATATATTCTACGAACACTACACTATAACAATTTTGTTCTGAACGCAAACCTATAAAATATAGAATAAAACATTTAAGAAACTTCGTAAATAGTGGCTATTCTTTAATATTTTTCTAAAAAAAATCTTGCCTCTCGAATGATTCGCAAGGTTCAACAAAGGCTCAAGCTTAAACTTCTAAAATAAGTAACAATTTTTTAACTATTCAAATCCATTCTAATCACATGATCTTTCTAACGATTTCTCTAACTACTTATCAGTAAATCCTATCTACTATCTACCCAGAAAAACACTCTTACATGTCAAGCAATTTTGTTTCTTACTCACTTTTCACTCTGTTAAAAATTCTTGCATATTTATTTTTGTCATTTGATTCAGGTTAGCAGATAGTTTTTAGGGCAGACAGTTTTTAAGGATTACCTTATAAATATCATGGTTTGAGATATGTTACCACTACATCTAAAGATGTAAATGAACAGGGCACTAGAATTATTCAAATTCTTTTACGTATTCTAATATTTTTTGTCCATATCACGAATATGCCCGTCAATGTTAATAAATATTTTCAGTAGTCTTAAAATCTAAAGTTATGTCACGGGAAATCAAATTTTAAGTGTATTGCAAAAGAAGTTACTTTCAATTGTGCGATGTAATTGGAGGTGTTACGAGTTAAAGGTGTACACACAATTAAGTTGGTGTCGGTGACACACAGATAAATGATATAATAAAAAAAAAATTTTGCAATTTAATAAGCTAATGTTGAAAACTATAAACAAAAGTTGATAAAACAATTCCTAATCTAATAGATACGTTGCGATACCAAGCGTCATAAAAGTTTACATTACTTTGGCGGCACATTATCGCTATCTGTGTGTCACATGGGTAAGTAGTAGGCATGTCGCTTACGGTGGAAGGTTCATATGCATGCTCTGCAAATACGCAGAGGTTGAGTTTAGTAAGCCGATGCGTTGCTTCTGCTTCCTCTGTTCGGTCATCTAAAAAGTAGAAAACAAACGATTACAATACAAAAATTTAAGTCTCAAGTTGAAAATATTTCGCCTATTCTAGCTATGTTTTGGCAGTTCTCACTTTAAACTTGGTTAACACTAAATGAGCAATTTGTTTTAGCTCTCCTACTTTATAATAACACGCAAAATTTTCTTCCATTTGCCTCGGTTGACTTATTTGTAAAAGCACACATTCGAAATACTTAGTAAAAATTTAAATTTCAAAAACTATGCATATTTACTGTTAGCGGCTGTTGACGGCTTGTCTTGCTGTGAGAGGGAGATGGAAGGATTACCTGGTCCCATAGCTCAGTGAGCAGGTGTGTGAGCGTGTTGACGGCTTGTCCTGGTGCGAGAGGGAGATGGAAGGATTACCTGGTCCCATAGCTCAGTGAGTAGGTGTGTGAGCGTGTTGACAGCTTGTCCTGGTGTGAGAGGGAGATGGAAGGATTACCTGGTCCCATAGCTCAGTTAGCAGGTGTGTGAGCATGATGACGGCTTGTCCTGGTGTGAGAGGGAGATGGAAGAATTACCTGGTCCCGTAGCTCCGTGAGCAGGTGTGTGAGCGTGTTGACGGCTTGTCCTGGTGTGAGAGGGAGATGGAAGAATTACCTGGTCCCGTAGCTCCGTGAGCAGGTGTGTGAGCGTGTTGACGGCTTGTCCTGGTGTGAGAGGGAGATGGAAGGATTACCTGGTCCCGTAGCTCCGTGAGCAGGTGTGTGAGCGTGATGACGGCTTGTCCTGGTGTGAGAGGGAGATGGAAGGATTACCTGGTCCCATAGCTCAGTAAGCAGGTGTGTGAGCATGATGACGGCTTGTCCTGGTGTGAGAGGGAGATGGAAGAATTACCTGGTCCCATAGCTCAGTGAGCAAGTGTGTGAGCGTGTTGACGGCTTGTCCTGGTGTGAGAGGGAGATGGAAGGATTACCTGGTCCCATAGCTCAGTAAGCAGGTGTGTGAGCATGATGACGGCTTGTCCTGGTGTGAGAGGGAGATGGAAGAATTACCTGGTCCCATAGCTCAGTGAGCAAGTGTGTGAGCGTGTTGACGGCTTGTCCTGGTGTGAGAGGGAGATGGAAGGATTACCTGGTCCTGTAGCTCCGTGAGCAGGTGTGTGAGCGTGATGACGGCTTGTCCTGGTGTGAGAGGGAGATGGAAGGATTACCTGGTCCCATAGCTCAGTGAGCAAGTGTGTGAGCGTGTTGACGGCTTGTCCTGGTGTGAGAGGGAGATGGAAGGATTACCTGGTCCCGTAGCTCCGTGAGCAGGTGTGTGAGCGTGATGACGGCTTGTCCTGGTGTGAGAGGGAGATGGAAGGATTACCTGGTCCCGTAGCTCCGTGAGCAGATGTGTGAGCGTGATGACGGCTTGTCCTGGTGTGAGAGGGAGATGGAAGGATTACCTGGTCCCGTAGCTCCGTGAGCAGGTGTGTGAGCGTGATGACGGCTTGTCCTGGTGTGAGAGGGAGATGGAAGGATTACCTGGTCCCGTAGCTCCGTGAGCGGGTGTGTGAGCGTGATGACAGCTTGTCCTGGTGTGAGAGGGAGATGGAAGGATTACCTGGTCTCGTAGCTCCGTGAGCAGGTGTGTGAGCGTGATGACGGCTTGCTGTGCCAGCTACAGCTCGCCCTCCTCCACCTCGAACCTGGAGACAGCATACTGACCTGGTCCCGTAGCTCCGTGAGCAGGTGTGTGAGCGTGATGACGGCTTGCTGTGCCAGCTACAGCTCGCCCTCCTCCACCTCGAACCTGGAGACAGCATACTGACCTGGTCCCGTAGCTCCGTGAGCAGGTGTGTGAGCATGATGACGGCTTGCTGTGCCAGCTACAGCTCGCCCTCCTCCACCTCGAACCTGGAGACAGCATACTGACCTGGTCCCGTAGCTCCGTGAGCAGGTGTGTGAGCATGATGACGCTTGCTGTGCCAGCTACAGCTCGCCCTCCTCCACCTCGAACCTGGAGACAGCATACTGACCTGGTCCCGTAGCTCCGTGAGCAGGTGGGTCAATCAACTATTTTACCCACACTTTCGAAGAATTTCATAACATTTTTTTTTTTAAAAGAAGTACTCATTTTCTCTGTTATAATTATCATAAGCTGTCAGGTGTACTGCATACTTTCATAATCCAAAAGAGCCGCGACCGTTACTGATTATTTTCTTTAAAATTAGTGAAAAACTTCACGCACATCCTAAAAATGTCTTTTGCGTTACCCTGCCTTGACTTGTAAATATAACATTAGTGAAACAAGCTACAACAATTCAGTCTTTTTTATTTACTTTGGCATGCATCATTAGCTTTTATTCTACAATCAATCTTAACAACTAAACAGTCTTTGTATTAAAATTAATCAAAACCTTGTCTTTGGCGTTACCATAGTGCTAAAAAATATACTAACTTCTGAATAATACAAAGTAGGAAATTATAACAAACATACTCTATTTTGATCCAAACGGGCAATAATTAGTAATATTTAGAAACGCAAAGAAGATGACAACAAATAATTCACAATGCGCGTTACATTTGAAAATGTTATTAGAATTTTGAGGACAAATAGTAACTCCAGAGACAATATTGGTAACGCCTAGGACATAGAACTAAGTAAATATAATTCTTTAGTAATTAAAATTAATGTATCTTAACTGAAAGACATAAAATTCTTATTCTGCCTTGGAAATTACAATGAAATCTAATACATTCTCTTATAGATATATATTTCTTCTGGTATTTTTAATTTATTTTTCAAAAACATCAACTGGGTTCTCGAAACTATAATATTCTTTGTCGGAAATGCCAGGAATGGGCAGGATTTTTATAATATCTTCATAGTTTACATAGCTGATATCTCTCTTATCAATCCTAAATATCTTTGCATTATCATCTATTACTCTTAGGAACATAACTTTCACGTCACCATCTTCTTCCATAGGAGTCAAAGCCTTGCAAACATAAGAATAGATGTTCTTTTTTTTGTTCTTGCCATAAACAAATACATGCAAAAAATCACCCGCTGCTACTTGACGTGAATTCTCGCAACTCGTAGAAGGCAGGTGCTCTTCTGCATCAAGATCCTTAAATAAAGAATCACCATTATCAATCGGAACACAGTTTTCTTTGTCCATCTGCAAGTCTTCATCGTCATTATCAGACCCATAAACGGTTTTATAAATACCTCGACAGGAAGGAACATTTTGAATATCTCTAAATATCGCAAGTGGTATATCTTCATCTGATTCAAAGGAATCATTTTCATTTGGCTCGCGATTTCCTTGTTTTGCTGAGTCGATATTTATTTATTGTGCAGTTTCTACCTTCACTTTGTAAGTTTTTGGATTAAGGCAGTTACAGAAGCCTCTTTTCGACGATTCACAGAAGCAGGAAAGCCCTCTATACTTTAAAGAATTGCGTTGATCTGTAAATATATGATGAACTTGCAAAGTTCCAATAAGTCGTGGTATAGTTTTTGGCAATTCATCTTGCATTTGCTTGATGGCTTCTTCTTCTATCAAAAAAATTTTTATTTTACTGATGTCCTTCATTTGCTTTAAAAATTCATCAACATTAGGGATATCTGTGCCTGTAGCTACAATCTTGTCAGCAGTTCGCTTCAGAAACCCTCCAATTCCATCTGCAGGTCCTTTACCATGACCCGCTTCGAAGAAAGACCAAGTCGTAGCAGCAAATCCGTATTCAAAATATTTCGTGCAAAGCAAATAGAAATTTTGCTTTTGACGGTATTGAGTCGATGGCCCGTCGGAAAAGAAATGAATTGTATCAACATTTGCAAGTTCATTTTTTACCCATTCTAAGATGGGCTTTAAATGTGCCCAAATAGCTGCAGGCTGGTGACAATTCGACGAGGAAATTGTACAAAATGAGTTCGCTGTGTATTTATTTTCGGAGTCGTAAGTATAGACCATTACGGTATGTAGCGATATTTGATTTCTAGAGCCTCCGAAATGATGAGATTGTACCTCTTCGTGATATTTGCAATTGTAATTCTCGCTAAAGTCGACCACAATAGCACACTCATTAGGTTGAAGATTGTTTAGGCACTCCCGGAAGTTGTGAAATTGTGTTTTTATGTTATAAACATGCTTTTTGAAGGCTGTCAAATCTTTCTCAAATGTTTGCCACAAGTTGATGACATCATCACTTCGTTCTTCTTTTACATTCTTTATAGCATTAATCATGTTTCCATCTTTCTCATACCTAATTTCCTTTCTCACCCATTCACTGTATTTTATGGTGCCAACTATTTGCTTATGATCGTATTCCATTTCTTTATTATTGCATGTGGCACAGTCATTGTACATACAATCTTTAGATCGGTCATTGCATACTGTTTTTAGTATAATGACATTCAAATCACTAGATTTGAGAACACCTTGTTTCTTCAATGCTTGAGCTTTGTACGAGATATTAGCATGAACTTTACACAAACATGTTTCACGAGCATCTACTGATGCACTGAGGACGTAAAACGGCCGATTTTTCGTAAAATAATAATACGAGCACGGTGTGTCTGGATACTCCTTCTTAAAATCAGTATGAAGTTTCCTCATTGTATCTAATAAATATCTTATCTGCACTTTGAGTCCATTCTTTGTCCTAGTCTCTTTTTTGCCAGCAGTGGCTCTGGAGATATCGTCACGAAGAAAAAACTGACGAATTTTTTTCTGAAGTAGTATCGGACGTTCCGTTGTTGCTTTCTTAGAGTACTCTCTATTTATCCCAATCACTTCCCGTAGTAACTCTGTTTTCTTTCTAGATTTGGCTATATTCTCAGTTTCGAGAAGGCTTCTTAGGAATCTTTTTTCTTTGAAACTCTTAATTTTTTTGTACCTTTCTTTTATAGAGTCTGTCAATAGCTTCAAGTTTCGGTTTTGAATTAGTTTTGGATCTTCACTTTGTTTTTGTTTTTCCTTGTTTCGGACGAGTCGTTTCTTGTACATTTCACACTTTTTCCTTAACTTTTCGTTTTCCTCTTGAAGTTTTTTATTTTTTCTGTATACTTCTATCTTTCTTAACTTTTTTCCGTCCTCGTTTTCGAGATGCGCTTATTGAAGCCGGCGATGCCAATTGCAACTCATTTGGGATATTTTGCATATCAAGTGTAGGAGAACTCGGTGGTGATACATCTAAAATACTCCTTAAATTCTTCTTTTTTTTTCTATACTCTCTTTGCCGCAGCTTCCAAATCAAATTTGCGTGTTTTTTCTCCCGTGGTGTTAGGTCTTTTGCAAGTTTTTTCACTTTATGATAGTGCTCACGATGTTTTTTTTTCGCTTCTTCATATTTGTCTCTGTCTTGTTTGAGTTTTTCTCTGTACCTTCTTTGCTTTTCAGCCGCTGTAAGCGGTGCCATTGTTGATAATAAGTTAGATTATCTGAAAATAAAATGAAATAGAACATGTAGTTAGTACTTACATAATATTTATTTGACTTATTTAAAATTCATCTTTAAGTTTAAACAGTGTAGAAAAGCACATGAAGCTGCGGCAGTTTCATCTGCTATTCTACAGGAATTTTTAGTTTTTCCGGAATAAAAAGTAACCTTTGTGAAGCCTAGTATATAAGGTACTTCATATAAAATTTCATCCAATCCCTTTAGCTGTTTCTTGATACTTCGTTCAGAATTGATTGGGAACACATACATACTTACAGAATAACATAGTTACGCACAATCTTTCGAATCCAAGTTTAGTTTACAAATTCAATGTTAATAAACTTTACAGGTAAGACGACGAAAAAAAGATTTCGTATTAGCGTACTTGAAATAATCACGTAAAAGACGTAGACGTCTAAGGAGTTACCGAAAATGTCTCTGGAGTTACCCAGATAGTAACTCAGTATACCGGTAACTCCGCAGACGATTGTCACAATTGATCAAAATACACATTTAACTAAATAAAAACGTACTATATCCACGCTTCGGTAAATAACCTAAGCTGGGTACTATAGAACAAACGTAATTTTAGTTGATAAATAGCTTATTTACCTCGTTAAAATCCGGTCACTCAGTAGACTGCACAAAAAGTTACGCGCACCCATCGAACGCTTGTCGCAGACTGAGCGGCCAATCGGCTTCATCAAAGGATCACCGCTCGTGCCAGGCGAAACACTTATCTAATGACGCGCAGCAATAATAAAATACGACATCTATGTGTTTTCTGAAGCAACTTTTGAGCGTAACTCAGCATACGCGCGCAAAAAGATTTTTCGAAGGACAGAAATTAATGTTTTTTTTTCTTAAAAACATTTTCGGTTATTGATATGTTCTATTTAAAACTAGATAGACTACTGTTTTGTATCTTAGTGATATTAATGTAAACCAATGTATTCATGGGAAAAAATAAGAAAAATGAATCGGTAACTATTAATTATGGACTCAGGACACAGAATTTTTGTACGGTGAAAGTCATTTGTATACTGAGTTACCATAAAAATCGAAATAAATTGATGATTTCTGTACATGTAGACTAGATTCCTGTAGTGCCTATAGATGTAAAATATGTTTGGGAAATCATTAGGGCAAATAATACTTATAATTTAGTCATATTTTATCAAATATTGTTAGGGACAGCATTGTGTTGATAAAATAGTTGATTGACTCAGGTGTGTGAGCGTGATGACGGCTTGCTGTGCCAGCTACAGCTCGCCCTCCTCCACCTCGAACCTGGAGACAGCATACTGACCTGGTCCCGTAGCTCCGTGAGCAGGTGTGTGAGCGTGATGACGGCTTGCTGTGCCAGCTACAGCTCGCCCTCCTCCACCTCGAACCTGGAGACAGCATACTGACCTGGTCCCGTAGCTCCGTGAGCAGGTGTGTGAGCGTGATGACGGCTTGCTGCGCCAGCTCCAGCTGCGCCTGCAGCGCGCGCAGCTCCACCTCGCCCCCCTCCCCCTCGCCGCCCCCAACCAGGGACAGCGCGCGCAGTCGGGGGAACCAGTCCAGGTTGTTTGACTGGAAATACAATAATGCTGTTGAAACATCAATGAACAGAACCGGAACGAAATCGACGGAAATTCGAGTATCAGTGCGAGGCCAGACGAGCGTATTTTTATAAGACATGAGTCACAATCAGTTACAAAATGAGTCGACTCATTTCCGGTTGCTGTGTGGTGGCTTACAGGTTCAGATCATGCGGTCACGACTAATTTTCTAGATGTAAGCCTAGGCGTACATCTAGAAGATGTGTCGTGAGTGTCGTGACACTTTATATTATGGTAGTTAATCTGATTTTTTATCAATGTACATTACTGCAATTTCTGATGTATTTTTATTGTTTGAAATGAACATTGTTTGACGTGAATAACTTTTTTATGAATAAAATAAATTTATATGAATATCAAAGTATGTTACATTGAGAATGAGATGTGCCTACCTAGTATAATTCGTGTTGAAACATTACACTATAATGTCTCAACACGAGTTATACTAAGCGCCACACAAGTCGGCAGATGAGAAGTTAGCCGCAGATGACACTTCGCCATGATTCGCTAATTATTGCGCATGTGTGCACAATACCGACACAAGTGGCGAAGTGTTGAGCACGGGCGCAGGGAGCGCGCGGGAGGCATGATGTTGGCGAGCGGGTAAGCCCCGGTGTCTCGTTTCTCTGGCTCCCGCGCATACCAATATTTCAACAACCTTTATTAACAACCTATATTTCGGCTTTTGCGCAACGCTCTGCGCACTTCCCATGCGCCGATTTGTATGGAGCTTAGTTTCACTTTTATAATAGAGTTAATAGCGCCCTAAAGCGCGTGTTGTGTTCCATCTTTACGTGTATGTTACCCATATCATGGGACACGATAGTGTCCCAAACGTATTAATTAGATAATGAGCCCCAAGTAGAGTTAGTTGCCTTAATCATGGAGTGCACGTGGCTCTCGGGACCAGTGAATTCGGTGGTGTCCTTGACCCGCACCAAGACCATGAAGTATAGATAGTGTCACACGTGTTCGCTCTTTATGTGTGACCCTGATCATTGAATATATTAGTGATCCAACAGTGGCCCATATTGACTATGAGTTACAGTAGTATCCCAAATCATATCACCTTAATAATGGGGTACACCAATACCCCATGTTATCTTTACCATGGGGTACAATACTGCCCCATGTTATCTTGACCACGGAGTACAATAGCGCCTCATGTTATTTCGATCATGGGGTACAATAGTGTCCCAAGCCAAGACATCTTGATGATGAGGTACAGTAAGTAGAATTACCCAAGTAGCACACTAGTGAATTTTGCAACTTATATTATAGCTCTAAGTTGCAAATTAGTTGTATTACAGTGTTTGATAAAACCTTTAGCTTCAAACACAACTCTTATTTGTATATGAGTACTTCTTGTCGCTCCTAGTTTCATAGGAAAGATTTTTGTTTCTGCTTTGTTTCCTACGGTAGCATAAAACCGATTTTGTTACCTAAAGTAACATACAGGTTTTAATTTCCACTTATACAGAAGTGTTGGTTGTATATAAGGTCTCTAAATCACATATATGCAACTCCTAAATCTAAGCGCTATCGTACTCTTATTTGGCACTTTTAGTTCCAAATAAGTAATACAATAGAGGAATATATCTCTTGTAGTAGCTAAAGGTATCATTTTGCAGCTCTTATGAAACCTATTATATTTGCAGCTTTAAGGGCTAGTGTACTCTGCCACGCCACTTCAACGCGTAACTAAGTTTCTATAGGGGTTCTGGAATACCAAAAGCAGCAATTTCAACTTATTTGAAACCACTAAAGATCTAACAGTTACAAAATTAGGTATTATATTATTATTATAACTATTGCTACTATAATAACGCATATGTGTATATATATTGTTTAAGCTGTTGTCTTACGCTCACTTAGGCATAGGCCTATCAAAGTACTAAAACATCAGGACCTTTATAAAAATGAATTCCATAACATGGAAAAAAGTAAAACTTTTTTATCAATTTTGGGACCCCTAATCCACAGGCACTGGGAGATCTACAAAAGATAAAATAATTACTATTGGTAATAAGATCCACTGCTTTGCCACTCGCAAGATATAAATAAGTGATTTTTACATCTTGTAGGTGCAAATAGAGCATATATTAGTGATATTAAGAACTATAAGATTTCTTTACGTCGCCATGTTTAGAAAATGGAGACCTTGAAAATGTTTTGTTTTGAACATGATTTTTATCACACTGATGCGTAAACACAGAGTTTTGATAGTTATGATTGATGTACTTTAACATCATACTTAACCTAAAACTATTATATCAGGTTTTTAACAGTTTTACTTTTCAATAGTATTATTTCGTTTATTAATTTAGCACAGTATTTTTAATAAGTCTTGATCAAATCGAAGGCCCGTTGAAATTTACAAAGAAAACAATGTATAGTTTCACATTAACTAAACAATCGCAATGTCTTTTGTGATATTTCAGTGCAGGGAAGCAAATACAATATTATGTATTAAGTGTCACCAAACACAAACAGCAGTATAATATGCACTATGGCCGCGCCAAGCTCAATCAAAATACCGCCCGTAACACCAAATACAATTTTACAGCTATCGCGGACTGTCGCTACTCTGAATAACTTTGACGTCTCATTTATCACTCAATGACTGAGCGCGTTGAATGAACGAACGCACTATTGTTCAATGAATCGTTCACTGCGCACATTTTACACTCATAGTTCTAATTGCCACTCATGGTGATCTTGAGGACTGTTATAGATTCCATTTGGAACTAAAAATAAGCTGCAATTTTTCGCCACTTGGTTCTATAATGGTTGCATAAGGGTTCTTTCCACCTATATAGAACTTCATAATGGTTGTAAATTTCACCCAAGTCTGCAAGTAGATATAATATACGAGCTATTTGCCACTATTTGTGCTACTTGGGTAATTACCTTAATCATAGAGTGCACGTAGCTCTCGGGACCAGTGAATTCGGTGGGGTCCTTGACCCGCACCAAGACCATGAAGTACAGGTAGTGCCACATGTTGTGTTCGCTCTTTATGTGTTCCTCGAACGAGACGGTTTTGTTGTCGAATGCTGATCTATTTAATCCTGCAAACACAAACATTTCTTTTTCAAAATTACATTGTTAGTATAAATAATAATTGTGGCCGTAAATAGTCAGTGAATGAACTATACACAAGCGTAGCGTAGCGCTCGTAGCGTAGTTTGACGAGGTGTTTGTCAGCGATCACCGAAATTAAGCAACGTTCCGCACGGTCAGTATTTGGATGGGTGACCGCGGGTGGCATTTTCCAACTGAGCGCTACCGTGGCTCGGATGACACGTTAAATTGTAGGTCCCGGTTGTTTTAACCGTTTAGCCATGTCAGAGGCCTTCAGGCGGCCTAAAAACTCTGACACCAGGGCTAGCCACCCGGCCTATACGAACTTACTTACTTACTTAACTATACACAATATGATATCTTCATATCATGTGCATCAACCAAAAACTGAGTTGAAAATCAGTTGATCCATTTTTGTTACATAAATAGACCACTATTTTGGAGCATTTCCCTCTTCAACAATACATATTCAAGATGGCAACGCGA
Organism: Hypomecis punctinalis; assembly: GCA_949316475.1. Taxonomy (NCBI): domain Eukaryota; kingdom Metazoa; phylum Arthropoda; class Insecta; order Lepidoptera; family Geometridae; genus Hypomecis; species Hypomecis punctinalis. Next base: position 13,904,189 of record OX438819.1, on the reverse strand, counting down.
CTTTTCGCAAACTCACGATGAGTAGTTTATCTGCAAGGACTTTGTATACTATCTGGACTGCGCACAGACGAAATTTGGCTCAAAGTTAGTTTACGAAAATTCAACCTTAATGCGTTGCAACAAAACATATATTCCTTTGAAATGCCATAAGAGAGACGCTGTGCCGAGTGAGACTTCCCAAAGTGATGAAGGTGTCCCGCTCGCACTATTGCCATTTCGAAAAGACACTTATATATGGTAGAATTATTAACTGTAAAGCCGCGACTCTCTTAAACATTTTTAAGTTTTTATAGCAATGTAGTTTGATGAGAATTTAGTTAAAATTGCGAATAGATGCTAATAAAACAGAGTTTGATATTTATTTTCTATGAATACCTACGTCTTCATGATTAATGGTTATTTTTTAATTTTGACTAGAGTATCACCGTCGATTGCAAATGGCGTACTATGGTGTATACAAAGAAGTGTAGTAGGGTGACTATGCTTGACATATTTCTTAAACATGCTGGGTGTACAATAGGAGTATAGTCGTGGGTGTCGTTGTTCATTTTCTTGGGTTGAAGATTTCAAAAATGACATTCATTTTGAAATTAAATAAAGCGGAAGTCACTTTTTGCAAAAAGTTGTAATTGGTGTCGTTTTTTAGGTTTTTGGAGGGGTAGATTTCAAAAATGGCATCCATGTTGAAATTAACGATGGCTGACGTCACTTTTTTGAAAAAGTCGTCATGGGTGTAATTTTCGAGGTTTTCGGGGGTGTAGATCTCAAATATGGCATCCATTTTGAACTTAAAGATGGCGGATGTCACTTTTTGCAAAAAGTCGTCATGGGTGTCGTTTAATAGGTTTTTGGGGGTGTAGATTTCAAAACTAGCATCCATTTTGGAATTAAAGATGGCTGACGTCACTTTTTTGAAAAAGTCGTCATGGGTGTCGTTTAATAGGTTTTTGGGGGTGTAGATTTCAAAAATAGCATCTATTTTGGAATTAGAGATGGCGGATGTTGCTTTTTTGAAAAGGTCATCATGGGTGTCGTTTTTGAGAATTTGCGGGTGTATATTTCAAAATTGGCATTCATATTGAAATTAAAAATGGCGAACATTACTTCAAAATGGATGCCACTTTTGAAATCTACATCCCCAAAAACCTAGAAAACGACACCCGTGACGGCTTTTTGGAAAACTGATGTCTGCCATCTTTAATTCCAAAATAGATGCCATTTTTTAAATCTACAATCCAAAAAAATTAAACACGAGACCCATGACAGCCTTTTCAAAAAAGTGACGTCCGACATGTTTAATTCCGAAATGGATGTCAATTTTGAAATATACACACCCAAAAACCTCGAAAACTACACCCATGGCGACTTTTTCAAAAAGTGAGTCCGCCATTTTTTATTTCAAAATGGATGCCTTATTTACTACGGAAGCCTAAAAATGATTGTGACTTTTCGTAATAAATTATATTAGGATATTTCGTGACAAAGTCTATTCGTGGAAAAGTTTTCGTGGTCTAGATTTTTCGTGATAAAGTCTATTTGTGACAAAGTATTTCGTGAAAAAGTTTTTCTTGGTTATGTACTGACATGGGTTGCGTGATATGTGTCAAGATTACATCTATGAAACTCAAACGTTGTTTAACACCGTAAATATTCCAGACCATTACTTTCACCACAAAAGTGAAGGAACTCATCGAGATCTACATATCCGATGACGGCTGTCAAACTTAAAAGTGGTTTATCTCCGTCATTATCAATTCTAAACCATTGCTGTCTTAACAAAGGTGAAAGAACTCTTCGAGAATTACATTTTCGATAAAAGCTGTCAAACTTGAAACTGAATTATCTCCGTATATATTAATTCTAGCTAGACCATTGCTTTTATAGGGATTGGTTTTATAGAGATCTTTAGGGAAGGCCTATGTCCAGCAATAGGCGTCTTATTGCTAAAACGCTGACGATGACGAAGGACGACGAGTTAGGCGTAAGATAACTGCGATTCCTGCTTGCAGTAACATTCCAAAGAAATATTATATCCCGAGATGATCGAGATGTTTGGTCATCCTACTTGGAAAAGAGACACAATCATCTGATGTGGTATCCTTGTCGGCACGTTTTTCTTTGCCAGTACTCAATCCTGTTTATATGATAAATCCATGTTTATCTGTTAATAGTAAAAAAACTCAAGAGAATAGGAATTCGGGCGGCAACCGAGGGCAATTGCTTTACATTGCCGTACTACACAGGATTATCCCGAACTAGTGTATTAAGCCGAATGGGTGATTCAGACTATCATTATGAACAACTTTTACTATGGGTCCACCCGGTATTTGACAAAAAAATCAGCTGTTCCGTAGTAAATTGCAACTCGAAATCGACAAAATATAGCAAGTAGGTGTTTTATTTTTCTCGAACTTCTGGCCTCGTAGTATAACTTAATCTGTAAAACCGTAAAATGCGATGTAGGGGCGATAAGTCCTGCACTGACGTCCCGCATGGGGTGTTTTGTGCATTTCCCCTTCCAGCGTCCACCCGAGCCGAGCTAGTATAACTTGTTCATGATGATAGTCTGAATCACCTCCTTTCCGCTTGGCACACCAGTTCTGGATAACCATGTAGAGAGCATCACTGACCGCATATGAAGCACGTATTCTTCAATATGAGCTCCTTCTGTTGCTTCTCCGACCTCAGATCGGCGAAAGTGTCGATGATGACGCCGAAGATGAGGTTCAGCACGATGATGATGACCACGAAGAAGAACAGCAGGTCGTACACCACGCGGGCCACGTATAGTGGTTCCTGGGGAGAAAACGTCCTTATAAGATCATATAAAAAATATTTAACACGTATTTTTTATTTTGTCAATCAAAGACTAAAAATGAGAAAGATAAACTTTATCAAAGTTTGGGAGTGGGGGCTCGTGACGTCACTAGTGGCGACGTAGTCTGTACATCTGTAGCGCACTCGTGACGTCACTCGGAACCTTAACAGCCTATATCTTTGTCATTTTTTGTTTAAAAATACATGTCTAATATAATTTGTAAATCTGACGAACTAATTATATTTTTTAGTCATTATGTCCATTGTTATAGCTGGAAAACCTTCTCGTTGAAATACTCTAATGGTTCGTCCACAAACTCCGCGACTTGTATACTTGTATACGATGATCACCACGAAAAAGAACAGCAGGTCGTACACCACGCGGGCCACGTATAGTGGTTCCTAGGCAGGAATAGAGAGAAATAGGACTAAGGAGGAAAAATGTCTTCGTAAAGCCGCTTTTCGGCCTAAAAGTCTAAAATTTAATTTAAAACATCGGTTTTGAAATCGACGACTTTTCGACGTTCTGTTTGACACTTCCATTTTGCAGTTTATCTTTTGTTTTAAAATAGCTGTGTCTATACTCTATTAAATTTAACTTGATCTCTGCGACAGTGACATATTGACATATTTAGTGTTGGGATAGTGGTGGAAAAAATCGATTTTCAAACAATGTTGTAATGAAATCGAATGAGTAGTTGAAGGTGAGAAATTGGATTTTATTTACTTACTATTATTTAAGATCAAGTATGTACACATGTAAATAATGTTATGATTAATTAAATACTCATAGTAATGTAACGATAAGATTTATCGACGTTTTTCACTATAATCGGTGCTAATGTAACATATAATTGGGTTTAATTTAATTACACATGTAAAATATGTTATGATATTAAAATATACAGTAAAATTAATGATAAATTAAGTTTTATTTAAAATATCGTCAATATAAACTATCGATATTTTAATTAAAACTCTATCTAAAACTCTGTGGTCACGATCATTCGTCGCCCATCACTAATCGGCATGCCCATAAAGTATGACATTGACATGTACTGTCTGTACTATTAAGAAATTCAGGACTTCATAGGCGTGATTTTTCTGACAGCTGTCGCAGAGATCAAGTTTAATTTTATAGAGTATAGTACTAAAGTGTTGCGTGAACAAGATAAGCCCAACTAGTTTGGGTCTTTTAAATATAGTCAAATTTATCAATTTCATTCAACACCCTGAGTTAGAGATGCTACTCACGAAGCTAGCAGGCGCCCGGAGGATGTCCCCGATGCCGCCGCCGTTCCTCAAGCCGAGGTTGAGTGTCGTCACGATACACATGATGAGGGAGTCGCAGCTGCGCTCCCTCAGTTCGCCGCCTACGGAGACGAATCGCGGCGGACGGTGTTGCCCGCCCAGGTATTTAGTCGCATCGTCGTATGATGGCGTCTCGTATCGGGGGTCATCGTCATCTGAAATGTTGCCATTAGACTGATCGTACCTCGTAGGTTTTTGATTCTATAGTGGTTTGGTTAAGATTATATAATTTTAAGTGATTCAAAATTCTAATTTATACTACACCTGCTCGGAAAGTACCTTGATACTTTATCAAATTTACGATAGAAAGTACGTCATTGCATATCGAACAAATATGCGGCGAGAAAACGCATCTGAGCGGGAGAGAAAAGTGTATGAAAATCCATTTCTTACGTGGTTTTTCTTTTTTAATTTTGGGTAAGACTATGCGCTGGTAACCTAAATATCAAAATCCAAAAAGTTTTTACAGTGAGTTTTTATCTCCAAGTTCGCAAAATGACACTGGCCACTAGCTGTGTGTTGGATGGTGTCAAACAATTTGAAAAAATAACATGTGAAAATTGCAGAGGCCATTGGCGCCATTTTCAATTTGTGTGTTGTTTGAGGATTCAGTTTTCGTAGAAAAGTAAAATATAACTATCAATATAAATTTCAATTAGTAAAGATTTAGTTTTTTATTTTCCTCGTAGGTGTAGTATAAAGCACTATGTATCACTCGAGAGAAAGTGCGATTCCCGATCTCGGGTTTAACGACACCCTCGACGGTAATCGGTCACTTTCTCCTCTCGGTGAACAATGTACTATTAAACCATCAACATCATTATTATCCGCCGTAGGGCACCTATTGTTCGATATAAAACTGTTTTGAGTTCACTAGACTAAAAAAATTCCAACCAGCCTGTTCCCGCGGTCTTGATTAGACCATCAGTTCACTTTGTCGACGAGGATATTACGTTTGCCGGCTTGCCTTACGTTTTTTTCATTTAAAACTAGGTATATGACCTTTTTGTTTATTTTTTCTTCAAACATATGCGAAGTCGATTTTCCTTCGATACGTAATAAACGTTTTGTGACTAACATTTCTGATTCGCACGGCCAAGGAATGAAAGGAACTACCGGCTTTCCCGTTTTCCGGGAAGTGTAATCTAAAAGTATTTTAAAGGTGACGTCCACAAGTGGTATATTATTCAGAGAAAAATCGAACCAAGATGATATATACATCATTTGAAAGCTTGTTTTATGGGCTTCCCAAAAATATTTAATTTAGATTTTTTCACCCCTCCATTTTTTTTAATGTGAAAAATAAATTGTATAAAAAATAACAATACAGCTTATTACTTTTTTATAGTTTAGCAATGATGAAGTGCTTCTATCGTTATTTTACTTGCATTCGCAATTGATTCGCATGCAGCTGATTCTTTCACATTCATCACTTAATTCGCTAAAATTATAAATTATAACCTACCAGTGTGACCAGTTAGTAGGTACAATGTGACAAAAAACACTTTAAAAATGTGTCTAATTGGTGAAAATGCTTTTATTTAACAATTTGGAGGTTACTTAATCAGGGTTGCTAGAAATAAACTACATATTGAGCCAAATATATTTATTTATCCTTATAAATTCAAAATTAATTAAAAAAAATCGGAGGGCTTTTTTTGTTTTTAACTGTTGTAATAGACTCAGAAAAATATGAACTTTCTCGAATTGTAACGAGTGTTGTGGTTAGAATTTTTGATTATTATTATACCAGCCTCCATACATTTTGTGGACATGTCCTTTAGAGTGTATAAGCCATCTGCGATCACAACGTCGTTTACTATCAGACGAATGGATTTATCAAGTGCGGACTTATTCGCTACAAACAAAATGGTAGTCAGTAACGTAGGATAGTTTAACGTGACAACGACATAAGAAAACATCGTTCAATCAACAACGGACACAAACCGAATGCTTAGGCCGATCGTGCCTCTGTATCGCTTGTTTTGCGGTCTCGCTTGCACGGTCGGCTCAGGCGGAACGTAACATTTTTTCGTGCGTGCAGCCGGCGTTCACCGATTTATAAGACTTTATCACGTAAAAAAGGGCCCTACCCATTGCCATTTAAAGTTGTTATTGCACGTACCGTAGGCGCGGTCGACGGCTACCAGGAAGAGGTACCGGAAGAACATGTAGCCGACGATGGAGAACATGTAGAGCACACCAGTTGGTATAGTACGTACCGTCGGCGCGGTCGACGGCCACCAGAAAGTGGTCGCGGAAGAACATGTAGCCTACGATGGAGAACATGTAGAGCACACCAGTTGATATATATAATACGTACCGTCGGCGCGGTCGACGGCCACCAGGAAGTGGTCCCGAAGAACATGTAGCCGACGATGGAGAACATGTAGAGCACACCAGTTGGTAGGTATATATAATACGTACCGTCGGCGCGGTCGACGGCCACCAGGAAGTGGTCGCGGAAGAACATGTAGCCGACGATGGAGAACATGTAGAGCACACCAGTTGGTAGGTATATATAATACGTACCGTCGGCGCGGTCGACGGCCACCAGGAAGTGGTCCCGAAGAACATGTAGCCGACGATGGAGAACATGTAGAGCACACCAGTTGGTATATATAATACGTACCGTCGGCGCGGTCGACGGCCACCAGGAAGTGGTCGCGGAAGAACATGTAGCCGACGATGGAGAACATGTAGAGCACACCAGTTGGTATAATACGTACCGTCGGCGCGGTCGACGGCCACCAGAAAGTGGTCGCGGAAGAACATGTAACCGACGATTGAGAACATGTAGACCAGCACCAGCGCCAGCACGGCCGTCAGGAGGATGGACCGCCCGTTGCGTGTCACTGATCGCATCACGTTCAGGAGGGTCTCTTCGCGGTACACAATGTCGAGGAGCTGCCGAGGACAAAAAAACGCTGTGTAAAATTATTTTTTGTAATAAATAGAATGACCGACTTCACCCGTGTACAGAATCATTACATAGTTTAAAACAAAGTCGCTTTCCGTTGTCTGTCCCCATGTATGCTTATATCTTTAAAACTACACAACGGATTTTGATGCAGTTTTTTTTAATAAATAGAGTAATTAAAGTAGAATATTTATATGTATAATGGCACCTGTGCGAAGCCGGCCGGATCGCTAGTTCGCAAATATTACGCACGGATCGATGTAGCATTTTTCACATTATTGATTTATTAAAAATAGCTCAGCCGATTTCGATAAAATTTAAATAGGACCTATTTCGAAGAATTTCGAAATTGGTCCTATTACTATAATAATCTTTAAAAAAAAAAATTGAAATATGAATTGAATATGGACCACTATGAAAAAAGTTATGGGTTATACACAAAATACCTAGTCAGGTCATAAGTATTGCCACACAGTAAAAACTTTTCTTTTAGAATGCTGACCATAAAAAAGTTTATTGAATTTGAATTTCGAATTGTTCATGAAAATAGAAATGTATGCTTTGTAGAATTTTACTCATTTTTAAATATGGAGTGGACGCTTAAAGAAGACCGTGTTGCAGTTATTGCGTTGCATCGTTGCGGTTACGCGCCAATACAAATTTTTGACATACTGAAAAATTTGAATATAACCAAAAGATTCGTTTATCGTACCATCAAACGATACAATGAAGACTCTAGTGTAGATGACAGGTCAAAAAGTGGTCGCCCTCGGTCTGTTAGGACTCCAGCAGTGATAAAAGCTGTGAAAGCGCGAATTCAAAGAAATCCCAAACGTAAGCAGAAACTGTTGGCCCTTCAGATGGGGTTAAGCAGAACCACGGTGAAAACAAAACAAAAATACAAAATAATTTATTACCACAACAAATATACATTAGTTACAATTGCCAGGGGGCCTCAAACTCGGCTAAGACTGTATCTTGAGGTCCGGTGTAGAATTGAGCAAGTAGACTTTGTTTCGCGCGCTTTTCAAGTAATATTTAGACATTAACTACAGAAAAAACTAATGAAATTATAAATGCGGTCCTAAGTTTATTAGAGTTTGTCTGATTACATAACTTACACACTTGAAAAGGGTGTTAAATGAAGACTTAGGGCTTCGGGCATATCGAAGAACAATAGGACATCGTTTAAATGCTCGTCTAATGTACCTGAGACTGAAAAGATGCCGCGCTTTGTTGAAGCGGTACGCGGGAAAAAAATATCGGGAAATTCTTTTTTCGGATGAAAAAAATTTTACCGTAGAAGAGAGCCACAACAAACAAAATGATAAGGTGTACGCACACAGTAGTGAAGAAGCGAGCAACCGTATTCCGCGTGTCCAACAAGGTCATTTGCCATCCTCGCTCATGGTATGGTTGGGAGTTTCTTATTGGGGCTTTTTTTTTTATTTAATTATTATACTCCACAGACTCCAGGGTCTGTGCTTTTTAAGATATACATTAAGAATAAAAGATTTGTACAATATTGCTTATAAAGGCTTAACAAAAGGACTCTAAATCTAATAAAATTAAAAACGAAAAAAAAATATGACTTTAAACTACGTTGATTTTACATATCATTTTCCAAATTGCTACTTATACCGCTTATTGGCGCTTAACAGAGGTAAATTTTTGTGAGAAAGGTGTAAAAACGAATGCAGTTGTGTATCAAAATACAGTTTTGACGAACCTTGTGGAACCTGTTTCTCATACCATGTTCAATAACAGGCACTGGGTATTCCAACAAGATTCGGCGCCAGCTCATAGAGCGAAGAGCACACAAGACTGGCTGGCGGCGCGTGAAATCGATTTCATCCGGCACGAAGACTGGCCCTCCTCCAGTCCAGATTTGAGTCCGTTAGATTACAAGATATGGCAACACTTGGAGGAAAAGGCGTGCTCAAAGCCTCATCCCAATTTGAGTCACTCAAGATATCCTTGATTAAGGCAGCCGCCGATATTGACATGGACCTCGTTCGTGCTGCGATAGACGACTGGCCGCGCGTCATTTTGAATAAACTTTATTGTCATAAGAATCTATATTCTGTTAAGTTCATTGTGGTATATAAATGGTTACATAATAAATAAACTTGTTTCAATTATTTTATATTAAACATGTGACAGAATTTATGACCTGACTGTGTATATATATACATATAAACGCGTCGAATTGTATCTCCTCCGGTGGTTCGTCGGTCAAAAATAATTAAAACTGATCGAATCGAGATCGACTGTACGGAGTGCCACGGTTGATATAACTACAAGTAACCATGGGTAGCTAGGGGGCACGGGCGAAACTTTTTTGCCCACCCACTGAACTTGAATTACATTGAGTCAATACATTATAATGTTATGGGGTGGACCAAAGTAGGCAGCTGCCTAGAGATGAGCTAATTATTGTCTGCACTCGATGAAGGCATGATGACTAAAAAAATATATAATTAGTCCGTCAGATAGACCATCAAAAAATATTAGACACGTATTTTTTCTTTTGTCAATTAAACATAAATTGATGAAGATATAGTCCGTCAAATTTCCGCGTGACGTCACAAGTACCATACAAATATATAGGCTTCTGTGAGAGAGGTGACATCACGAGCCCCCGCTCCTTAACTTTGAGAGGGTTTGTCATTGTCATTTGTTGTTTGATCGACAAATGAAAAAATACGTGCCCAATATTTTATGATAATCTAACTCACGGACTATTTTTTTACGGAACCATCATGCCCATTCTAGTAGCACTTTGGGAAACTTACTATCTTACACTTACCAGGAATCCCTAAATGAAAGAGTTAGTAACGTGCTAGAAGCTCTGCCGTCCGATTTCTAAAAAACGGCTAAGTGATTTTACCAAATTTTGAGATATGGACAAAAGGGTGAGAAATGATATTTCTAGAAATTGACAAGCCGTATCGTTATTTTTTCTAGACCATTATTTTTCATTTATTATTTGCTTTTTTTTGTATGAGTACAAAAGGCTTCTAGGTATTAGTCTTTCTTAGAAATTGCATTTTTTGTATTTTAGTTGAGTTATCCCAATCGAATCTGTGTACATTTGCTACACTAAAAAACGGTTGGCTGAAGTGTAACCGTTTTATAGAGTTGTAACACGTTGTAACTGTGTGATGATTTGGATGGAAGCTACAGTTATAAAAAAATGCCAACCTAAATAACAGTTACGTCATTTAGCCGCCTTTTTATGTTGTAAATACTACGCTATTTAAAATGCACTACTCTATCAATAAATGTTAAGTGTTTTTAACGGCTTATTTAAATACACATTAAATTAAGATTTGTCATAATGTCAAAACTTAAACACAGTTTTGGAGAAAGGATTTTCGATAACTGTTTTCTAGTGTAGTAAATATTAGTCCCGATCATATTATTATAATTTCACATTAGCGACAATGTGCAAATTGTTTTTCTTCTTACTAGCAGCATCTTGCCTTTCAGCAAATTGTCGATCATGATGATGATGAATCTTAGCATGTGTGTCATCCATCTATCCATCAGCCATATGACGTCCACTGCTGTACATATGCCTCCTCTATGGATCTCCAATAAAACCAATCGAGAGCTGTTTGCATTCATGTTCTGTGCTATAAGTCATCACTGACTACACGCACTGGTTGAGAACTTTCGACCTGAGGCACTAGGTATGTCAGACGAGACGACGTTTCGCAATTTTCCGGACGCTGCCCAGCCGAGTTGGATTTGGCGATTTACCTCTTTCTTAAATTTGTACCTACCTAACTGGACTACTAATGTATCTTAGATAGACGAGTCAAGCACTTCAAGATCAGAGTTCCTAACTAAAAGGACATGTCCACAAAATGTATGGAGGCTGGTATAATAATAATCAAAAAATCTAACCACAACACTTGTTACATTTCGGTAAAGTTCATATTTTTCTGAGTCTATTACATCAGTTAAAAACAAAAAAGAGCCCTGCAATTTTTTTTTAATGAATTTTGAATTTATTAGAATAAATAAATATATTTGGCTCATTAGGTATTTTATCTCTATCAACCCTGATTAAGTAATCTCCAAATTGTTAAAATAAAGCATTTTTACCAATTAGACACACTTTTTAAGTGTCTTTTTGTCACATTGAACCAACTAACTGGTCACACTGGTAGATTAAAAATTTTAATTTTAGCAAATTATGAGATGAATGTGGAAGAATCAGCTACAAATGCAAGTAAAATAACGATAGAAGCACATTATTATTGTTGAACTAGAAAAAATAAAAAGCTGTATTATTATTTTTAATACAATTTATTTTTCACGTTTAAAAAAAATGCAGGGATGAAAATATTGAAATTTGATATTTTTGAGAAGCCCATAAAACAAGCTTTCAAATGATGTATATATCATCTTGGTTAGATTTTTCTCTGAATAATATACCACTTGTGTACATCTCTTTTGGGTGGGTGCATGGGAATTATGAATTACACAATTTGACCTACATATTATCTATGTTTACTTTAATACCCATCTGTTTAGAGAACCGATTGAGGTCTTCGAGCATCGTGTTGAGTTTTTCCATCGTTTTTGCTATGACTACAATATCGTCGGCAAACTGAAGATGAGTGATGTATTCAGCAATGATATTGATGCCAAATCATTTCCATTCTAGAAGCTTGAAGGCGTTTTTCAAAGTGGCAGTAAAAAGTTTCGGTGATATTATTTCTTTTTAAAGGCATCGTCTTGGAGCTCTCTTCTTGTATTTGGGCTGACATCGATATTTAATACGGCATTGCTGGAGAGACTCAAGCACAGCCCAAGTCTCGACCGAATCAATGGCTTTCTCATAGTCCACAAACGCTAAGCAAAGTGGCCAGTTATACACTTCGGTATTCTGTATAACTTGCCGCAGGGAATGAATGTGGTCTACGGTGCTATAGCCTTTTTGAAACCCGGCTTATTCGGAAGCTTAGAAGTGATCAAATCTGCACTCGAGACGGTTTATAATGACCCTTGAAAACAACTTATAAACATAGCTCAGAAGTAAAATGGGTTTGTAATTCTTCAATTAAGCGTTATCACTTTTTTGAAGAACAGCACCACCAAACCTGTTCCATGCTTCTAGCGTTATGCCCTCAAGGACGACGGTGTTGAAAAGCTTCAGATAGACTTTTAGTATCAGTGTTCCATCTGCTTTCAAAAGCTTTTATGTGGTACCGTCTTCGCCCGGCGCCTTGTTGTTCATAAGCTGATTCAGGTCATTCTAATCTCGCACAAGCTGATGTCCGGGATGTCTTCGGTGGTGTCAGGTCAACTTGGCTCTTAGATTTTTGGCCGCGCTGCTAACAGGCTTAGCGACTGAAGCGTATAGCTGTCCATGGAACCTTTTAATTTCCTCTAATATCTTGATCAACGCTGTAGTGCTATATTCTTAACCATGTGTATCAACTTAAGGTATAATCAACCATTATTTCGTATTTCAAAGCGCGGTTGTGGCAACTGTGTGTAGAGTTGGGTACGTCATTAGTCCACATAATGCAACGTTTTTGCACGCGAGTAAGCTTAAACAATGAATTACAGGCGCCATTGTTATCATTGGTGTGATGTTGTGGTCGACAATGTTATGAAATCATAATGCCTTAGTAAAATATAGGCAATATACCTTATTGAATAAAATAAACTACTCCGATTCCGCGTCCATATTAGCGGGAACTTCCACACACGCTCGTTTTCCTCTTGCGGCGTCCTGGCGACGAATTACGGGTGCACAATCGGACCGTGCAGCTGCGCGGGCGTCTTCTCACTTAAACGCTTTATAGCGTGGAAATGTCACTTAACCGTTTTCTAACATTGTTTTTAGCGGCCTGCATTAGGAGCCAGTCGCAGCTGAAGAACAGTCACCGTCTTTTAGAATTGTAAATTATAAATATTCATAATGGTTTATCAACGATTATTCGGTTAAGTAGAGCTAGCTGTTTTATAGCGTGGTAAAAAAACACGGTTAAGTCTGGTAACGGTTAAATAGTAACTCAAAGATACTTAGACGTTTTCTAAAATTGCAATCCAGAATAAATTTAAAGCTTCAAAGCACATGTATGCGCACTTAATGGTATTTTAGTGTTGTAAAATGGGAAAACTGTGTTTAAGAATTGTAAAATACCAAAAAGTACGTAGTTAACTGTGCACGTGGTGTCCATAACTCAGCAACTAATAAAAAGAAAAAATAAGACCCAGACTAGAGAATAGAGAAAAAAATTCTGATTTTAGTGGTGTATAAAAGTCAAAATCGCAAAAATGTCACTTAGCGGTCTTTAAGAAATCGGACGGCAGAGCTAGAAGACGGGGTGTGCGCACAATCTGATGAAGCAACTGAGTAGGTAGGGGAAGTGGTAGTATAGGTACTAAGCGCCACACTAATCGGCGGATGAGATGTTAGCCACAGATGAGACTTCGCCGTGATTGGCTAATTATTGCGCATGTGTGCACAATATTGACGCCGCGTGTCGTAGTGCGTAGGGAGCGCGCGGGAGGCATGAGGTTGACGGGCGGGTGTGCCCCGGGCGTCTCTAATCTCTAGTCTAGTCTCTCCAGTCTCTAGCGTATACCTATATTTCGACTTTTGCGCAGCGTTCTGCGCATAACTTCCCATCCGCCGATTTGTATGGCGCTTAGTATATCTCAGGGTCATCACACGTGGCCGTCGACTGGTCAGGGTGCCACGGTTGACCACATAAAACTACGGGCGTAGCTAGACGGGACACGGTTAGGTTTTGCCCACCCTAGAACCACCATACACTTGCCAAAACTGCATAAATTGAAAGAGTAAATAACGCAGGTACGCGAAATGATAACAAAGAGCACAAATAACACAGATAACAAAAACATTAAAAACTATAGCGTGTAACAAGAGGCGGCCTTATCGCTAAAATCGATCTGTGCCAGGCAACTCTTGGATGGAATAGGAATATAGAACAAGTAAAGACGGGGGTGTGCGATTAACAAAAATAAATACTCATAAAACATACACATACACAGTTACTCATAAATACATACATATAAAATACATAAACTTACCTACCATTATAAAATTACCAACTATTTCTAAATATACTAAAAATATATAATAAAATAATAGAAAAAAATACTTAAACTATAAAATTAAAAAAACAAAAAGACAACAACACTATTGTGTATCAACGAGCGGACAATGGCAAGTAATGATTTTTAACTGTTCTTTGAAAACGACAAGTGATGGAGAAAGTCTGATCGGCACAGGCAATGCATTCCATAATTGAACTGCCTGGAAAGCAAATGACTTCCCATAAAAAGTTTCGCAGCGTGCGGATGGCGTTTTAAGTTTGAGATTTTCTTTGGACTTGAGGGAGAAGGAATGTAAGGTATGCCAGTAGGAAAAAAGACTGGAAAGCAAATGACTTCCCATAAAAAGTTTCGCAGCGTGCGGATGGCGTTTTAAGTTTAAGATTTTCTTTAGAGCTGAGGGAGAAGGAACGTAAGCTGTGCCAGTAGGAAAAAAGACTGGAAAGCAAATGACTTCCCATAAAAAGTTTCGCAGCGTGCGGATGGCGTTTTAAGTTTAAGATTTTCTTTAGAGCTGAGGGAGAAGGAACGTAAGCTGTGCCAGTAGGAAAAAAGACTGGAAAGCAAATGACTTCCCATAAAAAGTTTCGCCGCGTGCGGATGGCGTTTTAAGTTTAAGATTTTCTTTGGACTTGAGGGAGAAGGAATGTAAGGTATGCCAGTAGGAAAAAAGACTGGAAAGCATATGACTTCCCATAAAAAGTTTCGCAGCGTGCGGATGGCGTTTTAAGTTTAAGATTTTCTTTGGATTTGAGGAAGAAGGAATGTAAGGTATGCCAGTAGGAAAAAAGACTGGAAAGCAAATGACTTCCCATAAAAAGTTTCGCAGCGTGCGGATGGCGTTTTAAGTTTAAGATTTTCTTTGGATTTGAGGAAGAAGGAATGTAAGGTGTGCCAATAGGAAAAAAGGTCTTTAAGGTAAGGAGTTGAAGGATAAAAAAGGATGTTGTAGAGGAGATGAAGAATGAGTGTATTCCGTCAAAAGCGAATTGGAAGCCACTTGAGCGCGAAAATGAAATATATAGTCATATCTTAGGGTGGCCGTCGACTGGACAGAGTGCCGCGGTTGACCACATGAAACTACGGGCGTAGCTAGGCGGGGTACGGTTGGGTTTTGCCTACCCCAGAACCACCATACACTCGCTAAGACTGCATAAATTGAAAGAGTAAATAACGCAGGTAGGCGAAGTGATATCTCAATGACTAAGACTATCTTAGGGTGGACGTCAACTGAACATCTACAACATCAACAGGGTGTGACGGATGATGTAACTTCAAATAACCATGGGCGTAGCGGCCCACGGCGTCGTAGAACCATCTTAGGCTTACCAGCCCGGGTAGCACAGCTAGGGGAGAAAATGATTTTATCCACTTTGAATGTCAGCTGTCATTGTCAATCCATACTTTATTTCCTCTTCGAGGGGATATATGGGTGGAAAGACTATTTGTCCCTTTGCCATGCTTCCCATGCTTGATGGCATAAAGTGCAAGAGTAAGTAACGTACCAGAACCGAAAAGAAGAAGGGGTGTGCGCACATTCCGAGGAAGCAGATGAGCAAATATGCGAAGTGGTAGAGTATCTCTGGGTCGGTGGCGGCGTGGCGGGCGGACTTGGACAGCGTGCCGCGGTTGCCCATTATGCTCACTAGGTGGACCCCTTTCACCACTATCTGTGGACAACAACACATAGACAAAATTAGAAGAGATATTTCTGAAGAGATGTTGATTACTCCAAACCAAGTAAAACTAGTGGTGTGGCTGAAAGAGACTGACATAAATACTATACATTTTTTAAATACATACTTATACAATATACAGGGTTATTTCTAATCAATCAGCATCCTTTTAGGGGCTTATTCTGTACATCAAAACTAACAGCTTTTGTTCTATGACTTTTGTCAAAACTCAAAAAAAAACAGCAATTCCATACATTTTGTCGGCTGGTACACTTATCCCTACCAAGCTATCCCCCCTGGTAGGGATAAGTGCACTTTTTGTAGATTTAGTTCTACCAGTAGCGATAGGTGCACTAACCATTTGTGTAGTGCACTTATCCCTACCGAGCTATCTCCTCTGGTAGGGATGGGTGCACTGCCTATTTCTACTATTTTCTACTCTTCATATTACATGCTAAGTATTGCTAATCGAATACAATACTACGGAACGTTGGATTTATTGAAAAATTAATTTGCTGAAATGATGAAGTTTCATTGGGTACGTAACTTTTTTTTATCATAGATGTCAAAGTGACAGCTGTCATATTCTATAATCGGTACTATAATAGCATGATAGGTGTCAAAGTGATAGCTGTCAAACTTAAAAATGGATTTTCTCCGTAACTATCACTTAAAAACCATTGTTGTTCTAACAACAGTGATAGAGCTCAACGAGATCTACATTTCGAATGACAGCTGTCAAACTTAAAAATGGATTATTTCTGTAACTATCACATATAAACCATTGTTGTACTAACAAAAGTGATAGAGATAATCCACTTTTGAGTTTGACAGCTGTCATCCGAAATGTAGATCTCGTTAAGCTATATCACTTTTGTCAGAACAACAATGGTTTATATGTGATAGTTACGGAGATAATCCACTTTTGAGTTTGACAGCTGTCATCCGAAATATAGATCTCGTTAAGCTATATCACTTTTATCAGAACAACAATGGTTTATATGTGATAGTTACGGAGATAATCCACTTTTAAGTTTGACAGCTGTCATCCGAAATGTAGATCTCGTTGAGCTCTATCACTTTTGTTGGAACAACAATGGTTTATAAGCGATAGTTACGGAGATAATTCACTTTTGAGTTTGACAGCTTTCACTTTGACACCTGTCATGCCATTCTAGTACCGATCCTAGGATATGACAGCTGTCACTTTGACATCTGTCATAGAAAAAAGTTGTGTACCTAATGAAACTTTTTTCAGAAAAAGATTTTTTCAATAAAACCAACGTTCCCTATTATTGTATTCGATTAGTAATAGCATATAATACGAATAGTAGAAATAGGCAGTGCGCCCCTCCCTACCAAATATAGCTCGGTAGGGATAAGTGCACTACACAAATGGTCAGTGCACCTATCCCTACTGGTAGAACTAAATCTACAAAAAGTGCACTTATCCCTACCAGGGGGGATAGCTCGGTAGGGATAAGTGTACCAGCCGCATTTTGTCGCGGGTGAACTATATTTTTCTATGGAACGACAAAAAAGTTTTCGAGGTTTGAAAAATGACGTAGAACAAAAGTTGTTAGTTTTGATGTACGGAATAAGCCCCTAAAAAGATGCTAATTGATTAAGAATAACCCTGTATATTCAATTCATTTATAAGAAATATTACACGTCAAAAGATGTTTATTTTTAAACTGTTTTATTTAACTTGATTTGCGCGTTTTTTGGGTCAAATCTAGTAATTGAAATTTGACCCCCTTTCCGTGGACAGATTGATATGATATTTGATACACACTAAATTAGTTTCGATGACCATATGACTTTCTGTACTCAGTAATGACGTAAATACATGATGACCACCGCCACAACATGGCGGATTACATTTTTTTACACAACCTTTTCAATATGGTAATCAAATGAGAGGGATTCATGTAAAACACAGTTTTTAGTAACAATATAAAATAAAAACTTCAAACACAAATATAAAATCGGTAAAAACCTTTTTTAAATTAAACGGTTTTATGTATTAAAAGCTATAAAATAATACCTAACTCTAAAATAAAATTATCGGGATCTTCCAGATGAAGGTCCCACAATTTCATTTTTAAGTATTATTTTTTAGCTTTTAGTTCATAAAACCGTTTCATTTAAAAAAGGTTTTTACCGATTTTCTTAACAATAAAGATACATTCAAGAATCTAGTTTTGTATATTGATAATAAAAATATATTGACATCACTACTAGGTATAGATAACAACATCCATAGATGAAAAACTCCTCTGTTTATCCTATAATTCTTAACTATTGGGTAGCAGTCAACTAAAGCGTTATGAAGACTGCGCAGAATGATGAGGCAGAGGATCAAAGGCACAGGTATGCTTAGTTGCCAACCCCTGACGAGATAGGTAATTATTTTTCACCAAAAAAAGCACATCCACACAGAGCAGAAAATGTGTATACTCACAGTGAGCATAGCGAGCGTCCAGAGCGTGGGCTCCGGGCCGGCGGAGTACATGAGGCGTACGATGCCGCTGGCTAGGAGCGCGCGCACGCCCGAGGAGCGCGGCAGGCAGGTCACAGTGTAGTAATACTCACAGTGAGCATGGCGAGCGTCCACAGCGTGGGCTCCGGGCCGGCGGAGTACATGAGGCGTACGATGCCGCTGGCTAGGAGCGCGCGCACGCCCGAGGAGCGCGGCAGGCAGGTCACAGTGTAGTAATACTCACAGTGAGCATGGCGAGCGTCCACAGCGTGGGCTCCGGGCCGGCGGAGTACATGAGGCGTACGATGCCGCTGGCTAGGAGCGCGCGCACGCCCGAGGAGCGCGGCAGGCAGGTCACAGTGTAGTAATACTCACAGTGAGCATGGCGAGCGTCCACCGCGTGGGCTCCGGGCCGGCGGAGTACATGAGGCGTACGATGCCGCTGGCTAGGAGCGCGCGCACGCCCGAGGAGCGCGGCAGGCAGGTCACAGTGTAGTAATACTCACAGTGAGCATGGCGAGCGTCCACAGCGTGGGCTCCGGGCCGGCGGAGTACATGAGGCGTACGATGCCGCTGGCTAGGAGCGCGCGCACGCCCGAGGAGCGCGGCAGGCAGGTCACAGTGTAGTAATACTCACAGTGAGCATGGCGAGCGTCCACAGCGTGGGCTCCGGGCCGGCGGAGTACATGAGGCGTACGATGCCGCTGGCTAGGAGCGCGCGCACGCCCGAGGAGCGCGGCAGGCAGGTCACAGTGTAGTAATACTCACAGTGAGCATGGCGAGCGTCCACAGCGTGGGCTCCGGGCCGGCGGAGTACATGAGGCGTACGATGCCGCTGGCTAGGAGCGCGCGCACGCCCGAGGAGCGCGGCAGGCAGGTCACAGTGTAGTAATACTCACAGTGAGCATGGCGAGCGTCCACAGCGTGGGCTCCGGGCCGGCGGAGTACATGAGGCGTACGATGCCGCTGGCTAGGAGCGCGCGCACGCCCGAGGAGCGCGGCAGGCAGGTCACAGTGTAGTAATACTCACAGTGAGCATGGCGAGCGTCCACAGCGTGGGCTCCGGGCCGGCGGAGTACATGAGGCGTACGATGCCGCTGGCTAGAAGCGCGCGCACGCCCGAGGAGCGCGGCAGGCAGGTCACAGTGTAGTAATACTCACAGTGAGCATGGCGAGCGTCCACAGCGTGGGCTCCGGGCCGGCGGAGTACATGAGGCGTACGATGCCGCTGGCTAGGAGCGCGCGCACGCCCGAGGAGCGCGGCAGGCAGGTCACAGTGTAGTAATACTCACAGTGAGCATGGCGAGCGTCCACAGCGTGGGCTCCGGGCCGGCGGAGTACATGAGGCGTACGATGCCGCTGGCTAGGAGCGCGCGCACGCCCGAGGAGCGCGGCAGGCAGGTCACAGTGTAGTAATACTCACAGTGAGCATGGCGAGCGTCCACAGCGTGGGCTCCGGGCCGGCGGAGTACATGAGGCGTACGATGCCGCTGGCTAGGAGCGCGCGCACGCCCGAGGAGCGCGGCAGGCAGGTCACAGTGTAGTAATACTCACAGTGAGCATGGCGAGCGTCCACAGCGTAGGCTCCGGGCCGGCGGAGTACATGAGGCGTACGATGCCGCTGGCTAGGAGCGCGCGCACGCCCGAGGAGCGCGGCAGGCAGGTCACAGTGTAGTAATACTCACAGTGAGCATGGCGAGCGTCCACAGCGTGGGCTCCGGGCCGGCGGAGTACATGAGGCGTACGATGCCGCTGGCTAGGAGCGCGCGCACGCCCGAGGAGCGCGGCAGGCAGGTCACGATGCCGCCCGCGATCACCGACACGCACCATACGACCAGAGAGAGATGCTCGCCCAACTCTGTGGACAAAGTTACAACTATACAATCAAACTTATGTTACTATACACAGTTATAGGTCGAATCAAACTCTTCTGTGAAAAAGCGAGACTTTGTTTTTGAATTTATTAATGAATTTTTGTTTCCTAGCCTATTACTCAAACAGAAATTATTTTTTTTACTAATTCCTAATAAAGATGCCGAATGAAATAATTTAAATAAAATTCTAAGCTCAAATTCTCTTAGTAAGTAAACTAGGGGTTTCGCAGGTTTATCTTTGGTAACATATTTGATCCGTGGTTTCGCGATAAACTTCGTTTATAACAACGTTTTTGTTAGTCCATGGTTTAAGTTCGGTATTAAGTCCAGTACTAAAGTTAAAACGTGTTTAAGTTTGATTCGGCCGATACTGTTGATCTCCCTCGAATTCGTACTAACGTTCTGATACTGTTTCTGATATGTACAGAGGGTGGAATAAACTGCCGGCTTCTTTATCTCCCGATAAAATTTAATTTTGCCGATGACACAGAACAAATATGACCGTCAGGCGAGATGGCGTCAAATGTAGTTTTTAAACCTACGTAAGCTATAACTTCGAATTTTTAAAGGCTTTATTATACTCTATAAAATTTAACTTGATCTCTGCGACAGTAGAAGATTGGCATTTTTAGAGTTGGGATAGTGGTGAAAAAAATCGATTTTCAAACAATGTTGTAATGAAATCGAATGAGTAGTTGAAGGTGAGAAATTGGATTTCATTTACTTACTATTATTTAAGATCAAGTATGTACACATGTAAATAATGTTATGATATTAATTATATACTCATAATAATGTAACGATGGTATTTATCGACGTTTTTCACTATTATCGATGCTAATGTAACATATAATTGGGTTTAATTTAATTCCACATGTAAAAAATGTTATGATATTAAAATATACAATAAAATTAATGATAAATCAAGTTTTATTTAAAATATCGTTAGTATAAACTATCGATATTTTAATTAAAACTTTATCTAAAACTATGTGGTCACGATCATTCGTTGCCCATCACTAATCGGCATGCCCATAAAGTATGACATAGACAGGTACTGTCTGTACTATTAAGAAATTCAGGACTTCACAGGTGTGATTTTTCTGACAGCTGTCGCAGAGATCAAGTTAAATTTTATAGAATACTAGCGGACCCGGCGAACTTCGTTTCGCTTTCCGTAAGAACCTTGTACAGAGTATTAGAAAACTACAAAAAAAAATAAGCCAAATCGGTCAAGCCGTTTTCATGTTATGTCCGGAAAACGGGTTTCATTTATATATATATAGATAATAAAACATGATAATTGAGTTTGACACCGACCTAAACTGTTTTTGTGAAAGCAGATGTGCCTATTTCTTGCAATTCAATTTTTGTAGGCGCTAGAACTACCTACGTGGATTTAGAAAAAAGCGCTTCAAACCACTGAATCAAAGTAAATTAAATTTTTGAGGAACACATGAATTGGCCAACAAATAGCGGAGAAATATTGAAAGCCAATCAATATACAGGGTTACTGGTATAATCAATTAGCACCCTTTTAGGGGCTGATTCTGTACATCAAAATTAACAACTTTTGTTCTGCTACTTTTGTCAAAACTTAAAAAAACAGCTGTTCCATACATTATGTCGACGGTGAACGATATTTTTCATGAAACATTTTTTTTAGATTCGATAAAAGTCGTTGAACAGAAGTAGTTCGTTTTTATTTACAGAAGAAGCCCCTAAAAGGATAATAACAGTTAATAATACTACTTACTAATTTCTAACGTAAATGAACTATAATTATTTATATGCTGTATTCCTTCACACAAGTTAATAAAGAGACACAAAAAGAAATGCCCCGGGTGAGGATCGAACTCACGACCTTAAGATTATGAGACTTACGCGCTGCCTACTGCGCCACCGAGGCAGGTATTAGGATGGCGAAAATAGGTCATAGCATACTCCACAGTCACACAAACAACGATAAGTTATCAGATAAACGAAACTCGTAATGCATACTTTTGTACGAAGATTCAGTTACCTACATTTTACAATACAAATTGGACATTGAATGTTTTCAATAATTTCAATTGTATTTTATGTATCCCACATGATAAATGTTACACGATTACTCCGTTGTGTGTGAAGAATTGGCTCAGGTATTTTTTTCAATTGATTGTGCTTCTTGGAGTTATAGGTGAATTTGCACTGTAGAGATATTTTAATTTTGTTTGCGTATTGTACCAGCCTTTTAATAGTCCACTGCAGGACGTAGGCCTACCCACGAAGGGTGATTGGGCCATATCCACCACGCGTGATTGGGCCATATCCAGTGCGGGTTGGTAGATTCACATATGCCATCGAATTTCTTCTACAGACGTATGCAGGTTGCCTCACAATGTTTTCCTTCTCCGAAAAGCCAGTGGTGTGAAATTCCGCACATAAATTCCAAAGAAATCATTGGTACGGGACCGGGGATTCGAACCCACGACCACACGATTGTAAGGCGATATTTTAATCTCGCTCAAAAAAGTTACAAAATTTTAATTTACAGCCAACTAGCTTTTGCCCGCGGCGCCTCTCGCGTGGTATTTTTACTTTTGTGCTATCCCACAGGAACCTTTTATTTTTTCGGTATAATAATAATAACGTCACATAGGCGGTGCCAAATGACTAAAATGAAGTCATAAACTATTGCTATTACGATTGCTATTGCTTAGGGGGGCTGTTCCATACAAAATTGCAACTTGGTATCCAGATTGGCTCCATGGCAATAATTGTTCATAATGAGTCTGAATCACCCCCTTTCTGGCCTGTGGCTTTCTGCTTAGTACATCAGTTCTGGATAATCCTGTAACGCCGGAATTTCCGCGTAGTGTGGCATGTCTTAATATTAGGTACTCACTCGGGTGTTCATCTTGAAAAGGATAGAAAAAAGCCACTATGACATTGATTAGAACAGCGAAGTTGAACAGAATGTTGCTCCACAAAGACATGTAGGAGGATACCCAGAACAGAACTGGTTGCCCTGAAAACAACAAATTATAATTAACACATGAGTAAATACAATCTTCCAATCGTGAGGTCGTGGGTTCAAATCTTGGTCTCGTACCAATGAGTTCTTCGGGATTTCACACCACTGGCATTTCGGTGAAGGAAAACATCGTGAGGCGACTTGCATACACGTCTGTAGAATTGAATTATGTGGATCTACCAACCCGCACTTGGCCAGCGTGGTAGATATGACCCAATCACCCTTCATGGGTTGGCCTACGTCCTGCAGTGGACTATTAAGGCAGAAAAAAGACTGGTACAGTACAGAGTAAAATTATAATACACTGTACTGGCTTTTTTACAGACATCCAAAAAGGAGGAGGTACTATGTTCGTCTGTAGGTACGTATTATGTTTTTGTGTATGTTCATCGATATTTTCGCCAATTGAGAACCGATAAAAAAAATCTTTTTTAGTTCGAAAGGGTATACTTCCGAGGTGGTCCCATTTAAATTTTATCGAAATCCGCTGAGCCGTTTTTGATAAATCAACAATAATGAACATGGATGTTATATCGATTCGTGCAAACTATTCGAATTCTGTAATAATTATTGATTCAATTGATAAAATTTTTAATTGAAATTCTTTCAATAATTAAATTATATTTGAATTATCATTAGATTAATTGGTGGGTTTTATATTAGTTTATTAGTGGACGTCGGTGTTGCAATTTTTTGCGAAAAATAATTATTAATAATCCACTGCTGATATATCCACGAAGGGTGATTGGGCAATATCGACCGCATATTTATGTACGTCACAGAATTTATTTTACGTGTGCAAGTTGCCTCACGATGTTTTCCTTCACTGAAAAGCCAGTGGTGCGAAATTCTGTATGTAAGTTCCAAATAATTCACTGGTATGGAACCGGAATTTGAACTCATGACCTCACATTTGTAACGCGGTTGTTAAAGAGCTGCGGTGGTCCACGGCTTTTTAATATCTAAACTGGTCAATAAGTACCAACCCTGAAATTTTTAACAAGTGCTTATCAGATAAATATAAAATTAGATCGTGATACAGACATAAACTTGTGCAACTAAACTCTAACTTAACTTTGAACTAGCTCAATATGAAATATTTAGTAAATTGCCAAACATACTAAGTAATATCGAAAAAAAAAAACAACTGCTCACCTCTTAATTTCTTTTGCCACTTCATCTCGTGGAACAGATTATCTAAGCGACAGAAGAAATCGGCAACTTTGCTGCCCTGAAATACAATAATGTCCACCTGTTCATTTTGAAAATAAATATAACTACATTCTGTAGGTTAATAAACGATTAAAAAAAAATAGCTTCATATATCGTCAAAAGATTATACATCGTGCTTGATATAAGATAACTTTTAGACAACTTATGCCATTTTGAGATTACTTTAATAAAGAAGAAAATAAATACAGATATGCTGAACATTTATTTACGAGACTAAACATATCGTACACAACCTTACTTACAAAAAATAAAACATGTACCCTTAAGTTTTCCCACACAACTGTCCCAACTCAGCATATATTTTTTTTTATTTCATATAAGTTTGCGTTTGACTACATACTGCCTGAAATGTTAAGCAGATAGGCGGTCTAGGGTGTAACACATTTACCTAGAACAGCGGTTCCTAACCTTTCTCAGCCGCGGACCCCCAAGGAAATCAAGTATAATGCCTAGGACCCCTGAGTGAAAAAAGGTGCAATTTTCGGACAATATTATATTTTAGTATTTCTTCATTAAATTTAAAAAAAAAAGTTTTTCGTAGAAAAACATTAATGAGAAGGTTGGTGCTGCTTTTTTGCAACTAAGTTAGAAATGTTCGGGTTGATATTATTACTCAATTGCAATCTCAAATCAGATTCCACATGTAACCTGTTCCTGTATTTGTTTTTGATGTATACAAGAGTAGATAATGCCTTTTCAAATAGGTATGTGGTGGAGAAAAGCTCAGTAAGCGTAATAATTACGAGATGTTAGGCGTGGGTAATTTATTTATTTGTGTTAATACTCTTAAGATAGATGCGTTTGGGACCGCGGACGGCAGAAACATATGCTTGCGGACCCACAGGGGTCCGCGGACCACAGTTTAGGAAACAATGACCTAGGAGATGACCAGACCAATATTTACTCGTGATTTGAAGACACCTACATTGCTGGTTGTAAACAACCAGCGCTGTTTCACTGTAAGAGTGACGTCCCTGGTTCAGAGTGTGCAGCTGGATGAAACTATAGATATAAGTTTATATGACGAATAAAACAGAAATATTTTTTAAAATTAAATTAGATCGAAGTATTAAGATAGAATCTACGTTTTATTTAATCCCGCGTCCTCTAAACTCAGAAACTTAAAGATCCAGAGGGAAGGCCTATGTCCAGCAGTGGACATGATATGGCCGATGGACGGATATCAATTGTGACCGTGTGTAAGTTGTCCTTTTTCCATACATCTAAACTGAAGATTACAAATGCGCCGACCGGGCGAAGCCAAATAAACCTAACGGGAAAAGAAGAAAAAAGTATTTATACTACACCTGCTCGGAAAGTACCTTGATACTTTATCAAATTTACGGTAGAAAGTACGTCATTGCATATCGAACAAATATGCGGCGAGAAAACGCATCTGAGCGGGAGAGAAAAGTGTATGAAAATCCATTTCTTACGTGGTTTTTCTTTTTTAATTTTGGGTAAGACTATGCGCTGGTAACATAAATATCAAAAGCCAAAAAGTTTTTACAGTGAGTTTTATCTCCAAGTTCGCAAAATGACACTGGCCACTAGCTGCGTGTTGGATGGTGTCAAACAATTTGAAAAAAGAACATGTTAAAATTGCAGACGCCATTGGCGCCATTTTCAATTTGTGTGTTGTTTGAGGAAAACATTAATGGAAAAAGTGTTTCATTAAGCTTCACTAACTGCAACAATTTCAATATAAATTTCAATTAGTAAAGATTTAGTTTTTTATTTTCCTCGTAGGTGTAGTATAAAGCACTATGTATCACTCGAGAGCAAGTGCGATTCCCGATCTCGGGTGTTTTAAAGCAAACGACACCCTCGACGGTAATCGGTCACTTTCTCTTCTCGGTGAACAATGTACTATTATTTATATATTTACCTGGTCGTCGCGCTCCGCTGTCTGGAGTACGCGGTGCTTACTATCGGCGGGCAGATATTCGCAGATCTCCGGGATGGGAAATACTATTTGTTCCATGCTTCGATCGGTTCGGACGATCTGGAAGGTTAACAATGTCACATCTTCTGTAATGTTCTGTCTGGCCAGTGGTATAGAAGTAATAAACTTAATGGTGTTTGTGAACGAGAGGCGAGTGGGTGCGCAATGGCAGATTTATTATATTATGTTTGATTTGACCTCATACATATTCTGATTTTTTTTTCTGGTTTGTTATTTCATGCGCGAGACAATTGGTCTTTTGAATTAATTTTTAAATGAAAATATCATATACAGGATTATTGGTAATCAATTATGTAGCATCCTTTTGAGGGCATATTTTGTACATCAAAATAAACAATTTTTTGTTCTACAACTTTCCCCAAATCTCAATAAATTTCCCAAAAAATACATATTTAAAATTAGAATCAGCATATGTACCAATAATTGTTTTTTTTATATACCTAACTAATATTTACACTTGTTTGCATATTTACACAGTATCTACTCCGAGGTCCAAGTCTCGCGGGTGGTGGCGCGCGCGCTTTTTACACAGAGTTAATGATGTTTAGGCAGGACCAAGTGTATTTTTTAAATTAAGGTGACGCATTGATAAACTATTATTTCAAAATTTTTCCCTTCACTCGGACAAATTTTACACGGTCGCGCTCGACAGGATCGCGCCAGAGCGGCGGGCAGCAGTAAGTTTTTCATTAATTACTCATAATGTACACATTTTAAAAAAAATAACTTCTCGGTCTATGAAATAGAATAGCGGTCTGGCTATTTTATTCGTAAAAAATAATGGGGTGTTGTCGCTGATAATTCTGAGCATTCGAATTATTAAACTTTTTTTTGGTGAGAAATTTGTAAGTTTTTTTTAATAAAGCCGGTTACTTTTCAAAATTTTGTTCGGTTCATTAAACATTTCAAGATTTTCCCTTATCTATGACATTTTTTAAATTTTAATCAATATCATTCGTCCTCTAACACCGCGCATTTAAAAGTACTCGTTTTCGTGTTTCTCAGCCCGATGCCTCGTCTTAAGTATGTTTAGTTTAGGCAGGACTATTTATTATTTCTTAAAATGTTGTATGGAAGAAATAAATACACATTTTTAGAAGTCGTAGAACATAAGATGTTTGTATTGATGTAAAGCATGTGCCCTTATAAGAGATGCTAATTAGTTACTCGTACCAGTACCCCAAATAAACGTTTCCATACTAAAGAAGGATGCACGGAATTAACCTGTCAATATTTTTTTTTTTTTTTTGTTAGTAAAAAACCAAACATATTTTCTAAAAATGATATGTGCTTCAAAAATATAGGGATTTTTTGCTGTTTTCATATCACTAATTAAAATTAAAATTAACCCACCAGAAAAATTACAATGATTTTTTTATTGTTTTTACATTACGGATTACATACATAAGAAGTGGCGGTATGGTCTTAAAGGCTTTAGTGTCCAAAAATGGGCGAATTATTTGAAAAAAAAAAACAATCTTTTATTACTGTTGCTGTCAAAAAAAAAGGAAATGTCAAATTCAGTCAATCAGATGACGTTTTAGTGTTGCCAGACTTCGTTCTCGGGATCAAGACTTAGCAATTTTGGAAATGTTGACGTGTTGATGTAATAATTATTTTCTTTTTTAACTATTGGCACATAATCCTGCGTTAACTCGTTTTAGCCCGTAATGTTTACAAACTGAGGTGTTATTATACATTTTTATAGAAACATACATTTTTGTATACTAAAAGATTATAAAAAAAAAAAATATTCTTATTATTTTTATATGTACTTTTTATCATATACTTTACTACTAAAAACAAAAAGCAGTAGTTGAAGTTATCCGAGAAATTCGTGGCAATTTTAATATTACTCGTAATAATCCTTAAGGGTGCTATTCGAATCTTTCACTAGCTTTACTACACTTGCAGCAGCTGCACTAGGCCGGCTGTGGCTACACAACTGAGGCGTTAGTCCAGGTTTACACATAAATTGAAATTACATCAGTTCGATATTGCCCTATACATTTTTGTACAGTGCCCCTGGCCGAAACGATGAAGAACTAACCAAAATGTATGGAGCCACACGCGAACGCAAAAGTTTAAGTAAACAACACAAAACCTGGACTAAGGGCTCTGGTTATCTACGTAGTTGTATGAATTTCTACAAAAAGATTCCGAACACGGCTGCGGCAGCATGTGCTACCGAGCCTCGGCTGCAAGTGTTGTGAGCCTGTTTAAACAAGTCCAACGTACCTGCGATGTACGACGTAGGCAACCAGCATCGGAATCATTCCCGACTGCGGATACAAGCAGCGGCTCATGTGTGTGCTACCTCCATTCGCAACCTGCATCCGCAGGCTGCAGCCGAGGTTCGAATAGCTGCTTTACTTATATTTTTTAACTTATAGTTGCGGTTCTTGTACTTTTGCTAATGAAATGGATGAATACCGAATTTCCTTTATCATTCCATTTTTCATTTTCTTTTTATATCAGTCCTAGACATTGATTTTTTTGATGTGACAACGTCTTATAAATCGATGAACTCCAAAAAGTAATCTGATATTACAGACAAGATGACATGCATTGTTTTAAAAATCAATAGAAATATCATTGAGACAATATTGACTAAAAATACATGACATCAAGTTTTTAAAATCGAGCACCATTTTAGCACTCTGAACATAACAAACCTGGCAATCCATAATCTTTAGTGTGTATACATGTCTATAAATAGGTACTTATAGCTTGAAAATTGTTTTCGTTTTTTCTTATTTTATATTCAATTTTAGCCAAATTGTACATATTTGAACAGTTTTAGAAGCGTCATAAATCACATTGGTGAACATATCATTCTTAGAAAATAAGTGAGGAAAAATTAGTCTGTTCGTATATAACAGGTCCTGGTATGTATGGGCTCGCGCATCCTTCTTTGAAAACTATAGGTACTTTCTTTCCAACTATACTGGAAAATTTAAATCAAAAGACCTGCACAGAACGGTTCGTATAAAAAGGGTAAAAGTGTTGATGTGTAACGTGTGTGACTGTGTATACACAGTTGTGTGGTGTGTACCTCTATCTGCGCCGTGTGAGTACGGTAGTACTGCAGAGCGTTAGCGTGTTGGTGCGTCGGTGCAGGCGTGGCCCGCACTAACGCTGCTAACTCTTTGTTATGCGCCGCCAGCTGATGGCAAAGGATGTAGATGTTGTGCCCCACCTGTACACAATACAACAAAATCATCATCATAATTATAGTACACTGGTGTTTATTTGGCTCAACGTATACGCATTGCCATTCAGCGTGGCAATGCAGCCAGCATGCTGGGCACGCTGCTAACTGGCAGTGGGCTTGGGCATTCAGATTATCTTTAGTTAGACCTTCAAGGGTCTGTGGATGATCCAGTTGCTTTCTATGTAGTAGTAGTATTGTATCTTATTGTAGTTAATAAAGGCACTTTTGCCCGTTAAAAAAAATTATAGTACGTATAATTATATATAGCTAAAAACTGCATAACAGATTACAACCTCAAAGAGTTATCTTTGTGATAAGCATTTCAAAAATCTGAAGCGAACGCAGGATTTGAACCTTGCCCCTTCGGATCACTAGCCTAACGCTCTAACCAACTGAGCTAGCTCGCCTCCTACGCAAGCTTCAAATTTCTGAAGTGCTTACATTTCCCAACTTATAGCGTTGGTGGCGCCACAAAAATCAAATCCTGCGTTCGCTTCAGATTTTTGAAATGCTTATCACAAAGATAACTCTTTGAGATAAAAATCTAGTGTGGAAAGCACTTAAAATAAACATCATAACATAGATTACAACCTTGTACAGAATTATTTAAACCAAATCTTTATTTTAATAAATTCTGTTGTTACATGCACACATAGCGAGAATGCCTAGGCCCCAAGATACGGGTACCCAGTTTGGGAAATAGTGTGTAAATGTAGAAGTTGTATAATTTGTATCTTGTGACAATAAATTATTTTAAATTTGAATTTTGAATTCAAACAGTTCGCACGATTCGATGTAGTCATTTTTACATTATTGTTGATTTTTCTAAAAACGTCTCAGCCGATTTCGATAAAAATTAACCACCTTTGAAGTATGGTCTACCACACAAAAAAATAATCATTATAATTATATTTTTGCTAAAAATAGCATGACCGACTTCACCAGTGTACAGAACCATTACATAGTATAAAACAAAGTAGCTTCTTGTTCTTGTCGCTTCGCTTATTGTTGATTTATCAAAAATGGCTCGGCCGATTTCGATAAAATTTAAATGGGACCAATTTCAAAGTATATTCTTTCCAATAAAAAAAGAATTATTGAAATCGGACTGCTATAAAAAAAGTTATGCGTGGTTATACATAAAAAATATATATACGCGTCGAATTGTATACCTCCTCCGGTGGTTCGTCGGTCAAAAATAGGTCCATAATTGACGGAGTAATCGCGAGGCAAGTGACGGTGCTGACATACATTTGCTACTGCATATCGAGTAATGAAACGGCTTAATTTTAAAATGACTTGCAAAGCAACAGTTTTAGGTATAATTAAAACAGTTTTAGGTATTAATTTTACCTAAAACTGTTTTAATTATATTATGCTAATGGTCCATTACAGGACGGTATAAACAGATATTTTGGGAATATTTTCAACGAAATCTCAGAACGACGTACTTTTAATGAGTTTCGGGGAGACAGTTTATACAAAAAAAATACTTTATTTTAAAAATATAGCAAAACTAGCTGACCCGGCGAACTTCATTTCACACAATATCTTTATAAAAAATAGCCTATATGTTATTCTGATGAATATGCATTATTATTGCAAAGTGTCATCTCAACCCGTTCAGTAGTTTTTGCTTGAAAGAGGAACAAACATCCATACATACTTTCGGGTTTATAATATTAGTAGGAATGTGCTTCAAAAATCAACATTTAATGCATAATTACTTAGCAGAAAACCATTTCCTAATTGATTTTTTTAGTATGGCGGCGATATTTTTTGAACAATGATATTGTAATGATACAATCGATGAATATTTTCCCACCCAAACTGTAGACCGTTATTAATGCAAATTTATATGAAATAAGTAAATTCTTTAAAAAAAACTAATATTTAGATATCGTATCTAAATATTAGCTTAATTTTGTAGCCCCGGCTTTCACACCACTGGCTTTTCGGTAAAAGAGAACATCGTGCGGAAACCTGCATACGTTCATAGAAAAAAATCGATAGAGTAGATATGTGGATCCACCAACCCGCACTGGGCCAGTGTGGAGCCACTGAACCCTACATGGGTAGGCCGATGTCCAGCGGTGGATTAGTAAAAAAACAGGCTGGTACAGTACAAGAGCATGGTCCGAGGCTCCATACATTATTTTCTGTCTCTTCGTCAAAATCGTCAAATAAAAAAAAGAAGAGAAAAAAATACAAATATACATACAATAATAATAATAATAGCATGTAGACACACTATTAATAATAATACATATAGACACACTATTTCGAAAATTTATACTAATATTTGAAATCCTGCCCCCAACTAGCGCCACCTTTAATATTCAAACGGGCGCAACACGAACTACTGTTTACATCAACAAAAAATAGATGGTGTTGACCAATGTTAGAACGCACATAAATTGTTATCGGCCGTTGAATGAGGATAAGATACAGGATTAACAATTGCAACTTGTATGGGAAACCATACGGGTGGCATTTAACAACTGAGAAGTTTTTGAACGTACGTACTATTTACCGATAGTGCAGCGTACTAAGTAGACACAAAGGACAATTGGATATAATTGTGATGTTACTATTGTGAGGAACTGTAATTATATTCCCAAGTTATTTAGAAAAATTATAAATGTTTGTTATGGAAAGAGATAATGCGAAAATGTATAGAATTTAGGCCATTACTTGGTACAGTATTTAATTATTTACTGTGTTTTGATTTTCCTATTAGTAAAAAATCATCATTTTATTTATAAAGGAATTTTATATTTTCCGATCTTATTATCTTTTAATAATGGTTGTATAAATATGGCGGCGTGATTAGAAAATATGAAATTCCATTAAAAGTAAGCATTGAATGCGGTTGTTTTACTCTGCGCATTTTATATTTAACATTAAATATTAATGAAATTTTAGAGCTACTGTACAGTCTGGTCTCATTTTGCAAGATCTTATTTAAACATTTACGAACATGCAACAAATCAGTAATGAATGTCCCCTAGGGCTGTAATGTATGAGAGTAGTGTATGCGTTGGGCGAGACGACCGGGACGGGAACGTCGTCTTCCCCATCCGAGTTGGCGTCCATTCTTGATGGGACATGCAACATCTCGTGACTATAATGAATGTCCCTAGGGCTGTAATGTATGTGTTATTACCTCCTTGGGCGAGACGCCCGGGACGGGAGCGTCGTCTTCGCCGTCCGAGTCGGCGTCCAGCGAGTGTTCTTGGTGGAAGGCGGAACATGCAACATCTACCTGTAACGTCAAAAAAATTCCGATAGATTCTGTCATATTTCAAACGATGACAAAAAATCTAAAATTAATCTGACCGTGAATTAACCCTACTTAATACTATAAATGTGAATGTAAGTTTGTTTGTAATCTTTCACGCAGCAACGGAGCAACGGATAGACGTGATTTTTTGCATGAATATAGTTCAAAGGTTGGAAAGTGACATAGGCTTTTATCCCGAAGAAATAAAAGGTTATAAAATTAAATCAAAAGACGCAAGCGAAGCCGCAGTTAAAAGCTAGTGTGTCTATAAAACAATGAAAAACAGCAGTATGAAAAAATCAACAATTGGCAAACCTATTCATAGTGTTTTCATAATAATTTATTAATCATATAACAGTATACATCAAATCAAATATAATGAAATAGTATATGTAAGAATTATTACAATACAGGGTTATTTCTAATCAATTAGCATTCTTCTAGGGGCTTATTCTGTACATAAAAACTAATAACCTTTGGTCTACGACTTTCATCAAAACTCAACAAAAAAAATCAGCTGTTCCATACATTTTGTCGCGGGTGAACAAAATTTTTCTATGGAACAAAAAAAATTTTTTTTTGTGTTTTGACGAAAGTCGTAGAACAAAAGTTGTTAGTTTTGATGTACAGAATAAGCCCCTAGAAGGATGCTAATTGATTACAAATAATCCTGTATAAAAAAATACAAATGGTGCAACTAAAATGTTAAAAAGATCTCAATGTAGTTAAAGATAAAAACCCAATGAAAGAGGCTCACCAGCTGTTTTTTTTTCTAATTAATAAATAAATATTAGGGGACATCTTACACACGGTCTCTGACCCCAAACTAAGCAAAGCTTGTGATATGGCTGCCAGAGACCGATATACTACTGTTGGAAGGTAGACGAGAACCAGCCGGCGAATGATATAAAAGGCGGTGAGCAAACGCCGCGCCGTCACTTTTGCCTCGAGCCACCGTCGTGGAAACATCGTCCGACATTTCATTTCTCTTTCGTTAAATTGTGTCGAATCGCTGTCCGATTGTTTAACTTTTGATTAATTTTGTTGAATTATAATTGTCAGAAGTAATTCGATGTTTTATTTTTGAAATAAAATCGGTTCAAGTATCCAAAATCAGAAGTGGGATAGAATCTACGTTTCACGCGTTGTTCTATCTCACTACTCTGCCCACATTATGTTGCAAAGAAATGTCGGACAATGTAATGGCCATCGAAATAGTAGTTTGCGCCAAATCTTCATGAAGGTAGTTGCCTAAGAGCGAAACTAGGCGCGAGTTAATAGTGAAGTGAAGTGTTGGAGCAGTGCTTGATAGCTCACAGGGTTCGTCAGTTCCCGCAACTCGCAGGCCTCGCCGCCTGACCGGTGGGCATACCGCCCTCAGCAGGCTTCGCACCTGTTCGGTGGGCATTGCTACCTGCCACCTTTGCGATGTCGGCTACTCAGCGGGAATCACTGTCATCAGCAAGCCTCATCGCGCTCAGCAGCACTAAGCACCAAGAGAGGCTGGTAAACTGTTTGTGGCAGACAACGGTCAGGTACAAGTTCACGGTACCAGATTGCATTGTTGATGCAGTACACTTCTTCAGAATGTTGGTGAGAGCTATCCATTACTTTTACATTTTACGTTTATGCCCATGTTTACCAATGGCAAAATAGACTGTGCTAAGTACTAGACTACCGACTTTTTACGAATCGGGTTTTGTTTAATTATGATTCAGGCCCTTGTGTAAACATTTATGACGGGTGAGTGATCGTACATGGGGTTATTTTATTGCGAACACGAGCTATTTTATCTGTAGCTAGACATCGCGATTGTTTTGTTCAGAGTCAGGAACACAACTCGAACAAAACTACCCTACTTGTCATTTTTTTGCTGTGTAGGTTACGCATTAAACATTTTGTGAAAAATAATAATGGAAGCCATGTGCCTTTAAATAGATGTTGTGAAGTTCAACTCATAAGGCAGGCATTGTTTTTTCGTGGTGAATTTGTCCGCCTTTCTGCGAAAGTCAACTGACATTATTTAACACTCATTTAAATCCTAAACGTGTTTATAGCCGGGATTCTAATGTAAAAATTGTTTTGGTGAAAAAAGATAACGCGTAGCATAAGCAACGTTGAACTTCGATGCAAAATGATCAGCGTCGCAATGCCTTTGAAGTGGTTTTGGAATTTCGTAGTCTTGTGAAATAAGAAAACTTGTGAATTGTTTTAGTAAAGAAAAAGCTGGTTTCGATAGATTGTTTTTAGATTTTGAATATGACTTGAGATAGGTACGGGGTTAGTCCCGTCAGATGTTTGTTGGGGAACTGTAAATTCTACTTTGTGTGATTTCGCAATGATTATTTTCTAGTGAAAGAAACTGAGCCTTTTAAAATAAAAGTCAAGGTCAGGTGTGACCGAGCTCTGATAAGATCTAAGTTCTACTTATGTAATTTTTCACATGTAGTCGAAGACGAAAGTAGCAGGCAAGTAAGGCAATCATTAAAGCCGGCAGCTTTGCAGCTGCAGTTTGTGCGTTCTGATGGGTTTTATTTGAAAGTATGTACTTAGGGTTGTTTTTATCAAAAGTGTTATCTATGTAGTTGCCGTGACAAAGAAGAAAGAGAGAGTAAGCTCAACTCTTTTTAAACGCTTTTTCTCTGTTTGTAGTTGTGATGCTGCAGCGTTTCCGATAAAACGCGGGAGTGCGTCTCATCGAGGTCACTGAATGTGATGGAATGTGGTGGCCCAGTTGTGAGTGCTTAAATGTTTGATTTTGCACTGGAAAAGGTAAAATGTTTGGTGACCTGTCGACTATAATAAGTCGTAGCCTTGAACGTTTTACACCCGGCAGTCGTGAAAGTTTTGGTGACAAGTGGTGTTGTTGATAACTTGTCAGGACTACACCCGATAGACATGGGTAGTAGCTAGATTTCTGAGTTTTGAAAACCCGATCGCAACACTAGTTTTTCAAAATAACCGGTTACATTTTTCTTGCCAGGCAAAAATAAATCTTAACTGTGTCGAAATAACGGTGAAATTTAGTTATTATGGCGCCATAACCAGAGAAAAAACTGGTTTTCTTAGAGCAAGCTAAATTTAACCTTCTCTAAAGAAAACTAAAGTTGATTCTTCACTAACTGTGTATGTAGCCGTGATTAGTTCTGGACCGTCGCCGCGTAGCCGTCGGTGTCGCGTGGGTTGCAACGAAACGGTTTGGTTTTTAGTAACCAGAAAAACCACGACACGAGCGCGACACGGCGTAGCTAGGTTATTATGTGTTTTTCGACATTGCAAAGAGCAGTCTTTTTTTTCGGCTATGTAGCTAGAGACAGTTTTATAAAGCTGCTACGATACGTAACGCCCAGTCGCCCACTGCTAACACCCGATAAGCGATAACTTACAGATGCAAATAAAGATTTCTAATTTTAATATGATCTACTGTTCGTGCAATATTCATTTACTGGTACAATTTGTAGGGAGTACTGTACACTGATAAACTTGTAATGATCAAATAATGATCAAGTTTGTGCCCGATCAATTGAAGAGTATGAACGTAACCTGCCAAGTGATTTGTTACGTCTCTGTCTGTCTATAGAAGTACCTACGTTTAACAATGTGTTGCTATGTGAAATGTTTACTTTTTGTAAAAAGATACCTCTGATCCTTATTATTTTCATCTGCACTGTGTTAGCCTTTTGACGGTCCACTGCAGGATGACGGGCATACCCACGAAGGTTGATTTAAGGGTGATGTTCATCTATTTGAAGGGAAATGTGCCCCCGAACGATTAACGTAAAAGCTTTGCAATTGTTTCTGAGTTAGATGATTATTGAGAGACCTTGTTATTGACACGTTTTATGACCCTAGCAGCGGCTCAGTGGTGATGTTTTACGTTTCATAGTTCTAATTGTGTTTTCTCTGGTTTGTCTCAGATCGATCGGGATACGGCTTCACGCAGTGCCTCTGTCCCTGGGAAACGAGTAATGCCTCACGCCGTGCCTCTTACTCTGTGCGGGATACTGCTTCACGTAGTGCCTCTGTCCCTGGGAAACGAGTAATGCCTCACGTCGTGCCTCTTACTGTTTCACGTAGTGCCTCTGTCCCTGGGAAACGAGTAATGCCTCACGTCGTGCCTCTTACTGTTTCACGTAGTGCCTCTGTCCCTGGGAAACGAGTAATGCCTCACGTTGTGCCTCTTACTGTTTCACGTAGTGCCTCTGTCCCTGGGAAACGAGTAATGCCTCACGTCGTGCCTCTTACTGTTTCACGTAGTGCCTCTGTCCCTGGGAAACGAGTAATGCCTCACGTTGTGCCTCTTACTGTTTCACGTAGTGCCTCTGTCCCTGGGAAACGAGTATTGTCTCACGTCGTGCTTCTTACTCAGATACTGCTTCACTCCGTGTTTCTGCCCCTGAGAGCGAGTAAAGCATCAAGTCGTGCTTCTTGCTTGGTCGAGACAGGCTTCACACCGTGCTTCTGTCCTTGGGAGCAAGTAAAGCATGATGTCTTGCTTCTTGCTTGCTCGGGACATGCTCTGCGCAAGCATCTGTCTCTGTGAGCGAGTAAAGCATCCAATCGTGCTGCTTACTTGCTCGGGATAGATAGATTTCACGCCGCCGCGCCGTAGCTCACTAGTTAAGTATACGCCTCTTGACATTTTTGCTGTTTTTGGCTAAGTAACGATTGTTTGTTTCTTTTTTAGTCATAACACAGGATACACTTCAAACGTATTTCTTTCTTGGTTATTTAGTCGTAATCATAGTCATGGTTACAAAGTGCCTTTGATGAAATTTTACTTTGCTGCCCTGATCACCCGCTTGATCCACGAGTGAATTTTAATAAGATTTGACGAATCTGAACTGAACTTTATTCGTGACCATTACAAGAAATGATTCTTGACAGCCTTTACAAGGCGATACTTGTAAATTTCAACTTTTTTTCAGTTCAGTTTCATGTTTAATGTTTGAATCTTTTTGAGCAAGAAGAACTTTATGTCTGGAGCTATTAACTTGCCTTCAAGCCTTTTCTATGATTTCGTACATACGCAAATCGTTTTCACGTTCTGTACAGATGCTGACCTAGAAAAGGAAGAAACTACTTCAGCTGCGGCTGAGCTACAGCCACAAATTGAAGTCTAGCTGTTTCCGGTACCAGAGCTGTGAAAAGAAAATGAACAGGTTCCATCTGGGTCTGCACGTCTGGGTTGCATAGAACTACCAAGAGACTTCTACTCAAGCGTGGCATATGAACTCTCCGAACCTGAGCACCATCTAAGCTTTGATGCCAATGCTTGAGACTGGCCTGCAGAGCTAAGAGAGACCGAGGACGGTCTCATTTATCAAGAAAGGCCGTGTTGGAAGGTAGACGAGAACCAGCCGGCGAATGATATAAAAGGCGGTGAGCAAACGCCGCGCCGTCACTTTTGCCTCGAGCCACCGTCGTGGAAACATCGTCCGACATTTCATTTCTCTTTCGTTAAATTGTGTCGAATCGCTGTCCGATTGTTTAACTTTTGATTAATTTTGTTGAATTATAATTGTCAGAAGTAATTCGATGTTTTATTTTTGAAATAAAATCGGTTCAAGTATCCAAAACTACATATACATATTTTTAAGTACCTACTTATATAGATAGTACCTAAATAACACCCAGACCCATAGCAAACGCCTATGTTCATGCTTGCCTTGGGT
This sequence comes from Hypomecis punctinalis, assembly GCA_949316475.1. Classification (NCBI taxonomy): domain Eukaryota; kingdom Metazoa; phylum Arthropoda; class Insecta; order Lepidoptera; family Geometridae; genus Hypomecis; species Hypomecis punctinalis. The sequence goes on along the minus strand of OX438819.1, from coordinate 13,865,618 downwards.
GGGGATCGAACCCACGCCTCTTTGATCCAGAAGTCAGGGTCACTAACCACTGAGCCACCGAGGCAGTCAATCTTTCTGGACTTCTATACAGGGTTACTGGTGATCAAATAACATCCTTTTAAGGGCATATTCTGTACATCAAAACAAACATTTTTTTGATTTACGACTCCTAGAAATTCGTGTTTATAAAAAAAATTAAAATTAACTAGGTCGGTCTAAACGTAATTAACTCGTATGTAAAAAGCGCGCGCGCCGCCACCCGCGAGACTTGGGCCTCAGAGATACTGTGTAAGTAAATATGCAAACAAGGGTAAATATTAGGAACTAGTTTTTACCCGCGGCTTCGCCCGCATACGCAACATATAATTATAATTTATAGCCTATGTGTTATTCTGTGTAGTTAAAGATAAAATGTCGGATGCCGTGGTGGTCTAGAGGTAGTGACACCCGCCTTACAATCGTGAGGTCGTGGGTTCGAATCCCCGGTCCCGTACCAATGAGTTCTTTGGAATTTATATACGGAATTTCACACCACTGGCTTTTACGGTGAAGGAAAAACATCGTGAGGCAACCTGCATACGTCCGTACTCCGTAGAAGAAATTCAATGGCGTAAGTGAATCCACCAACCCGCACTGGGCCAGCGTGGTAGATATGGCCCAAACACCCTTCGTGGGTAGGCCTATGTCCAGCAGTGGACTATTAAAAAGGCTGGTACAGTACAGTACAGTGTTTTTCTGATATATAAGCTATATTGCAAAGTTTCATCTCAATCCGTTCAGCAGTTTTTCCGTGAAAGAGTAACAAACAAACATCCATCCATCCATCCATCCATCCTCACAAACTTTGACGTTTATAATATTAAGTAGGATATGAGAACTTTTTTGTAGATATTTTTTTTTTGTAATTTTGTACCTACAGAATATTCCCATAAAAGGATGCTAATTGATTTATCAATAATCCTGTATTATTTGTTTTTATTATTATCCTGGCCGTCCGATTGTATATTCTAAGTTATTCTAACTTACTTACTACTTAATACTCGTACATACCAGCTGTTTAGGATTCATGTTGTAGAGAATCCTCTCGGCGTTATTCTCGGAATCGTTTCGGGACTCCATTATAGCGAGCAGCAATTTTGATGCATTGTTCTGGAAACAAAACCACACACTCATTTAGATATGATTATGACGATTTTTAGGGCGGCATCAGACAAGAGTTTTTACGCGAGCATAAGCTCGTTTTTGGAAGCGAGTTTACATACGAGCTACTAAGCTCGTATAAGCGCGAAACGCCGAAATAGACCCATTTACATGCGTCCGGATATTTTTTTATTTATTTATTTATTTATACATTTTTTTTTTAATAATTCTATTTTTCCCCCGACGTGATCAGGGAGCTGTTTTACATTCCATATATCCGAAAAACTGTGAAGTTATGATTTAGCCTTATGCTTTCAAATTATCAGCGTGTTTTCTTTGAATGAGCATACTAATGAGTCATTAGACCCATACGTTGTTCACTAAATATCTACTTATCTATTGATCTTATTATATTGTAACTACTACTTATTATCTTTTTTATAACTAGATTTATCTTTTTATTGATATAAATATATCCTATGATATAGATATTCAATATTCCTTATTTATCTATTTGTTTCTCTTTATCACTTTGTTAAGTTTTTGCTATACTCTATAAATCGATCTCTTATTTTGTCGTCTACCATAATTTCATCAAACTTAACTCTGTCATGTGTGCAGCCTGTTTATTTGAAGCGAGTAAAATTGGCTATGGAAATAGCCCGTGTAATAAATTAATTGTTTTAAAAACACTAGAAAAACGTTACTTAGCCGTGGAAACTTGAAACCTGATCGTGTTCAAAGTCCATTACGTGACCTTTTTCACAAATGCAAACACGACTATGATACGATATTCCATCATGAAATGCCAGTGCCTATCTTCCGGCTTCATCATCAGACCTTGAAACCTAATCGTGATCACAGTTCATTACAAGACTGTTCTAAGAAATCCAAAAGAGCTATGATACGATTTTCCATCATGAAGTTCCAGTTCATATCTTCCGGCTCCATCATCAGATCAGTTCGACAGTACCATATTATTGTATTGTCATCAGAACTACACACAGCTGACCATTTTCATTACGCTACGACCATTAAGTACCTAACCGAAAGGAGTCGACACTGCAAAGCGTACCCCTCTGCCAAAAGTACGCGACCGGCGTGTTGGCGCCTAAATGTATCATCCAATGCATTTTTTATATAATAACTAGTTCATTAACTTTCTCTTTCTGTCACATGGCAATATAGGCTAATTGAGCGATTCCTTATCTCTTTCACCCCCACCAATCCCACATTCCTACACGCAGTCTACGTACAGCAGCCTGCGCGGACTGTCTTCGTGTCACTCGGTTTTGCAACAATAGTATATTGTGATGTAATTTTATGTGTAATTTGATCGGTACCTACAGACTACATAACTACTGTGCGAACAAAATTTATAAAAGGTGGACATTTTTCGTGCTATTTGTGCGGCGCAGCCAGGACCTCGGATCCGGAGAAAGTTCCAGAACTCTGCAGGTGCGTGGTTCCTATTTTCCTTTACCTAGATATCGCTCAATTGTCATGACATGCCATGTGATATGTAATCAGTGATCCTAGCGAATTAACAAATACAGTCCACTTAATTTATTGACGCCATAAAGCCTTCGGGCGCATAACGCTTCCCGCCAACGAACGGTCAAAATTAATACTTGGCCGCTTTACGGCGGTCATACTCTTTATATAAATATATCGGTCTAGTTGCGCTTGTGTTGCGTTCATTTTCAGCTAGTGTTAGTTAATTACATGTGTGTGCGTGTAAACTTGCTTAGGTATATTTTGGTTTGTGTGCGTTTCTTCACCCCCCACTGACTTGGCAGATTTCGGTGCTTAGGCGTGTCAACTCCTTTTGGTTAGGTACTTAATGCCTACGACCCTTGGAAGATGGTTAAAATAGTTACCTTAGATTCCATTACATAGTTACATACAGGTTGACCTAATAAAAGTGTGTTATAAAATATGTAAGCTGTACGATACCCACCTTAAGTTCTAGGACAAGCTCCATACGTGTCTTGCCGAGTGGGTTGATGTCATTCAGGATGAGAGCCGTGATTATGTCTAACCCATTACTTTCGTGCGTTGCTATGCAGTTTTGATTCTCGTGGCAGGGACCTGGAACATACACGATGACATTTTGAACTCCAATAGCGTCTGTACGGTTCTGTAACGTGGAGACTACCGACTTCTATATAAAATCCTATTCATTCCTTCTACTCCTATGTACCTCAAAGAACGCTTTGAATTCATTCAGGGTCACTCCAATTCTTTGAGGTCCGCCCGTGCGCTGAAACTAAAATTCCAATCCTCCCACTCCAACCTATCCTACACCAAATCCTTTACTTTGCGAGCTGTCCTGCTGTGGAACGAACTGCCTGTTGCTATCAGACAGGCTAAATCCCTTCCTATATTTAAAAATCTAGTTTATCAATATTATCTCTCCTTGTGCTAGTTATAATTGGTATAAATTATGTATTTATATATATGTATGTATTTATGTATTTTTACACGTTATTAGTATATTTATAAGATATATAAGTATAATATTTGTCACAGTATGTATACACCGCCGACCGTATTCCTATTATGTCCTTGAGCCGTTATTCGAAGCCTTTTAAACATATATATTGAGAATGCATCTTCCGTTTCCGGCCGTATTTGCGGTTGTAGTTCCCTCTGTTGGGCTAAAATGGCAACCCAGGCCGCCACGTTCCCAGGCAGCGTATAGTTCTCCTCATTGGCGTCTTAACTTCCGTGCCGTTAAGTTACGTTAACGCTGTTAGCGTTCGTCGTTATTTCAAAATCATTTCATAAAATTATTTTACTTCTATTGTTCTAAATAACTTAAATAGGTTGTAGTTTCAAAATATTTTTTCTGAAAGTGAATTAATTCAATTTGAAAAGTTCTATTTCTACCTACATAATGACTGAAATAAAATATGCGAAAAATTCGTAAAGTTGTTCACGTGCTCGAGGATGAACCTAGTCGACGTCATCGTCCTGTAGCGGTACTAGGAACCGCAGGAATATTATATATCAGACCTCCACGCCGCCATCGCTGTGGGGACTACCACTTGGGCTGCAGGTGGTGACCACGTGACCGCCAAGTCGCTGAGGATTAAGCTTCAAAAAGAGTAAGGTAGTAGAACACCTTACTGACCAGGTATGGCAAATTCAAAACTATACCTGTTGTACATACTACCCTCGGGTACAGACACGCACGTAGCCGCTGGTCGGTCCCAACACACCAAAATACCTCAGAGTAGAATTATCCCGGCGCCGATCTAGCAGATCGAGTCTTCTATAGAGGTGCCCGCCGAGGCGGCCCTTATAATTACAATTAATTTTGAAAATATCTGACAATTGCAAATAAATGCTGATAACTATTACTACTAAACCAGGAAAAAGTAGGGCTATTTGTTTCAATGAAAGGTATTTTATTCGGAGATTTATTGCAACATTTTAATGTTGAAAACGATTAAGTTCGGTAATAAGTAGCAAACAATCTTGACTGCTACGATAAAATGACACATGTTTTTCATTTTAAGCATGAAAATGTTCAAGCAATTCATTTAATTTTCGAGCGACTTGTTCTCGATGGTCTGGTATTACTTGGCGGTCACTGGAACTACCAAGACTTATTTCATAAGATACCCCCATATAGAAAAGTTTTGTTTAGTAAAAGCAAGTTCTCAGAATTCTTTTCATAAATATTAATGGGGGTACTTTAGTAAATTCTTTTCATTATCTTCCAGACAATTTGAATACTTGTAAAGGTTAGATATACACCTAGCTTATACAAACATACAATCATAACCTTCCTGCTCCGATCAGAAGGTAGTTAGTTCCATGGATATCAGGCGGCGCTAACCCTGAATCCAGTATAGAATAACTCAGCCGGTCGCCTACGGCACCGTCGATTATATTCTTTGACAATGCTCACAAACATCTAGATTTTGTGGTGCAATGTAATCATATGTGCCCATGTTGCCATATGCATTCATTTATTATGTTTTCAGCTTAATATGTATTGCTTTTTGTGGTTTTATATATGATAACATTTATTGATACCAATCTAATGATATGCGCCTTTTTTGCCATATGCATTCATTTATTACGATGTGTATTGTATTTTGTGATCATACATAAGATAACATTTAATGATTGCAGTGTAATTGGTATAACAATGTAATTATATGCGTTTTTTTTTAAGGTTTATTGTATCGCCTTTTTGTTGATGCAATGTACCTAATTACTGCGCGTTCTTGTAGCCATTTGAGTTCGATTGTGATTTACATTGCATTTGTTTGGGGTTGTTGTTGCAGTGTAATTGCTATACAATGTAGCATTCAATTATAAATTTTCAACTTGCTTTTTGCGTGAATTTTAATACTGCAACATAGTTATATGAGCCCTTGTGCCATATGCATTCAATAATACATTGCCAGGGTTGTGTTATAATGCTGTTGTGGTTAATAAAATATTAATACCACAGTAGTTTACCACGGTTCAACAAGTCCAGGTAAACTTATTATAATCTTGAAATCAATTAAGTTCATTGAACCAAGCAGATGAGAAGGTAAATTTGATATAACACTTGTTTTTGCGGGTAGATTGAAGCGTTCATAAATACGGGTGAAAGAGCGCCTACCCATTTTTGTGCTAATAATAATGGGAACTGTAAAGACAGGTCTCCTTTTAAGCGCAGCCCGCCGCTAGATCTACGGCACTGCATTTACGGTCACTGTCATGAAACTGTTTCTTGACAAGTAAGTAACCGACGATAAGCAAGTCAACAAAATAAATTTTTATTACATACGAGTACATGTCTCTGAAACCAAACCCCGGTTTTTACCACGAAAAGCGATGATTCCATGCGTCCCGTTGTCCATCGGAATAAATTCAATTTTAATTTATTTCAGACACATACTGCCCATATTATTTCTTGCTTGAAATATTAAAATATTGCTTATTGTTTTATGAATCCTATAGTTTTGCAATTTGGATTTGCAATCGCTCTCAGAGTAATTCAATACTCGAATTTACAAGGATTTTTGTGTGTCAGTCTGTCTGAGGAGTCGAATTTTCGTATTCGAACTGCTATGTTTCTCTGTTTATTTCATTACTATAATTATAGACTCTGGAACAAATCGCGGCTGTAGAGATGAACCAGAAGATATTCAGAATACTTTTGCAATTAATAAGAGGATGGATCAATGTTTCTTCAAACTGTTTGTACAACAAAAGCTACAGTTTCACACACCACAGAGTCAACTGTTTATATTGACCCCTTAGTAAAAATTACCACAATACCTACTTAGTGCAGTGGTATTTATGGGTTCTGTAGACAGAGCTTTGACAACAGCTGATTAAAGAGTTTTAAAGAAAAAGTATTGAACTTTGACCTGTTGGCTATTCCACAGGGTCGACCCTTTTTAGTGAGAAATGTTTTTCACTCTCTAATATAATTATTATCCTTATATTTGCTTCGGATATTGTCTCTGCCTTTAAAGACAAATTTAAGTCGTGCATGCGAAAAACGTAAACCATACAAAAGAATGGCTGGTTTGATTTGCGTATCTGATACATTTTCTAGTATACACGGCTGAAAAATGGAAAAATTCTTAATTCTATCAGTCTTGACTAGGCTGATAACAAAAAGTTTAGGTATGTAAGTCTTTTATTTACGAAGCGAAGCTTCAGAATCCAGGTCCACTAGTTTCATGCAACACATGCGAGCCTACGCAATGACTTGTTCATGGGTCGAGCGAGAGCGCAAATATGACGCGAAAAAATTTAAAAATATGGGATGAAAGTTCATGGCTTGTTATCATAATACATATATGTACAACAATAGTATATTGCGAGCCATGTAAAAAGAATGAGAGATAATACTCTTAATACCTGTAAATTTGTTTGATAAAATTAACAGTAGATATTCCCTGAATCCAGTATAGCATAACTAAGCCGGTCCACGCCACCGTCTAATTACAGATAAAATTAACAGTAGGTACAATACCTACTTAATCATTTATTGCATTGTAACTTATATAATATTTACATTTAGTTTTTATGTAACATGGTCTGTATAGTTTACATATTTATGACCCTATAAATAAGGGTATGACAATAATTAGAATAATTCGTGAAATTCTTGGCTTCAAAGTTATCTTGGCTTGGCTTAAATATTATCATTTCAAATATTCCAGAATCAAATTCAGTTAGGAAGCTTGGTTCCAAACATGTGAAATGAAAGCATATCAAATAATAGTGCTAAGATTAGCCATGTTCGGCATATATGCAAATACATGTACTATTCAATTGATGGTCAATTTTTAATCGACCTACTCATTATTTGCGGGAAGCACCACGACGCTGCGACGGTGTGCTAGTTTCGGGTTATTGTATTCATTATTGAATACAAAGTTCAACACGTTTGAATCTAAGAGTTGGTTATATACCACACCAAGGTTTTCTAACGCGGGATAAAGAGGGGTGCTGTAAGTCATCTTGACTCGCTCGCTCGCTTTGAACAACTGTGAGGAGATTTAAGATTACAAAGCCCACTAGTTAGAAGGATTTAACTGAGTAACTATTTTATTTTGGTTTTTATTAAGTCTTGCTTGTTATTACTTAATTGAAATTCAGAACTTTTGTACTTATAGTTAAAAATATCATTTTCAACATATAGTATCTACCTTCTATTACTGTAGATGTAGACTGTATCTATTAAAAACAGCTAGACAAGGAGGCCGCAACAAAATGTCAAGTCCGAAACCTTGAACAGTTCAGGGGTTTTGTTGTGGACAGATTTTGGCAAATGTACAATTTTATTTCTAATTCCGGTTTCAAGTTTTGTGCCTAATAGGATCGATAACTATTGCCGTACACCGGTAGTGAAAACTGCATCTTAAACTGGAATCACCAATGATGTAAAATCCTTTATGCCGGAGGTGCTGATAGTGGTGATACCACCATTGCTGTCGCGTTCAAAGAGTGAATCGACAGACTATTAATAAATGATAAACATAATTTTATTATTATTTTAATTTAAGTTACTTTCTTAAATTCCTAATTGATGTAGTACTTATTAGCGATAACATTGAAACTGTAAGACAGCAATACTATGTGACTCTTAAGTATTTGGTTCTGTACAATAATAACATACATACATACGTTACCGGGGCAATATTCGAAACTAAGATGTTATAGTAGCAGTGACTATTATATTAGTTTTCTTCTATATTTTTATGTAGCGCTACATAATTATATCCGCTATATTAACATTACGTTATTACATTTGTGACTGATGTTTTTCATACTGTTTAATTCTATAAATACCTATTAATGTTGACGTTATTCTGTGCATTCACATTGGCGTCTCGTTCACCAGGCGAAAACAAACACGTCTCAATATATATGTTTAAAAGGCTTCGAATAACGGCTCAAGGACATAATAGACGAGTTTTACCTACCAATAAAACTCATATTATGTCCGAAGCCTTATTCGAAGCCTTACAGTAAGTTCTGCCTGGTGTTCATTAATTCCTTATGTTATTGAGACTTCAATGAGGAGAACTATACGCTGCCTGGGAACGTGGCGGCCTGGGTTGCCATTTTAGCCCAACAGAGGGAACTACAACCGCAAATACGGCCGGAAACGGAAGATGCATTCTCAATATATATGTTTAAAAGGCTTCGAATAAGGCTTCGGACATAATATGAGTTTTATTGGTAGGTAAAACTCGTCTATTATTTAATTTTTCTCCAGTCCATCCAAAGGTTGCCTGGTAGAAATCGCCAAAGGCGATAAGGCCGCCATTGTACAACATCTGAAAAAATCTACATTAATGTATCTGTTATATGGTGTACAATAAAGATATTGTTTGTTTGTTTGTTAAAACAAACAAAAGACTTGACAACTATGTATTGCAAAAGCTATGCGAGACGAGCCCGCATGCTAGTAGGTTTTTTTATTTTATTTCATACTAGCTTTTGCCCGCGGCTCCGCCCGCGTTGAATTTAACTTTTGCGCTATCCCACGGGAACCTTTTATTTTTTCGGGATAAAAATTAGCCTATGTCACTTTCCGGCCCTTGAACTATATCCATGCCAAAATCAAGTCGATCCGTTGCTCCGTTGCTGCGTGAAAGAGGAACAAACCAACAAACTTTTCGGATTTATAATATTAGTATCATCAGATATCCAAGGGCTGATTATCGATTGATTTGACAGTTATTCGATCGACAATTGTTTATCTTGACATTCTTGCAGCGCACGCTAGAATAGCTCGCAGATTGCAGAATGTTCCTACTTACTCGACACTTATCGTTATATTTTGGACAATTCACACAATATCTTTATGAATTGTAGCCTATGTGTTATTTTGATGTACAAGCTATATTATTATAAAGTTTCATTAAAATCTATTCAGTAGTTTTTACATGAAAGAGTAACAAACATCCATCCATACATTCTTACAACTTTTGCTTTTATAATATTAGTAGGATAGGTTTGCGTTTGACTACACACTGTCTGATGTTAAGCAGCTATGCGATCTAGGGTGTAACACGCTTACCTACTTCAATACTTAGATACTACAATCGAAAAAGATCGCTGAAAGCGGTTGAAACTATAGTAGACCACCAGGCGTAAGCCGCTGGTAGTCTCAGACGGACGAGCTTATTTTGACAGTTCTCGAGTTCTGCAAGGTCTGGTTGACGAGTACCACGTTTCCTTCGTTGATATAAATCCCGAGCAGGGTCGACCGACCTGTGCTCGAGCCTCAAACGGACGAGTGTCAGCGAGGAATCAAACGTCACTGTCATACGGGCCACCAAACGCCACTGTCAAACGTGCAATGAGGAAGGAATCAAGAATGGAGATGGTGTAATGACATTAGTTACTTTGACATGTAATAGTTTAAAAACCGAAATAATAATCATATAGGCGTCTCTTTCAAATGTACGTAATAAGAATAGACCAACATTATACAGCACAGTTTCGCTACAGTATCTATATTTTTCGTGACTTGTCGCGCGTGCCTGGTCCGCCATATTGAGTCGAAAAACAATAGCGATGCTCTTATTATATCAAAAAAAACTATCGATATTTTGGTTAGTTTTTATTGAATTGCTAAAATTTTGAATTTTTATTTCATTTCACTTTTCATGTCAAATTTGACAACTGTCATTCCAGAATTAATACAAGTAAAATGGTATGACAGGTGTAAAAGTAACAGCTGTCAAACTTAGAAGTATTATTATCTCCGTAGGTAACTATCGAAGCTAGACCATTACTGTCTTAATAGCAGTAATAACACTCAATGAGATCTATTAGATTGTTCTAATGACTGCTGTCAAAGCTTAAAAGTGAATTATCTCCGTAACTATCGAAGTTAGACTACTGTTGACTTCACAAAAGTGACAGAGCGCAATTAGATCTATATTTTAAATGACAGCTGTCAAACTTAAAAGTGGATTATCTCCGTAACCATCGAAGTTCGACTATTGCTGTCTTCACAAAAGTGATAGAACTCAACGAGATCTACATTTCGGATGACAGCTGTCAAACTAAAAAGTGGAATACCTTCGTAATTATTAAAGCTAGACTATTGCTGTCTTCACAAAAGTGATAGAGCTCAACGAGACCTACATTTCGGATGACAGCTGTCAAACTTAAAAGTGGAATATCTCCGTAACTATTAAAGCTAGACTATTGCTCTCTTGATACAAGTGATAGAGCTCAACGAGACCTACATTTCGGATGACAGCTGTCAAACTTAAAAGTGGAATATCTCCGTAACTATTAAAGCTAGACTATTGCTGACTTGACACAAGTGATAGAACTCAACGAGACCTACATTTCAGATGACAGCTGTCAAACTTTAAAGTGCAAAATCTGTGTAACTATTGACCCTAGACCATTGCTGTGTTTACAAAAGTGATAGAGCTTAAAAAGATCTACATTTGATGTGACAGCTCAAACTTAAAAGTTGATTATTTCCGTAATATTGATAGCTGTCATCTGAAAGATATCATATCTCTCTTTGAGCTTTATCACTTTTGTGAAGACAGCAATGGTCTACTCTTTTATATTTTGAACTGATGTAATAGACTCAAAAAATATGAAGTTTCTCGAAATGTAACAAGTGCTGTGGTTAGAATTTTTGATTATTATTATACCAGCCTTCATACATTTTGTGGACATGTCCATTAATTTGTGTCGATAGTTTTATCGATAGGTACGGGAAAATCGATAAGTGTAGTGTGGTAGTAACAACACTAATCCGCCGTATTATGTGCGGTGGGTATCCAGGTTTTTTTCGTCGTTAGGGCAACTCCATTCTTGATTCCTTCCTCAAAGCAAACGTGCGAGCTATCACCGGGCTATCAAACGTCACTGTCAAATGATACCGCTTACCTTGGCAGTACTCGGTGAGCGTCTCCAAGGTCTGGTTGATGAGCGCCACGTTTCCTTCGTTGATATAAAGCCCGAGCAGCCCCAGGCCGCCCGTGGTGGAGCCACAGATGCAGTCCAGAAACATGAGCGTCTCCGACACTAGGTTATAGTTGGACTTGTTGTTTTGGTTTCGGAGAAGATTCTGAAAATGATTTATCGTATTGTTGTATTATTTATGTAAATTAAAGGCCGATCAAATATCTTAGCAGCTATGATGTTAGCTACAAGATACAGATAGCCCAAACCTGACTTAAGCTCACTGAACAGCTGCGCAAGGATTGGTTTATTTATTTAACTAATTAGAGGATCAACAGCATCAATAACAAAATACAAATCTGCATTTCTGCAGCTTGTAGCTAACAAGCCGCTGAAGCCGCTAAGATGTTTAATTTGGCCTATAAATAAGTTCGTATAGGTCTATGGACTTGGTGGTCGTCCATAGCGAGATGACGATGATAGGATAACATCTCGCAAAGGGAGTACTCCACTGGGCGAGGTGTTGTGCCCGGGGATAGCTGTCCGACAGTGTAAACTAAGGTCTTGATATGGTTCAGCCGTCGCTGTAAATTTCGTTTGCGCGATGCAGACTCCGGCTTGTCATTGGCTGAGGCGCGACGACACAGCTTGTGATTGGTTGCCGGACGGCGCGCGTAGCTAGTGCCATCTTGTAGCGAATGTAGTGAAGTTAGTCGCTACAGGTCTCTAGTGATAGAGTTTCTAAGCCACCCGAAACCCTCTGTACTAAAAAGAGTAAACATTTTACGGTTTATATGATGACGGCTAAAAAAGCTTTACAAGCTGCGAATAACCCAATCCTGACTGAGCTGTGAAGTTAGCTCACAGCTGCCAAGAAGACAGAAGTTTAATTCGGTCTATACCCATCTGAAACAGTATAGCTCAAATGCAACAGGGGCCAGGGCGTCAGCATTCCCGTCACAAAACCTACGCCGTGCGATTGGCAATATGCCTGCCTAGTGCAGAAAATATGCGCAAACATCGATGGAGGTCTTCAGTGATCTAGAGGTAGTGACGCCTGCCTTACAATCGTGTGGTCGTAGATTAAAATCCTGGTCCCGTACCAATGAGTTCTTTGTAATTTACCTACGGAATTTCACACCACTGGCTTTCCGGTGAAGGAAAACATCGTGAAGCAACCTGCATACGTCCTTAGAAGACATTTGATGGCTTAAATATGCGACTGGTGTATGGCCATCAACCCGTACTTGGCACGTGCGTTGAATATGGCCCAATAACCCTTTGTGGCCAGGCCTACGGTCCTGCAGTGGACTATTGCAACTGCTGGTGCTGGTACAGCACAGACAGATGTAAACGACAAGTCTATGTTCATCAGTGGACATCCTGTTGCAGAAGCGACGAACTTACTTGCAAGTCAGGGTTGTGATTCTCGCACAGCAGTTGCAGGAACCGCAGTATGGGCTTCATAACCGCCACTTTCGCAGGCAGCACGTCGGAATTGCCGCTTTCTCGTTTCTTCTCCGCCATGTACTCTTCTAGCACTGTTGTGCCTGATGTTGGAAACGAAATAAGACTTTATTCCTTCCCTGTATAGGTCTACTTTTGTCTTACTACTAATAAACAATAAATCAGGAAATCTCAAAAAAAAGTTCGAAACAAAAGACATGTCCACAAAATGTATGGAGGCTGGTATAATAATAATCAAAAATTCTAAACACAATACTCGTTACATTTCAAGAAAGTTCATATTTTTCTTAGTCTATTTTATCAGTTAAAACCAAAAAAGAGCCCTCCGTTTTTTTAATTAATTTTGAATCTATTAGGAAATGTATTTGGCTCAACTGTAGTTGTTCGGCTGTTTCACTCCCAGAGTGCGACCCCTTGTTTTTTTTAACGACATTTCCTGATTTATTATTTATTCATTCGTATCTAACATAGGACTCGTATTGCTGCGATAGAAAATAAACGTGTACAACGATTTTATTGGTTTGATCCTATATAACTTTTCTAACTACAAAACTATAGTTTATTCATGTGGTTTTTAATCTAGCTATAGGCGATTTTTCAGAATGTATGTTAGGTATTTAACGATATAGGTATGTAAACGTATTAGTTTAATTAGTAGTAGTTAATGGCAAATTAAGAAAATTAAAATTAGTGGTAAGTTAGTTACTAAAGATAGATTCTAGCGACGTACCTTCCTTTCCTAGAAGCGAAACAGAAAGAAAACAGTAAGAATCAAGAATTAAAAGTTTAAATACATTTTATTTGTACAACAGTTTTTGTAGAAATTAAATTGATGTAAAATTGGAAATTATTTTTGACGAATCAACGCAAGCGTTCAATTTTGGAGCGATTCGTATGACGTCATTGTTCGCCAAGACAATATGGCGGCAAGATTGATCAGCTATTACCGTCACCCATGGCTGTTAATGCTATTATGAACCAATAAAAGCAATATGCCGAATCATACAAGGATTTGAAGTTAGCTACAAACTGCACGAAACCCAATCAACTCGCAGCTTATGTGAGCTTAAATCAGGATTGAATATTGTGCAGCTTGTACCCTCAGACCAAATAAAAAAAACCGGACAAGTGCGAGTCAGGCTCGCACATCGAGGGTTCCGTACAAATATATTGTTAAAATAATTAAAAACCTGTTTTAGCATGTGCTAATGAAGTTATTTTACATAATACCTTTCATGATACGATTTACTCACTTTGAATTTTGAGCCCAAATTTTGTTAATTTTGAGGCCCTATTTTTTTGTGATGTAAATAAAAATGTACAGTTTTCAGATTTAGTCCTATATGTATACTCTGAGACAATGCTCTTCGCCAAATTTCATAGTTGTATGTCAACGGGAAGTACCCTGTAGGTTTTGATTTTTGTAAGCGTTGAAATTAGCGTTTTTTTACGACATAAACGGCTCTTACTTTTTTATACGGTAACTGAGAAGCTTTTCTTTTACACAACTGCAAGAGTTCATAGGTTTACGTATATAGTTTAAATTTCAACTCGATATCTTTACGCGTTCCCGAGATAAAGAGTCTTGACATACACACAGACGGACAAACGGACAACAAAGTGATCCTATAAGGGTTCCGTTTTTTCCTTTTGAGGTACGGAACCCTAAAAAACAAGACAAAACGACGTGAACAGACATGTGAGGTCAGTTTTTATACATGTGGTGAGTGCGTCGGTGTTGCGCCGCCTTAGGTCGACTGACGAGCCAAGGCGTAATTCCTTTGTACGTGTTTGTGTGTAATTATGTCTGTACACGGCGAGTCGTAGTTTTGCCGGCCTCACTTGTTTGCTTCTCAACATTCTGTCTAGATTTTATTATTTGGTCTGAACTTGTACCTAACTTCACATCTATCGACTTGAATGATTCGGCGTATACATAGTGCTGTGAGCATTCGAAGACGTTTTTGAGGGTTACACAAAAGAAAAAATACACTTGTTAATATTTCAATACAGTAAAAGTGACCTCATAGTAATGCTACCAGACTGCTCCACTTGCGTTAAAGTTAACTTTTGATGCCATTAGTAATATCGTTTGTAGTTTAACACGTTAAAACGTTGGCCACATTTACGTCACGGCTTAGGCCACGTCTACGTAACGGCTTAATTGGCGTGATAATTTAGACGTTCAAACGCAGGTGGAGCAGTAGCATAAGAGAGATACCTAAATCCAGTAGAAAGAAAGAAGAAATATACATACAGGGTTACTGGTATTCAATAAGCATCCTTTTAGGGGCGCTTTCTGTACAAACTAACGACTTTTGTTCTGAGACTTTTGTCAAAACTAAAAAACAGCTCTTCCATACATTTTGCCCAGGGTGAACAATATTTTTCTACAGAACAGCATTTTTTTTGAGATTTTTTGAATGTCGTGGAACTAAAGTTGCTAGTTTTGATGTACTCCGAAAAGGATGGTACCTTGATTACCAGTAAGCGTTAGATAGGAATACAGATTCCTATCTAACGCGTAATTCAGTCACTATAGTCGCACCGAATATCAATGCCCCCATACATCGTAGGTCTCGCCCGCCCAAATGTATCGAAACTGCGGAGTGATACCCCCTGGTAAATAGCCTATAGACCCAGGAATTTCCAAAAAAGAGGACGTACTATGTTCGTTATTTTTTAGAGTATGTTCATTGATCAAAAATCAATAAGTGGTGTAATTTTTGGTGCAAGTAGACTAACCGTGAGACATGGTGTGGACGTCAGAATACGCGTGCACGGCAGTTCCGCACGCGCTTGTCACTTCGTCGTCCATTTCCTCGCCCACCACTATTGGGCCTTGTGTCGCCTTGCCTGGAAATTAACATTCAAAGAAGTAAGTTCGTATAGGCCGGGAAGCCCCTTTTCCCTGATGACGGGGCACTAGAGTACTGCATCTGTATCCTCTGCTTTTAAGAAAAGCCTACTAAAAGGGGACCTCTGGGCCCATGAATGCTCAGAGATGGGCTCTGGCCGTCCACTCAAACGGGCCCGGGAAGGACGGCAGGGTGTGTGGCAACGTTGTCGTAGAAGATCGTGCAAGCCTAGTATACTGAGCACCACACAAATTGAAAGATAGGAAGTTAGCCGCAGAGAGCTGCGCGAACGCCAAAATATAGACGTTAGCGGGTGCCAGAGAGACGAGACGCCGGCGCACACCCGCCCGCCAACCTCGTGCCTCCCGCGCGCTCCCTACGCCCCAGCTCACTACTTCGCCATTTGTATAGGCATTGTGCACACATGCGCAATAATTAGCGAATCACGGCGAAGTGTTATCTGCGGCTAACTTCCCATCTTTCAATTTGTGTGGCGCTCAGTATACTAGTCGAGTAGTCATAAAAAGTGCTGGGAGCACCGGTGAGGGAACGCCCTTGGAGATCCTGGAGCTCCCAAGAGCGCACAAAGGCTGGCCACCGAGGGGGTTTTAGTGGGTACAATCCTACATAACCCGACTGCACCCCAAAGCACTCGGGCACATTACGAAGATTTCCCCCTCGTAAAAAAAAGGCCGGGTGGCCCAGCACCCTAGCATGGCAACGGACCTCAAAGTGGAAGAGTATGAATTGACATTGACAATTCTGACACTAAAAGTGGATAAAATGGTTTTATCCCTTTGTCAAGTGACACAGATTTTAGGCTTCCTGAAATTCTCTGACATGGCTAAACGGTTAAAACATTTAGCAACTCTTCGGCTCCGAAAAGATATAGAGAGATATATAGATAAAAGTTATATGGCCGAATGCCGTTGTATGTAAACCGAATGGCTATGGCTATAGATAACGAATATCTTGCTGGACCTCACACATCTTGCCAAAAGAAATAGATCCTATAGCAATACCTTCGAGGGAAGGTTGTTTCTTGGGCTCCGAGTGGAGCGCTGCTTGTTTGAGCTGCAGCGGCTGTGCTGCTATCAGCAAGGGAACAAATATCTTGTTGAGACTTACACATCTGATTATAAAACACCTGCAAGTGAAAGTAGACCCTATGTCTATAGCATTACCTTCGAGGGAATGTTGTTTTTGGGCTCCAAGTAGATGGAGCGCTGCTTGTCAGAGCTGGCAGCGGCTGTGCTGCTGGCAGCAAGGGGACGTATCTTTTGTTGGGCCTATCGCATATTGTCGTAAAACACCACAATTAAAAGTAAACCCTACGTCTATAGTATTACCTTCGAGAGAAGGTAGTTCTTTGGCTCCAAGTGGCTATAGAGTGCGAATATCTTGCTAGGCTAAGAGTAAGTAGACCAATCTATAGCATTACCTTCGAGGGAAGGTTGTTTCCTGGGCTCCGAGTGGCTGGAGCGCTGCTTGTCTGAGCTGGCAGCGGCTGTGCTGCTGGCAGCAAGGGAACGAATCTCTTGTTGGGCCTCACGCATCTTGTCGTAAAACACCTGCGAGTGAAGATGTATACTTGGTAGGTACCTTCTGTTGTAGGTAGTTATTAATACTAGTGAACACAATTTTTATTTTATTTTTACAAGTTCGGTACAAAAGTGACGAGCAAACTTAAAAACTTAAATAAACTAATAAACAAAAACATTATGAATTTGCCAATCAAAATATTGTACACAGCGTTTTCAGAAAAACTTAATGTGAAATAAATATATCAAACACCAAACTAGTTAAAATTTATTTTATAGAGTGTACTTTTATAATAAGGAAGTTTCCCGTTTTCTAGTTTTATTTTTATTAAATTACACTAAGCCTGCAATAAATTATGGTGTTTTTATTTTTCAATTATCTTCAAAAATGACGGAGTTATGAATTTTTAAACATGACCGCACGAAATCAAAATACCTCGCGACGGATTTACGCGTGTGACGTCATTCGGCTTCAGAGCCGCGCCGTGGGTTAGGCGGGAGTAAGGAAAAAAGGAAATAAAGTACTTTACTCTATGCTGGGTATTTTTCTAAGCCACGAATACGTTCTAGAATATCATTGTACTTATCTTTATGTTATGATCAACATTTACTATGGGACCAACCTCCCAATATAACGAATAAAAAGTCAGCATTTCCATAATTTTGTCGTGAGTAAATGAACTTTATATCTAAATGGAACAAGACTTGGTGTATATGTCTAGTGTACTGCGGTTTTTACATCTGTAACCAATAACTAGTAGCTCTCCAAACAGTAGACCTCGCAAGTATACATTTTCTTGTAATAAGTTCTCAAAAATGCACAACTTTCACAGGTAAATATATTCTTAATCATAAAAATGGTAAGGTTCTTTACTAAGATATTATTGTATATAATGGGACTACGTAAGTAAGTTTGTATAGGCCGGGTGGCTAGCCCTGGTGTCAGAGTTTGGGACTGATCCCCTATACAGGGTTAGATAGCTAGAACTGGTGAAGCGTAATATATTTTGTTCTAATAAAATAATTTAGATATTTTTTTTCAAGGCTTTTATTTTCTAGTCCCAATAAGTTGTCAAGTTCGTGTCAAGACATGCGTATGATAGGCTTCCGTAGACGTGACGATGATTATGATGATGATAAAAACCAATTTTTAAGATGGTTGATTACTAGGAAAACGTAATTTAGTATGAATTCTTGGTTGCCTGGGAGAATTCGCTTAAAGCGATAAGGCTACCAGTTAGAAACCTATTAATTGTATTGTTTTGTCCCTGTATTTTTTTATGTTATGTGGTTGTCTAATAAAGTGTTATTGTTTGTTTGTTTGTATGAAATATACATGTGAAGTCGATGACCCCTAATGTTTAAAAATTTCAATTTTTTCTTTATAGCTCTAAAGTTTATGATTCCACAGTGCTCAAAATAATTTTCAGGGAAAGTTTTTAATATGGTCTGTAAACGGCGTCTGTTCGTTACACGGACATAACGAAGTTTTAAGGGTTCCCCGTTTTACTACGAAACCCTAAAAATGACTGAACAAAGTGACAACTGTCAAATTCTAGAATCCATACTAGGATGACATGTCAGGTCTCAAAGTGACAGCTGTCAAACTTAAATGCGGTTTATTTCTGTAACTAACGATTTTAGACCATTGCTGTCTTCACAAAAGTGATAGAACTCAACAATATCTATATTTCGGATGACAGCTCTTTAATGTAATTTATCTCCGTAACTGTCGTTTCTATACCGTTACTTTAGGCACAAAATTGATAGAGCTCAACGAGATCTACATTTCGGATGACATCTGTCATGCCACTCTAGTATGAATTCTATAATAATATGGAACTAAAAAATAAGTCCTGAAAAACCTATTACCTACAATGACTTTATAAGAACAAATATTAGGCTGAGAAGTTTTGGATAACCCTATACAGGGGATTAGTCCCATAGTAAAAGTTGGTCATAATTTACAATGATATTTTAGGACAGAATATTGTAATTATGATTATATTTGCCTGTGCAAGTTGTGCATTTTTGAAAACTGATTACTTACCAGAAAATGTTCACCAAAATGTATACTTGTGAGGTCTACTATTTGGAAAACTACTAGTCAATATATACAGATGTAATAACCGCAGAACAGTAGGTACACACGCCAAGTCTTGTTCCATTTAGAAATAAAGTTCATTTACTCACGACAAAATCATGGGAATGCTGACTTTTTATTCGTTATATTGGGAGGTTAGTCCCATAGTAAATGTTGATCATAACATAAAGATAAGTACAATGATATTCTAGAACGTATTCGTGGCTTAGAAAAATACCCATCATAGAATGAAGCACTTTATTTCCTTTTTTCCTTACTCCCGCCTAACCTACTACGGCGCGGCTCTGAAGCCGAATGACGTCACACGCGTAAATCCGTCGCGAGGTTTTTTGATTTCATGCGGTCATGTTTAGACATCCATAACTCTGTCATTTATTAAGATATTCGAGTAATTTTTTCACTGTGTCTAATATAATTCTAACGTCCTTAAATGTATATAATTATTTTTAGTTTTTATGATAAAGGAAACTTCCCTATTAAACAAGTTTTGATAAAAAATATCGAGTTCACTGCACACCTCTGTGCTTAGATGGTTATATAAATGACACATACGATAAAGGGGATTATTGCCTCCTACATTATTATTTGAAGGTGGAATACTGAAAAGCGTACTTGTTAGTCTTCGCTTGGATAAGTTGGGAGCCATGAAGTTTATATTGGCAAGTAGTTCTTCGCTTAGTGAACCATTAGCAACTTTGTGTAGCAAACACATGTCAATAAAGAGTTATGTCTGTCTGTTCAGTAAATAAGTTCTTACAGCGACGAACCGTAGTGGACTAGTGATTGTTACACTTGGCTTACAATCGCTGGTACATTGGTTCAAACTGTGGTCTCGTACTAATGAGTTTTTCACAAAAAATCAAGAAATAGCACAACTGTGATACAAAGTCTGGATTCGGAACATTTTTTTTATTCATAATAGGGCTACATTTGACCACCAACTCGTCTGGCGGAAAGCGATGTTGTAGCCGAAGATGGAGTATGCTTATTCTGTACATCAAAACTAAGAACTTTAGTTCTACGACATTCGTCAAACTATTTTTGAATTTTGACAAAAGTCGTAGAACAAAAGTTGTTAGTTTTGATGTACAGAATAAGCCCCTAGAAGGATGCTAATTGATTAGAAATAACTCTGTAGACTACGTGTGGTGTGAAATTCCGTACATAAATTCCAAGGAATTCATTGGTACTGGACTGGGATTTGAACCCACGACCTTACGATTGTAAGGCGGGTGTTATTACCACTGGACCACCGCGGCTTTTCGGTGAAGGAAAACGTCGTGAGACAAGCTGCATGCGTCCCGTAGAAGACATTCGATGGCGTATGTGAATCCACCAACCCGCACTGGGCCAGCGTGGTGGATATGGCCTACGTCCTGCAGTGGACTATTAAAAAGGCTGGTACAGACTACGTGTCATAATCTGGCTAGAAGATACCTATTCACTCTTAAATGAAAAAAAATTACAATTCTTAATTTGGTAAATGGCACTTACCTTGAGAAATGCTTGTGAAATTTCTCCATTTTGCAGTTTTGTGAATATACTATGTTGTATAATCGGGTTACCTCCTTCTAATAAAGCAATACCTGTAAAATAATTATTGTAATTATAATCAGATTGTTATTTTACTCTGTAATAATCTAAGGTTCAGTACTGAATTTGCGACGTTACTGGATAGTCCATTGAAATGTTACATGAGCTTTGCATTTGTTAGAGGACGCAATTTTATTTTTTGGGACATGTGTGGGCGGTCAATACCAGTGGCGTTCCGCACGGTCAGTATTTGGATGGGTGACCGCGGGTGGCATTTTCCAACTGAGCGCTACCGTGGCTCGGAAGACACGTCAAATTGTAGGTCCCGGTTGTTTTAACCGTTTAGCCATGTCAGAGGCCTTCAGGCGGCCTAAAAACTGACACCAGGGCTAGCCGCCCGGCCTATACGAACTTGCTTACTTTTACCAGTGGCATGAGAGCCATCATCAAATTACGGCATGAACACCGTCACGAATGCAGCACTTGCGCCGCTCACATTATCCACAATTGCATATTTATACCTCAAATAGCGTCATTGCTTCAACGAAAGCCCCCAAGTTTGTGGGGTTGCCGCTCTTGTCCCCCGGCCAATATCTTGGAGAAAGTGGTGCAAACACCTTTTTTGCGATATCTCCAAAACTATGCGTCCTACAAAAAACTTAAGATAAAGTTTCATTCTTTAAAATCGAATAAAATCTCCTTACAATGCCCGTTGCTGTGCAATGTAAAAAGATTTTACTCGATTTCTCGCTTTTCTTACTTTTTGCTTATAACTTCTTCAATTTTAAATTAAGGGCAAAAAGTTATATGGACGTATTTGTAGGCAAAACGATTTGTTACAAATTATGTCTTAATATTTTTTTTTGTAGAACGCATAGTTTTGAATATATCGCAAAAAAGGTGTTAGCACCCCTTTTTTCCAAGATGGCGGCCGGGGGACAAGGGCGGCAACCCTACAAACTTGGGGTTAAGCTTCTATTGACCCGACATATGTCTCAAAAATAAAATTGCGTCCTCTAACAAATGCAATATTAGGTCCTTAAATTGTAACATTTCAATGGAGTAGGATGCTTTCATAGTTTTCAGCAACTAGTGCCCCATAAATTTTATTGCAATAGTATTTTAAGTAGAGGAAACTATCAAAAGGTTAGTTTTCCGTATACTATACGAGCCTGCTACCAAAGGTACAGGCCGCGCCACACAAGTCGGTGGATGTGAAGTTAGCTACAAGCTGCGCAATATCCAATCCTGACTGAAGCTCACATAAAGCTGCACGTTGATTGACTTTTGCGCAGCTTGTAGCTAACTTCACATCCGCCAACTTGTGTGGCGCGGCTTATAGTAGAATATGGTCTCACTGAGATGTAAAGCCTTAAGGAAGATGGCCACAGTATTAGAGGAAGGGATGACCAGATCCATCACCAGCCCCCCGACCGGCTAAGCAAATAGCAATCGTTTAAGACTTCATTTTAGTCATTTGGCACCGCCTATGTGACGTTAGCCATCAAAGTTGTTCATTCAACGATTGCTTTCGCAATCCGCGCAAAGCAATTGATAGCTTACGTCACATAGGCGGTGCCAAATGACTAAAATAAAGTCATAAACGATTGCTATTACGATTGCTATTGCTGAGGAGCCATCAATTGCTTTGCGCGGATTGCGAAAGCAATCGTTGAATGAACAACTTTGATGGCTAACGTCACATAGGCGGTGCCAAATGACTAAAATGAAGTCATAAACGATTGCTATTGCTTAGGCGGTCGGGGGGCAGGTCCAGATTCCCTTCTTTGTCTATAAGAGCCTGAACTTGCCCTAGCTAAGGTAGCCAGTAGAATATGGTATCACGGAGTTGTATGTCTAGCAGTCGCATGACGAGCTAAACCACCAAGAGGGCTTCTTGTTTATTTGAGCCTGGATTTAGGTTTATAGTAGAGAACTTAGGTAGCAAATAGAATATGGTCTCACCGAGATGTATAGCCTCGAGGAAGATGGCCGGAGTATTGGTGGAGCGGATAACCAGATCCACCACCAGGTCGGAAGCGCCTTCCTTGTCCAGATGGGCCTGGACCTGCGCCAGAGTCTGACCGGTGCGCATCAACACTTTAGCTGTCGACGGTACCAACATTATAAATCTGAACTGCTAACAGTACTAACACAGTATGAAAACAAGGTACAAAATAAATAAAAAATCATTTTAAGCTATAAACACAGAAATAGGACGAGTAAGAAAAACTATCCTCATTCATTATTTTAAAAAAATGATAAAAAATATATACAGAATGTTGCTTCTTGATTGGGTGTTCGATTTTGATCGAAGCGAATAAATGATACTCAGGAACTCGAATTTAAAACAAACACACACTATACTAGTATGATCCTACTTCAAACTAAAACAATGTTTTATATTTAAAATACGAATCAGTTCCGAGGTTAATGACATACTTAGTGATTGGTTTCAATTTAGAGCGAAAGCAGGGCTTGAAACGCGCGCATATTCGCTTGCAAAAAAAAAACGATGGTGACACACTAGACATAATTTCTAAGCTTCAAGCCTCAACCACTTGGACACCATTTGTTGGGTCAGTTTTTGACACAGTTACATTTCCTGAGCATTATTTATTCGTAGAACATATATAAATATATCAAACAATACATTTTATTTATATTTACTTATTACAAAGACAGCAACGCTCTGGGATTGCCTAACTAAAACGTGGGACTTAATATTGTATTGTAGTATTTTTTAGATGATACTCTGGTACTTTTTTCCAGATGCTAAAAACCAACCTTTTTACACGTTTTAAAATTCAAAAAAAGATTTTTAATTTATCCCAAGAGTCTACAATAAACCACATAAATTAACTCTCTAGTGTTATAAAACTAAGCTTGCCGTGAAAACACAAAGCGATACACAGAAATATAACAAAGCAAACGATGTCAAACCAAGTGATCAAACGACCGGTCTTATCGGAAGTCCGTTCAGCAGTGGACATTAAACCTATGAATTTAAATAAGATAATGCAACGGCAGAGAATATAGCTCTACCGATTTTGACAAGAAATATAGCGAGCCATTTCTAACCAGTTTTTTGACAAAGTATCATCGTTATATCAATCAATAGCTCTCGTCTCGGTTATGAATGAATTATAGACATAAACCTTTCGGAAGAAATATCCTGAAAGAGATTAAAAACAGCATCGTAATCAGTTGCCTTGATGTAAATTAAAAGATCTATACGGATATCGGACAGATACACAAGAGGCAATTTTGACTTAAAATAAGACAAGTGGCTATGGTCTACTGGTTGACATAAGCCTCTCCTATAAATAGCCAATAACACTGTTTGAAAACGGCTTACATTGCAGCTTGTCAGTCTGCCCAAGCTTAAGACGTTCCATGTTAAGGCGCCATAGTGTTAGCGTAATTTTTCATATGAGCTGGCAAAGACCAATACGCCCCCGGTTTCGCCCGATTTTTGCATTCAAAATATCAATATAAAATTGATATCACCACTTTTTCCTACATTTTATGGATGAAAGCTTTAGTTCAATTCATGTGCATAAATAACAGATTAAAAAAAAATTGTATACGTGTAGAAAAGTGCCCAAAAATGCAATAAACTTTCTTAGAAATCATGAATTTGTTCTAAAAAGCGGTATCTTCGCATTTAATTTTTATGGAGCGAAGTTTTTTGAATTGTGTTTCGAGTTATTGAATCCCCTCCCGTATATGAGAATATTGTGTATTTTATTTTTATTCGACAACTTCAAGGTTTCATGGAGAAAAGTCAGTTTAACTAGGGCTCTATAAAGGTATTTTGAGATTGGATGGCGGCTTCAAGTCATCCGTGGACGTCCAACGCTTTAAGACATCTAGAGTCTTCGTAGCTCCGTTCATGGTTACGGCACCCGAAACAGGCATAAATTGCAGGCTGTCTCCCGTACCCTCACTAAGTCATCCAAATTGACTCACGTCATGGCCCCAACTGTATATAACTACCTTCCTGTAGACATTACGTCATCCCCTAGTCTACAGTCATTCAAAACGAGACTAAAGAAGTTTCTTATCGAGCAATCTTATTATAGGTTTGACGAATTTTATTCATTTAATATTTAATACAATAGTATTACTATTGTACAATAATATGACACTTAATGTAGATAAATGAATTATTTAATTTTTTATATTTATTTGTGGACATTGTATATTTGATACTATTTCTATATTTTTTCTTTTGACATGAATTTTAATACCATTTATTTTTATTATTGTTATTTGTTTTAGTATTGCTATTAATTTCTCAATTAATTATGTAAAAAATAATGTTTTTTCTGTATTACATTTATGTAATATTTTTTATGACGTGTAAATTGTCATTTTATTAATAAATACTTATGACTTATCTATAGAAAAAACCCGATCGTTCGTCACTTTGGTTTGCCCTTGATTTGGCATCTATAATGCCGTGGCCCGGTGATGCTCGAAGCTACGCGCCACTATCCGTGAAAACAAAAGCAGTACAATTTATATCCTGACAGGTTCACTACTAGAATAAAACACATTCTGATGAAAAATGCTACACAAGTGTTAATGCTGCAAAGAGGTTTTCAGATAGGATGTAAATCAAAAGGGAGTAGTGATTTGGACAATCATTATGACAAACTTTTATTATGAAGCTAACCCGGGATTCGAGAAAAAGAATCCGCTGCAAGAGTTTTGTATCGGGATTTTTCTAGACTTTCGAGTTAACCCTAGGTAAAACTCGTTTATAATGATGACCTGAGTCACCCCCTTTCCGCTTATTACATCCTTTCTGAGTAGCACTGTAGACACGTCGAAGGTAGTATGGTACAAGATGTTGCTTTACAAAGAGCAGAGACTTCATTTGGCTATGCTACCAACCGCAAAATCGCAACAAAACAACTATCAAACATTTTATCGATAGTCAATAAATCTTGAATATTTGAATCAATGAATTTTCAATTTGATATTCCTTAAAATGAGTGATTTTAATAGTTTCGGGCGATTAAAATCGATGGTACTTCAGGATAATCTTCCACATTTATAAACCGCAGTATTAATAAACGCTGAGTTGGTTTGTTATTTAGATCAAATCTGCACGTTTTATATTTTTCTTTCATTGATAATTTTAAATAATTTGTAGAAAAAACACAGTACCTACAGGCCAAATCTTACCAGTCGGCGGCTCGGAGCTTTATATGAGCCTCAGTCAGGAATCAGGATTGGATATTGCGCAGTTGGTCACTAAGTAGCTAACTATATATCTTCCGACTTGTATACTAAGCTCCACACAAATCGTCGGATAGGAAATTATGCGCAGAACGCTGCACAGAAGCCGAAATATAGGTATACGCGGGAGCCAGTGACGAGACGCCGGGGCACACCAGCCCGCCAACCTCATGCCTCCCGCGCGCTCCCTACGCACTACGACACGCGGCGTTGCACACATGCGCTAGCCAATCACGGCGAAGTGTCATCTGCGGCTAACATCTCATCCGCCGATTTGTGTGGCGTTTGGTATATGACTCATTGATTCGGCACCTACGGCGAACGAATATCGGCCTACCTATACGAATACAAACTCTGAGTCTACTACGATGTCTATGTTAAAATATGATATATTATAATAAATATGTTTGAGTAGAGCACCTTACGGAGCACGGACGTATGCCGTTCGTGAACGAAAAAGAAAGAGATGGTGAGTGTAGTGGCAGCGTCCGTCACCGATGCTGTTACTCGAAAATGCACTTTATTTATTTGCGATAAGGACAAAATAGGGTGTTTTTTAACATTTTCGACCGGACTGCACCGACTGATTTTGATGTGATTTTTAACTTTCGTTCAAAACAAATTTTATGTTCTTTACGATCCGGTTTAGCGAGATCTAAAAATGTTCGAAGAACTACTAATATATTTAGGAAGTACATAATTAATACTCTAATTTGGCAATTAATAACATCTAGTATACCTAAGTAATAGTTCAACATCTAGTAGGTCTAATCAGTTATTTAAATTGCCAAACTAATTGGCTAAAATTTTTCTCAATTTTATTTTAATGATGTACCTATTCAATTCAAAATTATTTATTTTCGCTACTACAATTAATACTATTCCCTAAACTGAGTACATTAAATCACCTTTATTTCACCGTCATTCACTAAACGAAACTACTCACTTGAGCCAATACCTAGGTACGCATATTATATTTCATGCGAGCTAAAGTGCCTACATACTTAATCGAGTTCTGTTATACTGTGGTGACCTGAGCTGCGAGACGGATCGCAGCTCCGGCTCCGGCACAACTGACTGTCTGAGCCATAGAGGAATAACGTGATTACAACACGTTGAGCTGCGCCGTGAACCGCAGCTCAGTTGAGTTTTCCATGGCTACTTTTCATTAGCACTCTAGAGCAGTGTCTCCATATGTAAATCGAGAGTTACCGTGTTTTAGGGTAAAAATTACGGTGTTTCTAGACCAAATTACGGTGAATTTACTAAAAGTGTACCGTGTATATTACCGTGTAATTTTTGATAGAAAAAAAGCATTATTATTATGAAATGCCCCAAAACACTATATTTACATTTTAAATGATTAACAAAATTACTATTATTCTGAATCAGAGTCTCCTAGCACAACAGTATCTTTTTCGTAAATGGATTTATTCATTTTTGACAACATGTTGTTGGTTGGCCAGAAATCAACACAGTTTTTCCCATTTCTTTTAATGGACTGCTGGGTGAAAATGTTCCCATTTTTTTTTTTTTGGTTTGCAGTTTGTTTCTTTTCTTCGTCTTAATATCATTGACCTGGCTGAAAATACGCTCGCACTCGGCATTTAAATGCGGTAGAGAAAGCACACCTAGCATAAATTGCGGAAGTTCTTTAAATTTTTTATTTCCGTCTGTATCCCTTAGCTCTAAAATCTAAAAAAAACATTGTAATTAGTACATACATAGTAATGTCATGTTAACGTCCAAATAAATAGAAAAAAAAAACAGTTAAAATATCCAACCTTGTGCCAAAATACATCAGGTTTTTCAGTTACAGCCAGTGCCTGTATGTGTTTTAGCTGTGTTGCAATTAATGGAAAATTTCTCCATTCGTTATCTAGTATTTGTTGTTTATCGTTTTAGGACTAACGCGTGGCAACATGTTAAATAACGTCGATAATGTGAATAACCTTCCATCAGCCGATGCCAACATACCTACACATTTCAGGGCGCAATTTAAAATTGGGCGCCTTATAACATGTCTAGTTACATTAACCCATTATGACCTAGCGGTGCCGTTTGGCACCCGGTTTTATGTATTTGAACTTTCACGCTTTACGCTTATCGTAATTGATATATTCAAAATTTCAATTGTCTATGCGGTACTAGACAGAGCTAGCTTTGTTTTCAACTACTTTTTGTCAACCAGTACACTTGATGCAACCTTCAAGGACGAGTATTATTTGGTGTTGTGAAAAATATTCAAAAAATGGATGCTACATTCAAGTAAGTACCTCATAATTCTTTTATTTACTATGATTTGTTACATTTTTATACGTTTTATTTGTATAAAAACAATGTTTCTTCCTATAATACTATAACATTACGCGATTTTTTATATTTGTTTGTTTTATCCTACCCGCAAAGTTACGGGTGCCAAACGGCACCCGTAGGCTGATATGTATGCTTTTCACAGTTGCAATTTTCATAAAATATTTTCTCATTTTTTAATAATTTGAGTGCGTTTGCGTGTAAAATATATTTTTTATTTTTTCAGGAGTTATTCATTACATTAAGCATTAGCTATACTGAAAGAAGACGAAAATTTCTCGATTGTTATATATTGAACCTCCAGAACCTGCTATTCAATCACACGAGGATTCAGTTAAATAAAATGAAGGTGGTTTTATAAATATTCTGACAGATCAGCAACTCAATGCTGGATATGAGTTAGTACTGACATAGACGCATCAAAGACGTGAATCTGAGGCCGAATAACCTTCTGAATCATTTCATGGTTATCAGAAGACGTCCTGTCAGTCTAGTACTTCGCGTAGACGCACTGTATTCCTTCGCTTTTCTGACAATGAAGTTGAAGCTGGACCTTCTATTGAGTTATCTTTTGGTTCTCATAAGCCGTCCCGTAGGACTCGCACTTCACGTGGACACGCTGCATCTCGTCG
This sequence comes from Hypomecis punctinalis, assembly GCA_949316475.1. Lineage (NCBI taxonomy): Eukaryota > Metazoa > Arthropoda > Insecta > Lepidoptera > Geometridae > Hypomecis > Hypomecis punctinalis. The sequence continues at coordinate 13,836,367 of OX438819.1, read as the reverse complement.
TCTCGCATCTTCACGGGGGACGTCTTGTGAAATCAAAAGCAATGATGAAAAGTTAAGTTTCAGTCTAGTTGATGATCCTCGATGACGTGTGTTATGATGGTCTTAACCACTCATTGGTTCCCAGTGAATCCTGTCCCAAATATGCTCTTGAGACCTGGAGACTACAATGTAAAAAAATGTGATGTGGGACTCCGCGCAGCTTGCATCTTACGATTCCATACTTAATTGTTCATGAAATATACAGTACATTTTGAAAATAAAAAAGTTTTTTACTGACTTTATTTTTCAATTATAAAATAGTAAGACCCTAAAAGAGTTAAATCAGTAGTTAGTAATGCAAAATTCTAATAAATAGCAAATCTTCTCATTTAAGTTATATGTGACCTGAGACAACATATTAGCCTAGCGGTGCCAAACGGCACCCATGGTTTTTTTCAAAAGTAAAAGTTGCACCAAACAAATAACTTTAAAAAATGATGAAATGGACCTATAATAACAATATATTAAAATATTAAACAATTCTGGAACATTAAAATAATTCAGGCTTTAATGGGTTAAATACAACAAACTAATTCATAATGGTAATACGGTGATTTTATGACACGGTAATACCATTATTACCTTGACGGTAGATAACGACTTGATTACGGTGCATCTACGGCTACGGTAATTACCGTGTATATGGAGACACTGCTCTAGAGTCTAGACTAACTTACTAAGGCCTAATCGGCCGTTCAAAAATTGCCGTAGCGGACGGTATTTCACGTCCACATGGCGGGGTATTGGTAAAGTTTTCAACTAGCAATAATCGCACCTCGGATTAACCTCATTGGTTACGATATTGCCTCTGCGCAAAGTTGTTGATACAGAGAATGACCTATGGGTCTCCTATATTTGCTGTATACAACGAAACCGCGGGCTAACTCGACGTCTAGCGCCATCTAGCGTTATTTTATGGAGACTATTGCATATCATGTTGACAGAATTGATGTATTCTTTGAAGTCCAAATAAAGACCTTACAATCATTGAGGAAGGAATCAGAATGGAGTTGCCCTAACGACGAGAAAAACCTGCATACCCACCGCACATAATACGGCGGATTAGTGTTGTTACTACCACACTACACTTATCGATTTCCCCGTACTTATCGATAAAACTATCGACACAAATTAATTTTAGCCGAATCAAACATAATGGCAAACTTTTATTTAAAAAACCGGACAAGTGCGAGTCAGACTCGCACATCGAGGGTTCCGTACAAACACATTGTTAAAGTAATTAAAAACCTGTTTTAGCATGTGCTAATGAAGTTCTTTTATATGACACCTTTCATGACACGATTCAAAGTGAGTAAACTCACTTTGAATTTTCAAGCCCATATTTTGTGAATTTTGAGGCCCTATTTTTTGTGATGTAAATAAAAATGTGCAGTTTTCAGATTTAATCCTATATGTGTATTCTGAGACAATGCTTTTCGCCAAATTTCATAGTTCTATGTCAATGGGAAGTACCCTATGCTGTTTTTTACGATATAAACGACTCTAACTTTTTTAAACGACAACTGAGAAGTTTTTCTTTTACACAACAGCAAGAGTTCATTAATATACGTATACAGTTTAAATTTCAACTCGATATCTTTACGCGTTCTCTAGATAAGGAGTCTTGACAGACACTCAGACGGACAGACGGACAACAAAGTGATCCTATAAGGGTTCCGTTTTTTCCTTTTGAGGTACAGAACCCTAAAAATTACAGATGTCAAGGATGCAGCTTAATCAGTCATATTCAAGAATCCACACTAGAATGGTAGGACGAGTTTTTTGGCGGGAACACGGAAAAGACATGTCGCCTCATTGTAGGTATTATTTTGTTAAAGTTGTGTTTTTATCAGTGATAATTAGTGAAAAATTGTGGTATTTCATTGATTATGAGCTGAATTACGTGCATGAGTGTGGGCAAGTGATATAATGTGACGTATCATGTCGTTCCGTGTTGTTACCAAAACTCCATAGACACCTCTAGAAAAGTCTCCACTGCTTTACTGAGGTATGACTTAGAATTAAAGTGATAGGACTTAATAAGAACTACATATCGGATGACAGCTGTCAAGCTTAAATGTGGAATATCTCCATAACTATCTATTATAGACCATTGCTTTCTTCACCAAACTGATATGAGATCTACATTTCGGATGACAGCTGTCAAACTTAAAAGTGGATTATCTCCGTCACTGTCGATGCTAGACCATTGCTATCTTCACAAAAGTGATAAAGCTCAAAGAGAGATATGATATCTTTCAGATGATAGCTATCAATATTACGGAAATAATCAACTTTTAAGTTTGAGCTGTCACATCAAATGTAGATCTTTTTAAGCTCTATCACTTTTGTAAACACAGCAATGGTCTAGGGTCAATAGTTACACAGATTTTTCACTTTAAAGCTGTCATCTGAAATGTAGGTCTCGTTGAGTTCTATCACTTGTGTCACTTTAGCAATAGTCTAGCTTTATTAGTTACGGAGATATTCCACTTTTAAGTTTGACAGCTGTCATCCGTAATGTAGGTCTCGTTGAGCTCTATCACTTGTATCAAGACAGCAATAGTCTAGCTTTAATAGTTATGGAGATATTCCACTTTTAAGTTTGACAGCTGTCATCCGAAATGTAGGTCTCGTTGAGCTCTATCACTTTTGTGAAGACAGCAATAGTCTAGCTTTAATAGTTACGAAGGTATTCCACTTTTTAGTTTGACAGCTGTCATCCGAAATTTAGATCTTGTTGAGTTCTATCACTTTTGTGAAGACAGCAATAGTCGAACTTCGATGGTTACGGAGATAATCCACTTTTGAGTTTGACAGGTGTCATTTAAAATATAGATCTGATTGCGCTCTGTCACTTTTGTGAAGTCAGCAGTAGTCTAACTTCGATAGTTACGGAGATAATTCACTTTTAAGCTTTGACAGCAGTCATTAGAACAATCTAATAGACCTCATTGAGTGTTATTATTGCTATTAAGACAGTAATGGTCTAGCTTCGATAGTTACAGAGATACTTCTTAGTTTGACAGCTGTTACTTTCACACCTGTCATGCCATTTTACTTGTGTTAATTCTGGAATGACAGTTGTCAAATTTGACAAGAAAAGTGAAATGAAATAAAAATTCAAAATTTCAGCTAATCAATAACACAAATAAAAACTAACCAAAATATCGATAGTTTTTTTTGATTTAATAAGAACATCGCTATTGTTTTTCGACTCAATATGGCGGACCAGGCACGCGCGACACGTCACGAAAAATATAGACACTATAGCGAAACTGTGTTGTATAATGTTGGTCTATTCTTATTACGTACATTTGAAAGAGACGCCTATATGATTATTATTTCGGTTTTTAAACTATTACATGTCAAAGTATCTAAATGTCATTACACCATCTCCTTCTGATTCCTTCCTCAATGCTTACAATACAAGGTCTTTCAGGTCCAAACTAAGGGTTCAGTGAAGTAAACTTCAGCTTGTATTTCTATGGGTGCATAATTACGATACTTGAGCTATTTTCCTATGAATTTAACGTATGATTTTCGATAAAGAGCAAACAAAATAAATATAGTTTAAAAAAAACTAAAAATACGCGCTTTCATCGCATATCAAACTATTTACGAAAAATTATGGCACAAAGCACCCCACGCTTTACAATAGTATTAATATTTTTCGTTCAATATTATTTTCTGCCTAGGTATACCTATTGAAAATTATTTTACACTTTTTAGTTTAATATGCGATGAAAGCATGTATTTTTTTTTACTTTTTAGTAATCGAATAAATGCAGTCATCCGTCTTTGATAGGTGTGTAAAGTTTAAAGAAGATCGAAAAATAAAGAAACGAGGCCAATTAGTAAAAGAAATCTATGGCATATCAATTCCTCATCCATCATCGACGGTCATTTTTATCCCACTGCTGGGTATAGGCCTCTTGTATCATCTGCCTCGGTCCTGTGCCATTCGTGTCCAGGTTCGACCCGCTAAAATTCTTGTCTTTCTTCAAATACAATACAGGGTTATTTGCTTACCCTGTACTAAGTCGAAAGGGGGTGATTCAGACCATCATTATGAACAACTTATACTATGGGGCTAATCGAGAAAAAAAGAGAGAAAAAATACAGCTGTTTCATACAAAATTGCAACTCGGGATCGACAAAAATTATGAAACAGGTGATTTTTTTCTCTAATTTTTTTGGCCTCATGGTCAAGGTTGTTCATAATGTTGGTCTAAATCACCCTAAATCACTTTCGGCTTAGTACAGGGTAAGCAAATAACCCTGTATAAACAATTCATGTTAAACTCAATTGTAGTAGACAAGGAACAATTATCTATTAGGTATTTAGATAGATTTCAGGATGACCTTCACTTGTAATTAAAATAAGTCCCATATTGGTGACGCGTGACCAGAATGCTGGCGTCTACTTTGGTCAAAAGCTCAGCATTGCCATTCAGCGAGGCAATGCTGCCAGCATTCTGGCCACGTTTCCTTCTACAAAGGGGCTTTTAGATTAAGTTTTATATGTTATAAATTTAGTTTTGTATATATATCAGTTATAGTGATTTTAGTAAAAGAATATTATAATAAAAAACCTTATATTCAGAGTTAAAAAAAAAAGTCCCATTGAATTTTGTAGAAACAAATAGTACAGGGTAAGCAAATAACGCTGTATAAACAATTCATGTTAAACTCAATTGTAGTAGTCAAGAAACAGTTTTCTATTAGATATTTATAGATTTCATGATGACCTTGACTTGTAATTAAAATTAATTAAGTAAATTAGTCCCATTGAATTTTGTAGAAACGAATAGGACAGGGTAAGCAAATAACGCTGTATAAACAATTCATGTTAAACTCAATTGTAGTAGACAAGAAACAATTTTCTATTAGGTATTTAGATAGATTTCAGGATGACCTTGACTTGTAATTAAAATTAATTAAGTAAAATAATTCCCATTGGATTTTGTAGAAACAAATAAGACAGGGTAAGCAAATAACCCTGTATAAACAATTCATGTTAAACTCAATTGTAGTAGACAAGAAACAATTTTCTATTAGGTATTTAGATAGATTTCAGGATGACCTTGACTTGTAATTAAAATTAATTAAGTAAAATAAGTCCCATTGAATTTTGTAGAAACAAATAAGCTCATTAACAAGATGCAGATTATTTACAAAATTATGAAAAACGTATTTCTGTTTCCACGCTGGAGTTTAGTAGACATAATGAGGGACAAAACAAACACAAATTCTACACAAATTCACGTTTCACACAGTCCTAGAGCTTTTATTACCCCATTTTAAGATGTTCACTTGATAGAAACAGTCAACATATCCAGCTAAAGTATTCAACCGGTATATTCCAGTTCTGTGTGACCCCCTTTCAGAATATCACTTTATAGAAAATCAAACCGTATTAAGTACAAAATAAGGTTAAATTCTGTTTAAAGTAGTGAACCTGTCACGAAACTAGACCCACCTCTCTTCGGCTGGTGTTGATGGCTATCTGCTGCGCATGCGGTGTAGTGGAAATAAAGAAAACATGTTGTTTCTATGTCTACTCTAGTACTATGTCTATTCATTCTATTGTCTATATTAGGCGGATGGATGCACCCTTGTCATATTAGGAACTAGCCACCCGTACCGGCTTCGCACAGGTGTATTATACATATAAACCTTGCTCTTGAATCACTCAAAAAACCGCATCATAATCCGTTACGTGGTTTTAAAGATATAAGCATACATAGGGACAGAAAGACAGAGAAGTAAGTGACTTTGTTTTAATACTATGTAGTGATTGTAAAGAGACCAAAATATCCTTGTAGCAAATGTCTGTAATGCACTATACCGGCATTTTTAATAGTCCACTGCTGAACACACGCTTACCTAGGAAGAGTGTTTGGGCCGTATTTTCCACGCTGACCCAGTACGGTTTGGTGGATATACGTACGCCATAGAATTCACTATCACTAACTAACGTTATAACACTTATAACCGCTTGAAGTGAGGCGGTGCTGGGGCTCTATTTTTGAACCTAAATAGTGTGCGTAAATGGTTGTGAGACCAAGAAGTTGTTTACAGCAGGTGGTAGTATTGAAAATCTGTGTTGTGCGTATGGTATAGTGAAATATTTGATCTGACAGTCAGTTTCTATTAGTTCCAAAATTGGGCTCCTGATCGGGTAATAAATAGAGACTATTATTTTTGTCCTATACATTTTAGAAAAATACAACTGAGGCCACAAAATGTAGATAAAACTAGACAAAGCCTAAGAATAATATGACAAAAGTACATCCATAACGTAATAAAAACGTTTTTAGCATTTTATTTAAAAACTAATGTTATATTTAGTGATATATCTAAGGAAATTGACCAGTTCGCATCAATTTCTATTTCTAGATGAAACTAGTTATAAGTTGACTAAAAATCGTGACAATTAACTTTACTTTGATCTAATATGCATGATGATTGAATAAATAAAAAAAACATAACAATTATTCCGTTAGTTAGGTATAATATAAAATATTATCAAAAAATATTGAACACATTTTATCTTTTGTCTATCAAACAGAAAAATAACAATGCAAAAGTTCAGCAGCCCCCCTACCGCCTAAGCAATAGCAATCGTAATAGTAATCGTTTATGACTTCATTTTAGTCATTTGGCATCGCCTATGTGACGTTAGCCATCAATTGCTTTGCGCGGATTGCGAAAGCAATCGTTGAATGAACAACTTTGATGGCTAACGTCACATAGGCGGTGCCAAATGACTAAAATGAAGTCATAAACGATTGCTATTACGATTGCTATTGCTTTAGGCGGTAGGGGGCCGGAGAGACTCTTGCGACGTCACGTCGATACGTGTTTAATATTTTTTGATATAACTATAAGGCTTAATACTCAATTAATCATCTAATCAATTATAGTCTGTGCAAACTAATTTTAGTGAATTATGTTCAAAGTTAATTCATTCTCTATTTGTGTTAACTGTTTTAATTTTTGTTTAATACTGAATTGAATATTTCTTATACTCTATATAAGTATCATATTGATCAATGTATGCGTTTAGTGGAGTAAATTTTCCTATTCGGGATTCATTCTCGAATTTCGGGTTGAATAGTAAAAGTTATTTATAAAGGAAGCCTTCATCACGCTCCTTCCTTTTTGGCTTACTTCTTTTTTATTTTTCTCTTAAATTCTAAAAGTTTCGCCAAAAATTTCACAACCGGCTTCAATTACTGCAATCTTAGTACAATATTCGAATAATTCGTTCAAATCGATATATTTTTAATCATAAATAAAATAATTACCTGTTGATTTTTAAAAACCAAACGGATTTCGATTAAATTTAAATAAATAAGGACAAGAACCACTCCTGCCGGGCAAGTTGCGCACGAAGTAATATTTCTTTCGACGTGTCAGAACGAGATAGCGAGCGTTATGGCAAAGTATTATATCTGTCACTTTTTCACACGTCGGAAAGAGTTTATTTCGTGGTCGCATACTGGACTAACATTGTATTGTATTTATATTTTACAAAATAAAAATAATCATCATAATAAATTTATAATTGGCAACCTCCTCTTTTATTGAAGTCTGTTAAAAAATGTCCTCTATCTAAATAATATTCTAAACGCATACATCAATCTCAATCAAATATCTACGCTCTGCGTATAGAAATAAGGTTGTAATCTTACCGCCAGGCCCGTGGGTGACCGCCAAGGACGGAGGGGGAGGCTGTATTTTCGGCTCCGACTTTCGATTGACGAAATACTGCGACAGGAGCTTGTTGCGCAGTTGGTTACCCTGAAAATATCGACAACTCTATTTATACAGGGTCTGCGGTGGCTCAGTGGTTAGAGACCTTGACTACGGGGTTCGGTTCCCACCCAGGACAAATATTTATATGATGAACATAGGTGTTTGCTCTGTGTCTGGGTGTTATTTATGTATTATCTAGATATATACCCTAAGTATGTATTTCAAAATATGTATATGTAGTAAGTAAGTAAGTAAGTTCGTTCGTAAGTATTTTATGTATATGTAGTGTATCAGTATCTGGCAGCCATACGTCAAGCTTTGCTTAGTTTGGTGTCAGAGACTGTGTGTAAGATGTCCCCTAATATTTATTTAGTTTTTATTGAGGGTTATTTGCATTAGGTGTACAGGCCGAATCATTCAACTTGGCGGTTCTGATGTTAGCTGGGTACAAGCTGCAGATAACTCAATCCTCGCGTAGTTGTTGAATGATCTTCAGTCAGGATTGGAAAATCCGCAGCTTGTAGGTAAAACATCACAGCCGCTAAGATACATGTGTAGGGCTGTGTTACCGCCTACATCCCTACTACTGTCATTAAATCGTGTTTAGTTATAAGAAATGTAACACCTTATCATCTTTCGCACCGCTCAGCCAGTCTTTGGCCAGAGCGCAAATACAGTGCATGTACTTAAAACACCTACGATACTGTTTTTTACTGAACACGCGATCCCAATTTAGGTCACCCTTCTACCTTCACCTACCTTAGTCAAATTATAATTTTGGAGTCAGATTCATTCAATCACAACAACAACACCGTAAAGGCCTAAACATTTGATACACACACAATTTGATAGTTCATGATTATTAGCTGTTCCGTATAATATCGAAAATATGTATGAAACAGATATTATTTCTCATTGGCCCTATAGAAAAAAGTTGCACATGATTATGGTCTAAGTCAGTCTGTTAGCTAAGTACACCTTTCCTTTCTGAATAACCCTATATATTATCGAAAACATAATAAAAATGAACATAATACGGGTGGAAACTTACAGTGAACAAGTTTTACAAAAGCAAAGAGTGCAAAAAGATTTTCCCGTACCGGGAATCGAACCCGAGCCTCCTGGGTGAAAGCCAGGTATCCTAGCCACTAGACCATACGGGATACTGTCTGAGATGTCGAAATTTACAATTTCAAGCAGTACACTTTAATCCAAAGCTTTGACAAAAATCTGACTGAACAATGACGTCACAACGTTACAAATCGAAGTAGGTAATAAAGAAAAAGAAGTATTTTACATTTTTGCTATTTAAATGTTGAAGGCGTTAAAAATTTTCACCACTTTTTTGGAATGGCTCCAAAACTACTGATCCAAAGTGAATAAAATATTTATGGCATCATCTCGCAAAGTTCTTCTACCCACAGACTAGGGTTTGAGAATTCCCGACAATTTCAAAGACCAGGACTTCGATTTCATTGTTTTCTCTTTCTTCCATTTTCTTCTTTCTTTTATTCGAGAATCAGCTGTTCCATAAAAAAATATAACTCGGAATTAACAAAATGTATGAAACAGCTGATTTTTTTTCTCAAATTCCGGGTTGCTCTCATAGGAAAAGTATTTTTTCAGTAAATTTTTTTAAGCTATTAATTTATTTGTTTTGTCAAAAAATAATGTATGACTTTAAATGAGTCCTTGGAAGTTGGTTTCAAACTGCGTTACCTTTTCCCCATACTCGGGGTCGACGGCCATCATTTCTCGAAGCGTGCGCAGCACTTTGACGCACAGCTTCTCTTCCTTCTCTTCCAGAAGCTTCTCCGTGTGCCGGATTAGTCTGCAAGTTGGAAACGTTGGAGCTATATAATTGTATCATCTTTAGGGAGGAAAGGAGGCTGGACACTGGCAAAAAATAGCATGACCGAATTCAACCGTGTACAGAATTCGCGAATATTTCGCACGGATCGATGTGGCATTTTTCACATCATCAATTTATCAAAAATGGCTCAGCCGATTTCGATAAAATTTAAATGGGACCAACTTCGAAGTATACTAATTTCAATAAAAAAAAGAATTATCGAAATCAGAATAAAATTTAAAAAGTTAGGCGTTACATATAAAAAAATATATACGCGTCGAAATGAGTACCTCCTCAGTTTCGGTCAAAAATTGTATCATTCTTTAGGGAGGAAAAAAGGCTGGACAGTGGTTAGCTAGAGTGAGAACACTTGTTCAAAGACAAAACCCCTAAGTTCATTACAAAAGTGTTTGCCCTGAGCGGGAATCGAACCCACGTCTCTTTGTCACAGTAGTTAATATTTTTTATGACGTGTAGATTGACATTTTATTGAGAAATACTTATGACTTATGACTCAGGGTCACTAGCCACTGGGCCAACAGGGCAGTCTATCACAACAATTCACGACATTTGCGCCTGTAGCAACGGCCTTAGTTGTTTAGATCAGGCCTATGTTCATCAGTTATCAGGATATGCTTATCCCAACAGTAGATGCGGCTTGTACAGTATATCCACCAGTAATAACAACTACGTCTGCAGCAACGGCCTTAACCGTTCCTCGAGGGCAGGCCTAAGTTCAACAGTTACCTGGATATGAATATCCCGCTAGTGTCCGGCTGCGGGGTTTCCCCGGGACTGGTGAACAGTAAATGTGGGTTGTACAGTATGTCCGCCAGTAAAGACAACTCCGCTTTGGTTACGGCCTTATTTGTTGAGGGCAGGCCTAAGTTCATCAGTTACTTGGATATGAATATCCCGCTAGTGTCCGGCTGCGGGGTTTCCCCGGGACTGGTGAACAGTAAATGTGGGTTGTACAGTATGTACACCAGTAAAGACAACTCCGCTTTGGTTACGGCCTCATTTGTTGAGGGCAGGCCTATGTTCGTCAGTTACCTGGATATGAATATCCCGCTAGTGTCCGGCTGCGGGGCTTCCCCGGGACTGGTGAACAGCAAATGAGGCTTGTACAGTATGTCCACCAGTAAGGACAGCTCCGCCTGCAGCAACGGCCTCAGTTGTTCCTCGAGCAAAGCCACGATCTCTTGCAAGCCTTCCATCACTGAACGGTCGTTTTGTAGATTCGACTGAAATGTACGATAAAAAAAATCAATTACGTTTCGATGGGTATCTGACAGAGCAAAACAAAGCGTGTCCGTTATGTGCTATGCTACGAGATTTCGTTAGGTCGGTTTCATAAATAAGTTTCAGTCTATGATATCTATGTATATAAAAAGAAAAAATAATCGCTATTTCCTTTGTCACGACGAGATCACACGTGAACGGCTGGACCGATTAGGCTAATTGTTTTTGTGTTGTGTTTGTTATTGTCAGGAGAAGGTTTCTATGAAAGAAAAAAATAAGAAAACTGCGTGAAAAAAACATCAATCAAATCGGATCAATCAAAAAAAAACATCAATTTAATTTTCCCACACAAAATGTTTATATTATGTAGAAGTTGCCGTATCTGGTCGTTAGTGGCGCTAAACGTCAATGAAATCGGTGTAACAGATGAAGGTGTTATGAAGTTCACCGGGTCAGCTAGTTTTCCATAAAATCGGCTTGTAGCAGCTTGCACCCAGCGAGATCCTGCTTTGTCAATGACGTCATCAGTCCACGCTGTGGGATAAGTAAACGCAACAAATACCTGATAAGCCATCTTTTCGAATCCAACATTTCCACTTTTTCTTTTGTCCAGCGCTGGACGTCATATGGCTGATGAATGAACAGATAGAAAAGCTTACGTTACGTGGGCGGGGCACATAACGTGGAGGTCTGACTGATGGGGTCAAAAGGTTCTCGAGTGAAGACCACGTACCGACAAGCGCAGCGTATGACGTCCACACAGAAGGTGGACGGGTGACCTCAGTAACACAGATCGAGTTGAATGGTAGCCGCTCCTAACTGGTCTTATTGGAGATTCATAGGGGAGGCCTGTGTCCAGCAGTGGGCGTCCTATGACTGATGGATGGATGTATGGGTACCTGAGAAGCCATCTTCTCCAGCTTGGAGGTCTTGGAGGCGAGCAGCCACTTGCTGGTCTGCCGCGACAGCTGCGCCGCCTTCTCGAACACCGTCTGGATCTTGGCTTCCAACTCCAGAGGTATGGCTATGCTGCGAGATTTCGCTGGAAACGAAAGTTTTAGATGTAAATATGACAAATATGTTTATTAGACAATCTTTAGAGCTTGTTTCTTCGAAAGATGTGCCATAACAGCATTGTAAACATAGTACCTATATTTTTATATGTTAAGTAATAGTTTTAAACTATTTTCTGTGTGTAATTAAGTCTAATATAAGTAACGTATTGGTTCTGACTGTAAAGTTACTTATTAAGGAAATAAAGAAATTGAAATTGAAAAATGTCTTTTATTGCTTCCACAGTGAAGGGGGCAAGTAAAATAAAATAAATTGGTGTGACAGCTTCATCTACATCCTAAATTCAATTGCACCATTGGATAAAAAAAATGAATTGCGTTAAATGAGGCATAATGTGTCCATGACCCCGCCACATCCCATTTTTTTTTTCATTTCACCTTGAAGCCGTTTTTCCGCGTTATCAGATTGTGCGTAAAATACTAGTAACCTAATGAGCCGTAGAACTTTCATCGCTAAATATGCTATGGATTTCCATCGCTTAGCATTGGGGAACCAATATGTTTCCAATAAGATTGATTGGACCCGGGTTGAATCCAGCGCGTCCTTGTGGACTTAATTTATTATATCGTCGGTTTATCTAGCAGCGAAAGTCCTACACTGTGTTTGCCGATAATGGTATTGCACAACATTACGGACCAATCGGCCATTACTCATTCTTTCAATGATACGTTCTGGTATTTAATAATAATAAAAGTTTATTACCAAAAGAAATACACAAAATCTACATTAAAAAAGTTTAAAACTAATACAATGCAAATCAAACGTGGTCTCTCACTATGGGCCTTATTAGTAAGCTCAAAGTAGCCCAACGAGCTATGGAGAGGGCTATGCTCGGAGTCTCTCTGCGAGATCGATTCAGGAATGAGGAGATCCGTAGAAGAACCAAAGTTACCGACATAGCCCAACGGATTAGCAAGTTGAAATGGCAATGGGCAGGGCACATAGCGCGGAGGACTGATGACCGGTGGAGTCGAAAAGTTCTCGAGTGGAGACCACGTACCAGCAAGCGCAGCGTAAGACGTCCACCCACAAGGTGGACGGATGACCTCATTAAGACCGCAGGATCGCGCTGGATGCAAGCAGCTTCCAACCGGTCTTATTGGAGATACATAGGGGAGGCCTATGTTCAGCAGTGGACGTCCTTTGGCTGATGGATGGATGACAATGCAAATAGCCATAGTTTCGAAGATTACAAATACTAAGTACAGATCAGCAATAGTTTCAATAAATAGCTAGACGGCTAGTAACTAAGCACCAGCTTGTATCTTGGGGATCATATGCGACGTTACCAGGATGCCAGGAATTGTTACAGATTATAGATAATTCTAAAACAAAGGACATGTCCACAAAATGTATGGAGGCTGGTATAATAACAATTAAAAATTCTAACCGCAACACTCGTTACATTTCGAGAAAGTTCATATTTTTCTGAGTCTATTATAACAGTTAAAAACAAAAAGTAGCCCTCCGATATTTTAAAAATTAATTTTGATTTTATTAGGATAAATAAATATATTTGACTCAATAGGTAGATTATCTCTAGCAACCCTGATTAAGTAACCTCCAAATTGTTAAATAAAAGCATTTTCACCAATTAGACACACTTTTTAAGTGTTTTTTGTCTCATTGTACCTACTAACTGGTCACACTGGTAGGTTATACTTTTTAATTTTAGCAAATTAAGACATGAATGTGGAAGAATCAGCTACGAATGCAAGTAAAATAACGATGGAAGCACTTTATTATTGCTATACTAGAAAAAATAATAAGCTGTATTGCTGTTAAATCTAAATTAAATATTTTTGGGAAGCTCACAAAACAAGCTTTCAAATATTGTATATATCATCTTGGTTCGATTTTTCTCTGAATAATATACCACTTGTGGACGTCACCTTTGCGAAGACCATAACTTTGTATATACTTGCTTACCCGCTGGGGTATGTTCGTCTGCAGATTTTTCGTACGAATAAAACTTATTTTTAAAACTTACCGACTTCACTCAAAGTCCGTATGCATTTCTCTACGTTGAGTTTTTGCGGCGGCGTGAGCCACGGACATTGGTAGATGCTGAACGTAGTCTGGAGAAGCTTCACAAATATCGACTGCCTCGTCTGAAGAAAAAAAGAATACGAAACAACGTAAAATAAACATATAATTAAATTATTTCTTACGAAAATAAAACCATACCTATTATATTTTTACTTACATCAAAATAGGTGAGCATCTATTCCAAGGTAGCAAGAAAAGGAAAACAATATAACAGTCAGCATTAGTCATTGACAAAATAGACGCATACATATACAGGGTTAGTGGCAATCAATTAGCACCCTTTTAGGGGCTTATTCTGTACATCAAACTAACAACTTTTGTTCTGCTGTACTGTACCAGCCTTTTTAGTAGTCCACTGCAGGACGTAGGCCTACCCATGAAGGGTGATTGGGCCATATCCACCACGCGTGCCCATTATTCTGCTACTTTTGTCAAAACTAAAGGAAAACAGCTGTTCCATACATTTTGTCGAGGGAGGACAATATTTTTCTATGGAACCGCATTTTTTGAGTATTGATAGAAGTCGTTGAAAAGTTGTTAGTTTTTTATTTTGAGATTTGATAGAAGTCGTTGAACAAAAGTTGTTAGTTTTGATGAAATACATAATAAGTTACAGAATAAGTCCCTAAAACGATGCTAATTGATTACCAATAACTCTGTACATTTATTCCCTATAAATAAAGTAAAAAATGCGAATGTCACGGTAGTTTACAGCCAAATATATATTTAAATGAGTTCTGAAGCAGCTACTAGATACATTTGGTTTGTGCCGCTCGGCATTTTTCGGAACTCACTGGTTCAACATCCACGCGAATTCCATCTTAAATTATGGGAAAACACGTTCCCTACACCAGGCGATTACGTGGTGCCTTCCGAACCACTCCCGGCCGGCGGTAGCCTCCTATGTCCCACGAGGAAATCTTTAAATCTACTCCGGACCTAAGTGGGCCGCTATAGAGACAACCCTGGTAAAATGAGGGGTATGCAGGGAAGCTCCGGTACAAAATATGCCAACTGCCCAAAGACCTGCACACTCCAAGATCTATACTCCCCTCGCAGAGTGGCACTAGTAAGGCTCGGGGAAAAGACCTTATAAATACTTTGTACTGAACTGTATCAGCCTTTTTAGTCTACTGCAGGACGTAGGCCTACCCACGAAGGGTGACTGGGCTATATCCACCACGCTGGCCCAATGCGGGTTGGTGGATTCACATACGTCATCGAATTTCTTCTACGGACGTATGCAGGTTGCCTCACCATGTTTTCCTTCACCGAAAAGCTAATGGTGTGAAAAATACTCAGTTAAATATATTTGGATCATCGACACGAAGAAGAAGTAATTGAACATTTTGTTTGTCTGTCTGTGTAGCAACCGTTACCTGCACAGTGGTGCTCTGGTCGCTGAAGGGCGAGTTGAAGAATGTGCAGATAGTATGCATGAGCACGTCGGTCACGTAGCTGGTCCACGCGTTCCCTGGCGGCTTGCTGCGACGAGGAGAGAACGTGGGCTCCGACGACGGAGACGACGACGACCCTGCAATATAGATTAGAGAAACCTGTGTAATAATACTATCCAGTGTGGAAATCAGCTCAGCTGTGTAATATTACCCAGTGTGATAACCAGTTCACTGTGATATTACCCAGTGTGATAACCAGTTCACTGTGATATTACCCAGTGTGATAACCAGTTCACCTGTGTAATATTACCCAGTGTGAAAACCAGTTCAACTGTGTAATATTACCCAGTGTGATAACCAGTTCACCTGTGTAATTACCCAGTGTGAAAACCAGTTCACTGTGATATTACCCAGTGTGGAAACCAGTTCACCTGTGATATTTACCCAGTGTGGAAACCAGTTCAGCTGTGTAATCTTACCCAGTGTGGAAACCAGTTCAGCTGTGTAATATTACCCAGTGTGGAAACCAGTTCAGCTGTGTAATATTAACCAATGTGGAAACCAGTTCAGCTGTGTAATATTACCCAATGTGGAAACTAGTTCAGCTGTGATATTACCCAGTGTAATAACCAGTTCACCTGTGATATTTACCCACTGTGGAATCCAGTTCAGCTGTGTAATCTTACCCAGTGTGGAAACCAGTTCAGCTGTGTAATATTACCCAGTGTGGAAACCAGTTCAGCTGTGTAATATTAACCAATGTGGAAACCAGTTCAGCTGTGTAATATTACCCAATGTGAAAACCAGTTCAGCTGTGTAATATTACCCAGTGTGGAAACTAGTTCAGCTGTGATATTACCCAGTGTAATAACCAGTTCACCTGTGATATTTACCCACTGTGGAATCCAGTTCAGCTGTGTAATCTTACCCAGTGTGGAAACCAGTTCAGCTGTGTAATATTACCCAGTGTGGAAACCAGTTCAGCTGTGTAATATTAACCAATGTGGAAACCAGTTCAGCTGTGTAATATTACCCAATGTGAAAACCAGTTCAGCTATGTAATATTACTCAGTGGGATAACCAGCGTCCCTACCGCCTAAGCAATAGCAATCGTAATAGCAATCGTTTATGACTTCAGTTTAGTCATTTGGCACCGCCTATGTGACGTTAGCCATCAATTGCTTTGCGCGGATTGCGAAAGCAATCGTTGAATGAACAACTTTGATGGCTAACGTCACATAGGCGGTGCCAAATGACTAAAATGAAGTCATAAACGATTGCTATTGCTTTAGGCGGTAGGGGGGCAGTTCGCCTGTGATATTATCTAGTGTGGGAACCAGTACAGCTGTGTAATTTTACCCAGTGTAAAAACCAGTTCACGCTAGGATGTATGCGTAAATGGTTCCGAGATTTAATAAGACCTGGGGCGAGTTTTTAAATTTATACTTTTATTTCTATAACAATAAGGAACATAATCGCTTACCAGGCGTAGGGCGCAAAGCAATTTAGCGTGCATGTCTGAAAGGAAGGATCGTTCGAACAGATCCCACATGTAGTTGGAAGATTATATCTCCTTCATTTTCTCCAGTATCGAGATAATAAATTGACTCTTTATTGCTATAACAATAAGGAATGTAATCATTTACCGGGTGCAGGGTCGCATTGTAATATAGCGTGCATGTCTTGAAGGAAGGATCGTTCGAACAGATCCCACATGTAGTTGGAAGAGTATATCTCCTTCATTTCCACTTCAGTGTCTATGTAACAGTGGTTTAGGAACCCAACGTACGCTTCTTTCACCTGGAAATAAACGTTTTTACAGATGTAGCACGAATATTATCATTTTCGCGCACGTATATACAAATTGTGACTTAGTATTTCAGCTGTGCCACATTCGTAATACGTAATGTATGTATATTATATAATAACTGTAGTCCATTAAATTACACACTAATTAAATTAAAAAAAAACAACTGTCAGCCGCACCATGCTACAGCGCAAATAGTGCAATGGCGATGAGTGCGATTGAGTGCAATAAAGTTCACGAGTGAATCGTCGGGTTTTAACTTATTATCCAAAAACCCATCTCGTAACAGTATTTTATAGTGGACATAGTAGGGACTCATTATCATGCTATGGACCCATTTTTAACCGACTTCCAAAAAGAAGGAGGTTCTATGTTCATCTGTATGTATTTTTTCTGTGTATGTTCATCGATAATTTCGCCAATTGTGAACTGAATCGAAAAAATATTTTTAGTTCGAAAAGGTATACTCCCGAGGTGGTACTCGTACCATTTAAATTTTAAAGAAATCGGCTGAGCCGTTTTTGAAAAATCAACAATAATGTAAACAATTCGAGCGAAATATTCGAATTTTGTACACGATGCAAGGCCGTTTTACCATTTTTTGCGAAAAATAATTATTTGAACTTTTAACCATAGTAGGTATATGCTAGAAGTACATCTGTGATCAAGGTTGAAGACCCTCCCAATAATAGGTCACATAGTATGGGTACGTTCCCTAGAGCGTATCATATTGTTTGATACGTTCCGAGCACGGTGTTGATATGGTACGTGATCTGAAATCTGACTGCAGCCAGAAGGTTGCGTTTTCAGATCACGTTACGTTGCTTATCTTAAGAAGGGCAATATAGTGGGCAGCTATCGTACCTCAGGTATACAGTCCTTGTGCGTGATCATGGATACTATATCGTCGAGCGGCAACAAGCTGTGACACTTGATCTCGGTATACACATTCTTGCCCATTGTGCAGCAAGTCAGTAACTTCACTAGTTGGATGTGGTACCTGGAACATTGTACATTACATTTTGGATCATATAATTTCATTATTATATTTATATAATTTTTCATAACATCTATTCGAAAAGGACTACTTGGTTCGCCTTTAAGTGCGTTCAAAGGAGGTGTTTTCTATAAGGAACTTTGTAAGTGTGACGGAATTATCTTTGCCGCGCACTTTTTGAATTTGGAAGTATTTGTAATGTTAGTGTTCAGCGCCAAGAAAATAAATGAAAATAATGTAAATATAAGTTTTCATTTGTTTTATTATTAGATACCATTTAATTTCAATTTAGTTGTTACTCTACGATTTATTAAATAATAATATTATAGTAAAATATGAGACGCCTAGCTTTCTCATAGAGTTGATGAAAAGTAGAGTGTACCACTCGGGCGCAAAATATATTTTTGGCTCGGGCGACGTATTTTGAATCCCTCGCTACGTTCAGGATTCTACTAAAGATAAAAAAAATAAAAAAAATAATTTGCTCCCATATGATACAATCTACTATTAATATTGTCCGTTTTGAGTAGTCGAGTGACAAAAAGTTGCTAAAAACATTGAGTGACTCATGCGAAGGACCAGTATTCAAAGTAAAGATTACCTCAAAGCCTCTTGCATTTCCCCGGTTTGTTTGTATTGCCTCATCATTTGGAGGAAGTAGTTGAAGGATACCTTGTCGTTGTAGAATACCAACACGTCCTCACCGGAGTTTACCATCTGAAAATGATAGTTATCTTATTTTACCACCTATATAATAAATAATAATAAATAGGATGTCAACTATATATTTCACAAACGGTCTCCGAACCCAAACTAAGAAAATCGCTGATATGGTTGCTAAGATATTTTTTTTAAATATACAGGGTTATTTCTAATCAATTAGCATTCTTCTAGAGGGCTTATTCTGTACATCAAAACTAACAACATTTGTTCTACGACTTTCGTCAAAACTAAAAAAAAAAATTTGTTGTTCCATAGAAAAATATAGTTCGCCCGCGACAAAATGTATGGAACAGCTGATTTTTTTGAGTTTTGACGAAAGTCGTAGAACAAAAGTTGTTAGTTTTGATGTACACAATAAGGCCCTAGAAGAATAATTGATTAGAAATAACTGTGTATACTTAATATAATATGAATTAACATCCAGACACAAGAAACACCTGTCCATCATAAATGCTTGTCTTGGGTGGGCATCGAACCCACACCTCTTTGGCCTCGGATTCCTGTTCCCTAACCAATGGGCCAATGAGGTAATCTAAAAAAATAAAATTTATATTGAAGGACTACATGCGAAAATTAACTTTATACGGCTAAACAAGGGCGCAAACATTGCGCGAGCGTAGCGAGCGCGATCGGTTTTGAAAAAGTTCAGCTGTATATATGCTGGCGTATTTTTTGAGGATTGCCAAAATGCTTCCAGTTTTATTCTTAGTGCACTTGCCTCTTGCATGACTAAATCTTGACTCCTCCGTATATACTGCGTGTCGGCGTGCACTATCGTTTGCAAGAAGTGTAAATACGCAGGTCTTCTCCCGCGCGACTCGATGCAGTGCACGAAATGAGCAACAACTTTCTCGTTGTTCTCGTGGGCGCACAGCGTCGCATTGTCTTTGAATATGGCGCACACTGTTTGGGCTTCGCGGATCTGTAAAAGTAGGTTCATTTTTTTTTTATCATTTGTAGACACAAACTTAGAATACATTCTTAGATTAAATTAAAATTAAGAAGGTAAAAGTCATGTTGTACAGATAGGTGAAGACACTCGCCGAGGACCGCGAGACGCAGAAGTCCTCCACAGAGAAGAAACAACTTGTCCACAGACAAGAGCCAAGCTCTTAAATTATGAATGGATGAATATAAATACAAGTCTTCCCCAACAAGTCCAGCTCCCTTATTCGCATTCTGGGGTTCGGCTGCGCTGTTTGTCCGGATCGTGCCAGATACTTGCGGTACGAGAGCGAGCGGGAGGAAAAGCGACGCTGAACGCCAGAACGCGTAGACAATTAAATATAGACAGGTCAGGGGTTGATTATATAGAAAAATTGGGTAGAGATGTAAGTTCATATAGGTACTCCATCACTTCTATCATAGCCTATGAACAATTATTGTCTTTTCACGAATTTATCACGTGACATTAAAAGTGGATAAAATAGTTTCCCTCCCTTTGATCCCTTCCCTTGATCCTTTTGCCATGCTAGGGTATTGATGTGAGAGGTTGTAAGCCGCCTAAAAGCCCTTGGCGTAGATAAACTGTTAAAACGATTGGGGCCTAAAATTGAATGTCATTAGAGCCCTAAGACAAGGATCCAGCCCGATAAGATTATACTGTAAAAAAGTTCTACTGATAGAAACTACAAAAAAGTATAAATAAAGCTCTTACCCCGGCATTCAAAAAGAGATCTAAATGCTTATGCAGTATGGTTTGATTCTGCTGGTTGCCAAGGCAGAAATGTTGTAGGAACTCGTGCGCGAGCGCCAAGAGCTCGTCCATCGCAGCGTCGTCTTCATCATGCGGGACCTGCCATTCCAAAAGAGATCTAAATACTTATACAGTAAGGTTTGATTCTGCTTTAATCGCCGCATCGTCTTCGTTGTAAAGAAACCTGCTATACAAAATAAATCTAAATGCTTGTGCAGTATGGTTTGATTCTGCTGGTTGCCGAGGCAGAAATGTTGTAAGAACTCGTGCGCGAGCGCCAAGAGCTCGTCCATCGCCGCGTTATCTTCATCATGCGAGACCTGCTATTCAAAAAGAGATCTAAATGTTTGTTCAGTAAAGTTTGATTCCGCTGGTTGTGGAGACGGAAATATTGCATGAACTAATAGTCTCAGTCGTGAGGGACCTACAATTCAAAAAGGGATCTAAATGCTTGTGCAGTAAGATTTGATTCTGCTTCCATCGCCGCGTCATCTTCGTCATGAGGGACCTGCCATTCAAAAAGAGATCTAAATGTTTGAGCAGTAAGGCTCGATACTGCTTCCATCGCCGCGTTGTATTCATCGTGCGGTGCCTGCTATTCAAAAAGAGATCTAAACACTGTCGATTTTCCTTCGATACGTACGAAGCAGAATGTTGAGTCAAAGCAACATTTCTGATTCGTACCACCAGGGAATGGAAGTCTTCCTGCTTTCCCGTTTCCTAAGAGATATAATCTAAAGCTTTTCAAGGTCAGAGTGAATAAGTATCTTATAGGTCTGCGCGCTTCATCTTCGACCACAACATGGCTTAAAAAAAAAACTTGTGCAGTATGGTTTGATTCTGCTGGTTGCCGAGACGGGAATGCTTGCAGGAAGTCCAGCACGATATTGTGAACGCCAATATTCCTCAGTAAGCGTTGTTCGTCACTTTTCGGACGGTTGCTTTCTCTAAAACCACTACTAAACTATATTCGAGATTCAAGACGATATAACTTATCGACGAGATATTTTACGTACAGTATTTTATACTTTATGATTTCACATCATGAGCTATATTTCCATACCTGCAGTAAATCCAGCACGATATTTTGAACGCTAATATTCCTTAGCAAGCCTTGTTCGTGTCGTTTCTTATCGACGATATATTATGCGTACAGTATTTTATACCTTATGATTTCACATTAAGAGCTATATTTCCATACCTGCAGTAAATCCAGCACGATATTTTGAACGCTAATATTCCTCAGTAAGCATTATTCGTGTTGTCTCTTATCGACGAGATATTTTACGTACAGTATTTTATACCTTATTGTTTCACAATAAGAACTATATTTCCATACCTGCAGTAAGTCCAACACGATGTTGTGAACGCCAATATTCCTCAGTAAGCGTTGCCCGTGTCGACTTAGAAGATTGCTTTCACTAACACCACTATTTTCTTCAAGATTTAAGACGATATAGGTATCTCTTTGAACAGATATCTTACGTACAGTATTTTATACCTCATTATTTAAAGTTAAGAGCTATATTTGCATACCTGCAGTAAGTCCAGCACTATATTGTGAACGCCAATATTCCTCAGTAGCCGT
This sequence comes from Hypomecis punctinalis, assembly GCA_949316475.1. Lineage (NCBI taxonomy): Eukaryota > Metazoa > Arthropoda > Insecta > Lepidoptera > Geometridae > Hypomecis > Hypomecis punctinalis. The sequence goes on along the minus strand of OX438819.1, from coordinate 13,814,139 downwards.
TGTTCGTGCCGTCTCGGACGGTTGGTTTCGCCGGCGCCGCTATTTCCTTGAGTGCAGTACTTTATCATTCGCTGTAGAATCTGCAAACATTAATTGTACTTTTTAGGGTTCCGTACCCAAAGGGTAAAAATAAAACTTTTCTTGATATTAATAACGGCAACAGATAAACGCTTGAAATGGAGCCAAAGGAGCCCATATGCCATCCTATGCGGTACAGAACCCTTCGTGCGCGAGTCCAACTCGCACTTGACCGATTTTTATTAACCTTAGATATGACTGCCACTCCTCAATATTTTTTAATTTTTTATTAGGATCCCGTTTTTGACTAATACCAAAGAAGATATAATAATACTACGTATAAAACGGCCACTCGTTACCCCCCACTCGTTTGAGTTTTCCTCACTTCCACCCCGCGTCAGGACTCGTAAAATTCACTCTGCGCGCGGGTTGCACAGGCCGGTGATTACGACTACAAAAAAATACAGACTTACAATGGGGAAGACGTGTGCTGTTTACGGCTGTTCTATTAATTCGCGACAAGATATCATTTCATTATTTCCCTAAAAATAAAATAAGGTACCTTATTTACTTTTAGTAGGTAGATAATATTGTTATAAAAATTATGTCATTCAAATTTAGATAGTTCCTCTTGATATTTTGTTTCAAATAAAATAAATCGTTTACTTTTAGTTACAGTGCTGTCAAATTATTATAAATTCATTATACTTACTTTATAAGCACTAGAATGATATTCATTTTTGTAAATTTATTTCGCATCTAGCTCACTTCCCCATGAAAGTATGGCGGATCGGTCGTAGAGTACGCCAAGATAATTCTGCACGCGGCCAAAATTGGGAACTAATTCAATGCTGATAGAGAATTCGTTTGGCGTACTGGCGTAATGGCGTGTTCATATTACTGGATACTTCAACAATATGTGAGAAAATTAAGGGAATTTCGTAACAGTGCCGTGTTTTAGTTATGTTCTACGTAGGTAAATGAGTGATTTCGTCGAAATAAGTGTATGTACGATTGTATGTGAAACCTGCAGCGGCTAGTAGATCATATTAGTACTCACAAAACTTCTTGGTAAATCAGAATTACAATTCATACGGTCGACATGGGTCGTTGACAACCATAGGCGTTCTACACACAAATACCCGTGTAGCATTCGTGCGTATGTGTAGTGTCTGTGAGTAAAATGTACTGTTGTGTGCGTAAGACAGCAGATTTTGTATGAAGAATCGCGGAGTGTCCGGGCTGTGGTAATACAGACAATGTTTACATTAGTTAGTAGTAGTTTGTAGCGCTCATAACGTAATTTGACTATGGTTATGACCATCATTATGAATAACTTCCGGGGCACCCCGGAGTTCGCGAATAGAATACTGGGTTGCATCCATAGTAAAACTTGTTCTTATCGATGGTCTGAATCAGTTCTGGATATATAATTATTTCATATAGATAATTTTTTTATTAAACTATTTGAAGGTTACTTAATAATAATTGCCAGAGATGAGGTGTCTCTAGCTAGTGTGTCAAATATACTAATTTATTTTCAGATACATAAAAAAAAATAAAAACATCTAAGGGCTCTTTTTTGATTTAAACATACACTTATTCGAGATGTAACGAATGTTGTGGTTATTTTTTTTATTTATTAGTATACAATAAATTAAAAAAATAACCACAGTCAAGTGCCACACTAGTCGGCGGATGGGAAGTTATGCGCAGAATGCTGCGCAAAAGCCGAAATATAGGTATGCGTGGGAGCCAGGGAGACGAGACGCCGTGGCACACCCGCCCGCCAACCTCATGCCTCCCGCGCGCTCTCTTCGCCCGTGCTCAACACTACGCCACTTGTATAGGTTTTGTGCACACATGCGCAATAATTAGCGAATCACGGCAAAAAGTCATCTGCGGGTAACTTCTCATCCGCCGACTTGTGTGGCGCTTAGTGTACCAGTCTTCATACATTTTGCGGGCGTGTCCTTTACCTCTTTAATTTTCTTATATTCGTTGTGGTCGTGTTTGGCCGTTTTCGAAGTGTCTAGAACGTTGTCCATTGAAGCGTTTCTCTCTAAGATAGCTCCGCCCGGGCCCACTGTGCCCGATATACCTGCAAGGGAAAAACAACCTTCATGCGATGATTATAAAAACGAATTTTATCATACAAAGCCGTTGAAATATTATAGGCCAGGAAGAATAGCGGGTATTTGGCTCAAATTCGCACTAAATTTCAAAATCTATTTCTTTTTGTATGGTTTAGGGTCACTTCCTGATCATAAATAACAAAATGCTGACAGAACCAGGAGACTTAAGCGCATGTTGAAAAACGTATGGCCGATATCTCGGAAACTATGCACTTTATGACGAAAGTTATTGAGACCATTCTTGTAGAGAATAAAATTTCAGACCTTTTATATTTGTTAAGCCGCGGTGGCCTAGAGGTATTGACATTCGCTTTGAGGCCGTGGGTTCAAATCCTGGTCCCGTACCAATGAGTTTTTGGAATTTATGTACGGAATTTAACACCACTGGCTTTTCGGTGAAGAAAAACATCGTGAGGCAACCTGTAGAAGAAATTCGATGGCGTAATGTGAATCCACCAACCCGCACTGGGCCAGCGTGGTGGATATGGCCCGATCACCCCTTCGTGGGTAGGCCTACGTCCTGCAGTGGACTATTAAAAAAGGCTGGTACAGATATTTGATAAGTTTTTTTTTTTATTTCGAATTGGTTAGCGTTTGACTACACACTGGCTGATGTTAAGCAGATGTGCAGTCTAGGGTGTAGCACGCTTACCTAGAAGATACGTATTCACTCGAGATTTGAAGAAACCCACGTTGTACTTTAACGGGAAGAGAGACCCAGGCAAAGCGTTCCGTTCGTATGATGTTGATACGTTTCGTTCGTCGTATGTTCGTTGTTGATTGTTAAACTTGTCGTTTACGATTTATGGCCCTTTTAATGAACAGGTTCCTTTATCTCGGCCGAAAACTTATAGATAAGCTACTTCATTAAATTGACCATAAGTCGCAATCGGTAATATTCTTCTTTACAATAATCGTCTCCATAACTTTTGCCCTAAAGTGTAGTTTCCGAGATACCAACCAAATACTTTTTTCAAGATAGCGCTTGAAGCTTCACCTGGATTTGTCAGCGCTTTGTGATTTTATGCTCAGTAAGAGATCCTAAGCCTTACAAAAAAGTTGGATCGTAAATTAGGTGCCATATTCAAATTCTATTTTTACTGACCAGAATAGAGGTTAGTTTGCAATGACACATTCGTACGGTAATGGGCTTATTAGATTAGTCTAAATGAATATAATATATAGTCTCAATCCTGTCAGTAAGATAAGAATGAGACAGCAGACAGACTACACAATAGTTACTAATTCTGAGGTCAGTCAACAACAGTCTTGATAAGACTAATCTAATAAACCTAAGTTTAATAGGAGCATTGGTAAGGTTGGCGAAAATCAGAAGTGGATATTCATATCTGGACAAATAAAGAAGTCACGTGCAACACAAAATATTGTATGATAACGCGTGTCTCCGTTAACTGACCGAACTATACTGAACTAAGAAGATCTTAAAACTACATCTGTTTTTTTTTAATATGACATGCACTTATGTATAGGCCAAATCATACAAGTCGGATCTGTCGGATATCGGATGTGAAGTTACCTACAAACTGCGCAATATCCAATCCTGACAGAAGCTCACATAAAGCTGCGCATTGATTGGATACTGCGCAGCCTATACTACAAGTTACCATATTGTAGTATTGCCAGCACCAGTAACCTTAGAAAATATCTGGTATTTGTACTTTTACTCAACACGCTTTCTTCACAATTTTTGAAACATTTGAAAAAAGGTTCCAAGCATGTGACGTCACCATGCGATGCTCGACCAATGGCGAAGAAGCGACAGAAAACTTATTTACATAGTGAGAGTGCTATCTGCCTCTCATTTTCGACGTGATGATAGAAAGAGATAGTATTTACCACAGTACTCGTAATAAGGCCTTCTCATTCTTCGGTCTACTACGACATGGACGGGAGCAAAAACTGTGGGGAAAAAGACACCTAAAGAGTGCAACACTGGTTTTTTTATGTGATTATTTTTTAGTCTGGGTTAATAACAAAAAATAATAGGAAAAATTAAAGTTTAATTTACTAAACGATTGTTAAAAATATAGAGCCCTATCTAGAGGACAATTTCTCACGGAATATTGGGGTTAATTATTGGCCAAAATTTACGTATTAGGTGCTTAGCAAACTTACTGTTGTTTACTTTAGGGGCTACATAAAAAAGCGACTACTTAAGTGTAAATAAATCTAAGACAAAAACTGAACAACACTTGCGTTAGCTGTCCAATGTAATATTACATTATGGCGTCTCAGTCACCAAATTTTTACTGTCGCTTGTACAGGCCGCGCCACACAAGTTGGCGGATGCGAAGTTAGCTGCAAGCTGCGCAATATCCAATCCTGACTGAAACTCACATAAAGCCGCGCGTTGATTGGCAATTGGGCAGCTTCTAGCTAACTTCACGTCCGCCAACTTGTCTGGCGCGGCCTATACCATGAATAGTAATAGACAGCTACCGTATAGGCTGAATCAAACATCTTGACGGCTGTGATGTTAGCTACAAGCGCAAAAGCCGATCCCGACTCAAGTCCACTTGGGTTTCGCGCAACTTATAGCTAACTTCACAGCCACCAAGAAGTTTGATTCAGCCAGTAAGTGAGACGCTAAAAAGGATATACCTACTGAGCGCCACACAAATCGACGGATGGGAAGTTATGCGCAAAGCGCTGCGCAAAAGCCGAAATATAGGCATTCGCGGGAGCCAGAGAAACGAGACGCCGGGGCACACTCGCCCGCCAACCTCATGCCTCCCGCGCGCTCCCTACGCACGACGACACGCGGTGTCGGAATTGTGCACACACGCACAATAATTAGCCAATCACGGCGTATCATCTGCGGCTAAAATCTCATCTGCCGATTTCTGTGGCGCTCAGTATAGCTTCAATTGGATAAAGCGTATGGGACGATAAACCGAAGATGCAGGATCAATTTTTTTTAAAAATATGTTTATCACAAAATTTCTCTGAGGTTTTATCTGTTTTCGTGAAAGCTGCTAATCTACGAGTTTAAGTTTCACAAATCATCTAACAAAATATGCCAAGCGATATTGTGCCCTATTATCTCACCGGTATGGTCGTCCATTAGCACTGCCCGGCCCTTGTTGAACACCCACAGTTCAGACTTCTCCACGCTTTGCCGGAGCAAGTCTAGGTCGGCCTTGATTTGTTTGTACGATTCCACGTCGGCGTCTGATACTAGGAGTTGGACCTGAGGATAGGAGAATTTTATATGAGAATATGGCTACACCAAATAGATTGCTTGTTTGATAGCAGAGAGCAATTTTTTAAGGCAAAAATAAGTCCGCGCTGAACCAAACCGCCATCTCGCCTGATGGTAAGAGACGATGTGGTCGAAGAATCAGATATAGTAAGCAGACCTACCATCCTACCACCTTACCTTGAGGATTCAATAGGTATAGTTACCTGTTTGAAGGCGGCGAGCACCTCCTGCCGCTGGCTGAAGTGGCGGAACAGGAGCGCCAGGGCTCCGGACACGAGCGCGGCGGAGGCTCCCTGCGAGCACAGCTGCAGCAACACGCGCAGCACCATCCGGCCACCGCACTCGTCCAGGTCCAATCCATCCCTGGACCACGTTATACAACTCGAATCTCTTGTGACATTCAGGGGTATTATTTTTGAACTTTGTACGGCTCGAACGTGTACTTATGTTTACTTTTTTTCCCGAAATCTATTTAATATTATCCGTTTCACGCAGAACTTTAGTACCGGATATGGCTATATTAAAAGAAACCATAGATTTCAACAATAATAGTGCGTGGAGTCCCTTTGCGCGGAAGAAGTTAAACTTCGACGCAACAGTGCTTTCATACTCCCTCCATGATAGCGTTAAACGTTTAGCGCAACCTTGTTGGAAGACGCATTAGAAGTTTCACTTCAAAAGAGGTTACTTCAAATTCGTGAAATAGAACATCAACCAAAAAAACTAGCAAAACAAATATGACAAATGGCTATCGAATCGAAAGTTCCGACGTTCCGAGCCGTACAGAAGTAAAAAATAATGCCCCAGAGAAGTTATAGGTACAAAAATATAATTGGGATGTCTTAGGCTTGCTACATATATATTCGGGGCGGCTCGATCGGCACTGCCGGGCGGTAAAATCGAAGGTATGAAGATAAATATTTAGGAGAAAAAGCAGAGGTTGGTTTTCGTTAGGCCGGGCGGCGGCGAGCCGGCACGTTTGGCAAAGCATGTATGCAGATTGGAGATGAATGCTATTACGCGTGACGGCCGAATGAATGCTGAATTCTACAGATTAGACCCAAAGGAATCACCTAGCCGAATGATGCCGACAGTATGTAGTACCTGCTTCGGCTTGGATTTGTCGGTCAACAAATTGTGTCAAACTGACTGTGCCGACCCGAATATATGAGTAGCAAGCCTTGCAACTAAGTCTTTGATCCCCAAAATAAGCAAAGCCTGTAATTTATGTAGACTGATATACGTACTTAAATATTTTTTCGATAATTACTAACATGTATTGCGTTTTCAAGCATGGCACTAACTGCTTAGCTGGCATATTCTATGCTTGCACATTTTCACTATTATTTGCTTGGTTTCGAAGCATAATCTCAACTGTCAAAAGCAGGTGTACCTATTCATTCCTTACTAATATTATATCTCCGATATGTTTGTTGATTTGTTCCTCTTTCACGCAGCAACGGAGCAGCGGATTGACTTGTTTTTTAGCATGCAAATAGTTCCAAAGTCGAAAAGTGATATATACATATTACTTTTTATCCCGAATAAAATATTTTTTTCGGGATAAAAATAGGTAATTATTCCATCTTTCCTTTGGGATAGTACAAAAGTTAAAATAACACGCGGGCGAAGACGCAGGCAAAAGCTAGTAACTGACATTTCAAACGAGGTGAAATGCTATCAGAAATCATCTCTATTTTATTGTAAACTAGCTCTTTCCTGCTATTTAAGTTTATCTAAATCAAATATTAATCACATCACACATGATCATAACGAAATATCCATCCATTCAATTTCGAACACCACAAGACTTGCAGCCTGATTACGTGAACTATAAATTGCGATCGTGTCGTCTCGCTTCCACTTGTGTAGCGAACCTTACCTGTGAGCGAGATGGCGTCATGCATTCGTGTGCAAATTATTATTCACAGTATCACTCTTTTTAACATGCCTGTAATATCTATAAAAGTACAGCAAATGTTGATTTTGTAAAGCGTTTTCAAATACAATAGCTAGAATTGGATATGATGCAGGTTTTTAACCTTCAATTTAAAAGAAAACAAAAAACAATCCAGCTTATTTCTTCTATATATTGTTTAATGTATGATAACGCTCTACAAAACCAATGATTGTCAATTTTTGCCGATCGTCTATTTTTTCCTTCCATCTCTTCAATCCATTATCAACTGACAGCGTAGGACGTCCTCCTCACGAGGTGGACAGATGACCTCATCAAGACCGCAGGATCGCGCTGGATACAAGCCGCTTCCAACCGGTCTTATTGATCCATAGGAAAGGTATATGTCCAGCAGTGGACGTCCTATGACTGTAGACAGGTTCTCGTAGGAAAACGTCACTCAAAAATCAAACGAGTACAAAACGGTTAGGAACACTTCACTCGGTAATTTCAAAAGAATTCAGACCCTATCCGTCGTAGCACAAAAGTTTAACGCACGTTTTAGACAATGTGTATTGTTAAAATACAAATTTCACGGTTAGACTGTGTTTTAGAGCGTGTTTAAATCTTTTGTGGTGAGGCGGAATGACTCTAAAAACATGGTTAGTTACAAATTGCAATAGGGTCATGCGAACAGACTTGTTTAGACAATAAGCATCTTTCTGCGTACGCAATAAAGACGACTTTAATATACGTAGTCGTTTCACTTTACTGAAAGCGCTAATTGGCCTGATTTATAAAATGAAGCTGTAATCCATAGCTCATAGAGCTTATTTTGAACTGTAAAACATTTCGATGCATGTGAGCATTTTGCCAGCAAGCTCTGCGCGAATGTTTCAGACTTGAACGAAAAAAAGCGCAGTTTTTCTATTCGATAGTAACAAGCTTGGTTTTAATATTGGTCCCAATAGCAACGACATTGGTCACATTATTGCACAGATTACCCCACAGATGCCGCATTGTGAGAATCCCGTAATATAAAAGTTTACTCAAGTGAGACGCGAAGTTGCTAAAACTTGGACAAAACGTTCTATGTCATATATCTGTAGTAAATAATTTGTAACAAAGCCCGAGGTTACAGTCACAAATGGACATAACATTATACAAGTAATACTTAAGTTATATTCAGAAAAGAGTGTTTTTATACTAGCTATATATAGCTGTTTTTTTTCTCGAAAAGAATTCGAGAAAAAAAACAGCTATCGCAAATTAGGTTGCAACTCTGAATTGAGATAATTAATGCAAATATGGAACAGCTCATTCATTTTATTATTTTATTATTTTTATTTTAATATTTTTCATTATTTTGGTATTTTTTTTTGTTGTTTTTGTTGAAACAGGTGATTTGTTTTTCTCTAATTTCAGGTTGGTCTTAGAATGAAAATTGATTATTAAAATGGTTTTAATTAGCCCATTTTGGTTTAGTACACCGTTTCTGAATAACCACATATTTGTCGTATAATATTATGTCCATTTGTAACTATAACCTGACAACTGAGCTTTGTCACAAATTATTCACAACACATAGAATAATTTTCTTTTTGTGATAATCATTTCAAAAATTGACGCGTTCGCAGGATTTGAACCAGCATCTCTCTGGCGCTTTCAACAATGTAGTAGTTGGTAAAAATGTAAATTAAAACTTTCACTAATTCGGCGCCTTCGCAGACAGCGTTTCTAGCTTAATTAGACAAAGCATCTGGGCCGGAATCCCAGAGAGATGCAGGTTCAAATCCTGCGAACGCGTCAATTTTTGAAATGTTTATCACAAAAAGAAAGTTTCTATACACCTAGTGTGTGAAGCACGATAAAAACATTTCACATAGAATAATTTATTAAAATTCTAGCAACTTGTAGAATATTACAGCATAGCTGTATTTGACTTATTTACTAAGGGAAGGCAAAAAACAGATGTTATCTATTTTAGTCACTATGACGTCATATTGTAATTTTGACGGAAATGTGGAATCCATTTGAGGTAATCTATGTAAATCTGAGGCAATGGACCAACATAATTGCTAGCACATCGGTTAAAGGATTACAAATCTTATTTTCATGCTGTTAGGGCACATTCGTCGTGCAATGTTCGACTGCTCACACGTTATATGCAGTAAACATGCATACATAATTCTTACTAACAGATCTACATTTTTTGGCAGACAGCTGTCAGGCACAGTTTGTATTGCGCTGAAATAATTTGTATTACATTAGTGGAAATCTAGAAATAAGAAATTGTTATAGGACCCATCGAGAAAATCATTTAAAGCTATGTCGCTATACAACTTTGATTTAGGGATGATTCATATTAGACCGGGCCGTGTACGTGGTTGCCTAGAGGTATAGGCCGCGCCACACAAGTTGGCGGATGTGAAGTTAGCTAAAAGCTGTTCAATATCCAATCCTGACTGAAGCTCCCATAAGGCCACACGCTGATTGGCTATTGCGCAGCTTGTAGCTAACTTCACATCCGCCAACTTGTGTGGCGCGGCGTATTAGACGTGGTGGCCTAGAGGTAGTAACACCCAGCTTACGATCCTGAGGTCGTGGATTCAAACCTCGATCCTGTACCAATGTTATTTGGCATGTATGTACGGAATTTCACACCATTGGCTTTTCGGTGAAAGAAAACATCGTGAAGCAATCTACATAAGTCCGTAGAAGAAATTCGATGGTGTATGTGAATCCACTAACAAGCAACCAGCGTGGTGGATAAGGCCCAATCACCTCTTTTATGGGTAGGCCTAAGTCCTGCAGTTAAAAAGGCTCGGACGGGGCACGGATTGAAACTTTACATTGTGTCTACCGACTGTGTACGGACGGGACACGGACAGTGCACTACACAAAATGGAAAGTTTCAATCCGTGCCCCGTTCGGACCACGTACACGGCCCGGTCTAATATAAATAATAATAATAATGTTGAATATATTTATACATGTTCATCTTTTTTGTAAGAATCTTTCATATAAATAAATAAAAACTATCCTTTCAATGTTATATATTTGAAGACAAATATCTTTTTAAGCCGGGTTAGGATGCGCACCATGAAATGTTTCATTCGACGTGTCAGAACGATACAGAACTATAGCGAAGAATATTATATCTGTCATTTCTTCACACGAACTCATCGCATATACATGTACTCGAGTACAAAATCAGCTGAAATTTATAAAAAATGTTTTATACCTATATAGCAATAAATGACTTTCTCTTACCGCCACCACCATACTACATGCTTTAGTTACCAACTACTCCAGATATAATGTAACTAATACGAAGTGTTTCTAGAAGACATAATAATAATTTAAAATAATCGGCCAAGTGCGAGTCGGACTCGCGCACAAAGGGTTCCGTACCGTATGGAAACCCCCCTTAATATATTTTATTTTATTTTAATTTAATTATTTATTTTTTAAGGCAATGTACAATTTTGTTTAGTTACAAATTTTTTAGTCAATTATTCTAGCTTAGTTAAGAAAAATATGTAAACTTTGTTTTGGTCGAATAAGAGAATTTATTTATTATTATTAATTTAATATCTTGTGGATATTTGATATCCTGTTGCCGTTATTAATGTCATGCAAAAAAATCTCGTTTCTGGTATGGGAGCCCCCCTTATATATATTCATTTTTTTCTATTTTTGGTATTTATTGTTATAGCGGCAACAGAAATACATCATATGTGAACATTTCAACGTTCAAGCTATCCCGGTTCATGAGATACAGCCTGATGACAGACAGACAGACGGACAGTCGGACAGACAGCGGCGTCTTAGTAATAGGGTCCCATTTTTACCCTTTGGGTACGGAACCCTAAAAAAACATGAGTCTCGACAAAATGTATGAAATAATTTGAAATTTGAATGTTATTCCAAATAAAAAGATTATCGACCCTCGAGAAAAAATATGGAGCGGCCTATTTCGCAGTTGGTTCCATAGTGAAAGTTGGTCCCATTGTAAAATAAATAAAATAAAATTGTTTATTAAGGCATAAGTTTACAGTAGTCTGAATAATTGACCCAAAGGCTCCTAAACTAGGAAACTATTTCAGGAGCCGATGGACTCTCCTATAGGTACCTACACAATTTAAAAAAAATACGCCAGTTATACTGAGCGCCACACAAATCGACGGATGGGAAGTTATGCGCAGAGGACTGCGCAAAAGCCGAAATATAGGCATTCGCGGAAGCCAGGGAGACGAGACGCCGGGGCACACCCGCCCGCCAACCTCGTGCCTCTCGCGCGCTCTCTACGACAGTACTACGACAGTCAGGGTCAGAACTGTGCACACATGCGCAATAATTAGCCAATCACGGCAAGTGTCATCTGCGGCTAACATCTCATCGGCCGATTTGTGTGGCGCTCAGTATACACATTAGAGACAATAAAATTTAGAGTTTAAAGTATAGTGTATAGTGTCATACACAATGATAAACAAAATGATCCGTTTTTGTTTATTTTTTAAGTTCGCGGTATTTAATTTTAATATGATGTAAATAAAATAAATAAACAAAATTTAAAATATAAAAGCTGTTCCATGCAAAATTGCAACTACGAATAAAAAAATAAAAATTCTCGAATACCGGGTCGATCCCATACTAAATTTGTTAATCATCATCATCATCATCATTTCGTGTCAATGGCTAACTTTTTTTTTTTTTTTGTTTTGTTGTTCATTATAATGTCGGTAGGTGAATCATACAAGTCGACGGATGTGAAATTAGCTACAATGCTGCGCAATGTCCAATCTTGATTGAAACTCACATAAAGCCGCACGTAGATTGGCTATTGCGCAGCTTGTAGCTAACTTCACATCCGCCAACTTGTGTGGCGCGGCCTATAGCGGCAGTGAAAGTAAACATACACAAAAGAGCCACAAATAAATTAACTGACATCAGTCTTTTATTCCCGAGACGCCGTGTCGGTTTACTTAATTAACCGACTTCCAAAAAAGAAGGAGGTTCTATGTTCGTCGGTATGTATTTTTTTGTGTATCTTCATCTCAGAGCAAATAAAAAAATCATGAGAGAATGTTGTGAACATACAAGTGAAGCCAACCAAATCTACGCCTCGCCGTGTACAGACAATTTCACACACATCAACGTACAATGAAACTACGCCTTGGCGGCACATTGTACCTACTAACTGGTCACACTAGTAGGTTATAATTTTTAATTTTAGCAAATTAAGTGATGAATGTGTAAGAATCAGCTACGAATGCAAGTAAAATAACGATAGAAGCACTTTATCATCGCCAAACTAGTAAAAGTAATACACTGTATTGTTATTTTTCATACAATTTATTTTCCACATTTAAAAAAAAATGGAGGGGTGAAAAAATCTAAATTAAATAATATATTTTTGGGAAGCCCATAAACCAAGCTTTCAAATGATGTATATATCATCTTGGTTCGATTTTTCTCTGAATAATATACCACTTGTGGACGTCACCTTTTAAAGAAATGGGCAGACCCGTTTTTGAAAAATGTACAATAATGTAAACAATTCGAGCGAAATTTTAGAATTTTGTTTACGATGGAAGGCGGGTTTGCCATATTTGCGAAAAATGATTATTTTGCTGTTGTTAGATCTCTGTGGGTTACAAGTGTAACGACAGGAAGAAACATCATAGCCATTTTTATCTGCAATTTTGATGATTACTAATTTTTTTTTTCTATGGAAATTAACTTGGTGTTCACACATTTTGTACTATTATATGCACAGTGCATTGCGAGACGGCTCCGCGTGCTAGCACTCGCCAACTTCAGAAAGGTCGCCGAATGCGACCGAAACTATAGTCGTTACGACTATCCTTACACGTGAGTTTAGTCCCGTTATATATATTACTAATTTAGTTTGTGATTTAATTTGATTGGTTTAATGGTATCTATAATACACGTCGCGCGGAACAAGTTGGCGGATGTGAAGCTAGCTACAAGCTGCGAAATATCCAATCAACGTGCGGCTTTATGTGAGCTTCAGTCAGGATTGGATATCGCGCAGCTTGTAGCTAACTTCACATCCGCCAACTTGTGTGGCGCGGACTATACCTTTAAACTACGACAAGCGGAAATATACTAAAATTTATTAAAATCAAGGTTTGAAGATGAACTTCCCTCCCATCAACTCCTATACGAAATTGTTAATTAGAAACACCACTCTAATGCTTCGGCTACATTAGCGGGCGAAGATTCGTATCGTGTTGGCGAGACAAAAACATCGTGTTCGGGTATAGGCGATGTTCTTGTCTACATTAAGGCAGGCGAAGATTCGTGTCGAGTTGACGCGATGCATCCAAAGAGAATGTAATAGTACACGACACTGAAATGACGTAGATGTAGCCACCTAAGCGAATATTGGCGCGACAAATCCCTTTGATTCGCGCCAGTTTACCGACAGCTCCCCGATACTACATCGTCTTCGCCCGAATACTACGCGATGACACGATGGACCCGGCCACATTTATCGCGTTAACACGAATATTCGCCATAGCCCGCTAATGTAGCCAAAGCATACATAACCAATATTTCACGAACCTCTACACATCAGTGCAAGAATCGTCACAAACACAATTAAAGAAGCCATTGCCCAGCTCTGTGGAGCATAGATTAATGATGAATGATACTAGGAAGAACAACGCCTAATGTTCTCGCTGCTTGCATTCGCCAACCGTTTGCGCGATTCAGCCGAGGCACCCGCGACACTAGCGACATCAGTTATAAACATACGAAACTATTTTGCATGCACTACAAAGTCCCACTGTTTGTTTTAGTACCCCATCTAGTACAAATATATGAAACTATTGCATGTAATATTTTAAAGTAATTATCGCTTTCTTATAATATTAGGATTTATTTTCACGACAAAACTTACAAAACACCAAAACTTAATTCTAAAATATTTTTTTATTTTATGGCGGAGTGCCTCCATACAAATTTCACTTGACCTTCTTTCGTAACCTGCTATGATTTTCAAGTTATTATTACTTAAGATAGACCTAATCTTGGCTTTTACATTGGCGATTTCAATAATATAATCATTTTATAGCCGAGAAATACATTATTTCAATCCAAAAATTCGGCTAATTTTACATTTGTAGTAGTGCAAGTTTTACTAGCACGTCATAATAGATTTTGAATGCTAAAAACGACGTTGTCAGACTGTGCAATGCAAGAATAGAGCGGCGCTATATCGCTGTGTTGGCGCGACGCGACGTTGCCGCTTTGCGTCAAAACATTTTTAGCATATAATCAAAAATACAAAAACCAAGTTGATTTCTTTACAAGCTATTATTTAATTTTTTCACCTGTCCTGATGTCCGCTTACCGACTGAGCTGAAATTTTGCATACATGTGTAAATCGCGTGACAATGCCAAATTATGATGATATAGTGCTGAGCTGATGATGGAGCTGAATGGAGGTCAAAGGAACTTCACAATGAAATTACACAACCTCAGAGAGATCATCGTAGAGCATCGTAGAGTTTGACCTTTTTTGAATCGTCTTGACGAGTAGTTTGTTTTTCAATGGTAACCAGGGTCAGATGATGGAGCAGGCAGAGTCATATGAACTCGGTATTGACATGACATAACCCCACCGAGTTTTAGCTCGTTTGATTAGTGTTGGCGAACAATTTATTTTTAGATGGTTGTCAGGCTCTGATCTGATGAACTCAGAAAAGAAATGACGCAACCCCATCGAGTATGGGCTCGCTAGCTTGGCCTTGACGAGCACTTTGGTGCTAGATGGTAACCAGGACCTGATGATGGAGCTGGAAGGTGGATTTAGAAACTCAGTAATAAAACGACATAGCTCCATCGAGTATGGACTTGTCTGATTTTCTGGTCAGGGTCTGGTGATGGAGCCATAGGAACTCAGTGATTAAATGACATAACCTCATCGAGTATGGGCTCGCTAGCTTGGCCTTGACGAGCACTTTGGTGCTAGATGGTAACCAGGGTCTGATGATGGAGCTGGAAGGTGGATTTAGGAACTCAGTAATGAAACTACATATCTCTATCGAATATGGACTCATCTGATTTATCATGACGAGTACTTAGGTACTAGACGGTAACCAGGGTCTGATGATGAAGCTGGAAGGTGACCATAGGAACTCGGTAATTAAATGACGTCACCCCATCCAGTCGGGTCGTTCCCGTAAGTTCTACTAGTAGAACTAGCGGCGTTACAGGTGTCACAGTAACAGCTGTCAAAGTGACAGCTGTCAAATATCAAAGTGATTTATCTTGGTTATTATCGATTGTAGAACACTGCTGTCTTTACAAAAGTGATAGAGCTTGACAAGATCTACATTTCGGATGACAGCTGTCAAACTTCAAAGTGATTTATCTCGATTATTATCGATTGCAGACCACCGTTGTCTTCACAAAAGTGATAGAGCTCGACGAGATCTACATTTCGGATGACAGCTGTCAAACTTCAAAGTGATTTATCTCGGTTATTATCGATTGTAGAACACGGCTGTCTTCACAAAAGTGATAGAGCTCGACAAGATCTACATTTCGGATGACAGCTGTCAAGCCACTAGTTCTACTAGTAGTACTAATAGTAGAACTTACAGGAACGTTCCGACTCGATGCGGTTATGGCGTTTATTTACTGAGTATCTATGGTCACCTTCCAGCCTCATCATCAGACCCTGGGTACCATCTAGTGCCAAAGTACTCGTCAAGAATAGTAAAAGAGTAATTGTAAAACACTTAGTAGCAAATAAAGAATATGAATATGAATATGAAGACGAAACAAACGAGATGAGACTTGATGGAGCTATGTCGTGTAATTACTTAGTTTCTATGACCACCTTCGAGCTCCATCATCAGAGCCTGGTTACCATCTAGCACCAAACTACTCGTCATGACTATTCAAATGAGCCCAAACTCGATGAGATTGTGTCGTTTCATTGCGATGTTCCTTTGGCCAGCAACCTTCCAGCTTTATCATCTGATCAGTCATCATAATCTTTCGTTGTCACGCGATTCGCATATCATGCATACTATGCAACTTACTGGGAACAAATTATTAGCTAATCTATGTACAATAAATAAAGAAAAAAAAATCTTCAGCAAAATTGAATATTTCGAATCTAAGATTCGAACTCAGTACTTCAGATTGGAAATTCTTCACATCACAGTACAACTTTACTATTTGAGAAGATGACAATGTGACCAATTTTGATGTATAGTTATTACTGTTAATTTCATTTGCTAGTGTGTGTGTTTTGTTTACACGCACGAGAGTAGATCTTTTCATTGACCTTTTCTCAGGAGTTTAGGTACCAAAAGTTTCAATTGTGTTTTATACGCCTAAAGAATGAAAGGAAATATTCTCAAAAATACTTTAAAAATGTTATTTCTTGCTAAATAATGAAAAATAAATAAATAACATTAGTTTCGAAGAAATAGCGCCATCTCCCGGATTAATTTGCTTAGCTCCACGTGTCAAAAACCCTTAAAGTTGCAATATATCGTCACACTGCACTTATAATTCGTTACTTTTATAATTTTCACGAATAAAAAGCTGAACTAAAATTGATGATTGTTATTTTTAATCTTTCGCGATTTGAGCACATTATCCTTATACTACGTATAAGCTGCGCCACACTAGTTGGCGGATGTGAAGTTGGCTGCAAGCTGCGCAATATCCAATCAGCGCGCGGCTTTGTGTGAGCGTCAGGATGATGCTAACTTCATGAGCTAACTTCGTTCCCGCCAACTTGTGTGGCGCGGCCTATACAAGCATGTTGCTTACCAAATTGCGGGGACTTTCATAGGTGTATTTATGTTCATCATACAAATAACATCTACTACGGAACCAACTGCAAAATCCTACTAATATTATAAACGTGAAAGTTTGTGAGGATGGATGGATGGATGGATGTATGGATGTTTGTTACTCTTTCACGCAAAAACTACTGAACGGATTGAGATGAAACTTTGCAATATTATAGCTTATATATCAGAATAACACATGGGCTATAAATTATAATGATATTTTGCGTATGCGGGCGAAGCCGCGGGTAAAAGTAAAAGTAAGTAAGTTCGTATAGGCCGGGTGGCTAGCCCTGGTGTCAGAGTTGTTAGGCCGCCTGAAGGCCTCTGACATGGCTAAACGGTTGAAACAACCGGGACCTACAATTTAACGTGTCATCCGAGCCACGGTAGCGCTCAGTTGGAAAATGCCACCCGCGGTCACCCATCGAAATACTGACCGTGCGGAACGTTGCTTAATTTCGGTGATCGCTGAAGCCGCGGGTAAAAACTAGTAGCAAAATAAAAATCTCCTGTTTCATACAAGAAGTTAATTGACTCTCGCGAAAAATAAATCCCTTTTGATCAATGATTACCTTCGCCTTAAGGTAACAACTCAGTTTCCGGTTTCGTGGAATTTTCGGAATTTGTACGGAACCCTCGGCTAACGAGCCTGACTCGCATGTGTCCGGTTATTATTAGTTTTGAAATTTCATTACATTTTTACGCGACATAGCTAAAAAATATGCGCAAATTTCACTAAATTTAGCCTTGTACAAATACAAAAATATTATTTTTTTAAAATACCATAGGTATAGACCGAATCATACAAGTCGACGGATGTGAAGTTAGCTACAAACTGCGCGAAACCCAATCAACGTGCAGCTTTAAATAAATAAATAAATATTTCTTATTCTTATGTGAGCTTCAGTTAAAGTACAACGTGAGTGTCTTCAAATCCCGAGTAAATAGGTATCTTCTAGGTAAGCGTGCTACACCCTAGACCGCACATCTGCTTAACATCAGGCAGTGTGTAGTCAAACGCAAACCTATTCGAAATAAAAAAAATAAAAAAAAAAAGTCACGATTGTATATTGCGCAGCTTGTAGCTAACTTCACATCCGACGACTTGTATGATTCGGCCTATAATTGCAATTAAAATTGAATCTTATGACCAATGCTACAAGAGTCATCTTTGCACAACTCAAACTCACCTACAACTGAATATGCCCTCGGCCTGTAAGCCGATGGCCTCAACGTCGGCTTTCGCTATACTGTCGGCGCTCCTATCGCCGCCCTGCTCGAATTCCTTCTTGAAGATAGAGAGGAGACAACTGATACGGTAGTCGAGTCGCACATCCAGTATGAACTGAAAATAAAAATAGCTATTTTAAAAACAGATTCGTAGTTAGTGGAAGCCGTGGTGGTCTGGCTGGAGGTAGCGACAATCGTGAAGTCGTGGGTTCAAATCCCGGTCACGTATCAATGAGTTTCTTTGAAACTTATGTACGGAATTTCACACCATTGGCTTTTCGATGAAGGAAAACATCATAAGGCAACCTGCATACGTTCCACGAATTCGATGGCGTATGTGAATCCACTAACCCGCACTGGGCCAGCGAGGTGGATCAAATCCCAATTGCACCCTTCGTGTGTAGGCTTACGTCCTGCAGTGGACTATTAAAAGGCTGATACAGTACTACTAGTGCAAAGGCAGATTTAAAAGTTGCTTCACATATAAGCGGTCCGGAACAGTCGGTTCATATAATAAATAGGTAATCAATTTATAAACACTTACATGCTTTGCATTGATGTGTTCGAAGGACCAGGATAGCATAAATGGATAATAGATACCTGCAATATCTCGATGATTTTGAGCTTGGTGTCCATAACGAGAGGGTGTTCCCTCGCTAGCACCAGCGCAGAGGGGCTCCGCTGTAGCCCCGCGGGCGCCGCTGCGGTATTACTGCTTGCTGGCTGGAAAACACGAAAATTCAATCAATAACACTTTGTAAGGGTTCTTACCTTCTTAAACATCTTAATAGTTAAAAGATTTAAAAAAAAATAGTAATAATGAAAACCAACTGTTTACGTTCGTTAGCATTTATGACGTAAACAAACTTTAGACTGTCGCGCGGTTTGGCCAATCAGCGCCGTTCGCGCCAATATCCGTAACGGCTGCCGGCCGTGCATGACCTTTCGTGACATTCGACGACGAGGAAGTCACCTCGCGCTATCGTTTGGATCTCCTTTTCTACTTTTACTTAGTTCTCTTGAAAAGTTGTGTAATTTCGTGGAATTACCACTAACTGCTGTTTAATTACTACTGTGATTAGCTATACCCCAAACTGGGGTTCAATCGCATGGCAAGTAAGAACGTCGCTCTCCGCTTGCCCACTGAAACGGACTCTTCAGACGACGTCACTTGCCCCGTGCCCTACTCACACTCGTATCACGTTTTGTTCTACACGACGAGGGTAAACTACATCGGTCTCTTCAGACTAGGCCACTTGGTGCCCTGGTATCTCCGAGGCGAAGTTGCCAGCTGCCCTACTAATTGTCAGCTGCCCTACAACTGCGCACTTCGGGGACGACTCGCCACCTACGGATCCGACGCCACCGCTCGCGACGGATTGCGAATTCAAGGCCAGTGTCTAGTTTATACGGTTTAACAACGCGTCTCGGTTTATGAAAGTGCCTTACCCGACCCATCTAGATTATTTATATCTTCCAAATCATAACTACCCTCATATTTAACTTTGCTGATTGTTTTTTTAAAATATATACCTTTTTGTTAACTATCTAGTTGTTCTTATTACCTCCATATACTTAGGTTGTAGATTAACTAGAAACGTTATAACTTTATTTTACAACCACATTACAGATAAATAATTTTAAAAATATTACTTTTTAAAATACGAGCTTTTGAGATCCTAGATGTAGCAGCAGAGCGTTAGCCAAGACAAGTAAAACGAGCCCAAACACGACGGGTCTATCTTGTTTAGTACAGAAGTTCCTATGGCCACCTTCCGATTCATCATCATCATCATCTCCATGGTATATTATTACATTGTCATGCGATATACATATGCGTGCAAAATTTCAGCTCAATTGGAAACCGGGAAGTTGGTCAAATTTAACTTGCAAGTTTCCAATACCAATAATACCAATATTCGGCTGGTTAATAATTATTCTTAGATGTTACTTAAAGGCAATGGATCATTTTTAATGAAAAATGGTACGTCAGTATTGGTGAAGCCGTGGTGGTCTAGAGGTAGTACACCCGCCTTACAATTGTAAGGTCGTGAGTTCAAATCCCGGTCCGGTACAAATGAGTTCTTTGGAAAAATAGCGGTTAGAATATTATTTTCTTTATACAACGCGTTTCTTTGGATACATATTATAAGATATCAATATACTCATCATAATGACTTAATTTTACTCCAACCCCGAAACAATCATGAATCCAATCATGTTAGGGAACAGCTTGTAATAGTAAAAGTAGTAAGTGTAAAAGTCCCTAGAACTAGAAAGTAGAACTAGAAAGTGTCCGAAGTAGTCCCTAGAATATGTCCAAAGTGTTTATATAATTTATTTATACTTACGTTTCTTGCAACGGATCCAAGTGTGATAGAAGTCATCACGGCTCCCATATCTCCTATACTTCTCAGCACCCCTCCCTCCGCTGTTGAATCAAACGTTACAAATCAATCACCTAAACACTTACACACTAAGTGCACTGAAAAAAATCAAAACAATAAGATCTTGCGAAATGGGACCAGACATTCAAAAAATCGATTAAAATATGCTAAATAAATGCGCAGAATAGAACAACCGCACCGAATGCTTAATTTAAATATATATCATATTTTAACTAGTTTTTTTTTCAAGGCCATCACACCGCCACATTTTACAAGCAATGTTAAAACATAATAAGAACCGAAAAGTAAGTGCGCGTGGGCCAGTCGACGGGAGCGCGCGTATTCCCTGACGAAGGAGTACTAATTACTCTGAAACCGGTCGGGTTCCCAGCGGCCCGGCCGCGATATTATACGTGAGTAAAAACCGGCGTTTTCTTTAGTATAATGTATTCTCACGCGAGTTTTAATGAAGATCCGAAAATATGAAATTCCTTTAAAAGAAGATTGTTATGTAAGGAAATAGTAGAAAAACTGTTTTCCACAACAAATAAAGCAAATAATTGAACACTGTACAAGGTATTGGCCCAAGCTCGATATATTTTTGCATTAACTCTTTTGAAGATGAAGTTCCGCAAAGTAACGCCTCATTCAGTCAACTATAAATGATGAATCATTATATTTCACCGAAAATGGCACAAGCTACTTCAACTATTGCAATGTATGTACAAAAATCAAATATTTCATTTTTAAATTGATAATTTTTCAACAGATTTAAATATAATCAAGTATATGAACTAATATGAAGTATCAAGCAAAAAAAAAATATCATCAGAATCGATTCATAATTGGGGAATGATCGCTTGACAAACACACAATAATTATTTTTTTGCGAATATTTCGCACGGATCGAAAAACGTCACAGCCGATTTCGATAAAATTTAAATGGGACAAATTTCGAAAAGCCGTGGCTGTTCGTAAGGCGTGGTGGTCAAGAGGTAGTGACACCCGCCTTACAATCGTGAGGTCGTGGGTTCGAATCCCCGGTCCCGTACCAATGAGTTCTTTGGAATTTATGTACGGAATTTCACACCACAGGCTTTTCGGTGAAGGAAAACATCGTGAGGCAACCTGCATACGTCCGTAGAAGAAATTCGATGGCGTATGTGAATCCACCAACCCGCACTGGGCCAGCGTGGTGGATATCGCCCAATCACCCTTCGTGGGTAGGCCTACGTCCTGCAGTGGACTACTAAAAAGGCTGGTACAGTACAGTACAATTTTGAAAAATACTCTTTCCAATAAAAAAGAACTATCGAAATCAGACCACTACTTAAAAAGTTATGCTACACATACGAGAACTCAGGAAGAGACTAAATCTCACGACACAGGGCCACCCTAGTGTGAGATTTAGGGTTCCACTCTGGAAGTTTGTAAATTTAATCTAAGTACCTACCTACTAACATTACTATAAGCATCATCAAGATTTACTAAATCCAAAACCTGTAACTTTTTGAGCACAATAAACGTTATCTTACATAAAAATATAATATCTACGCGTCGAATTAATTACCTCCTCCGTTTCGTCGGTCAAAAATATAGTCGATTTGAGGCCTATGTCCAGCAGTGGACGTTCTAACACTGATGAATGGATGGACGATTCAACCCAACTTACAAAATTGTAACTATAGAGTTTGAAGAATGATTTTATTAAGCTGGGTACTTACGCTTTTTCATTTCATTTTCCTGAGCTGCTTGTATGACAGATAAGTGTTCGATTAAATACAAATAATCTGCTAAGTGTGAGTTGGACTCGCGCACGAAGGGTTCCGTACTAAAAATGCAGGTTTGTTGTATGGGAGCCCCCTTAAATACATATTATTTGTTTTTAGTATTTGTTGTTATAGCGGCAACAGAAATACGTCATCTGTGAAAATTTCGATGTTCTAGCTATCACCGTTCATGAGAGGCTGGTCACAGACAGCCGGACAGCGGAGTCTTATTAGTAATAGGGTTCCATTTTAACCCTTGAAGTACAGAACTCTAAAAAGACAAGAGCAGTCACTAACTAGTGGACTACAAATACTTCTTAATCTCTTTAATATACAAATAAGATTATAAAAATATGTAAAGTAAAATGTACTTAGTCGTAGTAAATTCACAAAGTGAGCATTACTTATCATATGTAGTCTTATTCCTATTACATTACCTAACATTTTGTAATGAAGCTGTCTATTTTTGTTTGTCTGTTTTAAGCTGTATTTTTCATAAACACACGAAATACTTATCAAAATATATAATTTAAGGTTTGTTAACCAAATCTAATACCAATTTAACAACTTTAGTAATTACTTAATTAGCCATTAGTTATTCATATCAAGATAACGTTCAGTATTAATTATATGACCAGTTACAAAATGATTGCTTTAACACCATTGATAAGATTGTCTTAATTTATAGTTAAGTACAGAATGATGAATAAAGATAATACTTGTTTTTTTTCAAAACACATAAATGAAAGAAGTAGTTTTAGGCTCAGAGCAAATAAAAAATCAAGAGAGAACGTCGTTGAACGGTTTTTTATACATGTGAGTGCGTCACGTCGGTGTTGCGCCGCCATAGTTCGACTGACGCACCAAGGCGTAGTTTCCTTGTACGTGTATGTGTGTGTAATCGTGTCTGTACACGGCAAGGCGAAGTTTTGCCGGCTTCACTTGTTTATTTCTCAACATTCTGTCTTGATTTTTTTATTTGGTCTGACTTTATCTCACGTTTTGTTTATTTTGAATTTTTATTTCTTAGTTAATTTCCAAATTTCCCATGTTCGTAACATATATCACATATTTAACTTGACAATTTTGACATATTTCCAAAAAAAAGGACTATCCAGACAATTTCAAAAATCTCCTAAATTATTTTTATCTAATATATGATAGTACAAACTAGTTTGAAGTATTATTATCTAATAACTTCAGTTCCCCGACACTCACACATACTTATGGCTCATTGGAGTTGTGCGAGGTTGTAGGTATAGGTCAATTCACACAACTCTACAAACTCCGTATAATCCAATCCTCTCGTAGCTGTTTTATGAGCTTCAGTCAGGTTTGGGCTATCCGCAGCTTGTAGCTAACGTCACAGCCGCCAAGTTGTGAAGTTGTGTGATTCGTCCTGTATAGTATGACTTACATAGCCGTGGTGGTCAAGAGGAAGTGACACCCACCTTACAATCGTGAGGTCGTGGGTTCAAATCCCCGGTCCCGTACCAATGAGTTCTTCGGAATTTATGTACGGAATTTCACACCACTGGCTTATCGGTGAAGGAAAACATCGTGAGGCAACCTGCATGCGTCCGTAGAAGGAATTCGATGGCGTATGTGAATCTACCAACCCGCACTGGGCCAGTGTGGTGGATATGGCCCAACCACCCTTCGTGGGTAGGCCTACGTCCTGCAGTGGACTATTAAAAAGGCTGGTACAGGTACAGGTACAGCATGACTCACATTCGACGCCAGTCTCGCCGAGCGCGTTAGTCTCGTTCAGCAGGTCCATAGCCGTAACGCAGTCTAATATGCTCAGCAGAGTTTTGGTCAATCGGAGGAGGTCGCTGAAACTGGATACAAAAAAAACATGTATTTCACTTAACACGTCATGTAACATCACGGCATGATGACTCGGTAATAAATAAAAAAAAATGTATTATACTCCATAACATTTAACTTGATCTCTGCGACAGTGACATTGACGTAGAAGATTGACGTTTTTAGAGTTGGGATAGTGGTGGAAAAAATCGATTTTCAAACAATGTTGTAATGAAATCGAATGAGTAGTTGAAGGTGAGAAATTGGATTTTATTTACTTACTATTATTTAAGATCAAGTATGTACACATGTAAATAATGTTATGATATTAATTAAATACTCATAATAATGTAACGATAGTATTTATCGACGTTATTCACTATTGTCGATGCTAATGCAACATACAATTGGGTTTAATTTAATAACACATGTAAAAAAAATTATGATATTAAAATATACAATAAAATTAATGATAAATTAAGTTTTATTTAAAATATCGTTTTATAAACTATCAATATTTTAAATAAAACTCTATCTAAAACTCTGTGATCACGATCATTCGTCGCCCATCACTAATCGGCATGCCCATAAAGTATGACATTGACAGGTACTGGCTATACTATTAAGAAATTCAGGACTTCATAGGCGTGATTTTTCTGACAGCTGTCGCAGAGATCAAGTTAAATTTTATAGAATTGACAACAGATAAATGCGTGTGTAATATTTTTTGAACTTCTATCTGGCAGACACAGACTAATTGTATTTTTAAGTCATGCCTATTCAATTCGTTTATTTAAGGAAAATACTTAATAATATTCGAATTAGAAATGAGATCCATAGAACCAAAATTAACGACATAGCCCAGCGAATAAGAAAGTTGAAATGGCAGCAGGGCACATAGCACGGAGGACTGATGACCGATGCAGGCGAAAAGTTCTCGAATAGCCACCCACAAGGTGAAAGGATGACCTCATTAAGACCGCAGGTTTGCGCTGGATGCATGCCGCTTCCAACCTGTTTTACTGGAGATCTATTAGAGTGGCCTGTCTATCAGTGGTGGTCCTGTTGCAGATGGATTGATG
The DNA here is from genome assembly GCA_949316475.1 of Hypomecis punctinalis. Lineage (NCBI taxonomy): Eukaryota > Metazoa > Arthropoda > Insecta > Lepidoptera > Geometridae > Hypomecis > Hypomecis punctinalis. Next base: position 13,788,741 of record OX438819.1, on the reverse strand, counting down.
GATGGACTCTTTTTTTTTTTTATTTCGAATACGTTCGCGTTTGACTACACTCTGCCTGATGTTGAGCAGATGTGCGGTTTAGGGTGTAGCACGCTTACCTAGAAGATACCTGTTTACTCAGGATTTGAAGACACTCACGTTGTACTTTAACGGGAAGACAGCCCCAGGCAAAGCGTTCCACATTCTGGCTGTTCGTATGAGGAATGAGGATTCGAAACGCTTGGTTCTAACGCGCGGAATGTCCACCATAAAAGGGTGGCGCTTTGGTCGCGTCTGTCTAGCCGTACGATAGAAGAAAGAGGCAGGGGGGACCAGACTCACCTATAGAACCCGAAGTATATCAGTTCCCTCGCGAGTTTGACCACCTCGAAGGTCAACTTGTTCTGGTCGTGGTCGCTAAAATACCACGTTTTAGTGACCACGTTGCACAGGTAGTTCTCCACGAAACATATTGTCGATGCGAACTGCTCCTTCACTTTCTCCCGGTTCGCGTCGGGACCGCCTTTCACGCATTGGTAGCTGGAAATGAAAATAGAATAGGTAAAGATTTTTATTGACTTGGGAAAACGATATTCAAAAACACGAGAACAAACCTCGTCAATGACCTCGAACTTCAAAAAAAGGTCACTGAAATCGAAGTACAAAAAAGGTCACTGACCTCGAACTATAATAATAAGTTCCCTGACTTCGGACTGTCTTTTTTTCATGGATGAAGAATCGTAATGGCATTTGCTTTAAAAATAAGTCGTACTATAAGTTACTTGATTATACCGCCCATAATGAACCAATTTTGATAATTCTTAGTTTGTTTGTTTGATGATCTACTCATAGATTACCTACTTCAGAGATGAACACATTTAAATTTTATCGAAATAGGTTTAAAAAAAACCGGACAAGTGTGAGTCAGGCTCGCACATCGAGGGTTCCGTACAAACACATTGTTAAAATAATTAAAAACCTGTTTTAGCGCGTGCTAATGAAGTTCTTTTATATGATACCTTACATGATACGATTTACTCACTTTGAATTTTGAGCCCATATTTTGTGAATTTTGAGGCCCTATTTATTTGTGATGTAAATAAAATGTACAGTTTTCAGATTTATTCCTATATGTGTACTCTAAGACAATGCTTCTCGCCAAATTTCATAGTTCTATGTCAACGGGAAGTACCCTGTAGGTTTTGATTTTTGTGAGTGTCGAAATATGCGTTTTTTACGACATAAACGGCTCTAACTTTTTTAAACGACTACTGAGAAGCTTGTCTTTTCCACAACAGCAAGAATTCATCGATATACGTATACAGTTTAAATTTCAACTCGATATCTTTACGCGTTCTCGAGATAAAGAGTCTTGACATACACACAGACGGACAGACGGACAACAAAGTGATCCTATAAGGGTTCCGTTTTTTCCTTTTGAGGTACGGAACCCTAAAAACAACAATGATCTAAAAATAGCATAAATTGGTTCAAGAGAACTATTCGAATTTTGTTCGTTGATTGCAATTATTGTAGATTTTGCCACTTTTGGAGAAAAAATATATATGTAGGGGTCAATGACCTCGGTTGGTAGATGTGCAGGTTTCACATATAGAATAAGCATGTCATCTGTGTTTTTAAGTAGTCGTATAAATATGAAGCGGTATGACAGTATAGGTCGTGCCACCAAGGATGACACTTGACGAACGTCAGTGGTGGGCGATCTTGCGCAGGTACAGTCGTGTACAAACTATCCAGAATTTGTACATCTATTAAACGTTTTATAAACGTTTTTTACGTTTGTGTTTGTATATCTATTATCCAAAATTTGTATATTTATTACAAAGTGGTTTCTTAAGTCTCATCTTTGGTGGCACACACTATACTTACTCTCGTATCTGTATGGGGTCAGTGACCTCGGTCCACAGTCGTGCATATTTGACCGGTATGGCCGGCTCCTGTGGGTGAGATACGTGCAGGTGTACACTGCACCAGTACTTACTCTCGTATCTGTATGAGGTCGGTGACCTCGGTCCACAGTCGCGCGTATTCGACCGGCGTGACCGGCTCCTGTGGGTGAGACACGTGCAGGTGTACCAGTACTTACTCTCGTATCTGTATGAGGTCAGTGACCTCGGTCCACAGTCGCGCGTATTTGACCGGCGTGACCGGCTCCTGCGGGTCGCGGTCGGCGTGCAGGTGTAGCATGAGGCGGCAGAATGAAGCTCGCAGTTCGTAAGATAAGTCCGAATTTGACATACATCTGAAAATACATTTTGATAAAAATGTTTTCTACATTTATTTTTCTATTCTTTTAAAACAAAAGATTTGAAACCATATTCTTGAACGTTATTTACTGACTTTCTATAGTTTTAAAAATTAGGCAAGGCTAAGTCACAATAAATTAGTAATATATTAATGCACAATTTGTACAATGTACAAGCAATTTAATTCCCAAATAAAGTTCAAGTCGCAAGGTTACATTTTGCGGCACAAGTCTTTAAATGAATCTTCATTTGCTCAGATACACTATTCAAAGCTGTAAGGTACTGTCTATTCAGACACATATTTGAAAATAAACTGGGCTTATTTTGTAGTCTGTAGTAATCCAATATGGCCGCCACTTCGATTACTCTGTCAATAGAGGAAAAATATGAATTCCAAACTCATTGTAATATCAATATGATGTGTAATTGCGCAGATATACTGTATGTAGCTAATATATACATAAATATATAGATAGCTAAATACTTTCTAATCAAGAACATAATTATTTGAGATTAAGTCCAGTTGATGTCTAGTAATCCAATATGGCCGCCGCTTCGCTAGTTGGTCAATAAAAGAAAATATACATTTCGCACTCACTGTAGTATCAATTTGATGTGCAATTGCGCAGTTAGACTGATCAAAGCTAGGTAATGTCTATTCAGACACATATTTGAGTTATATTTAAGTCCACAGTTGAAGTCTGTAGCAATTCAATATGGCCGCCGCTTGGCTCAATCAGTCAATGAAAATAAATACGCATTTCATACTCACTGTAATATCAATTTTATATGTAATTGTGCAGATAGGCTGTTTAAAGCTAAATACTGCCTATTCAAGCACATATTAGAGAATAAGTCCAATTGATGTCTGTAGTAATCCAAAATGGCCGCCGCTTCGCACGTTGGGTCGCGTCGCGCGTCAGCGGCTAGCTTCGTAAGAGAGCGCTTACACTGGAAATGTAACAAAAATAGCTTATTAAATAGAAGAGAAATTCGAATTAAAGTTCTTGGCAGCCACGATGTTAGCTACAAGCTGCAAGCTGCGCGAGCATTGGGTTATCCGCAGCTTAGAGCTGATATCACAGCCGTCAACTTGTTCGATTAAGCTTAATGGTGTATTAAGTATAACCTTTTGACCGACATGATTTGCGCCCGGAAGTACTCGTTAATTGAAGGCGACTTTGACGGTTAAAAGGTTAAACGATTAAGTCAGTGCGCGAAAATGACCCTCAATGTAAATAAAATAAATACCTCCTCACCCCGACGTTTCCACCGTGACCACGGCCGATGCAACTCGGTGGACACGTCTGGATGATGAGGTATTTATCTTGTAATTTTAGGGCGCGAATAGTCCCGTAGTATATAACTTACAATCTCTGACAATAGGGCTAGCCATTTGGCAAATCAACTAACCTCTCTGTTGTTCCAAAAGAGCATGACTTCATCTTCTACTTTATATTTGCTCTTTTCGTCGACGCTTTTTACAGATGCCAATCTGTAAAGTAAATTATGAAATATAATTACACCATTTCTGGATATCCCTGTATTAAGTAAATTCATTTCCATTCATCCATTCCACATCCATTTTTGATATATTATGTCGCATCGATTCGTGCAAGCTATTCGAATTCTGTACACGGTGGAACGCGGTGATTCGCGTTACCTACCTGGTTTCGATGAGTATGTCCGAATTGTTAGCACACAGCACACTCTTGCATATGAGTTCCTGAGTGACGGCGATAGCTTTCTTGTTGGAAATGCAGAGGTCGCTCAAGTAGTCTAGGAACCGAGACTGCCACGTCTTCATGTTTTTACGGACGAGGCCTGGAAAATATTTTTCAAAGTGAGTCAAAATCGACTTGAAAGAAGTCGGTTACATACAAAAATTGTTACAAACAAAAATCAATGCCGTGGTGGTCCAGTGTCTGTAGTACTGGCCTTACAATCGTTAGTCGTTAAAAGCCTGGTCCCGTACCAATGAAACTTATGAACGGGATTTCACACTACTGGCTTTTCGGTAAAGGGAAAAATCGCGACTAATAGCGAGGCAACCTTTATGTATAAATCTGTATAAGAAAATCGATGGCGTATACAATCGTCGATGGCCTAATCCTCTCCGTGGGTAGGTCTATGTTCAGCAGTAAACTATTAAAAAAGCTGATACAGTATAGTACAATCGTACAATGTTCGAACATCTCGATCTCCGAGGCCGTGATGTGTTTCTCTAAGAGCAAGCCCGATACACAGTTATCTCTTCCTTTCAACTTTCAACTCACCTACGAACATCTCGATCTCCGAGGCCGTGATGTGTTTCTCTAAGAGCAAGCCCGATACACAGTTATCTCTTCCTTTCAACCTTCAACTCACCTACGAACGTCTCGATCTCCGAGGCCGTGATGTGTTTCTCTAAGAGCAAGCCCGATACACAGTTATCTCTTCCTTTCAACTTTCAACTCACCTACGAACATCTCGATCTCCGAGGCCGTGATGTGTTTCTCTAAGAGCAAGCCCGATACACAGTTATCTCTTCCTTTCAACCTTCAACTCACCTACGAACGTCTCGATCTCCGAGGCCGTGATGTGTTTCTCTAAGAGCAAGCCCGATACACAGTTATCTCTTCCTTTCAACTTTCAACTCACCTACGAACATCTCGATCTCCGAGGCCGTGATGTGTTTCTCTAAGAGCAAGCCCGATACACAGTTATCTCTTCCTTTCAACCTTCAACTCACCTACGAACGTCTCGATCTCCGAGGCCGTGATGTGTTTCTCTAAGAGCAAGCCCGATACACAGTTATCTCTTCCTTTCAACTTTCAACTCACCTACGAACATCTCGATCTCCGAGGCCGTGATGTGTTTCTCTAAGAGCAAGCCCGATACACAGTTATCTCTTCCTTTCAACCTTCAACTCACCTACGAACGTCTCGATCTCCGAGGCCGTGATGTGTTTCTCTAAGAGCAAGCCCGATACACAGTTATCTCTTCCTTTCAACTTTCAACTCACCTACGAACATCTCGATCTCCGAGGCCGTGATGTGTTTCTCTAAGAGCAAGCCCGATACACAGTTATCTCTTCCTTTCAACCTTCAACTCACCTACGAACGTCTCGATCTCCGAGGCCGTGATGTGTTTCTCTAAGAGCAAGCCCGATACACAGTTATCTCTTCCTTTCAACCTTCAACTCACCTACGAACGTCTCGATCTCCGAGGCCGTGATGTGTTTTTCTAAGAGCAAGCCCGATACACAGTTATCTCTTCCTTTCAACTTTCAACTCACCTACGAACATCTCGATCTCCGAGGCCGTGATGTGTTTCTCTAAGAGCAAGCCCGATACACAGTTATCTCTTCCTTTCAACCTTCAACTCACCTACGAACGTCTCGATCTCCGAGGCCGTGATGTGTTTCTCTAAGAGCAAGCCCGATACACAGTTATCTCTTCCTTTCAACCTTCAACTCACCTACGAACGTCTCGATCTCCGAGGCCGTGATGTGTTTCTCTAAGAGCAAGCCCGATACACAGTTATCTCTTCCTTTCAACCTTCAACTCACCTACGAACGTCTCGATCTCCGAGGCCGTGATGTGTTTCTCTAAGAGCAAGCCCGATACACAGTTATCTCTTCCTTTCAATCTTCAACTCACCTACGAACGTCTCGATCTCCGAGGCCGTGATGTGTTTCTCTAAAAGCAAGCCCGATACACAGTTATCTCTTCCTTTCAACCTTCAACTCACCTACGAACGTCTCGATCTCCGAGGCCGTGATGTGTTTCTCTAAGAGCAAGCCCGATACACAGTTATCTCTTACTTTCAACCTTCAACTCACCTACGAACGTCTCGATCTCCGAGGCCGTGATGTGTTTCTCTAAGAGCAAGCCCGATACACAGTTATCTCTTACTTTCAACCTTCAACTCACCTACAAACGTCTCGATCTCCGAGGCCGTGATGTGTTTCTCTAACAGTTTCCTGTTGTTGTGCAGCAGCGCAGTTATAGTGTCTTCTGCTAAGATGTCGTAACCGATTTGCTTCTGCATGAAGCCGAAATGTTTTGCTATGTATTCCTGAAATAAAAATGGAGATACATTTTTTTATTAAAATTGAACAATCGTGCTTAAAACACGAAATAATGGCGAGGAGGATGAGGAACAGGTGGTTACAGGCCGAGATTATACAGGCAAATCTTGTCTACTATGCTGACAGGGGAGTGATTAAGACAATCTTTATGAACAACTATCACTGAGAAGCCAACCCTGAATTCGAGAATGAGAAACAGCAGTTTCATCATTGTGGCGTTTTCGAGTTGCGATTTTAAATAGGACAGGGAATTTTTTCGAATCGAATGAGATAAAAATCATTTTTAGGGTTCCGTATCTCAAACGGAAAAAACGGAACCCTTATAGGATCACTTTGTTGTCCGTCTGTGTGTATGTCAAGACTTATATCTCGGGAACGCGTAAAGATATCGAGTTGAAATTTTAACTCTATACGCATATCTATATGGTGTCTTGCAGTTGTGTAAAAAAAAAACTACTCTTTCATCGTTTAAAAAAGTTAGAGCCGTTTATGTCGTAAAAAACCGCATATTTCGACACTCACAAAAATCAAAACCTACAGGGTACTTCCCGTTGACATAGAACTATGAAATTTGGCGAGAAGCATTGTCTCAAAGTACACATATAGGAATAAATCTAAAAACTGTACATTTTTATTTAAGTCACAAAAAAATAGGGCCTCGAAATTTACAAAATATAGGTTCAAAATTCAAAGTGAGTGAATCGTGTCATGTAAAAGAACTTCATTAGCACATGCTAAAACAGGTTTTTAATTATTTAAACAATGTGTAATTTTCGATGTATGACGAGAAAAGTGAAAAAAAAAACTTTTTTGTCGATGGTTATAGTATAGATATTTTAACAACTTACTTCCCAATTTTGTGAAATTTTCTGGATTTGTACGGAACCCTCGATGTGCCGGTGGTCCCTCGGTGGTCAAGTGTTCGGTTTTTTTATCCACTTTCAGCGAGCTCTTCTGATTGGCCAAGACTCTGTTTAGCATTCTCGACTGCGTAATGACTAAATTATGGGTCTCGGTTGTTTCAACCGTTTAACCATGTCAACGGCTGTAAGGCGGCTTGGCAATTCTGACACCAGGGCTGGCCGCCGGGCCTATACGAACTTACTAATGTTTTTCAAAATGTTACCTGATTTTTCCTATAGTCCTGCTGGCTGAGCCTGAGTATCCGGTAACAGAGCCTGAATATGTACTTGTAGGCCGCATAGCGCGGGTCGTACAGCTCTTCGATCTTGAGGAACGCCTCACCCTCGGGCGTCTCTTGGAACGGACCCTGGAACACGGCGGCGAGTGTGAAATAAACCATATAAAATACATAAGGTGCGTTCGGATAGCCTACTGGTGGCAAAAATAACAGTTAAAAACGCTAAGAATATAACTATATATGTTTTTATTTAATGCGCACCCCGTCCATTATTTATACGCTATCTATCCTCTCCATCCTAAGGTTGCCTGGCAGAGATCGCTATTAGCGATAAGGCCGCCCTTTGTTACACTGTTTTTGTATCTTTATTTCTTCTTATTAAGGTTATTTCTTGGTGTGCAATAAAGCGTTTATCTATCTATCTAAGAACGATCACATTCAGCGTTTGTTTTGAGAATGTGTGAGCTAAAGTTGCATTTTTATGTTTTCATTCACCGTTCGTATAGCTTAAAAACAGTTAAAAATGCCATCGTGAACTGCCACTTTTGACCCATCTGCGGAGGTGGGTTCTTTGTGATCGTTTGAATTTGACGTTTCAGCGTTCGTTTTGTGAAGTGAGCAAAAGTAGCATGCAGCAGTGGCGAAATGGGTGAAATTCCCAAACTGAACGGTTTGGGAATTTCAATTCTGCAAATGCCAAAAACGCCATCGAGCCCAAACCGAACGCACCTATAATATCTAACTTTTTATAAATCCGAAAGTAAAAAGTTAAAAAAGCTCAACAACTGCGGATAACCCTATCCTCGCGCGGCTATTAGGTGAGCTTCAGTCAGGGTTGAGTTGTCCGCAACTCGCAGCTAACATCACAGCCTCCAAGATGTTTGTTCGGCTTATTTCATACTCTATTTGTTCCTGGTTTATGCAGGAACAGCAACGGATCAACTTGATATTTGGGAGTGTCATAGGTATATTTTTATTCAGAAAAAATAAGGACCCTGTACCTGCACAAAGTTTTTCGAAATTAATTTATGGAAGTTGCAGTTCGTATTCACACTGATGGTTCATAAAAAATAACTTGGCCCAATACAAACTTGCCTCTCCAAGGCGCGCCACTTAAACTGGCAGATCAAATTATTATTACTACCTACATATCTTAAATACAATAGTACATTGTTCACCGAGAGGAGAAAGTGACCGATTACCGTCGAGGGTGTCGTTTGAAGCCCGAGCCGTAGGCGAGGGTTTTAAAACACCCGAGATCGGGAATCGCACTTTCTCTCGAGTGATACATAGTGCTTTATACTACACCTACGAGGAAAATAAAAAACTAAATCTTTACTAATTGAAAAAAAAAATGAATCCTAAACTGAATCTTCAAACAACACACAAATTGAAAATGGCGCCAATGGCGTCTGCAATTTTCACATGTTCTTTTTTCAAATTGTTTGACACCATCCAACACACAGCTAGTGGCCAGTGGCATTTTGCGAACTTGGAGATAAAAACTCACTGTAAAAACTTTTTGGCTTTTGATATTTAAGTTACCATCGCATAGTCTTACCCAAAATTAAAAAAGAAAAACCACGTAAGAAATGGATTTTCATACACTTTTCTCTCCCGCTCAGATGCGTTTTCTCGCCGCATATTTGTTCGATATGCAATGACGTACTTTCTACCGTAAATTTGATAAAGTATCAAGGTACTTTCCGAGCAGGTGTAGTATAAAGTTCCTTTTTGATCGACGAACCACCGGAGGAGGTATACAATTCGACGCGTATATATATATATATTTTTATGTACGCATAACTTTTTTCATAGTAGTCCGATTTCAATAGTTCTTTTTTTACTGGAAAGAGTATACTTCGAAATTGGTCCCATTTAAATTTTATTGAAATCGGTTGAGCCATTTTTGATAAATAAACAATAATGTGAAAAATGTTACTTCGATCCGTGCGAAATATTCGCGAATTCTGTACACGGGTGAAGTCGGTCATGCCAATTTTTGCATAAAATTATCTTGTTTGTATGTCTGTCTGTGTATTAGTTTAGATCTCTCAAACTGCACAACATATTGCAATGCAGTTTTAAATATTTCTTCCAAACGATTTACAGCTATAAATCAATTCAAAGCCAGGCAAGGCCGGAACGGGCAGCTAGTTAGTAAATACCTGTAGTATTTTAAAAAGTTGTCTCAATATATACTGCTCACGAACGAGCTTCTGTCTGTCTCGGTTCGGGTTTTCGACGATCAGTTCCAGCGCTTCGGACTTGTTCGGCTCGTTCTCGAAGCCAGCGATGAAGTACACGATGTCTTGAAGAAGGCAGGTCAGCGCTCTGAAAACACAATCGATAGTAGTAAGCCGTGGCGGTCTAGTGGTAGTGACACCAGCCTTACAATTGTGGGTTCAAGTCCTGCTCCCCGACCACCTAAGCAATAGCAATCGTTTAGGACTTCATTTTAGTCATTTGGCACCGCCTATGAGACGTTAGCCATCAAAGTTGTTCATTCAACGATTGCTTTCGCAATCCGCGCAAAGCAATTGATGGCTAACGTCACATAGCCGGTGCCAAATGACTAAAATGAAGTCATAAACGATTGCTATTGCTTAGGCGGTCGGGGGGCTGGTCTCGTACCGATACGTTTAATAGACAAAGTTGAAATAAAAGCCTCCTTTTTAAAAAAATAGATACAGTCGAAATGAGATCCTAGTTTTTAGTAAAAAACATAAAGTCCTAATAAAGTCTTCTTTTTTAACAAAAACATACAATCGAAATGATATCCTCCTTTTTTTAGAAAAAAAAAACAGCCAAATTGAGAATTAGAGATTTTCATTTTCTGAAGACAATTGAAAATATAAGGTAAAATGATAGTTACTTCCTCTCGTTATGTTCTATATTCCCGTGATGCAGTTTCGTCGACAAGGCCGACAGGACCTTGCAGGCATCGTTAGCGAAGTCCAAGTCTCGGACCTCGCTCGGCGATACAGATATCAACGCGAAAGCTTCTTTGTCTTCTTTTATTTGAGAACAACCGACCTGAAATATATATGATTAAAACAAATTATTATTATTAGACTCAGCCTGGGATCATTGCATTATTGACTACAATATTAAATACTAGTTTTTACCCGCGGCTTCGCCCGCATACGCAATATATCATTATAATTTATAGCCTATGTGTTATTCTGATATATAAGCTATATTTTTGCAAAGTTTCATCTCAATCCGTTCAGTAGTTTTTGCGTGAAAGAATAACAAACATCCATACATCCATCCATTTATCCTTCCATCCATCCATCCATCCATCCATCCATCCATCCTCACAAACTTTCACGTTTATAATATTAGTAGGATCTTGCCTACCCTCAATGTAAATTTAATATTTTATTTTTTGCTGTTTTCTACACTTATATTAAGTAATTTACGAAATTTATACCTACTGTTAATTGAGACTAAACGTAACCACTAACTTCATTAAATATTAATACGGAAGGCACTAAATCCCACGACACAGGAATTCTCCTAGTGTGGGATTTAGGGTTCACCCACAAGTATGTACAGTCCACGGACTCAATGTATGTTGCATAATAATTTTAACAATTAGTTATAAGTATACTATAAAACTGTATTACTGTACCTATTTCTGTACATAGCCATAAGAAAAGTCAAATAAATTTATTATTATTTATTTATTTAAATATTAGGGGACATCTTACACACAGTCTCTGACCCAAACTAAGCAGAGCTTGTGATACGGCTGCTAGACTAATACAATACACTACATATACATATAAATATTAAATACATACTTATACAGGGTTAATGGTAATTCAATTAGCATTCTTTGAGGGGCTTATTCTGTACATCAAAACTAACACGTTTGTTCAACGACTTTTATCCAAACCAAAAAAAAAATATTGTTCTACAGAAAAATATCGTTCACCCGCGACAAAATGTATGGAACAGCTGTTTTTTTTTTAGTTTGACAAAAGTCGCAGAAAAAAATTGTTGGTCTTGATGTACAGAATAAGCCCCTAAAAGGAAGCTAATTGATTACCAAAAACCCTGAATAATAATAATATCCGGACACAGAACAAAAACCTATGTTCATCACATGAATGGCAAGTATTCATGTGATGAACATAGGTTTTGGGTGGGAATCGAACCCACGCTTTTTTAGCCCAGGAGACAGGGCTACTAACCACCGGCGCATCGAGGCAGTCAATTTAGTTTGGTATGACCAAAATTGCCGCAATTGAAATCTAGTAATTAATTACATACCTTTAGGGTTCATTCTCGGCTCGAGAATTCCCGGGAAATCGTTAGGCTTTGTTCCCGGGAAATTAAGATCGAGAAAAGTCGAGAACTCGAGAAATCATGTATACCTACATAGAAATTAAATCGCCGTTTGTTTTGTTGCGTGGTGGCGCGGCCCAAAGTGCAACAGCACCCTTTGATCTCGCTGCAAGCGCTAGTAAAGAGTTCTTACTTTTTGAACAGACTGGGAAGAGGTCACCAAAATTAGAATCGATTGCTTTCAGTTAAGCCTACTTCAATTGAAAATGAAAGAGTGTTTTCAATTTCAGGAAATATAGTAATTAAAATAAGAAACCGGCTGTCTGATAAAGCTATAAATGCTTTAGTTTTTCTAAAGGCATATTTTATCAGACAGAGTAAGCTGGCCTATTTGTTATGTATCTGTCTGTATGTTCAGCTCCTCAGCGTGAGATGTTCCATTGATCTTGCAAAGTGTTCATTTGTTTTTATTCTAATTAACATGCCATAAATGGCGCTATGATTATAATTTACATTTATTTTCTACCTGAATTTAAGATATTAACGTTTTCTTTCATGTTGAATTTTTGTTTAGTTTAATAAAAGCTACTTTTGTTTATAACTTCTAAATAACCAACCAAAAATGGTGCTGTATTTATAATTGAGTCTGAATAATATTATTTCTGCATTTTTATCAAAAAAGTTAATTAGCTTATTCATAAGATTAATGTTTTTAATTTGATACTTTCAGTTGAGAGGAAAACCACTGAATTTGTTGACGTCATTGGAACCAAATAATATGAGAAAACTTACATAAATGTCAATTTCTCGACAACCCGAGAAGCCTCGAGAAATTAGGCTCGAGAATTCTCGAGACCCGAGAAATTGAAAAGCTCGAGAAATCATGAACCCTACATACCTTCGACATGACCGGTTTCTCTTCGTCCTTGTCAATGGGTATCGATGTTGAATGTACCCATGTATGCGTGCATAGATGTTGTAATCTGTAACATGACATGTTATATATAAAAATCATACATAGATTGTACATTGGAAAACATCACAAAAAAATAAATGTAATGAAAAAATGTTGGTCAATTCGCTACACTGAAGATTCCTTTTTTGACTATGGAAACATTTTTTTTGAGATTTTTGGACATGTTTAATTAGATTATAACACAGACGTTACTACTAATCTATTTTTTAATTTTTTTTTTAAGTGCTTTACCACACTAGGTTTATCTCAAAAAGTTATTTTTGTAATAAACGTTTCAAAAGGTTATCGCGAACGCAGGAATTGAACCCGCATCTTTGGATTACTTACCGGCCCGACGCTTTTCCAACTAAGCTAGATCAAGGACAGGGTTGCCTGGCAGAAATCGCCATGGGTGATAAGGCCGCCACTTTATAATCATATTTTTTGTCATATATGTGTAAATAATGTTTATTTTTCAAATTATGGTTGTAAATAAAGAGTTTTGTCTGTCTGTCTGTCTAGATCGCGTTCTGACGCCCACTTACAAACTTATAAGAGCACAGTTGTAATCTCAAAACATATACAATAAATATGTTGATCATAGACATTTTTTTTAATAAAATGTGATGTAGTAAAAAATCACAATATAGTTCCCGCCAGCGCCACACAAGTAGGCGGATGAGAAGTTAGCCACAGATGATACTTCGCCGTGATTAGCTAATTATTGCGCATGTGTGTACAATGCCGACGCCGCGCCGCTTAGTGGTGAGCACGGGCGTAGAGAGCGCGCGGGAGACATGAGGTTGGCGGGCGGGTGTGCTCCAGCGTCTCGTCTTTCTGGCTCCCGCGCATACCTATATTTCGGCTTTTGCGCAGCGTTCTGCACATAACTTCCCATCCGCCAACTTGTGTGGCGCTTAGTATACCTGTTTGTTGATAAAGTCCCTTGGCTCCCGCGCATACCTATATTTCGGCTTTTGCGCAGCGTTCTGCACATAACTTCCCATCCGCCAACTTGTGTGGCGCTTAGTATACCTGTTTGTTGATAAAGTCCCTTGGCTCCCGCGCATACCTATATTTCGGCTTTTGCGCAGCGTTCTGCACATAACTTCCCATCCGCCAACTTGTGTGGCGCTTAGTATACCTGTTTGTTGATAAAGTCCCTTGGCTCCCGCGCATACCTATATTTCGGCTTTTGCGCAGCGTTCTGCACATAACTTCCCATCCGCCAACTTGTGTGGCGCTTAGTATACCTGTTTGTTGATAAAGTCCCTTGGCTCCCGCGCATACCTATATTTCGGCTTTTGCGCAGCGTTCTGCACATAACTTCCCATCCGCCAACTTGTGTGGCGCTTAGTATACCTGTTTGTTGATAAAGTCCCTTGGCTCCCGCGCATACCTATATTTCGGCTTTTGCGCAGCGTTCTGCACATAACTTCCCATCCGCCAACTTGTGTGGCGCTTAGTATACCTGTTTGTTGATAAAGTCCCTTGGCTCCCGCGCATACCTATATTTCGGCTTTTGCGCAGCGTTCTGCACATAACTTCCCATCCGCCAACTTGTGTGGCGCTTAGTATACCTGTTTGTTGATAAAGTCCCTTGGCTCCCGCGCATACCTATATTTCGGCTTTTGCGCAGCGTTCTGCACATAACTTCCCATCCGCCAACTTGTGTGGCGCTTAGTATACCTGTTTGTTGATAAAGTCCCTTGGCTCCCGCGCATACCTATATTTCGGCTTTTGCGCAGCGTTCTGCACATAACTTCCCATCCGCCAACTTGTGTGGCGCTTAGTATACCTGTTTGTTGATAAAGTCCCTTACCTAACGTAACTACTCTGCGGCACGGGAGCGTCGCAGTGCGTCATAGTGGTGGGATCGAGCTCGAATAACGTGGCGATCTCCGACGAGTGCGGGACCGACACCAGCTGGTACGCCGGCTCGTCCGCTTCCGTCGTCGCGTCGCTGGAAAAACAAAAACAACATTTTTAAGACCAAATAATGGCTCTAATGAGACCTCGTGTATCGCGGCGTTACACAAACACGCGCACACACATACATCTACACTATGGGCATAAATTAAACAGAGTGAATAATCTTACTAATTGCTGTTGAGTAACTTCATTGCTATATTCATTTTTATCTTTTATCCATTTATTGTTATTAATGTATAACTGATCTAAGTATGTTATTTTAAATAGAACCAAGTTTTCGTTGTAATGCTTGTAACCTAGGATACCTCCATACCATATCATTTTCTGTATGTTTCGTTTTTCTGGTCGCCACAATACGGGCCTCTGAGCCTTTTTTTTTTTTTTTTACGAGTGGGAAATCTTCCAAAGATGCCCGACCGCTTTGGGGTGCAGTCGGGTTATGTGGGATTGTACCCACTAAAACCCCCTCGGTGGCCAGCCTATGTGCCTTCTTGGGAGCCCCGGGATCTCCAAAAGGAACGCACCGGTGCTCCCGGCACTTCGTGTGTCTACTCGCCTGGTAGTAGACCAGGCTTGTGCGGTCCTGTACGACAGCGTTGCCGTCCTTCTCGGGCCCGCTTGAGTGGATGGCCAGAGCCCCAACTCTAACCACCCACGAGCCCAGGGGTCCCCTTTTAGTAGGCTCTTACTACAGGCAGGGGATACCGATGCCGTATTCTAGTGCCCCGGCATCAGGGCAATACGGGCCTCTGAGCCTAGTGTGGGGCCGCTGGAAATAGTTGGAATTATCTCTTATGTTTTGTCCTGTGAATGTATTGTTATATTGAAAATTCCATTGTAATATAATTATGTGTTCAGAAAAATAAATAAATGATTGATTGATTGAAATAAAATAAAAAAACTACGTGTTGCACTCCGGAAGTGCCGGCAGAAGTAAAAATTTGAACATTAACACGTTGTGCATTTTTGAACATTTTGGAATGGTAAGGGAATCGTTTCGCACGAATTGCTTTATTTATCAGTATAAAAGTGCTATTATTTATAAGGTAAAATACAATATCACACACGCACACTCGCGCAAGCACCCTGCGCCGGTTAAACGAAACAGCAGGCATACATTTTCGCCGCGATAGAATATATATACAGGGTTACAGGGTAAGTCGACCTATTGCCGTTAAGGGTATGTAGTTTACTTTGTTTCTGACTAATTTGACTATGAAATACACTACCCTAAATTAAAAAAAAAAACAGGTATTTGAAATTGGTATTTATAAAATTCCCAATTTTCGGCTATCAGCTCAGATATTTTGAAACGTTGTTTTTAAACTTTCGCGATTTGAACACATTATTATTTTATACTACGGGACTAATCGCGCACTAGAATTACGAGATAAAACGGGTAGGGTCAGCAGTCTACCCGTGACCACGGTCGATGCAACTCGGCCGAAACGTCGGGATGAGGAGGTATTTATTTATCTCGTAATTTTAGTGCGCGATTAGTCCCGTAGTATAAAATAATAATGTGTTCAAATCGCGAAAGTTTAAAAACAACGTTTCAAAATATCTGAGCTGATAGCCGAAAATTGGGAATTTTATAAATACCAATTTCAAATAAATACCTCCTCATCCCGACGTTTCGGCCGAGTTGCATCGACCGTGGTCACGGGTAGACTGACACTACCCGTAGTAGAGTCTACCCCTGACCGAGTTGCATCGACCGTGGTCACGGGTAGACTCTACGACGGGTAGGGTCAGTCTACCCGTGACCACGGTCGATGCAACTCGGCCGAAACGTCGGGATAAGGAGGTATTTATTTATCTCGTAATTTTAGTGCGCGATTAGTCCCGTAGTATAAAATAATAATTTTGAAACGTGTAAGTCGTGTTATTATTTTCATTTGATTTTTACATGTAAAATAATGTTTTATGACCTCACTACCCAGATTTGCAGATCTATACTCAGGCTCCTCTAGGGCAATTGCATGAGGCCATTGATACTACGAACTCTGACCTTAAACGTATACGGGACTGGAGTAAATCATATGGCCTCTCAGTTAATCCTGCAAAAACCCAGACGATTATAATTGGGAGCTCTCGCTTGATTTCGAAAATTGACTGGTTCAGACTACCCCAGGTTATCTTTGACAATATTCCTATCCCATTTAGTGATACTGTGAAAAACCTGGGAATAATATTCGACAAACAGTTTTCTTGGGGTCCTCAACTGTCTGAAGTCAGTCGAAAAATTTTTGGTTCTGCGGCGTCACTCAGACGTTTGCAGAACTTTCTTCCCATTACTACCAAAACTGCACTTGTAAAATCACTTCTACTCCCCATATTAGATTACGCTGACGCTTGCTATCTGGATTTAACTGAAGAGCAACTCGATAAACTGGAACGTCTTCAAAATTTCTGCATACGGTACATATTCGGATTACGTAAATATGACCACATTTCTCATTTTCGCCAAAAGCTCAACTGGTTACCTATCCGACTTCGCCGTAATTCTCACATCTTATCTTTCCTTTATAAAATTCTGTTCTTTCCTTCCACTCCTTTGTATCTCAAAGAACGCTTCGAATTTATTCAAGGTCATTCTGGTACTTTGAGACCTTCCCGTGCCTTGAAACTCAAAATCCACTCCTCTTCCCATACCAATCTTTCCTATATGAAATCTTTCTCAGTACAATCTGTCCTGCTTTGGAATGAGCTGCCTGTAGTTATCAGGCAGGCTAAGTCTCTCCATATATTCAATAACCTAGTTTTCAAACACTTTCTTTCATTATGTTAAATAACAACTATACATGATATTTATGGTATATAAATATGTATTGTATTTATTATAATATATTTATGTAATTGTTTATGTATGTATATTTATCTTATTGAAGATGTAGTATATTATTATACTTAATATGTAATTATTGTATTTTAGTTTGTAAGTACCTAATTATTTTTTCTTTCCACATTTTACTTTTATTATACACCACCAACCACATATTTGTACTCTGATTTTCTGTCCATCCAAAGGTAGCCTGGAAGAAATCGCTTAAGGCGATAAGGCCGCCGTTGTACCACCTAATTTTAAGCAAATTTATACTTTGTTATTTAAGCTGTTTTTCTGGTGTACAATAAAGTTATATTGTATTGTATTGTATTGTACCCAATATTATCCGTAAAAATATCCTTTTATAAAAAATATATGAATTCAAATACATATCTCAAAAACTGTGAAATTTAGGATATTGTTTCATAGTCAAATCAGTCAGAAACGTAGTAAACTACACACGCTTAACGGGAATAGGTCGACTTACCCTGTAACCCTGTATATAGAAAGAGAGGGGTGATATTACTTCCTCTCTACGCCACGCCGCCGGCGGTCTACTCTCCCTCCGTCTTAGGAATTTTCGATCAGGTCACGTGTCCTGACGCGAGGTTAACATTTTTACCCATCCCGAAAAGTGCAAAACACCGCTGAAGAAGTTTTCACTTCAAAAGAAGAGAGTAGTAGTTACGGTAATCGCACGCAGGCCTCGGCGGCGAGATAGTGTCCGGTGGCGAGGTGCTTGAACCGGAATATCGAGTTCCAGTGGCCCGCGCCGCCGCGGCACGGGTCGTGCTGCACCACCTGCAAGTAATCACAACTAAGCATTAACATGGCCGCCCTACAAGATGGAGGGACGAATAGGCATCATGACTAAAAATAAATAATAATAAGTTATTTTAGTTAACATTACTTCTTAAATACAAGCTTTTGAGATCCTGGATATCATGTAGCAGTAGAGTACTAGCCAAGCTGTCTAGGGTGTAGCACGCTTACCTAGAAGATACCTAGTTACTCGGGATTTGAAGACACTCACGTTGTACTCTAACGGGAAGACAGACCCAGGCAAAGCGTTCCACATTCCGGCCGTTCGTATGAGGAATGAGGATTCGAAACGCTTGGTTCTAACGCGCGGAATGTCCACCATAAAAGGGTGGCGCTTTGGTCGCGTCTGTCTAGCCGTACGATAGAAGAAAGGGGCAAAGGGAACCAGCTTGTGCAACTCCTGGGCGCACTCTCCGAAGTGTATCCGGTAAAAGGCCAACAAACACGTTACCTACACCTACCTACATAGCCGCACATCTGCTTGACATCAGGCAGTGTGTAGTCAAACGCGAACCTATTAGAAATATAAATAAAAAAAAGTAAAATGAGCCCAAACACGACGGGTCTATCTTGATTAGTACAGGAGTTCCTATGGCCACCTTCCGACTCAATTATCAGATCAGCTCCATGGTACCATATTATTGCATTGGCACGCGGTGTACATATGCGTGCAAAATATCAGTTCAATCGGAAACTGCGGAATTGGTCAAAGGTGACGTCCACAAGTGGTATATTATTCAGAGAAAAATCGAACCAAGATGATATATACATCATTTGAAAGCTTGTTTTATGGACTTTCCAAGAATATTTAATTTAGATTTTTTTACCCCTCCATTTTTTTTAAATGTAAAAAATAAATTGTATGAATAATAACAATACAGCTTATTACTTTTTCTAGTTTAGCAATGATAAAGTGCTTAAATCTTTATTTAACTTGCATTCGTAGCTGATTCTTTCACATTCATCACTTAATTTGCTAAAATTAAAAATTATAACCTACCTGTGTGACCAGTTAGTAGGTACAATGTGACAAAAAAAAAACACTTTAAAAGTGTGTCTAATTTGTAAAAAAATTTGGAGGTTACTTAAGACGAGGCACCGGGCCGAGAAACACGAAAACGGCAAAAACGAGTACTTTTGAATGCGCGATGTGAGAGGATGAATGATATCGATTCAAATTTAAAAAATGTCATAGATAAGGGAAAATCTTAATAAATTGAATGAACCGGACAAAATTTTGAAAAGTAACCGGCTTTATTAAAAAAAAAATAAAACAAATTGCTCACCAAAAAAATTTTAGTAATTCGAATGCTCAGAATTATCAGCGACAACACCCCATTATTTTTTACGAATAAAATAGCCAGATCCCTTTTCTTTATTATAAACCGAGATTTTTTTTTTTTTAAATTGTATATTATGAGTAATTAATTAAAAACTCAATCAAATCTCTTCGCGCCTACTCTAGTTTAGCTTTTACTCTACAGTGTTTGCTCAGAATATTTGATCCGGCACTATCTGGGCCGCCGCCGCCGTACCGGTGCGACGTTGCGACTCCGACGAGCGCATGATTCGCTCAGCGTCGGGCTGGCAACGCCGCAAAGTACGGACGGCGCGAGATGCGTGCTGTTTGTTTTTGGTTATTGTCTTCTAGGTACTCTGTGCGACGACAACCGAGTAATTTACTTCAGAATTATTTTCAAAATTATAAGTTAGACTTTAGTGTACTATATTATATTGTAGCTTTAGAACATTATTATAGTAGGTAGTAAGTTAGGTACTTAGTATTTTTATTTGGTAGTGTGTAAATAGTAGTGAACAAGTGTGCATAGAAAATGGGGAGGAAAAATAAGCGGAAAGAATTGTTTTTACAAAAACGAAAAAGAAAACCTAAAAAAAATGACGGAATGTTTGGGTAAGTCGAATTACATATATAATAAACTTGCAATAAATAGTTGCACTCTAATGCCCTAATAATAAAGTCTATATTTGGCAAATACACATTCGTCTACAGATTATGGATTATCACATTCTTACTACCTAGGTACTTCAATTTTTCTGCATTTACCTATATTTACAATTTTTTTAGGTCAAAAAAACGGAAACTGCAACCTGACGATTGTCAATCCACATCCTCAACAGGGCCAGTAGATAGAGAGTGAGTCCATGCCAAGTACCTATCTATCATGTCAGCAATCAATTTAAAGTATCTAGTAATAATACTCCGTCTATTCTTTATTTTCAAGTGTGTACCTACTAAGATTTGTCTGTACAAACTAACCATACTGTAGGAAACAAATATCAGAACAAAAAGCTATGGAGTCGTCTCTTGATATTTTAGAAACCTATCTAAAATAATGATATTTATTAGGTGATGTTCTATCACCTAAATAATTGTGTTAGCTTTAACTTTTTAATAATTATATAATTACATCATTTTATTTTGTAGCCACCCAGAAATATCACCAACATACGCAGAGTTACACAACGTGTTGCCGACATCTGGGGATTCAGAGGAAACGGTAAATTTAAACACTTTTTTTAAATTATCACGGTTATAGTATTGTCTTTTACCGACTTCAAAAAAGAGGAAGTTGTCGATAGGGTTATTATTTTTTCTTCTTTTAAATAAACGAAATTAAAATTATTCTCCCTGCTTTATCACAAAGATTTTCCAGGTATTTAGTGAGTAGTTAGTACCTATACCTCCGCCACTGTACTCCATTTTGTACATGTCTAATTCCTTTAATAGTAATGTAAGTAATTTAATTTCAGTTAAAAGAACCAAATCCTGAAAATGAAGAGTTACAAAATGTGTTGCCCACATCAGAGGATTCGGTGGAAACGGTAAACTTAAGTACCTTTTTAAACTATCGCGATTATTGTCTTGTCTTTTTACCGACTTCAAAAAAGAGGATGTTGTCGATTTGGTTATATTTTGAAAATGTCGTTTTTTACTTCGTCTGCAAGTTGAACTTGTGTAATTTTGTTTCAGTTAAATGAACAAAACCCTGAAAATGAAGATATTCCATACATATTCGAAAGTACCTCTGAAACTACAGTAAGGATTTTGTTATAGCTAAGGCATGTTTACATAATAAGAAATTCAAACTAAATAAATACTAAAATATGTGCTTAAATTTCAGATTCATACAGAAATACCCGACTTGGGGCATCGAGTAATAGATGTTAATCATTTTACATCACAACTAATACAACTCTCTCAACATGAATCTCTGTTTGACTGCGGATTAGCCTCAATGAAATTAGTTTCTGAACATCGAATTGGATTACAATCGGAATTTACATTTGTCTGCTCTATGTTGTAGTTGCCGTTGTAGAATCAACCGACATAATGTTGTAAACATCCAGCAGATTTGATAACAATAACAATCATTTGATACATTTTAAAAAGGGACCTACTCGTACGATACTTGAAAGAGTTGAAAGGGACCACAGATTTAATTTAAAAAGGACATTTGAGAACTGAGCCAAATATTTATGTCACGAGAAGTAATGTTGTTATGATATTTATAGTGGTAGTGTATTAGAACAATCATCAAAGCACACTATTTGTTTGAATTCTTTGAACAATATGAATCAGAGTACAATACTATACCTTATTGAAAAGGTAGTTTCAATTACTGAAGCCTATGTAACTCACTGTATGCATAAATAAATAACATTTTGATATTTAAATTGTAGAGTTACTGAAACAGTATATTTAAGATGAATAATTGGTTTGATTGGGTTTTTCTGGGTTTTCCCCAATCCTGCGCAACAAATGTTGAACCAATTTGAATGTATCCCCAGACAAGGTAGGAAGGTGTGTTGTGTTATTTTAATTGTATAAAATTTCGTTATCAAAATAGGAATTGATTTTTAAATAGATTAATTTTTGAGGGGGCGTGTTGGAATATGATACAAAAACTAATCTATCTCACTCTAACATGTAATGTATGTGAGTGTTTCTCTTTCCTTCACGACGTTTACATTATAGTAAAATACCCCTTTGTTCTACAACTTTAATGCTTATTATGAATTCCTCACCACTGTTCTTATAGAGCTGTGCTAGACCGCACTCGCACCTATCCTACCAAATATCGGTAAATAAATGATTTATATTTTAAACCGATTAACTAAATATTTTATTTCTGGCATCCAAACCCTTTTCTAAGTGTGTGAAGCACGATAAAAATAAGTTCATTGATTATGATACCTGTACATAATCAACATTAATTTGTATACAGGGTTATTTCTAATCAATTAGCATCCTTTTAGAGGTTTATTCTGTATATGTACATCAAAACTAACAACTTTTGTTCTGCAACATTTCTCAAAACTAACAACTTTTGTTCTGCAACATTTCTCAAAATTAAAAAAAAAAAGCTGTTCCATACATTTTGTTGCGGGTCACGGGTAGACTCACTATTCTACGGAGTGTCTACCCTTGACCACGGTTGATGCAACTCGGACGAAACGTCGGGATGATGAGTTATTTATTTATCTCGTAATTTCAGAGCGCGATAAGTCCCGTAGTATATAATAATAATGTGTTCAAATCGCGAAAGTTTAAAAACAGCAGTTGAAATAACCCTGTATTGTATGAAAAAAAAAAACATTAAAAAGATCAAAATAATTTTTGCCTTTTTTTTAAATTGTTGATTAAGGACAAGGCGACTCCATGATTATCTATGCTCTAGGCAAATTGAGTTGACGCGTGCCGCCGCCGCGCCGTTAGCAGCGCCACGTACGCTAGCCCAGCGTTGCCGCCCGCCGCTCTGGCGTGATCCTGTCAAGTGAGACCGCGTAAAATTTTGTCCGAGTGAAGGGGCGCGGTACTCGATTTTGAAACTATAGTTTATCAATGCGTCACCTTAATCAGGGTTGCTTGAGGTAAACTACCTATTGAATATGAACTTTCTCGAAATGTAACGAGTGTTGTGGTTAGAATTTTTGACTATTATTATACCAGCCTCCATACATTTTGTGGACATGTCCTTTAACTGGCAAGATTCCACCCGATTCTACACAGGTATATCCATGGCAAGTTAAATAAAAGCTTGTAAAAATAAATTAGTCTGTCAGATAAACTATCAAAAAATATTAAACACGTATTTTTCTTTTATCAATTACAAAAATTGTTGAAGATATACTCATAGTTCGTCAAAGTTCCGCGTGACGTCACAAGATTTGGTTGACCGTGACCCAGACGTGAAAATTCGACGTCGAACCGAAGACGTACACGTAGGCAGACGCATCACCAGGCTAAGGATATCCACATGGCTAGACGGGATGTCAATAGGTGGACCATAGTCACCCAGGAGATGAAAGAAGACAGAAGTAAACCACCAGTTCGATGGTCACTTGACATCATCAAACATGACGGAAGATCGGATAAGACTAACGCAGGACCGGAAAGAATGTCAAGAAAAAGAGGAGGCCTCAGCAATGAGTAGATTCATTCAGAAGCTGAATAGATAGAAAAATAGAAAGATAAAAACAAACAATTACCTCAATCTCCCACAAAGCTTTACTACTAGTAGCTGCGGTAGCGCTCGACCGTCCAGTAGTCCGGAGAAACACGTGTTGTTTCTTCTGATATTCGTCCATAGTGAGGAATTTCTCCTGTTCGGCGTGAAAGAGACGCACTACGTCGCCTCCTTTCAGGATCTCTTCTTGGTTTTCTTTATGTTCGAGGAAGAGGGTCACCTTCCACGATGTGGAAGAGTTCACTACGTTCACCTGTGGAGGAGAAATTTATCTGTAAAGTAATAATAGCCAACGATTTTTTTTCGTAATCCTACTACGGAACTACTTTTTTTCAGTAAGATTGAGAAATATCATGTTAAATGTGTAATTATTTGCGTTTTCGCGAAATTTCTAGTTTTATGGTAAAAAAAATTGGTTGCCTGTAAAGTCGGTATACGGGCGAAAGTTTTACGTGACAACGACTTTGAGTGGTAAAATAATTTTAATGTGAATATTCATTCGTATAGTAGGAAGAAGGATGAAAATGTCTGTCTCTCTCGCTCTTAGGCGGGCTAACCATGACGCGTGCCTCTCACTCGCTCTCATTGTGAGCGCATAACGTGAGCGGAGCGTAACGCAGTTTCTTGAAGTGTCACCCGGCAAACCAATTTATAAGACGTTGTCACGTCAAAACGTTTGACTGGCCAGCTGGTAAACGTAAAATCCTAATATTATAAATTCGAAAGTGTTTGTTTGGTTTGTTACTCTTTCGCGCAGCAGCAGAGTAACGGATTGACTTGATTTTTTGCGTAGATATAGTTTAAAGAAGAGTGTCAAAGCCTTTGAGCTCGATTTTGACTTATATTGAGCGATCAGATTTTCTTTAAACTTTGCACACCTATCAAAGACCGATGACAATGCATTTATAAAAAACGATGACTTCTAAGCGTGTTTTTTAGTTTTTTTTTTTAACTATATTTATATTATTAGATAGTTAGTAACATCCAGATACCGAGCACCTATGTATGTTTATTACTAAAATGCTTGCCCTGGGTGAGAATCGTACCCACGCATCCTTGGCACAGCAGTTAGTATTACTAACCAATGAGACGTAGGCAGTAAAAAGTAGGGTAAGTAAGTAAGCCATACCTCCATACACCCAGCGTTGTCGGGCAGTTCATACGTCGCCGACACGTGCAAAACTTGCTGGCCGGCGTTAACGGGATTCATTATTACCTTATCGCCAACCACCACGTTATCACCTGGGAATATAACAGGAAACAGATACAGTATAGGCCGAATCAAACTTAATGGCGTCTGTGAAATTAGCTACAAACTGCACACACCAACCACTACGCAACTTCGTGTTTACAGAGGCCATAAAGTTTGAATCATTTGGTCAGTTAAGTTCAGATCATAGGCCGAATTGGTAGCCTTGGTGTCAGTTTATAAACCGTCTGAAGTGGCTGATCGGTTAAAACTAGAGCCCACAGTATACGTGTCATCCGAGGACGTCAGCGTTCAGTTGTAAATGCCACCAGCGGTTATCCAGCCGAGCGTGTCGAACGGTGCTTGTCTACAAACAAGAGGTCTACTATAAATTGTTACAGGAGTGCGCCCAGGAATTACACAATTTGTTTCTATACCAGCCTTTTTAATAGTCCGCTGCAAGACGTAGGCCTACCCTCGAAGGGTGTTTGGAGTAGACATTAATCAATTTGTTTCTACCCGATCCCTTCTTCGGGGCCGTTTAAGTATTACGTAAGCACTATAGGGGGGTGAAGGGGTCTATCCGTTGCTTATTTTTGATGACATGGGGAGTGGGGGGGTTTTCCTGCATGAATCTGCCTTAATGAATCAATAAAAAAAGCAAAATTCAAATAGGTAGAGGTACCAATGATTACGTAAGAGTGGGAGGAGTGAGAGCTTTTCTTACTTTTGCTGACAAGGGGGGAAGAGGGGTAAATAATTGTAATAAATCTGCTTACGTAATACTTGAACGGCCCCCCCCTCCTATCATTCTATAAATATTTCAAAGGTTCGGTTGTCGTTATTAATATCGAGCAAACAAAGGGCACAAAATCACGTTTATGGTATTGGAGCCCCCTAAAACCTTTATTTAATTCTGTTATTTATTAGTATTAAGTTATTAGTATTTGTTGTTTATATCGCAACAGAAATACGTCATCTATAATAATATCAACTATATACTCGTAGCTATCGCGTTTCATAAGATACCTACAAGTTAGTGACAAACAGACTGACAGACGGACAACGGAGTCTTAGCAATAGAGTCCCGCTTTTACCCTTTGTGTACGGAACCCTAAAAAAAATCTTAAAGTGAAGATCTGAAGTACAAAATATAACTAACCTGTGGAACGTAATTTGTAGAAAGGCATAACGTAGAACCAAGATCCCTCGTTACCGTTAGCGTCCAGATGTACCCGCATCGCGTTCTTTTCCAGCAACGCGGGTAGCCTTTTGTTGACCTGCAAACATTTTCAGAAGGGGATAAGAATTCGAAGTGGCGAAAATACGTAGGCTTGTTAGAGTTCTCAACGACAAATACGTTTTCCATCACATCGATTCGAAAAGGACTACTTGGTTCGCCTTAAAGTGCGCCCAAAGTTGGTGTTTTCTATAAGGAACTTTATAAGTGCGCCGGAATTATTATTGCCGCGCACTTTTTGAATTTGGAACAAATAAGTGCGACGGAATGAATTATGCCGCGCACTTTTTTAACTTGGAACAAATAAGAGCAACGGAATGATCTTTGAATTTGGAAGTATTTGTAATGTTAATGTTCAGCGCCAAGAAAATGAATGTAAATATACTTAAGTTTTTATTTGTTTATTTATTTATTTATTTATTGCAAATATATACATAATTCAGTTAAAAACTAGGTTAACTAAATTTATGGCATATATACCCTGTTTTGAGGGCGCAGCAATAGCTAGTACTTATAAACTAAACTATTATTAAAACATTACTATCGTACAATATTATATAGTGTTTATATTATATTTGTTTTATTATTAGACACCATTTAATTTTAATTTAGCTGTTACTCTACGTTTTATTAAATAATAATAAATATGAGGCGCCTTTTATTTTCTCATAGAGGTGATGAAAAGTAGAGTGTACCACTCGGGCGCAAAATATATTTTTTATTTTTATTTATTCGGGCGACGTACTTTGAATCCCTCACTTCGCTCTGGATTAAAAAAAGAGCCCTCGCCGTAAAAATATTATTTTGCTCCCTTATGATACAATCTACTATTAATAGACATGATGACTGGGTAAAAAAAACCATTATTATAATTAGTCGTGAGTTAGATGATCAAAAAATATTGCATACTTATTTTTTCTTATGTTAATCAAACAACAAATGAGAGAGATAAGCCTTGTCAAAGTTCAGGAGTGGAGGTCGTGACGTCGCCTCTCTAACAGAAGTCTAAACTTTTGTATAGCACTCGTGACGTAACGCGAAATTTTGACGGACTATATCTATATCAATTTTTATATGATTGACAAAAGAAAAAATACGTGTGCAATATTTTTTGATAGTCTATCTGACGGACTTCATTCATTCATTTCGTGTATATAGTTAGCCTTTTTGTATTTTTTTTATATTTCTGACGGACAATTATATTTTTTATTCTATGCGATTTAACAAGTTGTGCATTTTATATCATTCATTGTCAGATGCTATAAAGTGGAAGACAGTCTTTGATAACGTATGAAATGCATTACATCCTCGTAACTCATGATTGGTGCCAATTGTTAAAATTTCTACCATTTATATCGCTTGTGTGGCCTGCCTTCTCTGTATGAGAATTTCATAATTGGGCTAGACATGATCGATCGATCTATTAATTCATTCATTCGTGCTACTACATTAGAGAGTCGTCATCGTTAGAGTTACTTACTGACTTCGGCGCAGTTAGTCTGTCGTCTATTTATTTTTTTCCTTTTTCACTAGAATTAAAAAAAAAAAAAAAAAAAAATACTGGCTAACTACTCCACAACGCGTTTATTAATAAAACGGCGTAGGACCAACGCGCGACGACAGCAAAGAATAAATGATAAATTCAGAGTGTAGTTTTTATTTTTATTAAATAATTACTAACCATAGACTCCAGGGTATGTGCCTTTCGTTAACTGCTTTTTTAAAAACTATTATTTTATTAGAGTTAGTACAAATGGAGATATTAATACAAAATGGGTTAGTTCAAATATTAGCCTAAGTTAATAGTTTCGGTGCATTACGTGAATGCCACGAGCAAACCGGCGACCCGCAAGCAGCACCCGATCATGAGTGTGACACACGTGCCAGCCATCGCTCTCCTCGACCATATTTGAGGGAAGAGAACGACCCGAACACACGACGCCGCCGCAAGAAGGAGCCTCCGATGGCGAGAATGATTGCTCAGGGCATGCACGCAATGCTATAATGCTCAGTGTGATTTTCACAGTATAGTATCACTGAGGAATTCATAGTACAGTGAAGTACTCGTATTACTCACAGTGAGGTATTTGTTGGACTTGACGTGCAGTAACTGTACGACGCTGCCGTACTGCACGACAGACCCGAGCAATTTCTTGTTCTCCAATTCATTCTGTTTCTTTTCTATCTCAGCGGCATGCTGAAACAACACATACGAAATATTTTAAACCTTAGATATTCAGTATCATCTATTTATTTACTTCTTCTTCTTCGTTGTGTCGATGATCATCTATTGAACTGAAACTTCTAATGCGACTTCCAACAAGGTTGCGTTAAACGTTTAACGTTACAAAGCCGAAATGAGGTGATTCAAACCATCATTATAACTTTGAGTTAATGTTGAATGTAGATAAATGATTTTCTAAAATCATCCATCCATTCATCAGCCTTAAGAAGTCCACTGCTGGATGATGGCCTCCCCTATGATCTCCAATAAGACTGGTTGGAAGCGGCTTGCATCCAGCGCTATCCTGCGCTCTTAATGAGGTCATCCGTCCACCTTGTGGGTGGACGTCCTACGCTGCGCTTGCCGGTACTTGGTCTCCACTCGAGAACTTTTTGACCCCATCGGTCATCAGTCCTCCGCGCTATGTGCCCTGCCCATTGCCATTTCAACTTGCCAATCCGTGTCCAATCCGATAGTATGCACGGCTCAGTGGACATTCATTATCTAGATACCTATAAGTCGCGACCGTCAGCCGCGTCCGACAGCTGCGTCCGTTATCAGCGCAGATAACCCAGTACCCGGTCCCCATAGACTTTAATGTAATACGCTAGGACCCATCTCGATCACATGAAATGAAACCACTACAAATCTTTTAGGTATCTATGATGCTACATACGTAGAGCTAGTTAAACAGACTCACAGGCACACACGTCAAACCTATAACAGTAAATATAAATCACATTCAATCATCCAGATTTAGTCGACAATCAGGATTTATGGAGAATAATATAGGCGTTGCTAGAAACAATCGACATGTTTCCTTTTCTACCGGATGGCATATTTCATAATTAAAAGCCCCAACATCTCGTAATGAGAAGTAAACCCGGAGAAGTTAATACAGGTTCCGATAGCAAACAAACTCAAAACATACACAGGGTTTTGCTCTTTGGACAATATGCGCCCCGGTTGTCATTTTGCGCTTCTGTCATTTTGAGACTAAACCGGTTATTCTTCTTCTTCTTCTTAGTTTTGGCGTCGCATTGTTGTGCATTTGCCAGTGTCAAGTATTAAGTTTTAATAATTTTTGATAATATTTTATCAAAATAGTCACTGTCGTAGTCTCGTCATAGTCCAGTAAAGTCGCAGTCAAGTCCAATCATAGTCTAAGTCATACCTCAGTAAAGCAGTGGAGACTTTACTAGAGGCGTCTATGGAGTTTTGGTAACAACACGGAACAACATGATACGTCACATTATATCACTTGCCTACACTCATGCGCGTAAATCAGCTCATAATCAACGAAATACCACCATTTTTCACTAATTATCACGGATAAAAACACAAGTTTAACAAAATAATACAATGAGGCGACATGATTTTTCCGCGTTCCCGCCAAAAAACCAAAACCGGTTATTTCTAATGAATTAACATTCTTTTAGGGACTTATTCTGTACATCAACACTAACAACTTTGTTCTGCGACTTTTGTCAAAACTCAAAAAAAAGATCAGCTGTTTCATATATTTTGTCGAGGTTGAACGATATTTTCTATGGAACAACTTTTTATTGAGTATTAATAAAAGTCGTAGAATAAAAGTTGTTAGTTTTGATGTACAGAATAAGCCCCTAAAAGGATGCTAATTCATTAGAAATAACCCTGTAATCTCACAATTTAGCAATATAAGTACTGATGATATGTACGTACGACGTGCTGATTCACCCTTTGTGGGTAGGCCTACGTCCTGCAGAGGACTATTAAAAAAGGCCGGTACAGTCTCTGATCACAGATGCATCTATTTACAGAAAGATATCGCCGAATTTTATCGTTAGTATAATTATTTATTTAAGTATAGATGTTCATGGACTTTAATAAGCTTCATTAATAATTATCGTATTAAGCTCCAAGTAGCCCAACGAGCTATGGAGAGGGCTATGCTAGGAGTCTCTCTGCGAAATCGAATCAGTAATGAGGAGATTCGTAGAAGAACCAAAGTTACCGACAGCCCAGCGGATTGGCAAGTTGAAATGGCAAGGGACAGGGCACATAGCGCGGAGGACAGATGACCGATGGGTTCGGAAAGTTCTCGAGTGGAGACCACGTACCGGCAAGCGCAGCGTAAAACGTCCGCCCACAAGGTGGACAGATGACCTCATTAAGACCGCAAGATCACGCTGGATGCAAGCCGCTATATATACCAACCGGTCTTATTGGAGATCCATAGGGGAGGCCTATGTCCAGCAGTGGACGTCCTATGGCTGATGGATGGATAGAACGGACTTTATATTTAATTCCACCTTTCGGCTGTCTCTATGAAAAACATATGCGAAGCATGTCTTAAAATCCTACTTCCTGAAAGAGCGGGGAAATCACGAAACAATATTGAAATACCAAACAATGGACGTACAAACATGAATACGAACGATTCAATAAGCCAGCTCCATTAATACATCGTTGGATCAACAAATCATTGATTGAATCGTTGGTACGGACGAATTGAAAGATGTAAACCATAAAGATCTACAGAGGGACCTTCTCTTTACATATATAGCGCGCGAGATACTTACGATATAATAATCTATCTGGCAGACTAATTATATTTCTTTATCTCTTATGCCTATTATAGCTACTCGTGCTGGACTGTACAGTGTACGAGTACAGTCTGTTGCATGTCCTGTTCGTGAACCGTAAAGGACTTGAACAAGGCTTTGGTCTAATCCTTACTAAAATTATAAATCCAAAAGCGTGTTGTTGTTTTATTATTATTTCACGCAGCAACAGAGCAACGGATAGACTTGATTTTTGGCATGGATTAAGTTTGGAGAGTGACATAGGGCGGAAAAATAAAAGGTTCTATATTGTTCCTATGGTATAGCATAAAAACAAAATATCCCTCGGCGAAACCGCGGAAAAAACTAGTAGGATATAAAATAAGCATTTATGCTCATAAAACACTACATTATTTAAAATTGACACTAAGAAATGGAGCATACATAGAATACATACACGGAACATACAATGCGGAGTGTGCGCGCGTGTGAATAAGTACTCGTAATTTATACCACACCCACTCGGAAAGTATCTTGTTACTCGTTCATAAACGGGTTACAAAGTTCGTAATTTCTCCCTTATAAATGTGCGTCGGGAGAAGTTACATGGAATTTTATTACTGCCCTCCGAAGCAAGGCAGGAATGTTGTATGAAAATCCATTACTGCCCGGCTAGCTTTCTTTTGTTTTTTAGCAGCGAACATAAAAAAAATACAAACGTCAAACCTCAAAAAGGTTGTATATCAAATAATTAGAGAAAAGAGGCGGATTTTTTTTTGTTTTCTATTTTTAATGAAATGAGGATGGCAACCTTATTCTGCAATGCGAAAAAAAAGCGCAGCAATTTATTTCGTTGCGTTAAATTTTGTTCTTAACTAAATTGATAATTTAACAGTACCTAGCTTTTAATTTTCTAAATAATTTTCCAAAATGTCGTCTGATAGTGAAAATGACGATTTTGTAATGATGACGCCACCAGAAATAATAAATACGGCCCAAGAAGTCTGACAGTCTGTAAATACCTTACTTCCTAAACTTTAATTAAAGAAATATTGTATTTTATTTTCCTCGTAGGTGTAGTATAAAGCACTATGTATCACTCGGGAGAAAGTTCTATTTCTGTTCTCGAGTTTCTTTAAAGCCCTCCCTTTGTGCTCTGTAAGTATTGTGTGATAATTTTTCATCGGCGTTACGCGTAGCGGTAATTTTTTTGTGTGAAATTAGGTCGCCGCTAGATCGAAACATGTCCCATCTCTCGAGTTCTGTGATACGGACGAATTGAAAGATGTAAGACGCTTTGTTTTCAGTACAATTGATCGATGAAACGCGTTGGAAATGTTTCAAGGACCGCCCGATTGTACGAAATAATCGTGCGAAAATTGTATGTAGTATATTTTGGCCGCAATTTGCAGTAGAGTTTGCGTAATGTGAACACGTACTTAACATTACAAATGAATGAAACACAATGTGCTTGACGTAAACATATTTAATCACATAGGACTGGCCGAAAGTTTTGTACAATCAGGAAGTAACATTGCATTGGCGGTGAATTTTGAACAATCTAAAATCTATGTGGGAATCCCGGAGCTATTAAAAGAATACAAAGGCACGTTTGGGTACATTTGTCTCTCCACCAATATAACTCTCTAGGGGTTATATATATAGGAAATAATAAATATGGATTGACATCGACAACTGACATTAAAGTGGATAAAATGGTTTCATCCCTTACCCATCTTAGGGTTGGTAAAGGAAGCTTTATTTCTCGTTAAAACAGACGCTTTGTGAAACGAGTTTTGTTTCTTCACATCAGCATCGCTTTCAACTCGCACTCGAATACCGAGTGTAGGCTGTAGTGAGGCTTTCTTCTTGTGTCGTCCCAGTTGTCAATTGTTGCACGATCGTGTTTCTTCACACATAGGTACTTAGTATGCTTATCCTTACTAATATTGTAAATCCGAAAATGTGTTTGTTACTGTGTTGGTTTGTTTGTTACTCTTTCACTCAACAGCAGAACAACGGCAACAAATTGCTTTGATTTTTGTCATGGATATTAGTAGTTCAAACTTTCAAAGGTCGAAGTCATAGTGCCCTTGACTGCCTCGGTGGCTCAGTGGTTAGTGACGCTGACTTCTGGACAAAGAGGCTTGGGTTCGATCCCCACCCAGGGCAAACATTTATGTGATGAACATAGGTGTTTGCTCTGTGTCTGGGTGTTATTTAGGTACCTACTATCTATTGTATTTAAAAATATGTATATGTGTATATTATGTAGTATGTCAGTTTCTGGCAGCCATATCACAAGCTTTGCTTAGTTTGGGGTCAGATACCGTGTGTAAGATGTCCCCTAAAATTAATTTATTTTTTATTTATTTGTAGGGTAGTTTTTATCCAGGAAAAAATAAGGATCCTGCGAGAAGCCGCGGTTAGTTTAATATAAGAAGTTAGTTTAAAATAATAATTACGTTCTTAAAATGTTCGGGAAGGCCTTGCCTAGGCAACGGGCAAATCTGGACGCCCAGATGACCGATGGCTATTATATGGACCTGACTCGGTAAGTATTAGTTTGAACTATTTCTGATTCGATCGCATAACCTTAGTTTTTATTCATACAAAATTGTATGCCGCGGAAAAATACCGAGACATCATTGAAATTTAAAATCGGAAAAATATGTATCCAACAGACAGAGTTCTTGAATAACATTTACTGATTTACGTAACGCTATCTATTCTACATAATCAAATCAAAGCATCTATAGTATTTTTAAAAGGTTAGAAGATGACTTTAATAATAGGGGAAGAGGCGTGGGGCCCTCACTCATCTGAAAACTAGATGAGACCTACTTTTTATGATATGTTATTTACATACAATAATAGCTTGCCTATCGAAAAGTGCTCATGACTATATTTAATTCGATAAATTGTTTTGGAATTGTTTTTTTTTTACCTTCACTCTTTTGATAAGTATCCGTTATTTTTTTATTCCAAATAATAGTTTTTAATGTAAAGAAAATACTTTGGTTGGTTTGCTTACTTAAATTTGTTCATACTACCTGACAAGCAACTATGTACAAATATGTCAATATAAGTACGAAATCGTTCTTATAAACCAGTCAAAATTGGTATAAAAAGAGAGATAATTTAATTATAAAATTAATTACACATGCTTGCCTTCAAAAATCGTTCATGACACATTTTAAATATAATAAAAAATAGCCATGAACACTTTTCGATAGGCAAATCCTTAGTCCCTATGTATGCTTATATCTTTAAAACTACGGGGCGGATTTTGATGCGGTTTTTTTAAAAGATAGTGATTCAAGAGGAAGGTTTATATGTACCTATAATACACCTGTGCTAAGCCGGGGCGAAGGTCTATCTTCAGCGGCTCTTAGGCCACAATCAGTGGCGTAACTACAGGGTGGCAGGACTTGCAAAATGCCACGGCCCCCGACCCCAGAGGGCCCCGGCCTAAGA
This sequence comes from Hypomecis punctinalis, assembly GCA_949316475.1. Lineage (NCBI taxonomy): Eukaryota > Metazoa > Arthropoda > Insecta > Lepidoptera > Geometridae > Hypomecis > Hypomecis punctinalis. The sequence goes on along the minus strand of OX438819.1, from coordinate 13,754,285 downwards.
GGCCGCAAACTCAGAAATAACCTAACATTTTGAACTTTCCAAAGCTACTATAATGAAAACTACATGGAAAATGTTGTTTAGTACAGCTAGAAATTATCCATTAGGTACTCACTACTCACTTCCCATCTCAGCTACTTTTCCCTTTAAAATAAAACAACAAATATTTTCACGCTCGCTCTGCTCGCGTTCAAACTTAATTGAGTGTTTTCGCTGCGCTCACGCCTAAGTTAAAATATACCTACTTGTTTCTATAATAATAATAATAAATAATAAATCTTTATTTCAGACAGTACTTAGTCCATATTACAGCAGTAATTTATATTAGATATTATTATCTTAAGCCTAGTAAAACATTATTCCAATGTCCCTGTATAGGGCAATCTGGTTTACTAATAATTATGTGTAGGATACTGTTACTGCTGCCACGCATTCTTGTCAGCAGGGAGTATACTTTTTTCCTCATGATGGCATGAAAACCATCGGTTCGAGCTTGTGTGAACATCCCTGATGCGCTACAATAACGTGGCAGCCCCAACAGTATCCTAAAACCATTATTGTACTGTACTCTAAGTGAATTTAATGTTTTTTTGGTGTACGATACCCACAGGCTGCTCGAATAAAAAGACTGGCAGAAGGCCTTAAATAAAGTTATTTTAACGTCATTTGTACATCGAGCAAACCTGCGGGCAATCATATTACATCTCACTGCTAATGCTCTGCGTTCTCTTTCTATATCTTGATCATCTTTGAGATCATCTGTCACGATATGACCAAGATATTTAAAGCTGGTAACAATACTTAATTGATTGCCATTTAACGAGATGGGAGGAACGTAAGTAGGAAACTTATTCTTTGCTTTAAAAATCATGACTTCGCTTTTTTTGGAATTATAGACTAAGCCATGATCTACAGCATATTTTTCACACACTCCCAATAATTTTCTAAGGCCACTGATCGACGGACTCAGCAACACCATATCGTCAGCGTAACTGATATTGTTGACGCTTGTTCCATCTATGTGACATCCGACATGTGTGTTGCTGAGCTCGGCGATCAGCTGGTTCATATACAAATTAAATAATTTAGGCGATGTTAGCCCCCCCTGCCGGACACCGCATTCCAAACCATACACTTCAGAAACCTCACCTGCCCACCGCACAACATTTGTTTGATTGGAATACCACCTTTCTGTTGGCTTAGTTTTCATATGCCTAAGCACCTATTTTTTAAAAATTGTATTCATAAGTTATAGATACCTACTTACCTAAAATGCACACAATACTATTAATAGTGTTGGTCAATTCTAATGACAAGTGGTTAGTTAAAACTAAATTACAACGCGACAATTTTTACTGGGGGGGCCCATTTAAAGAATTTGCCACGGGCCTCAGATGGTAGAGTTACGCCACTGGCCACAATAGCATGCTATGTTCGCACTATAGGCCAAATAAAACTTCTTGGCGTCTGTGAAATTAGCTACATCGGCTCAGATCCTCTCTCCTCGCGCAAGGTGACATAACAAATTTGCTACTGCGCCAGTCTCGTGTTTACAAATGCCATAAAGTTTGATCCAGCCTATAACATAGATTTTCAATACTCATGCTCTTACTTGGTCTCGAGAGGTCTATTTACGCATAGAGCAAATAGAGCCCCTGTACTTGTGTGTTAATATTATACAGCTTGCGCCGATTTAGTTTGTTTATCCATAGGGACGTTCTGGATAATCTCTGTAACCATTTTCATAAGCGATAAATATTTTTCGCAAAAAATTGCAATACCGACTTCCACCTTGTACAGAATTCGAATAGTTTGCACGAATCGATGTGACATCCATACACATTACTGTTGTATTATCAAAAACGGCTCAGCCGATTTCGATAAAATGTGGTAAATGGGACCACCTCGGAACTATACTCTCTCGAACTAAAAAAAAATTTAATCGGTTCACAAATGGTTAAACTATCGATGAACATACAAAAAAAAATAGTGCGTAGAGACGAAGAGTCCTTCCGCGCGGAAGAAGTGAAACTTCGACACAACAGTGCTTTCATACTCCCTCCATGGTAGCGTTAAACGTTTAACGCAACCTTGTTGGAAGACGCATTAGAAGTTTCACGTCTTTTTTGGAAGTCGGTAAAAAACAATCGTTTTAGATGGCCAATAAACTAAACTGAGAGTTGTTTTGAAAACTGCAGGGATATCCAAAGGTGCATAAAACAAATTTGAACATTTTTATTATTTTATTTCAAACTAGCTGACCTGTCAATGACACTCAGAAACCTTCTTTGGCTCATGCCATTTATACAGGGTTATTTCTAATCAATTAGCATCATTTTAGGGGCTTATTCTGTCCCAACAAGCAAAATAGTCGAATAAGGAAACATTTACTCGACTAAACATCGAATAGTTGTTGAATAGTAGCTATATACGTACAAAATTGTGCAGTAAAAGTGTTTATGTTATGTCTTTTAGTGCAAATCGTATAGAAGTGCCCGTATCTAGCTTATGTCACAAATAAATGCTATACGAGGGCTATAATAGTGTTTGATTTACTATTTAATGTGTAAAAAAAGCTTTTATACGACTATTACCTGACATACTTTTTATTCAGCAAATTTGTCGAATACTAGCTACCTGGTGATTAAATAGCAACGTAGTTTCTTTTATAACACGGTAAAAACACAAGTCGAATTATAGTTTTCCAATTACAGTTACAGAACCTCAAGTGTAACAATTTTATTATAGCACTTTTATTCGACAAAATATTGAGTAAAAGAGTTTTTGGTACTTTTATTGCTCAAAAACTCAAAACATGGCTGCATATGAATGCAACGCAGTCACATTTATTCGACGAATAGTCGAGTTAGTATCATATAACAGCAACAAATTTACTAGTGTTCGCGTAATGGCTCCCTAGAAGCATATTAATAAAATTAAATGGAATTTATAAAATATATCTACAAAATTATTGCATAAGACGCGTGGCCCACACATTTATGTTAAATAATACATTACAGTTTATCGACAAAGTTAAATTGCCAGTAAGTAAGTAAGTAAGTTCGTATAGGCCAGGTGGCTAGCCCTGGTGTCAGAGTTTTTAGGCCGCCTGAAGGCCTCTGATATGGCTATTGCCAGTAATTTTCCTATATAATTATGTAGATATACATTTAGATATAGAAACTGTATTCTTTTTAATAATTACTAAATGGACATGACACCTCTGTCTTTTATAATATTTTAAGTGACAAACACACAAAGACTGGTGCATTTCCATAACGGCACAGAATACGTAATCGTTGCAAACGTTGACTCAACGTTAAAAGCACTAAGTATGGGACTTTTATAGAACTAAACAGTAAAACCAAAACGTCGCCGCGACTGTTATAGCACAACTTTTTGCTAGATGGGGTGCATCAAAACTAACTACTTTTGTTCTACGAATTTTGTCAACACTCAAAAGCTAGTTATTAATATATTGTAGGCACAGACAAACGCCGCAAACTAAAACCTACATATAAAGATTCTAGTTTCTACTAAAATAGCTTTTATGAGTGCAATAAAATTAGTCTAGTCAGAATTCAGAAGCTACGAGTAATGTTAATATTTTACCCACGATAGACGAGAAATTACGATTTACTGAGTACACGCGGATATTTCAGTTCATCAGTTAAATACCTCATACACATCCCAACTTGGTTAGAGTCAACGGCGGATACAACCAGTCAACTGTACATGTAGCGCTCTTAGCGTAGGTTGACTATAGTCTATAAAATTTTACGTGATCTCTGCGAAAGCTGTCAGAAAAATCACGCCTATGAAGTCCTGAATTTCTTAATAGTACAGACAGTACGTGTCAATGTCATACTTTATGGGCATGCCGATTAGTGATGGGCGACGTATGATCGTGACAAACATCGATAAATACTATCGTTACATTATTATGAGTATTTAATTAATATCATAACATTATTTCACCCATCCAAAGACTGACCTTACGGAACGTTGCTTATATTCGGTGATCCCTGATATACACCTATACTCTATATTCTCTCTCTCTAATTTTAGAGGCGCCATCGTATCGTATTTAATAGCTACGTAAAAAGTTTTCTCTTTATTGAATGCCTAAGGTAAAAAAGAAACAGAAATACGCTAATTAGCTATTATAGTTACGAGTGCGCCTCTAAGATTGGGCTTACTGTACATTGGCACATTTTCGGACGTATGTACTGTCTGCAGCAATGTTGAGTGTTGGAGATTTGGTTGGAGTTGACTTCCAACCATGCTACAGACATAAGGCGTCCCGACCATGTGTCGATGTGCAGTTGACTGATTAGATCCATTTGTTCCCAACGAGTAACACCCTCAACTGTCACACTGTTACTCGATGGGAATTTTTAAAGAAAATATTTCCATCCAGTTACACTGTTACTCGATGGGAACTTTTTTATTAGTGTGTTCCTAACCAGTCACACTACTACAAGAATTAATGAAAAGAATAATTAAATCAGTTTTTTAATTTATAATTACAAATCAGCAAAATAACAACATTGGCTAATACAGTTACTTAATTATGGATGTAAAATTGTTATCAGCATTCATCAAGTTAATTTTTGTTTGTTACTTATTAATATTATTATTTATTATTACTTACTGAACCTTTTTTTTTTCTTTTGAGAAAACGCCTCATTATAATTGAAAACCTGTTTGAATTTTCTTTTCATTAAATTCTGTAACAGTATGACTGGTTGGGAAATTACTAACAAGCATTTATTCCCAACGAGTAACAGTGTGACAGTTGAGGATGTTACTCGTTGGGAACAAATGATTAGTTCCGACCACCACTTGCTTCAAATCAAGTCTGAATGTGTAGATAAAATAAATAAATCTAGAATAAGTGATTTCGTATTGAGTAATGTAATATAAAATATGTACCTACCTATATAGGCTGTTCAAGTTTTTACTTACCTTTTATAAAATGCTAAGACGTTGAAAATGGTTGAAATATATAACTTTTTATTTTGTTTTTAGAATGTAAGTGTAACATAGGTAGATTTATTTAACTATAATGATCTCAAATGTTAATGATAGGTTGTAAATAAAATGTGTATTTATTGGTGATAGAATCTCTAACTATGCCAACTTAAATAGAAAATGTTACATAGTTTAACTTAGACAGGTAAACTCTAAATTTATGTTACAAAAAATTGCATGTCCGCTAGGATAGACTGTTGTTACCAAGAAACTTTGTACCACCATTTTACACAGTTCGTGCAATAAATTTTTACTTTACTTTACTTTAGGAGTTTTACCTGTATACCTTATAAACTGAATTTACCACGAATGCCCAGCTCTATGCCACACTCGCAGATATTTTAAATTATACACATTCCTCCAACGCCAATTATGTCTTATTTCCCAGCGTCCTAGAAAATAAATTACGCAGACATATTAGCGTCCCACGGGACAGTTCAATTAATCAAGACTGGACTCATAGCCGACTAATAATAGGCTTTATGCTATAGAATTACAGCTCATAATGCCACAGCAATTTGAAAGACAGACGGACAGACTAATATAGCGCAAATGACAAAAGATGGGAGCTTAGGAAACGGTATAAATCTTTTTAATGGACCGAGTTTGTTGAGATTTTTCTGCTCCGGGATTATGTTACAAGGGATTTAAGATTTACTTCTTCTTTCTTTACTTTTGAGGGTTCCGTAGTAAAACAAGGAACCCTTATTATAACTTCGTTATGTCCGTCCGTCTGTCCGCATTATTACTTCCACATTTATCAACCAAATTGCATGAAATACGATATAACGATAGTTTAGGTTAAGTATGCAAGATAATAGAAGATAGATATAGAATAAGAAACCGTGGTGGTCTAGTGGTAGTGACACACGCCTTACAATCGTGAGGTCGTGGGTTCAAATCCCGGTCCCGTACCAATAAGTTCTTTGGAATTTATGTACGGAATTTAACACCGCTGGCTTTTCGGTGAAGGAAAACATCGTGAGGCAACCTGCATATGTCAGTAGAAAAAATTCGATGGCGTATGTGAATCCACCAAACCGCACGGGGCCAGCGTGGTGGATATGGCTCAAACACCCTTCGTGAGTAGGTCTACGTCCTGCAGTGGACTATTATAAAAAAGGCTGATACAGTATGCAAGATAAAATCCAAATTTATAAACCATATCGAAAACTCTCTCAAATTATTTTGAGCACATTCTAACCTTTATAGAGTTATAAAAGATTGTTTTTTTTTTAATTTGCTCATAGCTCAAAGGTCATTGACCTCAGAAACATATAAGTTCAGCACGGTCAGTCTTCGGATAGGTGACCGTGGGTGGCATTTAGAACTGAGCGCTACCGTCGCTAGGATGACACTGTAAATTGTAGGCCCCGGTTGTATTAAAGAGACTTAAAAACTGACACAAGGGCTAGCTACCCGGCCTTTACCAACTTACTAACTATTATAAATCCGTAATTTTGGGTTGGCCCCATAGAAATATTTGTTGTTGTTCATAATAATTGTCTAAACGACCTCCTTTCGACTTTGTAAATAAATTCTGGATAATCCTGTATAACATTCATTTTCCATTTCTTCCATGAGTCGCGATCCATTGCAACTTCTTGCCAACCCTTCTCGAATGAGTCCAATTACCTAAGCAAATAAAAAGGTTTCAGCTCAGTTGTTCAATATTTTAATTAGCAGTCTAGAACTCTAGATCTGGATGTTTTCCCCATTCCAATAACCGATCATTACTACAACACCTAAAGTCTAACTTGTAACAACTCCGTATTTCGTAAAAGACCAAATGTACGTACGTACAAGTTAGCTCGCGACGATACTTTGTAACTTATTATAAATTTTGTTTTTAAACTTTCGCGATTTGAACACATTATTATTTTATACTACGGGACTAATCGCGCACTAAAATTACGAGATAAATAAATACCTCCTCATCCCGACGTTTCGGCCGAGTTGCATCGACATCATATTTATTATAGATTGTCTAAGCTGAAATGACGCGCCCCACCTTCGCTGGACTGTGACGTCACACACTAGTAAATAACGGTAGTTAATACATGTAAATCCGCTAATTCACATCTAAAAATTGACAAAAAATACTTTAAAAGTAACTTACAGATCCAATATTACCTATTACTCCAAAAACACAAAACACAAATTACACAAACTACAGTCAATCGAGAAATTCTTGTTTACTAGCATGTAACGTCACCAGAGTTGCCTCCCTTCTTAGAGCGTTTACGTCACAGATAAAATATAAAAAAATATCGTATTTTATTTCGTGCGATTTGCGAAAATTAGACATATTTTCGTTCAAATAAAGTGAAATATGTCTTTTTCAGGCTATTATCTATATGGATTACCACAATCAATAGTATATTTTCAATGTTGTCAAATAACCTATTGGTCGTTCAGTTGCCGGTTAGACTCAAACGCAGGAGCACGCATCGTTCGATCTCAAAAGTTATACAAGGTTTGGCAAGTCGACGGCTGTTTCTGTAAGTTCGCATGTTACATGTCAATGAACCAGGAAACTAAGATTGATACCGACATAACCCAAAAATTTATTGCTAATAACTAAATAAATAAATTCGACCAAGTACGAGTAGGACTCGCGCTCGCAGGGTTCCGCACTGTATGGATTCAGAATACAGAATAAGCGCCTAAAATGATGTTAATTGATTAGAAATAACCCTGTGTATATATTCTAGGTTTCGTAATGTATCTAAAAAACCAGTAAATGAAGTTTTGTCAGAATATAATCAGACTTTTTTCAATTGAAAATACTGGCGGTTGAATTTCGCATGGCTACCAGCCCCTGACCGCCTAAGCAATCGTAATAGCAATCGTTTATGACTTCATTTTAGTCATTTGACACCGCCTATGTGACGTTAGCCATCAAAGTTGTTCATTCAACGATTGCTTTCGCAATCCGCACAAAGCAATTGATGGCTAACGTCACATAGGCGGTGCCAAATGACTAAAATGAAGTCATAAACGATTGCTATTACGATTGCTAATTGCTTAGGCGGTCGGGGTGCTGCTGGTTTATATGTATTCTCCTATTCAATACATTTATATAAAAAAAACAATTGAAGGATATGTTTTTCTATAAATTAATTAAACATTATTAAACTTCAAATACTTGTTGCCAAATTTCGCAAGGCAACCCTATTTAAATATTTGATATTCTCATATTCATATAATTACGTAAAAAATTGGTTTGAACTGTGTACGCTATGAGCGGAATGTTCTTGCGGTGGGATCTCGGGCTGTAAGTTACAAAGTTTCGTGGCGAACTTGTACGTTTATTAGGTCTTCTACGAAATACTAAGTCGTTACAAGTTAGACTTTAGGCGTTGTATAAGAATAATATCGAAGAAAATATTTTCAGTTCAATCAATTCAGCGTTGTATTTGGCTATTTCCCCGCTCCAACGACGAGCATTACTAACTCGTTATAACTCCGTGTTTCGTAGACCTTATGAACGTAGAAGTTTGCCCGCTACGAAACTTTGTAACTTATTGCAAGCTTAGGAAAGTCGACGGCTGTTTATGTAATAAACCAAGGAACAAGCGTTACCGACATAACTATTAGTAGTATTTTTATAAAAACAACAAAATCTAATTTGGAAAATAAAGTTTCTTATGCAAGTGTGAGTTTGATTATAAGTACTGTACTGTACCAGCCTTTTTTTTAATAGTCCACTGTAGGACGTAGGCCTACCCACGATGGGTGATTGGGCCATATCCACCACGCTGGCCCAGTGCGGGTTGGTGGATTCACATACGCCATTGAATTTCTTCTACGGACGTATGCAGGTTGCCTCACGATGTTTTCCTTCACCGAAAAGCCAGTGGTGTGAAATTCCGTACATAAATTCTAAAGACCTCATTGGTACGGGACCGAGGATTTGAACCTACGACCTCACGATTGTAAGGCGGGTGTCACTACCTCTTGACCACCACGGCTATTATTATTGATTATAAGTAGGTCATCGGAATTAACGGTAGTAGTTTGCAGAGTTGTACAATGCCCCTGGCGAACACGGTGAGCTTTTAGCGTTTATTTTTGTTTAGTATGCAAACTGATGAAAGGTGTTAATGAAGCTGCTTTCCGGTGTTGCCTGGTTGCCGTATAGAGATTGCTGTCAGCGATAAGGCCGCCATTTGTGGCACTAATTCAAGGTGTATACTTTGTACCTGTTGTTATAATTATATTTGTGTAAAAAAAGAGTTATGTCTGTCTTTCCACGACCACCATTGTCTTTTGTAGTCACTGATGAGTCATCACATAGCTGATAATATGCCTGGACATAGGCCTGCCTTATAGTTACCGGTTTATAGCGGCTTGCATGCAGCGCGATTCTACGACCTTAATGAGGTCACCCGTCCACCTTGTGGGTGGACGACCTACGCTGCGCTTGACAGTACGTGGTCTTCACTCGGGAACTTAAAGTATGTATATTAAGTAGGTATACTAATACGTAGTATTATTATATCTTCTTTGCTAATACTATGGCCTCAGGGTTAGCCACCCGGCCTATACAGGTAGACTACTTAAAAAGACTAATTTTATTAGAGTCTACCCGTGACCACGGTAGATGTAACTCGGCCGAAACGTCGGGATGGGGAGGTATTTATTTATATCGTAATTTTAGTGCGCGATTAGTCACGTAGTATATAATAATAATACTTTATAAGCCTCGTGTTTCGTTTAGGAGACCTTATAGCCAATAGGCCCAATATTAAAGGCGCCATGGTAAATTTATAAGGTAAATACATTGTTCTCTCTATCAAATGTCTAAAAATAAAAAGAAACAGGAATATTCTAAATTGCTATTATAACTACGATGGCGCCTTTAAAATTGGGCCTAATAAACGTATATATGTATATATACGTAACTGTAACAAATTACAAACCTTGGAAGTCGACGGGTGTTTCAGTTCGCGTGTTATGTCAATAAAAGTAGACACATTTTAGCGAGTTTTCGTGGAGTTCTGGCAGAAAGTTAACCTACATTGATGTCAAGTTTGAAGACGAATATGAAATGAAGTCAATTTGAATGTTGCTAATAAAATACAAGAACATTTCTTTATAACTCCCAAACGAAAAATGAGGAGATTTACGTGTACGAGTTTGACGCGTGTTTCAGTGTACGTTTGTCTGTCTATCTACGCTTGGTTGGGAACAACGATTTCCAAACGCGTAGACAGATTTACAAAAGTACCTACGTTTTAATTTTGTTTGAAAGCTGCTGTGAACAAGACGAAATAGTTTAGCAAATATTTGTAAAAGAAAGTTTTCCATTTTTTTCGTCCGCAAGAAATTTTAATATGCTCTTCATTGAAGTTGATTAAAAATAACACTTCTAAAAGTTTATTGGCACGAAAAATGGCAACACTTTCAATACACTTTTCCCTCACAGTACTATAGAGAAAGAAATCGGGTCATTTCCGTGGGAATATAAATACGTTGTGTAAATAACGACCGGCTGAATAATTCATAGTAACCGATTGATTTAGTGGGGTGAACGGAACGCACGTGCTTGAGCACAGAGTGGGCAGTAGTTAGTAGGAGTTCTGTTGGAAATCTTTGCTGAAAACTACTGAAAAGGAACACTAATAACTATAATCCAGTTAATCAATAGAGACTTGGGTACTATAAAAATGATTTTAAGATCGAATAAGGAAAGAGGAGAATCGCAGACGAAACAAAGTTACTCATTCATTCATTTCGTGTCAATAGCTACTCGTAGATGGCTTTTTTTGTTTTTGTTTTACCAATGTTACTGACTGGCAATATAGTCTGAAGAACGGGTAGCCGATGGATCCGTGAATTTTTCGAATGGAGACCACGTACCGGCAAGCGCAGCGTAGAACGCCCACCGACTGAATAGACCGTAGGAACGCGCTAGATTGTAACCGTTCGCGTCGGGTCGTATTGGAGGTACATGAGAGACTTTCAGCTTCCTACGGTACTACGGTTCCTACGGCTACTCTCCTCAGGTTCTCTTCTTCAGATATTAGATAAAGAAATCTTAGGTTGAATCAGTCGAGATATCTTACCGATGGAGGGACAAAGCGTTGTTATAGAATACGGAGCCTTGTTATGAAGAATTGAACTGACGTCCTTTGTAGTCCGCAACACAAGGACCGAGTTAAAACATTGTAGACTGCTGCTGCTACGTGCAGTCGGTTACAAAATTGTATCGTTACATTGTAGGAACGAATACGTTTGATAAGTCTGATAAAAACTGCAAATAAGTGACAGGGTGTTATGGTTAGTTTTGTTGTTTATGTATTGTACCTCTTATTTTTGTTGCAAATAAATATACGTGGTAGGTATGTGTTCATGGTTCCACTTGCCTTAATGGCTTTATTGGTCTATAGCTTAGATTATAGAGGGAATAGATACGAAGTAAATTCTTATGTCCCGCAAAGATTCAGACCTTATAGTGGTCTGCTAATTTGAGGTCCTGTAGGAACGAAGGGCGTGGATTATATTCTGATTTTTGCCCTCCAACTCTCATTACATCACCTCATTGCTTTAATTTTATTGTTTGCTTCCCTATATCTTAAGATTATGGCATTAAAAATATGTAATCAAATTCTTCGCCTCCCGCCATCTACTATACCCCAAAAGGCAAAGATTCAGACCTTATAGTGGTCTGCTAATTTGAGGTCCTGTAGGAACGAAGGGCGTGGATTATATTCTGATTTTTGCCCTCCAACTCTCATTACATCACCTCATTGCTTTAATTTTATTGTTTGCTTCCCTATATCTTAAGATTATGGCATTAAAAATATGTAATCAAATTCTTCGCCTCCCGCCATCTACTATACCCCAAAAGGCTTTTGACAGTTGTAGCCGTCATTATTCTGAGACCATCCAACCAATAAGAAATTATCTTCATATTTGTGTTTTGGCTATAGCAAAGCTGATTGTGATTTCTACAAATATTGTATTAAACGTGTAAATAAATAGAATTTATAACATTATAAGGGCACAAACAATAAAAAACAACCATGGTTACCTGCTGTGTTTGGGGCTGCGAATCGTGTTCTAAGAACAAAAGCGAATGTTTATAATTTTTAGGTTAGTCGTAGTTTTTGTATTTTCACGTCTATGTTTTTGAAATATGAATGAGTGTTCAGTGCAGGAACTATACATGACGTTTAAAACTATCTATTTTAATTCACAACACAGCATAAAACGATAATTTTGAGAAAAGCAAATATATTGAATGTTTACATTACTTCTAATAGTGATGGACAAAGTTACGATTTTATTGCATTGCAATATGTTATTCGATACTTCTCTCGGTGCATAATCGGTAGAAGTCATAATAAATCTATGGTTGTACAGTACTCGTTTTTGCCAAACTTCCTTTTAACCCGACTACCAATTAATGACTACCTATGTTTTTTAAGTAGAATCTTGGTTAACTATTAGGTTTGTAAAAGACAACATTCATATTGGGCTAATCCTGATAATTCCGACCAAATAGTATTAATGCATATAATTCTAAACATGTTATACCATGGGACCAACCCTCTATGATCACTCCCTGCGTAGTTATCGAATTTTGAAATTAATTATTTTCATATATTAACAAAAATATTCACCAGTTTACCTGCTTATTTCTAATAAGTTATTAGAACCGTTCATTGCATATTCAGTAGTATTAGACGCTTTTTACTGTAGTTAATATGTGTTGGCTTGTCATTTATTTATTTTATTAACATGGTTTTATTAGTTTAACCTGTATGTTTGCTTGCTTGTAACCAACCCCTTTGAGCTCGATTTTGACCTACTTTGAGTGATAACATTTTCTTTAAATTTCCACACCTATCAAAGACGGATGACAATACATTTACTAAAAAAATAGAAAAAAATCTATAGTTGAAAAATAAATATGGTAAAAAAAAATAAAAAACACTCTTTCTTAGCATATCAAACTAAAAAGTGTAAAATAATTTCCAATATACCTAGGCAGAGAATAATAATGAACGAAAAATGTTAATAATATTAAAAATAAAGCGTGGGGTGCTCGATTTACGAAAAATTATGGCACAAAACACTTTTTAGGGTTCCGTACCTCAAAAGGAAAAAACGGAACCCTTATAGGATCACTTTGTTGTCCGTCTGTGTGTATGTCAAGACTATTTATCTCGGGAACGCGTAAAGATATCGAGTTGAAATTTAAACTATGTACGTAAACCTATAAATTCTTGCAGTTGTGTAAAAGAAATGCTTCTCAGTTACCGTATAAAAAAAGTTAGAGCCGTTTATGTCGTTGAAAAACGCATATTTCAACGCTCACAAAAATCAAAACCTACAGGGTACTTCCCGTTGACATAGAACTATGAAATTTGGCGAAGAGCATTGTCTCAGAGTACACATATAGGAATGAATCTGAAAACTGTACATTTTTATTTAAATCACATAAAAATAGTACCTGAAAATTCACAAAATATGGGTTCAAAATTCAAAGTGAGTAAATCATATCATGTAAGATATCATATAAAATAACTTCATTAGCACATGCTATAACAGGATTTTAATTATTTTAACAATATGTTTGTACGGAACCCTCGATGTGCGAGCCTGACTCGCACTTGTCTGGTTTTTTTTACAATAGTATTAATATTTTTCGTTCATTATTATTTTCTGCTTATATCAAAAATCATTTTACACTTTTTATTTGATATGCCAAGAAAGCGTGTTTTTTAGTATTTTCTAAACTAGGCCTAATATTGATTTTGGATCTCGGAAACGGCTTCGGTGATTTTGATGATTGTCATTCAAATAAATGTTTTTAAGTTCAATAGAGAACACAAAAGGGTCTACTATCAAATATATCAAAATATTCGTTCGCTGGCCTAAGTGTATGTTGATACATTAAACAGTGTCTCAGTTTCATTCATAGCTGGTTGATAAAATCTTTTTTAAAATAATTGTTTTCAAAACTCGGTAACTAAGTAACTACTGCACAGGAGGTGATTCTAGAGGGTTGGTCATGTGGGGTAAAATGTACAGGATAATATTATGTATCTACGAATATTATTTCCTAAATAATTGTTTTGGCCGGCACTCTTTCAGATATAGCCCAAAATGAATGATGTCTTTTAAACAGGGTTATTTCTAATCAATTAGCATTGTTTTAGGGGCTTGTTCTGTATACATATCAAAACTAACAACTTTTGTTCTACGATTTTTTGAGTGGTTTAGAAAGTGCGAAGTAATGAGGAAAGTTATACATATTTATGACAGTAAATTTAAAAGGAGTCGTGTCAATCATGAAGGCGCCATCGTAATTATAATAGCTAATTAGCATATTTCTGTTTCTTTTTCACTTTAGGCATTCGATAGAGAGAACACTTTTTAAGTTTGCTATTTAATTTACGATAGCGCCTTCATTATTGGGCCTAGTATAGCTTAAAAACTACGCTTTATAAGTTTAGTACATCGGCAGTCACACAGAAGAGAGAAGGTCTCTTTTCTGTGGGCAGTCAGGTATTTCTTGGAAAAATCGATATTTTTATCGATTCGAGTTTCGAATCGATTTTCGAAGTATTGATTTAGCGCAACGCTTCAAGGGGGCGGGGCAAAATCGACGCCATGTTTCCGAGATATGCTATGACGTAGCTATGATACAATATTTTCGTGCTAGGGCGCCCCTATGGTCTATAGCAAGAACAATTTTATGTGAACGTCGCGTTGTATAAGAATTAAACTCGACCGAGGGCATCACGATGCTGATATGTATTTCAGGTGGATACCTGACAACATAGAGACTCGGTCAACATAGACAGTTTTCTTATCAGCCATAGAACTCTACTGTTGTACATAGGCTTCCCCTATAGATCGCCAATAAGACCGGTTAAAGGAGAGTTGCATCTAGCGCGATCCTACGGTCTCTATCCACCTCATGGTCGTGGTAGTACCTCATGAGCTAGGTGGACGTCCTATACTGCGCCGATACGTGGTCTCACAGTCACAAGTCCTTCGTGCTATGCACTCTGCAGACTCATTTTAACCTGCCAATGTGCTGGTCTATGTCGGTAACTTTGGTTCTTCTCATACGTGATAAAAAGCACTACCGTATGTGTATTGGATTTTTTGTAAGCCCGTGCTTGACAAAAACTCGATTAATGGTAAGGTATTTTGTAGTCGAAAATGAAGCACGCAGACTTGGAATAGACTAGTTAACAATATTTATTGATATCCTCTTGTAACAGCTAACCATAAAGAGATCTTGCTAGACAAAGAGTGCACTATGGCAGGCTATGACGTCACAGTCCGTAAGTGTCATACATTCGCCATTCTATGTTATGCTTTGTGGGAAAAGGACAAGGCTTCCCCTCTTTATCCCAACCAATATCTTTATAAGTTTATTTCTCTGAACTTGACCAATTTAAGCCAATTGTAATTATTTTTTCAGTTTATGAATCATAAAATTAATTGCAGAATTCACTAATCCTAATATTTTTAATTATTTCAATACCAGTCAATTAGCATAGGCCAAATGAAACTTCTTGGCGATTGTGGTGTTAGCTACAAGCTGCGCAAAACCCAATCCTGAAGGAAACTCGTTTGAAAAAAAAACGACTGCGCGATCGGAGATTGGGTTTCTCGTAGCTTGTATGTAGGTAACTTCACAGCCGCCAAGAAGTGTGATTCGCCCTCTAACTTAACGTCGTAACTTAGACTTAGATACTCACGTTCAGCCTTTTCAACAGCCCAGTGTCCGTGTTGGAGTTCGCGGACTGCTTGGCCGTATTCCAGAACTGCTTTTGCGCGGAGTAACGGTTCATGGGACATATCTTAAACAGGCAATCTGCGGACCAAACGTATGTATATTATTTTTAAGCTTTCGCTATTTGTGCACTTTTACCGAAGAATAAGAAGTACCTTCTTCATATATTGGAATCTTAAGTCTATAAATATTAGGGAACATCTTACACACGGTCTCTGACCCCAAACTAAGCAAAGCTTGTACTGGCAGAGACTGATATACAACGTAAACATATTTTTTAATTTACTTAAATAGATAATACCTAAATAACACCCAGATACAGAGCAAACACCTATTTTCATCACACAAACGCTTGCGCTGGGTGGGAATCGAACCCACGCCACTTTGACCCAGGAGTCAGGTTCACTAACCACTGAGCCACCGAGGCGGTCGAAGTCCGAAAGTCTGAAATTATGATAACCATTCTTCACACTTAAAACCTCCACTGGGATTCCCTGTTATGCCACAGTGTACACACTAAGAAGACAAAGACTAGCTACCCAGAACAGCTCTAACGGGAATCGAACCTGGAGCCCCGAGACAGAAAGCAGAGATACTACCGACTGCGCCAGATGAGAAGAGTCGTCAATATGGAGACTACTTTGAAAAGACAGAACTGCATGCCTAGGGATTCGAACCCAAGACATCCACATTCCGCACTCAGATTTCTATCCTCCGTTTTTGACGCTCCATTTACAAAAGAAAAAGATATTCAAATCCGAGACCCTCAAATTGTAAAAAACATTTCGTTCAAATAAAAATACCGTTTACGTCCTACCTAAACGTCAATTGAGTGTGTGAGGGGATCATTTATTCAAACCCTTCCCTTGTCAGAACAAAGGGCTTTTATCTGTTAAGTACCCTTCTGTCGCCGAGGAGCTTGAATAAGTTATCATTGCTCGCTTGGATAAGTTGAGGCTAAGTTGGCAGCAAGTTTGTAACTTAGTGAACTGTGTTTTCGATGTGAGCAACTACTTTTCAAGTTATTTGGAGTTATTGTTGTGTGTTCTTATGGATATTGATTTATACGCTAGGCTCTTTTAAACTAAGGATTCAATTGGTAGCTTATAATTACTGATGTTAAGCCTTAAAAGCCTTGAAACTGCAGTTATGATAATTTGCTCAACTTAGAGAGTCGAGAAGGTCTTGCCCAACTGTCTACTGAAAAAGCATTAACGTTTTGCTCTTTAAGCTGTTTACGGAAACAGACAACCATTTATAGACTTTATTATTTATTTTCTGTCATCATGGCTTCAGTTCTGAAGAAAAGTCATTAACAAACTGGGAGTGGGGAAGGTTTCAGAGACGAGGCAAAAACATGATGAAGCGCGGGTGAGTTTCTTTTGTGCTAGTTATTACAAAACAATCTATGTAGTTTGGCAAGAATAAAATGTGCATTTTGTAGATAGATCCTTTGAAAAAATCGAGTTTTTATACAAGTAGTCTATGCTTTAATGTTCAAGTAGTAGGACTTCTACCAACCAAGTGGGCCGACCACATATAATTATTATTGCTTATTGGAAATTCGTAGGTGCGGCCTATGTATTTGTATGTTCATTAAAATAGCTGAGGTCTAGTTCAATCGATTTACTCGGTGGGCTTTAAAAAAATTTAAATTCAAAATTAATAAATAAAAATAATAAATAAATAGACCAATAAAGTTTCCGACAACACCTAGAGTTTTATTGTTAAACTAATTTTGAGCCTAAAACTGTTTACAGAATGCGCTCCTCATATTTTGGACATTTATATAACCATCCAGCCATCTAGCTCCCGGTCTGTATATGCAAACACCTATATAATAATAAAAAAAAAATGTTTATTGTTCTTGAAAATTTAACACATACCAAGTTGTACACTAGATTCCACACTAGGGCGACCTGTCGTGAGATCTAGGCTCTTCCTTAAGGTACCAAAAACAAAGTTACCCTTATAGTATGCAAACTTAAATTAACATTCATAGTGCTCTGAATCCCACACTAGGGTGACCTGTGTCGTAGGGAAGGTAATAACTTGATTAATACTACATTTCAAATTGGGAAAACTTACTAACATGATATATCTAATGAGCGATACGACGTAGAAGGTAACGCGAGGTGAAAGTTTTTTCCACAGAGATTGGAACATTTGCTATTTACATAAGTTCGTGACGAAAGTTTTTCTGACAGAGATTGTACTAGGGCTACATAAGTCACGAACATGTCATGCCTCGGAAACTTTTTCTATATCGTACAAAGTTTCTTATACCAGAACTTTTTGGGCGGATCAGTCAGGTTGACCTCATTACCTTTACTGGGAAGGCCCATGTTAAGCAGTTGACTATTAAAAGGCCGATACAGCTTGAGTATATACGTGAGTAAGTTTTTCCGACAGTGATTGTACTAGGGCTACATAAGTCACGAACATGTCATGCCTCGGAAACTTTTTCCATATCGTAAAAAGTTACTCACCCCGGAACTTTTTGGGCGGATCAGTCAGGTCGCCGGCCTCGGGGCATACCACGCACCTGTCATCTACCAACCTGTGGAACACAACGAAGGGTTAATATGTTATCAAAGTAGGTGAAAACGACTGTACTGTAAGGAGATTATGGCTTATATTAGCATAAAAGGACTATGTTCAGACAGTACCCAACATAAAGTTGTCAACTCAACTTGTGGAACATACGAGGGTTCATATCTTATTAGATTAACGTAAAGGGTTTAGGGCTTACATTTGCGTAAAAGGAATTATATTAAGACCGTAGATAAGTCCATCATCTACGTAAAGGGTTAATATTACAGATGTCAATTTCAGTAAAATAAGCCTTTTTGAGAAAGTTAGTTCCTTATCGGAGACTTTCTGGTTAAAGAATTTATTTCTCAATTTTTTGCATAAATGGCATGACCGACCGTGTTCAGAATTCGTGAGTATTTCACACGGCTCGAAGTAGTACTTTGCACATTATACTTGTTTTATCAAAAATGGTTCAGCCGATTTCAATAAAATTTAAATGAGACTAATTTTTCTTTGCAATAAAAAAGAATTATCGAAATCGGACCACTACGTAAAAAGTTATGCACACATAAAAAATATATACACGTATATATACGCGTCGAATTGAGTACCTCCTCCGCTTCGTCGGTCAACAAAAAATTATCAATTTCACATATGTAAGAACGTAATCACTATCGTACATTAATTATAATAACTAGTACATCAAGATAAACAACTTTTACTACGGGACCAACCCTGAAAAAACGCGAAATAAATCTGTCCTTTCATACGTTGAATAGCTTACTATGGAAACAACTGATTTTGTTTTCACCTCGTCATCTACCATACTTGTGGAAGTCACGAATTATGGGTTAATATTTCTGTTGCTCAGGTGAAATCAGCTTTATTCTAAAAACATTAGAGCACATATTTAAGACAAAGATACTGAAAAGGTAGGCAGGTAAGTCACCTTTCCTTAGGATTGTATCGATCTAGCCGAAATTCGGTAAGGAAAATAAATTTGCTGTCATTTATACGGGCGGATATTGGACGGAAATCAGATATACTTTTATTTTATTACGGATGTAAGCGAACGGGAAAATATTAGACAAGCCTTTTAGGTTTTTAATATCGGCGACATGTAGGAAAACTTTAGAAATTGACTTATAACAGCTATATTAATCTAAAAGTAAAGCCATTTTATGATCCATGAAAAATGACAAGATCACAGATAATACAATCATTTTGAGTTTTCAACTTGTGACTTTGGACGTTTGACGACAGACAATGCGTTTTTTTTTGTTGCACTTACTCTCGCGTATGCTGTGTAACCAGTATGCTGAGTGTGAGTTCTGTCGTAAACATGACGCGCTCGCCGCGAGCGCGTAAGCATGTAATTTGTATGAACTTGTTCTCGCACAAAGTGTTTCAAGAACGCGCCGCTACTGGCGCTGTACATTTCTTCATACAAATTACATGCTTACGCGCTCGCGGCGAGCGCGTCATGTTTACGACAAAACTCACACTCAGCATACAGAGGGCTAAGTGCGAGATTTTCGCTCGAGCTCGATCGCGTTAAGTTTGATGTGATTTCTATGGAAATGGCACAGCGCCATCTTGTGTCACGTACAGAAAACATAATAGCTAAGTGTGAGTATTTTTTACGGTAATGTAACGAGCGCCAAACCGATCTAACACGGGCGCGGTAACGTCTGTGATTGGCTAATTCAAGCGTGTGTGTCAATGTGCTCGAGTGTGTGCACGGCTGCACTCGGTCAACGCGACGTAAAATTAATTCGATTTGATCTGCAAATCTCCCACTTGACACTCAGATATGAATAAGACAGCTGTAACATAGTTTTTATTTGAGCAAAATTTGGCACCTTTCTATAACTAGTCCTCGTTCTGAGGTTGATCACATGGCAGTTTCTATGCGTTTTCGACGCTATCTTTCTGTGACCAAAACCTTCACATTTTCTACCTCAGGGCATTTCTAGTCTCTTTTATTCTTTATGCCCGTATTCTCTTTTTACTTTATTGTCTACATTTTAATCTAGCAATACAAATACTTTGTATAAACACGTCGGAAGTTACGACACGATTTGCGTCAAACTTTGTCCAAACATCTGTGGAAAGCAGGAAAGTGGCGTCCAAACTTCCGACAAGCTGTTTTGAAAAAACTTCGCGGAGTGTCGGCCCAAGTGACGTCTACACCCTTAGGTCTATCTCACACGAGGCAACGGCAACGTAAAGTATACGCTTCAACAACGTGACGTGGAAACTGTCACGATGTCGTAACGTGTTTCAGAATACGAGCACTGGCTTGACTACTGTCAGCTTTTGACCGCCGCGCTTCAATTTTTTGAAGTGATAACTTCTTTATCGGCTTTGTGTAGGTACTTTTTAAGATCCAATGGGTAAAAAAATGTTAAACTCGCGTCAAGACACATAACATGATCAAAAATTCGTAAGACAATAAGATAAGCGCAAACCGTTGTTTTTTTTAATCACATATTTTACGAAGCCTGATTTTTTGACGACTACAGAATTCGTTGGCGCCCGGTAACGCTGGTCAACGATAAGTGATTTTGACGGTCAAAAGGTTAACGCAGTTTCAAGCCTAAAATAGCAAACAAAAAACAGTGTCCATGTTTTCCTTATCTGTAATCTGTATAGCCTATTTCTTTAACTGATTTATAATGGCAAGCGAATTCTACTGCTACTAGGGTCGCCGATGAAAACTACTTTTCTACAAAAAGTGTGAGGACTCTCATGAAAATGGCCTAAAACAATAATTGGCCAAATGCGAATCGGACTCGCGCACGAAGGGTTCCGTAGTTCCGTACCGTATGGGAGCCCGTCTTAAAGATTTATTTTCTTTTAATTTAAATATTTATTTTTGAAGTGTAATATTAACTAAATATTCTGTGAAAATTTCAAGCATCTATACCTGTTACCGTTATTAATAGCAAGCGAAAAACGGTTTAAAATTCAGATAAGTCAGTCAGGTAATGTTGAACGGAATTTCGTTTTTTTTTCTGTTTTTAGTATTTTGTTGTTATAGCAGCAACAGAAATATATCTTGTGTGAAAATTTCTACGTTTTAGCTATCACCGTTCCTGAGATACAGCCTGGTGACAGACAGACAGACGGACAGACGAACGGACAGCGGAGTCTTAGTAATAGGGTCCAGTGTTTACCCTTTGGGTACGGAACTCTTAAAATGAGTTGATTTGGTTGCTTCGCGTGAGATTTGGCTTAGGCTGTTATCACACGGCAGCAAACGGCAACGAAACCTCAACTGATTGGCAATTTCTATCTCATCTCAGCGATCAAACGTATCGCTGTTTAGCGTTGCGGGAACGTACCGTCGTGTGAGAACGGCTTTATAAACCAAGGGAAACGTTCAGTTTCCTCACTTTCTTCCGCAAATAGAAAAAGGACATTGAAGAGACGCTACTGAGTGGCCCCTTGACCTTTTCCGACGTATCTACTTATCTAGCAACTAGTGTCGAACTTGTGATACAAGTTGGTGCTACGATAGAGCTACTGGGAACTCTTCGGTTTACATGTTAAACTTAACTTTTACTAAATGTTTGTAGAAGAGTTATTATAAGGTAAGAATGAGTATTTCCATTCTAAATCCTACTATTATAAACGCGAAAGTTTCACTCAAAATCTATTGAACGGATTTAGATGAAACTTTGCAATAATAATCCTACTATCCGACTAATATCATAAACGCGTAAGTTTGTGAGTAAGTAGGTATGGTTGTTTGTTACTCTTTCACGCAAAAACTACTGAACGGTTTGAGATGAAACTTTTCAATAATAATGCTTATCGTTCGTTCGTTTTAGCCATAGGACGTCCACTGCTGGACATAGGCCTCCCCTAAAGATTTCCAATAAGACCGCTCTTGTACTATGCTTATACATCAGAAAAACACAGGCTATAATTTCTAAACATATCGCGTGAAACGAAGTTCGCCGGGTCAGCTAGTAATATTATAAACGCGAAAATTTGTGAGTGTGTATGGATGTTTGTTACTCCTTCACGCAAAACTTAATGAACGGATTTAGATGATACGAGTACTTTGCAATAATAATGTTTATATGTATGTACATCAGAATAACACATAGGCTATAATTTATTAAGATACTAGTTTTTACCCCCGGCTATAAATTATAATGATATATTGCGTATGCGTAGCGGACCCGGCCAACTTCGTTTCGCTTTCCGTAAGAACCTTGTACAGAGTATTAGAAAACTACAAAAAAAATTAAGCCAAATCGGTCAAGCCGTTTTCATGTTATGTCGTGACAACGGAAAACGGGTTTCATTTTTATATATATAGATGTGTTATTCTGATATATAAGCTATATTATTGCAAAGTTTCATCTCAATCCGTTCAGTAGTTTTTGCGTGAAAGAGTAACAAACATTCATACATCCATCCATCCATCCATCCTCCCAAACTTTCGCGTTTCTAATATTAGTAGGATTGAGTGAAACGAAGCTCACCGGGTCGGCTAGTAACTAATATTATAATGTTTTAGCTGGACGCCGAGTAGCTTCCTGGCAGAGGGCATTAGTTAGTTATTTATTAACTAAGCGCGGCTGTGTTCTAGTCTAGCTGATATATCTGAATTTTTCAGTGGCAAGCTTACAGTGGCTCTCATAAAATATATAACTAGCGAACTGAAACTACTTTATCGATTTCTGAAGATATCTTGATAGCAACAGTTTTACTTGCTACAATTACTAGCATTATATTACAATATTTTTTATACTACACCTGCTCGGAAAGTACCTTGATACTTTATAAAATTTACGGTAGAAAGTACGTCATTGCATATCGAACAAATATGCGGCGAGAAAACGCATCTGAGCGGGAGAGAAAAGTGTATGAAAATCCATTTCTTACGTGGTTTTTCTTTTTTAATTTTGGGTAAGACTATGCGCTGGTAACCTAAATATCAAAAGCCAAAAAGTTTTTACAGTGAGTTTTTATCTCCAAGTTCGCAAAATGACACTGGCCACTAGCTGTGTGTTGGATGGTGTCAAACAATTTGAAAAAAGAACATGTGAAAATTGCAGACGCCATTGGCGCCACTTTCAATTTGTGTGTTGTTTGAGGATTCAGTTTTCGTAGAAAAGTAAAATAGTAAAGATTTAGTTTTTTTATTTTCCTCGTAGTTGTAGTATAATGCACTATGTATCACTCGAGAGAAAGTGCGATTCCCGATCTCAGGTGTTTTAAAGACAAACAACACCCTCGACGGTAATTGGTCACTTTCTCCTCTCGGTGAACAATGTACTATTCTGTTTTTGCCAATCTTGTTGGTATAGAAGTACAGTATAATCTCACTAATCGGGCACTTCAATAGACTGATACGTCCAATAATCCGGCACCCTCCGCCCGCGCCTCCCTCGCCCATCTACGCCTATGCGCACCGTCGCGTCGCCGCGTCGACGTCTAGCAGTCTAACCTTAGAACTTATCACGTGTACGTGCATACATGCATTATATTATTTTTATGCCCGCGCATACATACATTATATTCTGTTTTTGATATGATTAATTTTATTTATTATGATTTTTTTCTCTATAATCCAGTAATCCTAATTCCTAATAATACGGCACCCTCTGGTTTCTAATAGTGCCGGATTAGTGACATAATACTGTAAGTATTATCACTGCTGTCGAAATTCGACAAAATTACTAAACTGTTGAGACTACAGATCACAGGACTTGATACCCTGTTTCCCTGATCTGTGCTCGAAAGCCACCTTTGATAATGAAAAAAGATCTAAACCCTACCAAAACCCTATATTTTATTGATATAAAAGTCTATAAACTAAATTCCCAGACAAATAATTCCCAGATAAATATATTAATAAAGGCCGTAATAAACCAAAGATCGATTAAATCTCTAATAAAAACACATTGCAACGGAAACTTTAATTGATTGCATCAGCAATCAGATCAAAAATAAAGGTTATATGTATTGCATAACAAGACGCGATGTCTTCATTGATTCGCTCGATACGGACCATGAATGTAAGAAAATTAGGGGATATGTTATAAAATAAAGGAAGCCAAGTTTTTTCGTCTTAAAATAGCGTCGACTTCGCCCATAGCGCATATAAAACTAAAGTCTTTAGTGTGACTGTGCGAATGTGGCTATTGTGATATTTACACTACTGTAGAGAGCTTTCAGGTTAAAGCTGGACACCTCTCTACTACCACTAATGCTTTAGTTAGCTTGTAATAGAATTATATTGAAACTTTTTACATGTGCCCATTTCAGTAAATCCAATACGTTAGACCTACACATACAGCAGTGGACATTTCATTGTATTGCTATCTTTTTCGAAATTAAGCTATCACTTTTAGGGCGTAGGTACAGTTTTTGACAGAAAGATCTCTAATTTATATTTCTGGCAAGCCTTTTTCTAAAATGGCAGACATCGTCAGGCAGATTGCCAAGTACCCGGTCTTCCATCCTTCCCACATCCTTGACAAAGACCAAGTGATTCGAGCCAATCACCACACATGTCACCTATTGATGAAGTCGCATTGTACATCTTCATTCTGATATTTCTCGGAACAATTGGAGCGATGTTTTGTTATACAAGTAGGGTAGAGTAGATAAAGATTCTTTTAAAGTCTCTAAGGCCCGGTCTCGTACCAATGAGGTCTTCGGAATTTATGTATGGAATTTCACACCACTGGCTTTTCGGTAAAGAAAAACATCGTAAGGCAACCTGCATACGTCCGTAGAAGAAATTTGATGCCGTATGTGAACCCGCACTGGGCCAGCGTGGTGGATATGGCCCAATCACCCTTCGTGAATTGGCCTACGTCCTGCAGTGGACTATCAAAAAACTTTGTACAAGGCCTGTTTCTCATTGTGATACGTATATAATACTTTACTCGTAGTCTCAGAGCCTAGTCGTTAAGAAGTATATCACATAGATTTAAAATAAAATTTGGCTTTAAAAACAAGTTAAAGAAACTGATGTTCGATAAATTAAGCGATGACGATTAACACATTAGAAAGCAAACAATTGTATCAAACTTTAGATTATAAAAACAAAATATGTTAATGGATAATTGATAATGACATTACATTGCCTGCATGTACCTTCGAGCATATACCAATTGGTATATGCCCGAAGACATGTACCTATAATAACACGGGAATGTATATAAAAGTACGAGTCTCCATTTATATGTATCTGAGATACTCCACGGCGAGTAGTCTCCGCGACAAGACTGTATGGTGCGCATAAGTGTGTGGTACTGGATCGAATTGTTCTGTAACAGGATAACAGCTCATGATTATAGACAAAGAAGTGCCACTAACAACACAACGAATTTCTCCGGAGCAATGGCCTCAGGCACCCGCCATAAAAAAAAATAGTCGAGAATGATGGATGAGAGGTGGTAACCTGATTCCTTCATCTCCTGTTCACAACGGAACAAGCCGAAGTCTCTTAAATACCATACCTACATAGTCTACTTAAGGCGACATACCACCTGCTCGTATTAAGCGAATCGCTTCTTCCTTCATAATGCGGACCGCCAGGGATTGGAATGCCCTGTCTCCGTCATTGTTTCCTGACTATTACAATTTGGATATCCTCAAGGTATATCTATCTAATCTAGGTCTACTAAGGCGACATACCACCTGCTCGTATTAAGCGAATCGCTTCTTCCTTCATAATGCGGACCGCCAGGGATTGGAATGCCCTGTCTCCGTCATTGTTTCCTGACTATTACAATTTGGATATCCTCAAGGTATATCTATCTAATCTAGGTCTACTAAGGCGACATACCACCTGCTCGTATTAAGCGAATCGCTTCTTCCTTCATAATGCGGACCGCCAGGGATTGGAATGCCCTGTCTCCGTCATTGTTTCCTGACTATTACAATTTGGATATCCTCAAGGTATATCTATCTAATCTAGGTCTACTAAGGCGACATACCACCTGCTCGTATTAAGCGAATCGCTTCTTCCTTCATAATGCGGACCGCCAGGGATTGGAATGCCCTGTCTCCGTCATTGTTTCCTGACTATTACAATTTGGATATCTTCAAGGTATTCTATCTAATCTAGGTCTACATACTCCATCTTCGGCCACAACTTCACTTTCAGGCGAGTTGGGGGCCAAATGCAGCCCAGCCCTATTTTGCATTAAAACGGTGCGTCAATGTTTCTAATTTCCGCCTTTTCTCGCTTCCACAAATGTTAATCAAAGCGAAATATATGTACACTATATTTGTGTGTTTAAACATAACACAACTTCTCCCAAGGTGGACCCTTCCAGGTCATTTGATATGATACATATCTAGAAGTGGAGCGACGCAAGTAATGGGGGGGCGTGATGGATGCGAGGTGTGGACGGTAGGCTAATGTACTGCGGTGTCGGGTTCACAGGATATTATGTAACGTCAACTTCGAGTAGATATGCTATTTTCACATCCGTACCCGTGAAATTGTTAGACTTCGTATTTAAGCTGTGTAAAGCTAAGTTAGGGGAGGTGGCTTTGTCAAAATATTGTCCATGACCGTGCTAGACGGTTACTTGAATCTAAAATTTTATGACCTTTATTTCTTTATTATAACGCCATTTGTTGTCAACTTCGGAACGGATTTTTTTTCAGCTACTCCGACAAATTTTACCTTCATGGAGATAGGTCACGGACGCTACAAAGTAAGTATTTAGAATGGAAAAGTAAAATGCAATATAATGGGACAAGTAGGTATAAGTGTGAAATTAAAATTTCACACCTCAACCTTTCACTCATTTCACCTCACTTTTTGGGTCAAGGGTGCAAAATATTTTTTCCCATTCCTTTTATAAAACGGAGGATGATAATTTTACAAAAAATAATGTTGCTTCCTTTGGAACGTACATTATGGCTGTTTGAAATTTCAGACATGAAAATTGGTTTTCCTTCGTCGTTTGAAGTTAACGGCAATTTTCAAACGCTTTTGAAAATGCAGAGATTAGTGCCTTAGGGTTGGAAGCCTGATTAGAAATTTTCTAAAGAAACTTCATGATCTCCAGCTTAGGCTGCCATAATGTCTGTTATGATCTTGTTTTATATTTTTCTCATGCTACATAAACATAACCCGCCTTACCACAAAATATTTAAACACTGTTTAGCGGTGCAATTTGTACTGTTGATCTTTGTGTAAATAGTTCATAAAACTTTTGTGGTAAGACGGTACGTATACAAATCCGTAGTTGTAATTGTAGATTTACTGCAGATGTAACTAGACAATGGACAATATTTTATTGACGAAAACAAAACACAGAAAATACAGCAACAAAGATTGTAACTAGGCTAAAAACTAACTGAACTACCTAGTGTTTTATTTTCGTCACCAGCCGGTCACATCTCAGCATGATGCTGGTTATATTATACAACCGGCGCTGGTCTTCCGTCAAGACCGGCAAGTGACATCGCGTACAATTTGCGGCTTCCTTCTAACAAACACTAAAAATAACTAACATTAAATCAAAGTTTGTAAATACCACAGGCAAAAAAAAAACATTAAAAAAAACAATTTAGAAAACTGTAGATTTCTATGTTGATAAAACTATACTTTGAAGGGAATGCAGTCACCTACGACACAAGTATTACTTAGATAGATAGATAAACGCTTTATTGCACACCAAGAATTAACAATAATAAGAAGAAATAAAGACACAAAAACAGTGTAACAAATGGCGGCCTTATCGCTGATAGCGTTTTCTGCCAGGCAACCTTAGGATGGAGAGGATAGATGGCGCATAAATAATGTACTGCGCATTAAATTAAAAAAAAATTAGGTGTAGGTAGTGTATGTGCTGCAGAACATGTACATGTAATTTAATAAATTGGAATTAAATATTATTGATTATTTAGAAGTTGGAATATAAAGATCTTTAGCTTTTTCTACTGCTTTTTAAGTTTCTTTACAGTTAGTCTACGTTGCGGTTGGCAACACTGCGTAAACAAGACTTGTCCACAATATGGTCTTTAGTTCAGAATATTGTCTCTGATTTACAAGATGTGAAACCTGAAGTAATTTTCGGAGTATAATCCAAACCCGGTCTAAACTGGCAGTTAATTTCGTCCAGATTGAAATCCTGCCTGGGAATTTAATTAAACCCAACAAGGTTAATCCTAATAAGGCTCCGGGTAAACTCGCTGAGTGACGAGCGTCTGATTGAATCCCGGCTGTTTCAGCTCGCAGAATAGTTAGGTAATTGTAGTTCATACAGAGAGGTGGCTTAATTTGCTCACTGTTCCAAGCGTATATTTCAAATTTTCCAAGATAACACAGCATTCGAATAGTTTGATCGATGTAGTCATTTTTACATTATTGTTGACTAGTTTTTACCCGCGGCTTCGCCCGCATGATATTTTGATTTTTGACGCAATATAATTATAATTTATAGCCTATGTGTTATTCTGATATATAAGCTATATTATTGCAAAGTTTCATCTGAATCCGTTAAGTAGTTTTTGCGTGAAAGAGTAACAAACATCCATCCATCCATCCATCCTCACAAACTTTCGCTTTTATAATATTAGTAGGATTTATCAAAAATGGCTAAGCCGATTTCGATAAAATTTAAATGGGAGCACCTTTGAAGTCTCAGACCAAAAAAAAATCAAGACAGAATGTTGTGAACAAACAAGTGAGGCCGACCAAAACTACGCCTCGCCGTGTACAGACAATTACACACACATCTACGTACATCGTACAACGAAACTACGCCTTGGCTTGTCAGTCGAACTACGGCGCGCAACACCGACGCATTCACACATGTATAAAAAACCGGCCTCACTTGACTGTTTAACGACGTTCTCTCTTGATTTTTTTATTTGCCCTGAGTTTGAAGTATGATCTACCAATCAAAAATATAAAATATCAAAATCGGAACACTCTGTAAAAAGTTATGCGTGGTCAAACATTAAAAAAAATACGCGTCGACTTGTAAACCTACTCCGTTTCGTCGGTTAAAAACTTTTTACTTGCTAATTCAACATTCAAACAAACAAAAACTTTTTATTTATTTGAAAGTTGAATTAGCGGGAGTGTTCTTAGCTATGTTTCATTAAAATCGGTTCAGCCGTTTCAAAGTTATCAGCTCTTTTGTTAGCTGCAGTAGGAATCTTATTGCGTTGGGGGTTTTTAAATTTTTAACCGACAACGGAGTGGTTTTACAAGTGGGCGCGTACATTTTAAAAACCAAATCGAACCAATGAGCTGATTCATCCGTTCGAGAGCTACGATGCCACAGACAAACACACACAAACACCTCAAACTTATATTCTCTGAGGAGGCTGGAGTGATTTACAGACTGGTGGAGACCTTCTTCCAGTCTCTAAATCAGGCCAACTCCACGAGACTGCCTCGCTGTATGTAAAAATATGTTATAAGCTTGTATTTATAAGGGTACGATGGGGCTGGCTTGGACTTTCGGTCCAAAAGCTCCCAAAAAGAAATTGAAAAAAAAAAAAAAAAACTTATAACAACGTTTTTGCGTGGGTTGAGCAGAAATCTATAAATAACGTTATGTAAGCTCTTCCTGTTCCGAATTTATCTCTAAACCATGTCAACCTACCCTGTACCCTGATACCATAGAGATCAAACGTAATTTTAAATCTACACAGGCAGGGCGGATTTACCCCGGTTCCAAGGTAATGTTTGATATTGTTCGCAATAGTAAGTAACCTGAGGGGTTAGCCCAAGTTTACACGTAAATTGAAACTACAGGTGTTACTTGTTACTTACGTTTTAACTATCTGTATTTATTTATGTATGTAAGTAGGTTTATTTTTATTGTATGTATTATAAGAAGTATTTGTGTATGCCTATTACTATGTAGTGTATTTTATTGTTTTTGGAGAAATATAGCTTTACTTTATTCATTTATGTTTACACCACCGTCTATGTCAATTACATGTTTCCACACATTAGAGATTGTCTGGAAGAAATCGCTTTTAGCGATAAGACCGCCTTTTGTACCATTCTTCTGTCGTTTTTTCTTCTTCTGTTATGTTTTACTACTTGTGGTGTCAATAAAGTTTTCTTGTATTGTATTGTGTTTTCGTATATCTCTACATAATATACATTTTTGTACAGCGCCCCTGGCAGAAACGAGGAAGAACTAACCAAAATGTATGGAGCCACACGCGAACGAGAAAGTTTAAGTAAACCAGCAGGCCAATCGCGGTAATTGTAAACAGCTATGTTCCATCTGTAATTCAGTTAAAGTTCGGTTGCGATTGTAGTTAAGTTTCGATTCAGCTTCAGGGAATTAGGTATTGCGCTAAACATCATACACCAACCGTTCATTTGACACCGGTTACGTTCCAACTCTGATCGAGTTGCGTTTCAACTTTAGTCAAAATCATTAGTGCGATACGAAAATAGATAAAAAGTCGAAGTTTAATTAAAGTTCAATTGTAGTTCTGCTGTAATTTTTTTGTGCGATTGGCCTGCTGGACTACAGGCTCTGTAAGTTTATGCCGGATGGCAAGCCCTGCAGTTTTTAACTAGCCTGAAGGGCCTCTGACTTAAACGGTTAAAACAACCGGGATCCACAATTTAACGTATTGATCCGAGCCACGGCAGCGCTCAGTTATAAAAGCCACCCGCGGCCATCCCAAAACTAACCGTTCTGAACGTTGCTTAACTTCGATGACTGTTAAGAAACACCTAGTCAAACTACGCTATGAGCGCTACACAATACTAGGTAGGTATAGTAGGTAGGGAAGAAGTCACGCGTCACGTAATTGTATATCAGGCACGTGACCTTTTCAGCCCTGTCCCGTCCTCATCCCTCCCAATAAGAATATTCCAACCATCGTATCATTTGATGTTATTGTTACAAGTTCTTAGCACGTTGTTATGGTATTTTTTTTCGTTCCTTATCCTCTGTTTCCATTACTGAAATCAGTCGTAATAATACTTGTATCATGACCGCAATTCAGTATACTGCTATTTTTTAGGGTTCCGTACCTCAAAAGGAAAAATCGGAACCCTTATATGATCACTTTGTTGTCCGTCTGTGTGTATGTCAAGACTCTTTATCTCGGGAACGCGTAAAGATACGAGTTGAAATTTAAACTATATACGTAAATCTATGAATTCTTGCAGTTGTGTAAAAGAAAAGCTTCTCAGTTATCCTTTAAAAAAGTTAGAGCCATTTATGTCGTAAAAAAACGCATATTTCAACGCTCACAAAAATCAAAACCTACATGGTACCTACTTCCCGTTGACATAGAACTATTAAATATGGCGAAGAGCATTGTCTCAGAGTACACATATAGGAATAAATCTGAAAACTGTACATTTTTATTTAAATCACATAAAAATAGGGCCTCAAAATTCACAAAATATGGGTTCAAAATTCAAAGTGAGTAAATCGTATCATGTAAGGTATCATATAAAATACTCATAAGCACATGCTAAAACAGGTTTTTAATTATTTTAACAATATGTTTGTACGGAACCCTCGATGTGCGAGCCTGACTCGCACTTGTCCAGTTTTTTTTTATTTCGGATAGGTTCGCGTTTGATACATTGCCTGATGTTAAGCAGATGTGAGGTCTAGGGTGTAGCACGCTTACCTAGAAGATATCTATTTACTCGAGATTTGAAAACACCCACACGTTGTACTTTAATGGGAAGACAGACCCAGGCAAAGCGTTCCACATTCCGGCTGTTCGTTTGAGGAATGAGGATTCTTAAGATGACTGCTTAAGTTAGAAGTCTTGCAAAGTGGGCTCAGACTATGTACAGAAGCCTTCGAGCAAATAACTACAGAGCCACAGTCCCTAAGTGAAAGAAGCAAAAAAATGTCCGAGCGCCATCATACATACCGCCTTAAATATTCACATTAAATTATTCACAATGACCCGTTTGTTTTCTCGAAACTGGACGTTATGTCACCTTATTAGTGCTTGTAACCGAGCATTTTGGCATCGCGCGCCGTTGTGGTCGCTTGCAATCGCCTTACGACTAACTAAAAAGTCTGCCCACAAGGTAGCTTGGGTATAGTTTTGGCTCGGACACTCTTTTTTCACGATTGTGACTCTATAGATATTTGCTCGGAGACAGTAGCCTAAAAAAAGCTTTAAAATATGGTAAACATATTAGCAGTAAAAACAACGGTATTTAATGCTTACTTAAAATGGAATTTTGTATTATCTAATTTGATTTTGTTCAAGACCGCCATCACACCGCCATATTTTACAAGCAATGCCAATAGATATAAGAAAAACCGAAAATATGTTTTTTCTTTATATTATGATTTTTACTAAAGAAAATAATAGGAAAATCATTTTCCAAAACGAATAAAGCAAATAATTAAATACTGTACCAGGTAAGGGCCCAAGCTCGATATATTTTTGCAGTATCTCTTTTTATCTCTTGACTGCCTCGGTGGCTCAGTGGTTAGTGACCCTAACTTCTGGATCAAGGAGGCGTGGGTTCGATCCCTACCCAGGGCAAATATTTATGTGATGAACATAAGTGTTTGCTCTGTGTCTGGGTGTTATTGTTATTTAAGAGGTCTTTATTAGTTACTATCTATATAAGTAAGTATTTAAAAATAAACATATTTAGTATATCAGTCTCTGGCAGCCATATCACAAGCTTTGCTTAGTTTGGGGTTAGAGACCGTGTGTTAGATGTCCCAAAATACTTATACATATCAAACCAAAACCTACGATAATGTACATTGTAATGTACTGTACTACATCAGCCTTTTAAAAATCCACTGCTGAACCTTAGGCCTTAGAAAGGCGATCAAGTGGCTCACTTGCTTCAAAAACCTAATTTCCGTTAGCAAAGTAAACTGCCGCAGTGACCTTGTCGTAGTATCAAGGGTCGTTTCACGAGCCCCGAAGGATTCGCACTGAAAACGGGTCACCCATTAATTACTTTTACAGCTTTTGAATTTTCACAGCTTTTCAGGTTATTGGCGAAGCTTTAGAAGAGTGGATAGGGTAACTAATTGAGTTGAGAATGTTTTACAACCAGTTCTTTGATAATTTAACTTTTATCAATCAAAAATACTGGCGGTGAAATTTCGCAAGGCAACCTGGTTTATATGAATTCTCCTATTCAATGCATTTAAGAACATCAGATATTTATTTACATAACTTAAAAAACATAGAAATTCAATTCTTAACTACCTAATGCATTTATATACGTATAATTATTTTATGCAAAAAATAGCATGACCGACTTCAGCCTTGTACAGAATTCGCCAATATTTCGCACAGATCGATGTAGCATTTTTCGCATTATTGTTGATTTATCAAAAATGGCTCAGCCGATTCCGATAACATTTAAATGGGACCAATTTCGAAGTATACTCTTTCCAATAAAAAAATAATTATTAAATTAAAAATAAAAATGCAGAAATACAGAAAATTTAATTCGGATTAATTTTAATTTTATTTCTAAATTATTATTTTTTATATTCGGACTACTATGAAAAAAGTTATACATAAAAATAATATACGCGTCGAATTGAGTACCTCCTCCGGTCCAAGAACATGATAGTAATGAAATTATTTTATTTTATAGCGTTTCAGGAATACATACTAGGTTTACTTTTTGCGATAAACAATTAAAATTTTTAGCGTGAGCGTCATTCCGTTACGTAACTTATTTGGCATAGCATCGGGACGGACACATGAGTTTTAGTTATACTAGTATTATTATATCTTCTTTGGTTATACGCAAGTTCAAATCCTGCTGTCAAGACAAATTTGAATTATTTTTTGCAAAAATAACTCTACACTTATACTACGTATCTGGCAATATAGAAAAGTAATGCGTTTACACTACGAAAATTGGCAAAAATCCATACACAATGCAAAATATTAGAGAGAAAGCACTAGAAGGAAAAAACACTGAAAGCCGTGGTGGTCTAGTGGTAGTAACACCCGACCTGCAATCGTGAGGTCGTGGTTTCAAATCCCGATCCCGTACCAATGAGTTTCTTTGAAACTTATATTCGGAATTTCATTGGCTTTTCGGTGAAGGAAAACATCGTGAGGCAACCTGCATAGGTCCGTAGAAGAAATTCGATGGTGTATGTGAATCCACCAACCCGCACTGGACCAGCGTGGTGGATATGGTCCAATCACCCTTCGTGGGTAGGCCTACGTCCTGCAGTGGACTATTATAAAGGCTGCTACAGTACAGTACAGTACTAGAAGGAAAATAAACGAAAATACGTAATTGGTTCTAAGAGCACACATATATTTTTTCTTTTTATCTCTCTTTTTAATTCCAATCGTGTGCTTATTGTTCTTTTTCAGGTAGCTTCCGGTAAAACGACTGGATTTTTGCATGTAGGTATGTAGCTTTAAGACTGGGGAACGTAAAGGCACGACAATGTTCGGAAAACATGATCCCATAGTCTTGAGATGGTAGGTAATCGATCAGGCACATAAAATCGACAATATAACACTACCATAACATAACATTCTACAGTACATTGCGACTAGATAAAAATGGGTCCTATTTACAGGATCATTAGGGACGTAGTCAACTGAACGTGAAAAATGTTAGCTGGATACTTGTTCCATCCTTATTCTTTCGTCCCTAGGGCCAGTCATAGCGACTTCGCGATAAAACTATTCGCAAATGTATCACGAAGCAAAAGTTTCTATATAGGGTTGTTACTGGTAACCTACGCATAAACTTTGAAAGGAAACTTCAGTATGTCAATTTGAACAATTTTTACTATGGAACCAACACCGAAATCTAGAAAAAATAACTGCTGTTTCATAAAAAAAGTTTATTCGCTACCGACAAAATATATGGAACAGGTGATAAGAAATTGTGTCTAATGGGTAAGACTGTTAGACGCAGGTTGCTCATGAAACTAGGTACATAAGATCGGTCTGTGTACATCTCAGCAAAAAAGGATTGTTTTTGCCAAATCATAATTAATTTTTGCAAAAAATCGTGACACAGACTTCCACTGTGTACAGAATTCGAATAATTTGCACAAATCCATGTGACATTCATGTACATTTTTGTTGATTTATCAGAAACGGCGCAGCCGATTTCAATAAAATTTAAAGGGGACCACCACCTCGGAGGTATATTCTTTCCAACTTTTTTTAAATCGGTTCCCAATTGGCGAAAATATTGCTGAACATACCCAAAAAAAATACAAACAGACTAACATAGTACCTCCTCCTTTTTTGAAGTCGGTAAAAACCGCAGGATCGCGCTAAATGCAAGCCATTTCCAATCGTTGGAGATCAATAGAGGAGGTCTAAGTCCAGCAGTTAATGTCCTATAGCGGCTATAGCTGAAACGAACGAACCGTCTGTTACTCTACCAAGTATACCAAGTCACCGATTTATTCTCCCGTAAGAAATAGTGTCTGCAAACCGTTAGCCACAGAAATCGATCAATCCTCGTCAATGTCAAACCCCAAGGAACCTTTAGTTAACCTCGTGGAGCACCTTTTATATTCCTTTCCCTTAGGGCTCTTCACAAAAGGGGGATTACGTAGTCATCTTTCTGGCTTTTCCACGATCGGATCGCGGGTAGACAATCAATAGATGAACAACTCAGTCATTACTTTACTGAAATTGGTTCCGTAACAAAACTCGGATTGTTGCTGAACCAATTTCAACAGAGTTACAAAGTTTAATAGGTTTTAAGATTTAAGAGGTCTCAGTAATGTCTAAAATAATACAAGCGTTCCGCACGGTCAGTATTAGGATGGGTGACCGCGGGTGGCATTTTCCAATTGAGCGCTACCGTGGCTCAGATGACACGTTAAATTGTAGGTCCAAGTGTTTTAGCCGTTTAGCCATGTCAGAGGCCTTCAGGCGGTTAAAAACTCTGACACCAGGGCTAACAACCCGGTCTATACGAACTTACAAGCGAGTCACACAATCTCACGAGCCATCGAAATCAAGGTAGCGCGCACCGCTCAGTGGTAAATGCGGTTACTCAACTAAATTCTGATCGAATTCTGTATAGGTGGTCGGTAACAAGAGTACAAATAGGACCTTCCATTTGTACCAAACACAAGTAATAACAATATTATATGAATGTAAATGAGATATACATAAATACTATAATTATTTTTTGCAAAAAATAGCATGACCAACTTCACCCGTGTACAGAATCATTACATAGTATAAAACAAAGTCGCTTTCCGCTGTCTGTCCCCATGTATGCTTATATCTTTAAAACTACGCAACGGATTTTGATGCAGTTTGTTTTAATAGATAGAGTAATTCAAGAGAAATGTTTATATGTATAATACGCCTGTGCAAAGCCGGGGCGCATCGCTAGAATAGAACGCAAATATTATGCACGGATCGATGTAACATTTTTCACATTATTGTTGATTTATTAAAAATGGCTCAGCCAATTTCGATAAAATTTAAATGGGACCAATTTCGAAGTATACTCTTTCCAATAAAGAAAGCATTATTGAAATCGGACTACTATGAAAAAAGGTATGCGTTAAAGTTATACATAAAAAAATTATAATAATAATATATGCGTCGAATTGTATACCTCCTCCGGTGGTTCGTCGGTCAAAAAAATACTTTCACAACACATGTCACACGTCTCACGAAAGATCACGCGTCGCCACAGTCGCATAGCCGATCTGCCAGAATTAGTTCCGCAGGACTTCCGTGAGAAGGGTTTTAGAAGAATCCTACTAGAGTATCCTACTACGAGATATCCTATTACGAGTATGTATGGATGTTTGTTACTCTTTCACACACAAATGACTGAACCGAGTTGGATGAAATTAGGTATGAAGGTAGCTTAGACCTTGGCTTAACACATAGGTTACTATTTATCTCGGGCTACCGCGGGTAACACCGCGGGGCGCAGCTAGTCTGTATATACGTAAACAAGCGGCAGGTACCAAATGAATCGATCAGCTTGCCTCCGAGCTATCACTTTACACATTTCTCACTCATCGACGCAAGCTCGCTACATTATATCATTGGAAATATTCGCGGAACTCCCGGGATATTTGCATACTTTCCCGCTTCCTAACTTACCCGTCTAAAAGCTTAGGATTGTACATCCAAAACGTTTTCTTTGTAAATGATTCTTTGTTTAGTTTAAAATAGGTTTATAGGAAAAAAACATTGTTAGAGCCTTTAGTTTGAAAACCTGTGTGGTTAACTGACAATTTAAGCAGATAATTATTTTTTGCAAAAAATAGCATGACAGACTTCACCTGTGTACAGAATCATTACATAGAATAAAACAAAGTCGCTTTCCGCTGTCTGTCCCCATGTATGCTTATATATTTAAAACTACGCAACGGATTTTGATGCAGTTTGTTTTAATAGATAGAGGAATTCAAGAGAAATGTTTATATGTATAATACACCTGTGGGAAGCCGGGGCGCATCGCTACAACGCAAATATCATGCACGGATCGATGTAGCATTTTTCATGCATATATCAAAAAATGGCTCAGCCGATTTCAATAAAATTTAAATGGAACCAATTTCGAAGTATACTATTTCCAATAAAAAAGAAGTATTGAAATCGGACTACTGTAAAAAAAGTTATGCGTGGTTATGTATAACCACGCATAACTTTTTTTACAGTAGTGTAGAGTGTAATGCGTCGAATTGTATACCTCCTCCGGTGGTTCGTCGGTCAGAAAGCACAGTCTAACACTTTCATACCTATACTTACTATGATGTCATATTGCGCCGATGGAAATATTGCTCTTTCTTTTTTTTACAGTTTGTTCACTATAGGCACTTGACGGGTGTACAACTGGCAAAGGTAAGGCAAGCACTCTCTCAAGCGGTTTCTATGAAACAGACCTATACTGTACTGTATCAGCTTTTTAATAATCCACTGCAGGACGTAGAGTACCACCCACGAAGGGAGATTGGGTCATATCCACCACGCTGGCCCAGTGCGAGTTGGTGGATTCACGTACGCCATCGAATTTCTTCTACGGACGTATGCAGGTTGCCTCATGATGTTTTTCCTTCACCAAACAGCCAGTGGTGCTAAATTCCGTACATAAATTCCGAAGAGCTCATTGGTACGTGACCGGGATTTGAACCCACGACCTCACGATTGTAAGGCGGGTGACACAGGCTCCACAGACACAGACCTACCACAAGTTAATTAATTAGTTAACATCAGGTAACAACTGCTATTTGAAAAAAAAGTTATCCTTGTAGGTTTTGAACTCGGCCCGGCTACATTCTTACTCATATTTTAAATCCAAAAGTGTGCTTGTTGGTCAATTTGTTTATTCTTTCACGCAGCAACAAAGGAAGGGATTGACTTGATTTTTTGCTTATATTTATTCAGTGTCTTAGGTATTAAACGTAAAACTTTTAAAGGCGGGTCTAGTACGTCTAGACAAACAACTTATGTTCTAGAACTTTTGGAAAATCACGAAGGAAAAATCGGCTTTTTCATACAAAAAGTTCGTCAACGCGCGGCAAAATGAATGGAGCAGTGAATTTTTTTGCGCATTTTCAAACGTCGTAGTTCAAAAGTTGTTTGTCTAGAATTCTAGATGTACTAGACCCACCCTTAAAAAGTTTTTCGTTTAATACCTATGACCCTGTATAGTTTAAAGGTCGGAGAATATCATAGCTAGACTACTTATCGCGGAAAAATATCAGGTTCCAATAGGATAGCACAAATAGCAGAATATCACGCAGACGAAGCCACAGACAAAAGCTAGTAGAAAATATTCGCGAAGATCCCGAGATATTGTGACATTATATCGTATCTTCCCAACTTACGCCGTCTAAGAGTTTACGGAACATCCACAATGAAAGCGAACAGAATTAGGCCAAGGTAAGTGTACGGAAAATGTTGTCTTTGTACGGGAGTCTTTGTTTAGTTCAGAATTTACAGGAGCTAAAGCTTTTAGGACGGGGATTCTTTTATCTATGTTTAAATCTTAGGTCGTAAGCTATCCCCTATACGTAACAAAGAGCTCAATGAGGGGTTAGTATGAGATTACACGTAAAAAGGATAATGGTGTTCGCCTACAGAGTTGCAATACATATATACGTTTCGTTGGTGTTTACAGTGTTGGCATATATATACAGGTTATCCAGAACTGGTGTGCTAAGCCGAAAGGAGGTTATTCAGACCGTCATTATGAACAACTTTTACACAACTTTTACTATGGGCCAAACCGAAATTCTAGAAAGATACTCGTAAATCAGCTGTTTCATACATTTTCTCGATTCCGAATTGCAGTTTTGTATGGAACAGACGATTTCTTTTTTTCGAATTTTGGGTTAGCCCCTTGTTGTTCATAACGATGGTCTTCATCACCCTCTTTTGTTTTAGTGCAGGGAAGCAGATAACCCTGTATACGAATTTGTCCGCCTGTCCGTACCTATACGGATTTTGGAGGTCCAATACGTAATAATAACCCAATACGT
This sequence comes from Hypomecis punctinalis, assembly GCA_949316475.1. Classification (NCBI taxonomy): domain Eukaryota; kingdom Metazoa; phylum Arthropoda; class Insecta; order Lepidoptera; family Geometridae; genus Hypomecis; species Hypomecis punctinalis. The sequence goes on along the minus strand of OX438819.1, from coordinate 13,714,511 downwards.
AGTAAGTAATAATCCAAATTTTGGCGAAGGAGTTCGGTGAAGCGCCAGGCTCCACTCGGGATTTGGCGAGAAACTTTGGTGAAGCAAGGTCAAAATGTGTAAATACGGATTTATAACAATGCACAAAATAATAAATTATTACTTACCCTAAGGTACTCAGGAAACCTGCGACAGAGCCCTCTGCATAGAGGGACACGATGTCCCCCAGATGCAAGAAACTGTCCCCCATATTGGTCACTCCTAACCCCCACCATAAAACGACACCTGCAACAAAAATCAATTATTAACAATTATTACAAAAAGAATGTTAAAATTGGAAATCCATGGGGGAGGCCTATGTCCAGCAGTGGACATCCTACGGCTGATAGATAGATAGATTACAAAAAAAACAATAAAACCTCTAACAGACGTTAGGATTTGATTGAAGCCGACCACCCGAGCATGGCCTTAATCGTGTACGTAAAGTCGGTGCAATAGTACCTACGACTACGAGTACTACCCTACTAAAATTATTATTATTATTATTCATTATTTTCATTTTCATATTATATAAAGTTAAATTACCACTGACTGACTGACTGACTGACTGACTCACTCACTTAGATAGTTGTTTAGGGGGATGGAGAAAGGGTGGGTAAAAAATAATTATAGATTTGTATAGAAATGAGAAATTTATCGAGAGGAAAAATCCCAAAATCCTAAAAAGTCAACTCCTCGACCTGGACCCCTAAGGGATCTCAGAAACGGTGAGGTTTAGGGGTATACTGTTTGAACTAAATAGAGAGTACTACCTTGGTACTTTTTGGAAAAATGAAAAAAAACATGGCTCCCATACAAAAAAACATGGCCGCCATACAAACTTGACATGCTTATAACTTCGAAACGGTTACACTTAGGTATAAACTGTTTGAACAAATGTTGTAGCCAATCGATAGGGGCAACTGCCTATGATGACAAAAATCCAAGATGGCGGATCCAAGATGGCCGCCATTTTTCAAAATGGTCCGAGGGGGCTGATTTTTTGCATCCGGGGGTTTTTGGGGTCCCTTATTTCATTGGCGAAAAAAAATTTTGAAAAAGTTTTTTTTTAAAGATGGCCGCCATACATTGAATCTTTTTCATCTTGAGAGAGTTGTTTTGAGGAAACTATTAGCAATAACGAAAAACTGATTGCAGATTCGTATATCAATGGAATAGTGGTTTAAAGAATAAATGATGAAACTTCGGAAGGTCAACTCTTCATATTGGACCCCCAACGGATCTCAAAAACGGTGGGGTTTAGAGATGTGCTTTCTTCACAACATACTGAGTACTACCTTGGCACTTTTTGAAAACGTTAAAAAAAATCATGACTCCCATACAAAAAAACATGGTCGCCATACAAATTAGTCGAGAAACTTATGTATGAAATTTTTGAACAACAGTTGTAGCCGATTTACTGAACCGATTTCGAATTTTTTTTCATTACTGGAATCGGTATTTAATACTCAATGATAATTGCTATGTATTCTACTCAATTATAGTACAAGTTCAACCTAATATTTCGAAAATTGTAAAAAAAGTCGGCAAAAAATGCAAATTTTCGACCTTTGAGACGCATGCGCTGACTACATAGTGCATAATACATAAAAATGATGTACTACAAAAATAACCGGCTTTACTTGGTCTACATAAAAGTCCGCGACAGCATATGTCTATCTCCTAAGGTTTTTGAACTATGACAGTTTTTATAACTATAATTAGAGAGCGAAATAGTAGGTATTTTTCAAATGTTTTTTTACAAATAGTGTAACAATCCTTATCCAAATAAACACTTTAGTTAGCTTGGTCATTTCATACAGATCAAAATTGTCATTCACATCAAATAATTTCAACGAATAGTTTCGAAGATATCGTAAGATTAAAATTACAACGCAATAAAAAAATATTGCCGCTGTAGTAACTGTGTACATATTCTGTGCCATGACTTCTATTTATATCTAGAATACAAAGCTTTACTTTATCTAAGATACATAAGGTATTTAAGATTGAGATAAGAGCAAGTTTTGTCTTAGTTACAGTAAAAGCTTTATTTGAGATTGAACTATACCTACACCGCTCGAATACGACTTGCCATATCCTTCAAGTAGAAAGCGGAAGCACTATTTTGAACCTTATTGTAATAGAAATAAAATTGATAAAATTCATCATTCAGCCTATACTTACCAATATAGGGAAGTTATGTAAAAGCCAAACACCCGCCCGCCGACCTCATGCCTCCCGCGCGCACCTTACGCCCGTGTTTCATAGTACTCAATACTACGGTTTTTTTTTTTTAGGATGGAAACTGTTGTACGATTAGTGCTAAAGTCGCGTTTTTAATATAGCCGCCATACATTGGTTCTTTTTCATCTTTAGATGATTGTTTTGAGGAAACCATTTGCAATGACAATAAACTGATGGCAGATTCGTATAAAGATGGAATAATGATTTTATAAAAAAATGGTGAAACCTCCGAAGGTCATGTCTTGGTATTGGACCTCCAAGGGATCTCGAAAACGGTGGGGTTTAGAGATTTACTTTCTTCGCAAAATATTGAGTACTACCTTGGTACTTTTTGGAACAATTAAAAAAAACTTGGCTCTCATACAAAAAAAGCATGGCCGCCATACATTGCATTTTTCACTCATCTAGATGGTTGTTTCAAGGAAACTATTAGGAATGACAAAAAACTGAACCCATTTTGACATAAAAGATGGCGGATGTCACTTTTGTTAAAAAGTCGTCATGGGTATCGATTTCGAGGTTTTCGGGGGTGTAGATTTGGAAAATGGCATCCATTTTGAGATTCAAGATGGCAGAAGTCATTTTTTTGCAAAAAGTCGTCATGGGTGTCGTCGTCGAGGTTTTTGGGGGTGTAGATTTCAAAAATGGCATCCATTTTGAAATTCAAGATGGCGGATGTCACTTAATTTCAAAAAGTCGTCATGGGTGTCGTTGTCGAGGTATTCGGGGGTGTAGATTTCAAAAATGGCATCAATTTTGAAATACAAGATGGCGGATGTCACTTTTTTCAAAAAGTCGTCATGGGTATCGTTTTCGAGGTTTTCGGGGGTGTAGATTTCAAAAATGACATCTATTTTGACATTAAAGATGGCGGATGTCACTTTTTTGCCAAAAGTCGTCATGGGTATCGTTTTCGAGGTTTTCGGGGGTGTAGATTTCAAAAATGACATCCATTTTGACATTAAAGATGGCGGATGTCCCTTTTATCAAAAAGTCGTCATGGGTATCGTTTTCGAGGTTTTCGGGGGTGTAGATTTCAAAAATGGCATCCATTTTGACATTAAAGATGGCGGATGTCACTTTAAAAAAAAAATCGTTATGGTTATCGTTTTCGAGGTTTTCGGGGGTGTAGATTTCAAAAATGACATCCATTTTGACATTAAAGATGGCGGATGTCACTTTTTTGACAAAAGTCGTCATGGGTATCGTTTTCGGGGTTTTCGGGGGTGGAGATTTCAAAAATGACATCCATTTTGACATTAAAGATGGCGGATGTCACTTTTTTGCCAAAAATCGTCATGGGTATCGTTTTCGAGGTTTTCGGGGGTGTAGATTTCAATAATGACATCCATTTTGACATTAAAGATGGCGGATGTCATTTTTTTGCAAAAAGTCGTCATGGGTATCGTTTTCGAGATATTTGGGGGTGTAGACTTCAAAAATGGTATCCATTTTGAAATTCAAGATGGCGGATGTCACTTATATGCAAAAAGTCGTCATGGGTGTCGTTGTCGAGGTTTTCGGGGGTGTAGATTTCAAAAATGGCATGCATTTTGATATTTGACATAGCAGATGTCACTTTTTTGCCAAAAGTCGTCATGGGTATCGTTTTCGAGGTATTCAAGGGTATTATTTTTTGTATTGAAAAAAAATTGTTTTTTTATTACTTGTACCACCTATAAACAAACTCGCGGGCCGCATGCGGCCCGCGCACCGCCCAAAATACTAGTTCATACTATATACAGCTAAATTACCACTGACTGACTCACTGACTCACTGACTCATTTAGATAGTTGTTTAGAGGGTTGGAGAAGTGATGGGAAAAAAATAATTATAGATTTGTATAGAGATGAGAAATTTATCGAGAGGAAAAATCCCAAAATTGACCTGAACGTAACCTGGACCTGGATCCTCAACGGATCTCAGAAACGGTAGGGTTTAGAGGTGTACTGTTCGAACAAAGTAGAGAGTACTACCTTGGTACTTTTTGGAAAAATTAAAAAAAACATGGCTCCCATACAAAAAAACATGGCCGCCATACAAATTTGACATGCTTATAACTTCCAAACGGTTATACTTAGGTATAGACTGTTTGAACAAATGTTATAGCCAATCGATAGGGGCAACTGCCTATGATGACAAAAATCCAAGATGGCGGATTCAAGATGGCGGCCATTTTTCAAAATGGTCCGAGGGGGCTGATTTTTTGCATCCGGGGGTTTTTGGGGTCCCTTATTTCATTGGCGAAAAAAAATTTTAAAAAAGTTTTTTTTTAAAGATGGCCGCCATACATTGAATCTTTTTCATCTTTAGAGAGTTGTTTTGAGGAAACTATTAGCAATAACGAAAAACTGATTGCAGATTCGTATATCAATGGAATAGTGGTTTAAAGAATAAATGATGAAACTTCGGAAGGTCAACTCTTCATATTGGACCCCCAACGGATCTCAAAAACGGTGGGGTTTAGAGATGTGCTTTCTTCACAACATACTGAGTACTACCTTGGCACTTTTTGAAAACGTTAAAAAAAATCATGACTCCCATACAAAAAAACATGGTCGCCATACAAATTAGTCGAAAAACTTAGGTATGAAATTTTTGAACAGCAGTTGTAGCCAATTTACTGAACCGATTTCGATTTTTTTTTCACTACTGGAATCGGTATTTAATACTCAATGATAATTGATATGTATTCTATTCAATCATAGTACAAGTTCAACCTAATATTTCGAAAATTGTAAAAAAAGTCGGCAAAAAATGCAAATTTTCGACCTTTGAGACGCATGCGCTGACTACATAGTGCATAGTACATAAAAATGAAGTACTACAAAAATAACCGGCTTTACTTGGTCTACATAAAAGTCCGCGACAGCATATGTCTATCTCCTAAGGTTTTTGAACTATGACAGTTTTTATAACTATAATTAGAGAGCGAAATAGTAGGTAATTTTCAAAACTATTTTGACAAAAATCGTATGAATCCTTATCCAAATAAATACTTTAATTAGCTTGGTCATTTCATACAGATCAAAATTGTCATTCACATCAAATAATTTCAACCGATAGTTTCGAAGATATCGTAAGATTAAAATCACAACGCAATAAAAACTAATGCCGCGGTACATACTGTTACAGAATCTGTGGCGCGACTTCTATTTATAACGTAGGTACATGGTATCTAAGATAGATAAGGTATTTAAGATTGAGATAAGAGCAAGTTTTGTCGTAGTTACAGTAAAAGCTATATTTGAGATTGAACTATACCTACACCGCTCGTATACGACTTGCCATATCCTTGAAGTAGAAAGCGGAAGCACTATTTTGAACCTTATTGTCATAGAAATAAAATTGATAAAATTCATCATTCAGCCTATACTTAGGGAAGTTATGCAAAATCCGAACACCCGCCTGCCGACCTCATGCCTCCCGCACGCACCCTACGCCCGTGTTCAATAGTACTCAATAATACGGTTTTTTTTAGGATGGAAACTGTTGTACTTTAATATGGCCGCCATACATTGATTCTTTTTCATCTTTAGATAATTGTTTTGAGGAAACCATTTGCAATGACAATAAACTGATGGCAGATTCGTATAAAGATGAAATAATGATTTTAGAAAAAATTGGTAAATCCTCCGAAGGTCAACTCCTGGTATTGGACCCCCAAGGGATCTCGAAAACGGTGGAGTTTAGGTATGTACTTTCTTCGCAAAATATTGAGTACTACCTTGGTACTTTTTGGAACAATTAAAAAAAACATGGCTCCCATACAAAATAAATGGCTGCCATACATTTTATTTTTCACTCAGTTTTGTTTTGTTTTTTGTTTATTTGTTATAAGGAAACTATCAGAGATGGGAAATATAGAGGTGAGAATATGATCGTGAGAAGAAATGAAATCTCGGAAGGTCAATTCTTCCACCTGGACCCCTAAGGGATCTCAATAACGGTGAGGTTTACAGATGTACTTCTTTCACAAAATATTGAGTACTACCTTGGTACTTTTTGGAACAATTAAAAAAAACTTGGCTCTCATACAAAAAAACATGGTCGCCATACATTGCATTTTTCACTCATTTAGATGGTTGTTTCAAGGAAACTATTAGGAATGACAAAAAACTGAACCCATTTTGACATTAAAGATGGCGGATGTCACTTTTGTTAAAAAGTCGTTATGGGTATCGAAATCGAGGTTTTCGGAGGTGTAGATTTCATAAATGGCATCCATTTCGACATTACAGATGGCGGATGTCACTTTTTTCAAAAAGTCGTCATGGGTATCGTTTTCAAGGTTTTCGGGGGTGTAAATTTGGAAAATGGCATCCATTTTGAAATTCAAGATGGCGGATGTCACTTTTTTTCAAAAAGTCGTCATGGGTATCGTTTTCGAAGTATTCGGGGGTGTAGATTTCAAAAATGGCGTCCATTTTGAAATTCAAGATGGCCGATGTCACTTATTTGCAAAAAGTCGTCATGGGTGTCGTTGTCGAGGTATTCGGGGGTGTAGATTTCAATAATGGCGTCCATTTTGAAATTCAAGATGGCGGAAGTCACTTTTTTGGAAAAAGTCGTCATGGGTATCGTTTTCGAGGTTTTCGGGGGTGTAGATTTCCAAAATGGCATCCATTTTGACATTAGAGATGGTGGATGTCACTTTTTTCAAAAAGTCGTTATGGGTGTCGTCGTCGAGGTTTTTGGGGGTGTAGATTTCAAAAATGGCATCCATTTTGAAATTCAAGATGGCGGATGTCACATTTTTGAAAAAGTCGTCATGGGTATCGTTTTCAAGGTATTCGGGGGTGTAGATTTCAAAAATGGCATCAATTATGAAATTCAAGATGGCGGATGTCACTTTTTTGCAAAAAGTCGTCATGGGTGTCGTTGTCGAGGTATTCGGGGGTGTAGATTTTAATAATGGCGTCCATTTTGAAATTCAAGATGGCGGATGTCACATTTTTGAAAAAGTCGTCATGGGTATCGTTTTCAAGGTATTCGGGGGTGTAGATTTCAAAAATGGCATCAATTTTGAAATTCAAGATGGCGGATGTCACTTTTTTGCAAAAAGTCGTCATGGGTGTCGTTGTCGAGGTTTTAAGGGGTGTAGATTTCAAAAATGACATCCATTATGAAATTCAAGATGGTGGATGTCACTTTTTTTCAAAAAGTCGTCATGGGTATCGTTTTCGAGGTATTCAAGGGTTGTTTTGTATCGAAAAAAATTGTTTTTTATTACTTGTCTGTTAAAAACACAAATCGCGGGCCGCATGCGGCCCGCGCACCGCCCAAAATACTAGTCATATTATATAAAGTTAAATTACCACTGACTGACTGACTGACTGACTGACTCACTCACTTAGATAGTTGTTTAGGGGGATGGAGAAGTGGTGGGTAAAAAATAATTATAGATTTGTATAGAGATAAAAAATTGATCGAGAGGAAAAATCCCAAAATCTTCAAAAGTCTTCTCTTCAACCTGGACTCCTAAGGGATCTCAAAAACGGTGAGGTTTAGGGGTATACTGTTTGAACTAAATAGAGAGTACTACCTTGGTACTTTTTGGAAAAATGAAAAAAAACATGGCTCCCATACAAAAAAACATGGCCGCCATACAAATTTGACATGCTTATAACTTCGAAACGGTTATACTTAGGTATAGACTGTTTAAACAAATGTTATAGCCAATCGATAGGGGCAACTGCCCATGATGACAAAAATCCAAGATGGCGGATTCAAGATGGCGGCCATTTTTCAAAATGGTCCGAGGGGGCTGATTTTTTGCATCCGGGGGTTTTTGGGGTCCCTTATTTCAATGGCGAAAAAAAATTTTGAAAAAGTTTTTTTTTAAAGATGGCCGCCATACATTGAATCTTTTACATCTTTAGAGAGTTGTTTTGAAGAAACTATTAGCAATAACGAAAAACTGATTGCATATTCGTATATAAATAAAACAGTGGTTTAAGGAATAAATGATGAAACTTCGGAAGGTCAACTCCTCATATTGGACCCCCAACGGATCTCAAAAACGGTGAGGTTTAGATATGTACTTTGTTCACAAGATATTGTGTACTACCTTGGCACTTTTTGAAAACGTTAAAAAAATTCATAGCTCTCATACAAAAAAACATGGTCGCCATACAAATTAGTCGAAGTATTTAGGTATGAAATTTTTGAACAGCAGTTGTAGCCAATTTACTGAACCGATTTCGATTTTTTTTTCACTACTGGAATTGGTATTTAATACTCAATGATAATTGCAATGTATTCTATTCAATTATAGTACAAGTTCAACCTAATATTTCGAAAATTGTAAAAAAAGTCGGCAAAAAATGCAAATTTTCGACCTTTGAGACGCATGCGCTGACTACATAGTGCATAATACATAAAAATGATGTACTACAAAAATAACAGGCTTTACTTGGTCTACAAAAAAGTCCGCGACAGCATATGTCTATCTCCTAAGATTTTTGAACTATGACAGTTTTTATAACTATAATTAGAGAGCGAAATAGCAGGTATTTTTAAAATGTTTTTTTACAAATAGTGTATGAATCCTTATCCAAATAAACACTTTAGTTAGCTTGGTCATTTCATACAGATCAAAATTGTCACTTACATCAAATAATTTCAAGGAATAGTTTCGAAGATATCGTAAGATTAAAATTACAACGCAATAAAAAATATTGCCGCTGTAGTAACTGTGTACATATTCTGTGCCATGACTTCTATTTATAACGTAGGTACACTAGAATACAAAGCTTTACTTTATCTAAGAGAGATAAGGTATTTAAGATTGAGATAAGAGCAAGTTTTGTCTTAGTTACAGTAAAAGCTATATTTGAGATTGAACTATACCTACACCGCTCGAATACGACTTGTCATATCTTTCAAGTAGAAAGCGGAAGCACTATTTTGAACCTTATTGTCATAGAAATAAAATTGATAAAATTCATCATTCAGCCTATACTTACCAGTATAGGGAAGTTATGCAAAAGCCGAACACCCGCCCGCCGACCTCATGCCTCCCGCGCGCACTCTACTCCCGTGTTCAATAGTACTCAATACTACGGTTTTTTTTAGGATGGAAACTGTTGTACGATTAGTACTAAAGTCGCGTTTTGAACAAGCCGCCATACATTGGTTCTTTTTCATCTTTAGATGATTGTTTTGAGGAAACCATTTGCAATGACAATAAACTGATGGCAGATTCGTATAAAGATGGAATAATGATTTTAGAAAAAAATGGTGAAACCTCCGAAGGTCATGTCTTGGTATTGGACCCCCAAGGGATCTCGAAAACGGTGGGGATTAGAGATATACTTTCTTCGCAAAATATTGAGTACTACCTTGGTACTTTTTGAAACAATTAAAAAAAACATGACTCCCATACAAAAAAACATGGTTGCCATACATTGCCTCTTTCAATCATTTAGATCGTTGTTCTGAGAAAACCATTAGCAATGACAAAAAACTGAGTGCATGCAGATTCGTATAAAGATAAAATAATGATTTAAGGATTAAATGGTAAAACCTCCGAAGGTCAACTCCTGGTATTGGACCCCGACGGATCTCGAAAACGGTGGGGTTTAGAGATATACTTTCTTCGCAAAATATTGAGTACTTCCTTGGTACTTTTTGAAACAATTAAAAAAAACATGGCTCCCATACAAAAAAAATGGCCGCCATACATTTTATTTTTCACTCAGTTTTGTTTTGTTTTTTGTTTAGTTGTTATAAAGAAACTATCAGAGATGGGAAATATAGAGGTGAGAATATGATCGTGAGAAGAAATAAAATCTCGGAAGGTCAATTCTTCAACCTGGACCCCTTAGGGATCTCAATAACGGTGAGGTTTAGAGATGTACTTCTTTCACAAAATAATGAGTACTACCTTGGTACTTTTTGGAACAATTAAAAAAAACTTGGCTCTCATACAAAAAAAAACATGGCCACCATACTTTGCATTTTTCACTCATTTAGATGGTTGTTTCAAGGAAACTATTAGGAATGACAAAAACTGAACCCATTTTGACATTAAAGATGGCGGATGTCAATTAAGTTAAAAAGTCGTCATGGGTATCGATTTCGAGGTTTTCGGGGGTGTAGATTTCATATATGGCATCCATTTCGACATTACAGATGGCGGATGTCACTTTTTTCAAAAAGTCGTCATGGGTATCGTTTTCGAGGTTTTCGGGGGTGTAAATTTGGAAAATGGCATCCATTTTGAAATTCAAGATGGCGGAAGTCATTTATTTGCAAAAAGTCGTCATGGGTGTCGTCGTCGAGGTTTTTGGGGGTGTAGATTTCAAAAATGGCATTCATTTTGAAATTCAAGATGGCGGAAGTCACTTTTTTGAAAAAGTCGTCATGGGTACCGTTTTCGAGGTATTCGGGGGTGGGAATTTCAAAAATGGAATCCATTTTGAAATTCAAGATGGCGGATGTCACTTATGTGCAAAAAGTCGTCATGGGTGTCGTTGTCGAGATTTTTGGGGGTGTAGATTTCAAAAATGGCATCTATTTTGAAATTCAAGATGGCGGATGTCACTTATTCGCAAAAAGTCGTCATGGGTGTCGATTTCGAGATTTTCGGGGGTGTAGATTTCAAAAATGGCATCCATTTTGACATTAAAGATGGCGGATGTCACGTTTTTGCAAAAAGTCGTCATGGGTATCGATTTCGAAGTATTCGGGGGTGTAGATTTCAAAAATGGCATCCATTTTGAAATTCAAGATGGCGGAAGTCACTTTTTGCAAAAAGTCGTCATGGGTATCGTTTTCGAGGTGTTCGGGGGTGTAGATTTCAAAAATGGCATCAATTTTGAAATTTAAGATGGCGGATGTCACTTTTTTGCAAAAAGTCGTCATGGGTGTTGTTGTCGAGGTTTTCGGGGGTGTAGATTTCAAAAATGGCATCCATTTTGAAACTCAAGATGGCGGAAGTCACTTTTTTGCAAAAAGTCATCATGGATGTCGTTTTCGAAGTTTTTGAGGTCGTAAAGTCATCGCAAAAATGAAACCCATCCAAAAAATACTCTCGCGGGCCGCATGCGGCCCGCGCACCGCCCAAAATACTAGTTATACTATATAAAATTAAATTACCACTGACTGACTGACATAGAGAAATGTTTGGGACAACTGGGGGGTACAGGGGAAAAAGTGAATATAGGGTCATATAGGGGGTGTTTCAAAACCTCTGGGAAAAATCCGAAATTGGACAAAAGTCGTACCCTGATGGTGAGATGCCCTCGTATCTCGAAAACTATAAAAGATATCGGCATAGCAGTCGAACTAAAAATTGATAAAACCCTGGGACCTTTTTGGAGAATTGAAAAAAAACATGGCCGCCGAACAAAAAAACATGGCCGCCATACAAAATTCAAACGTCAATAGCTCGGAAACGGTAAAACTTTTATAACAAGCGTTCGACCAAATGTCATAGGGAATCGAGAGATCTACCTGGTGGGGTCAATGAAAATTCAAGATGGCGGATTCAAAATGGCCGCCAATTTTCAAAATGGTCCGAGGGGGCTGATTTTTTGCATCCGGGGGTTTTTGGGGTCGCTGATTTCATTGACGAAAAAAAATTTTGAAAAAGTTTTTTTTTAAAGATGGCCGCCATACATTTTTTATTTTTCATCTTTAGATGGTTGTTTTGAGAAAACTATTAGCAATAACGAAAAACTGATTGCAGATTTGTATATTAATAGAATAGTGGTTTAAGGAATAAATGATGAAACTTCGGAAGGTCAACTCCTCGCATTAGACCCCCAACGGATCTCGAAAACGGTAGGGTTTAGACATATACTTTTTTCACAACATATTAAGTACTACCTTGGCACTTTTTGAAAACGTTAAAAAAAAACATGACTCCCATACAAAAAAAAAAAGTTGCCATACAAGTTAGTATGTTGTATTTAGGTATGAAATGTTTCAACTGAAGTATTAGCCAATCTGCTAAACCGATTTCGAAAATTCTTTCATTACTGGAATCGCTATTTACTATTTAACGATAATTGCTATGTTTTATACTCAGTTATAGTACCATTTCAACCTAATATTTTGAAAATTGTAAAAAAGTCGGCAAAAAATTCAATTTTTCGACCATTAAAACGCATGCGCTGACTACATAGTGCATAATACATAAAAATGATGTACTACAAAAATAACCGGCTTCACCTGGTCTACATAAAAGTCCGCGACAGCATATGTCCATGTCCTAAGGTTTTTGAACTATGACAGTTTTTATAACTTTAAATTTAATTAAATCGAGAGCGAAAAAGTAGGTAATTTTCAAAACTATTTTGACAAAAATCGTATGAATCCTTATCCAAATAAATACTTTAATTAGCTTGGTCATTTCATACAGATCAAAATTGTCGTTCACACCAAATAATTTCAACGGATAGTTTCGAAGATATCGTAAGTTTAAAATTACAACGCAATAAAAAAATATTGCCGCGGTACTAACTGATACATAATCTGTGCCACGACTTCTACAAAGCTTGAAAATTGATCTGGGTATAGGTTGTATAAGATGAAGAACAGACTTGGTGTTAGACTTCCCTATGGATACAATCAGATCCATCCATCCAGCAGCCATAAGACGGCCACGGCTGGACATAGGCTTCCCATATAGATCTGCAATAAGACCGGTTAATAGAAACTTGCATCCAGCGCGTTCTTGCGGTTTTGAGGAAGTATTAGCTAATCTGCTGAACCGATTTCGAAAATTTTTTCATTACTGGAATCGTTATTTACTGACATAGAGAAATGTTTGGGCAAACTGGCAAGTGTGGGAGAAAAAGTGAATATAGGGTCATATAGAGGGTGGTTCAAAACCTCTGGGAAAAATCCGAAATTGGAAAAAAGTCGTACCCTGATGGTGAGATGCCCTCGTATCTCAAAAACGATAAACATTTTTAATAAAGCAGTTGAACTAAAAATTGATAAAACCCTGGGAATTTTTTGGAGAATTGAAAAAAAACATGGCCGCCAAACAAAAAAACATGGCCGCCATACAAAATTGAAACGTCAATAGCTCGGAAACGGTAAAACTTTAATAACAAGTGTTTGACCAAATGTCATAGGGAATCGAGAGATCTACCTGGTGTGGTCGATGAAAATTCAAGATGGCGGATTCAAAATGGCCGCCAAATTTCAAAATGGTCCGAGGGGGCTGATTTTTTGCATCCGGGGGTTTTTGGGGTCCCTCATTTCATTGACGAAAAAAAATTTTGAAAAAGTTTTTTTTAAAAGATGGCCGCCATACATTTTTTATTTTTCACCTTTAGATGATTGTTTTGAGGAAACTATTTGCAATGACAATAAACCGATGGCAGATTCGTATAAAGATGGAATAATGATTTTAGGATTAAATGGTGAAACCTCCGAAGGTCAACTCCTGGTATTGGACCCCCGATGGATCTCGAAAACGGTGGGGCTTAGAGATGTACCTTTCTCACAAAATATTGAGTACTACCTTGGTACTCTTTGGAACAATTAAAAAAAACATGGGTCCCATACAAAAAAAAAATGGCCGCCATACAAATTAGACGTTTTACTTAGGCACGCCATACATTGCCTCTTTGACTCATTTAGATCGTTGTTTGGAGGAATCCATTAGCAATGACAAAAAACTGAATGCAGATTCGTATAAAGATGGAATAATGGTTTAAGGATTAAATGGTGAAACCTCCGAAGGTCAACTCCTGGTATTGGACCCCCGATGGATCTCGAAAACGGTGGGGCTTAGAGATGTACCTTCTTCACAAAATATTGAGTACTACCTTGGTACTTTTTGGAACAATTAAAAAAAACATGGGTCCCATACAAAAAAAAAAATGGCTGCCATACAAATTAGACGTTTTACTTAGATACGCCATACATTGCATTTTTCATTAATAAAAAATGAAGGAAACCATATGAGATAAGGAAAATTGAATACCTATAAGGATGATCGATGGAAACAATGGTGAAATCTCGGAAGGTTGACTCCTGGACCTGGACCCTCAAGGGATCTCGAAAACGGTGGGGTTTAGAGATGTACTTTCTTCACAAAATTTTGAGTACTACCTTGGTTCTTTTTGGAACAATTAAAAAAAAACATAGCTCCCATACAAAAAAAAAAATGGCCGCCATACAAATGAGACGTTTTACTTAGATACGCCATACATTGCATTTTTCATTTATTTAGATGGTTGTTTGGAGGAAACCATATGAGATAAGGAAAAATTGAATATAAGGATGATCGATGGAAACAATGGTGAAATCTCGGAAGGTTGACTCCTGGACCTGGACCCTCAAGGGATCTTGAAAACGGTTGGGTTTAGAGATGTACTTTCTTTACGAAATATTGAGTACTACCTTGGTACTTTTTGGAACAATTAAAAAAACATGGCTCCCATACAAATAAAAAATGGCCGCCATACATTTTATTTTTCACTCGTGTAGATAGTTGTTTTAAGGAAACTATAAGTGATGGGAAAAAACTGATTGTAGGTTCGTATAGAGATGTATAAATGAACAAAAAAAAAGCCCGAATCTCGGAAGGTCAATTGTTGAACCTGAAGTCCTAAGGGATCTCGAAAACGGTGGGGTTTAGAGATGTACTTTCTTTACAAAATATTAAGGTACCACCTTGGTACAAAAGTCGTCATGGGTATCGTTTTCGGGATTTTCGTGGGTGGAGATTTCAAAAATTACATCGATTTTGACATTAAAGATGGCGGATGTCACTTTTTTCAAAAAATCGTCATGGGTATCGTTTTCGAGGTTTTCGGGTGTGTAGATTTCAAAAATGACATCCATTTTGACATTAAAGATGGCGGATGTCACTTTTTTGCCAAAAGTCGTCATGGGTATCGTTTTCGAGGTTTTCGGGGGTGTAGATTTCAAAAATGACATCCATTTTGACATTAAAGATGGCGGATGTCACTTTTTTCAAAAAGTCGTCATGGGTATCGTGTTCGAGGTTTTCGGGGGTGTAGATTTCAAAAATGACATCCATTTTGACATTAAAGATGGCGGATGTCACTTTTTTGACAAAAGTCGTCATGGGCATCGTTTTCGAGGTTTTCGGGGGTGGAGATTTCAAAAATGACATCCATTTTGACATTAAAGATGGCGGATGTCACTTTTTTCAAAAAATCGTCATGGGTATCGTTTTCGAGGTTTTCGAGGGTGTAGATTTCAAAAATGACATCCATTTTGACATTAAAGATGGCGGATGTCACTTTTTTGCCAAAAGTCGTCATGGGTATCGTTTTCGAGGTTTTCGGGGGTGTTGATTTCAAATATGACATCCATTTTGACATTAAAAATGGCGGATGTCACTTTTTTGCCAAAAGTCGTCATGGGTATCGTTTTCGAGGTTTTCGAGGGTGTAGATTTCAAATATGACATCCATTTTGACATTAAAGATGGCGGATGTCACTTTTTTGCCAAAAGTCGTCATGGGTATCGTTTTCGAGGTTTTCGGGGGTGTTGATTTCAAATATGACATCCATTTTGACATTAAAAATGGCGGATGTCACTTTTTTGCCAAAAGTCGTCATGGGTATCGTTTTCGAGGTTTTCGGGGGTGTAGATTTCAAAAATGACATCCATTTTGACATTAAAGATGGCGGATGTCACTTTTTTGCCAAAAGTCGTCATGGGTATCGTTTTCGAGGTTTTCGGGGGTGAAGATTTCAAAAATGACATCCATTTTGAAATTCAAGATGGCCGATGTCTCATTTTTGCAAAAAGTCGTCATGGATGTCGTTTTCTAAGTTTTTAGGATCGTTAAGTCATCGCCAGAGAAAAATGTACATAGAAAAACCCTCGCGGGCCGCATGCGGCCCGCGCACCGCCCAAAATACTAGTTATTCATATTATATAAAGTTAAATTACCACTGACTGACTGACATAGAGAAATGTTTGGGACAACTGGGGGGTACAGGGGAAAAAGTGAATATAGGGTCATATAGGGGGTGTTTCAAAACCTCTGGGAAAAATCCGAAATTGGACAAAAGTCGTACCCTGATGGTGAGATGCCCTCGTATCTCGAAAACTATAAAAGATATCGGCATAGCAGTCGAACTAAAAATTGATAAAACCCTGGGACCTTTTTGGAGAATTGAAAAAAAACATGGCCGCCGAACAAAAAAACATGGCCGCCATACAAAATTCAAACGTCAATAGCTCGGAAACGGTAAAACTTTTATAACAAGCGTTCGACCAAATGTCATAGGGAATCGAGAGATCTACCTGGTGGGGTCAATGAAAATTCAAGATGGCGGATTCAAAATGGCCGCCAATTTTCAAAATGGTCCGAGGGGGCTGATTTTTTGCATCCGGGGGTTTTTGGGGTCGCTGATTTCATTGACGAAAAAAAATTTTGAAAAAGTTTTTTTTTAAAGATGGCCGCCATACATTTTTTATTTTTCATCTTTAGATGGTTGTTTTGAGAAAACTATTAGCAATAACGAAAAACTGATTGCAGATTTGTATATTAATAGAATAGTGGTTTAAGGAATAAATGATGAAACTTCGGAAGGTCAACTCCTCGCATTAGACCCCCAACGGATCTCGAAAACGGTAGGGTTTAGACATATACTTTTTTCACAACATATTAAGTACTACCTTGGCACTTTTTGAAAACGTTAAAAAAAAACATGACTCCCATACAAAAAAAAAAAGTTGCCATACAAGTTAGTATGTTGTATTTAGGTATGAAATGTTTCAACTGAAGTATTAGCCAATCTGCTAAACCGATTTCGAAAATTCTTTCATTACTGGAATCGCTATTTACTATTTAACGATAATTGCTATGTTTTATACTCAGTTATAGTACCATTTCAACCTAATATTTTGAAAATTGTAAAAAAGTCGGCAAAAAATTCAATTTTTCGACCATTAAAACGCATGCGCTGACTACATAGTGCATAATACATAAAAATGATGTACTACAAAAATAACCGGCTTCACCTGGTCTACATAAAAGTCCGCGACAGCATATGTCCATGTCCTAAGGTTTTTGAACTATGACAGTTTTTATAACTTTAAATTTAATTAAATCGAGAGCGAAAAAGTAGGTAATTTTCAAAACTATTTTGACAAAAATCGTATGAATCCTTATCCAAATAAATACTTTAATTAGCTTGGTCATTTCATACAGATCAAAATTGTCGTTCACACCAAATAATTTCAACGGATAGTTTCGAAGATATCGTAAGTTTAAAATTACAACGCAATAAAAAAATATTGCCGCGGTACTAACTGATACATAATCTGTGCCACGACTTCTACAAAGCTTGAAAATTGATCTGGGTATAGGTTGTATAAGATGAAGAACAGACTTGGTGTTAGACTTCCCTATGGATACAATCAGATCCATCCATCCAGCAGCCATAAGACGGCCACGGCTGGACATAGGCTTCCCATATAGATCTGCAATAAGACCGGTTAATAGAAACTTGCATCCAGCGCGTTCTTGCGGTTTTGAGGAAGTATTAGCTAATCTGCTGAACCGATTTCGAAAATTTTTTCATTACTGGAATCGTTATTTACTGACATAGAGAAATGTTTGGGCAAACTGGCAAGTGTGGGAGAAAAAGTGAATATAGGGTCATATAGAGGGTGGTTCAAAACCTCTGGGAAAAATCCGAAATTGGAAAAAAGTCGTACCCTGATGGTGAGATGCCCTCGTATCTCAAAAACGATAAACATTTTTAATAAAGCAGTTGAACTAAAAATTGATAAAACCCTGGGAATTTTTTGGAGAATTGAAAAAAAACATGGCCGCCAAACAAAAAAACATGGCCGCCATACAAAATTGAAACGTCAATAGCTCGGAAACGGTAAAACTTTAATAACAAGTGTTTGACCAAATGTCATAGGGAATCGAGAGATCTACCTGGTGTGGTCGATGAAAATTCAAGATGGCGGATTCAAAATGGCCGCCAAATTTCAAAATGGTCCGAGGGGGCTGATTTTTTGCATCCGGGGGTTTTTGGGGTCCCTCATTTCATTGACGAAAAAAAATTTTGAAAAAGTTTTTTTTAAAAGATGGCCGCCATACATTTTTTATTTTTCACCTTTAGATGATTGTTTTGAGGAAACTATTTGCAATGACAATAAACCGATGGCAGATTCGTATAAAGATGGAATAATGATTTTAGGATTAAATGGTGAAACCTCCGAAGGTCAACTCCTGGTATTGGACCCCCGATGGATCTCGAAAACGGTGGGGCTTAGAGATGTACCTTTCTCACAAAATATTGAGTACTACCTTGGTACTCTTTGGAACAATTAAAAAAAACATGGGTCCCATACAAAAAAAAAATGGCCGCCATACAAATTAGACGTTTTACTTAGGCACGCCATACATTGCCTCTTTGACTCATTTAGATCGTTGTTTGGAGGAATCCATTAGCAATGACAAAAAACTGAATGCAGATTCGTATAAAGATGGAATAATGGTTTAAGGATTAAATGGTGAAACCTCCGAAGGTCAACTCCTGGTATTGGACCCCCGATGGATCTCGAAAACGGTGGGGCTTAGAGATGTACCTTCTTCACAAAATATTGAGTACTACCTTGGTACTTTTTGGAACAATTAAAAAAAACATGGGTCCCATACAAAAAAAAAATGGCTGCCATACAAATTAGACGTTTTACTTAGATACGCCATACATTGCATTTTTCATTAATAAAAAATGAAGGAAACCATATGAGATAAGGAAAATTGAATACCTATAAGGATGATCGATGGAAACAATGGTGAAATCTCGGAAGGTTGACTCCTGGACCTGGACCCTCAAGGGATCTCGAAAACGGTGGGGTTTAGAGATGTACTTTCTTCACAAAATTTTGAGTACTACCTTGGTTCTTTTTGGAACAATTAAAAAAAAACATAGCTCCCATACAAAAAAAAAAATGGCCGCCATACAAATGAGACGTTTTACTTAGATACGCCATACATTGCATTTTTCATTTATTTAGATGGTTGTTTGGAGGAAACCATATGAGATAAGGAAAAATTGAATATAAGGATGATCGATGGAAACAATGGTGAAATCTCGGAAGGTTGACTCCTGGACCTGGACCCTCAAGGGATCTTGAAAACGGTTGGGTTTAGAGATGTACTTTCTTTACGAAATATTGAGTACTACCTTGGTACTTTTTGGAACAATTAAAAAAACATGGCTCCCATACAAATAAAAAATGGCCGCCATACATTTTATTTTTCACTCGTGTAGATAGTTGTTTTAAGGAAACTATAAGTGATGGGAAAAAACTGATTGTAGGTTCGTATAGAGATGTATAAATGAACAAAAAAAAAGCCCGAATCTCGGAAGGTCAATTGTTGAACCTGAAGTCCTAAGGGATCTCGAAAACGGTGGGGTTTAGAGATGTACTTTCTTTACAAAATATTAAGGTACCACCTTGGTACAAAAGTCGTCATGGGTATCGTTTTCGGGATTTTCGTGGGTGGAGATTTCAAAAATTACATCGATTTTGACATTAAAGATGGCGGATGTCACTTTTTTCAAAAAATCGTCATGGGTATCGTTTTCGAGGTTTTCGGGTGTGTAGATTTCAAAAATGACATCCATTTTGACATTAAAGATGGCGGATGTCACTTTTTTGCCAAAAGTCGTCATGGGTATCGTTTTCGAGGTTTTCGGGGGTGTAGATTTCAAAAATGACATCCATTTTGACATTAAAGATGGCGGATGTCACTTTTTTCAAAAAGTCGTCATGGGTATCGTGTTCGAGGTTTTCGGGGGTGTAGATTTCAAAAATGACATCCATTTTGACATTAAAGATGGCGGATGTCACTTTTTTGACAAAAGTCGTCATGGGCATCGTTTTCGAGGTTTTCGGGGGTGGAGATTTCAAAAATGACATCCATTTTGACATTAAAGATGGCGGATGTCACTTTTTTCAAAAAATCGTCATGGGTATCGTGTTCGAGGTTTTCGGGGGTGTAGATTTCAAAAATGACATCCATTTTGACATTAAAGATGGCGGATGTCACTTTTTTGACAAAAGTCGTCATGGGTATCGTTTTCGAGGTTTTCGGGGGTGTAGATTTCAAAAATGACATCCATTTTGACATTAAAGATGGCGGATGTCACTTTTTTGCCAAAAGTCGTCATGGGTATCGTTTTCGAGGTTTTCGAGGGTGTAGATTTCAAATATGACATCCATTTTGACATTAAAGATGGCGGATGTCACTTTTTTGCCAAAAGTCGTCATGGGTATCGTTTTCGAGGTTTTCGGGGGTGTTGATTTCAAATATGACATCCATTTTGACATTAAAAATGGCGGATGTCACTTTTTTGCCAAAAGTCGTCATGGGTATCGTTTTCGAGGTTTTCGGGGGTGTAGATTTCAAAAATGACATCCATTTTGACATTAAAGATGGCGGATGTCACTTTTTTGCCAAAAGTCGTCATGGGTATCGTTTTCGAGGTTTTCGGGGGTGAAGATTTCAAAAATGACATCCATTTTGACATTAAAGATGGCGGATGTCACTTTTTTGCCAAAAGTCTTCATGGGTATCGTTTTCGAGGTTTTCGAGGGTGTAGATTTCAAATATGACATCCATTTTGACATTAAAGATGGCGGATGTCACTTTTTTGCCAAAAGTCGTCATGGGTATCGTTTCCGAGGTTTTCGGGGGTGTAGATTTCAAATATGACATCCATTTTGACATTAAAGATGGCGGATGTCACTTTTTTGCCAAAAGTCGTCATGGGTATCGTGTTCGAGGTTTTCGGGGGTGTAGATTTCAAAAATGACATCCATTTTGACATTAAAGATGGCGGATGTCACTTTTTTGACAAAAGTCGTCATGGGTATCGTTTTCGAGGTTTTCGGGGGTGTAGATTTCAAAAATGACATCCATTTTGACATTAAAGATGGCGGATGTCACTTTTTTGCCAAAAGTCGTCATGGGTATCGTTTTCGAGGTTTTCGAGGGTGTAGATTTCAAATATGACATCCATTTTGACATTAAAGATGGCGGATGTCACTTTTTTGCCAAAAGTCGTCATGGGTATCGTTTTCGAGGTTTTCGGGGGTGTTGATTTCAAATATGACATCCATTTTGACATTAAAAATGGCGGATGTCACTTTTTTGCCAAAAGTCGTCATGGGTATCGTTTTCGAGGTTTTCGGGGGTGTAGATTTCAAAAATGACATCCATTTTGACATTAAAGATGGCGGATGTCACTTTTTTGCCAAAAGTCGTCATGGGTATCGTTTTCGAGGTTTTCGGGGGTGAAGATTTCAAAAATGACATCCATTTTGACATTAAAGATGGCGGATGTCACTTTTTTGCCAAAAGTCTTCATGGGTATCGTTTTCGAGGTTTTCGAGGGTGTAGATTTCAAATATGACATCCATTTTGACATTAAAGATGGCGGATGTCACTTTTTTGCCAAAAGTCGTCATGGGTATCGTTTCCGAGGTTTTCGGGGGTGTAGATTTCAAATATGACATCCATTTTGACATTAAAGATGGCGGATGTCACTTTTTTGCCAAAAGTCGTCATGGGTATCGTTTTCGAGGTTTTCGGGGGTGTAGATTTCAAATATGGCATCCATTTTGACATTAAAGATGCCGGATGTCACTTTTTTGCCAAAAGTCGTCATGGGTATCGTTTTCGAGGTTTTCGGGGGTGTGGATTTCAAAAATGACATCCATTTTGACATTAAAGATGGCGGATGTCACTTTTTTGCCAAAAGTCGTCATGGGTATCGTTTTCAAGGTTTTCAGGGGTGTAGATTTCAAAAATGGCATCCATTTTGAAATTCAAGATGGCCGATGTCTCATTTTTGCAAAAAGTCGTCATGGATGTCGTTTTCTAAGTTTTTAGGATCGTTAAGTCATCGCCAGAGAAAAATGTACATAGAAAAACCCTCGCGGGCCGCATGCGGCCCGCGCACCGCCCAAAATACTAGTTATTATACTATATAAAGCTGAATTACCACTGACTTATTGACTGACTGACTGACATAGAGAAATGTTTGGGACAACTGGGGGGTATAGGGGAAAAAGTGAATATAGGGTCATATAGGGGGTGGTTCAAAACCTCTGGGAAAAATCCGAAATTGGAAAAAAGTTGTACCCTGATGGTGAGATGCCCTCGTATCTCGAAAACGATAAACATTTTTACTAAAGCAGTTGAACTAAAAATTGATAAAACCCTGGGACCTTTTTGGAGAATTGAAAAAAAAGATGGCCGCCGAACGAAAAAACATGGCCGCCATACAAAATTGAAACGTCAATAGCTCGGAAACGGTAAAACTTTAATAACAAGTGTTTGACCAAATGTCATAGGGAATCGAGAGATCTACCTGGTGGGGTCGATGAAAATTCAAGATGGCGGATTCAAAATGGCCGCCATTTTTCAAAATGGTCCGAGGGGGCTGATTTTTTGCATCCGGGGGTTTTTGGGGTCCCTGATTTCATTGACGAAAAAAAATTTTGAAAAAGTTTTTTTTTAAAGATGGCCGCCATACATTTTTTATTTTTCACCTATAGATGATTGTTTTGAGGAAACTATTAGCAATAACGAAAAACTGATTGCAGATTTGTATATTAATAGAATAGTGGTTTAAGGAATAACTGATGAAACTTCGGAAGGTCAACTCCTGGTATTGAACCCCCGACGGATCTCGAAAACGGTGGGGCTTAGAGATGTACCTTCTTCACAAAATATTGAGTACTACCTTGGTACTCTTTGGAACAATTAAAAAAAAACATGGGTCCCATACAAAAAAAAAATGGCCGCCATACAAATTGGACGTTTTACTTAGGCACGCCATACATTGCTTCTTTGACACATTTAGATCGTTGTTTTGAGGAATCCATTAGCAATGACAAAAAACTTAATGCAGATTCGTATAAAGATGGAATAATGATTTAAAGAAAAAATGGTGAAACTTCCGAAGGTCATCTCCTGGTATTGGACCTCCAACGGATCTCGGAAACGGTGGGGTTTAGAGATGTACTTTCTTCACAAAATTTTGAGTACTACCTTGGTACTTTTTGTAACAATTAAAAAAAAACATAGCTCCCATACAAAAAAAAATGGCCGCCATACAAATTAGACGTTTTACTTAGATACGCCATACATTGCATTTTTCATTTATTTAGACGGTTGTTTGGAGGAAACCATATGAGATAAGGAAAAATTGAATGTAAGGATGATCGATGGAAACAATGGTGAAATCACGGAAGGTTGACTCCTGGACTTGGCCCCTTAAGGGATCTCGAAAACGGTGGGGTTTAGAGATGTACTTTCTTTACGAAATATTGGGTACTACCTTGGTACTTTTTGGAACAATTTAAAAAAATATGGCTCCCATACAAATAAAAAATGGCCGCCATACATTTTATTTTTCACTCGTATAGATAGTTGTTTTATGGGAAAAAACTGATTGTAGGTTCGTATAGAGATGACAAAATGAAAAAAAAAGAAGCCAGAATCTCGGAAGGTAAATTCTTCAACCTGAAGTCCTCAGGGATCTCAAAAACGATGGGGTTTAGAGATGTACTTTCTTTACAAAATATTAGGTACCACCTTGGTACAAAAGTCGTCATGGGTATCGTTTTCGAGGTTTTCGGGGGTGGAGATTTCAAATATGACATCCATTTTGACATTAAAAATGGCGGATGTCACTTTTTTGACTAAAGTCGTCATGGGTATCGTTTTCGAGGTTTTCGGGGGTGGAGATTTCAAAAATGACATCCATTTTGACATTAAAGATGGCGGATGTCACTTTTTTGACAATAGTCGTCATGGGTATCGTTTTCGGGGTTTTCGGGGGTGGAGATTTCAAAAATGACATCCATTTTGACATTAAAGATGGCGGATGTCACTTTTTTCAAAAAATCGTCATGGGTATCGTTTTCGGGTTTTTCGGGGGTGGAGATTTCAAAAATGACATCCATTTTGACATTAAAGATGGCGGATGTCACTTTTTAGACAAAAGTCGTCATGGGTATCGTTTTCGGGGTTTTCGGGGGTGGAGATTTCAAAAATGACATCCATTTTGACATTAAAGATGGCGGATGTCACTTTTTTGACAAAAGTCGTCATGGGTATCGTTTTCGGGGTTTTCGGGGGTGGAGATTTCAAAAATGACATCCATTTTGACATTAAAGATGGCGGATGTCACTTTTTTGACAAAAGTCGTCATGGGTATCGTTTTCGGGGTTTTCGGGGGTGTAGATTTCAAAAATGACATCCATTTTGACATTAAAGATGGCGGATGTCACTTTTTTAGCAAAAGTCGTCATGGGTATCGTTTTCGGGGTTTTCGGGGGTGGAGATTTCAAAAATGACATCCATTTTGACATAAAAGATGGCGGATGTCACTTTTTTGCCAAAAGTCGTCATGGGTATCGTTTTCGGGGTTTTCGGGGGTGGAGATTTCAAAAATGACATCCATTTTGACATTAAAGATGGCGGATGTCACTTTTTTGCCAAAAGTCGTCATGGGTATCGTTTTCGGGGTTTTCGGGGGTGGAGATTTCAAAAATGACATCCATTTTGACATAAAAGATGGCGGATGTCACTTTTTTGCCAAAAGTCGTCATGGGTATCGTTTTCGGGGTTTTCGGGGGTGGAGATTTCAAAAATGACATCCATTTTGACATTAAAGATGGCGGATGTCACTTTTTTGCAAAAAGTCGTCATGGGTATCGTTTTCGGGGTTTTCGGGGGTGGAGATTTCAAAAATGACATCCATTTTGACATTAAAGATGGCGGATGTCACTTTTTTGACAAAAATCGTCATGGGTATCGTTTTCGAGGTTTTCGGGGGTGTAGATTTCAAAAATGACATCCATTTTGACATAAAATATGGCGGATGTCACTTTTTTGCCAAAAGTCGTCATGGGTATCGTTTTCGGGGTTTTCGGGGGTGGAGATTTCAAAAATGACATCCATTTTGACATTAAAGATGGCGGATGTCACTTTTTTGCAAAAAGTCGTCATGGGTATCGTTTTCGGGGTTTTCGGGGGTGGAGATTTTAAAAATGACATCCATTTTGACATTAAAGATGGCGGATGTCACTTTTTGACAAAAGTCGTCATGGGTATCGTTTTCGGGGTTTTCGGGGGTGGAGATTTCAAATATGACATCCATTTTGACATTAAAGATGGCGGATGTCACTTTTTTGACAAAAGTCGTCATGGGTATCGTTTTCGGGGTTTTCGGGGGTGGAGATTTCAAAAATGACATCCATTTTGACATTAAAGATGGCGGATGTCACTTTTTTAGCAAAAGTCGTCATGGGTATCGTTTTCGGGGTTTTCGGGGGTGGAGATTTCAAAAATGACATCCATTTTGACATAAAAGATGGCGGATGTCACTTTTTTGCCAAAAGTCGTCATGGGTATCGTTTTCGGGGTTTTCGGGGGTGGAGATTTCAAAAATGACATCCATTTTGACATTAAAGATGGCGGATGTCACTTTTTTGCCAAAAGTCGTCATGGGTATCGTTTTCGGGGTTTTCGGGGGTGGAGATTTCAAAAATGACATCCATTTTGACATTAAAGATGGCGGATGTCACTTTTTTGCAAAAAGTCGTCATGGGTATCGTTTTCGGGGTTTTCGGGGGTGGAGATTTCAAAAATGACATCCATTTTGACATTAAAGATGGCGGATGTCACTTTTTTGCCAAAAGTCGTCATGGGTATCGTTTTCGGGGTTTTCGGGGGTGGAGATTTCAAAACTGACATCCATTTTGACATTAAAGATGGCGGATGTCACTTTTTTGCAAAAAGTCGTCATGGGTATCGTTTTCGGGGTTTTCGGGGGTGGAGATTTCAAAAATGACATCCATTTTGACATTAAAGATGGCGGATGTCACTTTTTTGACAAAAATCGTCATGGGTATCGTTTTCGAGGTTTTCGGGGGTGTAGATTTCAAAAATGACATCCATTTTGACATTAAAGATGGCGGATGTCACTTTTTGACAAAAGTCGTCATGGGTATCGTTTTCGGGGTTTTCGGGGGTGGAGATTTTAAAAATGACATCCATTTTGACATTAAAGATGGCGGATGTCACTTTTTGACAAAAGTCGTCATGGGTATCGTTTTCGGGGTTTTCGGGGGTGGAGATTTCAAATATGACATCCATTTTGACATTAAAGATGGCGGATGTCACTTTTTTGCCAAAAGTCGTCATGGGTATCGTTTTCGAGGTTTTCGGGGGTGTAGATTTCAAAACTGACATCCATTTTGACATTAAAGATGGCGGATGTCACTTTTTTGACAAAAGTCGTCATGGGTATCGTTTTCGGGGTTTTCGGGGGTGGAGATTTCAAAACTGACATCCATTTTGACATTAAAGATGGCGGATGTCACTTTTTTGCCAAAAGTCGTCATGGGTATCGTTTTCGGGGTTTTCGGGGGTGGAGATTTCAAAAATGACATCCATTTTGACATTAAAGATGGCGGATGTCACTTTTTTGACAAAAGTCGTCATGGGTATCGTTTTCGGGGTTTTCGGGGGTGGAGATTTCAAAAATGACATCCATTTTGACATTAAAGATGGCGGATGTCACTTTTGTGCCAAAAGTCGTCATGGGTATCGTTTTCGAGGTTTTCGGGGGTGTAGATTTCAAAAATGACATCCATTTTGACATTAAAGATGGCGGATGTCACTTTTTTGCCAAAAGTCGTCATGGGTATCGTTTTCGGGGTTTTCGGGGGTGGAGATTTCAAAAATGACATCCATTTTGACATTAAAGATGGCGGATGTCACTTTTTTGCCAAAAGTCGTCATGGATGTCGTTTTCCAAGTTTTTAGGGTCGTTAAGTCATCGCCAGAGTAAAATGTATATAGAAAAACCCTCGCGGGCCGCATGCGGCCCGCGCACCGCCCAAAATACTAGTTCATATTATATAAAGTTAAATTACCACTGACTGACTGACTCACTGACTCATTTAGATAGTTGTTTAGAGGGAAGGAGAAGTGATGGGAAAAAAATAATTATAGATTTGTATAGAGATGAAAAATTTATCGGGAGGAAAAATCCCAAAATTGACTTGAACGTAACCTGGACCTGGATCCTCAACGGATCTCAGAAACGGTAGGGTTTAGAGGTATACTGTTCGAACAAAGTAGAAAGTACTACCTTGGTACTTTTTGGAAAAATCAAAAAAAACATGGCTCCCATACAAAAAAACATGGCCGCCATACAAATTTGACATGCTTATAACTTCGAAACGGTTATACTTAGGTATGAACTGTTTGAACAAAAGTTGTAGCCAATCGATAGGGGCAACTGCCTATGATGACAAAAATCCAAGATGGCGGATTCAAGATGGCGGCCATTTTTCAAAATAGTCCGAGGGGGCTGATTTTTTGCATTCGGGGGTTTTTGGGGTCCCTCATTTTATTGGCGAAAAAAAATTTTGAAAAAGTTTTTTTTTAAAGATGGCCGCCATACATTGAATCTTTTTCATCTTTAGAGAGTTGTTTTGAGGAAACTATTAGCAATAACGAAAAATTGATTGTAGATTTGTATATAACTAAATAAGTGGTTTAAAGAATAAATGACGAAACTTCAGAAGGTCAACTCTTCATATTGGACCCCCAACGGATCTCAAAAACGGTGGGGTTTAGAGATGTACTTTGTTCACAAGATATTGTGTACTACCTTGGCACTTTTTGAAAACGTTAAAAAAAATCATAGCTCCCATACAAAAAAACATGGTCGCCATACAAATTAGTCGAAAAACTTATGTATGAAATTTTTGAACAGCTGTTGTAGCCAATTTTCTGAACCGATTTCGAATTTTTTTTCATTGCTGGAATTGTTATTTAATATTCAATGATAATTGTTATGTAATGTAATCAATTATAGTACATTTTTAGCCTAAAATTTTGAAAAATATAAAAAAAGTCGTCAAAAAATTAAAATTTTCGACCTTTGAAGCACATGCGCTGACTACATAGTGCATAATACATAAAAATGATGAAAAACAAAAATAACCGGCTTTACTTGGTCTACATAAAAGTCCGCGACAGCATATGTCTATGTCCTAAGGTTTTTGAACTATGACAGGTTTTACAACTATAAATCGAGAGCGAAATAGTAGGTATTTTTCAAATGTTTTTTTACAAATAGTGTATCAATCCTTATCCAAATAAACACTTTAGTTAGCTTGGTCATTTCATACAGATCAAAATTGTCATTCACACCAAATAATTTCAACGGATAGTTTCGAAGATATCGTAAGATTAAAATTACAACGCAATAAAAAAATATTGCCGCTGTAGTAACTGTGTACATATTCTGTGCCATGACTTCTATTTATAACGTAGGTACATGGTATCTAAGATAGATAAGGTATTTAAGATTGAGATAAGAGCAAGTTTTGTCGTAGTTACAGTAAAAGCTATATTTGAGATTGAACTATACCTACACCGCTCGTATACGACTTGCCATATTCTTGAAGTAGAAAGCGGAAGCACTATTTTGAACCTTATCGTCATGGAAATAAAATTGATAAAATTATCATTCAGCCTATACTTAGGGAAGTTATGCAAAATCCGAACACCCGCCTGCCGACCTCATGCCTCCCGCGCGCACCCTACGTCCGTGTTCAATAGTACTCAATAATACGGTTTTTTTTTAGGATGGAAACTGTTGTACTTTAATATGGCCGCCATACATTGATTCTTTTTCATCTTTAGATAATTGTTTTGAGGAAACCATTTGCAATGACAATAAACTGATGGCAGATTCGTATAAAGATGAAATAATGATTTTAGAAAAAATTGGTATAACCTCCGAAGGTCAACTCCTGGTATTGGACCCCCAAGGGATCTCGAAAACGGTGGAGTTTAGGTATGTACTTTCTTCGCAAAATATTGAGTACTACCTTGGTTCTTTTTGGAACAATTAAAAAAACATGGCTCCCATACAAAAAAAATGGCCGCCATACATTTTATTTTTCACTCAGTTTTGTTTTGTTTTTTGTTTAGTTGTTATAAGGAAACTATCAGAGATGGGAAATAAAGAGGTGAGAATATGATCGTGAGAAGAAATGAAATCTCGGAAGGTCAATTCTTCAACCTGGACCCCTAAGGGATCTCAATAACGGTGAGGTTTAGAGATGTACTTCTTTCACAAAATATTTAGTACTACCTTGGTACTTTTTGGAACAATTAAAAAAAACTTGGCTCTCATACAAAAAAAACATGGTCGCCATACATTGCATTTTTCACTCATTTAGATGGTTGTTTCAAGGAAACTATTAGGAATGACAAAAAACTGAACCCATTTTGACATTAAAGATGGCGGATGTCACTTTTGTTAAAAAGTCGTCATGGGTATCGTTTTCGAGGTTTTCGAGGGTGTAGATTTCAAATATGACATCCATTTTGACATTAAACATGGCGGATGTCACTTTTTTGCCAAAAGTCGTCATGGGTATCGTTTTCGAGGTTTTCGGGGGTGTAGATTTCAAAAATGGCATCCATTTTGACATTAAAGATGGCGGATGTCACTTTTTGCCAAAAGTCGTCATGGGTATCGTTTTCGAGGTTTTCGGGGGTGTAGATTTCAAATATGACATCCATTTTGACATTAAAGATGGCGGATGTCACTTTTTTGCCAAAAGTCGTCATGGGTATCGTTTTCGAGGTTTTCGGGGGTGTAGATTTCAAATATGACATCCATTTTGACATTAAAGATGGCGGATGTCACTTTTTTGCCAAAAGTCGTCATGGGTATCGTTTTCGAGGTTTTCGGGGGTGTAGATTTCAAAAATAACATCCATTTTGACATTAAAGATGGCGGATGTCACTTTTTTGACAAAAGTCGTCATGGGTATCGTTTTCGAGGTTTTCGGGGGTGTGGATTTCAAAAATGACATCCATTTTGACATTAAAGTTGGCAGATGTCACTTTTTTGACAAAAGTCGTCATGGGTATCGTTTTCGAGGTTTTCGGGGGTGTGGATTTCAAAAATGATATCCATTTTGACATTAAAGATGGCGGATGTCACTTTTTTGCCAAAAGTCGTCATGGGTATCGTTTTCGAGGTTTTCGGGGGTGTAGATTTCAAATATGACATCCATTTTGACATCAAAGATGGCGGATGTCACTTTTTTGCAAAACGTCGTCATGGGTGTCGTTGTCGAGGTTTTAGGGGGTGTAGATTTCAAAAATGACATCCATTTTGACATTAAACATGGCGGATGTCACTTTTTTGCCAAAAGTCGTCATGGGTATCGATTTCGAGGTTTTCGGGGGTGTAGATTACAAAAATGACATCTATTTTGACATTAAAGATGGCGGATGTCACTTTTTTGCCAAAAGTCGTCATGGGTATCGTTTTCGAGATTTTTAGGGATGTAGAATTTAAACTTGAAGGTATTTGCACCTATAAACAAACTCGCGGGCCGCATGCGGCCCGCGCACCGCCCAAAATACTAGTTCATAATATATACAGCTAAATTACCACTGACTGACTCACTCACTCATTTAGATAGTTGTTTAGAGGGATGGAGAAGTGGTGGGTAAAAAAAAAATATAGATTTGTATAGAGATGAGAAATTTATCGGGAGGAAAAATCCCAAAATCTTAAAAAGTCAACTCCTCAACCTGAACCCCTAAGGGATCTCAGAAACGGTGAGGTTTACGGGTATACTGTTTGAACTAAATAGAGAGTACTACCTTGGTACTTTTTGGAAAAATCAAAAAAAACATGGCTCCCATACAAAAAAACATGGCCGCCATACAAATTTGACATGCTTATAACTTCGAAACGGTTATACTTAGGTACAGACTGTTTGAACAAATGTTATAGCCAATTGATAGGAGCAACTGCTGGTGATGACAAAAATCCAAGATGGCGGATCCAAGATGGCCGCCATTTTTCAAAATGGTCCGAGGGGGCTGATTTTTTGTATCCGGGGGTTTTTTGGGTCCCTTATTTCATTGGCGAAAAAAAATTTTGAAAAAGTTTTTTTTTGAAGATGGCCGCCATACATTGAATCTTTTTCATCTTGAGAGAGTTGTTTTGAGGAACCTATTAGCAATAACGGAAAACTGATTGCAGGTTCGTATATAAATAGAATAGTGGTTTAAGGAATAAATGATGAAACTTCGGAAGGTCAACTCCTCATATTGGACCCCCAACGGATCTCAAAAACGGTGGGGTTTCGAGATGTACTTTGTTCACAAGATATTGTGTACTACCTTGGCACTTTTTGAAAACGTTAAAAAAAATCATAGCTCCCATACAAAAAAACATGGTCGCCATACAAATTAGTCAAAGTACTTAGGTATGAAATTTTTGAACAGCAGTTGTAGCCAATTTACTGAACCGATTTCGAATTTTTTTTCATTACTGGAATTGGTATTTAATACTCAATGATAATTGCTATGTATTCTACTCAATTATAGTACAAGTTCAACCTAATATTTCGAAAATTGTAAAAAAAGTCGGCAAAAAATGCAAATTTTCGAACTTTGAGACGCATGCGCTGACTACATAGTGCATAATACATAAAAATGATGTAATACAAAAATGACCGGCTTCATCTGGTCTACATAAAAGTCCGCGACAGCATATGTCTATCTCCTAAGGTTTTTGAACTATGACAGTTTTTATAACTATAATTAGAGAGCGAAATAGTAGGTATTTTTAAAATGTTTTTTTACAAATAGTGTATCAATCCTTATCCAAATAAACACTTTAGTTAGCTTGGTCATTTCATACAGATCAAATTTGTCATTCACATCAAATAATTTCAACGGATAGTTTCGAAGATATCTTAAGATTAAAATTACAACGCAATAAAAAATATTGCCGCGGTAGTAACTGTGTACATATTCTGTGCCATGACTTCTATTTATAACGTAGGTACACTAGAATACAAAGTTTTACTTTATCTAAGATAGATAAGGTATTTAAGATTGAGATAAGAGCAAGTTTTGTCGTAGTTACAGTAAAAGCTATATTTAAGATTGAACTATACCTACACCGCTCGAATACGACTTGCCATATTATCCTTCAAGTAGAAAGCGGAAGCACTATTTTGAACCTTATGATCATAGAAATAAAATTGATAAAATTCATCATTCAGCCTATACTTACCAGTATAGGGAAGTTATGCAAAAGCCGAACACCCGCCCGCCGACCTTATGCCTCAAAGAATGAATAATAAAGATGGAATAATGATATTAGAAAAAAATGGTGAAATCTCCGAAGGTCAACTCCTGGTATTGGACCCCCGACGGATCTCGAAAACGGTGGGGTTTAGAGATATACTTTCTTCGCAAAATATTGAGTACTACCTTGGTACTTTTTGGAACAATTAAAAAAAACATGGCTCCCATACAAAAAAAAATGGCCGCCATACATTTTATTTTTCACTCAGTTTTGTTTTGTTTTTTGTTTAGTTGTTATAAGGAAACTATCAGAGATGGGAAATATAGAGGTGAGAATATGATCGTGAGAAGAAATGAAATCTCGGAAGGTCAATTCTTCAACCTGGACCCCTAAGGGATCTCAATAACGGTGAGGTTTAGAGATGTACTTCTTTCACGAAATATTGAGTACTACCTTGGTACTTTTTGGAACAATTAAAAAAAACTTGGCTCTCATACAAAAAAGCATGGCCGCCATACATTGCATTTTTCACTCATCTAGATGGTTGTTTCAAGGAAACTATTAGGAATGACAAAAAACTGAACCCATTTTGACATTAAAGATGGCGGATGTAACTTTTGTTAAAAAGTCATCATGGGTATCGATTTCGAGGTTTTCGGAGGTGTAGATTTGGAAAATGGCATCCATTTTGAAATTCAAGATGGCGGATGTCACTTAATTTCAAAAAGTCGTCATGGGTGTCGTTGTCGAGGTATCCGGGGGTGTAGATTTCAATAATGGCATTTATTTTGAAATCCAAGATGGCGGATGTCACTTTTTTCAAAAAGTCGTCATGGGTATCGTTTTCGAGGTTTTCGGGGGTGTAGATTTCAAAAATGGCATCCATTTTGAAATTCAAGATGGCGGAAATCATTTTTTTGCAAAAAGTCGTCATGGGTGTCGTTGTCGAGGTATTCGGGGATGTAGATTTCAAAAATGGCATCAATTTTGAAATACAAGATGGCGGATGTCACTTTTTTCAAAAATTCGTCATGGGCATCGTTTTCGAGGTTTTCGGGGGTTTGAATTTCAAAAATGGCATCCATTTTGAAATACAAGATGGCGGAAATCATTTTTTTGCAAAAAGTCGTCATGGGTGTCGTTGTCGAAGTATTCGGGGGTGTAGATTTCAAAAATGGCATCAATTTTGAAATACAAGATGGCGGATGTCACTTTTTTCAAAAATTCGTCATGGGTATCGTTTTCGAGGTTTTCGGGGGTTTGAATTTCAAAAATGGCATCCATTTTGAAATCCAAGATGGCGGATGTCACTTATGTGCAAAAAGTCGTCATGGGTGTCGTTGTCGAGGTTTTAGGGGGTGTAGATTTCAAAAATGGCATCCATTTTGAAATTCAAGATGGCGGATGTCATTTTATTGCAAAAAGTCGTCATGGGTATCGTTTTCGAGGTTTTTGGGGGTGTAGATTTCAATAATGGCGTCCATTTTGAAATTCAAGATGGCGGAAGTCACTTTTATGAAAAAGTCGTCATGAATGTCGTTGTCGAGGTATTCGGGGGTGTAGATTTCAAAAATGGCATCCATTTTGAAATTCAAGATGGCGGAGGTCACTTTTTTGCAAAAAGTCGTCATGGGTATCGTTTTCGAGGTGTTCGGGGGTGTAGATTTCAAAAATGGCATCAATTTTGAAATTCAAGATGGCGGATGTCACTTTTTTGCAAAAAGTCGTCATGGGTGTCGTTGTCGAGGTTTTTGGGGGTGTAGATTTCAAAAATGGCAGCCATTTTGAAATTCAAGATGGCGGAAGTCACTTTTTTGCAAAAAGTCGTCATGAATGTCGTTTTCGAAGTTTTTGGGGTCGTAAAGTCAAAAAATGAAACCCATCTAAAAAATACTCTCGCGGGCCGCATGCGGCCCGCGCACCGCCCAAAATACTAGTTCATATTATATAAAGTTAAATTACCACTGACTGACTCACTGACTCACTGACTCATTTAGATAGTTGTTTAGAGGGATGGAGAAGTGATGGGAAAAAAATAATTATAGATTTGTATAGAGATAAGAAATTCATCGGGAGGAAAAATCCCAAAATTGACCTGAACGTAACCTGGACCTGGATCCTCAACGGATCTCAGAAACGGTAAGGTTTAGAGGTGTACTGTTCGAACAAAGTAGAGAGTACTACCTTGGTACTTTTTGGAAAAATCAAAAAAAACATGGCTCCCATACAAAAAAACATGGCCGCCATACAAATTTGACATGCTTATAACTTCGAAACGGTTATACTTAGGTATAAACTGATTGAACAAAAGTTGTAGCCAATCAATAGGGGCAACTGCCAATGTTGACAAAAAACCAATATGGCGGATTCAAGATGGCGGCCATTTTTCAAAATGGTCCGAGGAGGCTGATTTTTTGCATCCGGGGGTTTTTGGGGTCCCTTATTTCATTGGCAAAAAAAAATTTTGAAAAAGTTTTTTTTTAAAGATGGCCGCCATACATTGAATCTTTTTCATCTTTAGAGAGTTGTTTTGAAGAAACTATTAGCAATAATGAAAAACTGATTGCAGATTCGTATATAAATAAAAAAGTGGTGTAAGGAATAATTGATGAAACTTCGGAAGGTCAACTCCTTATATTGGACCTCCAACGGATCTCAAAAACGGTGGAGTTTAGAGATGTACTATGTTCACAAGATATTGTGTACTACCTTGGCACTTTTTGAAAGTGTTAAAAAAAATCATAGCTCCCATACAAAAAAACATGGTCGCCATACAAATTAGTCGAAGTACTTAGATATGAAATTTTTGAACAGCAGTTGTAGCCAATTTACTGAACCGATTTCGATTTTTTTTTCATTTCTGGAATCGATATTTAATACTCAATGATAATTGCTATGTATTCTACTCAATTATAGTACAAGTTCAACCTAATATTTTGTTAATTGTAAAAAAAGTCGGCAAAAAATGCAAATTTTCGACCTTTGAGACGCATGCGCTGACTACATAGTGCATAATACATAAAAATGATGTACCGCAAAAATAACCGGCTTTACCTGGTCTACATAAAAGTCCGCGACAGCATATGTCTATCTCCTAAGGTTTTTGAACTGTGACAGTTTTTATAACTATAATTAGAGAGCGAAATAGTAGGTATTTTTAAAATGTTTTTTTACAAATAGTGTATGAATCGTTATCCAAATAAACACTTTAGTTAGCTTAGTCATTTCATACAGATCAAAATTGTCATTCACATCAAATAATTTCAACGAATAGTTTCGAAGATATCGTAAGATTAAAATTACAACGCAATAAAAAATATTGCCGCTGTAGTAACTGTGTACATATTCTGTGCCATGACTTCTATTTATATCTAAAATACAAAGCTTTACTTTATCTAAGATAGATAAGGTATTTATGATTGAGATAAGAGCAAGTTTTGTCTTAGTTACAGTAAAAGCTATATTTGAGATTGAACTATACCTACCCCGCTTGAATACGACTTGCCATATCATTCAAGTAGAAAGCGAAAGCACTATTTTGAACCTTATTGTCATAGAAATAAAATTGATAAAATTCATCATTCAGCCTATACTTACCAGTATAGGGAAGTTATGTAAAAGCCGAGCACCCGCCCGCCGACCTCATGCCTCCCGCGCGCACCTTACGCCCGTGATTAATAGTACTCAATACTACGGTTTTTTTTAGGATGGAAACTGTTGTACGATTAGTGCTAAAGTCGCGTTTTTAATATAGCCGCCATACATTGGTTCTTTTTCATCTTTAGATGATTGTTTTGAGGAAACCATTTGCAATGATAATAAACTGATGGCAGATTCGTATAAAGATGGAATAATGATATTAGAAAAAAAATGGCGAAACCTCCGAAGGTCATGTCTTAGTATTGGACCCCAAGGGATCTCGAAAACGGTGAGGTTTAGAGATGTACTTTCTTCACAAAATTTTGAGTACTACCTTGGTACTTTTTGGAACAATTAAAAAAAACATAGCTCCCATACAAAAAAAAAATGGCCGTCATACAAATAGATACGCCATACATTGCATTTTTCATTTATTTAGATGGTTGTTTGGAGGAAACCATAATGAGATAAGGAAAAATTGAATATAAGGATGATCGATGGAACAATGGTGAAATCTCGGAAGGTTGACTCCTGGACTTGGCCCCTTAAGGGATCTCGAAAACGGTGGGGTTTAGAGATGTACTTTCTTTACGAAATATTGAGTACTACCTTGGTACTTTTCGGAAAAATTAAAAAAACCATGGCACCCATACAAAAAAACTGGCCGCCATACATTTTATTTTTCACTCAGTTTTGTTTTGTTTTTTGTTTAGTTGTTGTTTTGTTTAGAAACTATCAGAGATGGGAAATATAGAGGTGAGAATATGATCGTGAGAAAAAATGAAATCTTGGAAGGTCAATTCTTCAACCTGCGCCCCTACCGCCTAAAGCAATAGCAATCGTAATAGCAATAGTTTATGACTTCATTTTAGTCATTTGGCACCGCCTATGTGACGTTAGCCATCAAAGTTGTTCATTCAACGATTGCTTTCGCAATCCGCACAAAGCAATTGATGGCTAACGTCACATAGGCGGTGCCAAATGACTAAAATGAAGTCATAAACGATTGCTATTACGATTGCTATTGCTTAGGCGGTAGGGGGGCTGGACCCCAAAGGGATCTCAATAACGGTGAGGTTTAGAGATGTACTTCTTTCACAAAATATTGAGTACTACCTTGGTACTTTTTGGAACACTTAAAAAAAACTTGGCTCTCATACAAAAAAAGCATGGCCGCCATACATTGCATTTTTCACTCATCTAGATGGTTGTTTCAAGGAAACTATTAGGAATGACAAAAAACTGAACCCATTTTGACATAAAAGATGGCGGATGTCACTTTTGTTAAAAAGTCGTCATGGGTATCGATTTCGAGGTTTTCGGGGGTGTAGATTTGGAAAATGGCATCCATGTTGACATTAAAGATGGCGGATGTCACTTTTTTCAAAAAGTCGTTATGGGTGTCGTCGTCGAGGTTTTTGGGGGAGTAGATTTCAAAAATGGCATCCATTTTGAAATTCAAGATGGCGGATGTCACTTAATTTCAAAAAGTCGTCATGGGTGTCGTTGTCGAGGTATTCGGGGGTGTAGATTTCAAAAATGGCATCAATTTTGAAATACAAGATGGCGGATGTCACTTTTTTCAAAAAGTCGTCATGGGTATCGTTTTCGAGGTTTTCGGGGGTGTAGATTTCCAAAATGGCATCCATTTTGACATTAAAGATGGCGGATGTCACTTTTTTCAAAACGTCGTTATGGGTGTCGTCGTCGAGGTTTTTGGGGGTGTAGATTTCAAAAATAGCATCCATTTTGAAATTCAAGATGGCGGATGTCACTTTTTTGCAAAAAGTCGTCATGGGTGTCGTTGTCGAGGTATTCGGGGGTGTAGATTTTAATAATGGCGTCCATTTTGAAATTCAAGATGGCGGAAGTCACTCTTTTGCAAAAAGTCGTCATGGGTGTCGTTGTCGAGGTTTTAAGGGGTGTAGATTTCAAAAATGACATCCATTTTGAAATTCAAGATGGCGGATGTCACTTTTTTTCAAAAAGTCGTCATGGGTGTCGTTGACGAGGTTTTCGGGGGTGTAGATTTCAAAAATGGCATCAATTTTGAAATTCAAAATGGCGGATGTCACTTTTTTGCAAAAAGTCGTCATGGGTGTCGTTGTCGAGGTATTCGGGGGTGTAGATTTTAATAATGGCGTCCATTTTGAAATTCAAGATGGCGGAAGTCACTTTTTTGCAAAAAGTCGACATGGGTGTCGTTGTCGAGGTTTTAAGGGGTGTAGATTTCAAAAATGACATCCATTTTGAAATTCAAGATGGAGGATGTCACTTTTTTTCAAAAAGTCATCATGGGTATCGTTTTCGAGGTTTTCGGGGGTGTAAATTTGGAAAATGGCATCCATTTTGAAATTCAAGATGGCGGAAGTCATTTTTTTGCAAAAAGTCGTCATGGGTGTCGTCGTCGAGGTTTTTGGGGGTGTAGATTTCAAAAATGGCATCCATTTTGAAATTCAAGATGGCGGACGTCAGTTTTTGTACTATTCATAGAAATATAAAAATATGAATTCTTTTTGAGAAAATTAAAATGTTTTTTTTGAAAATTGTAACTAAAAAAAAATTTTTTTTGAAAAACTTTTTTACACAAACAACAATCGCGGGCCGCATGCGGCCCGCGCACCGCCCAAAATACTAGTTATACTATATAAAGTTAAATTACCACTGACTGACTGACATAGAGAAATGTTTGGGACAACTGGGGGGTACGGGGGAAAAAGTGAATATAGGGTCATATAGGGGGTGTTTCAAAACCTCTGGGAAAAATCCGAAATTGGACAAAAGTCGTACCCTGATGGTGAGATGCCCTCGTATCTCAAAAACTATCAACAATATCGGCATAGCAGTCGAACTAAAAATTGATAAAACCCTGGGACCTTTTTGGAGAATTGAAAAAAAACATGGCCGCCGAACAAAAAAACATGGCCGTCATACAAAATTGAAACGTCAATAGCTCGGAAACGGTAAAACTTTAATAACAAGCGTTTGACCAAATGTCATAGGGAATCGAGAGATCTACCTGGTGGGGTCGATGAAAATTCAAGATGGCGGATTCAAAATGGCCGCCATTTTTCAAAATGGTCCTAGGGGGCTGATTTTTTGCATCCGGGGGTTTTTGGGGTCCCTGATTTCATTGACGAAAAAAAATTTTGAAAAAGTGTTTTTTTAAAGATGGCCGCCATACATTTTTTATTTTTCATCTTTAGATGGTTGTTTTGAGGAAACTATTAGCATTAACGAAAAACTGATTGCAGATTTGTATATTAATAGAATAGTGGTTTAAAGAATAAATGATGAAACTTCGGAAGGTCAACTCCTGGTATTGAACCCCCGACGGATCTCGAAAACGGTGGGGCTTAGAGATGTACCTTCCTCACAAAATATTGAGTACTACCTTGGTACTCTTTGGAACAATTAAAAAAAACATGGGTCCCATACAAAAAAAAAATGGCCGCCATACAAATTGGACGTTTTACTTAGGCACGCCATACATTGCTTCTTTCACTCATTTAGATCGTTGTTTGGAGGAAACCATTAGCAATGACAAAAAGCTGAATGCAGATTCATATAAAGATAGAATAATGATTTAAAGAAAAAATGGTGAAACTTCCGAAGGTCATCTCCTGGTATTGGACCTCCAACGGATCTCGGAAACGGTGGGGTGTAGAGATGTACTTTCTTCACAAAATTTTGAGTACTACCTTGGTACTTTTTGGAACAATTAAAAAAAACATGGGTCCCATACAAAAAAAAAATGGCCGCCATACAAATTAGACGTTTTACTTAGATACGCCATACATTGCATTTTTCATTTATTTAGACGGTTGTTTGGAGGAAACCATATGAGATAAGGAAAAATTGAATGTAAGGATGATCGATGGAAACAATGGTGAAATCACGGAAGGTTGACTCCTGGACTTGGCCCCTTAAGGGATCTCGAAAACGGTGGGGTTTAGAGATGTACTTTCTTTACAAAATATTGGGTACTACCTTGGTACTTTTTGGAACAATTTAAAAAAATATGGCTCCCATACAAATAAAAAATGGCCGCCATACATTTTATTTTTCACTCGTATAGATAGTTGTTTTAAGGAAACTATAAGTGATGGGAAAAAACTGATTGTAGGTTCGTATAGAGATGACAAATGAAAAAAAAAGAAGCCAGAATCTCGGAAGGTCAATTCTTCAACCTGAAGTCCTCAGGGATCTCAAAAACGATGGGGTTTAGAGATGTACTTTCTTTACAAAATATTAGGTACCACCTTGGTACAAAAGTCGTCATGGGTATCGTTTTCGAGGTTTTCGGGGGTGGAGATTTCAAAAATGACATCCATTTTGACATTAAAGATGGCGGATATCACTTTTTTGACAAAAGTCGTCATGGGTATCGTTTTCGGGGTTTTCGGGGGTGGAGATTTCAAATATGACATCCATTTTGACATTAAAGATGGCGGATGTCACTTTTTTGACAAAAGTCGTCATGGGTATCGTTTTCGGGGTTTTCGGGGGTGGAGATTTCAAAAATGACATCCATTTTGACATTAAAGATGGCGGATGTCACTTTTTGACAAAAGTCGTCATGGGTATCGTTGTCGAGGTTTTCGGGGGTGTAGATTTCAAAAATGACATCCATTTTGACATTAAAGATGGCGGATGTCACTTTTTTGACAAAAGTCGTCATGGGTATCGTTTTCGGGGTTTTCGGGGGTGGAGATTTCAAAAATGACATCCATTTTGACATTAAAGATGGCGGATATCACTTTTTTGACAAAAGTCGTCATGGGTATCGTTTTCGGGGTTTTCGGGGGTGGAGATTTCAAATATGACATCCATTTTGACATTAAAAATGGCGGATGTCACTTTTTTGACTAAAGTCGTCATGGGTATCGTTTTCGGGGTTTTCGGGGGTGGAGATTTCAAAAATGACATCCATTTTGACATTAAAGATGGCGGATGTCACTTTTTTGACAAAAGTCGTCATGGGTATCGTTTTCGGGGTTTTCGGGGGTGTAGATTTCAAAAATGACATCCATTTTGACATTAAAGATGGCGGATGTCACTTTTTTGACAAAAGTCGTCATGGGTATCGTTGTCGAGGTTTTCGGTGGTGTAGATTTCAAAAATGACATCCATTTTGACATTAAAGATGGCGGATGTCACTTTTTTGCTAAAAGTCGTCATGGGTATCGTTTTCGAGGTTTTCGGGGGTGTAGATTTCAAAAATGACATCCATTTTGACATTAAAGATGGCGGATGTCACTTTTTTGACAAAAGTCGTCATGGGTATCGTTTTCGAGGTTTTCGGGGGTGTAGATTTCAAAAATGACATCCATTTTGACATTAAAGATGGCGGATGTCACTTTTTTGCCAAAAGTCGTCATGGGTATCGTTTTCGAGATTTTTAGGGATGTAGAATTTAAACTTGAAGGTATTTGCACCTATAAACAAACTCGCGGGCCGCATGCGGCCCGCGCACCGCCCAAAATACTAGTTCATATTATATAAAGCTGAATTACCACTGACTGACTCATTTAGATAGTTGTTTAGGGGGATGGAGAAGAGATGGGAAAAAAATAATTATAGATTTGTATAGAGATGAAAAATTTATCGAGAGGAAAAATCCCAAAATTGACCTGAACGTAACCTGGACCTGGATCCTCAACGGATCTCAGAAACGGTGAGGTTTAGGGGTATACTGTTTGAAAAAAGTAGAGAGTACTACCTTGGTACTTTTTGGAAAAATCAAAAAAAACATGGCTCCCATACAAAAAAACATGGCCGCCATACAAAATTGACATGCTTATAACTTCCAAACGGTTATACTTAGGTATAAACTGTTTGAACAAATGTTGTAGCCAATCGATAGGGGCAACTGCCTATGATGACAAAAATCCAAGATGGCGGATCCAAGATGGCCGCCATTTTTCAAAATGGTCCGAGGGGGCTGATTTTTTGCATCCGGGGGTTTTTGGGGTCTCTTATTTCATTGCCGAAAAAAAAATTTGAAAAAGTTTTTTTTTAAAGATGGCCGCCATACATTGAATCTTTTTCATCTTTAGAGAGTTGTTTTGAAGAAACTATTAGCAATAACGAAACACTGATTGCAGATTCGTATATAAATAAAACAGAGATTTAAGGAATAAATGATGAAATTTCGGAAGGTCAACTCCTCATATTGGACCCCCAACGGATCTCAAAAACGGTGGGGTTTAGAGATGTACTTTGTTCACAAGATATTGTGTACTACCTTGGCACTTTTTGAAAACGTTAAAAAAAATCATAGCTCCCATACAAAAAAACATTGTCGCCATACAAATTAGTCGAAGTACTTAGGTATGAAATTTTTGAACAGCAGTTGTAGCCAATTTACTGAACCGATTTCGAATTTTTTTTCACTACTGGAATCGGTATTTAATACTCAATGATAATTGCTATGTATTTTACTCAATTATAGTACAAGTTCAACCTAATATTTCGAAAATTGTAAAAAAAGTCGGCAAAAAATACAAATTTTCGAACTTTGAAGCGCATGCGCTGATCACATAGTGCATAACACTTAAAAATGATGTATTACAAAAATAACCGGCTTTACTTGGTCTACATAAAAGTCCGCGACAGCATATGTCTATCTCCTAAGGTTTTTGAACTATGACAGTTTTTATAACTATAATTAGACAGCGAAATAGTAGGTATTTTTCAAATGTTTTTTTACAAATAGTGTATCAATCCTTATCCAAATAAACACTTTAGTTAGCTTGGTTATTTCATACAGATCAAAATTGTCATTCACATCAAGTAATTTCAACCGATAGTTTCGAAGATATCGTAAGATTAAAATTACAACGCAATAAAAAAATATTGCCGCTGTAGTAACTGTGTACATATTCTGTGCCATGACTTCTATTTATAACGTAGGTACATGGTATCTAAGATAGATAAGGTATTTAAGATTGAGACAAGAGCAAGTTTTGTCGTAGTTACAGTAAAAGCTATATTTGAGATTGAACTATACCTACACCGCTCGTATACGACTTGCCATATCCTTGAAGTAGAAAGCGGAAGCACTATTTTGAACCTTATTGTCATAGAAATAAGATTGATAAAATTCATCATTCAGCCTATACTTAGGGAAGTTATGCAAAATCCGAACACCCGCCTGCCGACCTCATGCCTCCCGCGCGCACCCTACGCCCGTGTTCAATAGTACTCAATAATACGATTTTTTTTTAGGATGGAAACTGTTGTAGTTTAATATGGCCGCCATACATTGATTCTTTTTCATCTTTAGATAATTGTTTTGAGGAAACCATTTGCAATGACAATAAACTGATGGCAGATTCGTATAAAGATGAAATAATGATTTTAGAAAAAATTGGTAAAACCTCCGAAGGTCAACTCCTGGTATTGGACCCCCAAGGGATCTCGAAAACGGTGGAGTTTAGGTATGTACTTTCTTCGCAAAATATTGAGTACTACCTTGGTACTTTTTGGAACAATTAAAAAAAACATGGCTCCCATACAAAATAAATGGCCGCCATACATTTTATTTTTCACTCAGTTTTGTTTTGTTTTTTGTTTAGTTGTTATAAGGAAACTATCAGAGATGGGAAATATAGGTAGAGGTGAGAATATGATCGTGAGAAGAAATGAAATCTCGGAAGGTCAATTCTTCCACCTGGACCCCTAAGGGATCTCAATAACGGTGAGGTTTACAGATGTACTTCTTTCACAAAATATTGAGTACTACCTTGGTACTTTTTGGAACAATTAAAAAAAACTTGGCTCTCATACAAAAAAAACATGGTCGCCATACATTGCATTTTTCACTCATTTAGATGGTTGTTTCAAGGAAACTATTAGGAATGACAAAAAACTGAACCCATTTTGACATTACAGATAGCGGATGTCACTTTTTTCAAAAAGTCGTCATGGGTATCGTTTTCAAGGTTTTCGGGGGTGTAAATTTGGAAAATGGCATCCATTTTGAAATTCAAGATGGCGGATGTCACTTTTTTTCAAAAAGTCGTCATGGGTATCGTTTTCGAAGTATTCGGGGGTGTAGATTTCAAAAATGGCGTCCATTTTGAAATTCAAGATGGCCGATGTCACTTATTTGCAAAAAGTCGTCATGGGTGTCGTTGTCGAGGTATTCGGGGGTGTAGATTTCAATAATGGCGTCCATTTTGAAATTCAAGATGGCGGAAGTCACTTTTTTGGAAAAAGTCGTCATGGGTATCGTTTTCGAGATTTTCGGGGGTGTAGATTTCCAAAATGGCATCCATTTTGAAATTCAAGATGGCGGATGTCACATTTTTGAAAAAGTCGTCATGGGTATCGTTTTCAAGGTATTCGGGGGTGTAGATTTCAAAAATGGCATCAATTTTGAAATTCAAGATGGCGGATGTCAATTTTTTGCAAAAAGTCGTCATGGGTGTCGTTGTCGAGGTATTCGGGGGTGTAGATTTCAATAATGGCGTCCATTTTGAAATTCAAGATGGCGGAAGTCACTTTTTTGGAAAAAGTCGTCATGGGTATCGTTTTCGAGGTTTTCGAGGGTGTAGATTTTAAAAATGAC
This sequence comes from Hypomecis punctinalis, assembly GCA_949316475.1. Classification (NCBI taxonomy): domain Eukaryota; kingdom Metazoa; phylum Arthropoda; class Insecta; order Lepidoptera; family Geometridae; genus Hypomecis; species Hypomecis punctinalis. Next base: position 13,669,892 of record OX438819.1, on the reverse strand, counting down.
ATCCATTTTGACATTAATGATGGCGGATGTCACTTTTTTGCCAAAAGTCGTCATGGGTATCGTTTTCGAGGTTTTCGGGGATGTAGATTTAAAAAATGACATCCATTTTGAAATTCAAGATGGCGGAAGTCATTTTTTTGCAAAAAGTCGTCATGGGTGTTTTTGTCGAGGTTTTCGGGGGTGTAGATTTCAAAAATGGCATCCATTTTGAAATTCAAGATGGCGAAAGTCACTTTTTTGCAAAAAGTCATCATGGATGTCGTTTTCGAAGTTTTTGAGGTCGTAAAGTCATCGAAAAAATTAAACCCATCTAAAAAATACTCTCGCGGGCCGCATGCGGCCCGCGCACCGCCCAAAATACTAGTCATAATATATACAGCTAAATTACCATTCACTCACTGACTCACTTAGATAGTTGTTTAGAGGGAAGGAGAAGTGATGGGAAAAAAATAATTACAGATTTGTATAGAGATAAAAAATTCATCGAGAGGAAAAATCCGAAAATCGACCTGAACGTAACCTGGACTTGGATTCCGAATGGATCTCAGAAACGGTAGGGTTTAGAGGTATACTGTTTGAACAAAGTAGAGAGTACTACCTTGGTACTTTTTGGAAAAATCAAAAAAAACATGGCTCCCATACAAAAAAACATGGCCGCCATACAAACTTGACATGCTTATAACTTCCAAACGGTTATACTTAGGTATAGACTGTTTGAACAAATGTTATAGCCAATCGATAGGGGCAACTGCCAATGATGACAAAAATCCAAGATGGCGGATTCAAGATGGCGGCCATTTTTCAAAATGGTCCGAGGGGGCTGATTTTTTGCATCCGGGGGTTTTTGGGGTCCCTTATTTCATTGGCGTAAAAAAATTTTGAAAAAGTTTTTTTTTAAAGATGGCCGCCATACATTGAATCTTTTTCATCTTTAGAGAGTTGTTTTGAGGAAACTATTAGCAATAACGAAAAACTGATTGCAGATTCGTATATCAATGGAATAGTGGTTTAAAGAATAAATGATGAAACTTCGGAAGGTCAACTCTTCATATTGGACCCCCAACGGATCTCAAAAACGGTGGGGTTTAGAGATGTGCTTTCTTCACAAGATACTAAGTACTACCATGGCACTTTTTGAAAACGTTAAAAAAAATCATGACTCCCATACAAAAAAACATGGTCGCCATACAAATTAGTCAAAAAACTTATGTATGCAATTTTTTTAACAACAGTTGTAGCCGATTTACTGAACCGATTTCGAATTTTTTTTCATTACTGGAATCGGTATTTAATACTCAATGATAATTGTTATGTATTCTACTCAATTATAGTACAAGTTCAACCAAATATTTCGAAAATTGTAAAAAAAGTCGGTAAAAAATGCAAATTTTCGAACTTTGAGACGAATGCGCTGACTACATAGTGCATAATACATAAAATTGATGTACTACAAAAATAACCGGCTTTACTTGGTCTACATAAAAGTCCGCGACAGCATATGTCTATCTCCTAAGGTTTTTGAACTATGACAGTTTTTATAACTATAATTAGAGAGCGAAATAGTAGGTATTTTTCAAATGTTTTTTTACAAATAGTGTATCAATCCTTATCCAAATAAACACTTTAGTTAGCTTGGTCATTTCATACAGATCAAAATTGTCATTCACATCAAATAATTTCAACGGATAGTTTCGAAGATATCGTAAGATTAAAATTACAACGCAGTAAAAAAATATTGCCGTTGCAGTAACTGTGGACTTGCCATATCCTTCAAGTAGAAAGCGGAAGCATTATTTTGAACCTTATGGTCATAGAAATAAAATTGATAAAATTCATCATTCAGCCTATACTTACCACTATAGGGAAGTTATGCAAAAGCCGAACACCCGCCCGCCGACCTCATGCCTCCCTACTACGGTTTTTTTTAGGATGGAAACTGTTGTACGATTAGTACTAAAGTCGCGTTTTTAATATAGCCGCCATACATTGTTTTTTTTCCTCTTTAGATGATTCTTTGAGGAAACCATTTGCAATGACAATAAAATGATGGCAGATTCGTATAAAGATGGAATAATGGTTTTATAAAAAAATGGTGAAACCTCCGAAGGTCATGTCTTGGTATTGGACTCCCAAAGGATCTCGAAAACTGTGGGGTTTAGAGATGTCCTTTATTCACAAGATATTGAGTACTACCTTGGCACTTTTTGAAAACGTAAAAAAATATCGTGACTCCCATACAAAAAAACATGGTTGCCATACATTGCCTCTTTCAATAATTTAGATCGTTGTTTTGAGGAAACCATTAGCAATGACAAAAAACTAAGTGCATGCAGATTCGTATAAAGATAAAATAATGATTTAAGGATTAAATGGTAAAACCTCCGAAGGTCAACTCCTGGTATTGGACCCCCGACGGATCTCGAAAACGGTAGGGTTTAGAGATATACTTTCTTCGCAAACTATTGAGTACTACCTTGGTACTTTTTGGAACAATTAAAAAAACATGGCTCCCATACAAAAAAAAATGGCCGCCATACATTTTATTTTTCACTCAGTTTTGTTTTGTTTTTTGTTTAGTTGTTATTAAGGTAACTATCAGAGATGGGAAATATGGAGGTGAGAAGAAATATAATTTCGAAAGGTGAATTCTTCAACCTGGACCCCTAAGGGATCTCAATAACGGTGAGGTTTAGAGATGTACTTCTTTCACAAAATATTGAGTACTACCTTGGAACTTTTTGGAACAATTAAAAAAAACTTGGCTCTCATACAAAAAAACATGGCCGCCATACATTGCATTTTTCACTCATTTAGATGGTTGTTTCACGGAAACTATTAGGAATGACAAAAAACTGAACCCATTTTGACATTAAAGATGGCGGATGTCACTTTTGTTAAAAAGTCGTCATGGGTATCGATTTCGAGGTTTTCGTGGGTGTAGATTTGGAAAATGGCATCAATTTTGAAATTCAAGATGGCGGAAGTCATTTTTTTGCAAAAAGTCGTCATGGGTGTCATAGTCGAGGTTTTTGGAGGTGTAGATTTCAAAAATGGCATCCATTTTGAAATTCAAGATGGCGGATGTCACTTTTTTGCAAAAAGTCGTCATGAGTGTCGTTGTAGAGGTTTTAGGGGGTGTAGATTTCAAAAATGACATACATTTTAAAATTCAAGATGGCGGATGTCACATTTTTGCAAAAAGTTGTCATGGGTGTCGTTGTCAAGGTTTTAGGGGGTGTAGATTTCAAAAATGCCATCCGTTTTGAAATTCAAGATGGCGGATGTCACTTATTTTCAAAAAGTCGTCATGGGTGTCGTTGTCGAGGTATTCGGGGGTGTAGATTTCAATAATGGCGTCCATTTTAAAATTCAAGATGGCGGAAGTCACTTTTTTGCAAAAAGTCGTCATGGGTGTCGTTTTCGTGGTTTTTGGGGGTGTAGATTTAAAAAATGGCATCACATTTTTACTTGTCTGTTTAAAAAACAAATCGCGGGCCGCATGCGGCCCGCGCACCGCCCAAAATACTAGTTCATTCATATTATATAAAGTTAAATTACCACTGACTGACTGACTGACTGACTGACTCACTCACTTAGATAGTTGTTTAGGGGGATGGAGAAGTGGTGGGTAAAAAATAATTATAGATTTGTATAGAAATAAAAAATTGATCGAGAGGAAAAATCCCAAAATCTTCAAAAGTCTTCTCTTCAACCTGGACTCCTAAGGGATCTCAAAAACGGTGAGGTTTAGGGGTATACTGTTTGAACTAAATAGAGAGTACTACCTTGGTACTTTTTGGAAAAATGAAAAAAAACATGGCTCCCATACAAAAAAACATGGCCGCCATACAAATTTGACATGCTTATAACTTCGAAACGGTTATACTTAGGTATAGACTGTTTGAACAAATGTTATAGCCAATCGATAGGGGCAACTGCCCATGATGACAAAAATCCAAGATGGCGGATTCAAGATGGCGGCCATTTTTCAAAATGGTCCGAGGGGGCTGATTTTTTGCATCCGGGGGTTTTTGGGGTCCCTTATTTCAATGGCGAAAAAAAATTTTGAAAAAGTTTTTTTTTAAAGATGGCCGCCATACATTGAATCTTTTACATCTTTAGAGAGTTGTTTTGAAGAAACTATTAGCAATAACGAAAAACTGATTGCATATTCGTATATAAATAAAACAGTGGTTTAAGGAATAAATGATGAAACTTCGGAAGGTCAACTCCTCATATTGGACCCCCAACGGATCTCAAAAACGGTGAGGTTTAGATATGTACTTTGTTCACAAGATATTGTGTACTACCTTGGCACTTTTTGAAAACGTTAAAAAAATTCATAGCTCTCATACAAAAAAACATGGTCGCCATACAAATTAGTCGAAGTATTTAGGTATGAAATTTTTGAACAGCAGTTGTAGCCAATTTACTGAACCGATTTCGATTTTTTTTTCACTACTGGAATTGGTATTTAATACTCAATGATAATTGCAATGTATTCTATTCAATTATAGTACAAGTTCAACCTAATATTTCGAAAATTGTAAAAAAAGTCGGCAAAAAATGCAAATTTTCGACCTTTGAGACGCATGCGCTGACTACATAGTGCATAATACATAAAAATGATGTACTACAAAAATAACAGGCTTTACTTGGTCTACAAAAAAGTCCGCGACAGCATATGTCTATCTCCTAAGATTTTTGAACTATGACAGTTTTTATAACTATAATTAGAGAGCGAAATAGCAGGTATTTTTAAAATGTTTTTTTACAAATAGTGTATGAATCCTTATCCAAATAAACACTTAAGTTAGCTTGGTCATTTCATACAGATCAAAATTGTCACTTACATCAAATAATTTCAAGGAATAGTTTCGAAGATATCGTAAGATTAAAATTACAACGCAATAAAAAATATTGCCGCTGTAGTAACTGTGTACATATTCTGTGCCATGACTTCTATTTATAACGTAGGTACACTAGAATACAAAGCTTTACTTTATCTAAGAGAGATAAGGTATTTAAGATCGAGATAAGAGCAAGTTTTGTCTTAGTTACAGTAAAAGCTATATTTGAGATTGAACTATACCTACACCGCTCGAATACGACTTGTCATATCTTTCAAGTAGAAAGCGGAAGCACTATTTTGAACCTTATTGTCATAGAAATAAAATTGATAAAATTCATCATTCAGCCTATACTTACCAGTATAGGGAAGTTATGCAAAAGCCGAACACCCGCCCGCCGACCTCATGCCTCCCGCGCGCACTCTACTCCCGTGTTCAATAGTACTCAATACTACGGTTTTTTTTAGGATGGAAACTGTTGTACGATTAGTACTAAAGTCGCGTTTTGAACAAGCCGCCATACATTGGTTCTTTTTCATCTTTAGATGATTGTTTTGAGGAAACCATTTGCAATGACAATAAACTGATGGCAGATTCGTATAAAGATGGAATAATGATTTTAGAAAAAAATGGTGAAACCTCCGAAGGTCATGTCTTGGTATTGGACCCCCAAGGGATCTCGAAAACGGTGGGGTTTAGAGATATACTTTCTTCGCAAAATATTGAGTACTACCTTGGTACTTTTTGAAACAATTAAAAAAAACATGACTCCCATACAAAAAAACATGGTTGCCATACATTGCCTCTTTCAATCATTTAGATCGTTGTTCTGAGAAAACCATTAGCAATGACAAAAAACTGAGTGCATGCAGATTCGTATAAAGATAAAATAATGATTTAAGGATTAAATGGTAAAACCTCCGAAGGTCAACTCCTGGTATTGGACCCCGACGGATCTCGAAAACGGTGGGGTTTAGAGATATACTTTCTTCGCAAAATATTGAGTACTACCTTGGTACTTTTTGAAACAATTAAAAAAAACATGGCTCCCATACAAAAAAAAATGGCCGCCATACATTTTATTTTTCACTCAGTTTTGTTTTGTTTTTTGTTTAGTTGTTATAAAGAAACTATCAGAGATGGGAAATATAGAGGTGAGAATATGATCGTGAGAAGAAATAAAATCTCGGAAGGTCAATTCTTCAACCTGGACCCCTTAGGGATCTCAATAACGGTGAGGTTTAGAGATGTACTTCTTTCACAAAATAATGAGTACTACCTTGGTACTTTTTGGAACAATTAAAAAAAACTTGGCTCTCATACAAAAAAAAACATGGCCACCATACTTTGCATTTTTCACTCATTTAGATGGTTGTTTCAAGGAAACTATTAGGAATGACAAAAACTGAACCCATTTTGACATTAAAGATGGCGGATGTCAATTAAGTTAAAAAGTCGTCATGGGTATCGATTTCGAGGTTTTCGGGGGTGTAGATTTCATATATGGCATCCATTTCGACATTACAGATGGCGGATGTCACTTTTTTCAAAAAGTCGTCATGGGTATCGTTTTCGAGGTTTTCGGGGGTGTAAATTTGGAAAATGGCATCCATTTTGAAATTCAAGATGGCGGAAGTCATTTATTTGCAAAAAGTCGTCATGGGTGTCGTCGTCGAGGTTTTTGGGGGTGTAGATTTCAAAAATGGCATTCATTTTGAAATTCAAGATGGCGGAAGTCACTTTTTTGAAAAAGTCGTCATGGGTACCGTTTTCGAGGTATTCGGGGGTGGGAATTTCAAAAATGGAATCCATTTTGAAATTCAAGATGGCGGATGTCACTTATGTGCAAAAAGTCGTCATGGGTGTCGTTGTCGAGGTTTTTGGGGGTGTAGATTTCAAAAATGGCATCTATTTTGAAATTCAAGATGGCGGATGTCACTTATTCGCAAAAAGTCGTCATGGGTGTCGTTTTCGAGATTTTCGGGGGTGTAGATTTCAAAAATGGCATCCATTTTGACATTAAAGATGGCGGATGTCACGTTTTTGCAAAAAGTCGTCATGGGTATCGATTTCGAAGTATTCGGGGGTGTAGATTTCAAAAATGGCATCCATTTTGAAATTCAAGATGGCGGAAGTCACTTTTTGCAAAAAGTCGTCATGGGTATCGTTTTCGAGGTGTTCGGGGGTGTAGATTTCAAAAATGGCATCAATTTTGAAATTTAAGATGGCGGATGTCACTTTTTTGCAAAAAGTCGTCATGGGTGTTGTTGTCGAGGTTTTCGGGGGTGTAGATTTCAAAAATGGCATCCATTTTGAAACTCAAGATGGCGGAAGTCACTTTTTTGCAAAAAGTCATCATGGATGTCGTTTTCGAAGTTTTTGAGGTCGTAAAGTCATCGCAAAAATGAAACCCATCCAAAAAATACTCTCGCGGGCCGCATGCGGCCCGCGCACCGCCCAAAATACTAGTTCATATTATATAAAGTTAAATTACCACTGACTGACTGACTGACTGACTGACTCACTCACTTAGATAGTTGTTTAGGGGGATGGAGAAAGGGTGGGTAAAAAATAATTAAAGATTTATATAGAGAAAAAAAATTTATCGAGAGGAAAAATCCCAAAATCTTGAAAAGTCAACTCCTCGACCTGAACCCCTAAAGGATCTCAAAAACGGTGAGGTTTAGGGGTGTACTGTTTGAACAAAGTAGAGAGTACTACCTTGGTACTTTTTGGAAAAATCAAAAAAAACATGGCTCCCATACAAAAAAACATGGCCGCCATACAAATTTGACATGCTTATAACTTCGAAACGGTTATACTTAGGTATAAACTGTTTGAACAAAAGTTGTAGCCAATCCATAGGGGCAACTGCCAATGATGACAAAAATCCAAGATGGCGGATTCAAGATGGCGGCCATTTTTCAAAATGGTCCGAGGGGGCTGATTTTTTGCATCCGGGGGTTTTTGGGGTCCCTTATTTCATTGGCGAAAAAAAATTTTGAAAAAGTTTTTTTTTAAAGATGGCCGCCATACATTGAATCTTTTTCATCTTTAGAGAGTTGTTTTGAGAAAACTATTAGCAATAATGAAAAACTGATTGCAGATTCGTATATAAATAAAAAAGTGGTTTGAGGAATAAATGATGAAACTTCGGAAGGTCAACTCCTCATATTGGACCCCCAACGGATCTCAAAAACGGTGGGGTTTAGAGATGTACTTTGTTCACAAGATATTGAGTACTACCTTGGCACTTTTTGAAAACGTTAAAAAAAATCATGACTCCCATACAAAAAAACATGGTCGCCATACAAATTAGTCAAAGTAGTTGGGTATGAAATTTATGAACAGCAGTTGTAGCCAATTTACTGAACCGATTTCGATTTTTTTTTCATTACTGGAATCGTTATTTAATACTTAATGATAATTGCTATGTATTCTACTCAATTATAGTACAAGTTCAACCTAATATTTCGAAAATTGTAAAAAAAGTCGGCAAAAAATGCAAATTTTCGAACTTTGAAGCGCATGCGCTGACCACATAGTGCATAATACTTCAAAATAATGTACTACAAAAATGACCGGCTTTACCGGGTCTACATAAAAGTCCGCGACAGCATATGTCTATGTCCTATGGTTTTTGAACTATGACCGTTTTTATAACTATAAATCGAGAGCGAAATAGTAGGTATTTTTCAAAACTATTTTGACAAATAATGTATCAATCCTTATCCAAATAAACACTTTAATTAGCTTGGTCATTTCATATAGATCAAAATTGTCATTCACATCAAATAATTTCAACGGATAGTTTCGAAGATATCGTAAAATTAAAATTACAACGCAATAAAAAAATATTGCCGCTGTAGTAACTGTGTACATATTCTATGCCATGACTTCTATTTATAACGTAGGTACACTAGAATACAAAGCTTTACTTTATCTAAGATAGATAAGGTATTTAAGATTGAGATAAGAGCAAGTTTTGTCGTAGTTACATCAAAAGCTATATTTGAGATTGAACTATACCTACACCGCTCGTATCCTTGAAGTAGAAAGCGGAAGCACTATTTTGAACCTTATTGTCATAGAAATAAAATTGATAAAATTCATCATTCAGCCTATACTTAGGGAAGTTATGCAAAATCCGAACACCCGCCCGCCGACCTCATGCCTCCCTCGCGCACTCTATGCCCGTGTTCAATAGTACTCAATAATACGGTTTTTTTAGGATGGAAACTGTTGTACTTTAATATGGCCGCCATACATTGATTCTTTTTCATCTTTAGATAATTGTTTTGAGGAATCCATTAGCAATGACGAAAAATTGAATGCAGATTCGTATAAAGATGGAATAATGATTTTAGGATTAAATGGTGAAATCTCCGAAGGTCCACTCCTGGTATTGAACCCCCGACGGATCTCGAAAACGGTGGGGATTAGAGATGTACTTTATTCACAAAATATTGAGTACTACCTTGGTACTTTTTGGAACAATTAAAAAAAACATAGCTCCCATACAAAAAAAAAATGGCCGCCATACAAATAAGACGTTACTTAGATACGCCATACATTGTGTTTTTCATTTATTTAGATGGTTGTTTGGAGGAAACCATATGAGATAAGGAAAAATTGAATATAAGGATGATCGATGGAAACAATGGTGAAATCTCGGAAGGTTGACTCCTGGACCTGGACCCTCAAGGGATCTCGAAAACGGTGGGGTTTAGAGATGTACTTTCTTTACGAAATATTGAGTACTACCTTGGTACTTTTTGGAACAATTAAAAAAAATATGGCTCCCATGCAAATAAAAATGGCCGCCATACATTTTATTTTTCACTCTTATAGATAGTTGTTTTAAGGAAACTATAAGTGATGGGAAAAAACTGATTGTAGGTTCGTATAGAGATGTATAAATGAACAAAAAAAGAAGCCCGAATCTCGGAAGGTCAATTCTTCAACCTGAAGTCCTAAGGGATCTCGAAAACGGTGGGGCTTAGAGATGTACTTTCTTTACAAAATATTAAGTACCACCTTGGTACAAAAGTCGTCATGGGTATCGTTTTCGGGGTTTTCGGGGGTGTAGATTTCAAAAATGACATCCATTTTGACATCAAAGATGGCGGATGTCACTTTTTTGACAAAAGTCGTCATGGGTATCGTTTTCGAGGTTTTCGGGGGTGTTGATTTCAAAAATGACATCCATTTTGACATTAAAGATGGCGGATGTCATTTTTTTGCCAAAAGTCGTCATGGGTATCGTTTTCGAGGTTTTCGGGGGTGTAGATTTCAAAAATGACATCTATTTTGACATTATGATGGCGGATGTCACTTTTTTGCCAAAAGTCGTCATGGGTATCGTTTTCGAGGTTTTCGGAGGTGTAGATTTCAAAAATGACATCCATTTTGACATTAAAGATGGCGGATGTCACTTTTTTGACAAAAGTCGTCATGGGTATCGTTTTCGGGGTTTTCAGGGGTGGAGATTTCAAAAATGACATCCATTTTGACATTAAAGATGGCGGATGTCACTTTTTTGCCAAAAGTCGTCATGGGTATCGTTTACGGGGTTTTCGGGGGAGGAGATTTCAAAAATGACATCCATTTTGACATTAAAGATGGCGGATGTCACTTTTTTGCCAAAAGTCGTCATGGGTATCGTTGTCGAGGTTTTCGGGGGTGTAGATTTCAAAAATGACATCCATTTTGACATTAAAGATGGCGGATGTCACTTTTTTGACAAAAGTCGTCATGGGTATCGTTTTCGGGGTTTTCGGGGGTGTAGATTTCAAAAATGACATCCATTTTGACATCAAAGATGGCGGATGTCACTTTTTTGACAAAAGTCGTCATGGGTATCGTTTTCGAGGTTTTCGGGGGTGTTGATTTCAAAAATGACATCCATTTTGACATTAAAGATGGCGGATGTCATTTTTTTGCCAAAAGTCGTCATGGGTATCGTTTTCGAGGTTTTCGGGGGTGTAGATTTCAAAAATGACATCCATTTTGACATTAAAGATGGCGGATGTCACTTTTTTGCAAAAAGTCGTCATGGGTGTCGTTGTCGAGGTTTTTGGGGGTGTAGATTTCAAAAATGGCACCCATTTTGAAATTCAAGATGGCGGAAGTCACTTTTTTGCAAAAAGTCGTCATGAATGTCGTTTTCGAGGTTTTCGGGGGTGTAGGTTTCAAAAATGGCGTCCATTTTGAAATTCAAGATGGCGGAAGTCAATTTTTTGCAAAACGTCGTCATGGGTGTCGTTGTCGAGGTTTTAGGGGGTGTAGATTTCAAAAATGGCATCCATTTTGAAATTCAAGATGGCGGATGTCACTTATGTGCAAAAAGCCGTCATGGGTGTCGTTGTCGAGGTTTTTGGGGGTGTAGATTTCAAAAATGGCATCCATTTTGAAATTCAAGATGGCGGATGTCGCTTTTTTGCAAAAAGTCGTCATGGGTATCGTTTTCGAGGTGTTCGGGGGTGTAGATTTCAAAAATGGCATCAATTTTGAAATTCAAGATGGCGGATGTCACTTATGTGCAAAAAGCCGTCATGGGTGTCGTTGTCGAGGTTTTTGGGGGTGTAGATTTCAAAAATGGCATCCATTTTGAAATTCAAGATGGCGGAAGTCACTTTTTTGCAAAAAGTCGTCATGGGTGTCGTCGTCGAGGTTTTCGGGGGTGTAGATTTCAAAAATGGCATCCATTATGGAATTTAAGAAACATTTTATTTTGGAAGTATTTTATTAGATATAATTTTTTTTTATTTTACTTGTCTGTTTAAAAAACAAATCGCGGGCCGCATGCGGCCCGCGCACCGCCCAAAATACTAGTTCATATTATATAAAGTTAAATTACCACTGACTGACTGACTGACTGACTGACTCACTCACTTAGATAGTTGTTTAGGGGGATGGAGAAGTGGTGGGTAAAAAATAATTATAGATTTGTATAGAGATAAAAAATTGATCGAGAGGAAAAATCCCAAAATCTTCAAAAGTCTTCTCTTCAACCTGGACTCCTAAGGGATCTCAAAAACGGTGAGGTTTAGGGGTATACTGTTTGAACTAAATAGAGAGTACTACCTTGGTACTTTTTGGAAAAATGAAAAAAAACATGGCTCCCATACAAAAAAACATGGCCGCCATACAAATTTGACATGCTTATAACTTCGAAACGGTTATACTTAGGTATAGACTGTTTGAACAAATGTTATAGCCAATCGATAGGGGCAACTGCCCATGATGACAAAAATCCAAGATGGCGGATTCAAGATGGCGGCCATTTTTCAAAATGGTCCGAGGGGGCTGATTTTTTGCATCCGGGGGTTTTTGGGGTCCCTTATTTCAATGGCGAAAAAAAATTTTGAAAAAGTTTTTTTTTAAAGATGGCCGCCATACATTGAATCTTTTACATCTTTAGAGAGTTGTTTTGAAGAAACTATTAGCAATAACGAAAAACTGATTGCATATTCGTATATAAATAAAACAGTGGTTTAAGGAATAAATGATGAAACTTCGGAAGGTCAACTCCTCATATTGGACCCCCAACGGATCTCAAAAACGGTGAGGTTTAGATATGTACTTTGTTCACAAGATATTGTGTACTACCTTGGCACTTTTTGAAAACGTTAAAAAAATTCATAGCTCTCATACAAAAAAACATGGTCGCCATACAAATTAGTCGAAGTATTTAGGTATGAAATTTTTGAACAGCAGTTGTAGCCAATTTACTGAACCGATTTCGATTTTTTTTTCACTACTGGAATTGGTATTTAATACTCAATGATAATTGCAATGTATTCTATTCAATTATAGTACAAGTTCAACCTAATATTTCGAAAATTGTAAAAAAAGTCGGCAAAAAATGCAAATTTTCGACCTTTGAGACGCATGCGCTGACTACATAGTGCATAATACATAAAAATGATGTACTACAAAAATAACAGGCTTTACTTGGTCTACAAAAAAGTCCGCGACAGCATATGTCTATCTCCTAAGATTTTTGAACTATGACAGTTTTTATAACTATAATTAGAGAGCGAAATAGCAGGTATTTTTAAAATGTTTTTTTACAAATAGTGTATGAATCCTTATCCAAATAAACACTTTAGTTAGCTTGGTCATTTCATACAGATCAAAATTGTCACTTACATCAAATAATTTCAAGGAATAGTTTCGAAGATATCGTAAGATTAAAATTACAACGCAATAAAAAATATTGCCGCTGTAGTAACTGTGTACATATTCTGTGCCATGACTTCTATTTATAACGTAGGTACACTAGAATACAAAGCTTTACTTTATCTAAGAGAGATAAGGTATTTAAGATTGAGATAAGAGCAAGTTTTGTCTTAGTTACAGTAAAAGCTATATTTGAGATTGAACTATACCTACACCGCTCGAATACGACTTGTCATATCCTTCAAGTAGAAAGCGGAAGCACTATTTTGAACCTTATTGTCATAGAAATAAAATTGATAAAATTCATCATTCAGCCTATACTTACCAGTATAGGGAAGTTATGCAAAAGCCGAACACCCGCCCGCCGACCTCATGCCTCCCGCGCGCACTCTACTCCCGTGTTCAATAGTACTCAATACTACGGTTTTTTTTAGGATGGAAACTGTTGTACGATTAGTACTAAAGTCGCGTTTTGAACAAGCCGCCATACATTGGTTCTTTTTCATCTTTAGATGATTGTTTTGAGGAAACCATTTGCAATGACAATAAACTGATGGCAGATTCGTATAAAGATGGAATAATGATTTTAGAAAAAAATGGTGAAACCTCCGAAGGTCATGTCTTGGTATTGGACCCCCAAGGGATCTCGAAAACGGTGGGGTTTAGAGATATACTTTCTTCGCAAAATATTGAGTACTACCTTGGTACTTTTTGAAACAATTAAAAAAAACATGACTCCCATACAAAAAAACATGGTTGCCATACATTGCCTCTTTCAATCATTTAGATCGTTGTTCTGAGAAAACCATTAGCAATGACAAAAAACTGAGTGCATGCAGATTCGTATAAAGATAAAATAATGATTTAAGGATTAAATGGTAAAACCTCCGAAGGTCAACTCCTGGTATTGGACCCCGACGGATCTCGAAAACGGTGGGGTTTAGAGATATACTTTCTTCGCAAAATATTGAGTACTACCTTGGTACTTTTTGAAACAATTAAAAAAAACATGGCTCCCATACAAAAAAAAATGGCCGCCATACATTTTATTTTTCACTCAGTTTTGTTTTGTTTTTTGTTTAGTTGTTATAAAGAAACTATCAGAGATGGGAAATATAGAGGTGAGAATATGATCGTGAGAAGAAATAAAATCTCGGAAGGTCAATTCTTCAACCTGGACCCCTTAGGGATCTCAATAACGGTGAGGTTTAGAGATGTACTTCTTTCACAAAATAATGAGTACTACCTTGGTACTTTTTGGAACAATTAAAAAAAACTTGGCTCTCATACAAAAAAAAACATGGCCACCATACTTTGCATTTTTCACTCATTTAGATGGTTGTTTCAAGGAAACTATTAGGAATGACAAAAACTGAACCCATTTTGACATTAAAGATGGCGGATGTCAATTAAGTTAAAAAGTCGTCATGGGTATCGATTTCGAGGTTTTCGGGGGTGTAGATTTCATATATGGCATCCATTTCGACATTACAGATGGCGGATGTCACTTTTTTCAAAAAGTCGTCATGGGTATCGTTTTCGAGGTTTTCGGGGGTGTAAATTTGGAAAATGGCATCCATTTTGAAATTCAAGATGGCGGAAGTCATTTATTTGCAAAAAGTCGTCATGGGTGTCGTCGTCGAGGTTTTTGGGGGTGTAGATTTCAAAAATGGCATTCATTTTGAAATTCAAGATGGCGGAAGTCACTTTTTTGAAAAAGTCGTCATGGGTACCGTTTTCGAGGTATTCGGGGGTGGGAATTTCAAAAATGGAATCCATTTTGAAATTCAAGATGGCGGATGTCACTTATGTGCAAAAAGTCGTCATGGGTGTCGTTGTCGAGGTTTTTGGGGGTGTAGATTTCAAAAATGGCATCTATTTTGAAATTCAAGATGGCGGATGTCACTTATTCGCAAAAAGTCGTCATGGGTGTCGTTTTCGAGATTTTCGGGGGTGTAGATTTCAAAAATGGCATCCATTTTGACATTAAAGATGGCGGATGTCACGTTTTTGCAAAAAGTCGTCATGGGTATCGATTTCGAAGTATTCGGGGGTGTAGATTTCAAAAATGGCATCCATTTTGAAATTCAAGATGGCGGAAGTCACTTTTTGCAAAAAGTCGTCATGGGTATCGTTTTCGAGGTGTTCGGGGGTGTAGATTTCAAAAATGGCATCAATTTTGAAATTTAAGATGGCGGATGTCACTTTTTTGCAAAAAGTCGTCATGGGTGTTGTTGTCGAGGTTTTCGGGGGTGTAGATTTCAAAAATGGCATCCATTTTGAAACTCAAGATGGCGGAAGTCACTTTTTTGCAAAAAGTCATCATGGATGTCGTTTTCGAAGTTTTTGAGGTCGTAAAGTCATCGCAAAAATGAAACCCATCCAAAAAATACTCTCGCGGGCCGCATGCGGCCCGCGCACCGCCCAAAATACTAGTTCATAATATATACAGCTAAATTACCACTGACTGACTGACTCACTGACTCATTTAGATAGTTGTTTAGAGGGTTGGACAAGTGATGGGAAAAAAATAATTAAAGATTTATATAGAGAAAAAAAATTTATCGAGAGGAAAAATCCCAAAATCTTGAAAAGTCAACTCCTCGACCTGAACCCCTAAAGGATCTCAAAAACGGTGAGGTTTAGGGGTGTACTGTTTGAACAAAGTAGAGAGTACTACCTTGGTACTTTTTGGAAAAATCAAAAAAAACATGGCTCCCATACAAAAAAACATGGCCGCCATACAAATTTGACATGCTTATAACTTCGAAACGGTTATACTTAGGTATAAACTGTTTGAACAAAAGTTGTAGCCAATCCATAGGGGCAACTGCCAATGATGACAAAAATCCAAGATGGCGGATTCAAGATGGCGGCCATTTTTCAAAATGGTCCGAGGGGGCTGATTTTTTGCATCCGGGGGTTTTTGGGGTCCCTTATTTCATTGGCGAAAAAAAATTTTGAAAAAGTTTTTTTTTAAAGATGGCCGCCATACATTGAATCTTTTTCATCTTTAGAGAGTTGTTTTGAGAAAACTATTAGCAATAATGAAAAACTGATTGCAGATTCGTATATAAATAAAAAAGTGGTTTGAGGAATAAATGATGAAACTTCGGAAGGTCAACTCCTCATATTGGACCCCCAACGGATCTCAAAAACGGTGGGGTTTAGAGATGTACTTTGTTCACAAGATATTGAGTACTACCTTGGCACTTTTTGAAAACATTAAAAAAAATCATGACTCCCATACAAAAAAACATGGTCGCCATACAAATTAGTCAAAGTAGTTGGGTATGAAATTTATGAACAGCAGTTGTAGCCAATTTACTGAACCGATTTCGATTTTTTTTTCATTACTGGAATCGTTATTTAATACTTAATGATAATTGCTATGTATTCTACTCAATTATAGTACAAGTTCAACCTAATATTTCGAAAATTGTAAAAAAAGTCGGCAAAAAATGCAAATTTTCGAACTTTGAAGCGCATGCGCTGACCACATAGTGCATAATACTTCAAAATAATGTACTACAAAAATGACCGGCTTTACCGGGTCTACATAAAAGTCCGCGACAGCATATGTCTATGTCCTATGGTTTTTGAACTATGACCGTTTTTATAACTATAAATCGAGAGCGAAATAGTAGGTATTTTTCAAAACTATTTTGACAAATAATGTATCAATCCTTATCCAAATAAACACTTTAATTAGCTTGGTCATTTCATATAGATCAAAATTGTCATTCACATCAAATAATTTCAACGGATAGTTTCGAAGATATCGTAAAATTAAAATTACAACGCAATAAAAAAATATTGCCGCTGTAGTAACTGTGTACATATTCTATGCCATGACTTCTATTTATAACGTAGGTACACTAGAATACAAAGCTTTACTTTATCTAAGATAGATAAGGTATTTAAGATTGAGATAAGAGCAAGTTTTGTCGTAGTTACATCAAAAGCTATATTTGAGATTGAACTATACCTACACCGCTCGTATCCTTGAAGTAGAAAGCGGAAGCACTATTTTGAACCTTATTGTCATAGAAATAAAATTGATAAAATTCATCATTCAGCCTATACTTAGGGAAGTTATGCAAAATCCGAACACCCGCCCGCCGACCTCATGCCTCCCTCGCGCACTCTATGCCCGTGTTCAATAGTACTCAATAATACGGTTTTTTTAGGATGGAAACTGTTGTACTTTAATATGGCCGCCATACATTGATTCTTTTTCATCTTTAGATAATTGTTTTGAGGAATCCATTAGCAATGACGAAAAATTGAATGCAGATTCGTATAAAGATGGAATAATGATTTTAGGATTAAATGGTGAAATCTCCGAAGGTCCACTCCTGGTATTGAACCCCCGACGGATCTCGAAAACGGTGGGGATTAGAGATGTACTTTATTCACAAAATATTGAGTACTACCTTGGTACTTTTTGGAACAATTAAAAAAAACATAGCTCCCATACAAAAAAAAAATGGCCGCCATACAAATAAGACGTTACTTAGATACGCCATACATTGTGTTTTTCATTTATTTAGATGGTTGTTTGGAGGAAACCATATGAGATAAGGAAAAATTGAATATAAGGATGATCGATGGAAACAATGGTGAAATCTCGGAAGGTTGACTCCTGGACCTGGACCCTCAAGGGATCTCGAAAACGGTGGGGTTTAGAGATGTACTTTCTTTACGAAATATTGAGTACTACCTTGGTACTTTTTGGAACAATTAAAAAAAATATGGCTCCCATGCAAATAAAAATGGCCGCCATACATTTTATTTTTCACTCTTATAGATAGTTGTTTTAAGGAAACTATAAGTGATGGGAAAAAACTGATTGTAGGTTCGTATAGAGATGTATAAATGAACAAAAAAAGAAGCCCGAATCTCGGAAGGTCAATTCTTCAACCTGAAGTCCTAAGGGATCTCGAAAACGGTGGGGCTTAGAGATGTACTTTCTTTACAAAATATTAAGTACCACCTTGGTACAAAAGTCGTCATGGGTATCGTTTTCGGGGTTTTCGGGGGTGTAGATTTCAAAAATGACATCCATTTTGACATCAAAGATGGCGGATGTCACTTTTTTGACAAAAGTCGTCATGGGTATCGTTTTCGAGGTTTTCGGGGGTGTTGATTTCAAAAATGACATCCATTTTGACATTAAAGATGGCGGATGTCATTTTTTTGCCAAAAGTCGTCATGGGTATCGTTTTCGAGGTTTTCGGGGGTGTAGATTTCAAAAATGACATCTATTTTGACATTATGATGGCGGATGTCACTTTTTTGCCAAAAGTCGTCATGGGTATCGTTTTCGAGGTTTTCGGAGGTGTAGATTTCAAAAATGACATCCATTTTGACATTAAAGATGGCGGATGTCACTTTTTTGACAAAAGTCGTCATGGGTATCGTTTTCGGGGTTTTCAGGGGTGGAGATTTCAAAAATGACATCCATTTTGACATTAAAGATGGCGGATGTCACTTTTTTGCCAAAAGTCGTCATGGGTATCGTTTACGGGGTTTTCGGGGGAGGAGATTTCAAAAATGACATCCATTTTGACATTAAAGATGGCGGATGTCACTTTTTTGCCAAAAGTCGTCATGGGTATCGTTGTCGAGGTTTTCGGGGGTGTAGATTTCAAAAATGACATCCATTTTGACATTAAAGATGGCGGATGTCACTTTTTTGACAAAAGTCGTCATGGGTATCGTTTTCGGGGTTTTCGGGGGTGTAGATTTCAAAAATGACATCCATTTTGACATCAAAGATGGCGGATGTCACTTTTTTGACAAAAGTCGTCATGGGTATCGTTTTCGAGGTTTTCGGGGGTGTTGATTTCAAAAATGACATCCATTTTGACATTAAAGATGGCGGATGTCATTTTTTTGCCAAAAGTCGTCATGGGTATCGTTTTCGAGGTTTTCGGGGGTGTAGATTTCAAAAATGACATCCATTTTGACATTAAAGATGGCGGATGTCACTTTTTTGCAAAAAGTCGTCATGGGTGTCGTTGTCGAGGTTTTTGGGGGTGTAGATTTCAAAAATGGCACCCATTTTGAAATTCAAGATGGCGGAAGTCACTTTTTTGCAAAAAGTCGTCATGAATGTCGTTTTCGAGGTTTTCGGGGGTGTAGGTTTCAAAAATGGCGTCCATTTTGAAATTCAAGATGGCGGAAGTCAATTTTTTGCAAAACGTCGTCATGGGTGTCGTTGTCGAGGTTTTAGGGGGTGTAGATTTCAAAAATGGCATCCATTTTGAAATTCAAGATGGCGGATGTCACTTATGTGCAAAAAGCCGTCATGGGTGTCGTTGTCGAGGTTTTTGGGGGTGTAGATTTCAAAAATGGCATCCATTTTGAAATTCAAGATGGCGGATGTCGCTTTTTTGCAAAAAGTCGTCATGGGTATCGTTTTCGAGGTGTTCGGGGGTGTAGATTTCAAAAATGGCATCAATTTTGAAATTCAAGATGGCGGATGTCACTTATGTGCAAAAAGCCGTCATGGGTGTCGTTGTCGAGGTTTTTGGGGGTGTAGATTTCAAAAATGGCATCCATTTTGAAATTCAAGATGGCGGAAGTCACTTTTTTGCAAAAAGTCGTCATGGGTGTCGTCGTCGAGGTTTTCGGGGGTGTAGATTTCAAAAATGGCATCCATTATGGAATTTAAGAAACATTTTATTTTGGAAGTATTTTATTAGATATAATTTTTTTTTATTTTACTTGTCTGTTTAAAAAACAAATCGCGGGCCGCATGCGGCCCGCGCACCGCCCAAAATACTAGTTCATATTATATAAAGTTAAATTACCACTGACTGACTGACTGACTGACTGACTCACTCACTTAGATAGTTGTTTAGGGGGATGGAGAAGTGGTGGGTAAAAAATAATTATAGATTTGTATAGAGATAAAAAATTGATCGAGAGGAAAAATCCCAAAATCTTCAAAAGTCTTCTCTTCAACCTGGACTCCTAAGGGATCTCAAAAACGGTGAGGTTTAGGGGTATACTGTTTGAACTAAATAGAGAGTACTACCTTGGTACTTTTTGGAAAAATGAAAAAAAACATGGCTCCCATACAAAAAAACATGGCCGCCATACAAATTTGACATGCTTATAACTTCGAAACGGTTATACTTAGGTATAGACTGTTTGAACAAATGTTATAGCCAATCGATAGGGGCAACTGCCCATGATGACAAAAATCCAAGATGGCGGATTCAAGATGGCGGCCATTTTTCAAAATGGTCCGAGGGGGCTGATTTTTTGCATCCGGGGGTTTTTGGGGTCCCTTATTTCAATGGCGAAAAAAAATTTTGAAAAAGTTTTTTTTTAAAGATGGCCGCCATACATTGAATCTTTTACATCTTTAGAGAGTTGTTTTGAAGAAACTATTAGCAATAACGAAAATCTGATTGCATATTCGTATATAAATAAAACAGTGGTTTAAGGAATAAATGATGAAACTTCGGAAGGTCAACTCCTCATATTGGACCCCCAACGGATCTCAAAAACGGTGAGGTTTAGATATGTACTTTGTTCACAAGATATTGTGTACTACCTTGGCACTTTTTGAAAACGTTAAAAAAATTCATAGCTCTCATACAAAAAAACATGGTCGCCATACAAATTAGTCGAAGTATTTAGGTATGAAATTTTTGAACAGCAGTTGTAGCCAATTTACTGAACCGATTTCGATTTTTTTTTCACTACTGGAATTGGTATTTAATACTCAATGATAATTGCAATGTATTCTATTCAATTATAGTACAAGTTCAACCTAATATTTCGAAAATTGTAAAAAAAGTCGGCAAAAAATGCAAATTTTCGACCTTTGAGACGCATGCGCTGACTACATAGTGCATAATACATAAAAATGATGTACTACAAAAATAACAGGCTTTACTTGGTCTACAAAAAAGTCCGCGACAGCATATGTCTATCTCCTAAGATTTTTGAACTATGACAGTTTTTATAACTATAATTAGAGAGCGAAATAGCAGGTATTTTTAAAATGTTTTTTTACAAATAGTGTATGAATCCTTATCCAAATAAACACTTTAGTTAGCTTGGTCATTTCATACAGATCAAAATTGTCACTTACATCAAATAATTTCAAGGAATAGTTTCGAAGATATCGTAAGATTAAAATTACAACGCAATAAAAAATATTGCCGCTGTAGTAACTGTGTACATATTCTGTGCCATGACTTCTATTTATAACGTAGGTACACTAGAATACAAAGCTTTACTTTATCTAAGAGAGATAAGGTATTTAAGATTGAGATAAGAGCAAGTTTTGTCTTAGTTACAGTAAAAGCTATATTTGAGATTGAACTATACCTACACCGCTCGAATACGACTTGTCATATCCTTCAAGTAGAAAGCGGAAGCACTATTTTGAACCTTATTGTCATAGAAATAAAATTGATAAAATTCATCATTCAGCCTATACTTACCAGTATAGGGAAGTTATGCAAAAGCCGAACACCCGCCCGCCGACCTCATGCCTCCCGCGCGCACTCTACTCCCGTGTTCAATAGTACTCAATACTACGGTTTTTTTTAGGATGGAAACTGTTGTACGATTAGTACTAAAGTCGCGTTTTGAACAAGCCGCCATACATTGGTTCTTTTTCATCTTTAGATGATTGTTTTGAGGAAACCATTTGCAATGACAATAAACTGATGGCAGATTCGTATAAAGATGGAATAATGATTTTAGAAAAAAATGGTGAAACCTCCGAAGGTCATGTCTTGGTATTGGACCCCCAAGGGATCTCGAAAACGGTGGGGTTTAGAGATATACTTTCTTCGCAAAATATTGAGTACTACCTTGGTACTTTTTGAAACAATTAAAAAAAACATGACTCCCATACAAAAAAACATGGTTGCCATACATTGCCTCTTTCAATCATTTAGATCGTTGTTCTGAGAAAACCATTAGCAATGACAAAAAACTGAGTGCATGCAGATTCGTATAAAGATAAAATAATGATTTAAGGATTAAATGGTAAAACCTCCGAAGGTCAACTCCTGGTATTGGACCCCGACGGATCTCGAAAACGGTGGGGTTTAGAGATATACTTTCTTCGCAAAATATTGAGTACTACCTTGGTACTTTTTGAAACAATTAAAAAAAACATGGCTCCCATACAAAAAAAAATGGCCGCCATACATTTTATTTTTCACTCAGTTTTGTTTTGTTTTTTGTTTAGTTGTTATAAAGAAACTATCAGAGATGGGAAATATAGAGGTGAGAATATGATCGTGAGAAGAAATAAAATCTCGGAAGGTCAATTCTTCAACCTGGACCCCTTAGGGATCTCAATAACGGTGAGGTTTAGAGATGTACTTCTTTCACAAAATAATGAGTACTACCTTGGTACTTTTTGGAACAATTAAAAAAAACTTGGCTCTCATACAAAAAAAAACATGGCCACCATACTTTGCATTTTTCACTCATTTAGATGGTTGTTTCAAGGAAACTATTAGGAATGACAAAAACTGAACCCATTTTGACATTAAAGATGGCGGATGTCAATTAAGTTAAAAAGTCGTCATGGGTATCGATTTCGAGGTTTTCGGGGGTGTAGATTTCATATATGGCATCCATTTCGACATTACAGATGGCGGATGTCACTTTTTTCAAAAAGTCGTCATGGGTATCGTTTTCGAGGTTTTCGGGGGTGTAAATTTGGAAAATGGCATCCATTTTGAAATTCAAGATGGCGGAAGTCATTTATTTGCAAAAAGTCGTCATGGGTGTCGTCGTCGAGGTTTTTGGGGGTGTAGATTTCAAAAATGGCATTCATTTTGAAATTCAAGATGGCGGAAGTCACTTTTTTGAAAAAGTCGTCATGGGTACCGTTTTCGAGGTATTCGGGGGTGGGAATTTCAAAAATGGAATCCATTTTGAAATTCAAGATGGCGGATGTCACTTATGTGCAAAAAGTCGTCATGGGTGTCGTTGTCGAGGTTTTTGGGGGTGTAGATTTCAAAAATGGCATCTATTTTGAAATTCAAGATGGCGGATGTCACTTATTCGCAAAAAGTCGTCATGGGTGTCGTTTTCGAGATTTTCGGGGGTGTAGATTTCAAAAATGGCATCCATTTTGACATTAAAGATGGCGGATGTCACGTTTTTGCAAAAAGTCGTCATGGGTATCGATTTCGAAGTATTCGGGGGTGTAGATTTCAAAAATGGCATCCATTTTGAAATTCAAGATGGCGGAAGTCACTTTTTGCAAAAAGTCGTCATGGGTATCGTTTTCGAGGTGTTCGGGGGTGTAGATTTCAAAAATGGCATCAATTTTGAAATTTAAGATGGCGGATGTCACTTTTTTGCAAAAAGTCGTCATGGGTGTTGTTGTCGAGGTTTTCGGGGGTGTAGATTTCAAAAATGGCATCCATTTTGAAACTCAAGATGGCGGAAGTCACTTTTTTGCAAAAAGTCATCATGGATGTCGTTTTCGAAGTTTTTGAGGTCGTAAAGTCATCGCAAAAATGAAACCCATCCAAAAAATACTCTCGCGGGCCGCATGCGGCCCGCGCACCGCCCAAAATACTAGTTCATAATATATACAGCTAAATTACCACTGACTGACTGACTCACTGACTCATTTAGATAGTTGTTTAGAGGGTTGGAGAAGTGATGGGAAAAAAATAATTAAAGATTTATATAGAGAAAAAAAATTTATCGAGAGGAAAAATCCCAAAATCTTGAAAAGTCAACTCCTCGACCTGAACCCCTAAAGGATCTCAAAAACGGTGAGGTTTAGGGGTGTACTGTTTGAACAAAGTAGAGAGTACTACCTTGGTACTTTTTGGAAAAATCAAAAAAAACATGGCTCCCATACAAAAAAACATGGCCGCCATACAAATTTGACATGCTTATAACTTCGAAACGGTTATACTTAGGTATAAACTGTTTGAACAAAAGTTGTAGCCAATCCATAGGGGCAACTGCCAATGATGACAAAAATCCAAGATGGCGGATTCAAGATGGCGGCCATTTTTCAAAATGGTCCGAGGGGGCTGATTTTTTGCATCCGGGGGTTTTTGGGGTCCCTTATTTCATTGGCGAAAAAAAATTTTGAAAAAGTTTTTTTTTAAAGATGGCCGCCATACATTGAATCTTTTTCATCTTTAGAGAGTTGTTTTGAGAAAACTATTAGCAATAATGAAAAACTGATTGCAGATTCGTATATAAATAAAAAAGTGGTTTGAGGAATAAATGATGAAACTTCGGAAGGTCAACTCCTCATATTGGACCCCCAACGGATCTCAAAAACGGTGGGGTTTAGAGATGTACTTTGTTCACAAGATATTGAGTACTACCTTGGCACTTTTTGAAAACGTTAAAAAAAATCATGACTCCCATACAAAAAAACATGGTCGCCATACAAATTAGTCAAAGTAGTTGGGTATGAAATTTATGAACAGCAGTTGTAGCCAATTTACTGAACCGATTTCGATTTTTTTTTCATTACTGGAATCGTTATTTAATACTTAATGATAATTGCTATGTATTCTACTCAATTATAGTACAAGTTCAACCTAATATTTCGAAAATTGTAAAAAAAGTCGGCAAAAAATGCAAATTTTCGAACTTTGAAGCGCATGCGCTGACCACATAGTGCATAATACTTCAAAATAATGTACTACAAAAATGACCGGCTTTACCGGGTCTACATAAAAGTCCGCGACAGCATATGTCTATGTCCTATGGTTTTTGAACTATGACCGTTTTTATAACTATAAATCGAGAGCGAAATAGTAGGTATTTTTCAAAACTATTTTGACAAATAATGTATCAATCCTTATCCAAATAAACACTTTAATTAGCTTGGTCATTTCATATAGATCAAAATTGTCATTCACATCAAATAATTTCAACGGATAGTTTCGAAGATATCGTAAAATTAAAATTACAACGCAATAAAAAAATATTGCCGCTGTAGTAACTGTGTACATATTCTATGCCATGACTTCTATTTATAACGTAGGTACACTAGAATACAAAGCTTTACTTTATCTAAGATAGATAAGGTATTTAAGATTGAGATAAGAGCAAGTTTTGTCGTAGTTACATCAAAAGCTATATTTGAGATTGAACTATACCTACACCGCTCGTATCCTTGAAGTAGAAAGCGGAAGCACTATTTTGAACCTTATTGTCATAGAAATAAAATTGATAAAATTCATCATTCAGCCTATACTTAGGGAAGTTATGCAAAATCCGAACACCCGCCCGCCGACCTCATGCCTCCCTCGCGCACTCTATGCCCGTGTTCAATAGTACTCAATAATACGGTTTTTTTAGGATGGAAACTGTTGTACTTTAATATGGCCGCCATACATTGATTCTTTTTCATCTTTAGATAATTGTTTTGAGGAATCCATTAGCAATGACGAAAAATTGAATGCAGATTCGTATAAAGATGGAATAATGATTTTAGGATTAAATGGTGAAATCTCCGAAGGTCCACTCCTGGTATTGAACCCCCGACGGATCTCGAAAACGGTGGGGATTAGAGATGTACTTTATTCACAAAATATTGAGTACTACCTTGGTACTTTTTGGAACAATTAAAAAAAACATAGCTCCCATACAAAAAAAAAATGGCCGCCATACAAATTAGACGTTACTTAGATACGCCATACATTGTGTTTTTCATTTATTTAGATGGTTGTTTGGAGGAAACCATATGAGATAAGGAAAAATTGAATATAAGGATGATCGATGGAAACAATGGTGAAATCTCGGAAGGTTGACTCCTGGACCTGGACCCTCAAGGGATCTCGAAAACGGTGGGGTTTAGAGATGTACTTTCTTTACGAAATATTGAGTACTACCTTGGTACTTTTTGGAACAATTAAAAAAAATATGGCTCCCATGCAAATAAAAATGGCCGCCATACATTTTATTTTTCACTCTTATAGATAGTTGTTTTAAGGAAACTATAAGTGATGGGAAAAAACTGATTGTAGGTTCGTATAGAGATGTATAAATGAACAAAAAAAGAAGCCCGAATCTCGGAAGGTCAATTCTTCAACCTGAAGTCCTAAGGGATCTCGAAAACGGTGGGGCTTAGAGATGTACTTTCTTTACAAAATATTAAGTACCACCTTGGTACAAAAGTCGTCATGGGTATCGTTTTCGGGGTTTTCGGGGGTGTAGATTTCAAAAATGACATCCATTTTGACATCAAAGATGGCGGATGTCACTTTTTTGACAAAAGTCGTCATGGGTATCGTTTTCGAGGTTTTCGGGGGTGTTGATTTCAAAAATGACATCCATTTTGACATTAAAGATGGCGGATGTCATTTTTTTGCCAAAAGTCGTCATGGGTATCGTTTTCGAGGTTTTCGGGGGTGTAGATTTCAAAAATGACATCTATTTTGACATTATGATGGCGGATGTCACTTTTTTGCCAAAAGTCGTCATGGGTATCGTTTTCGAGGTTTTCGGAGGTGTAGATTTCAAAAATGACATCCATTTTGACATTAAAGATGGCGGATGTCACTTTTTTGACAAAAGTCGTCATGGGTATCGTTTTCGGGGTTTTCAGGGGTGGAGATTTCAAAAATGACATCCATTTTGACATTAAAGATGGCGAATGTCACTTTTTTGCCAAAAGTCGTCATGGGTATCGTTTACGGGGTTTTCGGGGGAGGAGATTTCAAAAATGACATCCATTTTGACATTAAAGATGGCGGATGTCACTTTTTTGCCAAAAGTCGTCATGGGTATCGTTGTCGAGGTTTTCGGGGGTGTAGATTTCAAAAATGACATCCATTTTGACATTAAAGATGGCGGATGTCACTTTTTTGACAAAAGTCGTCATGGGTATCGTTTTCGGGGTTTTCGGGGGTGTAGATTTCAAAAATGACATCCATTTTGACATCAAAGATGGCGGATGTCACTTTTTTGACAAAAGTCGTCATGGGTATCGTTTTCGAGGTTTTCGGGGGTGTTGATTTCAAAAATGACATCCATTTTGACATTAAAGATGGCGGATGTCATTTTTTTGCCAAAAGTCGTCATGGGTATCGTTTTCGAGGTTTTCGGGGGTGTAGATTTCAAAAATGACATCCATTTTGACATTAAAGATGGCGGATGTCACTTTTTTGCAAAAAGTCGTCATGGGTCTCGTTGTCGAGGTTTTTGGGGGTGTAGATTTCAAAAATGGCACCCATTTTGAAATTCAAGATGGCGGAAGTCACTTTTTTGCAAAAAGTCGTCATGAATGTCGTTTTCGAGGTTTTCGGGGGTGTAGGTTTCAAAAATGGCGTCCATTTTGAAATTCAAGATGGCGGAAGTCAATTTTTTGCAAAACGTCGTCATGGGTGTCGTTGTCGAGGTTTTAGGGGGTGTAGATTTCAAAAATGGCATCCATTTTGAAATTCAAGATGGCGGATGTCACTTATGTGCAAAAAGCCGTCATGGGTGTCGTTGTCGAGGTTTTTGGGGGTGTAGATTTCAAAAATGGCATCCATTTTGAAATTCAAGATGGCGGATGTCGCTTTTTTGCAAAAAGTCGTCATGGGTATCGTTTTCGAGGTGTTCGGGGGTGTAGATTTCAAAAATGGCATCAATTTTGAAATTCAAGATGGCGGATGTCACTTATGTGCAAAAAGCCGTCATGGGTGTCGTTGTCGAGGTTTTTGGGGGTGTAGATTTCAAAAATGGCATCCATTTTGAAATTCAAGATGGCGGAAGTCACTTTTTTGCAAAAAGTCGTCATGGGTGTCGTCGTCGAGGTTTTCGGGGGTGTAGATTTCAAAAATGGCATCCATTATGGAATTTAAGAAACATTTTATTTTGGAAGTATTTTATTAGATATAATTTTTTTTTATTTTACTTGTCTGTTAAAAAAACAAATCGCGGGCCGCATGCGGCCCGCGCACCGCCCAAAAAACTAGTTCATTCATACTATATACAGCTAAATTACCACTGACTGACTCACTGACTCACTGACTCATTTAGATAGTTGTTTAGAGGGTTGGAGAAGTGATGGGAAAAAAATAATTATAGATTTGTATAGAGATGAGAAATTTATCGAGAGGAAAAATCCCAAAATTGACCTGAACGTAACCTGGACCTGGATCCTCAACGGATCTCAGAAACGGTAGGGTTTAGAGGTGTACTGTTCGAACAAAGTAGAGAGTACTACCTTGGTACTTTTTGGAAAAATTAAAAAAAACATGGCTCCCATACAAAAAAACATGGCCGCCATACAAATTTGACATGCTTATAACTTCCAAACGGTTATACTTAGGTATAGACTGTTTGAACAAATGTTATAGCCAATCGATAGGGGCAACTGCCTATGATGACAAAAATCCAAGATGGCGGATTCAAGATGGCGGCCATTTTTCAAAATGGTCCGAGGGGGCTGATTTTTTGCATCCGGGGGTTTTTGGGGTCCCTTATTTCATTGGCGAAAAAAAATTTTAAAAAAGTTTTTTTTTAAAGATGGCCGCCATACATTGAATCTTTTTCATCTTTAGAGAGTTGTTTTGAGGAAACTATTAGCAATAACGAAAAACTGATTGCAGATTCGTATATCAATGGAATAGTGGTTTAAAGAATAAATGATGAAACTTCGGAAGGTCAACTCTTCATATTGGACCCCCAACGGATCTCAAAAACGGTGGGGTTTAGAGATGTGCTTTCTTCACAACATACTGAGTACTACCTTGGCACTTTTTGAAAACGTTAAAAAAAATCATGACTCCCATACAAAAAAACATGGTCGCCATACAAATTAGTCGAAAAACTTAGGTATGAAATTTTTGAACAGCAGTTGTAGCCAATTTACTGAACCGATTTCGATTTTTTTTTCACTACTGGAATCGGTATTTAATACTCAATGATAATTGATATGTATTCTATTCAATCATAGTACAAGTTCAACCTAATATTTCGAAAATTGTAAAAAAAGTCGGCAAAAAATGCAAATTTTCGACCTTTGAGACGCATGCGCTGACTACATAGTGCATAGTACATAAAAATGAAGTACTACAAAAATAACCGGCTTTACTTGGTCTACATAAAAGTCCGCGACAGCATATGTCTATCTCCTAAGGTTTTTGAACTATGACAGTTTTTATAACTATAATTAGAGAGCGAAATAGTAGGTAATTTTCAAAACTATTTTGACAAAAATCGTATGAATCCTTATCCAAATAAATACTTTAATTAGCTTGGTCATTTCATACAGATCAAAATTGTCATTCACATCAAATAATTTCAACCGATAGTTTCGAAGATATCGTAAGATTAAAATCACAACGCAATAAAAACTAATGCCGCGGTACATACTGTTACAGAATCTGTGGCGCGACTTCTATTTATAACGTAGGTACATGGTATCTAAGATAGATAAGGTATTTAAGATTGAGATAAGAGCAAGTTTTGTCGTAGTTACAGTAAAAGCTATATTTGAGATTGAACTATACCTACACCGCTCGTATACGACTTGCCATATCCTTGAAGTAGAAAGCGGAAGCACTATTTTGAACCTTATTGTCATAGAAATAAAATTGATAAAATTCATCATTCAGCCTATACTTAGGGAAGTTATGCAAAATCCGAACACCCGCCTGCCGACCTCATGCCTCCCGCACGCACCCTACGCCCGTGTTCAATAGTACTCAATAATACGGTTTTTTTTAGGATGGAAACTGTTGTACTTTAATATGGCCGCCATACATTGATTCTTTTTCATCTTTAGATAATTGTTTTGAGGAAACCATTTGCAATGACAATAAACTGATGGCAGATTCGTATAAAGATGAAATAATGATTTTAGAAAAAATTGGTAAATCCTCCGAAGGTCAACTCCTGGTATTGGACCCCCAAGGGATCTCGAAAACGGTGGAGTTTAGGTATGTACTTTCTTCGCAAAATATTGAGTACTACCTTGGTACTTTTTGGAACAATTAAAAAAAACATGGCTCCCATACAAAATAAATGGCTGCCATACATTTTATTTTTCACTCAGTTTTGTTTTGTTTTTTGTTTATTTGTTATAAGGAAACTATCAGAGATGGGAAATATAGAGGTGAGAATATGATCGTGAGAAGAAATGAAATCTCGGAAGGTCAATTCTTCCACCTGGACCCCTAAGGGATCTCAATAACGGTGAGGTTTACAGATGTACTTCTTTCACAAAATATTGAGTACTACCTTGGTACTTTTTGGAACAATTAAAAAAAACTTGGCTCTCATACAAAAAAACATGGTCGCCATACATTGCATTTTTCACTCATTTAGATGGTTGTTTCAAGGAAACTATTAGGAATGACAAAAAACTGAACCCATTTTGACATTAAAGATGGCGGATGTCACTTTTGTTAAAAAGTCGTTATGGGTATCGAAATCGAGGTTTTCGGAGGTGTAGATTTCATAAATGGCATCCATTTCGACATTACAGATGGCGGATGTCACTTTTTTCAAAAAGTCGTCATGGGTATCGTTTTCAAGGTTTTCGGGGGTGTAAATTTGGAAAATGGCATCCATTTTGAAATTCAAGATGGCGGATGTCACTTTTTTTCAAAAAGTCGTCATGGGTATCGTTTTCGAAGTATTCGGGGGTGTAGATTTCAAAAATGGCGTCCATTTTGAAATTCAAGATGGCCGATGTCACTTATTTGCAAAAAGTCGTCATGGGTGTCGTTGTCGAGGTATTCGGGGGTGTAGATTTCAATAATGGCGTCCATTTTGAAATTCAAGATGGCGGAAGTCACTTTTTTGGAAAAAGTCGTCATGGGTATCGTTTTCGAGGTTTTCGGGGGTGTAGATTTCCAAAATGGCATCCATTTTGACATTAGAGATGGTGGATGTCACTTTTTTCAAAAAGTCGTTATGGGTGTCGTCGTCGAGGTTTTTGGGGGTGTAGATTTCAAAAATGGCATCCATTTTGAAATTCAAGATGGCGGATGTCACATTTTTGAAAAAGTCGTCATGGGTATCGTTTTCAAGGTATTCGGGGGTGTAGATTTCAAAAATGGCATCAATTATGAAATTCAAGATGGCGGATGTCACTTTTTTGCAAAAAGTCGTCATGGGTGTCGTTGTCGAGGTATTCGGGGGTGTAGATTTTAATAATGGCGTCCATTTTGAAATTCAAGATGGCGGATGTCACATTTTTGAAAAAGTCGTCATGGGTATCGTTTTCAAGGTATTCGGGGGTGTAGATTTCAAAAATGGCATCAATTTTGAAATTCAAGATGGCGGATGTCACTTTTTTGCAAAAAGTCGTCATGGGTGTCGTTGTCGAGGTTTTAAGGGGTGTAGATTTCAAAAATGACATCCATTATGAAATTCAAGATGGTGGATGTCACTTTTTTTCAAAAAGTCGTCATGGGTATCGTTTTCGAGGTATTCAAGGGTTGTTTTGTATCGAAAAAAATTGTTTTTTATTACTTGTCTGTTAAAAACACAAATCGCGGGCCGCATGCGGCCCGCGCACCGCCCAAAATACTAGTTCATAATATATACAGCTAAATTACCACTGACTGACTCACTGACTCACTGACTCATTTAGATAGTTGTTTAGAGAGTTGGAGAAGTGATGGGAAAAAAATAATTATAGATTTGTATAGAGATGAAAAATTTATCGGGAGGAAAAATCCCAAAATCTTAAAAAGTCTACTCCTCGACCTGAACCCCTAAAGGATCTCAGAAACGGTGGGGTTTAGGGGCATACTGTTTGAACAAAGTAGAGAGTACTACCTTGGTACTTTTTGGAAAAATAAAAAAAAACATGGCTCCCATACAAAAAAACATGGCCGCCATACAAATTTGACATGCTTATAACTTCGAAACGGTTATACTTAGGTATAGACTGTTTGAACAAATGTTATAGCCAATCGATAGGGGCAACTGCTGGTGATGACAAAAATCCAAGATGGCGGATCCAAGATGGCCGCCATTTTTCAAAATGGTCCCAGGAGCTTGAAATTTTGCATGCGGGGGTTTTCGGGGTCACCAATTACGAATCTGAAATCAGTTTTTTGATATCTTTTTTTTTAAAGATGGCCGCCATACATTGAATCTTTTTCATCTTTAGAGAGTTGTTTTGAGGAAACTATTAGCAATAACGAAAAACTGATGGCAGATTCGTATATAAATAGAATAGTGGTTTAAGGAATAAATAATGAAACTTCCGAAGGTCAACTCCTCATATTGGACCCCCAACGGATCTCAAAAACGGTGGGGTTTAGAGATGTGCTTTGTTCACAAGATATTGAGTACTACCTTGGCACTTTTTGAAAACGTTAAAAAAAATCATGACTCCCATACAAAAAAACATGGTCGCCATACAAATTAGTCAAAGTACTTAGGTATGAAATTTTTGAACAGCAGTTGTAGCCAATTTACTGAACCGATTTCGAATTTTTTTTCATAACTGGAATCGGTATTTAATACTCAATGATAATTGCTATGTATTCCACTCAATTATAGTACAAGTTCAACCTAATATTTCGAAAATTGTAAAAAAAGTCGGCAAAAAATGCAAATTTTCGACCTTTGAGACGCATGCGCTGACTACATAGTGCATAATACATAAAAATGAAGTACTACAAAAATAACCGGCTTTACTTGGTCTACATAAAAGTCCGCGACAGCATATGTCTATCTCCTAAGGTTTTTGAACTATGACAGTTTTTATAACTATAATTAGAGAGCGAAATAGTAGGTATTTTTCAAATGTTTTTTTACAAATAGTGTATCAATCCTTATCCAAATAAACACTTTAGTTAGCTTGGTCATTTCATACAGATCAAAATTGTCATTCACATCAAATAATTTCAACGGATAGTTTCGAAGATATCGTAAGATTAAAATTACAACGCAATAAAAAAATATTGCCGCTGTAGTAACTGTGTACTATTCTGTGCCATGACTTCTATTTATATCTAGAATACAAAGCTTTACTTTATCCAAGATAGATAAGGTATTTAAAATTGAGATAAGAGCAAGTTTTGTCTTAGTTACAGTAAAAGCTAGATTTGAGATTGAACTCGAATACGACTTGCCATATCCTTCAAGTAGAAAGCGGAAGCACTATTTTGAACCTTATCCTCATAGAAATAAAATTGATAAAATTCATCATTCAGCCTATACTTACCAGTATAGGGAAGTTATGCAAAAGCCGAACACCCGACCGCCGACCTCATGCCTCCCGCGCGCACTCTACGCCCGTGTTCAATAGTACTCAATACTACGGTTTTTTTTTAGGATGGAAACTGTTGTACGATTAGTGCTAAAGTCGCGTTTTTAATATAGCCGCCATACATTGGTTCTTTTTCATCTTTAGATGATTGTTTTGAGGAAACCATTTGCAATAGCAATAAACTGATGGCAGATTCATATAAAGATGGAATAATGATTTTAGAAAAAAATGGTGAAACCTCCGAAGGTCATGTCTTGGTATTGGACCCCCAAGGGATCTCGAAAACGGTGGGGTTTAGAGATGTCCTTTTTTCACAAGATATTGAGTACTACCTTGGTACTTTTTGGAACAATTAAAAAAAACATGGCTCCCATACAAAAAAAAAATGGCCGCCATACATTTTATTTTTCACTCAGTTTTGTTTTGTTTTTTGTTTAGTTGTTATAAGGTAACTATCAGAGGTGGGAAATATAGGGGTGAGAATATGATCGTGAGAAGAAATAAAATCTCGGAAGGTCAATTCTTCAACCTGGACCCCTAAGGGATCTCAATAACGGTGAGGTTTAGAGATGTACTTCTTTCACAAAATATTGAGTACTACCTTGGTACTTTTTGGAACAATTAAAAAAAACTTGGCTCTCATACAAAAAAAACATGGCCATGCAATGTATGGCACATTGGTTGTTTCACGGAAACTATTAGGAATGACAAAAAACTGAACCCATTTTGACATTAAAGATGGCGAATGTCACTTTTGTTAAAAAGTCGTCATGGGTATCGATTTCGAGGTTTTCGGGGGTGTAGATTTGGAAAATGGCATCCATTTTGAAATTCAAGATGGCAGAAGTAATTTTTTTTCCCAAAAGTCGTCATGGGTGTCGTCGTCGAGGTTTTTGGGGGTGTAGATTTCAAAAATGGCATCAATTTTGAAATTCAAGATGGCGGAAGTCATTTTTTTGCAAAAAGTCGTCATGGGTGTCGTCGTCGAGGTTTTTGGGGGTGCAGATTTCAAAAATGGCATCAATTTTGAAATTCAAGATGGCGGATGTCACTTATGTGCAAAAAGTCGTCATGGGTGTCGTTGTCGAGGTTTTAGGGGGTGTAGATTTCAAAAATGGCATCCATTTTGAAATTCAAGATGGCGGAGGTCACTTTTTTGCAAAAATGCGTCATGGGTATCGTTTTCGAGGTGTTCGGGGGTGTAGATTTCAAAAATGGCATCAATTTTGAAATTCAAGATGGCGGATGTCACTTTTTTGCAAAAAGTCGTCATGGGTGTCGTTGTCGAGGTTTTTGGGGGTGTAGATTTCAAAAATGGCATCCATTTTGAAATTCAAGATGGCGGATGTCACTTATGTGCAAAAAGTCGTCATGGGTGTCGTTGTCGAGGTTTTTGGGGGTGTAGATTTCAAAAATGGCATCCATTTTGAAATTCAAGATGGCGGATGTCACTTATGTGCAAAAAGTCGTCATGGGTGTCGTTGTCGAGGTTTTTGGGGGTGTAGATTTCAAAAATGGCATCCATTTTGAAATTCAAGATGGCGGAAGTCACTTTTTTGCAAAAAATCGTCATGGGTGTCGTTGTCGAGGTTTTTGAGGGTGTAGATTTCAAAAATGGCATCCATTTTGAAATTCAAGATGGCGGATTTCACTATTTTGCAAAAAGTCGTCATGGGTGTCGTTGTCGAGGTTTTTGGGGGTGCAGATTTCAAAAATGGCATCCATTTTGAAATTCAAGATGGCGAATGTCATTTATTCGCCAAAAGTCGTCATGGATATCGTTTTCGAGGTTTTTAGGGATGTAGATTTCAAACTTGAAAGTCTTTGCACCTATAAACAAACTCTGCACCTATAAACAAACTCGCGGGCCGCATGCGGCCCGCGCACCGCCCAAAATACTAGTTATACTATATAAAGCTAAATTACCACTGACTGACTGACTGACTGACTGACATAGAGAAATGTTTGGGACAACTGGGGGGTATAGGGGAAAAAGTGAATATAGGGTCATGTAGGGGGTGGTTCAAAACCTCTGGGAAAAATCCGAAATTGGAAAAAAGTCGTACCCTGATGGTGAGATGCCCTCGCATCTCAAAAACGATAAACATTTTTACTAAAGCAGTTGAACTAAAAATTGATAAAACCCTGGGACCTTTTTGGGGAATTGAAAAAAAACATGGCCGCCGAGCAAAAAAACATGGCCGCCATACAAAATTGAAACGTCAATAGCTCGGAAACGGTAAAACTTTAATAACAAGTGTTTGACCAAATGTCATAGGGAATCGAGAGATCTACCTGATGGGGTCGATGAAAATTCAAGATGGCGGATTCAAAATGGCCGCCATTTTTCAAAATGGTCCGAGGGGGCTGATTTTTTGCATCCGGGGGTTTTTGGGGTCCCTGATTTCATTGACGAAAAAAAATTTTGAAAAAGTTTTTTTTTAAAGATGGCCGCCATACATTTTTTATTTTTCATCTTTAGACGATTGTTTTGAGGAAACTATTAGCAATAACGAAAAACTGATTGCAGATTTGTATAAAGATGGAATAATGATTTTAGGATTAAATGGTGAAACGTCCGAAGGTCAACTCCTGGTATTGAACCCCCGACGGATCTCGAAAACGGTGGGGCTTAGAGATGTACCTTCCTCACAAAATATTGAGTACTACCTTGGTACTCTTTGGAACAATTAAAAAAAATATGGGTCCCATACAAAAAAAAAATGGCCGCCATACAAATTGGACGTTTTACTTAGGCACGCCATACATTGCTTCTTTCACTCATTTAGATCGTTGTTTGGAGGAAACCATTAGCAATAACAAAAAGCTGAATGCAGATTCATATAAAGATAGAATAATGATTTAAAGAAAAAATGGTGAAACTTCCGAAGGTCATCTCCTGGTATTGGACCTCCAACGGATCTCGGAAACAGTGGGGTTTAGAGATGTACTTTCTTCACAAAATTTTGAGTACTACCTTGGTACTTTTTGGAACAATTAAAAAAAACATGGCTCCCATACAAAAAAAAAATGGCCGCCATACAAATTAGACGATTTACTTAGATACGCCATACATTGCATTTTTCATTAATAAAAAATGAAGGAAACCATATGAGATAAGGAAAAATTGAATATAAGGATGATCGATGGAAACAATGGTGAAATCTCGGAAGGTTGACTCCTGGACCTGGACCCTCAAGGGATCTCGAAAACGGTGGGGTTTAGAGATGTACTTTCTTTACGAAATATTGAGTACTACCTTGGTACTTTTTGGAACAATTTAAAAAAATATGGCTCCCATACAAATAAAAAAATGGCCGCCATACATTTTAAGGAAACTATAAGTGATGGGAAAAAACTGATTGTAGGTTCGTATAGAGATGACAATATGAACAAAAAAAGAAGCCCGAATCTCGGAAGGTCAATTCTTCAACCTGAAGTCCTAAGGGATTTCAATGTCGTCATGGGTATCGTTTTCGGGGTTTTCGGGGGTGGAGATTTCAAAACTGACATCCATTTTGACATTAAAGATGGCGGATGTCATTTTTTTGACAAAAGTCGTCATGGGTATCGTTTTCAGGGTTTTCGGGGGTGGAGATTTTAAAAATGACATCCATTTTGACATTAAAGATGGCGGATGTCACTTTTTTGCCAAAAGTCGTCATGGGTATCGTTTTCGAGGTTTTCGGGGTTGTAGATTTCAAAAATGACATCCATTTTGAAATTAAAGAAGGAGATTTCAAAAATGACATCCATTTTGACATTAAAGATGGCGGATGTCACTTTTTTGCCAAAAGTCGTCATGGGTATCGTTTTCGAGGTTTTCGGGGGTGTAGATTTCAAAACTGACATCCATTTTGACATTAAAGATGGCGGATGTCACTTTTTTGACAAAAGTCGTCATGGGTATCGTTTTCGAGGTTTTCGGGGGTGTAGATTTCAAAAATGATATCCATTTTGACATTAAAGATGGCGGATGTCACTTTTTTGACAAAAGTCGTCATGGGTATCGTTTTCGAGGTTTTCGGGGGTGTAGATTTCAAAAATGACATCCATTTTGACATTAAAGATGGCGGATCTCACTTTTTTGCCAAAAGTCGTCATGAGTATCGTTTTCGGGGTTTTCGGGGGTGGAAATTTCAAAAATGACATTCATTTTGACATTAAAGATGGCGGATGTCACTTTTTTGCCAAAAGTCGTCATGGGTATCGTTTTCGGGGTTTTCGGGGGTGGAGATTTCAAAAATGACATCCATTTTGACATCAAAGATGGCGGATGTCACTTTTTTGACAAAAGTCGTCATGGGTATCGTTTTCGGGGTTTTCGGGGGTGGAGATTTCAAAACTGACATCCATTTTGACATTAAAGATGGCGGATGTCACTTTTTTGACAAAAGTCGTCATGGGTATCGTTTTCGAGGTTTTCGGGGGTGTAGATTTCAAAAATGACATCCATTTTGACATTAAAGATGGCGGATCTCACTTTTTTGCCAAAAGTCGTCATGGGTATCGTTTTCGGGGTTTTCGGGGGTGGAAATTTCAAAAATGACATTCATTTTGACATTAAAGATGGCGGATGTCACTTTTTTGCCAAAAGTCGTCATGGGTATCGTTTTCGGGGTTTTCGGGGGTGGAGATTTCAAAAATGACATCCATTTTGACATCAAAGATGGCGGATGTCACTTTTTTGCCAAAAGTCGTCATGGGTATCGTTTTCGAGGTTTTCGGGGGTGTAGATTTCAAAAATGACATCCATTTTGACATTAAAGATGGCGGATGTCATTTTTTTGACAAAAGTCATCATGGGTATCGTTATCGAGGTTTTCGGGGGTGTAGATTTCAAAAATGACATCCATTTTGACATTAAAGATGGCGGATCTCACTTTTTTGCCAAAAGTCGTCATGGGTATCGTTTTCGGGGTTTTCGGGGGTGGAGATTTCAAAACTGACATCCATTTTGACATTAAAGATGGCGGATGTCACTTTTTTGACAAAAGTCGTCATGGGTATCGTTTTCGAGGTTTTCGGGGGTGTAGATTTCAAAAATGACATCCATTTTGACATTAAAGATGGCGGATGTCACTTTTTTGACAAAAGTCGTCATGGGTATCGTTTTCGGGGTTTTCGGGGGTGGAGATTTCAAAAATGACATCCATTTTGACATCAAAGATGGCGGATGTCACTTTTTTGCCAAAAGTCGTCATGGGTATCGTTTTCGAGGTTTTCGGGGGTGTAGATTTCAAAAATGACATCCATTTTGACATTAAAGATGGCGGATGTCACTTTTTTGACAAAAGTCATCATGGGTATCGTTTTCGAGGTTTTCGGGGGTGTAGATTTCAAAAATGACATCCATTTTGACATTAAAGATGGCGGATCTCACTTTTTTGCCAAAAGTCGTCATGGGTATCGTTTTCGGGGTTTTTGGGGGTGGAAATTTCAAAAATGACATTCATTTTGACATTAAAGATGGCGGATGTCACTTTTTTGCCAAAAGTCGTCATGGGTATCGTTTTCGGGGTTTTCGGGGGTGGAGATTTCAAAAATGACATCCATTTTGACATCAAAGATGGCGGATGTCACTTTTTTGACAAAAGTCGTCATGGGTATCGTTTTCGAGGTTTTCGGGGGTGGAGATTTCAAAACTGACATCCATTTTGACATTAAAGATGGCGGATGTCACTTTTTTGACAAAAGTCGTCATGGGTATCGTTTTCGGGGTTTTCGGGGGTGGAGATTTCAAAAATGACATCCATTTTGACATCAAAGATGGCGGATGTCACTTTTTTGACAAAAGTCGTCATGGGTATCGTTTTCGGGGTTTTCGGGGGTGGAGATTTCAAAACTGACATCCATTTTGACATTAAAGATGGCGGATCTCACTTTTTTGCCAAAAGTCGTCATGGGTATCGTTTTCGGGGTTTTCGGGGGTGGAAATTTCAAAAATGACATTCATTTTGACATTAAAGATGGTGGATGTCACTTTTTTGCCAAAAGTCATCATGGGTATCGTTTTCGGGGTTTTCGGGGGTGGAGATTTCAAAAATGACATCCATTTTGACATCAAAGATGGCGGATGTCACTTTTTTGACAAAAGTCGTCATGGGTATCGTTTTCGGGGTTTTCGGGGGTGGAGATTTCAAAACTGACATCCATTTTGACATTAAAGATGGCGGATGTCACTTTTTTGACAAAAGTCGTCATGGGTATCGTTTTCGGGGTTTTCGGGGGTGGAGATTTCAAAAATGACATCCATTTTGACATCAAAGATGGCGGATGTCACTTTTTTGCCAAAAGTCGTCATGGGTATCGTTTTCAAGGTTTTCAGGGGTGTAGATTTCAAAAATGGCATCCATTTTGAAATTCAAGATGGCGGATGTCTCATTTTTGCAAAAAGTCGTCATGGATGTCGTTTTCCAAGTTTTTAGGGTCGTTAAGTCATCGCCAGAGTAAAATGTACATAGAAAAACCCTCGCGGGCCGCATGCGGCCCGCGCACCGCCCAAAATACTAGTTCATATTATATAAAGTTAAATTACCACTGACTGACTCACTGACTCACTGACTCATTTAGATAGTTGTTTAGAGGGATGGAGAAGTGATGGGAAAAAAATAATTATAGATTTGTATAGAGATAAGAAATTCATCGGGAGGAAAAATCCCAAAATTGACCTGAACGTAACCTGGACCTGGATCCTCAACGGATCTCAGAAACGGTAAGGTTTAGAGGTGTACTGTTCGAACAAAGTAGAGAGTACTACCTTGGTACTTTTTGGAAAAATCAAAAAAAACATGGCTCCCATACAAAAAAACATGGCCGCCATACAAATTTGACATGCTTATAACTTCGAAACGGTTATACTTAGGTATAAACTGATTGAACAAAAGTTGTAGCCAATCAATAGGGGCAACTGCCAATGTTGACAAAAAACCAATATGGCGGATTCAAGATGGCGGCCATTTTTCAAAATGGTCCGAGGAGGCTGATTTTTTGCATCCGGGGGTTTTTGGGGTCCCTTATTTCATTGGCAAAAAAAAATTTTGAAAAAGTTTTTTTTTAAAGATGGCCGCCATACATTGAATCTTTTTCATCTTTAGAGAGTTGTTTTGAAGAAACTATTAGCAATAATGAAAAACTGATTGCAGATTCGTATATAAATAAAAAAGTGGTGTAAGGAATAATTGATGAAACTTCGGAAGGTCAACTCCTTATATTGGACCTCCAACGGATCTCAAAAACGGTGGAGTTTAGA
Source organism: Hypomecis punctinalis (assembly GCA_949316475.1). Lineage (NCBI taxonomy): Eukaryota > Metazoa > Arthropoda > Insecta > Lepidoptera > Geometridae > Hypomecis > Hypomecis punctinalis. The sequence continues at coordinate 13,629,409 of OX438819.1, read as the reverse complement.
GATGTACTATGTTCACAAGATATTGTGTACTACCTTGGCACTTTTTGAAAGTGTTAAAAAAAATCATAGCTCCCATACAAAAAAACATGGTCGCCATACAAATTAGTCGAAGTACTTAGATATGAAATTTTTGAACAGCAGTTGTAGCCAATTTACTGAACCGATTTCGATTTTTTTTTCATTTCTGGAATCGATATTTAATACTCAATGATAATTGCTATGTATTCTACTCAATTATAGTACAAGTTCAACCTAATATTTTGTTAATTGTAAAAAAAGTCGGCAAAAAATGCAAATTTTCGACCTTTGAGACGCATGCGCTGACTACATAGTGCATAATACATAAAAATGATGTACCGCAAAAATAACCGGCTTTACCTGGTCTACATAAAAGTCCGCGACAGCATATGTCTATCTCCTAAGGTTTTTGAACTGTGACAGTTTTTATAACTATAATTAGAGAGCGAAATAGTAGGTATTTTTAAAATGTTTTTTTACAAATAGTGTATGAATCGTTATCCAAATAAACACTTTAGTTAGCTTAGTCATTTCATACAGATCAAAATTGTCATTCACATCAAATAATTTCAACGAATAGTTTCGAAGATATCGTAAGATTAAAATTACAACGCAATAAAAAATATTGCCGCTGTAGTAACTGTGTACATATTCTGTGCCATGACTTCTATTTATATCTAAAATACAAAGCTTTACTTTATCTAAGATAGATAAGGTATTTATGATTGAGATAAGAGCAAGTTTTGTCTTAGTTACAGTAAAAGCTATATTTGAGATTGAACTATACCTACCCCGCTTGAATACGACTTGCCATATCATTCAAGTAGAAAGCGAAAGCACTATTTTGAACCTTATTGTCATAGAAATAAAATTGATAAAATTCATCATTCAGCCTATACTTACCAGTATAGGGAAGTTATGTAAAAGCCGAGCACCCGCCCGCCGACCTCATGCCTCCCGCGCGCACCTTACGCCCGTGATTAATAGTACTCAATACTACGGTTTTTTTTAGGATGGAAACTGTTGTACGATTAGTGCTAAAGTCGCGTTTTTAATATAGCCGCCATACATTGGTTCTTTTTCATCTTTAGATGATTGTTTTGAGGAAACCATTTGCAATGATAATAAACTGATGGCAGATTCGTATAAAGATGGAATAATGATATTAGAAAAAAAATGGCGAAACCTCCGAAGGTCATGTCTTAGTATTGGACCCCAAGGGATCTCGAAAACGGTGAGGTTTAGAGATGTACTTTCTTCACAAAATTTTGAGTACTACCTTGGTACTTTTTGGAACAATTAAAAAAAACATAGCTCCCATACAAAAAAAAAATGGCCGTCATACAAATAGATACGCCATACATTGCATTTTTCATTTATTTAGATGGTTGTTTGGAGGAAACCATAATGAGATAAGGAAAAATTGAATATAAGGATGATCGATGGAACAATGGTGAAATCTCGGAAGGTTGACTCCTGGACTTGGCCCCTTAAGGGATCTCGAAAACGGTGGGGTTTAGAGATGTACTTTCTTTACGAAATATTGAGTACTACCTTGGTACTTTTCGGAAAAATTAAAAAAACCATGGCACCCATACAAAAAAACTGGCCGCCATACATTTTATTTTTCACTCAGTTTTGTTTTGTTTTTTGTTTAGTTGTTGTTTTGTTTAGAAACTATCAGAGATGGGAAATATAGAGGTGAGAATATGATCGTGAGAAAAAATGAAATCTTGGAAGGTCAATTCTTCAACCTGCGCCCCTACCGCCTAAAGCAATAGCAATCGTAATAGCAATAGTTTATGACTTCATTTTAGTCATTTGGCACCGCCTATGTGACGTTAGCCATCAAAGTTGTTCATTCAACGATTGCTTTCGCAATCCGCACAAAGCAATTGATGGCTAACGTCACATAGGCGGTGCCAAATGACTAAAATGAAGTCATAAACGATTGCTATTACGATTGCTATTGCTTAGGCGGTAGGGGGGCTGGACCCCAAAGGGATCTCAATAACGGTGAGGTTTAGAGATGTACTTCTTTCACAAAATATTGAGTACTACCTTGGTACTTTTTGGAACACTTAAAAAAAACTTGGCTCTCATACAAAAAAAGCATGGCCGCCATACATTGCATTTTTCACTCATCTAGATGGTTGTTTCAAGGAAACTATTAGGAATGACAAAAAACTGAACCCATTTTGACATAAAAGATGGCGGATGTCACTTTTGTTAAAAAGTCGTCATGGGTATCGATTTCGAGGTTTTCGGGGGTGTAGATTTGGAAAATGGCATCCATGTTGACATTAAAGATGGCGGATGTCACTTTTTTCAAAAAGTCGTTATGGGTGTCGTCGTCGAGGTTTTTGGGGGAGTAGATTTCAAAAATGGCATCCATTTTGAAATTCAAGATGGCGGATGTCACTTAATTTCAAAAAGTCGTCATGGGTGTCGTTGTCGAGGTATTCGGGGGTGTAGATTTCAAAAATGGCATCAATTTTGAAATACAAGATGGCGGATGTCACTTTTTTCAAAAAGTCGTCATGGGTATCGTTTTCGAGGTTTTCGGGGGTGTAGATTTCCAAAATGGCATCCATTTTGACATTAAAGATGGCGGATGTCACTTTTTTCAAAACGTCGTTATGGGTGTCGTCGTCGAGGTTTTTGGGGGTGTAGATTTCAAAAATAGCATCCATTTTGAAATTCAAGATGGCGGATGTCACTTTTTTGCAAAAAGTCGTCATGGGTGTCGTTGTCGAGGTATTCGGGGGTGTAGATTTTAATAATGGCGTCCATTTTGAAATTCAAGATGGCGGAAGTCACTCTTTTGCAAAAAGTCGTCATGGGTGTCGTTGTCGAGGTTTTAAGGGGTGTAGATTTCAAAAATGACATCCATTTTGAAATTCAAGATGGCGGATGTCACTTTTTTTCAAAAAGTCGTCATGGGTGTCGTTGACGAGGTTTTCGGGGGTGTAGATTTCAAAAATGGCATCAATTTTGAAATTCAAAATGGCGGATGTCACTTTTTTGCAAAAAGTCGTCATGGGTGTCGTTGTCGAGGTATTCGGGGGTGTAGATTTTAATAATGGCGTCCATTTTGAAATTCAAGATGGCGGAAGTCACTTTTTTGCAAAAAGTCGACATGGGTGTCGTTGTCGAGGTTTTAAGGGGTGTAGATTTCAAAAATGACATCCATTTTGAAATTCAAGATGGAGGATGTCACTTTTTTTCAAAAAGTCATCATGGGTATCGTTTTCGAGGTTTTCGGGGGTGTAAATTTGGAAAATGGCATCCATTTTGAAATTCAAGATGGCGGAAGTCATTTTTTTGCAAAAAGTCGTCATGGGTGTCGTCGTCGAGGTTTTTGGGGGTGTAGATTTCAAAAATGGCATCCATTTTGAAATTCAAGATGGCGGACGTCAGTTTTTGTACTATTCATAGAAATATAAAAATATGAATTCTTTTTGAGAAAATTAAAATGTTTTTTTTGAAAATTGTAACTAAAAAAAAATTTTTTTTGAAAAACTTTTTTACACAAACAACAATCGCGGGCCGCATGCGGCCCGCGCACCGCCCAAAATACTAGTTCATATTATATAAAGCTGAATTACCACTGACTGACTCATTTAGATAGTTGTTTAGAGGGAAGGAGAAGTGATGGGAAAAAAATAATTATAGATTTGTATAGAGATGAAAAATTTATCGGGTGGAAAAATCCCAAAATCTTAAAAAATCTACTCCTCAACCTGGACCCCTAAGGGATCTCAGAAACGGTGAGATTTAGGGGTATACTGTTTTAATTAAATAGAGAGTACTACCTTGGTACTTTTTGGAAAAATCAAAAAAAACATGGCTCCCATACAAAAAAACATGGCCGCCATACAAACTTGACATGCTTATAACTTCGAAACGGTTACACTTAGGTATAAACTGTTTGAACAAATGTTGTAGCCAATCAATAGGGGCAACTGCCTATGATAACAAAAATCCAAGATGGCGGATCCAAGATGGCCGCCATTTTTCAAAATGGTCCGAGGGGGCTGATTTTTTGCATCCGGGGGTTTTTGGGGTCCCTTATTTCATTGGCGAAAAAAAATTTTGAAAAAGTTTTTTTTTAAAGATGGCCACCATACATTGAATCTTTTTCATCTTTAGAGAGTTGTTTTGAGGAAACTATTAGCAATATCGAAAAACTGATTGCAGATTCGTATATTAATGGAATAGTGGTTTAAAGAATAAATGATGAAACTTCGGAAGGTCAACTCTTCATATTGGACCCCCAACGGATCTCAAAAACGGTGGGGTTTAGAGATGTGCTTTCTTCACAACATACTGAGTACTACCTTGGCACTTTTTGAAAACGTTAAAAAAAATCATGACTCCCATACAAAAAAACATGGTCGCCATACAAATTAGTCGAAAAACTTATGTATGAAATTTTTGAACAACAGTTGTAACCGATTTACTGAACCGATTTCGAATTTTTTTTCATTACTGGAATCGGTATTTAATACTCAATGATAATTGCTATGTATTCTACTCAATTATAGTACAAGTTCAACCTAATATTTCGAAAATTGTAAAAAAAGTCGGTAAAAAATGCAAATTTTCGAACTTTGAGACGAATGCGCTGACTACATAGTGCATAATACATAAAAATGATGTACTACAAAAATAACCGGCTTTACGTGGTCTACATAAAAGTCTAAGACAGCATATGTCTATCTCCTAAGGTTTTTGAACTATGACAGTTTTTATAACTAAAATTAGAGAGCGAAATAGTAGGTATTTTTCAAATGTTTTTTTACAAATAGTGTATCAATCCTTATCCAAATAAACACTTTAGTTAGCTTGGTCATTTCATACAGATCAAAATTGTCATTCACATCAAATAATTTCAACGGATAGTTTCGAAGATATCGTAAGATTTAAATTACAACGCAATAAGAAATATTGCCGCTGTAGTAACTTAATATTTTGAAAATTGTAGAAAAAGTCGGCAAAAAATGTAAATTTTCGACCTTTGAGACGCATGCGCTGACTACATAGTGCATAATACATAAAAATGATGTACAACAAAAATAACCGGCTTTACCTGGTCTACATAAAAGTTCGCGACAGCATATGTCCATGTCCTAAGGTTATTGAACTATGACAGTTTTTATAACTATAAATTGAGAGCGAAATAGTAGGTAATTTTCAAAACTATTTTGACGAAAATCGTATGAATCCTTATCCAAATGAATACTTTAATTAGCTTAGTCATTTCATACAGATCAAAATTGTCGTTCACACCAAATAATTTCAACGGATAGTTTCGAAGATATCGTAGGTTTAAAATTACGACGCAATAAAAAATATTGCCGCGGTACATACTGTTACATAATCTGTGCCACGACTTCTATTTATAATGTACACAAGAATACAAAGCTTTACTTTATCTAAGTAAAGAGAGATAAGGTATTTAAGATTCAGATGAGAGCAAGTTTTGTCGTAGTTACAGTAAAAGCTAGATTTGAGATTGAACTATACCTACACCGCTCGAATACGACTTGCCATATCCTTCAAGTAAAAAGCGGAAGCACCATTTTGAACCTTATTGTCATAGAAATAAAATTGATAAAATTCATCATTCAGCCTATACTATCCAGAATAGGGAAGTTATGCAAAAGCCGAACACCCGCCCGCCGACCTCATGCCTCCCACGCGCACTTTACGCCCGTGTTCAGTAGTACTCAATACTACGGTGTTTTTTAGGATGGAAACTGTTGTACGATTAAGGTCAACTCCTGGTATTGGACCTCCGACGGATCTCGAAAACGGTGGGGTTTAGAGATATACTTTCTTCGCAAAATATTGAGTACTACCTTGGTACTTTTTGGAACAATTAAAAAAAACATGGCTCCCATACAAAAAAAAATGGCCACCATACATTTTATTTTTCACTTAGTTTTGTTTTGTTTTTGGTTTAGTTGTTATAAGGAAACTATCAGAGATGGGAAATATAGAGGTGAGAATATGATCGTAAGAAGAAATGAAATCTCGGAAGGTCAATTCTTCAACCTGGACCCCTAAGGGATCTCAATAACGGTGAGGTTTAGAGATGTACTTCTTTGACAAAATATTGAGTACTACCTTGGTACTTTTTGAAACAATTAAAAAAATTTTGACACTCATCCAAAAAAACATGGCCGCCATACATTGCATTTTTCACTTATTTAGATGGTTGTTTCAAGGAAACTATTAGGAATGACAAAAAACTGAACCCATTTTGACATTAAAGATGGCGGATGTCACTTTTGTTAAAAAGTCATCATGGGTATCGATTTCGAGGTTTTCGGGGGTGTAAATTTCATAAATGGAATCCATTTCGACATTACAGATGGCGGATGTCACTTTTTTGAAAAAGTCGTCATGGGTATCGTTGTCGAGGTTTTTGGGGGTGAAGATTTCAAAAATGACATCCATTTTGACATTAAAGATGGCGGATGTCACTTTTTTGCCAGAAGTCGTCATGGGTATCGTTTTCGAGGTTTTCGGGGGTATAGATGTCAAAAATGACATCCATTTTGACATTAAAGATGGCGGATGTCACTTTTTTGCAAAAAGTCGTCATGGGTGTCGTTGTCGAGGTTTTTGGGGGTGTAGATTTCAATAATGGCATCAATTTTGAAATTCAAGATGGCGGATGTCACTTTTTTGCAAAAAGTCGTCATGGGTGTCGTTGTCGAGGTTTTTTGGGGTGTAGATTTCAAAAATGGCATCCATTTTGAAATTCAAGATGGCGGAAGTCATTTTTTTGCAAAAAGTCGTCATGGGTGTCGTCGTCGAGGTTTTTGGGGGTGTAGATTTCAAAAATAACATCCATTTTGACATTAAAGATGGCGGATGTCACTTTTTACCAGAAGTCGTCATGGGTATCGTTTTCGAAGTTTTCGGGGGTGTAGATTTCAAAAATGACATCCATTTTGACATTAAAGATGGCGGATGTCACTTTTTTGCAAAAAGTCGTCATGGGTGTCGTTGTCAAGGTTTTTGGGGTGTAGATTTCAATAATGGCATCAATTTTGAAATTCAAGATGGCGGATGTCACTTTCTTGCAAAAAGTCGTCATGGGTGTCGTTGTCGAGGTTTTTGGGGGTGTAGACTTCAAAAATGGCATCCATTTTGAAATTCAAGATGGCGGACGGCAGTTTTTGTACTATTCATATAAATATAAAACAACATACTGAATTCTTTTTGAGAAAATTAATTTTTTTTTCTGAAAAACGCCACTAAAAAAAATTTTTTTGAAAAACTTTTTTTTTGAAAAACTTTTTTTCACAAACAACAATCGCGGGCCGCATGCGGCCCGCGCACCGCCCAAAATACTAGTCATATTATATAAAGTTAAATTACCACTGACTGACTGACTGACTGACTGACTCACTCACTTAGATAGTTGTTTAGGGGGATGGAGAAAGGGTGGGTAAAAAATAATTATAGATTTGTATAGAAATGAGAAATTTATCGAGAGGAAAAATCCCAAAATCCTAAAAAGTCAACTCCTCGACCTGGACCCCTAAGGGATCTCAGAAACGGTGAGGTTTAGGGGTATACTGTTTGAACTAAATAGAGAGTACTACCTTGGTACTTTTTGGAAAAATGAAAAAAAACATGGCTCCCATACAAAAAAACATGGCCGCCATACAAACTTGACATGCTTATAACTTCGAAACGGTTACACTTAGGTATAAACTGTTTGAACAAATGTTGTAGCCAATCGATAGGGGCAACTGCCTATGATGACAAAAATCCAAGATGGCGGATCCAAGATGGCCGCCATTTTTCAAAATGGTCCGAGGGGGCTGATTTTTTGCATCCGGGGGTTTTTGGGGTCCCTTATTTCATTGGCGAAAAAAAATTTTGAAAAAGTTTTTTTTTAAAGATGGCCGCCATACATTGAATCTTTTTCATCTTGAGAGAGTTGTTTTGAGGAAACTATTAGCAATAACGAAAAACTGATTGCAGATTCGTATATCAATGGAATAGTGGTTTAAAGAATAAATGATGAAACTTCGGAAGGTCAACTCTTCATATTGGACCCCCAACGGATCTCAAAAACGGTGGGGTTTAGAGATGTGCTTTCTTCACAACATACTGAGTACTACCTTGGCACTTTTTGAAAACGTTAAAAAAAATCATGACTCCCATACAAAAAAACATGGTCGCCATACAAATTAGTCGAGAAACTTATGTATGAAATTTTTGAACAACAGTTGTAGCCGATTTACTGAACCGATTTCGAATTTTTTTTCATTACTGGAATCGGTATTTAATACTCAATGATAATTGCTATGTATTCTACTCAATTATAGTACAAGTTCAACCTAATATTTCGAAAATTGTAAAAAAAGTCGGCAAAAAATGCAAATTTTCGACCTTTGAGACGCATGCGCTGACTACATAGTGCATAATACATAAAAATGATGTACTACAAAAATAACCGGCTTTACTTGGTCTACATAAAAGTCCGCGACAGCATATGTCTATCTCCTAAGGTTTTTGAACTATGACAGTTTTTATAACTATAATTAGAGAGCGAAATAGTAGGTATTTTTCAAATGTTTTTTTACAAATAGTGTAACAATCCTTATCCAAATAAACACTTTAGTTAGCTTGGTCATTTCATACAGATCAAAATTGTCATTCACATCAAATAATTTCAACGAATAGTTTCGAAGATATCGTAAGATTAAAATTACAACGCAATAAAAAAATATTGCCGCTGTAGTAACTGTGTACATATTCTGTGCCATGACTTCTATTTATATCTAGAATACAAAGCTTTACTTTATCTAAGATACATAAGGTATTTAAGATTGAGATAAGAGCAAGTTTTGTCTTAGTTACAGTAAAAGCTTTATTTGAGATTGAACTATACCTACACCGCTCGAATACGACTTGCCATATCCTTCAAGTAGAAAGCGGAAGCACTATTTTGAACCTTATTGTAATAGAAATAAAATTGATAAAATTCATCATTCAGCCTATACTTACCAATATAGGGAAGTTATGTAAAAGCCAAACACCCGCCCGCCGACCTCATGCCTCCCGCGCGCACCTTACGCCCGTGTTTCATAGTACTCAATACTACGGTTTTTTTTTTTTAGGATGGAAACTGTTGTACGATTAGTGCTAAAGTCGCGTTTTTAATATAGCCGCCATACATTGGTTCTTTTTCATCTTTAGATGATTGTTTTGAGGAAACCATTTGCAATGACAATAAACTGATGGCAGATTCGTATAAAGATGGAATAATGATTTTATAAAAAAATGGTGAAACCTCCGAAGGTCATGTCTTGGTATTGGACCTCCAAGGGATCTCGAAAACGGTGGGGTTTAGAGATTTACTTTCTTCGCAAAATATTGAGTACTACCTTGGTACTTTTTGGAACAATTAAAAAAAACATGGCTCCCATGCAAAAAAAAGGCCGCCATACATTTTATTTTTCACTCAGTTTTGTTTTGTTTTATGTTTAGTTGATGTTTTGTTTAGAAACTATCAGAGATGGGAAATAAAGAGGTGAGAATATGATCGTGAGAAGAAATGAAATCTCGGAAGGTCAATTCTTCAACCTGGACCCCTAAGGGATCTCAATAACGGTGAGGTTTAGAGATGTACTTCTTTCACAAAATATTGAGTACTACCTTGGTACTTTTTGGAACAATTAAAAAAAACTTGGCTCTCATACAAAAAAAGCATGGCCGCCATACATTGCATTTTTCACTCATCTAGATGGTTGTTTCAAGGAAACTATTAGGAATGACAAAAAACTGAACCCATTTTGACATAAAAGATGGCGGATGTCACTTTTGTTAAAAAGTCGTCATGGGTATCGATTTCGAGGTTTTCGGGGGTGTAGATTTGGAAAATGGCATCCATTTTGAGATTCAAGATGGCAGAAGTCATTTTTTTGCAAAAAGTCGTCATGGGTGTCGTCGTCGAGGTTTTTGGGGGTGTAGATTTCAAAAATGGCATCCATTTTGAAATTCAAGATGGCGGATGTCACTTAATTTCAAAAAGTCGTCATGGGTGTCGTTGTCGAGGTATTCGGGGGTGTAGATTTCAAAAATGGCATCAATTTTGAAATACAAGATGGCGGATGTCACTTTTTTCAAAAAGTCGTCATGGGTATCGTTTTCGAGGTTTTCGGGGGTGTAGATTTCAAAAATGACATCTATTTTGACATTAAAGATGGCGGATGTCACTTTTTTGCCAAAAGTCGTCATGGGTATCGTTTTCGAGGTTTTCGGGGGTGTAGATTTCAAAAATGACATCCATTTTGACATTAAAGATGGCGGATGTCCCTTTTATCAAAAAGTCGTCATGGGTATCGTTTTCGAGGTTTTCGGGGGTGTAGATTTCAAAAATGGCATCCATTTTGACATTAAAGATGGCGGATGTCACTTTAAAAAAAAAATCGTTATGGTTATCGTTTTCGAGGTTTTCGGGGGTGTAGATTTCAAAAATGACATCCATTTTGACATTAAAGATGGCGGATGTCACTTTTTTGACAAAAGTCGTCATGGGTATCGTTTTCGGGGTTTTCGGGGGTGGAGATTTCAAAAATGACATCCATTTTGACATTAAAGATGGCGGATGTCACTTTTTTGCCAAAAATCGTCATGGGTATCGTTTTCGAGGTTTTCGGGGGTGTAGATTTCAATAATGACATCCATTTTGACATTAAAGATGGCGGATGTCATTTTTTTGCAAAAAGTCGTCATGGGTATCGTTTTCGAGATATTTGGGGGTGTAGACTTCAAAAATGGTATCCATTTTGAAATTCAAGATGGCGGATGTCACTTATATGCAAAAAGTCGTCATGGGTGTCGTTGTCGAGGTTTTCGGGGGTGTAGATTTCAAAAATGGCATGCATTTTGATATTTGACATAGCAGATGTCACTTTTTTGCCAAAAGTCGTCATGGGTATCGTTTTCGAGGTATTCAAGGGTATTATTTTTTGTATTGAAAAAAAATTGTTTTTTTATTACTTGTACCACCTATAAACAAACTCGCGGGCCGCATGCGGCCCGCGCACCGCCCAAAATACTAGTTCATAATATATACAGCTAAATTACCACTGACTGACTGACTGACTGACTGACTCACTCACTTAGATAGTTGTTTAGGGGGATGGAGAAGTGATGGGAAAAAAATAATTATAGATTTGTATAGAGATGAGAAATTTATCGGGAGGAAAAATCCGAAAATCTTAAAAAGTCTACTCCTCAACCTGGACCCCTAAGGGATCTCAGAAACAGTGAGGTTTAGGGGTATACTGTTTTAACTAAATAGAGAGTACTACCTTGGTACTTTTTGGAAAAATCAAAAAAACATGGCTCCCATACAAAAAAACATGGCCGCCATACAAACTTGACATGCTTATAACTTCGAAACGGTTACATTTAGGTATGAACTGTTTGAACAAATGTTTTAGCCAATCGATAGGGGCAACTGCCTATGATGACAAAAATCCAAGATGGCGGATCCAAGATGGCCGCCATTTTTCAAAATGGTCCGAGGGGGCTGATTTTTTGCATCCGGGGGTTTTTGGGGTCCCTTATTTCATTGGCGAAAAAAAATTTTGAAAAAGTTTTTTTTTAAACATGGCCGCCATACATTGAATCTTTTTCATCTTTAGAGAGTTGTTTTGAGAAAACTATTAGCAATAACGCAAAACTGATTGCAGATTCGTATATAAATAAAACAGTGGTTTAAGGAATAAATGATAAAACTTCGGAAGGTCAACTCCTCATATTGGACCCCCAACGGATCTCAAAAACGGTGTTGTTTAGAGATGTACTTTGTTCACAAGATATTGAGTACTACCTTGGCACTTTTTGAAAACGTTAAAAAAAATCATGACTCCCATACAAAAAAACATGGTCGCCATACAAATTAGTCAAAGTACTTAGGTATGAAATTTTTGAACAGCCAATTTACTGAACCGATTTCGAATTTTTTTTCATTACTGGAATCGTTATTTAATAATTAATGATAATTCTTATGTATTATACTCAGTGATAGTACTATTTCAACCTAATATTTTGAAAATTGTAAAAAAAGTCGGCAAAAAATGCAAATTTTCGACCTTTGAGACGCATACGCTGACTACATAGTGCATAATACATAAAAACAATGTACTACAAAAATAACCGGCTTTACTTGGTCTACATAAAAGTCCGCGACAGCATATGTCTATCTCCTAAGGTTTTTGAACTATGACAGTTTTTATAACTATAATTAGAGAGCGAAATAGTAGGTATTTTTTAAATGTTTTTTTAAAAAAAATATGTATCAATCCTTATCCAAATAAACACTTTAGTTAGCTTGGTCATTTCATACAGATCAAAATTGAGATTCACATCAAATAATTTCAACGGATAGTTTCGAAGATATCGTAAGATTAAAATAACAACGCAATAAAAAATATTGCCGCGGTAGTAACTGTGTACATAACGCCATACATTGAATCTTTTTCATCTTTAGAGAGTTGTTTTGAAGAAACTATTAGCAATAATGAAAAACTTATTGCAGATTCGTATATAAATGAAAAAGTAGTTTAAGGAATAAATGATGAAACTTCGGAAGGTCAACTCCTCATATTGGACCCCCAACGGATCTCAAAAACGGTGGGGTTTAGAGATATACTTTGTTTACAAGATATTGTGTACTACCTTGGCACTTTTTGAAAACGGTAAAAAAAATCATAGCTCCCATACAAAAAAACATGGTCGCCATACAAATTGGTCGAAGTACTTAGGTATAAAATTTTTGAACAGCAGTTGTAGCCAATTTACTGAACCGATTTCGAATTTTTTTTCATTACTTGAATCGTTATTTAATACTTAATGATAAATGATATGTATTATACTCAGTGATAGTACTATTTCAACCTAATATTTTGAAAATTGTAAAAAAAGTCGGCAAAAAATGCAATTTTTCGACCATTAAAACGCATGCGCTGACTACATAGTGCATAATACATAAAAATGATGTACTACAAAAATAACCGGCTTTACCTGGTCTACATAAAAGTCCGCAACAGCATATGTCCATGTCCTAAGGTTATTGAACTATGACAGTTTTTATAACTATAATTAGAGAGCGAAATAGTAGGTATTTTTCAAAACTATTTTGACAAATAATATATCAATCCTTATCCAAATAAAAACTTTCATTAGCTTGGTCATTTCATACAGATCAAAATTGTCATTCACATCAAGTAATTTCAACCGATAGTTTCGAAGATATCGTAAGATTAAAATTACAACGCAATAAAAAAATATTGCCGCTGTAGTAACTGTGTACATATTCTGTGCCATGACTTCTATTTATAACGTAGGTACATGGTATCTAAGATAGATAAGGTATTTAAGATTGAGATAAGAGCAAGTTTTGTCGTAGTTACAGTAAAAGCTATATTTGAGATTGAACTATACCTACACCGCTCGTATACGACTTGCCATATCCTTGAAGTAGAAAGCGGAAGCACTATTTTGAACCTTATTGTCATAGAAATAAAATTGATAAAATTAATCATTCAGCCTATACTTAGGGAAGTTATGCAAAATCCGAACACCCGCCTGCCGACCTCATGCCTCCCGCGCGCACCCTACGCCCGTGTTCAATAGTACATACTCAATAATACGGTTTTTTTTTAGGATGGAAACTGTTGTACTTTAATATGGCCGCCATACATTGATTCTTTTTCATCTTTAGATAATTGTTTTGAGGAAACCATTTGCAATGACAATAAACTGATGGCAGATTCGTATAAAGATGAAATAATGATTTTAGAAAAAATTGGTAAAACCTCCGAAGGTCAACTCCTGGTATTGGACCCCCAAGGGATCTCGAAAACGGTGGAGTTTAGGTATGTACTTTCTTCGCAAAATATTGAGTACTACCTTGGTACTTTTTGGAACAATTAAAAAAAACATGGCTCCCATACAAAATAAATGGCCGCCATACATTTTATTTTTCACTCGGTTTTGTTTTGTTTTTTGTTTAGTTGTTATAAGGAAACTATCAGAGATGGGAAATATAGAGGTGAGAATATGATCGTGAGAAGAAATGAAATCTCGGAAGGTCAATTCTTCCACCTGGACCCCTAAGGGATCTCAATAACGGTGAGGTTTACAGATGTACTTCTTTCACAAAATATTGAGTACTACCTTGGTACTTTTTGGAACAATTAAAAAAAACTTGGCTCTCATACAAAAAAAACATGGTCGCCATACATTGCATTTTTCACTCATTTAGATGGTTGTTTCAAGGAAACTATTAGGAATGACAAAAAACTGAACCCATTTTGACATTAAAGATGGCGGATGTCACTTTTTTCAAAAAGTCGTCATGGGTATCGTTTTCGAGGTTTTCGGGGGTGTAGATTTCAAAAATGACTTCCATTTTTACACTAAAGATGGCGAATGTCACTTTTTTGACTAAAGTCGTCATGGGTGTCGTTTTCGAGGTTTTCGGGGGTGTAGATTTCAAAAATGACATCCATTTTGACATTAAAGATGGCGGATGTCACTTTTTTCAAAAAATCGTCATGGGTATCGTTTTCGAGGTTTTCGGGGGTGTAGATTTCAAAAATGACATTAATTTTGAAATTCAAGATGGCGGATGTCACTTTTTTGCAAAAAGTCGTCATGGGTATCGTTTTCGAGGTTTTCGGGGGTGTAAATTTGGAAAATGGCATCCATTTTGAAATTCAAGATGGCGGAAGTCACTTTTTTGCAAAAAGTCGTCATGGGTGTCGTTGTCGAGGTTTTTGGGGGTGTAGATTTCAAAAATGGCATCCATTTTGAAATTCAAGATGGCGGATGTCACTTATTCGCAAAAAGTCGTCATGGGTGTCGTTGTCGAGGTTTTTGGGGGTGTAGATTTCAAAAATGGCATCCATTTTGAAATTCAAGATGGCGGATGTCACTTTTTTGAAAAAGTCGTCATGGGTATCGTTTTCGAGGTATTCGGGGGTGTGAATTTCAAAAATGGCGTCCATTTTGAAATTCAAGATGGCGGAAGTCACTTTTTTGCAAAAAGTCGTCATGGGTGTCGTTGTCGAGGTTTTTGGGGGTGCAGATTTCAAAATTAGCATCCATTTTGAAATTCAAGATGGCGGATGTCACTTTTTTTCAGAAAGTCGTCATGGGTATCGTTTTCGAGGTATTCAAGGGTTGTTTTGTATTGAAAAAAATTGTTTTTTATTACTTGTCTGTTTAAAAAACAAATCGCGGGCCGCATGCGGCCCGCGCACCGCCCAAAATACTAGTTCATACTATATACAGCTAAATTACCATTCACTCACTCACTCACTTAGATAGTTGTTTAGAGGGAAAGAGAAGTGATGGGTAAAAAATAATTACAGATTTGTATAGAGATGAAAAATTCATCGAGCGGAAAAATCCGAAAATCGACCTGAACGTAACCTGGACTTGGATTCCGAATGGATCTCAGAAACGGTAGGGTTTAGAGGTATACTGTTTGAACAAAGTAGAGAGTACTACCTTGGTACTTTTTGGAAAAATTAAAAAAAACATGGCTCCCATACAAAAAAACATGGCCGCCATACAAATTTGACATGCTTATAACTTCCAAACGGTTATACTTAGGTATGAACTGTTTGAACAAATGTTATAGCCAATCGATAGGGGCAACTGCCAATGATGACAAAAATCCAAGATGGCGGATCCAAGATGGCCGCCATTTTTCAAAATGGTCCCAGGGGGCTGATTTTTTGCATCCGGGGGTTTTTGGGGTCCCTCACTTCATTGGCGAAAAAAAATTTTGAAAAAGTTTTTTTTTAAAGATGGCCGCCATACATTGAATCTTTTTCATCTTTAGAGAGTTGTTTTGAAGAAACTATTAGCAATAATGAAAAACTAATTGCAGATTCGTATATAAATAAAAAAGTGGTTTGAGGAATAAATGATGAAACTTCGGAAGGTCAACTCCTCATATTGGACCCCCAACGGATCTCAAAAACGGTGAGGTTTAGATATGTACTTTGTTCACAAGATATTGTGTACTACCTTGGCACTTTTTGAAAACGTTAAAAAAATTCATAGCTCTCATACAAAAAAACATGGTCGCCATACAAATTAGTCGAAGTATTTAGGTATGAAATTTTTGAACAGCAGTTGTAGCCAATTTACTGAACCGATTTCGATTTTTTTTTCACTACTGGAATTGGTATTTAATACTCAATGATAATTGCAATGTATTCTATTCAATTATAGTACAAGTTCAACCTAATATTTCGAAAATTGTAAAAAAAGTCGGCAAAAAATGCAAATTTTCGACCTTTGAGACGCATGCGCTGACTACATAGTGCATAATACATAAAAATGATGTACTACAAAAATAACAGGCTTTACTTGGTCTACAAAAAAGTCCGCGACAGCATATGTCTATCTCCTAAGATTTTTGAACTATGACAGTTTTTATAACTATAATTAGAGAGCGAAATAGCAGGTATTTTTAAAATGTTTTTTTACAAATAGTGTATGAATCCTTATCCAAATAAACACTTTAGTTAGCTTGGTCATTTCATACAGATCAAAATTGTCACTTACATCAAATAATTTCAAGGAATAGTTTCGAAGATATCGTAAGATTAAAATTACAACGCAATAAAAAATATTGCCGCTGTAGTAACTGTGTACATATTCTGTGCCATGACTTCTATTTATAACGTAGGTACACTAGAATACAAAGCTTTACTTTATCTAAGAGAGATAAGGTATTTAAGATTGAGATAAGAGCAAGTTTTGTCTTAGTTACAGTAAAAGCTATATTTGAGATTGAACTATACCTACACCGCTCGAATACGACTTGTCATATCCTTCAAGTAGAAAGCGGAAGCACTATTTTGAACCTTATTGTCATAGAAATAAAATTGATAAAATTCATCATTCAGCCTATACTTACCAGTATAGGGAAGTTATGCAAAAGCCGAACACCCGCCCGCCGACCTCATGCCTCCCGCGCGCACTCTACTCCCGTGTTCAATAGTACTCAATACTACGGTTTTTTTTAGGATGGAAACTGTTGTACGATTAGTACTAAAGTCGCGTTTTGAACAAGCCGCCATACATTGGTTCTTTTTCATCTTTAGATGATTGTTTTGAGGAAACCATTTGCAATGACAATAAACTGATGGCAGATTCGTATAAAGATGGAATAATGATTTTAGAAAAAAATGGTGAAACCTCCGAAGGTCATGTCTTGGTATTGGACCCCCAAGGGATCTCGAAAACGGTGGGGTTTAGAGATATACTTTCTTCGCAAAATATTGAGTACTACCTTGGTACTTTTTGAAACAATTAAAAAAAACATGACTCCCATACAAAAAAACATGGTTGCCATACATTGCCTCTTTCAATCATTTAGATCGTTGTTCTGAGAAAACCATTAGCAATGACAAAAAACTGAGTGAATGCAGATTCGTATAAAGATAAAATAATGATTTAAGGATTAAATGGTAAAACCTCCGAAGGTCAACTCCTGGTATTGGACCCCGACGGATCTCGAAAACGGTGGGGTTTAGAGATATACTTTCTTCGCAAAATATTGAGTACTACCTTGGTACTTTTTGAAACAATTAAAAAAAACATGGCTCCCATACAAAAAAAAATGGCCGCCATACATTTTATTTTTCACTCAGTTTTGTTTTGTTTTTTGTTTAGTTGTTATAAAGAAACTATCAGAGATGGGAAATATAGAGGTGAGAATATGATCGTGAGAAGAAATAAAATCTCGGAAGGTCAATTCTTCAACCTGGACCCCTTAGGGATCTCAATAACGGTGAGGTTTAGAGATGTACTTCTTTCACAAAATAATGAGTACTACCTTGGTACTTTTTGGAACAATTAAAAAAAACTTGGCTCTCATACAAAAAAAAACATGGCCACCATACTTTGCATTTTTCACTCATTTAGATGGTTGTTTCAAGGAAACTATTAGGAATGACAAAAACTGAACCCATTTTGACATTAAAGATGGCGGATGTCAATTAAGTTAAAAAGTCGTCATGGGTATCGATTTCGAGGTTTTCGGGGGTGTAGATTTCATATATGGCATCCATTTCGACATTACAGATGGCGGATGTCACTTTTTTCAAAAAGTCGTCATGGGTATCGTTTTCGAGGTTTTCGGGGGTGTAAATTTGGAAAATGGCATCCATTTTGAAATTCAAGATGGCGGAAGTCATTTATTTGCAAAAAGTCGTCATGGGTGTCGTCGTCGAGGTTTTTGGGGGTGTAGATTTCAAAAATGGCATTCATTTTGAAATTCAAGATGGCGGAAGTCACTTTTTTGAAAAAGTCGTCATGGGTACCGTTTTCGAGGTATTCGGGGGTGGGAATTTCAAAAATGGAATCCATTTTGAAATTCAAGATGGCGGATGTCACTTATGTGCAAAAAGTCGTCATGGGTGTCGTTGTCGAGGTTTTTGGGGGTGTAGATTTCAAAAATGGCATCTATTTTGAAATTCAAGATGGCGGATGTCACTTATTCGCAAAAAGTCGTCATGGGTGTCGTTTTCGAGATTTTCGGGGGTGTAGATTTCAAAAATGGCATCCATTTTGACATTAAAGATGGCGGATGTCACGTTTTTGCAAAAAGTCGTCATGGGTATCGATTTCGAAGTATTCGGGGGTGTAGATTTCAAAAATGGCATCCATTTTGAAATTCAAGATGGCGGAAGTCACTTTTTGCAAAAAGTCGTCATGGGTATCGTTTTCGAGGTGTTCGGGGGTGTAGATTTCAAAAATGGCATCAATTTTGAAATTTAAGATGGCGGATGTCACTTTTTTGCAAAAAGTCGTCATGGGTGTTGTTGTCGAGGTTTTCGGGGGTGTAGATTTCAAAAATGGCATCCATTTTGAAACTCAAGATGGCGGAAGTCACTTTTTTGCAAAAAGTCATCATGGATGTCGTTTTCGAAGTTTTTGAGGTCGTAAAGTCATCGCAAAAATGAAACCCATCCAAAAAATACTCTCGCGGGCCGCATGCGGCCCGCGCACCGCCCAAAATACTAGTTCATAATATATACAGCTAAATTACCACTGACTGACTGACTCACTGACTCATTTAGATAGTTGTTTAGAGGGTTGGAGAAGTGATGGGAAAAAAATAATTATAGATTTGTATAGAGATGGAAAATTTATCGAGAGGAAAAATCCCAAAATTGACCTGAACGTAACCTGGATCTGGATCCTCAACGGATCTCAGAAAAAGTGAGGTTTAGGGGTATACTGTTTGAACAAAGTAGAGAGAACTACCTTGGTCCTTTTTGAAAAAATAAAAAAAAACATGGCTCCCATACAAAAAAACATGGCCGCCATACAAATTTGACATGCTTATAACTTCGAAACGGTTATACTTAGGTATAAACTGTTTGAACAAAAGTTATAGCCAATCGATAGAGGCAACTGCCGGTGATGACGAAAATCCAAGATGGCGGATCCAAGATGGCCGCCATTTTTCAAAATGGTCCGAGAGGGCTGATTTTTTGCATCCGGGGGTTTTTGGGGTCCCTTATTTCATTGGCGAAAAAAAAATTTGAAAAAGTTTTTTTTTAAAGATGGCCGCCATACATTGAATCTTTTTCATCTTTAGAGAGTTGTTTTGAGGAAACTATTAGCAATAACGAAACACTGATTGCAGAGTCGTGTATAAATAAAACAGTGGTTTAAGGAATAAATGATGAAACTTCGGAAGGTCAACTCCTCATATTGGACCCCCAACGGATCTCAAAAACGGTGGGGTTTGGAGGTGTGCTTTTTTCACAAAATATTGAGTACTACCTTGGCACTTTTTGAAAACGTTAAAAAAAATCATAGCTCTCATACAAAAAAACATGGTTGCCATACAAATTAGTCGTTGTACTTAGGTATGAAATTTTTGAACAGCAGTTGTAGCCAATTTACTGAACCGATTTCGAATTTTTTTTCATTACTGGAATCGGTATTTAATACTCAATGATAGTTGTTATGTATTCTACTCAATTATAGTACAAGTTCAACCCAATATTTCGAAAATTGTAAAAAAAGTCGGCAAAAAATGCAAATTTTCGACCTTTGAGACGCATGCGCTGACTACATAGTGCATAATACATAAAAAGGATGTAACACAAAAATAACCGGCTTTACTTTGTCTACATAAAAGTCCGCGACAGCATATGTCTATCTCCTAAGGTTTTTGAACTATGACAGTTTTTATAACTATAATTAGAGAGCGAAATAGTAGGTATTTTTCAAATGTTTTTTTACAAATAGTGTATCAATCCTTATCCAAATAAACACTTTTGTTAGCTTGGTCATTTCATACAGATCAAAATTGTCATTCACATCAAATAGTTTCAACGGATAGTTTCGAAGATATCGTAAGATTAAAATTACAACGCAATAAGAAATATTGCCGCTGTAGTAACTGTGTACATAACGCCATACATTGAATCTTTTTCATTTTTAGAGAGTTGTTTTGAAGAAACTATTAGCAATAATGAAAAACTGATTGCAGATTCGTATATAAATAAATAAGTGGTTTAAGAAATACATGATGAAACTTCGGAAGGTCAACTCCTCATATTGGAGCCCCAACGGATCTCAAAAACGGTGCGGTTTAGAGATGTACTTTGTTCAAAAGATATTGTGTACTACCTTGGCACTTTTTGAAAACGTTAAAAAAAACCATAGCTCCCATACAATAAGACATGGTCGCCATACAAATTAGTCGAAGTACTTAGATATGAAATTTTTAAACAGCAGTTGTAGCCAATTTACTGAACCGATTTCGAATTTTTTTACATTTCTGGAATCGGTATTTAATACTCAATGATAATTGCTATGTATTCTTCTCAATTATAGTACAAGTTCAACCTAATATTTTGAAAATTGTAAAAAAAGTCGGCAAAAAATGCAAATTTTCGACCTTTGAGACGCATGCGCTGACTACATAGTGCATAATACATAAAAATGATGTATCACAAAAATGACCGGCTTTATCTTGTCTACATAAAAGTCCGCGACAGCATATGTCTATGTCCTAAGGTTTTTGAACTATGACCGTTTTAATAACTATAATTAGAGAGCGAAATAGTAGGTATTTTTCAAAACTATTTTGACAAATAATGTATGAATCCTTATTCAAATAAACACTTTAATTAGCTTGGTCATTTCATACAGATCAAAATTGTCATTCACATCAAATAATTTCAACGGATAGTTTCGAAGATATCGTAAGATTAAAATTACAACGCAATAAAAAATATTGCCGCGGTTGTAACTGTGTACATATTCTGTGCCATGACTTCTATTTATATCTAGAATACAAAGCTTTACTTTATCTTAGATAGATAAGGTATTTAAGATTGAGATAAGAGCAAGTTTTGTCTTAGTTACAGTAAAAGCTATATTTGAGATTGAACTATACCTACACCGCTCGAATACGACTTGCCATACCCTTCAAGTAGAAAGCGGAAGCACTATTTTGAACCTTATTATTATAGCAATAAAATTGATTAAATTCATCATTCAGCCTATACTTACCAGTATAGGGAAGTTATGCAAAAGCCGAACACCCGCCCGCCGACCTCATGCCTCCCGCGCGCACTCTACGCCCGTGTTCAATAGTACTCAATAGGTAGGTACTACGGTTATTTTTTTGGGATGGAAACTGTTGTACGATTAGTGCTAAAGTCGCGTTTTTAATATAGCCGCCATACATTGGTTCTTATTCATCCTTAGATGATTGTTTTGAGGAAACCATTTGCAATGACAATAAACTGATGGCAGATTCGTATAAAGATGGAATAATGGTTTTAGAACAAAATGGTGAAACCTCCGAAGGTCATGTCTTGGTATTGGACCCCCAAGGGATCTCGAAAACGGTGGGGTTTAGAGATGTCCTTTTTTCACAAGATATTGAGTACTACCTTGGTACTTTTTGGAACAATTAAAAAAAACATGAGTCCCATACAAAAAAAAAATGGCCGCCATACAAATTGGACGTTTTACTTAGGAACGCCATACATTGCCTCTTTGACTCATTTAGATCGTTGTTTGGAGGAAACCATTAGCAATGACAAAAAGCTGAATGCAGATTCATATAAAGATAGAATAATGATTTAAGGAAAAAATGGTGAAACTTCCGAAGGTCATCTCTTGGTATTGGACCTCCAACGGATCTCGGAAACGGTGGGGTTTAGAGATGTATTCTTTTCACAAAATGTAGAGTACTACCTTGGTACTTTTTGGAACAATTAAAAAAAACATGGCTCCCATACAAAAAAAAAATGGCCGCCATACAAATCAGACGTTTTGCTTAGATACGCCATACATTGCATTTTTTATTTATTAAGATGGTTGTTTGGAGGAAACCATATGAGATAAGGAAAAATTCAATATAAGGATGATCGATGGAAACAATGGTGAAATCTCGGAACGTTGACTCCTGGACCTGGACCCTCAAGGGATCTCTAAAACGGTGGGGTTTAGAGATGTACTTTCTTTACAAAATATTGAGTACTACCTTGGTACTTTTTGGAACAATTAAAAAAAATATGGCTCCCATGCAAATAAAAAATGGCCGCCATACATTTTATTTTTCATTCGTATAGATAGTTGTTTTAAGGAAACTATAAGTGATGGGAAAAAACTGATTATAGGTTCGTATAGAGATGACAAAATGAACAAAAAAAAGAAGCCCGAATCTCGGAAGGTTAATTCTTCAACCTGAAGTCCTAAGGGATCTCAAAAACGATGGGGTTTAGAGATGTACTTTCTTTACAAAATATTAGGTACCACCTTGGTACAAAAGTCGTCATGGGTATCGTTTTCGGGGTTTTCGGGGGTGGAGATTTCAAAAATGACATCCATTTTGACATTAAAGATGGCGGATGTCACTTTTTTGACAAAAGTCATCATGGGTATCGTTTTCGAGGTTTTCCGGGGTGTAGATTTCAAAAATGGCATCCATTTTGACATTAAAGATGGCGGATGTCACTTTTTTGCAAAAAGTCGTCATGGGCATCGTTTTCGAGGTATTCGGGGGTGTAGATTTCAAAAATGGCATCCATTTTGAAATTCAAGATGGCGGATGTCACTTATTTTCAAAAAGTCGTCATGGGTGTCGTTGTCGAGGTTTTTCGGGGTGTAGATTTCAAAAATGGCATCCGTTTTGAAATTCAAGATGGCGGATGTCACTTTTTTGCAAAAAGCCGTCATGGGTGTCGTTGTCGAGGTTTTAGGGGGTGTAGATTTCAAAAATGACATCCATTTTGAAATTCAAGATGGCGGAAGTCACTTTTTTGCAAAAAGTCGTCATGGATGTCGTTTTCGAAGTTTTTAGGGTCGTAAAGTCGTCACCAAAGTAAATTCTAAATAAAAAACACCCTCGCGGGCCGCATGCGGCCCGCGCACCGCCCAAAATACTAGTTCATATTATATAAAGTTAAATTACCACTGACTGACTGACTGACTGACTGACTCACTCACTTAGATAGTTGTTTAGAGGGAAGGAGAAGTGATGGGAAAAAAATAATTATAGATTTGTATAGAGATGAGAAATTCATCGGGAGGAAAAATCCCAAAATTGACCTGAACGTAACCTGGACCTGGATCCTCAACGGATCTCAGAAACGGTAGGGTTTAGAGGTGTACTGTTCGAACAAAGTAGAGAGTACTACCTTGGTACTTTTTGGAAAAATCAAAAAAAACATGGCTCCCATACAAAAAAACATGGCCGCCATACAAATTTGACATGCTTATAACTTCGAAACGGTTATACTTAGGTATGAACTGTTTGAACAAATGTTATAGCCAATCGATAGGAGCAACTGCCTATGATGACAAAAATCCAAGATGGCGGATCCAAGATGGCCGCCATTTTTCAAAATGATCCGAGGGGGCTGATTTTTTGCATCCGGGGGTTTTTGGGGTCCTTCATTTTATTGGCGAAAAAAAATTTTGAAAAAGTTTTTTTTTAAAGATGGCCGCCATACATTGAATCTTTTTCATCTTTAGAGAGTTGTTTTGAGGAAACTATTAGCAATAACGAAAAACTGATTGCAGATTCGTATATAAATACAATAGTGGTTTAAAGAATAAATGACGAAACTTCGGAAGGTCAACTCCTCATATTGGACCCCCAACAGATCTCAAAAACGGTGGGGTTTAGAGATGTGCTTTCTTCACAAGATATTGAGTACTACCTTGGCACTTTTTGAAAACGTTAAAAAAATCATGACTCTCATACAAAAAAACATGGTCGCCATACAAATTAGTCGTTGTACTTAGGTATGAAATTTTTGAACAGCAGTTGTAGCCAATTTACTGAACCGATTTCGAATTTTTTTTCATTACTGGAATTGGTATTTAATACTCAATGATAATTGCTATGTATTCTACTCAATTATAGTACAAGTTCAACCTAATATTTCGAAAATTGTAAAAAAAGTCGGCAAAAAATGCAAATGTTCGACCTTTGAGACGCATGCGCTGACTACATAGTGCATAATACATAAAAATTAAGTACTACAAAAATAACCGGCTTTACTTGGTCTACATAAAAGTCCGCGACAGCATATGTCTATCTCCTAAGGTTTTTGAACTATGACAGTTTTTATAACTATAATTAGAGAGCGAAATAGTAGGTATTTTTCAAATGTTTTTTTACAAATAGTGTATCAATCCTTATCCAAATAAACACTTTAATTAGCTTGGTCATTTCATACAGATCAAAATTGTCATTCACATCAAATAATTTCAACGGATAGTTTCGAAGATATCGTAAGATTAAAATTACAACGCAATAAAAAAATATTGCCGCTGTAGTAACTGTGTACATATTCTGTGCCATGACTTCTATTTATAACGTAGGTACATGGTATCTAAGATAGATAAGGTATTTAAGATTGAGATAAGAGCAAGTTTTGTCGTAGTTACAGTAAAAGCTATATTTGAGATTGAACTATACCTACACCGCTCGTATACGACTTGCCATATTCTTGAAGTAGAAAGCGGAAGCACTATTTTGAACCTTATAGTCATGGAAATAAAATTGATAAAATTCATCATTCAGCCTATACTAAGGGAAGTTATGCAAAATCCGAACACCCGCCTGCCGACCTCATGCCTCCCGCGCGCACCCTACGTCCGTGTTCAATAGTACTCAATAATACGGTTTTTTTTTAGGATGGAAACTGTTGTACTTTAATATGGCCGCCATACATTGATTCTTTTTCATCTTTAGATAATTGTTTTGAGGAAACCATTTGCAATGACAATAAACTGATGGCAGATTCGTATAAACATGAAATAATGATTTTAGAAAAAATTGGTAAAACCTCCGAAGGTCAACTCCTGGTATTGGACCCCCAAGGGATCTCGAAAACGGTGGAGTTTAGGTATGTACTTTCTTCGCAAAATATTGAGTACTACCTTGGTACTTTTTGGAACAATTAAAAAAAACATGGCTCCCATACAAAATAAATGGCCGCCATACATTTTATTTTTCACTCAGTTTTGTTTTGTTTTTTGTTTAGTTGTTATAAGGAAACTATCAGAGATGGGAAATATAGAGGTGAGAATATGATCGTGAGAAGAAATGAAATCTCGGAAGGTCAATTCTTCCACCTGGACCCCTAAGGGATCTCAATAACGGTGAGGTTTACAGATGTACTTCTTTCACAAAATATTGAGTACTACCTTGGTACTTTTTGGAACAATTAAAAAAAACTTGGCTCTCATACAAAAAAAACATGGTCGCCATACATTGCATTTTTCACTCATTTAGATGGTTGTTTCAAGGAAACTATTAGGAATGACAAAAAACTGAACCCATTTTGACATTAAAGATGGCGGATGTCACTTTTGTTAAAGTCGTTATAGGTATCGAAATCGAGGTTTTCGGAGGTGTAGATTTCATAAATGGCATCCATTTCGACATTACAGATGGCGGATGTCACTTTTTTCAAAAAGTCGTCATGGGTATCGTTTTCAAGGTTTTCGGGGGTGTAAATTTGGAAAATGGCATCCATTTTAAAATTCAAGATGGCGGATGTCACTTCTTTCCAAAAAGTCGTCATGGGTATCGTTTTCGAAGTATTCGGGGGTGTAGATTTCAAAAATGGCGTCCATTTTGAAATTCAAGATGGCCGATGTCACTTATTTGCAAAAAGTCGTCATGGGTGTCGTTGTCGAGGTATTCGGGGGTGTAGATTTCAATAATGGCGTCCATTTTGAAATTCAAGATGGCGGAAGTCACTTTTTTGGAAAAAGTCGTCATGGGTATCGTTTTCGAGGTTTTCGGGGGTGTAGATTTCCAAAATGGCATCCATTTTGACATTAACCCTATACTTGGCAGGATTTTTTTTTCTTAAAATATGTATGTTTTCTGTGTAATATGGATTACTAGACGTATAAACATGGTAAAAAAAATATTTTATAAAATCTATAATATTTACTTTTTATTTTAGAGAATGTATCCTGCAAGACACACTGCCAAGTTGGTAGCAATCTACAAACAAAAATAATTGTATCTAAGTGGATACACTGCCATGTGTGCCATAAATAAGTTATTTGTAATATTTTATATATTTTATTCATAAAACAGCTTTACATAATTAGGAGATCACAATGTTATACTTGTTTCACAATAACTACTTTATAAGTTTTACAAATTAAATAAATTGAGCATATCAACAGTCTCAAAGTTTGCTGTAACATTTAGAAAAATAATCAAATAAATCAACAGTCTCACTATTATAGAACTTGAAGTTCTGGTAATTATATTTTTATATAAGCATAATACTACACTTATTACTATTAAGTAACACTTTACTGTTAACTATTACAAAAATGAGATCATATTATTCTATCATACGAGGTTATTACTTTGAATGGAAAGCTAGAAAGCAATTGCGCTCTGGCAAAAAACACAGCCTCAAGTTACATTTTTGGCAAAATACTTTCGTCTGTCCTTTGGTGCAATATTTGCACCTTCCTTTGGATGAAAATGTGGGAAGATGACCACATTGATCAAACCGAACTGCGTCAACAGGCCTTTCAGCTGATGGGTTTTTGATAACAGGTACTGCAGTAGAGGGTACGTTTGTTACGTGGCTAGTTCTTCCTAATTTCAGAAGGCTTTTGTAAACATCAAGTCGAAACTTTTTGAGGCTAATCGGTTTCATCTTTTGCAGCTCGTTGCTATTATTGCCATATATATTGCGACGTCGCGTCTTTTCAAAATCACGTCGGTACATCAACCAAGCGTTATTCATTGATATATCTATCATTTGTGCAATTAGTGGCAAATACCATCGGTGACCTTTAAATGGTGTTCTATAAAGTGCAACCAACATGTCGGCCAAATCAACACCACCCATGTTCAAATTATATTCCTTTACTATGTTTGGACACGTCACAGGCATTTTTCTTCTCTCTTCTTTCTTATATCGCATTACAACCTGTACAGGTCGAGCTTCCACAAATGTGCTTGCTGCGGTCACACATTTGTTGTCAAACCATTTCACAACTACAACCTTATTTTTGTTGCATTGCACCTGCGCATAAGAGCCTCTGCCTTTTTTCTTTAAATTTTTATCAGTAGGCAGTTTCTGTTCAGCTCCTCGCAATCTGTTTTGCCTAATTGTCCCCAAAGCAAATATTCCATACTGGTTACGTAAATATTGCAGAAGCTCAATAGAGGTAAAGAAGTTGTCGAAGCACAACACCTTGCATGCGGGTTGGTGAATAGACTGAGCTAAAGCCAAAACGACTTTCGACCCTAAGCCCATGCTATTTTCTTCGTCACTTAATCGGTGAAATCGGAAAGTGTCATCTCCTCCAAATAGCAAAAAGTCGTAAACGATACCTGAAACTCCTGCTCGTACAAAGATTTTAAATCCCCATTTTTTGGGCTTGTTTTTTATGTATTGTTTCCGACTTCCCGCTCTATTTCCTTTGTGAGGTACCATCATTTCGTCGATACTGAATCGCGACTCTTCTTCGATCTTCAAACAGTTGGCACGTATTGCTTGAAGAAGCGGCCGAACTTTATAATATCGATCACCGTCATCTTTAAAATTGTCGTTACAGTGAAGGTAACGTCTTATCATCTGGAATTTTTTCAACGTCATTATGTCAGCAACATTATTATATCGGCATTCAGTGGACCAGTAATCTGTATAAGCTGGCAACTTTGCAACTCCCATGAATATCAAAATTGCCAAGAAATCTTTGATGTCATCTTCTGTCAAATTTATCGATGTACCCTTCACTTGAGTACTGTACAGATTTGTTTGTTCAGTAAGTAGAGATATGATATTATCAGAGAAAAATAGTTTGAAATAGTCAATAGGAGTGAATCCCTCATTTGATGTTTCAAATAATACATCTTCGATTTCTGCTGCGCCACTAAATTTTTTGCTGGTCCAATTTAACATCAATTTCTTTCGTTTTATCGGTTTATTTTTTGGCAAGTCTTTTGCCAGGGCTGTGACTTTTTTAGATCGCGTAGCTGTAGATGGTGAAGGAACGCATAATGGTGATGGCATTTGTTCATAGCTAGTCGAAGCGATGGCTTGCGGTGATTGGACAGATGAGACTGCCAACGGCGAAGGTGGGTGTGTAAATGATTTTAACTGATTGAGGCATTTGTTACCATGATGTAGAACTCCAGATTGGTTTGGTGACAGAATTGAGGGAGAGCTTGCAGTTTCTAATGCTGGTGATGGCAGAAACGATTGTAAGGATGTTGAAGCTAACACGTTATCTATTTCTTCATCTTCATCTGAATTCAACAGATTCAAATTTAAAAGCGACGATGGCAATGATGGAGCTGGTGAACTGCTACCAGAGTGTGTTTGAAAATGATATGGATAGTGTTGTAACTCATCGGCAGATGAGTCACTGTCTTCTAAGTCTGATTTAGCCCCCACCTTGGGAACAAGAGCAAGTATTTTTTGAGCTCTGCTATTTATTTGACGATTGTGTGGTTGAACCTGCAGATCAAAATACAATTCAAATTAGAGATTACAAATAAAACAACAGTGCTAAGTATACTAGCAAAGCTAATATATATATCAATATATAGTAAACATATATACATACATTTATACATACAAACGCCAAATGTTCCCCTTAGACTCTGAGATCTTCGCTCCCTTCGCTCGCTCGATCAAATATTAACAAAACTTAAGAATACTATAATAAAATAATAAAATTGTCGTAATAAACTTGTTGATTAAACAAAATTTATTTTACCAACATGATTTCATACGTAACGGGCAGTGTATCTCCTCAGATACTAAGCAAATGTTTGCAAATTTACTGCGTACTTGGCAGTGTGCTCCTACAGATACATTCGGGAAAATGGGTAAATTACAAACTATAAAGACCCAGTTTCAATAAAAAAACACATACGCATAAAGTAACGTTTGTGACACATAATATTAGTAAATAATTTTAGCAAATCATTTGGAAATTCTTAAATAAATCTATTTTTTTACCTTCCGTGAAGTAGACGCCTGCGCACGGTTCGCCATCTTGCGAGCTACTGTCATTTCAGTTTTGCCAACAGCAAGAAAATATTTTTTTACTAATTATATACATTATTAGCTTTTATATTGTGCAAAAAAATATATCACAACACATTGTCAATAGTCTCAATATTTTTTTTAAATCTATGTTTCTTTACAGATACAATGCCAAGTATAGGGTTAAAGATGGCGGATGTCACTTTTTTCAAAACGTCGTTATGGGTGTCGTCGTCGAGGTTTTTGGGGGTGTAGATTTCAAAAATAGCATCCATTTTGAAATTCAAGATGGCGGATGTCACTTTTTTGCAAAAAGTCGTCATGGGTGTCGTTGTCGAGGTTTTAAGGGGTGTAGATTTCAAAAATGACATCCATTTTGAAATTCAAGATGGCGGATGTCACTTTTTTTCAAAAAGTCGTCATGGGTGTCGTTGACGAGGTTTTTGGGGGTGTAGATTTCAAAAATGGCATCAATTTTGAAATTCAAAATGGCGGATGTCACTTTTTTGCAAAAAGTCGTCATGGGTGTCGTTGTCGAGGTTTTAAGGGGTGTAGATTTCAAAAATGACATCCATTTTGAAATTCAAGATGGCGGAAGTCATATTTTTTGCAAAAAGTCGTCGTGGGTATCGTTGTCAAGGTTTTTGGGGGTGTAGATTCCAATAATGGCATCAATTTTGAAATTCAAGATGGCGGATGTCACCTTTTTGCAAAAAGTCGTCATGGGTATCGTTTTCGAGGTTTTCGGGGGTGTAAATTTGGAAAATGGCATCCATTTTGAAATTCAAGATGGCGGAAGTCATTTTTTTGCTAAAAGTCGTCATGGGTGTCGTCGTCGAGGTTTTTGGGGGTGTAGATTTCAAAAATGGCATCCATTTTGAAATTCAAGATGGCGGACGTCAGTTTTTGTACTATTCATAGAAATATAAAAAAATGAATTCTTTTTGAGAAAATTAAAATGTTTTTTTTGAAAATTGGCACTAAAAAAAAATTTTTTTTGAAAAACTTTTTTACACAAACAACAATCGCGGGCCGCATGCGGCCCGCGCACCGCCCAAAATACTAGTTCATATTATATAAAGTTAAATTACCACTGACTGACTGACTGACTCACTCACTTAGATAGTTGTTTAGGGGGAAGGAGAAGTGATGGGAAAAAAATAATTATAGATTTGTATAGAGATGAAAAATTTATCGAGAGGAAAAATCCCAAAATCTTGAAAAGTCTACTCCTCAACCTGGACCCCTAATGGATCTCAAAAACGGTGAGGTTTAGGGGTATACTGTTTGAACTAAATAGAGAGTACTACCTTGGTACTTTTTGGAAAAATCAAAAAAAACATGGCTCCCATACAAAAAAACATGGCCGCCATACAAATTTGACATGCTTATAACTTCGAAACAGTTATACTTAGGTATAAACTGTTTGAACAAAAGTTGTAGCCAATCAATAGGGGCAACTGCCTATGATGACAAAAATCCAAGATGGCGGATTCAAGATGGCGGCCATTTTTCAAAATGGTCCGAGGGGGCTGATTTTTTGCATCCGGGGGTTTTTGGGGTCCCTTATTTCATTGGCGAAAAAAAATTTTGAAAAAGTTTTTTTTTAAAGATGGCCGCCATACATTGAATCTTTTTCATGTTTAGAGAGTTGTTTTGAGGAAACTATTAGCAATAACGAAAAACTAACTGCAGATTCGTATATTAATACAATAGTGGTTTAAGGAATAAATGATGAAACTTCGGAAGGTCAACTCCTCATTTTGGACCCCCAACGGATCTCAAAAACGGTGGTGTTTAGAGATGTACTATGTTCACAAGATATTGAGTACTACCTTGGCACTTTTTGAAAACGTTAAAAAAAATCATGACTCTCATACAAAAATACATGGTCGCCATACAAATTAGTCAAAGTACTTAGGTATGAAATTTTTGAACAGCAGTTGTAGCCAATTTACTGAACCGATTTCGAATTTTTTTTCACTACTGGAATCGGTATTTAATACTCAATGATAATTGCTATGTATTCTACTCAATTATAGTACAAGTTCAACCTAATATTTCGAAAATTGTAAAAAAAGTCGGCAAAAAATGCAAATTTTCGACCTTTGAGACGCATGCGCTGACCACATAGTGCATAATACTTCAAAATGATGTACTACAAAAATGACCGGCTTTACCGGGTCTACATAAAAGTCCGCGACAGCATATGTCTATGTCCTATGGTTTTTGAACTATGACCGTTTTTATAACTATAAATCGAGAGCGAAATAGTAGGTATTTTTCAAAACTATTTTGACAAATAATGTATCAATCCTTATCCAAATAAACACTTTAATTAGCTTGGTCATTTCATATAGATCAAAATTGTCATTCACATCAAATAATTTCAACGGATAGTTTCGAAGATATCGTAAAATTAAAATTACAACGCAATAAAAAAATATTGCCGCTGTAGTAACTGTGTACATATTCTGTGCCATGACTTCTATTTATAACGTAGGTACACTAGAATACAAAGCTTTACTTTATCTAAGATAGATAAGGTATTTAAGATTGAGATAAGAGCAAGTTTTGTCGTAGTTACATCAAAAGCTATATTTGAGATTGAACTATACCTACACCGCTCGTATCCTTGAAGTAGAAAGCGGAAGCACTATTTTGAACCTTATTGTCATAGAAATAAAATTGATAAAATTCATCATTCAGCCTATACTTAGGGAAGTTATGCAAAATCCGAACACCCGACCTCATGCCTCCCTCGCGCACTCTATGCCCGTGTTCAATAGTACTCAATAATACGGTTTTTTTAGGATGGAAACTGTTGTACTTTAATATGGCCGCCATACATTGATTCTTTTTCATCTTTAGATAATTGTTTTGAGGAATCCATTAGCAATGACGAAAAACTGAATGCAGATTCGTATAAAGATGGAATAATGATTTTAGGATTAAATGGTGAAATCTCCGAAGGTCCACTCCTGGTATTGAACCCCCGACGGATCTCGAAAACGGTGGGGATTAGAGATGTACTTTATTCACAAAATATTGAGTACTACCTTGGTACTTTTTGGAACAATTAAAAAAAACATAGCTCCCATACAAAAAAAAAATGGCCGCCATACAAATTAGACGTTACTTAGATACGCCATACATTGTGTTTTTCATTTATTTAGATGGTTGTTTGGAGGAAACCATATGAGATAAGGAAAAATTGAATATAAGGATGATCGATGGAAACAATGGTGAAATCTCGGAAGGTTGACTCCTGGACCTGGACCCTCAAGGGATCTCGAAAACGGTGGGGTTTAGAGATGTACTTTCTTTACGAAATATTGAGTACTACCTTGGTACTTTTTGGAACAATTAAAAAAAATATGGCTCCCATGCAAATAAAAATGGCCACCATACATTTTATTTTTCACTCTTATAGATAGTTGTTTTAAGGAAACTATAAGTGATGGGAAAAAACTGATTGTAGGTTCGTATAGAGATGTATAAATGAACAAAAAAAGAAGCCCGAATCTCGGAAGGTCAATTCTTCAACCTGAAGTCCTAAGGGATCTCGAAAACGGTGGGGCTTAGAGATGTACTTTCTTTACAAAATATTAAGTACCACCTTGGTACAAAAGTCGTCATGGGTATCGTTTTCGGGGTTTTCGGGGGTGTAGATTTCAAAAATGACATCCATTTTGACATCAAAGATGGCGGATGTCACTTTTTTGCGAAAAATCGTCATGGGTGTCGTCGTCGAGGTTTTTGGGGGTGCAGATTTCAAAAATGGCATCCATTTTGAAATTCAAGATGGCGGATGTCACTTTTTTGCAAAAAGTCGTTATGGGTGTCGTTGTCGAGGTTTTTAGGGGTGCAGATTTCAAAAATGGCGTCCATTTTGAAATTCAAGATGGTGGAAGTCACTTTTTTGCAAAAAGTCGTCATGGGTGTCGTCGTCGAGGTTTTTGGGGGTGTAGATTTCAAAAATGGCATCAATTATGGAATTTAAGAAACAATTTTATTTTAGAAGTATTTTTTTTTATATAAATTTTTTTTTTTTTACTTGTCTGTTAAAAAAACAAATCGCGGGCCGCATGCGGCCCGCGCACCGCCCAAAATACTAGTTATACTATATAAAGTTAAATTACCACTGACTTATTGACTGACTGACTGACATAGAGAAATGTTTGGGACAACTGGGGGGTATAGGGGAAAAAGTGAATATAGGGTCATATAGGGGGTGGTTCAAAACCTCTGGGAAAAATCCGAAATTGGAAAAAAGTCGTACCCTGATGGTGAGATGCCCTCGTATCTCGAAAACGATAAATAATTTTACTAAAGCAGTTGAACTAAAAATTGATAAAACCCTGGGACCTTTTTGGAGAATTGAAAAAAAACATGGCCGCCGAACAAAAAAACATGGCCGCCATACAAAATTGAAACGTCAATAGCTCGGAAACGGTAAAACTTTAATAACAAGTGTTTGACCAAATGTCATAGGGAATCAAGAGATGTACCTGGTGGGGTCGATGAAAATTCAAGATGGCGGATTCAAAATGGCCGCCATTTTTCAAAATGGTCCGAGGGGGCTGATTTTTTGCATCCGGGGGTTTTTGGGGTCCCTGATTTCATTGACGAAAAAAAATTTTGAAAAAGTTTTTTTTTAAAGATGGCCGCCATACATTTTTTATTTTTCATCTTTAGACGATTGTTTTGAGGAAACTATTTGCAATGACAATTAACCGATGGCAGATTCGTATAAATATGGAATAATGATTTTAGGATTAAATGGTGAAACCTCCGAAGGTCAACTCCTGGTATTGGACCCCCGATGGATCTCGAAAACGGTGGGGCTTAGAAATGTACCTTCCTCACAAAATATTGAGTACTACCTTGGTACTCTTTGGAACAATTAAAAAAAACATGGGTCCCATACAAAAAAAAATGGCCGCCATACAAATTGGACGTTTTACTTAGGCACGCCATACATTGCTTCTTTCACTCATTTAGATCGTTGTTTGGAGGAAACCATTAGCAATAACAAAAAGCTGAATGCAGATTCATATAGAGATAGAATAATGATTTAAAGAAAAAGTGGTGAAACTTCCGAAGGTCATCTCCTGGTATTGGACCTCCAACGGATCTCGAAAACGGTGGGGTTTAGAGATGTACTTTCTTCACAAAATTTTGAGTACTACCTTGGTACTTTTTGGAACAATTAAAAAAAACATAGCTCCCATACAAAAAAAAAATGGCCGCCATACAAATTGGACGTTTTTCTTAGGCACGCCATACATTAAGTCTTTGACTCATTTAGATAGTTATGTTGTTTTGAGGAATCCATTAGCAATGACAAAAAACTGAATGCAGATTCGTATAAAGATAAAATAATGATTTTAGGATTAAATGGTGAAACCTCCGAAGGTCCACTCCTGGTATTGAACCCCGACGGATCTCGAAAACGGTGGGGCTTAGAGATGTACTTTCTTCACAAAATTTTGAGTACTACCTTGGT
This sequence comes from Hypomecis punctinalis, assembly GCA_949316475.1. Lineage (NCBI taxonomy): Eukaryota > Metazoa > Arthropoda > Insecta > Lepidoptera > Geometridae > Hypomecis > Hypomecis punctinalis. The sequence continues at coordinate 13,594,288 of OX438819.1, read as the reverse complement.
ACTTTTTGGAACAATTAAAACAAACATAGCTCCCATACAAAAAAAAAATGGCCGCCATACAAATTAGACGTTTTACTTAGATACGCCATACATTGCATTTTTCATTTATTTAGATGGTTGTTTGGAGGAAACCATATGAGATAAGGAAAAATTGAATATAGGGATGATCGATGGAAACAATGGTGAATTCTCGGAAGGTTGACTCCTGGACCTGGACCCTCAAGGGATCTCGAAAACGGTGGGGCTTAGAGATGTACTTTCTTTACGAAATATTGAGTACTACCTTGGTACTTTTTGGAACAATTTAAAAAAATATGGCTCCCATACAAATAAAAAATGGCCGCCATACATTTTATTTTTCACTCGTATAGATAGTTGTTTTAAGGAAACTATAAGTGATGGGAAAAAACTAATTGTAGGTTCGTATAGAGATGACAAAATAACAAAAAAAGAAGCCCGAATCTCGGAAGGTCAATTCTTCAACCTGAAGTCCTAAGGGATCTCAAAAAGGGTTTAGAGATGTACTTTCTTTACAAAATATTAGGTACCACCTTGGTACAAAAGTCGTCATGGGTATCGTTTTCGGGGTTTTCGGGGGTGGAGATTTCAAAAATGACATCCATTTTGACATTAAAGATGGCGGATGTCACTTTTTGCCAAAAGTCGTCATGGGTATCGTTTTCGGGGTTTTCGGGGGTGGAGATTTCAAACTTGACATCCATTTTGACATTAAAGATGGCGGATGTCACTTTTTTGACAAAAGTCGTCATGGGTATCGTTTTCGGGGTTTTCGGGGGTGGAGATTTCAAAAATGACATCCATTTTGACATTAAAGATGGCGGATGTCACTTTTTGCCAAAAGTCGTCATGGGTATCGTTTTCGGGGTTTTCGGGGGTGGAGATTTCAAACTTGACATCCATTTTGACATTAAAGATGGCGGATGTCACTTTTTTGACAAAAGTCGTCATGGGTATCGTTTTCAGGCTTTTCAGGGGTGGAGATTTCAAAAATGACATCCATTTTGACATTAAAGATGGCGGATGTCACTTTTTTGCCAAAAGTCGTCATGGGTATCGTTTTCGGGGTTTTCGGGGGTGGAGATTTCAAACTTGACATCCATTTTGACATTAAAGATGGCGGATGTCACTTTTTTGCTAAAAGTCGTCATGGGTATCGTTTTCGGGGTTTTCGGGGGTGGAGATTTCAAAAATGACATCCATTTTGACATTAAAGATGGCGGATGTCACTTTTTTGCCAAAAGTCGTCATGGGTATCGTTTTCGGGGTTTTCGGGGTCGGAGATTTCAAACTTGACATCCATTTTGACATTAAAGATGGCGGATGTCACTTTTTTGCCAAAAGTCGTCATGGGTATCGTTTTCGAGGTTTTCGGGGGTGTAGATTTCAAATATGACATCCATTTTGACATTAAAGATGGCGGATGTCACTTTTTTGCCAAAAGTCGTCATGGGTATCGTTTTCGGGGTTTTCGGGGGTGGAGATTTCAAAAATGACATCCATTTTGACATTAAAGATGGCGGATGTCACTTTTTTGCCAAAAGTCGTCATGGGTATCGTTTTCGGGGTTTTCGGGGGTGGAGATTTCAAACTTGACATCCATTTTGACATTAAAGATGGCGGATGTCACTTTTTTGGCAAAAGTCGTCATGGGTATCGTTTTCGAGGTTTTCGGGCGTGTAGATTTCAAAAATGACATCCATTTTGACATTAAAGATGGCGGATGTCACTTTTTTGCTAAAAGTCGTCATGGGTATCGTTTTCGGGGTTTTCGGGGGTGGAGATTTCAAAAATGACATCCATTTTGACATTAAAGATGGCGGATGTCACTTTTTTGACAAAAGTCGTCATGGGTGTCGTTTTCGATGTTTTCGGGGGTGTAGATTTCAAAAATGACATCCATTTTGACATTAAAGATGGCGGATGTCACTTTTTTGACAAAAGTCGTCATGGGTGTCGTTTTCGATGTTTTCGGGGGCGTAGATTTTAAAAATGACATCCATTTTGACATTAAAGATGGCGGATCTCACTTTTTTGACAAAAGTCGTCATGGGTATCGTTTTCGAGGTTTTCGGGGGTGTAGATTTCAAAAATGGCATCCATTTTGACATTAAAGATGGCGGATGTCACTTTTTTGCCAAAAGTCGCCATGGGTATCGTTTTCCAGGTTTTCGGGGGTGTAGATTTCAAAAATGACATCCATTTTGAAATTCAAGATGGCGGATGTTTCATTTTTGCAAAAAGTTGTCATGGATGTCGTTTTCTAAGTTTTTAGGGTCGTTAAGTCATCGCCAGAGTAAAATGTACATAGAAAAACCCTCGCGGGCCGCATGCGGCCCGCGCACCGCCCAAAATACTAGTAATATTATAAACGCGAAAGTTTGTATGTATGGATGTTTGTTACTCTTTCACGCAAAAACTACTCAACAGATTGAGATAAAACTTTGCAATAACTCACACACACTCGCTTATACATCAGAATAACACATAGGCTATAATTTATAAAGATATTGCGTAAAACGAAGTTCGCCGGGTCAGCTAGTTAGGTATATAATACTGGCTAGAAGTGATCGGTAACATTGTCGATGGAACGTCTGTAGCTATGTTGGATTAAGAAACCAATTTCGTTGGCTCCAACCAAATCGGAATGTCTATTAAGGGTTTACTATAAAAAAGGCTGGTACATTACAAGATGAGATAAGAAATTAATAAACTTTTTCGTTTATATTTCTTTTGATGGGGAATGCTCGTTGGTCAAATTTTGATGCTGTACCGTTACTGCAAGTGTTTACCAAACAGTGTCTAACTGTTACGCCGGCGATATATCAACGGTATGGTTATTTACATCAAACTGTCTGTCTTGTTTGATCTCAAGGTGAGATTGTACTTCTCTACGGAACTCCTGTGTATAAACTGTATAAATATGCATGAATTAGAATTAGAATCATTTATTGATGGATTGAGCTTAATACTAAAATTAAATATACAACAGTTTGTACAATAATAATTAGTACCGCAAAATACATCTCGTCATTTCACAATACACAATAGCAAAATTAAATTAAAAAATTGGTAAAATAAAAAAATAAATAACTAGGTATCTATTTCAGCAACAAGGTTAAATGCTGTGGAAAGGCCACCGAATACAAAATTAAATAATGTCGGAACAATACAAAATATCAAAAGTACAAAGTAAATACAAAGTACATGTAGGTACAGATGCGGTAAGATGCTAGTAAGAAATTAAACTGTATGGAGTCCTATTAAATACAATACAACACTTTATTGATACCACAATAAAATTACAATACAATAATGACACTTTATATTGATACCACAATAAAATAATTATTTTTCGAAAAACCACTTCCACCGTGAACAAAATTTGAATAGATTGCACGAATTGATGTGAAATCCATGTAAGTACCTATCTTTGGTTGATTTATCAAAAAGAGCTCAGCCGTTTTCGATAAAATTCAAATAGGACCACACCTCGGGAGTTACATATAGAGTATGCCCTTTGAAACAAAAAAAATACAAGTAGCGAAAATATCGGTGAATATACAAAAAAAAACATACAGACGAATATATGTAGTACCTACCTCATTCTTTTTGGAAGTCGGTAAAAAGAAACAAAAGTAACAGAAGAAAGAAAAAAAGGAGGTTTATCGCTAAAAGTGATCTCTTCCAGACAACCTTTTCGATTATTTTCCTCGAAACTTTCTAACATTCTAGCACTTGATCTATGTGAGAGGGAATTAACAAATAATTTCGCCCTTGCCGGTGCGGAACAACGGCATAAAGGGAGCTCTACGTCCAGCAGTAGGTTATCAACAGCTTATCAGATTGTTTTTCACACTCAAAGGTTTGGGTTTTAATTATAATTTATTTAAAGATCAATTACAAGGTATTTATTACATTTGTGACATTCAATTCAAAGTTATCTCACTGAGCTTATGTATTTCCCTAGTTACAACTACGAGGGACAAATCCGTATACAGGGTTATCCAGAATTGGTGTACAAAGCCGAAAGAAGTTGATTCAGACCATCATTAGGAACAACTTTTGCTATGTAGCAAACCCGGAATTCAAGAAAAAAACCTCAGCTTTTTCATACATTTTGTCGATGAAGACTTGCAATTTTGTATGGAACAGCTGATATCTTTTCTCGAATTCCCGGTCGGCCCCGTAGTAAAAGTTGTTCACGGTGATGGACTGAATCAACCCTCTCTCGGCTTAGTACAAAGCGAGCAGATAACCCTGTATAGCAAATGACTCCTTTTCGGGCAATCGCAAAAAGCCATTTTATCATCATGTAATCACATTTACCCTTGTTAAACGCATTTAGACTAGAAAAGTATTACAATAGGATTATACCGCGTTCGTGAATCTTTGTTCACATCATTGATAAAGCTTTCATAGATTAGTACGTTTGATAAGTAGATATTAGTTTTATTGCCTGATAGCTAAATAATTGGTTAAATGGATCCCGGAACGAGGATTTCCCGATACTGTTTGGTGCTCAAAGTTACTTTAATGGCAATTACTCCAAAAGATCCCTGTGCAGCGTGATGCTGTCTTCTATCAGTAGACTTCTATAAATAATATAATTAGTCCGTCAGATAGTTAGACAGGTATATTATCTTTTGTCAATTAAACAAAAATTGATAAAGATATAGCCCGTTAAAGTTCCGCGTGACGTCACGAGTGAACTACATATGTATAGACTTTTGTCAGAGATCGACGTCACAGATTGACGTCACGATCCCAACTCCCACAGAGTTCCCAACACCCGATCTTTGACAAAGCTTACCTTTGTCATTTATTGTTTGATTGACAAAAGAAAAAGTACGTGTTCAATAATTTTTCATAATCTAAATCACGGACTAATGATAATATTTTTTTTTTGCCTATTAAAAAAGAACATAACCAAACTACGCACTTATTTTATGGGGGAGAGGAATCTTCATAGTAATACGCGTGGGCGTGGCCTTAGGAGCGGGGGACGAAACTTAGGTGTTAAGAACACCTAAGTCGTAGTCGATATCCTCCGGGGAAATCGTGTGGTTTTCACAACTTACTTTAGGGGGAAAGAGTGGGTATTGGCATATAATAGTGGTGATCACCGAGGGTGCGAGGGTGTAATCGTGGATAAAGGGCCTGTCGAGAAAAACTAACCTTCTGCAATTAAGATAATACTTAGTGGCTAAATTCCTTTCACGAGTAAAGTATGCAACAGATTTTATCATCAAAACACCGAGAAGATTTTTCAATAAGTCTAACAGTCTACTCACCTTGCTATCACAATCACGCCATCCTTAATACAGTTCGACCAGCTTCATCAAAAGTTTCATGAGATCGCACGAGATATAAAATGTGTGCAGCAGGAGCTTATACCAAACGCGACGCAAGTCTACCAAGTACCAGCTTAGAAGTAACACAATGACGCATATCACGAGGCACCATAGTTTTCTCCGGTCACTTATAACCATCTGTAACGTTCACTGAAACGGGTAGTTGCCGAACGATTTTGAAGCTAAAAGTTTGAGTTTTAAGTTGAATTTTCATCGACGATTTGGGGCTTTTACACGCGATTTTCTTTAGCAACCTTTAAGACTACGTACTACGTAGTAAGCTTGAGTGATTTTTCTGTGCGACAGGAAAGATCCAACATTATAGTAAGTAGATAGAGCGAGTTGTTTTTCTATTTTTGAAATGATAAAAGGATATCTCACTGAACTATTTGACACGTGTTTTAAATTCCGAAGCTACGTCTTCCAACATCGCGCTTAAAACTCGCCACATGTCGCGTAAAACCTCACACATTTACTGAGTATTTTTTTCCACAATTTCCCTATATTCTCTAATGTGAAAACACGGGCATTAGGCGACAAATATTATCTTAAACTAGCCATGAGCAGGCAGATAAAGCCAATCAATACTCGGGGAGGCAGCAGGTAATCACCCATTAAAAGGGGACGAGTTAAATATATCGGAGAGGTTATTTATTTATGAAAAGGCTATGAGGCGAGGTGTCAAGCTTTTTTGTGTAGTGACCTATATTATATACGGTGTTGGTTTCGAGATTCTTTGAAGTCGGTGGTTAGTTTTTGAAAAGTGTGCGCGGTAAAGAAAACACTGATAATGGGAGAAATCTGTGAAACAGAACACCGAAGAAAATTCTGTCGTATTTGGATGGCTTATCTTTTCTTTTCAGATGATTAATTTATGTAGTAAGATAGAATATGATATAGTCTGAGACTTATGTCAAGCATTAGGACGTCCTGCAAGCATTCGGATGATGATGTAGCGAAATGAAGAAAGATGAAATCTGTTATTGTGTTAGGAGACTCTAGGGAGACTCTATTACATGACTCTATGACTAATACATACTTACACAGAATTAGAATTTTCTAATTATTCATAAGTAAATTTTGCGCAGCCCACAAAACTATTCTTGGTTTATGTCAATGAATACTAAAGGGATCATGAGGGTTGGGGTGTCGTTTAGTGTAACGAGCATTTAAAACTAGTACTTTGGGTTGGCTCACAAGTTTCAGGTAGGTTAAATTGTTAATGAATATGTACGGGTCAGTAGTCAGTATGTATTAGAGGTCAGTGGTTGCTTCAGTGGGCAAGGGCATGTTCCGTAAAATTCACTGGAGACCATATTTGGTGCGAGACAGTTAGAGAAAACGTGGCTGTTTATTTTCGTTAGTGAACTTTCCTTACATTGTACAATAGGCATGATGACTGGGTAAAAAAATCATAATTATAATTATTTCGTGAGTTAGAATATCAAAAAACACGTATTTTTTCTTTTGTCAATAAATAACAAATGGCAAACATAAACCTTTTCAAAGTTTGAAAGTAGGGGTAGTGACGTCACATCTTACGAAAGTCTATACATTATACTCTATTAAATTTAACTTGATCTCTGCGGCAGTGACATTGACATAGAAGATTGACATTTTTAGAGTTGAGATATTGGTGGAAAAATCGATTTGCAAACAATATTGTAATGAAATCGAATGAGTAGTTGAAGGTGAGAATTTGGATTTTATTTACTTACTATTATTTAAGATCAAGTATGTACACATGTAAATAATGTTATGATATTAATTAATTTCTCATAATAATGTAACGGTATTATTTATCGACGTTTTTCACTATTATCGGTGCTAATGTAACATATAATTGGGTTTAATTTAATGACACATGTAAAAATCTTATGATATTAAGATATACAATAAAATTAATGATAAATTAAGTTTTAATTAAAATATCGTTAGTATAAACTATCGATATTTTAAATAAAACTCTATCTAAAACTCTGTGGTCACGATCATTCGTCGCCCATCACTAATTGACATGCCCACAAAGTATGACATTGACAGGTACTGTCTGTACTATTAATAAATTCAGGACTTCATAGGCGTGATTTTTCTGACAGCTGTCGCAGAGATCAAGTTAAATTTTATGGAGTATAGTATGACAGTCGTGACGTCACGCGGAACTTTAACGGGCTATACTCGTATTTTCGTCAAGTTTTGTTTAATTGACAAAAGAAAAAAATCGTGTCTAATAATTTTTAATAATCTATCTGACGGACAGAGCTTAGGATGTTCACCGACAAGAGTGATCGATGATCAAGACTTTTTTAGACTATAGACAATAATCAAAACTGCAGGAACACGCCGTATGCAAGCCGCTTCAAGGTCATACTGTAAATCCATAAGGGAGGCCTATGTGGAAGTCTTAGGGCTGATAATGTTGATGATGACAATGTGACGAAAACTGTAACGAAATATTAGCAATAAAAGTCGAGAGAAAAGAATTTATTATTATGTAGATCACACATCAGAAGTTAAGATGTTACGTTTCACAGGGAGGGAAAAACTTTAGCAAAAGACCGCGAAGCATGGTAATTGCTCCGCCCGCACCGAGAGATGTATGAATTTTCTAAAACTTGGACACTGAATAACAGAAAAATACATATTGAGACTTCATATTCTTCCATCATTGTACACAATGTTAGGCAATGTATTTTAATTTACTCTACAGACAGTATTTGTATAGATAAACACAACTGAAGCGACGGTTATGATTTAAGGTTTACACGCAAGATTTTTTAACTCTTTTTAGTTTTAGGTGAATTGGAGACCTCGTTTTCGGAGTAATCTGTTAATTAGCACGGTACTAATTGCACAAACTTTCGTAGTGAACGCGAACTATGGACTGAACAGAGATATTGTCGGAGGAACGTGTTTATTTGTCTGTTTTGGATGAATGATGTGCGGTGGGACCTTGTCCATAACGCTGGGACTACATGGACGAGATTTAGTGTTAGGTCTTCTTTAATTTCTAAATAATTTTTAGACGTTTTTATACTTTATAAACGGGACTGAACTCACGACTATAGTTTCAGTGCATTGCGAAACGCATTCGTCAACTTGAGAAAGACTAATAGCGGTCGAAGCTATAGCTGTTATGATTATTAAATTACGCGATTTCAGTCCGTTTATAAAGTATAAAAAATGTGCGAAAACCACGATAGTTTCCACTTTCCATAGTAAATGTTATTATTATTTCACTTTATTTGATATACATCTCTCGGGCCAAGCCCGGTTATTTGATGGGCATCAGTGGAGCCGAAGCCAACACTGAGAGGCCCTTTTTAAACATCATTTAGCTATGTTGTAGGGGTGAAGGTACAAGGAGCCTATTGTTAGTAATGAATTGAAAAAATAATGGGTTATTGTGGTGAACTTCTGGGTGTTATACAAAACTGGATTATGGAATGAGGTACGGCACCCACCAAATAATGCCTCATTTTCAAATATTCAGGCGGGTGGTGACTTGCCATCTACTAAATGGGCCCCTCATAATAGCTACCGTATTTTGGCGCCGGAGGGGCAACATTGGTGTGGACGGCTTAGGGTGTCGAGAGGTGTGCTGCGCGTTCACTAAGAGCTACTAGCGGCGTTATGCCCTTTAACACTTCCACCCTGGAGCTTGGGTTCTTAGCTCTTGCGGTTTCCACTCCAAACCGGCCAGTTAAGGCAAGAGAGGAGTCAGGGGTCTCATTTAGCCCCAGGGAATCAGGGTTCGCGGTGTCGCCACTCACCGACGGCTCGCCACAAAGCCGCCCCTGCGATTATTATTATTTTGAATTTGTGTTTACATCTCGAAGTATTTAAGACACTTCGGTAAAATTATATGAGATCACGGGCCTAGGCCAAGTGAGTCTCATGTTCTGTAACAGGTTGGATGTTTGAATCTTCCTGTAGAAATTTTCGGACAATGCGACATGTGTTTAGAATTGCGGCCTTTTGCATCGTCATGTAATTGTTTTCTGGTATATTTATAATTTTAAGGGATTGAAGCAGGTGTTTAGGAATCACTCCTGTACTGGATAGCACCAGTGGCACGATGTATACTTTATTCATCTTCCAAATTCTTATTACCTCTTCTTTTAGTTCAGTGTACTTGTTAATTTTTTCTGTTATAGTTTTATGAAGGTTGTGGGTGTTAGGTACGGCAATGTCAATAAAATATACTGTTTGGTTTTGTTTGTCAATCAAGGTAATATCAGGTCTATTGTAGTGAATGGTTTTATCAGTTAATATTGCTCTGTCAAAGTACATTTTGTGACTGGTGTTCTCCAGTACAGGTTTTGGTGAGTATTGATAGTACGGCGTAGATTTTTTTGGTATGAGTTTATGGTTGATAGCTAATTTCTGGTGTATTATGTGTGCTATTTGGTTGTGTCGGTGTGTATAGTCTGTTTGTGAGAGGTTGGGACAAGCGCTGGTTATGTGTTGTATTGTTTCAGAATGGCGGTTACATTTTCTACAATAGTCGTTTAGTGTATTAGGGTCTTTTATTATGAATTTTCTATAGTTTCTGGTGTTGATGACCTGGTCTTGGATGGCTATCATAAATCCTTCAGTTTCCGGAAATAGTGATCCTAGTTTCAGCCATTTGTTAGAAGCCTGGAGGTCGATATGTGGTTGTTCTAAGTCATGTATGTGTCTGCCATGTAATTCTTTACTTCGCCATTTTGACATTTTAAGATTTTCTGCGTTATGAGTAGTTGTGAATTCGATATTGTCATTGTTTAGATTTAAAGGCGTGAAGTTTGTATCAGTTTCTACTACGGCTGTATGGATTTCACTGTTGTTAGCCTTTTCATAAAAGAAATTTCTTAATTTCTGTATTTGTCCTTCCCATAAAAGTTTTAAGTCTATCAAACCTCGTCCACCTTTATCTCTTTTTATTGTTGTTCTTTCAATAGCAGATTTAGGATGTAGATAGTTGTGCTTTGTTAATGTGGTTCTTGTTTTTATTTCTAGGTTATTGATGTCTGTGTTTGACCATTTTACAATTCCGAAAGAGTAGGTCAATATTGGTATTGCATATGTATTTATTGCTTTAGCTAGATTTTTTGAGAAAAGAGATTTCTTGCATATTTGATTAAGTCTACGTATGTATTCTTGAGTTAATTGTTTTTTGATTTCTGTGTGATTTATTGATTTGCCTTGATTAAGTCCGAGATACTTATATGTTTCATTTTCTTCCATTTCTGTAAATCTGATCTGTTCGGGGGTGCTTTCATCATTATTATTAATATTGCTACTATTTACTTTACCTTTACGCAAGTGAAGAGTTTTACACTTATCTAGCCCAAATGTCATATTGATGTCGGAGCTGAATTGAGTCGTAATTTCAATGAGTTTTATTATTATTTATTATTATTATTATTTTCTTTTATTCACTTAAAATCACAAGCAAAGCTTGGTCCTTTGGTAGGCATCAATGGGGCCGAAACCAACACTGAGAGGCCCTTTTACATCTTTTTTTATTAAATTAATATAAAATGTTGAGTACATAAAGTAGAATGAAAAAACTATTGCTAGATGTGACTTACAGTATATCGGGCTATTGTGATGTGCTGTTCGATGACTTAATACGGGCTATGGAATGAGGTACGGCACCCGCCAAATAATGCCTCATTTCAAATATTCAGGCGGGTGGTGACTTGCCATCCACTAAATGGGCCCCCCATAATAGCTACCGTATATTGGCGCCAACTACTGTGACCATATTATTATATTATTGTATTAATTATTATTATTATTATTCACATATTTATTTATTGTCTTAAATTTAAGTTTTTTTACAATATTTAAATAATAAAAAAAACAAAATACTATAAAAAAACCTAAACCTAGAGTGCCGCCGGCAGCGGGGCGAGGCCCAAGCTACCGGTGGTTGGGTCTACAGAGAGAGGAACCTCCTGACAATGCGCGCTGTGTCCAGGACGACCGCCTTCTGTATCTGACCCTTGACCCAACCGTCTAGCGAGAGCCTCTTAAGATGGTGGTCGAGACTCTTCGCTATTAAGCCGTTTACCGAAACGACTATCGGGACAATGATCGTAGAGTCCACATCCCACATGGCGGTGACCTCGTGAGCCAAGTCAAGGTACTTGCTGAGCTTGTCCTTCTCGGCCTTCACAAGGTTCTCGTCATGTGGGATGGTGACGTCGACGAGCACTGCCCGGCGCTGGGACCGGTCGACCACCACGATATCAGGCCTATTGGCGACAATAGTCCTGTCCGTGATGATAGAGCGGTCCCAATAAAGCAACGCACGACCATTTTCGAGAACTGGTGCCGGTGCGTACTTATAGTACGGCACCTCAGACTCGACAAGGCCGTATCGAAGAGCAAGTTGCTGATGGATAATCCTGGCTACTTGGTTATGCCTGTGTAAGTACTCGCCGTTGGCAAGATGAGAACAACCGGAAGTAATATGCCTGAGTGACTCTCCGGGACGGTGGCATGCCCGACAAATGTCGACCGTACCGTCCTTCAGGATATACTTCCGGTAGTTGTTCGTCAAGACAACTTCGTCCGCAATTGCACAGGCAAAACCTTCGGTTTCCCCAAAGAGGTCACCGAAGCGCAGCCAGGCCACCGACGCGAGCAGGTCCACATCGGGTCCTGTTAGGGCCCGATAGAACCGCCCGTGCAGCTCCTTGCTCCTCCATACCGCCTTGCGATCATCGGTGCTGAGCACCGATGGCCTGCGCCAGTTCTCCTTCGCCAGAGAGAGCGGGGTGAGGCCTCTGTCAGCTGCCACCACATCGCAATGCATTCCGCGCCCGCTGTTTCGGAAATAGTCCCGGAGACTGTATACTTCGCGGTTGTGGAGGTCTTTGGCATTTAAAAAGCCTCGGCCACCACACTTCCGCGGAATGTACAGTCTCATGACAGACGAGCGCGGGTGTAGCATGCGATGCAAAGTGAGCAGTCGACGGACCCTCCTATCCAGGGCGTCCAGCTCAGTCTGAGTCCACCTCAGTATGCCAAAGGAGTACATCAGCAGCGGCATCACCCAACCATTGAAGGCGCGCACCTTGTTGCCGCCGGACAAAAGACTATTTAGTACTTTTGTCAGACGACAAAAATTATTATTATTATTATTATTCATAATTATTACTCGTAAGTTCTCAATACGAAAAGAGTTAGACTGTAGAGTTGTAGACCATCAAACCAAACTTTCAGTGGTGGCTCAGGTTTTAGTAACCCTAGCTTCTGGATTAAATAGGCGTGGGTTCGATCCCCACCCAGGGCAAGCATTTATGTGATGAACATAGGTGTTTGCTCTGAAGGCCTTCAGGCGGCCTAAAACTCTGACACCAGGGCTAGCCACCCGGCCTATACGAACTTACTTTTTATAGTAAATGTTTTGAACTTTTGGCTGAAATGATGATGATGAGTCCCTATAATGTTTAAAATCTATAATAATAATTACGAAGATCAGGGATCTCTAATCACAACAGTTAACCCACATGCGGCATGATGATGTCACAGATTTAATAATAAATAAATAAATATTAGGGGACATCTTACACACGGTCTCTGACCCCAAACTAAGAAGAGCTTGGGATATGGCTGCCAGATACTGATATACTACATTTAAGTACATATTTTATGTATATAAATAGTACCTAAATTCATTCATTCATCTCGTGTCGATGGCTAGACATTTTTTTTTCTTTTACGTTTTAGTTTTTTTAACTATATACAAATTATTTACATGGTTTAGATGTTTTGGGACCAGTATCAGGCGACCTCTACCGCGTCCTCGGTGGCCAGGTTCAGGCCTTTCTGTGTGCATTGTTGTGGGCAAAGCGGGCAAACTAAAAGGTGTGCCATAGTTTGGATGGCAGCACCACATTCACATAGTAACAGTACCTAAATAACACCCAGACTCAGAGCAAACACCTATGTTCATCACATAAATGCTTGCCCTGGGTGGGGATCGAACCCACGCCTATTTAATCCAGAAGCCAGGGTTACTAAAACCTGAGCCACCACTGAAAGTTTGGTTTGATGGTCTACAACTCTACAGTCTAACTCTTTTCGTATTGAGAACTTAATAATTATGATCATCAGCGTTCTGGCTTATTACATAAAATAAAAGCATAATAAAAGAACAGTTATTTTCGTCGGAAACCAATTCCGTACATAATAGTTATGGTTCCGTCGGAAACCACCATGGTTTTCATAAATCAAGGCATATTTAAAGGTGATGATGCTGTTATTATAGTTTCTACCGCATACGCCCTCTACTTCCCGATAATAAATATGAGTGACACCATCAGAGCATAGCAGTGGATGATACATTATTTTTTACTAGATGACCCGGCGAACTTCGTGTCACGCAATATCTTTATAAATTACAGTCTTATTCTGATATATAAGTATTACTATAGCAAAGTTTCATCTCGATCCGTTCAGTAGTGTTTGCGTGAAAGAGCAACAATCATCCATACAAACATACAAACTTTCCCGTTTATAATATTAGTAGGATGTTAAACTGGTCACAGTAATATATTTTTCAACAAGAACATAATCGACTTTATAATATTTAATCAACCTCAAGACGAAAGTAGCAAGCGAAAGTAACGATTATACTATTAGATATCTGTGTTAAAATTTTCATCATTAAACTTTTATAGGACCATATCTCGCGATTTTTATCTACAGTTTGAAAAGAGAAAATAGCAAATCAATCCACAGACAACGGAGAAATCAAATAACATCGGCACAAAAATAAACGTAGACGATTTGAGAACCTCCTCTCTTTCTTTCTTCCTCTTCTCATATCTCCTGTCTTTCTTTCTTCTTCTCTCCTCCTTTTTGGAAGACAGTGAAAAATAGGCTGGAACGAATATAAAAGTGCCATAGATATGGTCATTTTCAAATCCAAAAACTTATACTGTACATGTAATTTAACAGTATTCTGGAACTAGAAAAAATGTTACTCCGAAATTATCACACGATAATATGACGTACTCTGACGCAATAAGGCTCCTAATAATAATCACCAATTCCTGAAACTCGAAGACATAGCATTTGATCGTATCGGTGTCGATTTCTGACGACACTATGGACCTGCCTCGTCCCATGTGGACCATTAAAAGCGATGCGACAACGTAAAACGACGCAACACATTGCGAGAACTTCTAAAGTATCTACTAGGGACTTTTAAAAAACCTAACGAAGTCAAAATAAGAATATGTGTAGTTATTTTATTTTAGCTGCGAGTCTCGTTCTCGCTGATAACGTCGTATTGTACCTTATAGAAAAATATCGGTGGTAGGTATTTGGTATTATTTGATGCATTAATAAATTCTTTTGGTATCAGAATCTGTAGCGTGTGGCTAATTTGGTGAGATTTCGATGAGAAATAGTGAAGCTGGTTTGTTTGCCATCCTTTTGGTATACATAGGTTTTTTTTGTGTTTAAAATTTATATTAGTTTACTGATTATACTGATTTACTGTGTTATATGAAAATAAAGTTATTTATTTATGGACTTTCTTGTGAAGAATACTTCCTGAAGTCACATTGGTAAGCTTATTTTGATATAACTTCTAAATAAAACCTTTATTATGTTACGACAAGCTTACATTGTTTCGGTATGTAAATAAAACATAAGCTGCACCATAATGTGCCAAAGTTACACATATGAAGTATCGAGGTGTAAATGGATTATTAAATGAAATGAAATATCATACTAAAGAACGTGAAAATTACAATGATTACAGCATTTTTGTTGGTCATTTCATGTATGTAGTAATGTTCAAGTATGTCATGTATGTATGTAGTTGTGTAACTGTACAAACATTTTACGAGAATAAAATTGTACGATTTAAAAAATATATATGAAATTATATATATATGAAATCAGTTCGCGCGGGAACGGCGCAACGTTCGGACGCGCTCAGCGGGACTTTTGAAAAGTGCGCGCGAGTCAAAATGGCACTTAAAGTATTAAAATGCATTTCGTGTGATATAGTTATAAATGAGATCTTGTGCTTTATTCAAAATAAGATCGAAGTGATGGACAATGATAGTCTCATAAGGATATGCAGCACATCATTTCCGAGTGAGGATGTCGACAAGGCTAAAACATTACTGTACGAGTCTATTCCAACATCGAAAAGAAAAATAACGCGAAAAAATATTGACGGAAAAATTCAAAAAGATCTCGGCGATATAATTTGCTTGTTTAAAGAAACGGATCCTGAAGTCATTCCAGCTTTCGTGTCGAAGGATTTAAACAAATTACCACCGATAACCTTTGACCACTTAGACGCCACCCGATTATTAAAGGATATTTTAATTTTACAGAAAGATGTAAGTGAAATAAAAAGCACATTCGTAACTAAAGCTGAATTTGAAACATTAAAAACAGATCCCACCATTTACCAAACTTCACCCGTTTTTAATAAGAATACCAACAAAGATGTCCTTAACTCAAAAATTAATAATTGTGATGACGCCGTTGACAGTGACTATTGGAAAACACCTCAGGAGAGAAACCAGTGCTCCAAGAAGAAATCGAAGCGTTTATCCAAGCGATTGTCTTACAAGGAGCTGCAACAGGACAGTCAAAGTTTGTCTACGTCTCGAGAGCGGTCCAACAGTAATAGTGTCTTATTATTTACAAAACACGCATCTGGGGTGAATGAACTTCCATGCTCAACGGTTCTACCGGACAAGGCGGTTAGCGCGGAAAATATTTCGAATTCAAACGGAAGCGCGCCCAAAGTGCCGCGCATAGACTATAAAGAAATGAGTAGCTCGGATGTTGAAAGTTGCCAGGTTATTTCTAGCCCAACAATGGCCCATGTACTTAAAAGTGGAGGTGACTGGAAGTCAACTCAGCCATCGGATGACTGGATCGAAGTACAGAGAAAGCGATTGAGGAATAAATTCGTAGGAAAGATTGGAATGGCAAATAATGAAATTGAAACGAAATTTAAAGCTGCGGAATCTAAGGTGCAACTATTTATATCAAATGTTCACAAAGATACGGTAGAGAAGGATATAACTGAATATATCTACCAGAAGACCATGGAAAAAGTAACATTAGCTCGTATAAATAGTAAAAGGGATAAAGGTCACAATTCTTTTAAGCTTTGGGTATCGAGAAAAAATCTGGATTTATTTTTAGACAGTAACATGTGGCCCGAAGGCATATCTTTTAGAAAATTTGTGAGATTCCACCCAAGTGAAGATGTTATAAGGCAAGAAGAGACAGAACATTACAAAATGCATAATGGATAATACAGCAAACAGTACCTCTTCCTCGAAAAGTAAATTTATTAGTTTTAATTGCAAGTCCTTGAAAAATTCGATCGAATATGTCAGGTCATTATGTGAGTCGGCAGATATAGTAGCCCTACAAGAAACTTGGTTACTTCCACATGACATACCGTTACTAGGGGAAGTCGACCTTAACTTCGCATACACAGGAGTGTCAGCAGTTGATACAGGAGCGGGGATCTTAAAAGGGAGACCACATGGTGGGGTAGCCATTTTATGGAGAAAAAGTGTATTCCACAATGTAGATATTTTAAAGTGTGAAAACAAGAGAATTGTTGCTATAAAAGTTAGCTATGGTGATCGTTCATTTGTGTTGTGTAGTGTCTACATGCCAACTGACTGTCTTGAAAATTTGGCTGACTTTACGAACTGTTTGTGTGACCTGAGAACACTAATTGAAAGTTCCAATATAGAAGTAGTCTATATGCTAGGGGACTATAATGCACATCCTGGAGAGCGTTTTGAGGTTGAACTCAGTAATTTTTGCCACGAAAATAAATGGATTTGTGCAGATCTAGGTAAGATGGAATCACATAATTTTACATTTATAAGCGATGCTCATGGTAGTAAACGATGGTTAGATCATTGTGTCGTTACAGAATCAGCTATGCAAACCATCAATAATATCCAAATTATATATGACGTGGTTCCGTCTGACCATTTTCCAATGGAAATAATATGTAACATAAACCTCATTAAAAGTAAAATAATACCGAATAAATTAAAAATTAATAAAACTATTTGGGGAGACAGAGATTTAGACCATACGAACAAATACTTTGATTATTGTAATGACAAACTGAAAAACATAGATTTTCCAATTGAATTTCAAACATGTTGTGAGCAAAATTGTGATATTGTAGAACATAAGTATATAATTGATAGAATGTATAATACAATTGTATTTATATTAAGTAGTGCAGCGAAACTAACTAACAAAAAGGTGGGAAATAAGCGAAAAAATAATGTGGTGGGGTGGAACGGATATGTCAAAGAAGCTCATGCGCAAGCTAGGCTTAGTTTTCTGAACTGGATGGAGCATGGTAAGCCCACGAGCGGTGAATCTTTTGATAAAATGGCTGAAGATCGAAAGGTCTTTAAATCCAGACTACAATGGGCAGTTAAAAATAAGGAGCAAATCAAATTGGATAAAATAGCGACGGAACATAAAAACAAAGACTTTAAAAGTTTTTGGAAGGAAACTGCTAATATGAAAGCTAAGTCTAGTTTGCCGGAGAGAGTAGGTAATGTTACAGGGGATCGAAATATTGCGCAGCTTTTTATGCAACATTTTAAAGTATCTGCATTACCGGTGGCTACTAATCATTCTAATTTAAGTATAGAAGAGGATAACCACGGAAAAGAAGTGCTCGATTCTAAGGCCGATGGTGACAGTAAATTCGTGCGATTTACTCCTAAGGAGGTTGCGAAAGTGATTAAATGCATGAAGAGAGGAAAATCACCAGGGCATGATGGCCTCAGCATAGAACACTTTTTGTACGCTGGATGTCATTTGCCTAGGGTTTTAGCAATGTTCTACTCTTTTTGTATGGGCCACTCACACCTTCCACAACAGTTAATGAAAACAATAGTAGTGCCAATTATTAAAAACAAAACAGGGGATATTTCAGACGTAAATAACTATAGGCCAGTCTCACTAGCAACCATAGCAGCTAAAGTGCTTGACAGTTTGATTGATGCTCATCTTGGTAGAGCGTTGCATCTGCATGATGCTCAATTCGGTTTTCAAGCAGGAGTCTCGACGGAGAGTGCCATTTTGAGCTTAAAACACACTGTCAAGTACTACACTGACAGAAACACTAATGTTTACGCATGTTTCTTAGATCTGTCGAAAGCTTTTGACCGTGTTTCGTACGACGTATTGTGGGACAAACTTGAGAAGGTCTTACCTCCAGAATTAATTAAAATATTAAAATATTGGTATGCAAATCAGTCAAATTGTGTTAAGTGGTCAACAGGGCAATCAGAAACATATAAGCTGGAATGTGGGGTAAGACAGGGTGGTATTACATCTCCAAAGCTATTCAACTTTTACATGAATCAGCTGATTGTTGAACTCAGTAGTATGCATACAGGATGCTCAATTGATGGTCTTAAAGTCAATAATATTAGCTATGCCGATGATATGGTACTACTGAGTCCATCAATTAGTGGATTAAGAAAACTGGTAAAAGTTTGCGAGAACTATGCTATGAAACACGGTCTTGTATATAATACTAAGAAAAGTGAAGTAATGGTTTTTACAGCTGGAAACAAAACACTTGATGATGTACCACCAATATGGATGAATGGAAATGCGCTTGGGATTGTTAATCAATTCAAGTACCTAGGTCACATTATTACACATGATCTGAAAGATGACAATGACATTGAGCGGGAGCGTAGAGCGCTGGCGGTTAGGGGTAATATGATCATCCGTAGGTTTGCTAGATGTTCCATAGAAGTTAAAATAACTCTTTTCAAGGCATTCTGTCAATGTTTTTATACCAGCAACCTATGGGTGAAATATACCCAGAAATCGATAAGTGCTCTACGTGTGCAATATAATAATATCTTTAGGATGTTGTTGGGGCTGCCTCCATACTGTAGTGCATCTGGTATGTTTGCGGATGCCAGAACAGATGGTTTTGCTGCAATTATTCGTAAAAAAATGATCTCCTTACTGAAGAGGGTGAGAGGCAGCCAAAATAGCATTTTAAATAATATTAGCGAGAAGTACGATTGTTCAATACTAAAACATTGGATAAAAACTATAATACCAGGTACAAATAAAGCATATCAAATTAAGTAAATGTGCCATTCGTCTAGTTAGTTTAAATAATTGTTGATCTCGCTAAAATAAAATAAAAAAATTGATCTCCTTAATGTTTTAATTATTACTATAATTTTAAAAGATGCGATTATTACCTGTTCATTCATGTTATATTACTTATTTTGTTTCATTTAAGTGCCAAATTGTTGTATAATGTACCTACCTTAGTTTAAGTTTATGGCTATGTAACATTGTACTATATGGATCTGTGTTATCTGCAATAAAGATTATATTATTATTATTATATGAGCGAGCAAAGCGATTTTTTTTGAAATTTTGCAGTAATTTCGAAGCAGACATGAACAAAGCAGACTAATATGTATACTGCTATTATGTTTGCGCCGCGGTTTGACGCCCACTGATTTATAGCGTCGCATCGCGCCTCATAGCGTCCAACAGCACTTCTAGGACATCGGACCGTTACGTAAACGCTCTCCGCACGTGTATCCAAGCATTATGTTTATTTTCCCAGGAATCGTTCGGTGTGAAACGTTGAAATTTGAAAGAGCTCTTAACCCTTTGTTCTTTTATGTAAACGTCGCGGCGTCGCGTGAAAGAAATCTGCAAATGGTTTGAGAATGGATCCAGGAAGTCGTTTTAAGAGGTGTAGGAGTGAACGCCTTTTTACTGACTACCAAACAGGAGGAGGTACTATGTTGTCTGTATAGGCCGAATCATACGAGTCGGCGGATGTGAAGTTAGCTACAAGCTGCGCAATATCCAATCCTGACTGAAGCTCACATAAAGCTGCACGTTGATTGGATATTGCGCAGCTTGTAGCTAACTTCACATCCGCCGACTTGTATGATTTACAACTTTTACATACTGCCTCTGACGATAGTTAAAAAGACGATTCTTAAAAATACGATTCTTAAAAAGACGATTCTTTAATTTTTTACGATATTGTTATTTATGTACTTACCTACTTGTACTGGCAGATTCGCCATTTTTTCCTAAGTCTGGTAATATAATATCAAACGCATAACTTTTTTCATAGTACTCCGATTTCAATAATTATTCTTATTGGAATTTCTTTTTTATTGGAAAGAGTATACTTCGAAATTGGTCCCATATAAATTTTATCGAAATTGGCTGAGCCATTTTTGATAAATCAACAATAATGTGAAAAATGTTACATCGATCCTTGCAAAATATTTGCGTTATAGCGATGCGCCCCGGCTTCGCACAGGTGTATTTACATATAAACATTTCTCTTGAATTAAGTACTCTATCTATTAAAACAAACTGCATCAAAATCCGTTGCGTAGTTTTAAAGATATAAGCATACATGGGGACAGACAGCGGAAAGCAACTTTGTTTTATTATACTATGTAATGATTCTGTACACGGGTGAAGTCGGTCATGCTAATTTTTGCAAAAAATGATCTTGTTCATTATCGGTTGCAGAATAAAGGGCAATACGAGCCAAAAACGCTAATTTAAAACAAGGGCTTGTAATACGTAATTAACTTTTCATTATGCAGATGAAGATTGGGCTCCAAAGGGCCTTCTATTTGATGCCGTAGCGAATTAAGGGATTACATTATTTAAATGACCTGCTCCCTTGACCCAGTTAATTAAGAAATCGTGACTAGAATATGAAAAGAAATCTTTTGATCTAACCATTACATTAAATTCATTGACAAGGTGGACAGATGATATGATAACGACTGCAGCGACGCATAATATTAGCCAATAGATTTCTAATTGGAAATCAAATTGGGGCGACACCTGGACTTTATCCTTACTAATTCTACTAATATTATAAATCCGAAAGTGTGTTTGTTGGTTTATTGGTTTGTTCCTCTTTCACGCAAAAACGAAGCAACGGATTGACTTGATTTTTGGCATGGAAATAGTTTGAAAGACGGAAAGTGACATCTATAGGCTACTTTTTATCTCAGAAAAGTAAAATGTTCCCAAGGGATAGAACAAAAATTAAAATACCACGAGGGCGAAGCCGCGGTCGAAAGCTAGTGCGTCATAAGTAATACTGCCCATTGGCAGTTAGTTGCTACCCTAACGCAAGACAATGATAGCACTGTTGCAGTCGTCAGTGTCACTCTGAGATAGAGTAGGTATGTCTGATTGGCTAGCAACAGGCAATTGCCACTGCCATATTACCGCACTGTACCAGCCTTTTAACGTAGCCTACTCACTGAAAGGAAGATAAGTTTGCAACGGACTACATCCTGTATGTCTGATTGGCTGGCAACAGCCAATTGCCATTGCCATATTACCGCACTGTACCAGCCTTTTAACGTAGCCTACTCACTGAAAGGAAGATAAGTTTGCGTCGGACTACATCCTGTATGTCTGATTGGCTGGCAACAACCAATTGCCATTTACATATTACCGCACTGTACCAGCCTTTTAACTTAGCCTACTCACTGAAAGGAAGATAAGTTTGCGTCGGACTACATCCTGTATGTCTGATTGGCTGGCAACAGCCAATTGCCATTGCCATATTGTCGCACTGCACCAGCCTTTTAACTTAGCCTACTCACTAAAAGGAAGATAAGTAAGTTAGATAAGTTTCCGTCGGACTACATCTTGCTTGATGCTATACAGGATTATTTCTAATCAATTGGCATACTTTTAGGGGCTTATTCTGTACATTAAAACTAACAACTTTTGTTCTACGACTTTTATTAATTCTCAAAAAAAATCTGTTCCATAGAAAAAAATCGTTCACCCTTGACAAAGCGTATGGAACAATTGTTTTTTTTTTGGTTTTGACAAAAGTCGAAGAACAAAAGTTGTTAGTTTTAATGTACAGGATAAACCCCTATATAAAGGATGGTAACTGACTACAAATAATCCTGTATATTATGCCATATTCCAGTGGCTCATAGTGCGCTGCGGCATAGAATAACAATAATACATAGAATAGGCAATATTACCTCAACATTATTTACTACTACTTGGCGCTTGAATCACGAGTAAAGTTGTATTACTTTCCCAGGCGGGCTCTCCAAAAAAGCCTTACTCATCTGCTCTACATCAATCTTTCCTTCCAACTTCCTGTCATGAACCCTGACCGTCCTTGGCAGTCTCACATAATTATCTAATCGAGAAGCCAATGACTTGGCCAAATGCTTTGCTAAAAGTAGGTATAGACTGGCTTGGTACCTATAGATGATCCTGCCAGTGGTTAGTGACTCTGATTCCTGGGCCAAAGTGGCGTGGGTTCGATTCCCACCTAGGGCAAGCAATTATATGATGAACATAAGTATGTATTCCCTACATAATACACTAATCTCTGACAGTCATATTACAAGTTATGCTTAGTTTGCGGTCTGAGACCGTATGTAAGAAGTCCCAATAATATTTATTTTGTGATCCCAGTCTCACAGCTCTAATCGTTCTCCCAAGTCGGTCCCAGTCCAGTGCCAGACTACAAAAAGTCCAAAAAAACAAATGTATCACAAAACTACGAGAAAGCTGCAAAATCGCGAATAAAAAACGAAGCGCAGTGATTCAATAAAAAGTTCCGGCTCCAAAAACTGAGCAAAACTACGACTTAGGTATACCTAGAGCTTCGTCATTGAATATTCTGTTTATTGGAACTGGGACGTTTGGCTAATCTAACTTATATCTCTGATTGATATATCTCTCCTTTCCCCATAGGCGCTTTGCACATGGAGGAACTGAAGTTGAGGCAACTATCTACTTTTTGACTGACGAAACGGACGTACCTACTCAATTCGACGCGCATATATATTTTTTTTATGTGTAACCCTAACCACGTATAACTTTTTACGTAGAAGTCCGATTTAAATAATTATTTTTATTGGAAAGAGTTTTAAAGAGAGAAAGAAAGAGTACTTCAAAGTTGGTCCCATACAAATTTTATCGAAATCGTCTGAGCCATTTCTATTTTTTGTTAAATCCACAATAATGTGAAATTGCTGCGTACTATTCGCGAATTCTGTACACGGTTAAAGTCGGTCAAGCCATTTTTTGCGAAAAATAATTATTAAAAGTTCCTGTAAAAAGTTGGTAGTTGCTATAACGTTTACGGTTGCCGCACTTTTATGGCAATCTGTGAGCTAATGTCATAGATGAGTAGCTCAATCTGGCATTGCCGGGCACAGGGTGACAGAGGAAGGGTGTGAAATCGTCCGACATGTTGAGATTGACGGTTGAGGAAACCAGCAACTTCAAAAACCGGTATCTATTTAAGAGTTCCTAGTTGCAGCAGTCAGAAACTAACTTAATTATCGATTACAGCAACTGAAAACTGTTGACGATTTCCGAAACTCGAGTGGCTATATGTGTGTGGCCATTGAAATACAGGGTTATTTTCTTAACCTGTAATAAGCCGAAAGGGGGTGATTCAGACCATCATTACGAACAACTTCAAAATTCGAGAAAAAATCGTTTAAGACCGAGTCTGCATCGGATTTCTACATGCGAAAAAAAACATCAAAAAAATCTGCGCCAACTACGCTCTGGTTTGGTGGGCTTCATTGCTTCCTTTGCTTACTTCTTCTCTTCTGTTTTTATCAGAAAACGATAAAAGTATAGATCAAGTACTTAACCAGAAATACAGTTTACAAATACAATATTGTGAGTAAAGGGAGTCGCGCCATGAAAAAGATTGAAAAACACTGTACTAGACTAAGCATTATACCTATATATTTATATTTTAATGATTGTCCTGAGAAATGCGAGTGAAATCGCTAGGCGTACTCATAGTAGTCGTAAAACAATTACTCTCTACAGTTTTTGGCGTCTGACCTCTGCCAAAATATCATCATCCAATTAATGGTACAGCCATCTCATCGCGTACGTGACTGGCAAGCTAATTGTACATTAAAGACGAGCCTGTAGCCAACATTTGCATACATACGGTTAAAAAAACGAACTAAATATGTTTAACAAGTACTTTCGCTGTAGGTGAGAAAATGCGTTGATAGCGCCTCGACTATCTCTACAATAAACTTGGTCGGTTGTACAAACTATTGTTAAATCTGCACAAAGGCGTGTTGAGCAAACAGAAGTACGCCGTAATAGCGCAAACATAATTTTTCTTATTGTTTTAATTTGGAGGTCGATGGTTCCGTATCTGGAATTCGGCGCGGAAAGTTACAATTTGAAGTCAAGATTAAAGAAAGGTGAAATTCTGCAATCGCTTCGTTTGTATTTTTTTCAATTGAAGAATTTATTACTAAACCATTCAATGACATTATTACTCATTCAACGAGCTACTTATCACGCCTATGAGGTACGTTTTTTAACATCTCGAAATAAGACGAATTTTGTGCGGGGTCTCACAAGGTATAGTATCAGGTACAATAACTACATATAATTGTTTTATTTTTCATTAAACATAACTTGGAAGTGGAACATAAAGTAAAGTGAATGTGAACTTCAGAGCTAAGACCCATGGCTAAAACTGTAAATGGTTTCCGAAGGTACTTATACGTGCCGCATGTAAATATTACAAAATTTATTTTAACAAAATGTCAATCGTATTTGAGGTCTGTGTGTTATATGTGTCCCAATCTTACCTCTTTGCCTCTCGACTTCACCCCTCGTTAGTGTAATAAACAAATAGGTAATTAGATAAATTAGAACAAATAAGTGTTTAGATAAGTTAGAGTAAATAAGTGATTAGTTAAGTTGTGTGCTCATAGTCAAGATGTTTTGTTCCCATATCACCCTTCATCCTTCATTATAAATACCACCTCCCGACCATTCCTCACAGATTTTCATTCCAAATTCGTCATCGTCGTCATTTCCAGTCTCGTTTTAAATCTCCTTCATTATTTGTTAATTTTAAATCTAGTAAATAAAGTAATATTTTTAAAAACAGTAGTTTGACATTGACCGCCTAAGACAATGTGTACAGAGACCTATCATTTCTGAAAATTTTAAGGTTCACCTTTATTGCCAGGTAGAGCGTAAAGAGGTGTGATATTTCCCACTTAGTGGGCGGTAATTTCTAAGAGCACGCAGTTATAAACCTAGACCGGTAATATAAATTCAACAAGTGGTTCCATCGGATGACCCACGGAACCCTAAAACCTGCAAATGTTTGGGATATCTGCCTTTTTAATTGGCGCGGTTTATATCCGAGCTAGCTTTTATCCACTCGTAAAAAGATGAAATAAAAGGAGTGCTAGTGTGGCCATTAAAATGGCGAATTACTGCTCCGAGAAATCTGCAAACTCATGATAGGTAAATGCGTAAGAGTGCAATAAACAGATACCTTAAATTTTTCGCTGGACCGATGTCCGGTGCGGGTCTACACACGGGACGTGGGTATACAAACGGTCTTAAGCTACATTCTGGGGTTTTTATGTAAAATAATTATTTTTCCCAAAAAATGGCAAAACCGGCTTCCATCGTGTACAAAATTCGAATATTTCGCTCGAATTTTTAACATAATTTTTGATTTTTCAAAAACGGCACAGCCAATTACTGTAAAATTTAAATGGGACCACCTCGGGATTATACTCTTTCGAACTAAAAAAGAATTTTTGGATTCGGTTCACAATTGGCGAAATTATCGATAAACGTACACAAATAAAAAACATACAGACGAACGTACCTCCTCCTTTTTGGGAGTCTGTTAAAAGTAAATGCATTTATATTTACACACTATATACAAAGTCAGACACTACACAACTCACGTCTTTATTGTCCTTTGGCGCCTGTTCCTTTGCCGCAAGAATTTTATAGTTTAAATACTTAGTTTCTTTTGCACTGTGTTGTGTTGTTGTACATATTTGTGTGCAATGAACTGCTAAGAGCGCGTATTGGTAAATATTTATTATATAAATAATTATTTTTTGCATAAAATAGCATGACCGACCTCACCCGTGTACAGAATCATTACATAGTATAAAACAAAGTCGCTTTCTGCTGTCTGTCCCCATATATGCCTATATCTTTAAAACTACGCAACGGATTTTGATGCAGTTTATTTTAATAGATATAGTAATTCAAGAGAAATGTCAATATGTATAATACACCTGTGCGAAGCCGGGGCGCATCGCTCTCAAATATTATGCAATGATCGATGTAACATTTTTCACATTATTGTCGATTTATCAAAAATGGCTCAGCCAATTTGTCGATAACATTTAAATGGAACCAATTTCGAAGTATACTCTTTCCAATAAAAAAAAATTGAAATCGGACTACTATGAAAAAAGTTATGCGTGGTTATACATAAAAAATATATATACCTACGCCTCGAATTGTATACCTCCTCCGGTGGTTCGTCGGTCAAAAACAAAATAAATATGGACAAAGCGCTAAGGAGAAGAAATTGGCGAAAAGACACCTCCTTCTATCACCAATTTCTTCTGCTGTCTTTACTTATCGAACAATGAGTTGAAATGAACCGTTTTCATCGCCTACCTAATATCGACTCGCATATGAAATGGCCAGTTTGCCGACCACCACCGGTTCACGACCACTTTTTCATAAAACTACTATAAATAGTTAAATAAAAGCGCGCCGACGTTTGTTTTGGTTTTTGAACGATACTTTAGCCTGTGAACCAGACCCATAGTGGACGTGTCGGAATTGGTTGCACAAATTTACGAAAAAAATAGTGAGAGGACACTCTTTCAACCGCAAGTAAAACAAGTTTTTGTCGAGATTCACGCCTTCAAATGTAGCTTGGAATGTTTAGAAAACACGTATTTACCCCTAAAGGGTCATTTTAATATAAAATACGCGCTTTTAATTAAAATAATAGGTGTTCGGCAAACTAACCTACTAAAATTGTGTATGCATCATTTCACGACCACATGGTCGGCAAATGACTATTTCCCATCGATCTTCTTCATAAATTTTCTAACTGATACTTCATGGTACGGCATTTTATTCTTTGTCAGTTTGATCTTTAGGACGTGGTTTATGTACACTTCAGAATGCGACCAGCAAAATGTGTTGATTACCATTAAAATATAAAGCATTATTTCGGTGGTCGACAATCGGTCAGCTAACGACCGCGTGCCTTATGCCATACAAAAATTACTAATTAAGTAAATAATACTATTATTAAAATTACTAAATAAGTGTGAATAGATGAAAAATAAATATCATTAAAATAATTGAATGAATAAGATTAGATTACTAAAATTAAATGTCATTTAAACATGATTATTTGATGCTGTTATTATTTACGACCCTAAGAACATGCTCTAAGGCTCTTTTTTCAATGGCTTTTTAGTGGACGTCAACTAACAAAAATGTCGGACGCAAACTGACCACATGTGGTCGGGAACTAAAAAATTAACTAAATAACTAAAAAACATTTTGATAAATCATTATTTATTTTATACTTACTAACATAAAATACAAAAAAACTTATGTTTTTTCAACTATTTAAGGTTTTTTCTAAACTTCTTAGTATTATTTGAATCAGAACATTATCATTATAGTGAATAATGTCACTTCAAAGATTGCTAGTCCACTAAGTGGTCGTGAACTGGCTGTTCACCCTAATAAAATATGGTGATACTAAATTATAACCTACTACCCGTCCCGCCGACTCTATGGCCCCACAGGCGTTCGAGTAAAGTTAAACAGCATGACTCAACTCTCGCAGATGTGAGTTATCAGTGCTCAATCTATGTACACAAAAATATTCATACAAGTACTGTACCAGCCTTTTTAATAGTCCAAAGCAGGACGTAGGCCTACCTACGAAGGGTGATTGGGCCTTATCCACCACGCTGACCAAGTGCGGGTTGGTGGATTCACATACGCCATCGAATTTCTTCTACTGACGTATGTAGGTTGCCTCATGATGTTTACCTTCACCGAAAAGCCAGTGGTGTTAAATTCAAAAGAACTCATTTGTACGGGACCGGGATTTGAACCCACGACTTCACGATTGCAAGGCGGCTGTCACTACCTCTAGGGCACCACTGCTTTATACGAGTAGTTCGCCCCAAACTGTGTCCTCAACACTTTCTCAAATGAACCAAGTATGCTAGAATACGATAATAAGACCGAGGCAAATGGCATAGTAAAAGAAAGGCAAAAGTAATACCCAGCGGTGATGAGCGGTGAATAAAGAAGGCTATAGATGATAATGATAATGCTAGACTATTCTAGTCGAGACTATTTTAATATAGTAGATAAACTCTTTAGTTAACCATTGTTAACAAAGCATAAAAGAAAGAAAGAATTTACAAGGTTCGAAACTGTAACATTAGCGTTTTTAACAAAGATTTGTAAACGTACTTGGCTTGTATAGAGTCGATCATATTAAGTTGATAACGGGGCTTTCTGTTTTTACCGGCCTGAGGAAAGCCGAAGACAAGAAACAGTCTATTTGACTCTATCAACTCTATTCGCTTTTCAAGACGGACACGGCCTTCAGCACGTCTATCATGACAAATAGATTATCGAAAAAACAAAGGTCTTTGCTACTAAATCTAATGCATGCATGGATTGCGACAACTAAAAGAAAAAGTGGATAAAATGGTTTAATCCCTTTGCTATGCTATAGGTAATAAAGACGGTAGGTAGGTAATAAGAGAGAAAAGAAGCATAGCTTATAACAGCTCTATATTCGAGACTGACTTATCTATAAACGATTAATATCAACGCCCGCCATAATTAATCAACAGTTGATTTTTATTGATTTCTGTTAAGACCATAAATTATTTTGATTTATTTTGGCGGTTTACGTCTAGTTTTGAAATTGTAGCCTTGTAGTTTCTAAGTTTAATAAGATTTGGATGTTTCTGTTTTAATATAATGCTGTCAACATTAAATAATGATATTTTTAAGGTGATAATTGAAATACCCGTGGTCTGGTATTGTGCCCTGGGTAACTCTAAATCAGTTTTTATCGTTCGTCATAGCCATGGAGATATAATACGTTAAATTGAAGCTCATAAAAAATTAAAAAAAAGCTATAACATAGGTTTTGATAAACTATTAATTATGGCACTTCTGCAAAGTAATAACAGTACCAAAAGCCTACCACAAAACAAGTCCCTGTAATTTCCAACAAAATCCCGATATCACAAGGAAGAAATACAATAAAAATGTAGAGGAAAATCAACATAATCGTTATTCACAAACGGGTCCGAGGTGAGCCTTATCAGTTGTACTATGCGAACTAAATATGGCAACCATTATTTAAAATGTGACTAAATCCTGTGTCTGCCATGAAAACGTACAAGGCCGTCTATTTATAAAACTAACAATACAAACCAATAATTAAAATTGATGCAAGAGCTTGTATCATTTCTCTAAATGTTTGACTCGAAATCTGATTTTGTTTCGACTGTGCTACAAATGCTTTTAGCGCCGATTTCGGCTACGGCAACCTATTTTCTGTGCTGTTTTAGGGTTCCGTACCCGAAGGGTAAAAACGGGACCCTATTATTTATTTATTTGTTTATAGGCGAGCAGTATAAACTGATGTGCCTATATCGAGCAGAGTCGAATAAAATTAGTATTTATCTGTCAAGGATTTTTTCCTTCTTTATCCAAAGATCCAGTCTATTCTTAAATGTGTTAATAGTCCTTGCTGAGATTACATCCTCAGGCAACCTGTTCCAGTTGTAAACCACTCTGTTGCTGAGGATGTGGTGTAAAACGCAACCTTTTAATGTAACATAGGTAATATATTATGTAATATTTACATGCGGCACGCTGCTACTATAGTTTCGATACTCTAACTCGATCGCATTTTCGCCAAATGAGATCGAATTTAGAGTACAAGCACGCGGGCTCGTCTCGCATAAGCACTCCTAGCAGTCTTAGCACTCATAGAGTGATATGCGAGCCGAGTCCGCGTGCTAGTACTTCTTCCAAGCTTCCGTCAATGTTTGAGTGTCATCGGTACACACTAATTACCTATGAATGCGCACGCACACTACAATGAATAGACTAATCAGGAGACAAACTCCCCGCACCCCGCGATCCCCTAAACTAAAAATTGGTGGGGTGCGTCTTCGTGGATTGCACTATCTATAACGTTAATTTGCTCAATAAGTTACATATTTTGGAGTTAGTAAAAGCTAATAGTAGGTAGGTACTTAGATTTTTAAACTTCCAGAGAGGAACCCTAAATCTCACACTAGGGTGGTCCTGTGTCGTGAGATTTAGTCTCTTCCGCTTTTAAATAAGACATCTCATAATTATTACCTAATGTAATGAAAAGAGTGACTTAACAATGAGTTCTTAGTAATTTACTTTAATACGAGTACAAGTAATTTCCATTTTTCGATTGCGTAATGTGTGTGAAGGGTGCATGTTGGTGAGTGAGTGGATATACAGCCTTGGCCAAAAGTATTAGGCACCTTTAAAAAAACAAAATGCATGTTTACTACATAACCAATAACTGAGTGCTTATCTTATATGACTTACCGGGGTCATAAATAACTTCTTAGAATATCAAGCGGCTCTTAGTTAAGGTCATAAAACACTTAGTGACCGAAAACACCTGATTCGGTTTTCTTTCGGTCTTATCAGTCAATGTTTGGTCACTTGTGTTCTGGACTCTAACAAGTAAACAAACTTTAATTTCTGTTGATGTGATTAAATTGACACCTAATTTTGTTAAAAATGCCAAAAGAAGTGAAATTAGTTTAGAAGATAGAGTGAAAATACAGGGTGCCTAATACTTTTGGCCAAGGTTTGTATGTTTGCGGGTGTGTCTGTTATTTATATATTTTCTTTATATATAAATACTAGCTTTTGCTCGCAACTCCTCCCGCGTGGAATTTGACTTTTGTGCTATCCCACAGGAACCTTTTATATTTCGGGATAAAAAGTAGCCTATGTCACTTTCCGGCCCTTGAACTACATCCATGCCAAAAATCAAGTCGATCCGTTGCTCCATTGCTGCGTGAAAGAGGAACAAACCAACAAACTTTTCGGATTTATAATACATGTTAGTATGATAAACAAAATAATGAATCAGGTCCCGCTGGTCCAGAAACAGCCAGAAAACTCAAGGTCCCGTATTATTAGCCTCGTTTCGGCTCACATCGAGTTTAATTGTTCTACGGAACTATTGTAGACGCAAATAAAACAATGAGTTATGTTCTAATTAGCCAGATTTTGCACACCCACATTTTTTCAACGCAAATGAGAATTAACTACGATAATGAAAAACAAGTTGTAACTAATTTGTTAGTGGTGTTGTGTACGAGTAGATACCGTGGGTAGCTTGGGCTTAGTGAGAGAACGTTTGTCATCAATCGTGAGGTCAATGGTTCGAATCGTAACGCGTTTAGAATTTATACAGGAGCATTCAACTAATTGCATAGGTTAACAATTACGGGGGAATATCCTCATTTTTCTTTAATGGTACTAAAGCTACAAAGTTGTGTCACTTGTACCATCAATGGGTCAAATCAATGGTACTACTGACACTAAGGCTTCAAAAGTATGTATAGGCCGCGCCACACAAGTTGGCGGATGTGAAGTTAGCTACAAGCTGCGCAATGTCCAATCCTGACTGCTCTCATAAAGCCGCACGTTGATTGGATATTGCGCAGTTTGTAGCTAACTTCACATCCGCCAACTTGTGCGATTCGGCTGTATAATAATTATATGTATACTAAGCTGAAGAAAGAGTGTGATTTAGACTACCATTTTGAACAACTTTACTATGGAATTCGAGAAATACCTATGTCTGATATTAAAGGCATTTTGCCTTTGCATATTTCTATCACAATATATTTTTAAAACGAAACGGAGGAGCACCGCCGACTCACTGACATACAAAAAAAACTTTCCATAGGCCGAACGGGGATCAAATGAAAATATCCTTAGAAATGAATGAACAAGCTGTATATGTTGTTCATTACTTCAGTAGATATCTGTGATTACTTCATTCATTGCTTTCGCCATCCGCCATCTTTTCTCTTGTTGTTTTACAGTTTTAAGGAAAATATTGATAAACAATAGTCATTTCACGCCTTGAAAACTTCGAAAAGTCATTGTATTGACATCCTCGATTTATACTTTTTCCTGTGTGTGCATCTAGTGTCTTCAGTAACTTACTTCAAGATAAATTCAACGTGTTTCGAGATAACCGGCTCCTCTACATAAATTGGATGAAAAATTACCAATGCAGTGTGTATTTTTGTTTTACATCTAAGAAATAATAAAGTGCAGTGCAAAACAGTGATAAATTTCGTTTCATTTTCGCCCATAGTCTTTTCAGTTCCTCAAAATATTAAATAAAAATACTAATGTATAGAAACCTATATATAGCTATACGATTTGATGCCACAGAATAAGTAATAGTATGTATGGCATTGTAGGCGGAGGGGTGAAGTATGCGGGGGGCGAAGTTCAATTGGCACCACCACAGATAACGTTACGGCCTAAAAAAATCTTCGGCAGACGGTCGTCTGATACGTAGTATCTCTTTAGTTTGTGCGGAGGAGGCACTTAATTTTAAACGTATTTCTTTTTTATGTATA
This sequence comes from Hypomecis punctinalis, assembly GCA_949316475.1. Classification (NCBI taxonomy): domain Eukaryota; kingdom Metazoa; phylum Arthropoda; class Insecta; order Lepidoptera; family Geometridae; genus Hypomecis; species Hypomecis punctinalis. The sequence goes on along the minus strand of OX438819.1, from coordinate 13,561,326 downwards.
ACATACGCATAACTTTATACATAGTAGTCCGATTTCGATAATTATTTTATTGGAAAGCGTATACTTCGAAATTGATCCCATTTATTTTATAGAAATCGGCTGAGCCATTTTTGATAAATCAACAATAATGTGAAAAATGCTACATGGATCCGTGCGAAATATTCGCGAATTCTGTGCATGGTTGAAGTCGGTCATGCCATTTTTTACGAAAAATAATTATGATAGAAATTTTCTTTGTAATAGCCACATACATATTTATTTTATTTATTGAATCGTTAATGTAATAATAGTAAATTGTATCATATGGGAGCAAATTGATATTTTTACGGCGAGGGCACTTTTTTGAATCCCGAGCCAAGTGAAGTGAATTCTAGAGTATTCGCTCGCTACGCTCGGGATTCTTTAGTAGAATCCTGAACGTAGCGAGGGATTCAAAGTAAAAAGAGTCAAAGTCGCCCGAGCCTAATATATTTTGCGCCCGAGTGGTACACTCTATACTTTTCATCACTTCTATGAGAAAATAAAGGGCGACTCATATTTTATTGTAATATTATTGTTTAATAAAACGTAGAGTAACAACTAAATTGAAATTAAGTATCTAGTAATAAAACGAATGAAATAGTAGATTGTATCATATGGGAGCAAAATAATATTTTTACGGCGAGGGCACTTTTTTGAATCCAGAGCGAAGTGAAGGATTCTAGAGTAGAATCCTGAACGTAGCGTGGGATTTAAAGTACGTCGCCCGAGCCAAAATTATATTTTGCGCCCGAGTGGTACACTCTACTTTTCATCACCTCTATGAGAAAATAAAAGGAGCTTCATATGTTATTGTAATATTATTATTTAATAAAACGTAGAGTAAAATTAAACTAAATTGAAATTAAATGGTTTCTAATAATATAACAAATGAAAACTTATATTTACATTCTTTTCATTCATTTTCTTGGCGCTGAACACTAACATCACAAATACTTCTAAATTCAAAAAGTGCGCGGCAAAGATCATACCGTCGCGCTTATTTGTTCCAAATTCAAAAAGTGCGCGGCAAAGATAATTCCAGCGCACTTATAGAAAACACCTCCTTTGGACGCAATTAAAGGCGAACCAAGTAGTCCTTTTCGAATAGATGTGATGAAAACTTATATTTACATTCTTTTCATTTATTTTCTTGGCGCTGAACACTAACATTACAAATACTTCCAAATTCAAAAAGTGCGCGGCAAAGATCATTCCGGCGTACTTAAAGGCGAACCAAGAAGTCCTTTTCGAATAGATGTAATTAACAATACATTTATATTGATAATTTATCGCTTCATAATAAAATAAAGTAGCATTTATTTATCACTGGCATCCGCAGCAATATTTACTAGTCTGCAGTATGTTTACTTATTATGTAGGTACTAACTGACCCCGCTCACATACTAACTATAAATTAATCTGTGAACTTGCATAGTAACTAGTATTAAATCTGCGGCGGGGCCTGTATCCTCGCGATATCAATTCATTAGTGCTCGTGGAATTACTGTAAACAGAATGGCCACTCTTTTGTACATGGATATTTTATTCTTAGCATTTAGGTGGCTATTTGAGTTATAAATGATAGATATATTTCGGCACAATATTTTTATAATATGTTGATGTTCCTATTGATTTTATTTCATTGAAATTATTTTTATCGTGCTTCACACACTAGGCGTATAGAAACATTTCAAAAATTGACGCGTTCGCAGACAGCGTTTCTAGCTTAATTGGACAAATTAAAAGCATCTGGGCCGGAATACCATAGAGATGCAGGTTCAAATCCTGCGAACGCGTCAATTTTTGAAATATTTAATCACAAAAAGAAAATTTTATTTCATGTTTATGTCTGTTCTATTTTTATGTAATATTTTAATTCTTATTAAAATGTAACGCTTGGTATTCATTGCTGTAAGTTACATTTTCCGTAAATAAACAAATTGAAATGGCCTATTGGCCATTCTACCTCAATCATACTTCCAACAAAAGTCAGACTAAATCATTTAGCAACAATTAGAGCTCATCAAACATCATCATTGGATCATTGGTTGGTCCGTATGAATCTGTAAAGTGCTTGTTTCGGAACAGTTAATAAGATCATTAACAGCCCACATGGTTTGTTAATTATTTTGTGATAAGCGCTAAAAAGTTGAACTTCAGAAAATAACTGTTTGCAAGTTTCACTTCAATATGTAATGCACCGTTTAGCCATGTCAGACCTTCAGGCGGCCTAAAAACTCTGACACCAGAGCTAGCCACCCGGCCTATGAAACCTTTAAGAACACCATGGAGGGCTCTGGCATTTGTAACATAGTTTCATTACTAGTATGGACGCCAGCCAGTTATCACTACATAGTATCATAGGATAAAACAAAGTTGCTTCTCTGTCTGTCCCTATATATGCTTATATGACTGCCTCGGTGGCTCAGTGTTTAGTGACCCTAACTCCTGAATCAAAGAGGCGTGGGTTCGATCCCCACCCAGGGCAAATATTTATGTGATGAACATAAGTGTTTGCTCTGTGTCTGGGTGTTATTTAGTTAATATCTATATAAGTATCTAATTAAAAATAGGTGTATGTAGTATATCAGTCTCTGGCAGCCATATCACAAGCTTTGCTTAGTTTGGGGTCAGAGGCCGTGTGTAAGATGCCCCAAAATATTTATTTATTTATTTTTATATCTTTAAAACTACGCTACGGATTTTGATGCGGTTTTCTTTAATATATAGTATAATTCAAGAAGAAGGTTTATAATTATGTTTAATACACCTGTGCGAAGACTGGGCGGGTCGCTAGTAGTATAGTATAAATAAAACAAAGTCGCTTCCCTGTCTGTCTGTCCCTATGTATGCGTATATCTTTAAAAGTATGCAAAGGATTTTGATGCGGTTTTTTTAATAGATAGAGTGATTCAAGAGGAAGGTTTATATGTATAATACACCTGTGTGAAGTCTGGGCGGGTCACTAGTAATATTATAATCAAGAATTTGCAACTTGTAACATGCCATTGCTTTCTAAGTGTCAAAATATTTTTGTAAATTCAAATTGTTGTATAGTTTGTAATCTTTTAGTACGAACTAAAAGATTGATGATAGAATGATAGAGCATTTATTTATTTCCTTTTTATTTCACTTCAAATTTTTTTTCACTTCAGTCTAATTTATTACAGCTATTGGTACAGAACTTTACACCCAGTTTATTAGTCCTCTGCCAAATATAGGATCCACAATGGGTGATTGGGCCATATCTACCACGCTAGTTCAGTGCGTCTTGATGTATTATTACTGTAATTTTTAGGGTTCCATACCTCAAAAGGAAAAAAACGGAACCCTTATAGGATCACTTTGTTGTCCGTCTGCCCGTCTGTGTGTATGTCAAGACTCTTTATCTCAGGAACGCGTATATCGGGATATCGAGTTGAAATTTAAACTGTATACGTATATCTATGACCTCTTACAGTTGTGTAAAGGAAAAACTTTTCAGTTATCGTATAAAGAGCCGTTTATGTCGTAAAAAACCGCATATTTCGACACTCACAAAAATCAAAACCTACAGGGTACTCCCCGCTGACATAGAACTATGAAATTTGGCGAGAAGCATTGTCTCAGAGTACACATATAGGAATAAATCTGAAAACTATACATTTTTATATAAATTACAAAAAATAAGGCTTCGAAAATTCACAAAATATGGGTTTAAAATTCAATGTAGGTAAATCGTATCATGTAAGGTATCATAAAAAAGAGCTTCATTAGCACATGCTAAAACATGTTTTTAATTATTTTAACGATTTTCGATGAATGACAAGTAAAAGAAAAAAAATTGTCGATGATGATGAGTATAGATATTTTAACAACGTACTTCCCAACTTTGTGAAATTTTCTGGATTTGTACGGAACCCTCGGTGGCTAGCCTGACTTGCACTTGTCCGGTTTTTTTATACATGTACGGGATGAGATAAACCTAAAATACAAGGGTCTCTACTGGCTGCTCGGCCGTAACTCAAAACTATCAGTTGATAACAAGTTACTGTTGTACAAAACAAATCAATCCTGAAACCTATTTGGACCTATGGAATACAATTATGGGGCGCAGCTAGTGCCTCTAACATAATGGTCATCCAAAGAGTACAAAACTACATCCTAAAGCAAATATCAAATGCACCATGGTTCATCAGAATCACAGAGGTCCACCACAATCTTGATGTGCCCATGAAGGAGGAAATAGAGTCTCAAGGACCAAGATACAAAGCAAGGCTGGAAAACCATCCGAACCCTCTAGCGGTCTCTACTCACTATCCCGGAACCATACGTCGGCTCAAAAAGTGGCGGGATATTTTTGATAAGGATTAACAATATATTATCCATAAATTAAATGGGCTTGCTCTGCTGGGGGCTGCACCATAAACGCAAAAAAGGACAGAACGCATCTGCTTATAGTGTTAAGACAGATTGCATGATCAAAACACACTAAAAAAATATTTATGTACAAAGATATAAGAAGTTATTTTAATCTTTTATTTTATAATTATGACATGTCATATTTTTTTTAACCCATGCACTTCATAAAATGCTAAAACTATATCCATTTTGAGTGTAACACAGAAGGTAAACTATATTAGGTGAAGTATGGCTGTCAGACACTGATCACACTTTAAAAAAGGTTTTTTGGTTTTGCCATTTGTAGGCGCGTGCGGGTAGCCTACTGATGTCAAAACCAACAATTAAAAACGCCAATAATCACATTCAGAAGAATTAAGAAGATCACATTCAGCATTCGTTTTGAGAATGTGTGAGCAAAAGTTGCATTTTTAACTGTATTCATGCTCAAAAACAGCTAAAAATGTCATCATGAACATCGTGCCACAGAGGTGGGTTCTTTGTGATCATTTTATGTTATATAGTTTGACATTTAGCGTTCGTTTGGGTAGTGAGCAAAAGTTGCATTATTGGCAAAATGGGCGAAATTCCCAAACTGAACGGTTTACATTAACGCTAATTTTGCAAATGCTAAAAATGCCATTGAGCCCAAAATAACGCACCTTATGTAGGTACCTAGGTAGGTTTAAAAAATAAGATTCTGATATGGCCTCAAGGTTAAATTACATATAATTACAGTATTGTATCACTCATATAAAACACTCATGTCAGAGTGAACTGACAGAGAAAGAAATATACCAACACATTAACTAGTCACCATGCAGGCTTCGAACCTTGAATAAACAAATATATTATACTTGCACTCAGCAATATTAGTCACAGAAAGTTAATCTGATTCAAATTAATAGAGTACTTAAGAAAATTTAATGTCAAGACAACATACAGGTACAAGCTAACAAATGTCATTATATCAGCCATAGGGTAGGACATCCACTGCATTAACATGGCAAATAGACAAATAAGAGTAATCTAAGCTACTGGAGCAGTTATGCCAGCGGCCCAGAGCCACGCTTCGTTACTTTAAGGAGCTGGACTGGCTCGGGTAGACGCTGAAGGGGGAATACACAAAACACCCCATGCGGGACGTCAGTGCAGGACTCATCGCCCCTAATTAGAATTAGACAAATAAGAGTTTACACCATTTTACAAGCTTTTATTAGACTTGCAATGGATGTATGTACCTATGTAAGTTTGGGTGAAATCTTGCAAGTTAAATTTTACCAACTTCCCGGTTTCCGATGGGGCTGAAATATTGCATGCATATGTATATCGCGTGACAATGCAATAATATTGTACCATGGAGCTGATATGATGATGGACTTCACCTCATCGCCATCTAGTATACCAACCAAGCCACTGGAGCAGTTATGCCAGCTGCCCAGAGCCACATTCGGTTATTTTAAGGAGCTGGGCTGGCTGGGGTAGACGCTGGAGGGGGAAATTCACAAAACACCCCATGCGGGATGTCAGTGCAGGACTTATCGACTCTACTTCAAATGAGAATGATAATGGACTTGGAAGATAGCCATAGGAACTCCTGTACTAAACAAGATAAAAACCTGTTGTGTTTGGGCTTGTTATACTTGTCTTCGGTAGCACTCTGCTGGTACACTAATCCAGGATCTCAAAACCTTGTATTTAAAAAGTTCTATTTTTATAATAGTTTATTATCTCCTTGAAGAGGAAACAAAGTATGGATTAATATTGACAATATGCTGGGGTGCTGGTGGACATAGAGAAGTCTCTCACATCATCCATATCAATATCCACAGCTGAGGTCACAATTTAAATTGTGGGTCTTAGTTGTTTTAAATGTTTTAAGCCTAAATACACTAACACCCAAGCTAGTACTTAGCCCATACAAACTTATTTTAACTCTACCTCATTTCTAAAAACATAAAACAACGTCGGAATAACATCTATTTGCTCACTTCATAAATAATTCTCACTCCATTTGTTTTCATTAATGTTTAGAAATATTCTGAAGCGAGGCACTTACTAATTCAACTGATATAAATTCCATTTTATTTACCTAATTGGAGATCTATATAATCTTTTTACAGTCTGGTTAATTTAGATTCTAATCCTTAAATAGAATACTGCTTAGATCTCTTCATATATTTCATACTTAATTTAAGCTTTTGAATTACTGTTGTTATTGTATGTTGGGTATTTTGATTATCATTTAAGTGACAACTTTATCTGGTCATTAACAACAATTAATTAATTAATTTGTATTTAAAAATAGATTGTTTCTGTTTTTGCTATTTGCTGTGTAAGAAGTAAAAATGTAGGTAGATAACAAAAAATGTGGTCTTAAATAGTAAATAGGTCTAGTTGTATGCAACAAGTGTAACAAAAAGTTGATATTTCAATATAAAAAGTATTTAAAAGAGAATCAAATATAGGTGTGATAAATAATGGTAAAAAACTTAAAATTATTGCCGCAGTTTTATTCTTTCCTGAGGAAATAAAATACACAAACTTTGAAAAAGGAGGTAGATTCGTGGAACACTCATTTTCATAATGGATTCATATGAGATCATGATATAAGGTATTTGAATTCGTATAAAATTTGTTTATACAGTAGACTGCATCAAAAGTCAAAGACTATACCTAATTCATAAGCAGCACTAAAAAACATGAACCAACTAAGCAAAGTTATTGATATCATGTGTGCAAATACTCGATAAAATGTGAAAATGATGATGTCATGCAGACCGATACAGTTTATAAATAGAAGATTATAGATAAAATAATATAATTATTTACTATTTACAAGATTATATCTAATGAAATGCATGGAATCACACATTTTCGCAAGGCCGCCAGCCGAGAACAAACACCTTACAATTTTTATGTTTACAAAGTTATCTTACCCTTATCGTACACCTCTGCCGCTCATGAGATAACAGCACATAATCACAATAATGTATATTAAGGATTAACTCGCGATCTAAAGCGATAATTAAGGAAAAACATATAAACTTTGATTTCCAGTGACACACGTGAAATAACTTCACAAAGTCGAAATCGTCAAGTGCAAGTCAAGCTCGAGCCGTCAAGCGAGCAGCGAAGGCAGGCGCGCCACTACTTGGTGTTACCATGCGATATCTCTAAGTACCCTAGAAAATACTTAAAACAGTAACAGTTTGCTGTCCATCCCGGATTTGCCTGGCTATTGAATGAGCTATAAATACTCTGGAAGAAATATTCTAAAATATATTGAAAACCACATTGCTATCTGTTGTGTAATGTACAAGATCTAAGCTAATCCACAAACAGAAGCAAAAAGGCGACTTTGCTTTAAATATTAATACAATCGTAACATAGTGATGATACATTAAAATTCTGTTCTTCTAATGATTACTTTAATTTTCATTCTAAAAAAAATCTCTAATAAAACAGAAAAAGTAGGTACAGTTTCGATTACAGGGTATATTTTATTCATATTCGGTATGGTCATATTTCCATGGTTATTTTTTCCATATTATTTAAAAGAAGTACAAAATCAATGATTTATGCGATGGAAAAGAAACTGTCATCTGATTAGAGAAAATAGTTTCATGATTTTAAAAAAGTTAGTAAAATAATTATATTTAAAAAAAAACTGTCTTTACACCAACTTGTAGATTTTAAAGTTATTGTGTAAAAATAGATTTTATCTCATGTTATTTAAAATGAATTAGGAATATTTAAATAATAATTGTAACGCTTGTTAATAATTGTCTCTAAAAATATCCATTAGGTATCTAAAAAATTACAAATTTTCAGTGCTCACTACACTCTCTCTAAGTAAATGCTCGGTGATCATGTTTGTCCACTCGATCCCATCGAGTTAACGTACATTTTTTTTAATAAAACTATCGGATTTAGATCTCCATATAAACACCATTATTAATTTATTCTACTTCTGCAAGTATAGCACACCACGATTTAATTTTTGTCAACGTGTGAAAATGTGACAAAATATAATTATTATACCTTATTTTCCATACACTGTTTCCTTTTGACATAATAATATCGATAACATAATGTCGTGGTATGTATTTTAGCCTAGCCCAGCTTTCATACCTGGGCCAGGCACGTTTTTTCTCAGGACTAGAAACGCAATACGATTCGCTACATTCTGTCAGCTTCACGTGATGCTCGGGGGAGGAGGAGTTCACTGAAGTTTCGACCTTAATTATTTGACAATAAGGTCGAAATGTAAACGGGTGCCGGGTTTATGGAGCGGAACGAGCGAGAACTTTGCGGCCCAGTTGCTGATAATCCATTTTCGCCTTAATTACTTAGATGCTTAAGTCTAAAGTTGTGCAATTAAATGCCTGATGTCTCGTTTACATGTAGGTACATTCTTTCCAAGCAGCAAAATCAAGCAAATGAGTCAAGTTCATTAGGTCAGCGATCCTTTCACAAAATTTAATTGATCCATGGTTAAATAGTTTTGAATGAATCGTTTATCTGGCTTAATGTTTTGTTGTCGGGTGAGCATTTGAAAATTAGTGAAATATCGTCTGCGAATAGTACATGGGGAGTCGTGATTAACCTTGATAGGTTATTTATGAAGATGGAAAATAGGACTCCTGCCATTACGCTCCCTTGAGTTACAGTAATAATAGCCGCATATCGAAATTGCGATAAAATATATTTGAAAAAGTCTTATTTTGCAATTAGGTTGGCAGTTGTGCACTAACCATGCAACACTGAATGACAGTGACATAAAGAATTCTAGTTTATATAGCGAGTCCTTATGGAGTCCATGTTCCAAATTAGGTGCGTTCGGTTTGGGCTCGGTGGCGTTTTTGGCGTTTGCAAAATTGGCGTTGATGTAAAGCGTTCGGTTTGGGATTTTTGTTCATATCGCCAACAATGCTACTTTTACTCACTTCCCAAAACGAACGCAAAAGGAACAAACTGCGGTGCGTCAAATGTCAAACAACATAATTATGGCGGCAATACTTCGAAAATTCAGAAATTCGCGTGATGTGATTTTTGTTTTGCAAACTTACATGGTCTTTGTTTTGCTGTTCGTTCTGTTTTAAACATCTGCGTTCAAAGTTATTTTATCTCTGACATTTGTTGATGTCTCTGTTTAACTTGTGATGGTGTGTAATGACTAGACAGAGATAGCGAAAATACAGCTAGAAATGTCAAAGGTAAAATAACTGTCAACGGACTGCAATTAGATATCTATATTTTCAACCATGGTTTTCATTAGCGTTGCTAATTAAAATATTTGCAGATACCTACAACTATTAGTGGAATTTGGATGGTAATCCACAAATACAAGGAGGGTAGTAGGTACAGTCTGTTCACAGTTATTTATACTGAGCGTCACACAAATTGACAGATGAGATGTTAGCCGCAGATGTCACTTCGCCGTGATTGGTTAATTATTGCGCATGTGTGCACAATTCCGACGCTGACTGTAGTAGTGCGCAGGGAGCGCGCGGGAGGCATGAGGTTGGCGAGCGGATGTGCCCCCGCGCCTCGTCTCTCTGGCTCCTGCGAATGCCTATATTTCGGCTTTTGCGCAGTTCTCTTCTCATAACTTCCTATCCGTCGATATGTGTGGCGCTCAGTATACCCACAGATGAGAGTTCTGCTGTTGTGTGATTTTACCTCTGACATTTGTAGCTCTATCTTTGTCTGGCATTACACACCATCACAAGTTAGAAAGACAGAGACACAGCGTCAAATGTCGGAGGTAATTTTGTAAATAGAATCCAACAAAAACATTTCCATGAGCCAAGACCACAGTTTGCACTTTCAAAAAGTTGTCAGATCTTATATAGAGCCAAGCTTCTACTCTACACGTCTTAACTCTACAAGTCCTTACTCCTCACAAACTCTACACCTTATTCAATATATTTAGACTTAGATTTCACTTCTTATTGTAGATTATTTATAACAAGAAGTAGGTACTTTTATCGATTTTCAGATTCCTAGCTTCAAAACTTGAGGAAGTCTTATACTAACTTTTATTCTCCAGTTTTAAGGGTTGGGCTTTACTAAAAATCCTGAAGTACGTGTTTTATTATTTATAACAAAGAGCCTTCATATTAATTTCTAGACTTCTAGCATGAAAATTAGTGAAAGTCTTATACAAGCTTTCATCCCCCAATTTTAGGGGTTGGGGGGTGATTTATTAAAAACCCTGAAATACATATTTTATTATTTATAACAAAGAGCTTTCATACCAAGTTTTAGACTTCTAGCATGAAAATTAGTGAAAGTCTTATACAACCTTTCATCCCCCAGTGTTAGGGGGTTGGGGGGTAAAAGTTCGAAGTTTTAGATTTTTTCGTTTGTATACGCGTAAGTAAATGCCAAATGTCAAATATCTAGGTCATCTGGAAGTGGGTTAGGTTTTTGATCTATAAGTTAGTCAGTGAATCAGTCAATTAAACTTCGGTTTTTAAACGTAAATATATAAATAACTGTTGAAGCAAAATTAACGATTTTTGTATTCTAGACTAGCTAAACAACTTTAATAAATAGGCTCAAAATTAACATCTTTTGTCTCTATTTGCGTAGGTATACGTTTTTTTGACTGTTGGCCAACAGTCTAAAAACGTATACGTAGACTAGATGTAATAGTCAGACAAATTTTTCGCGCCAAAAAATTTTTTGATGATATTTATGAACTAAGTATTATTGGTTTTTACTATTATCTAGAGTCTAAATATGATAAAATCATAACAACGTATATATAGCTTTCTAAGTATGTATAGCACATCTTTTTTCTCACACCCTATGCCAAAGGGACATGGCCACAGAAGTTCACAGAACGTTAAAACGTCTGCAGTAATGTTAAATATCGGCCTCAATTTGGTTGGCTTACTTACACTGCTCCATGGTTCCAACCAAATCGAAACTTCTATGAAGAACTTCCTAGAGCGTTAAGTTGCTTTCATAAGATTTTTATGTAACTTACGGCTGCATGAAAAAACAGTGTAAAATTGCGTGGCGCAGCTATTAGGGGATAAAACCGGATTTTGTACCTACAAAGTAGTCATTAAAATTAGGTGACAATTATCAATATTATCAGATAATCGGCTACGTGCTCGATTGTAGTAGTATTTATCTTGATCCATTAATGCTTCAGCTAATGAATTTTTGGTTTGACATAACTGATACAGGGTGTTTAGAAAATGGTCTAGTTGCTATCTAGTTTTCCAGAGGCTTTTTATACTGAAGAGCAATTCGCTCGCCTGCCTTAATTTTCGACATTCAGGTGTTTCTCTTGTCATAGATATACAGGGTTATTTCTAATCAATTAGCATCCTTCTAGGGGCTTATTCTGTACATCAAATCTAACAACTTTTGTTCTACGACTTTTGTCAAAAGTCAAAAAAAATGTTTGTTGTTCCATGGAAAAATATCGTTCAACCGCGACAAAATGTATGGAACAGCTGATATTTTTTTTGACTTTTGACTAAAGTCGTAAAACAAAAGTTGTTAGTTTTGATGTACAGAATAAGCCCCTAGAAGGATGCTAATTGATTAGAAATGACCCTGTATATACTTCACCTTAACTCTGTCTAGGCCGGATATGTAGTCTTGGTGTAAGAGTTTTAGAGCCTCCTGCTAGTCAAGCATGTGACCATGAAAAGAACTCACTTCGACGTGTGAAAAAGTGACAGATATATACTTTGCCATAACGCTGTTTCGTTCTGACACTACGAAGGAAAAATTTCGTTCGTATAACGTTCGTGGAGATCCATAGGGGAGGCCTATTCCCATCAGTGGACCTATGGCTGATGGATGGATGATCAACGCTAAACGATTCGTATACGTTTCGAGACATCCGAAGTTGAAAAATAGGGCCCCAGGGGACCCATTTTTGAATTTCGAATGCCTCAGAACTTATACGGAACTTTGACAGACGGTATGAAAACACTATATTGTCTATGGAAGTTGCGAGAGTTCAATACAAGTTCCTTACGACCAAACCGTGCGAAGTTCAAAAAAACAGTCCCCACCCACGGCCTGTTTTTGGATGGTTGACCGTGTGTAGCAATTACTACTGAGCGCTACCGTTGCCCCGGTAGTTTTAACCGTTTATAATATGTCAGAGGCCTTCAGAAGGGTTAGTCCAGGTTTACACGTAGGTAAATTGAAACTACTGCTGTTTCCGTATAGCTCCATACATTTCTGTACAACGCCCCTGGCGGAAACGAGGAAGAATTAATCAAATGTATGGAGCCACGCGCGAACGCGACGCAAAACCTGGACTAAGGTTTTGCGTAAGTAGTTCAGCTCAGGCGGCTTTAAAACTCTCACACTAAGCCACCCAGCTTATACGAACTTCTGTATCTACCTATCAGCCTTTTAATAGTCCACTGCAGGACGTAGGCCTACCCACGAAAGGTGATTGGGCCATATTCACCACGCGGGCCCAGTGCGGGTTGGTGGATTCGCATATGCCATCGAATTTCTTCTACGGAAGTATGCAGGTTGCCTCACGATGTTTTCCTTCACCGAAAAGCCAGTGGTGTGAAATTCCGTACATAAATTCCAAAGAACTCATTGGTACGGGACCGGGATTTGAACCCACGACCTCACGATTGCAAGGCGGGTGTCACTACCTCTAAGCCACCACGGCTTATACCTACGAACTTGTGATAATCTAGAGCACGCTGTACAAAGCGTTCGAGAGATTACGCATCCGTTCTGGTGATCCTCAGATTAGGTAAATATAGCAGTAGCAAGTCCATAAATAGGCTGGCAGCCAACCCTCGCCATTGAAGTTTCTCCTCAATCGACATGGCATCGTGGACATACGTACTCCTCGCGCTGGTCGCTGCTGGTGAGTTAAAGGGTTCAATCTACTGGTGTGTGACTGTGACCTACATTTTTCGTAATAAAAATAATCTGACCCTGGTCCCCTGCATGGCAAAGGGATAACACCCCCGTGATTTAATACCAGTTTCGATAGACCCAATTACTCTTTAAGTATCAATTTGCCATAAGATGAGATGGCTACGCCGACGCCACCATCGACGTGTTTCATATACTGTACTAGCGACCCGCCCCGGCTTCGCACAGGTGTACTACACATATAAACCCTCCCCTTGAATCACTATCTATTAAAAAAAACACATCAAAATCCGTTGCGTAGTTTTAAAGATATAAGCACACATGGGGACAGACAGCGGGAAGCGACTTTGTTTTATACTATGTAGTGATATGAAACACTTTTATGATTTTTATTCTTTATTCTCCTATATAACACTTTTTCTCAAAACCCGCTTATGATGCCATGGTATGAAATTGAAACTAAAGTGGTATCATATCAAGCTTTACACATCGTCCACTGCTAGACATAGGCCTCGCCAATAGATTTCCAATAAGACTGCTTTGAATTGTCTTGTATCCAGCTCGTTCTGCGGTCTAAATCAGCATCTATTGATCATATCAGTGGAAGTCCTGCTCTTGCTGATTTGCAACCGTTCGAGAACATTACGACCAAGTAGACCATCAGTTCTTCGTAGACACTACGTGCCCGGGCAAGTAAATAGCAGAGGACAGGTGCCCATGACCATTACTACTTTTATAACTTTAAATTCCTAATCCGCTATCCTATGTTAGTAACTTTCTTTCGTCTAAAAATTTCGTCAATTGAATTGGTAGGTATAGCGCCATCACATTTCCTTTTTTCTTAAATCGCGAATTTGACCGAACTTAGCCATTAAGTCATCTGTTGGAGAGCGACGTTGCGGTCGAAAATTACGCACTCAGACTTAGCAGATATGGAAGCAAGCCGCTACTAACCGGTCATTGGAGATCGATAGGAGAGGCCTGTGTCCAGCAGTGGTCGTCCTATGGCTGAAAAGAAGAAGAAAGAAGAAAAATACTTAGAAGACACATATAGACTTTGAACAGCTTGAGATTATAATCTCCCAAGAAATAATGAGCTGTTTTTGAATGTGGCCGTATCTTGTTGCAGCGTCAGCGGCCCCAGGGCCCCAAGGGCGCATCGTGGGCGGCACTCAGACCAGCATCGAGGAGTTCCCCTATATCGTAGCGTTGGTGTACACCTACCGGCCTGGCATCACGGTGCAGCGATGCGTCGGCTGTCTCATCTCCTCCTGGCATGTCCTCACCTCGGGCTTCTGCTTTACGTGAGTCTTTAAATTTTTTTCCTAGGGAAAATCCTTCATGGGTACCATCCCACCCCTGCGGAGGCAGGGTTATGTGGGAATTTCACCTTATGCCGGTGTACCACTATAAACCCTGGGGTGTTCCTTCTCTGCACATCTTAGTCGGTATCGCGGGAACGCAATTTTGCGACCCCGACAGCGCTTGTACTGTATACGGACAACTAGCTCTGCTGTCTCCGCCAGAGTATTTTAATTTAGTACAACGTAACTACATCATACAACTCTAATTAAGTAGGCCTCGGTAATAAAGCCCTGCGAGACATTTTTCGTGTGCGCATGAACGGGATGGTAAGCGACGAAATGGTCGAAAACTTGGGAGATTCATAGTAAGTGGAACCTAAGCTCATATAGGCTGGGAGGCTAAATCTGGTGTCAGAGTTTTTACCTCTGAACAGTTATAACTACCTAAATTTAACGTGTGCTCTGAGTAGCGTAGCGTACGCTCAGTTGTAAATGCTACCCGCGGGCACCCATCCGAAGATTGACCGTGCCGAACGTTGCTTAACTTCGGTGATCGCTGACAAACACCTTTTCAAACTACGCTATGAGTGGTTCCAAACATTATCCCTGACATTAAACGTGTTAAACCTACTTACGATGAACTGATTACTTACCATTTAGGGCTTGTACACTTAAACACGATACAGTATTATTATATCTTCTTTGACGATACGATGTCGCATCGTGCTACGACGCGACATCGTTTTGTATCAGTATATTCTGATTTGGCGTATAGTCCGCGCTATACAAGTCAGCGGATGGGAGGTTAGACGCAGAATGCTGCGCAAACGGTAAAATATAGGTATGAGCGGGAGCCAAGACGCCGGGGCATACCCGCCCTCCAACCTCATGCCTCCCGCGCGCTCCCTACGCCCGTGCTCACTACTTCGCCACTTGCGTATGCATTGTGCACACATGCGCAATAATTAGCGAATCACGGCGAAATGTCATTTGCAGCTAATTTCTCATCCGCCGACTAGTGTGGCGATTCCTCTAGCTCCTCGCACCAGTGCCGCAGCTGCCAGACACTAGCGTGTGACATTGAGGGCTCGAACATATGTTTAAACACGATACGACGTCGCATCGTGGCACAACGCGACATCGTTTCTCGATGCGACGTCGTATCGTGTTTATATTAGGTAAATGAAATGAAATGAAATAATATTTATTCGACATAAAAATACACAAAGATTAAACATTATAAAACCAAAATTGTAAAACAATTAAGGAGTTAAATGACAGAAATGTCGAAAAGGGCTCATCTCAGCATTAATGCTGAGTGCAGGTAGACACCTTACACTCAGCGCTGGTTTTCAGATGAGCCCGTTGTCGAGGGTATAAACAAAATACAAATAATAAATAATCGTCGAAAAGTAGGTATGGACAAAGAGTACAGAAATTACAGAAAAATACCATTTCAAGAAATCAAACAAAGCAACTAGTTCACATTGAAATTAATAGAAATACATAATAAAATACAAAATCATACAAAATCAAATTTACATAAAGGTGATACAATATTTTATATAACTATATCCTTAGAAAAAACACGTGTAAAAATACATTTGAAGGCGATATAATAAAATAAATACATAAAAATATCCACAACATAAAATAAAACTCTGTTAAAGAAAAAACAATATTTAACAGCAAGAAAGTAAGGAACAGAAGATGACCAAGAAGAAAGAGAAAGCTTGGGGTCAAATAAAGGATTGATCATACATTAACAATCCATGCTGCAGTTGTTTAGATAAAAGATAGTGTTTCAGCTTTAAACGAAATGTACGAGCCCTTAGTTACAAACATGTGTATTTTCAGTGGAGCCATCGAAGCAAACATGGTCATCCGCGCTGGCTCGACGAACAGCTTGTCGGGTGGCATTATGAACACTATCGCTAGTGTAGTCAAGCACGAGGACTACACTGAGACTCCTCGGACAAACGACATATCTGTCGTCTTCCTCCAGATGCCTTTCGCAATCACCAACGTCGTCAACATCATGTTCCTGCCTCCCCAGAACACTTATATCCCTGACGGACACGAAGTCAAGGTTGTTAGCTGGGGATTCGAATATGTAAGTATCTATTATATCACATTTGACCGAGTGAATGAGGCCTTCGTTCGGGATTACGGCGATTTTGCTTTCATTTGTCCTGCCGGGCTAGGATTGCGCACCACGCAATATTTCTTTCGACATGTCAGAACGAGACAGTATTATGGCAAAGTATATATCTGTCACTTTTTCACATGTCGATTTCGTGGCGTTTCGTGGTCGCATGCTGGATTAGCTGATGTTGGTTTTAGTCATTATTTAGATAGTGGATTTTGTCGTCGGTGATTATGGATTGGACATCTTCTAACAAGAGGGAAAAATTGAGGTCTACTTTTAGGTATAGTATGGATTCCCAATGAGACTGGTTGGAAACAGCTCGCATGCAGTATGTTCATACATTGTTCCATTATATATATATATTTTTTAATGACAATACTACACTACTACTACTACATAGAAAGCAATTGGATCATCCACAGACCCTTGAAGGTCTAAAGATAAGCCAAGTGCTCAAGCCCACTGCCAGTTGGCAGCGTGCCCAGCATGCTGGCAGCATTGCCACGCTGAATGGCAATGCTTATACGTTGAGCCAAATAAACACCAGCATTTTGGTCTCCTTTTAATTGGAGCCAACCGATCGACTAAGAAAAAAACGTGTCAAGTGCAAGGTGGTCGGACCAAGACACCTGCAGTAAGGGATATGCTAAATTGGATTTACTCGAGCATTATAGGTAGAGACCGATTGGGTTGCGAAGTTTAGATGATAAAAAGAAAAAAAAAGTTTATAACGTAACCTTTTCATCGGTGGGGGAAGCGGCTATGGATTTTGAAAAATAAAAAAAAACTGGCGAGATCGAATCAGGAATGAGGAGATTCGCAGACGAACCAAAGTTACCGATATAGCCCAGTGGATTAGTAAGTTGAAGTGGCAATGGGCAGTGCACATAGCTCGGAGAACTGATGGCCGATGGGGCAGTAAAGTTCTTGAATGGAGAGTGCGCACCGGAAAGCGCAGCGCAGGACGTCCACCGACCAGGTGGACCGACGATATTATTAAGACCGCCAGAACGCGCTGGATGCAGGACGCTTCCAACCGGCCTTATTGGAAATCCATGGGGGAGGCTTATGTCCAGCAGTGGGCATCCTACGGCTGATAATAGAAAGAAAAAAAAGAAAGAAAAAAAATATTTACCAAAACGTGATTAAGTTAATAATTTCAATATAATTTGCCAAAATACGAATATTGTAGTTAGTTTATATACATAGTGAAATTAACAGTGGGTCCCAAACTCGACTAGGCCGGTTTCTTGGATAATAATGATGAAAAAAAAGCTGTTGTATGGACATAGGTACTCCAACGCGTCAGATATTAATAGCGTCCATGTCCTACGTATTTTAATACTGTACGTACGTATAGTAAAATAAAAAATAGCCATTAAGTATTAAGAATGTCAAGATACAAGTTTGTACCTTAAGAATGTCGAGATACAAGTTTGTACCCTTCCTCCTTTTTTACGTTACTCTTAAATTGTCAGATTAGTTGAATATACACTTTTTAGCGTGTAATTAACTCACCCTACCTTAATCAATCAAATCAAATAAAAATTCGTTTATTTGTTACAATATTTACAATGTCTATTGGATGTTAAAGGAACAATAGTGTCTCAAATATTCTACCTTTACAGGTGTACAAATATTTTAGAAAATATATAGAGGTATTTGGCTTAACACTATTTATACATTTATTTTCTTAAGTGAGTCTTCTAAAAATTCATTAACAGTGTAAAAACACTTGTCAATAAGGAACTTGTGTAATTTGTGTCTTAAAGTATCTTATTTTAGTTCTTCAAAACAATTTGGAAAGGACATGTCCACGAAATGTATGGAGGCTGGTATACAATACAATACAAAATTACTTTATTTTCACACCATACATTACAAAACAACTTAAACTAGAAAAATAAAACAATAATCCGGTAGTAAAATGGGCGGCCTTATCGCCTGCAGCGATTTCTTCCAGGCAACCTAAATGAAATAATATTAGGATAATTATGTTGCGGTATAATAATAATCAAAAATTCTAACCACAACACTCGTTACATTTCGAGAAAGTTCATATTTTTCTGAGTCTTTTATATTAGTTAAAATCAAAAAAGAGCCCTCCGTTTTTTTTTAAATTAATTTTTAATCTATTAGGATAATTAAATATATTTGGCTCAATAGGTAGTTTACCTCTATCAACACTGATTAAGTAAACTCATGGATTTATCATATAAACACAAAGTCCTTGAGTAAACTCCAAATTGTAGAATAGAAGCATTTTTACCAATTAGACACAGTTTTTAAGTGTTTATTTGTCACATTGTACCTACTAACTGGTCACACTGGTCGGTTAAAATTTTTAATTTTTAGTAAATTAAGATATGATTGTGGAAGAATCAGCTACGAATGCAAGTATAATAACGATATAAGCACTTTATTATTGCTAAACTAGAAAAAATACATAGCTGTATTATTGTTTTTCATACAATTTATTTTACACATTTCTAAAAATGGAGGGTTAAAAAATTATATCATCTTGGTTCGATTTTTCTCTGAATAATATACCACTTGTGGACGTCACCTTTTTTGTATACATTAATGGCCATACAATAAACATTATTACTATACACACACACCCCCTCTGTTGCGGTATATCCAACTTATATTTTCGTCGTTGCTGTCTATATCTTCCATCAGCGCTACTATTTAACGAAAACTCGGATTGGTGTCGTCGAACATATGAGCACATTTCAAATATATACATCCTAATTAATTAGCATCCTTTTAGTGGCTTATTCTGTACATCAAAACTATATAACAACTTTTGTTCTGCCACTTTTGTCAAAACTAAAAAAAAAAAACAGCTGTTCCATACATTTTGTCGCGGGTGAACTTAGATTATAGAGGGAACGGGTGAACGATATTTTTCTATGGAACAACAAAAATTTTTTTTGAGTTTTGACAATACCTAGTTGCAGAACAAAAGTTGTTAGTTTTGATGCACAGAATGAGCCCGTAAGAGGATGCTAATTGATTAGAAATAACCCTGTATATAGTGAAGGCAATGGTGAAATGTTATATTTTTTAAATAATGGTCTACATGGTGCCAGAAAATGATCTGATAATTTTTTAACTTTAAAAGCTTCCCCCCAATCCACAGAATTATCCTACGTGTTCTGATGATCGTTTTATTTTTACTATTAGGTATAATCCTTTATCCTTGACGGGGGCGGCCATATTTATGGGACTCATATTTGGTGGAGGTACTTAATCAGGTACAAGGCAGATCAGCCCCCCGACCGCCTAAGCAATAGCAATCGTAATAGCAATCGTTTATGACTTCATTTTAGTCATTTGGCACCGCCTATGTGACGTTAGCCATCAAAGTTGTTCATTCAACGATTGCTTTCGCAATCCGCGCAAAGCAATTGATGGCTAACGTCACATAGGCGGTGCCAAATGACTAAAATGAAGTCATAAACGATTGCTATTGCTTAGGCGGTCGGGGGGCAGGTATGCTTTAGCATGTCCCGCAATCCCCTCTTCGGCTCCCCTACTATAGACAACCTAGACACTTGCTGCCTCAAAAATATCTCCAGTTGCATTAATGATCGTGGACTGGTAATTTATTTCAGAAACTTATAAAGTTTGTTCGATATTGTGTCCTTCTTTCACAATAATCCTTTTATATTTCAGCTTGGAGGCCCTCAACTCGAGTTGTTGAAATACATACACTTAAACAAGCTCCCCCTCATAGACTGTGCGGCGATGTACGCTGACAACGACCAAGTTGAAATTCTCGACAGTAAGTACTTACCTACTTGGGTATTTCTACTGGACTCGAATCTCAGCGTCACTTGCGTGGCCAATGTTATGGTACAGTATTATTCCAAACGAGTCAACGATTTTAGTATTTTTTGACATAGTATATAAAATTGTTACTCTAGAAAAGCCATTATTGGCTTCTGAAATACAGTCTTAGACTATATGAACACCGGATACAACTCACGATTATTTGAGCGGTCGAGCCGCTATGCGTCCGACCGGTTTCAGAGTGCGCGGTGCGCGGGCGTCCGTTGTCGGGGGCGCGCGTATTCCCTGAAGAAAGAGTACTAACTACTCTGAAACCGGTCGGACGCATAGCGGCTCGACCGCTCAAATAATCGTGAGATGTATCCGGTGTTCATATTGGTGATTGGTCTTAGACTAGTTCAGTCAGGAGTCTATGGATCATCTGATACTGTACATTAACATATGCATCAAAAATAAATAAATGATTGATTGATTGACTATGGGAGCCACTGCAAATATTTCATCGAGAATTAATGATTTTTTTAAGTCAGGTAAGGTGGTAGGTAATCAATTTGTCTATTTTTTTGTATGTGTGTTATGAATGGTGGCCCCGTGACGGTGCGCGCAGTCCCGGTAGACCCATACAACGGTTGCGTGCCGACATCCAAAAGTTTTGCGGCAACACCTGGGTGAGACTGGCACAGGACAGGGATAGTTAGCGTAAACGGGAGGAGGCTTATGCCCTGCAGTGTGCCGAAATAAGCTGATGATTATGATGATGTAAGTATGTTACGCAATTACTAATTTTATCGAAATCGACTGAGCCGATTTTGAAAAATCAACAGTGATTTAAAAATTGTAGTATACATCAATTCCAGCGAACTATTCGAATACGATTGAAGTCGGTTGTGCTTTTTTTGGGGAAGAAATTTTTTTTTTTGCTGTTTTGCGGGTAAAAGTAAAAGTTATTCGTAATAATGAGTGAAATCTAATATACCTAGGTACACCCTTAAAATGTTGATTTAAAAAAATGAGAGCGTTTAATGTGATATCTTCCACAGCAACGATCTGCGCTTATGCCTCTGGGCGCGGCATGTGCCAGGGAGACGCCGGTGCTCCTATGGCCATCGACCAGGTGGTCGTAGGCCTCACCTCTTACTACCGAGACTGCGACGGCAGCAAGGCCGACGTCTTCACCAGGATCGACCGGTACACCAACTGGATCCTGGGAGCCACGGCTTCTTCTGGCGACGCGACTCGCGCCTATGCCGGTGATATCAGACCCCAGCCTGTTGTAAAGACCATCGGTTATTAAGGAAACGGAGAAATACCTACCAACGTCACTTGTCGCAAAAATGTAAATTCTGCTTGCAAGAATCATACAGATATCTGTGTAAGAATCAAGGGACTTATTTTTGAACTTCGCACGGCTTGGTTGTATACGGAACTTGTATAGAGCACTCGCAACTTCCATAGACAATTTTTTTTTTTAATTTATTCATCACCATGGATACAGAGTCCTTCAGTCGAAGTCTTAAATAATAAACAATTTACAAACATATTTTATCAAAATAGTCACAGTCGTAGTCTCGTCATAGTCCAATAAAGTCGCTGTCAAATCCAATCATAGTCCAATTCATACCTCATTAAAGCAGTGGAGACTTTACTAGAGGCGTCTATGGAGTTTTGGTAACAACACGGAACAACATGATACGTCACATTATATCACTTGCCTACATTCATGCACGTAAATCAGCTCATAATCACCGAAATACCACCATTTTTCACTAATTATCACTGATAAAAACACAAGTTTAACAAAATAATACAATGAGGCGACATGATTTTTCCGCGTTCCCGCCAAAACTCCTCCATAGACAATCATTATAGAGTGTTTTCATACAATCTGTCAAAGTTCCGTACACATTCCGAGGCATTCGAAGTCCAAAAATTTGCCCTCAAGGGACTCATTATTGAACTTCGAACGCCTGGGAACGTATACGGAACATTGACAGATTGTATGGAGCATCTCTATGTTGTCTATGGAATTTCTATCGCATCCTAGAAATAAAGTAAAAGTTCTCCTTACGGAGTGAATTTGATGCGACAAGGATAGCTAGACATTTTGTATAAAGCGGAATCTGTTTAAGCTCCCTTATGAATTATAAAATATTGTTTATTGCTATTCAGAAAGTTACCTTTTAGTATCTGTAGGTATTTGAATTTTCTATCACTTGTCGCGTTTTGACTTAGCCAGATGTTTTCGTTTTGTGAAGTGACGATGGCAATTTTTTAGTAATAGACAACTCAAAATTGAAAGGATTTGAAAAATGTACGGATTAGTAATGAGCTGAAAAAATATTCCATAAGCATTGTGGAATATAAAATGTGATATTTTCATACAAGAACGTCGGTGAAGTGCTCTCAAAATTCAGTATTTAGACGTGAATGTTGTGATAAGACTGGATCGTAATTTTAGGCAAGGTTACCAAAAATGGAAGGAAAATATTCAATAAAACATAATTTGTTGATAATATCCCGTGTATTACTTTAGATTACATACCTCCATAGCTTTTAGTTTCAGAAAAATTGTTCATTTTCTATATTGAACACAAAATGATTAAAGAAAATCATGAAACTTCGATCGTTACTTAAATACATGCAGTTTTGTATAAATTG
The DNA here is from genome assembly GCA_949316475.1 of Hypomecis punctinalis. NCBI lineage: Eukaryota > Metazoa > Arthropoda > Insecta > Lepidoptera > Geometridae > Hypomecis > Hypomecis punctinalis. The sequence continues at coordinate 13,538,130 of OX438819.1, read as the reverse complement.
TACACTAAAGTGTACATACAAATAAATTATAAAATTCAGATTTTCTTTGGGTCACTACAATTCATTTATTGCATATTTTATGTATTTAATTAGATTCTTCATAAGGGCAAGACATTTTACATAAGGCACTTAAGATTCATTGCGTTTTCTTATAACTAAGTTTTTTATTAGTTTCGATTTTAGATGACGGACTCAAATATATCAAATGGTTGAGTGTTGTGATACCTAAGGCCTTGATTTTATATTCTCGCCAAGTTACATTAGGTATAGGTCGAATCTTACAAGTCGACGGATGTGAAGTTAGCTATAAACTGCGCGGAAGCCAATCAATACGAGCTTCAGTAACGATTGGATATTGAGCATCTTGTAGCGAACTTCCGTCGTCTAATATTTTCGGCCTATACGTGAAATTTTAAGTTCGTTTGTGAGAGTGTGTCTTTTTGTGTGTAAGTGTGTGTGTGTGTGTGTAAGTGTATGTGTGTGTGTGTGGGGATGCGTGGGTGTGTGTAGGGTATATGTTAATTTTTAGGACTATAAATCATAAGCTATGTGGAAAGGAGTATGACTACAGCTATTAGATATCTATTAGAGATGATTTCAAGGCAATTTAACTCCGTCAACCAAAATCTTTAACAACATAATTATCTACTTATTTCTAGTTTAAGTATAATTTTAGTACAAGTCCTTCTTAAATGTACGTTAATGAGTAAAATTAGATATGTTATTCCTAAATGATATAATTTCATCGAAATGTCGGTGGTCCCGCGTACAATACAGTCAAAAACATCGGTTTTTGATTTTTTGACTTTTCATTATCAGTCTGTAGTTAACTAATACAAAACTATTAAGATCAAAATACAACCTTAGTAATCTTAAACTTAGCTTACATAAAACTGGTTATTGTGAACTACAATACAAAACTGAAATCGCGAACAATATACAGGGTTGTTTCTGTTCGATAAGCATCCTTCTAGGGGCTTATTTTGTACATCAAAACTAACAACTTTTGTTCTGCGACTTACGTCAAAACTCAAAATAAAAATTCGTTCTTCCATAGAGATATATCGTTCATCCAAAAAATTAAAGGACAGCTGATTTTTTTTGAGTTTTGACAAAAATCGCAGAACAGAAGTTGTTAGTTTTGATGTGCAGAATAAGTCCCTAAAAGGATGCTAATTGATAAGAAATAACCCTGTATATTCAATAAAATTGAATATTGAATTATTTTTAAACAACCAATTTCTGGCAGATTTTAGGGTTACGGCACAGTAAAAGGTTTTTACATCATTAGTAAATATAGTTTAGCAAAAGAGCGACGTTCTGTATAAATATATATATTTTCATATTTTAACATTGTAATATGAGCAGAATTTCAAATTTAACACTAACGTTTAAGTTTTGAATTTAAACAATTTAATACAACTTGTAAAATTTACAAATATTATAAAGATATTACAACGTGATACAACAATAGTTACTGGCAATTTAATTATAGTAATGTTTTTTTTCGATCTTACAGAAATACTTTATAATAGAAATTATATAATATGATTAGAGGTTTAGTTTCAAATATGACAATCTACGTTTTTAGATAGATTACGTTATAACATTTCACCTATTAAATATGTTTAGAAGTTTAGACGAGAATGTTTGTCCTAATTATACAGGGTTATTTCTAATCAATTAGCATCCTCTTAGGGGCTTATTCTGTACATCAAAACTAACAACTTTTGTTCTGTGACTTTTGTCAAAACTAAAAAAAAAAAAATTGTTGTTCCATAGAAAAATATCGTTTACCCGCGACAAAATGTATGGAACCGCTGATTTTTTTTTGAGTTTTGACAAAAGTTGCAGCACAAAAGTTGTTAGTTTTGATGTACAGAATAAGCCCCTAAAAGGATGCTAACTGATTAGAAATAACCCTGTATATATTCCGCAATTTGGAGGAGATTCAAGTACCTAACTGTTCTATAATAGGGCTAGGACATTTTGAAAAACAATTATAATATATTTCGATCTAAGGGCCATTTCGTAATTAAATCTCAAAGCCCATAAGTCAAAAGTTGAGTAGAATTAATGCCATTATGCCAAATTTTAAATAGACTATTTCTAAGGCCAAGACATTCATTTAAGGCACATTTGGGAGAAAAATCGGACGGTAAGTTTATAGTTTACAATTTATAAGTAGACAGTTATAACTATACATATTATAATAACTAACTTTATTATCAATACTATAATTAAAACAACGTGGTCGACACTAATACGGGGTGAGTGAGAATTCATCCTACTAATATTATAAACGCGAAAGTTTGTGAGGATGGATGGATGGATGGATGGATGGACATATGGATGTTTGTTACTCTTTCACGCAAAAACTACTGAACGGATTGAGATGAAACTTTGCAATAATATAGCTTATATATCAGAATAACACATAGGCTATTATTATAAACGCGAAAGTTTGTGAGGATGGATGGATGGATGGATGGATGGATGTATGGATGTTTGTTACTCTTTCACGCAAAAACTACTGAACGGATTGAGATGAAACTTTGCAATAATATAGCTTATATATCAGAATACCACATAAGCTATAAATAATAATGATATATTGCGTATGCGGGCGAAGCCGCGGGTAAAAACTATTAGTAATAAAGGCCTCGGCGATTGTGAAGTTAGCAATAAACTGCGCAATATCCAATCCTAACTGAAGCTCACATAAAGCTGCACTTTGATTGGGTATCGCGTAGCTTGTAGTAACTTCACATTCACAGTCTAGGGGACCGCTCAAGTATTACGTAACGCAATTTGGGGGGAGGGGGTGTTAGGACTAACTCACGTGTTACGTGACATTTTTTTTAATATAATTATTGTAATGAAGCCGTGGTGGTCTAATGTGACACCCGCCTTACAAACGTGAGGTCGTGGGTTCAAATCCCGGTCCCGTACCAATAAGGTCTTTAGAATTTATGTACGGAATTTAACACCGCGGTAAAGAAAAACATCGTGAGGCAACCTGCATATGTCACTAGAAAGTCGATGGCGTATGTGAATCCACCAACCCGCACTGGGTCAGCGTGGTGGATATGGCCCAACCACCCTTCATGGGTAGGCCTACGTCCTGCAGTGGACTATTAAAAAGGCTGATACAATACAGCACAGTATTGTAATAAAATGGGAGTGAGCCGTCACGGGACGCCTGACAGATGTGAAACATAGAATTTTCGAATTGTATTGCCAAAGAGAGTTTAAAAAAATAACGTTTACAGAACGGTGGGGGGATACAGAATAACGTAAAGGCTCCTTTACACACAGGCGGTACGAGCGGTATAGCAGACGGGCGGGCATCTGTATTGTACTGGTTATATAAGAAGGGCTCACACAGGTCCGGTCGCGGTACTGCCGTACCGCCCTTTACCGCTCTACCGCTCGTACCGCCTGTGTTTGATGGAACCTTAATGGTTACACAGGGAGGGGGGGTCAGAAATTTTCGAAAATTGCGTTACTTAATACTTGAACGGTCCCTAGGATGTAGGTGCGCTCGTCATAATCTACTTTCAATATGGAACTAGACCAGATTTTTTTCTTCATACATTCGGAGTTGGTCCTATAGTAAAAGTGCTCATAGCGAACGAAAGAATTCGTAGTCACTCCGTAAACGTAAGTGTAATTAACTATGTTTAGCATTATACTATATTTAGTACTATTATTAATTCTTAAACGTAATACTAATAAAATTAAAGCTATCATTTACTTAAATATTAATTTAAAAATTAGCTGCGCTCTTATAATTTTTCCATACGACTTAGTAAAGGAATGTCCAAAGAAACAATGTAGAAAGGTATGCATACATTTCTTTTTCTCCAACACATAAAAAGTACTAAATGCATGGTATAGTTTTTGTAGTCGTAGAATATTATGCTGTCATGTTTTTAAGCATTAGTAATTGGACTATAAGATGGATTGGGTAAATCGAAATATTATCGAATATATACATACATTTTTAGGACTTACATATACATTTCAGATATAAATTTCATTTCTGCTATATGTGGGCCAGTTTTGCCAAAAATAGACATATGTATTTTTTTTAGCAAAATATTGAGTATAAAGTGAATCAGTTTAGACTATTGCATGGCGTGTGGTGTCTCTATAAATCTATGTTTATAGAGATATACATTTGTATGACTTGCATTTATATTTCAGAAATACCTTTTATTTCTACTACGTAGGTCAAAATTTTCAGCACAATCTGGAATACATCGCAATTTTATGAAGTGTATTTAAATTTGTATATATACATTTATATGAATTGGTTTTATATTTCAGAAATATATTTAATTTTAGGCTACATGTTTTTTTAGCAATATTTTGAATATCTTGACTATTGCAAGTCGTGTGGGGTGGGCGGAGCGGGTAGAACGGTAAGGGTGACCGCAGCCCCCGAGTGTTTGATGAGGGCTACCACCTCAGGGTGCGGGAGATTCCTTATGGGAGTCCTGTTGATGGCGATAATGGTATCCCCTACGTGGAGTAGCCCGCACCGGGCCGCCGGCGAATTGGGGATCAGTTGACCTGAAAAGTTGATTTTTTTTTATAGAGCATAGGCAGTGTAAGACGTGTGACAGTTCCAACTAAACACATAAATATTAAAAACTAGCGGACCCGGCGAACTTCGTTTCGCTTCCCGTAAGAACCTTGTACAGAGTATTAGAAAACTACAAAAAAAATCGGTCAAGCCGTTTTCATGTTATGTCGTGACAACGGAAAACGGGTTTCATTTTTATATATATAGACGAATATTGAATATTTTAAACGTGTTCGCACTCTGTCCACGCTGCGCCTACAACGCATTTTTATGTAGTACTGTATCAGCCTTTTAATAGTCCACTGCAGGACGTAGGCCTACCCACGAAGGGTGATTGGGCCATATCCACCACCCTGGCCCAGTGCGGGTTGGTGGATTCGCATACGCCATCGAATTTCTTCTACGGACGTATGCATGTTGCCTCACGATGTTTTCCTTCACCGAAAAGCCAGTGGTGTGAAATTCCGTACATAAATTCCAAAGAACTCATTGGTACGGGATCAAGATTTGAACCCACGACCTCACGATTGCAAGGCGGGTGTCACTACCTCTAGGCCACCACGACTTATTATATAGTGTTTGTATTAAATTATTTTCATCGTATCATGATAATCATTCGACCTATAACAGAATATTAGAACTGTTACGCTAGAGATGCTATGTAAGATGCGTAATAGTTACAGTTAGCAGGCCTATCTCCAGCAGTGCATGTACTACGGTTGATATGAAAATGATGATATTATAGTAGTTTTAGTGGATATGGTGATTAATTGAGGAAGCTATAGAATAATAATTTATTGGACTTATTACAATTTGTTACAATGGGCAAGTCATTTTAAAGGACATGTCCACAAAATGTATGGAGGCTGGTATAATAATAATCAAAAAATCTAACCACAGCTCTTGTTACATTTCGAGAATGTTCATATTTTTCCGAGTCTTTTACATCAGTTAAAAACAAAAAAGGGCCCTGCATTTTTTTAAATCGATTTTGAATTTATTAGGATAAATACGAGTAAATATATTGGGCTTAATAGGTTTTTCATCTCTATCAACCCTGATTAAGTAATCTCCAAATTGTTAAAATAAAGCTTTTTTACCAATTAGACACACTTTTTAAGTGTCTTTTGTCACATTGAACCTACTAACTGGCCACACAGGTAGGTAGTAGTAGTAGTAGGTTAAAATTTTTAATTTTAGCAAATTATGAGATGAATGTGGAGGAATCAGCTGCAAATGCAAGTAAAATAACGATAGAAGCACTTTATTATTGTTAAACTAGAAAAATAAAAAGCTATTATAGTAGGTATTATTATTTTTCATACAATTTATTTTTCACATTAAAAAAATGCAGTGATGAAAATATCGAAATTAGATATTTTTGAGAAGCCCATAAAACAAGCTTTCAATTTATGTATATATCATCTTGGTTAGATTTTTCTCTAAATAATATACCACTTTCGGACGTCTCCTTTGGAATAATATAAACGGATAGCTAAGGAACGGAAATAACAATTTATGACAACACATGATTTATTTTTTAATGATGTATAATGACAATACTACACTACTACTACATAGAAAGCAATTGGATCATCCACAGACCCTTGAAGGTCTAAAGATAATCCAAGTGCTCAAGCCCACTGCCAGTTGGCAGCGTGCCTAGCATGCTGGCAGCATTGCCACGCTGAATGGCAATGCTTATACGTTGAGCCAAATAAACACCAGCATTTTGGTCACGCGTCGCGTCCACCAGACGCTCAGAAAGATTTTTGAAAACGAAATGAGCTCCCGGCCCCCACGGACCCAAAGTCTCAACTCCAAATGGCTCAAATATGTAACCACTACCGAGGTTAGCATATTTGCGCCGCTTGTGCTGCTCAGCCGAATTGGCCGCCGCTCCAGCCCTACTCTGAGTCTCAGGAAGATGCGACGGCGCCAAAGTATCGACGCAAGTTGCGTCCCATACTAAGGGCCGTCCACACTTCCATGGGACCAGCGTCATGCCGTCAGGCCTTTTGCCATCACCACGCGCCAACCCACTCGGTTCGAGTACGGCTGCGATATTGGCGGTGACAAAAGCCCTGCGTACACAACACATTAATACATAACATAAAAATAGATTATTATCATATACTACGGGACTAATCGCGCACTAAAATTACGAGATAAATAAATACTACTACCCGTGACCACGGTCGATGCAACTTGGCCGAAACGTCGGGATGACGAGGTATTTATTTATCTCGTAATTTTAGTGCGCGATTAGTCCCGTAGTATATAATAATAATGTGTTCAAATCGCGAAAGTTTAAAAACAACACAAAAAATAGAACCAATTTTTTTTTTACTTACCTATAGTGCTAGTAGCTTTATTAGTGGAGGATATGACGACGAAGCCGAACCCTTCCCCTTCATTCCTGGTCACCGTAACATCATAGGGCACGGGCGCCCACGCCGGGTTGGAGTCGTATTGTACGCCGTACCTGCGAGGCAAAGGAATTATTAGTAACATAAATAGGCTTTCATCATCAATAAAAACAGAAAAAAACCGGACAAGTGCGAGTCGGCTCGCACATCGAAGGTCCCGTCCAAATCCAGAAAATTTCACAAAATTGGGAAGTAAGTTGTTAAAATCTCTATGCTATAATATAACCATCGACAAAAAAGTTTTTTTTTTTTTACTTTTCTCGTCATTTTTCGAAAATTAAACATTGTTAAAATAATTAAAAACCTGTTTTAGCGTGTGTTGATGCAGTTCTTTTGTATGATACTCGTACATGATACGATTTACTCACTTTGAATTTTGAACCCATATTTTGTGAATTTTTTTTTTTTTTTTTTTTTTTTATTTCAAATAGGTTTGCGTTTGACTACACACTGCCTGATGTAAAGCAGATATGCGGTCTAGGATGTAGCACGCTTACCTAGAAGATACCTATTTACTCGAGAATTTTGGGGCCCTATTTTTTTGTGATTCAAATAAAAATGTACAGTTTTCAGATTTATTCCTATATGTGTACTCTGTGACTATGCTTCTCGCCAAGTTTCATAGTTCTATGTCAACGGGAAAAACCTTGTAGGTTTTGATTTCTGTGAGTGTCGAAATATGGGGTTTTTACGACAGAAACGGCTCTAACTTTTTTAAACGAACTGGAAGAGACCATAGGTATACGTATACAGTTTAAATTTCAACTCGATATCTTTACGCGTTCCCGAGCTAAAGAGTCTTGACATACACACAGACGGACAGACAGACAACAAAGTGATCCTATAAGGGTTCCGTTTTTTCCGTTTGAGGAACGGAACCCTAAAAATGCCAGGCTTACATTTCGATTCGTTGTTTTTCCTGCTCGCTCTTCGCGTGTAACTGGCGCGAGCATGTGAAAAAGCAAAGCCGTACGTCAGGACGCGTAACCGTACTTAGTCAACAACTTTAAGAACCGAGCTCCCGACAGATATTGGGGTGGGTACAACATGGGCATCACACATGACCTTTTTCATAATCTTGTCTTGTCCATGTTCATCTTAAGACTCACCTATTGGGAAACTTGATTGCATTGCCTTCGAGCATCGTGCTGAGCTCTTCCATCGACTTCGCCATGACCACGATATCGTCGGCAAATTGAAGGAGAGTGGTGTATTCGCTATTGATGTTGATACCTAATCCTTACAATTTCAGGAGCTTAAAGAGGTTCTCCTACATGGCAGTAAACAGTTTCGGAGATATTAAGTCTCCCTGTCTGACGCCTCTTTTCAAAGAGAATGAATACAGGGGTCTCTTTCTAAGAATACATGAGTAACATTGATACAATGATTGATTTTAGTAATGAATTGATATACTTTGTACAACATAATAATGCAACTTACATGGGTATATGATGAGGCGGGTACATGGGCGCCGGATGGAGTATGTTGTAGGACGCTGGTAGTCGCGGCTCCGCGCTGTTAAACGATAGCCATGCTCACACCCAACCAATGATATTTACATTGTGCATAGGAAGTTGTGAAACGGTAATGGTATGTGACAGTATTCCATCCATCCATCAGCCAAAGGACGTCCACTGCTGGACATAGGCCTCCCCTATGGATCTCCAATAAGACCGGTTGGAAGCGGCTTGCATCCAGCGCGATCCTGCGCTCTTAATGAGGTCATCCGTCCACCTTGTGGGTGGACGTCCTACGCTGCGCTTGCCGGTACGTGGTCTCCACTCGAGAACTTTTCGACTCCACCGGTCATCAGTCCTCCGCGCTATGTGCCCTGCCCATTGCCATTTGTGTGTAACATGTCCCTAAATATTTATTATTATTATCTTTTATTCACTTCAAATCACAAGCAAAGCTTGGTCCTTTGGTAGGCATCAATGGGGCCGAAGCCAACACTGAGAGGCCCTTTTACATCTTTTTTTTATAAAATGAATATAAAATGTGTACATAGAGTATAATGAAAATAAAAATAACTATTGCTAGATGTGACTTACAGTATATCGGGCTATTGTGATGTGCTGTTCGATGACTTAATACGGACTATGGAATGAGGTACGGCACCCGCCAAATAATGCCTCATTTCAAATATTCAGGCGGGTGGTGACTTGCCATCCACTAAATGGGCCCCCCATAATAGCTACCGTATATTGGCGCAGGAGGGGCAACATTGGTGTGGACGGCTTAGGGTGTCGAGAGGTGTGCTGCGCTTTCACTAGACGCTACTCGCGGCGTTATGCCCTTTAACACTTCCACCCTGGAGCTTAGGTTCTTAGCTCTTGCGGTTTCCACTCCAAACCGGCCGGTTAAGGCAAGAGAGGAGTCAGGGGTATCATTTAGCCCCAGGGAATCAGGGTTCGCGGTGTCGCCACTCACCGACGGCTCGCCACAAAGCCGCCCCTGCGATTATTATTATTATTATTTCAACTTGCTAATCCGTTGGGCTATGTCGGTAACCTTGGTTCTTCTACGGATCTCCTCATTCCTGATTCGATCCCGCAGAGAGACTCCGAGCATAGCCCTCTCCATAGCTCGTTGGGCTACTTGGAGCTTACTGATAAGGCCCATAGTGAGAGACCACGTTTCTGTGCCATAAGTCATCACTGGCAATACACACTGATCGAAAACTTTCGACTTCAGGCACTGAGGTATGTCGGACGAGAAGACGCGACTCGTACTTGACTCGTACGTCTACCTGGGACAAGTAGTATAGTTAGGTAGGTCCGACTTCAACAAAGAGGCCAATCACCGAATCCAACTCGGATGGGCAGCGTTCGGAAAATTGCGTATGTGACAGTATTATGACTCGGGAAATAAATAACTACAGCCCCACGTGACCACGCACTACGTAATACGCGCTAGGGCCGCCCGCCTGGTAGGTAAATCACACGCTCCCTGATACAAACTCACACGTTCGTTCTGTTATTGAAGTGAAACTTCTAATGCGACTTCCAACAAGGTTGCGTTAAACGTTTAACACTACCATGGGGGGGGGGGGGGGGGGGGGGGTATGAAAGCACGAATTTTCAGTTCTTCCGCGCGGAGGGACTCCACGCACTATTTTTTTAAATATTATTATATCTCCTCAATCCGTTGTTTTAAGTACAGCCCTGTACCAGAACCATAAAATCAAGGTGCATCCCTTGTTTCCATTTTTCATAAACATCCCTCGATTGTCAACAACTGTCTTTCCATAAAACCATTAATATTCTGGATTAACCAGGTAACAATACATGATTAGATCTATTGTTTCCAGAATCAGTATTAATACTGGTTTTCTTTCAGTGCCCCTTCAGTTACCACTGAGTCGCCGGCCAATCTATTTCAAAAATCCGGTACACTACCCAGGCTCTCTGAAAGTTTGTCCAAGTAAGTTTCCACCGGGATCCCCACGTTAAAGCCCCTAGTGTTTATATTGTGAAAGACGTTTAATCCATACTTTATTTATATCAAATGTGACGTAGATTATAACAGTGATATATCTTTGAAACACTGCCTTTACTTTCAAAAGAACCCTAAATCCAAAGTCGTCTTAACAGTTGGTCACTGCGGCGCATCTACGACCGTTGTGTAAGGAGTGTATACCAAACTTCGAGGCGCGTAGATATGATTCGCGTTCCGACCGTTCGTATGAAGACGGAATACTGTAAGATACCATTACCATGGTTGTGATCACAGAATAGAGTTACATAAGAGAGAAACGATTAAAAATATAATTAGTCCGTCAGTTACGCTGCTGATCGACGTACAACCTTTAAAACTTGGATATAAAGTTGGACGATGTTGGCTGTGTTCAGTTGCCGTGACATTGGATACAAAATGCCAAAATGACGAGCCGGGAGCCAGGCTCGTCGGTTTTTGAATCCGCGGTTTTTGTAGTGATCGATAGACGAACTTTGTTCGCTCGTCGTTCAGCAGCTTGACTAAAATATATTCGACAGGTATTTCTTTTGTAAAAAACACAAATAATGATGAAGATTGTTTGAAGTTTCGCAGACATCACGTCTCCACTACGCTTTTCAAATCGAAGTGATGTCAGTCACAAGCCACCGCTCTTAAACTTTGACGCCTATTGTCTTTGCCATTTTTTGTGAGTTTGATAAAATAATAATTACGTTCTTTTTGTGATAAACATTTCAAAAATTGACGCGCTCGTAGGATTTGAACCTGCATCTCTCTGGGATTCCGGCCCAGATGCTTTGTCCAAATTAAGCTAGAACGCTGTACTACGAACCCGTCAAATTAGTGAAGTGTTTATCATTTTACTACCAACTTCTACAGTGTTGGAAGCGCCATCTGCGACTACTTTTTTTGAAATGTTAATCACAAAAAGAACATTTTCTATAAATCTAGTGGGTGAAGCACGATAAAATCATTTCATTGAATAATTACGTGTTGGATATATTTTAATACTCACACTAAGGGACCACTTAGAAAAATATTTCTTTTATCCAGTTTATCCCTATTATTATAGGAAATATCCTTTCTGTGCTTATGAGTTATGGTATTTATATTAGATACAGACCAAAAGGAATGATGTTAAAAAAGTGCTTATATATTTTGCACAAGAAATTGAACACAATAAGATTAACTGATACAGTTATTGCACATTTAATTTCGAAAATAACATACGTTTAAAGGTCTTCTGCAAGTGTCGACTGTAGTTTATATTGAGAACGTTGGTAAGAGGGGAGTAAAGGGTTCATTCAATCTTCCCCTTAATTGACACCCTGGCAATTCCAAATCTAATGGGATTTCGAAAATTGATTTTGTCTGAGTGGAACTTATTCATGACGAGAAATGAAAATAACATATTCCATATTTAAGTCTGTTATTATGGAACACAATTTTTCAACGCAACTCGAAACAACTTTACTTATTTCAAAAAAACACAACTCATTTCGATAGTAAGTCATTTTTTATGTTATAAAAATGTCAATGTTCTAAGCGTGATTGGAGAATAAAAACCCGTGAACCGAAAACGGATAAAAGATGGAAAAGATTGTTATAGACACTGAAACGTAATGATTTGTACAGATGAAAAATATAACAAACACCAAGTAGGTATATGCCGAACCATACAAGTCGACGGATGTGAAGTTAGCTACAAGCGGCGCAATATCCAATCCTGACTGAAGCTCACATAAAGCCGCGCGTTGATTGGGTTTCGCGCAGATTCACAGTGTGCGCTGTAGAACAAGCCAGGTGGACAAAAGTCGTTATCAAATTCCCGGAAATGAGTACTATGTACCTGTAAACAAAACCCCCAAACCCCCAATTCCAAGAACTATTTATGTCTAACATTCCATACTAATGAGTCATTGTTTATCAAAGTGAGCTAACGAGGTAAATGCAATTTAAAATATAGGTCAGTTGCATTTTAGCGACACTTTCACTAACACCTCATTGTGGCAGTTTTTAATTTTGTGGAAAGTTTAGTGATGGATTTCAATTCTGAAGGTATGTATATTAATATTTTATTATTAGAATCTTTTAATGTGCCTTAAAAATTATTAGAGTAGATTATCAACGAAAACACAAAAAAAAACATATTTTTTCTTTGATTTCAAACTTATCGAGTATGGGAAAATCATGTCTCCTCTTGTATCCAGGCTAATTTTTTTATATGTTTTAGCTGCATGACTATAGATTATTGTGACATATATTTTACGTAGCACAAATAAGAACAACTATTTTTTTTTCTCTTTTTTGCAGAAAAGCTTCACTCTATTAATAAAATAGAGTTTTTCGAAGTTTTAGTGTTAGTATATGTAATTTTTGTAAATAATCTAATAGTCTAAGGTTGTAAATATAATTAGCGGTAATATTTGTAGAGAATAAGGTAATTGTATTATTATTTTAGTATTTTTTTCTGTTTTATAATATTGTAAATATAAAATATTTTTTTCTTATACATAAAACTATGCATTTTTTATTTTTTTTATTTTATATTATTATAATATATTTTCATGGTTCCGAAACAATGATAATATATTTTTGCCCACCTGGCTTGTTCTACAGCGCATATTTTCATGGTTCCGAAACAATGAAAATATATTTTTGTCCACCTGGCTTGTTCTACAGCGCACACTGTGAGATTGTAGGTAACTTCAAGCGAAATGTGAACTTACGTGAGTAGAGGCTGGTGCGAATGTGGCGCCATCATGGTGGGAACGCCGAGCGATTGAATATCAGCTCGGTTGTGCCTTATACCCAGCGTTACCTGATGAAAAAGAATGCGTTCAATTTTACTAAAGAAAACACCGGTTTTTACTCACGTATAATATCGCGGCCGGGCCGCTGGGAACCCGGCCGGTTTCAGAGTAATTAGTAGCGCGCGTATTCCCTGACGAAGGAGTACTAATTACTCTGAAACCGGTCGGGTTCCCAGCGGCCCGGCCGCGATATTATACGTGAGTAAAAACCGGTGTTTTAGTATAATGAATTCTCACGCGAGTTTTAATGAGGCGTTCAATTTTTATTGGACAAAAAGAATGGAAAGATTTAAATTAACTAAAAATATAGTCTTTTAATGACAAGGAGAGCAACACTTTAAAATATTATATTTAGAGCTTCAAAAGCCTTTAAGATCGCGTCATTTGAATAAATAAACATTGCTATACTGAGCGCTACACAAATTGAAAGATGGGAAGTTAGCCGCAGAGAGCTTATATTTTGGGGCAAACGCCAAAATATAGACGTTAGCCGGTGCCAGAGAGACGAGACGCCGGCGCACACCCGCCCGCCAACCTCGTGCCTCCCGCGCGCTCCCTACGCCCGAGCTCGCTACTTCGCCATTTGTATAGGCATTGTGCACACATGCGCAATAATTAGCGAATCACGGCGAAGTGACATCTGCGGCTAACTTCCCATATTTCAATTTGTGTGGCGCTCAGTATAGCTAGACTACTTTTTGACATAGCTTCGCAGATTAACAAGTTTAAGTAGCGGTGGAAGCACTAGGTCTATACAAACACTACATCTCCACGATGGTAAATTAAATCTCGAATGGAGAACACAGGCAAGGGCAGCGTAGGACATCAAATGACAATGTGGAAATCGGTCTTATTGTAAACTAGCTGCTCGCCCCGGCTACGAAAGAATAGCTATGAAACTTCCGGAAAAAATCTAACATATATGAAAATCGCATTGCAATCTGTTCATCATCATCATTTCAGCCATAGGACGTCCACTGCTGGACATAGGCCTCCCCTAATGATTTCCAATAGGACCGGTTGATAGCGGCTTGCATCCAGCGCGATCCTGCGGTCCTAATAAGGTCATCCGTCCACCTTGTGGGTGGACGACTTACACTGCGCTTGCTGGTACGTGGTCTCCACTCGAGAACTTTTCGACCCCATCGGTCATCAGTTCTCCGCGCTATGTGCCCTGCCCATTGCCACTTCAACTTGCCAATCCGCTGGGCTATGTCGGTAACCTTGGTTCTTCTACGGATCTCCTCATTCCTGATTCGATCTCGCAGAGAAACTCCGAGCATAGCCCTCTCCATGGCTCGTTGGGCTACTTGGAGCTTACTAAAAAGGCCCATAGTGAGAGACCACGTTTCTGTGCCATAAGTCATCACTGGCAACACACACTGGTCGAAAACTTTCGACTTGAGGCACTGAGGTATGTCGGACGAGAAGACGTTACGCAATTTTCCAAACGCTGCAATTGCAATCTGTTATGTAGTTTAGAATATCTAGGGTTGCCATCTCCGACATTCGGCAACCAGGACAAGCTTTACATTACAGGTCATGTCATATAAAAAGAACGCTAGAGCTTCACACTGCGCACAAGGAAATTTAATTTTTACTAAATAAATTGTGCAAGGTTGAAGTAGCAATGGGCAGGGCACATAGCGCGGAGGACTGATGACCGACGGGGTCGAAAAGTTCTCGAGTGGAGACAACGTACCGGCAAGCGCAGCGTAGGACGTCAACACACCAGGTGGACGGATGACCTTGTTAGGATCGCAGGAGCTCGCTGGATGCAAGCCGCTACCTTAATCTTATTGGAAATCATTAGGGGAGGCCTATGTCCAGCAGTGCACGTTCTATGGCTGAAATGATGATGATGAAATTGTGCAACCAGGCACATTTAATATGAGTTATATCTCCTAGTACGCAGCTTTAATTACAGCAAGGAGATTTAACTCCTATTCCGTATGCAATAGGAGTTAAATTTCCTAGTGCGCAGCTTGACATTCCAGCGTTCTTTTTACGTGACGCGACGTATACGACATACGTCCTATGATGCGATCTACGTACGTGTCCTCTGGTAGCGGCCTGGCAGACGTACGAGACGGCCCTGGAGTGCGTGGCGCCGGCGAGGGGAATCCCGTCCACTGATGTTAATAAATCTCCCGGACGGAGTATACCGTCCGCCGGACCTCCTGTAAATAATGTAATGTCATTATTTATTAACTAAATCATCGAAAAATACCTGCTAATTTTATATAGATCAGCTATCTAGATGATATCTATATACAATTAAGATAGAATAAAGATAGAAAAAAAAAATTGTGACAGACTGGTATCCCAGAAATGGAAAAAGGAAACGAGGAAGACAACATAAGAGATGGGAAGATGAATTAAAGCTTACAGTGGGCCCTTACTGGAGAAGGGTTGCCAGAGATAGAACACAATGGAAAATGTTAGAGGAGGCCTTTGCCAAAAGGCACACTGAACTAAGAGATATCCTCTAATAGAGGAAAAAAATATACGTCATAACATATAGTAGTTCAGGATAGAGGGCTTATTGATTGATTGATCTAGATACAGTATCAACTACAACCGCGGCAATTGAATACCTTGGCACAGCCCGGACACTCCGCGATTTTCATACAAACTCTGCTTACTTACACACACACTACACAGTACCTACACACAGACAACACACATAGGCACGGTCGCTACACGCGCATTTGTGTGCGGAACGTCTAGGGCTGTCAGCGATGACGACATGCCGCGTGAGTGAGGCAGTTGCGTATTCAATTTGCAAAAATGAATATAAATTTAGTGCTTAAAAAAGTATAACAATTACTTAATTTGGAAGCATTTTAACAAAAAGTATCCGATCTACTTAATTTGATAGAAAATATCAAGAGGAAGTTACCAAATAATGTAAAATAAGTTCCTATTATTTATCCTTAGAGAAACATTTAAATTTCCCGTTTTGTTACGTATCATTGATATTCAACCATACACAGTACAAGTCTTCCCTATTGTCACAGTCTAAGTATTTTTTATTAGAAAATCCACCGGCCCGTGCAGCCCGCGCGCAGAGTACATGATCGGTCCGTGAACGCGGGGTGGAAGTGAGGAAGAGTCAAACGGGTGGGGGGTAAAACTTGGTGCGTTGTTTAAAGCTCCAGATCACGAGAATCGCTATACACTTTGCTATTAAAACTCGACGTTATTACATTGGTTCTTTGTTTCCTGACATTGCTTGTTTCTTGGTGTGCTCAATAAATGCCTCCTACGACAACGTGGTCACTCAGCTGTCCCTACCTAACACAGAATAAAATACATATTTATTATCAAACCGAATTTACATGAAAATAAGATCTAAAGGTGACGTCCACAAGTATATTATTACGAGAAAAATCGAACCAAGATGATATATACATCATTTGAAAGCTTGTTTTATGGGCTTCCCAAAAATATTTTTATTTTAGATTTTTTCACCCCTCCATTTGGTGATGGTCTAGTGCTTCTATCGTTATTTTACTTGCATTCGTAGCTGATTCTTCCACATTCATCACTTAATTTGCCAAAATTAAAAATTATAACCTACCAGTGTGACCAGTTAGTAGGTACAATAGGTACAAAAAAACACTTTAAAAGTGTGTCTAATTGGTAAAAATGCTTATATTTAACAATTTGGAGGTTCATTAATCACGGTTGCTAGAGATAAACTACCTATTGAGCCAAATATATTTATTTATCCTAATAAATTCAAATTTTTTTTAAAAAATCGGAGGGCCCTTTTTTATTTTTTAACTGTTGTAATAGACTCAGAAAAATAAATACTTTCTCGAAATGTAACGAGTGCTGTGGTTAGAATTTATGGTTATTATTATACCAGCCTCCATACATTTTGTGGACATGTCCTTTTATTAACGTACCTGGCACGACGTATCCGACAGCGACGCGACTACCATCTTCGGTGCCTCCAACTATTCTAAATCCGAAACCTGCGCTCCCCCGCGCCAGCTTCACTAAAACATCCGCTTCCGGGTCCGCGGCGCCACCTGCCTCCACCTAGCAAAACATGTATACTAAAGTCATATATATTGAACAACTAGGTGACACGGCGAACTTCGTTTCACGCAATCTTTATAAATTATACCTATGTCCCATAAATCCCATAAGTGCACCCGAATATTTGGGGTTAGAATTTTCAATACCTTATACTGAGCGCCACACAAATTGAAAGATGGGAAGTTAGCCGCAGATGACACTTCGCCGTGATTCGCTATATAAACATCCATATATACAAACTTTCGCGTTTATAATATTAGTAGGAAGTAGGATTATGGGCATGATGACTGCATAAAATAATCATTATAATCCGTTAGTTAGATTAATAATTATCAACAGTTATAATCATCGCAAAACATCTAGTCCGATCTGAACACGACGCGTAAACCTGAAACCTGACGCGAAAAATGGGTATCAGCGGGGAATATGCCACGTGACCGCACTTGACAAATCACAGCGTAACACATTTATTGTCATTAGTGTGCTTTCTTTCTCTGTGTGTCGTAGTCACGTTCGCTCGCTCCTCCTACTGAGTACAGTCGCGCGCGATATTTTTGTTATATAAACTGTTTGTTAAGTTTTTTTGTTGATTTTTCGTTTCGTGTTATTTTTTATTTTGTTATTGTTACTACTTGTTGTACTTTGTGTATAAAATGCCAAAAACGCTAATTATTCGTTATTAAATTGTATTATTTTCATAACATAAGCATGATTATTTTTAGGCTTAAGTTATAGGTTACCTATATACTTTAGCACTATTAGATACGAATCTAGAACAATATGTACCTAATCCCAATAGTCAAAATAATTAATTATAAAAAATATAATTCGTACATAATATTGTTGTACAACAACTTAAATTGACTGTACCGTCGCGGGCGCCATGGTGCAACTTCAGATCGGACTAGATGTTTTGCGATGATAATAGTTACTTATTAGATTATAAGAACAAGTATTTTTTCTTTTGTCTATCAAACAAAAATGACAAAGATAAACCTTGTCAAAGTTTGGGAGAGGAAGCTCGTGACGTCACGTCTACGTGTAAAATGCTATGTACGTTTCACGTAGAAGTGACGATACGCAAAACTTTAACGGGCTTTAACTTCATCAATATTAATTGACAAAAGAAAAAAACATGTCTCATATTTTTTGATAATTATATATATGACGGACTAATCATATTTTTTTGTTATCTATAATAATAATAATAATTCTTTATTTCAAATTTCTAAACATTTCAGTAATAAAGAACATTAGTTCTAGTCTAGTTTCTAGTCTATTGATGGAAAGTATCGCAACGTCACTTTCCAGATAAATTCCAAATGGTAATATCCGTTAATTATAATATACTACGGGACTTATCGCGCACTAAGATTACGAGATAAATAAATACTACCAGTGACCACGGTCGATGCAACTCGGCCGAAACGTCGGTATGAGGAGGTATTTATTTATCTCGTAATTTTAGCGATTAGTCCCGTAGTATATTATAATAATGTGTTCAAATCGCGAAAGTTTAAAAACAACAAATGTCCATTAAGTAATTTAATAAATGATTTTTACTTAAATAAAATGACACTTACGTGTGGATAATTGTGTACGTAGAGCGAGGCGGGTTGCGCGTCGGTTTCGTAATTTGCTGGGGATCGTCGCGAAGTGCGCCCGCGCCCCGGCGGCGGGGATTCCCGCAATCTAGACACGAGTAAATATCAATATATAATAAATGATAAATATCAATAAAAAATAAATATAAATAATTCGTTTTAAGCAATAAACTATTTCTGACCCTGACGAAGGAGTACTAATTACTCTGAAACCGGTCGGGTTCCCAGCGGCCCGGCCGCGATATTATACGTGAGTAAAAACCGGTGTTTTCTTTAGTATAAACTATTTCTGATTCTGATTCTATTATAAATATTACTGAAACGTGGCCTTTTACTGTGGGCCTTACGAATAAGCTCAATATAGCCCAACGCGCTATGGAAAGGGCTATGCTCGGAGTCTCGCTGCGCGATCGAATCTGGAATGAGGAGATTCGCAGACGAACCAAAGTTACCGACATAGCCCAGCGAATAAGTTGAAATGGCAATGGACAAGGCACATAGCTCGGAGAACTGATAGCCGATGGGGTAGTAAAGTTATCGAATGGAGATCACGCGTCGGCAAGCGCAGCGTAGGACGTCCACCGACCAGATGGACCGACGATATTATTAATACCGCAGAAACGCGCTGGATGCAGGCCGCTTCCAACCAAGCCCGGTTTTTTATAGGAAATCTATACGGGAGGCTTATGTCCAGCAGTTGACGTTGTACGGCTGATAATGATGATGAAATGTTATTAGGCTTTCAAGCTAATAATAACTATGACACCAGAGATAGCCTATACGAACTAACTTACTATTTTTCAATTTCAATTGTGCACTGGAAATCTTGAGGGGACGACTTTGCGAGTAAACTTTTTTTACGGTGCGATTATCTCCCATTATTCCCATGAGTCTGAGCCAGCGGAGAATGAAATGTTATCTAGTTTATTTGTTCGGAACGAAGAGAGGAACTTACCTCATGTTACCGCCTTTGAGTCTGGAATTGGATGAGTTATTGGAAGGAGACTGGCTCTGCAGACGTGCAGATGGAGAGTTCGCCAGCAGACGCTCGCTGGCGCTGGCTGTGGACGGGGAATGGCTGCGGAGACGACCTACAAAACATATTAAGATTTTATTTTCAAACTTTCGCGATTTGAGCACATTATATTTCTTTCAAAAATTTCTTTCTTTCTTTCATATTAATACGGTACGTCTGCCCGTGACCACGACCAATGCAACTTGGTCGAAACGTCGGGAGAAAAAGAAAAAGAGGTATTTAATTAATATATATTGTGTTTTATTGCGCGATAAGTCCCGTATTAATATAGTAGTATAATATTAAGATTTTTCCAAACATCTAGTACTGAATATATCGGAACACGCAATCTTTTGGTTAAAAAGTTATAAATAAATATTTTTGGGACATCTTACACACGTTCTCTGACCCCAAACTAAGCAAAGCTTGTGATATGGCTGCCAGAGACTGATATACTACATATACTTATTTTTAAAAACATACTTATATAGATAGTAACTAAATAACACCCAGAAACAGAGCAAACACTTTATGTTCATCACATAAATAATTGCCCTGGGTGGGGATCGAACCCACGCCTCTTTGATCCAGAAGTTATATTTAATTACAAAATGCGACTTGCGATATTGTAGTTTGTTCAAAAGGAGAAGCGTCGAAGGTAAGGTCACCCGTGTGCCATTTTTCTAATTTTGTAACGTTGGCAACACTGCTCTGTCATTGCTAGTACAACTAAAAGTGTTTGATACTTGGTAGATACCAATTCGGTTTTCATCAGTACTCGCGTCTACCAAGAGTAGTCGGTACCTTGGCAGCTGATTAATAGTAGATTGTATCATATGGGAGTAAAATAATATTTTTACGGCGAGGGCGCTTTTTTGAATCGAGAGCGAAGTGAGGGATTTTTTACTAGAACCCTAAACGTAGCGAGGGATTCAAAGTACGTCGCCCGAGCCAAAAATATATTTTGCGCCCGAGTGGTACACGTAGTACCACTTTCATCACCTCTATGAGAAAATAAAAGGCGCCTCATATTTTATTGTAATATTATTATTTAATAAAACGTAGAAAGTAACAACTAAATTAAAATTAAATGGTATCTAATGATAAAAGAAATGAAAACTTATATCTACATACTTTTCATTCATTTTCTTGGCGCTGAACACTAACATTACAAATACTTCCAAATTCAACAAGTGCGCGGCAAAGATAATTCCGTCGCACTTATAAAGTTCCTTATAGAAAACGCCTCCTTTGGGCGCACTTTATTCGAATTTATTATTATATATAATTACTTGGGCGCAAGGCGAACCACGGAGTGAGACAGCATAGCTGGTTTTAGTTGAAAGCAATAGTGATGATTTTAAAGTGGGTATCACCCGAATGGGGTCGCACGTGGCAACACTGCATGCTTGTGTCGGAATGAAATGACTTTTGGCAGATGACGTCATGCCATACCGAGCGCGAGGCGGATTGCACCCGTGCAAATCCATTGAATTTGAAATCTGTTTCCATCCTCGATAATTCTTGTTAAATTGATTACCAAGTGACACTAGGTCAATAAAACCACCCGTTGCAGTAGTACAGAGTGTTTATTTTGGTGAGATGGACAACTGGAGACCGCCGGCGAGCTGTACCAATGAATGACCCACAAATAGCGATGTCGGGTCATTGAGATGATCACTCTCAGACCCCGACATATAATTACTTGGGCGCAAGGCGAACCAAGTAGTAATTTTCGAATAAATGTGATGAAAAATCTTATTGTTTGTTCACCGTAACGCCTCGGCGGTTCTATTTTTGCACATATTCTAATAATACGAACTATCCTAAAATTAACACTAAACATTAATTTGTGATTAGTGTTAATACATGAGCGGGGGTGAGGCGTGAGATTCTGCGTATTCTGTAGCTAACTTCACACGTAGTTAAGTTACATTCGATCTATACGTACCGGTGGAGTTGGAAGGTGAATGCGGCCCCAGCCGGCTGGCGGACGGAGACTGGTGCGAGAGCCCTATCGCCGCCGTAGTGGGCGAGTGAAGCATGCCGTCTTCGGGGAAACCTGTCAATTGAAATATTTATTATTAAAGTACCTTAACTTTACCCGCAGCTTCCCACATGATCCTTAATTTTATCCTCGACAAAAAATAGCCACTCGCCTTATGAACTACGTCTATGTTAAAAAGACTGTTGCTTGGTTGCTGCGTGAAAGAGTAACAAACCAAACAAAACCCAACGAATTCAGTTTCAGATTCGAAGAAGTTTCAGATTTATATTACTTTATAAAGGAATTATAAATTACTTTTTGGTGGATGGAACACCAAAGCTCTCGGCCGACAAAAATGGAAAGACGGAAGGGAGGCCTTTGCCCTGCAGTGGGACGATAACGACTAAAATAATTACTATAGGCCGAATCAATGGGTCGTTCCTGCTCCTTGGCGGCCATGTGTTGGCTAGAAGCAGCCCGAAACCCAATCTTTAGGCAGCTATTAAGTGAGCTTCAGTCAGAATTCGACTATCCGCATCCGTCGCTAACATCACAGTCCCCAAGAAGTTTGAATAGAAGGCTATGTGAGAGTATCACAATTTCGCGCTCGCACTTTGTAAATTAGTATATTCTTTTTCATCACATCGATTCGAAAAGGACTACTTGGTTCGCATTTAAGTGCGCGCAAAGTTGGTGTTTTCTATAAGGAACTTCATAACTACGCCGGAATTCTCTTTGCCGCGCACTTTTTGAATTTGGAACAAATAAGTGCGACGGGATGTTCTTTGCCGAGCACTTTTTGAATTTGGAACAAATAAGTGCGCCGGAATTCTCTTTGCCGCGCACTTTTTGAATTTGGAACAAATAAGTGCGACGGGATGTTCTTTGCCGAGCACTTTTTGAATTTGGAACAAATAAGTGCGACGGAATGATCTTTGCCGAGCACTTTTTGAATTTGGAACAAATAAGTGCGACGGAATGTTCTTTGCCGAGCACTTTTTGAATTTGGAACAAATAAGTGCGACGGAATGTTCTTTGCCGAACACTTTTTGAATTTGGAACAAATAAGTGCGACGGAATGATCTTTGAATTTGGAAGTATTTGTAATGTTAGTGTGTCAGCGCCAAGAAAATGAATGTAAATATACTTAAGTGTTTATTTGTTTTATTATTAGATACCATTTAATTTCAATTTAGTTGTTACTCTACGTTTTATTAAACAATAATAAATATGAGTCGCCTTTTATTTTCTCATAGAGGTGATGAAAAGTAGAATGTACTACTCGGGCGCAAAATATATTTTTGGCTCGGGCGACGTACTTTGAATCCCTCGCCGTAAAAATATTATTTTGCTCCCATATGATACAATCTACTATTGTGTTATGGAAAAAACATCATAATTATCTTGCTCCCATATGATACAATCTACTATTGTGTTATGGAAAAAACATCATAATTATCTTGCTCCCATATGATACAATCTACTATTGTGTTATGGAAAAAACATCATAATTATCTTGCTCCCATATGATACAATCTACTATTGTGTTATGGAAAAAACATCATAATTATCTTGCTCCCATATGATACAATCTACTATTGTGTTATGGAAAAAACATCATAATTATCTCGCTTGCAATATTTTATTGGTATATTAAAATGTATTCTGAAATTGACATCATAGTTAACGGCTATGAAAATATATTATGTTTTTTTTATTTTTGCGATTTGAGCACATTATTACTTATACTTTTTTAATAATTTTAAAACTACTTACACTACTACTACATAGAAAGCAATTGGTTATCCACAGACCATATATATATTCTTATACTATAATAGAACTGAAAAGTCATACATTGACTTACCACCATTATCGCTACTATCAGCCACGCTAGCATTTCCCCTCCAATACGCGGCATTCATATCCACGTGCACAGTTGGCGTCGGCACTTCCCCCCAATTCCCATTCTCCCACCGCTGCCCATTCTCCTCCCACCCGTTCCCACTCGGAACCCATTTCTGACTCGTCTCATCCCACTTCTGTCCATTTTCCTCCCATTTATGACCGTTCTCGTCCCATTTTTGCGTGTTCTCGTCCCATTTTTGAGTGTTCTCGTCCCATTTTTGCGCGTTCTCGGCCCAGTTTCGGATGTTGCTGTTGTCTACCCACGTTTCCTGTTCTTGCCAGGTGTTTGGTTCTGTCCAGGGGGTAACGAGAGGTAAAGTGAGGCGGCCGCCTGGGGTGCTACTCCGTCTGCGTCGGTCTATGAGGCTCTCTCGGTTTTTGTGTTCGGGGACCGCGTAGGTTGCTTCTACTGTGGAGTTAGTAGTTTTTAGTGGATTAGTTGGGGTTTAATTAGGTAGGTAGGTACTTGAGTAAATTATAACATTGACTGATGGAACAAAAACACAAGAGGAAGCGGAGTTACTCAGAAATTCATCATTGAATACAGGTGAAAATCATGCAAGTATGAATCGGAGGTAATTTGAAAGTAGATCATCTGTGTGCTGAGTGTGAGTTTTGTCGTAATCATGACGCGATCTTCGGCCAGCGCGTGAGCATATAATTTGTACGAACTTGTTGTGTTTCAAAAACGCGCCGCTAGTGGCGCTGTACATTTCTTCATACAAATTACATGCTTACGCGCTCGCCGAAGAGCGCGTCATGTTTACGACAAAACTCACACCCAGCATACTGAATCCAAGTTTGACCCTAAAATTGTGTACAACGCATCCTAGCAACGCAAAGAGAGTTTCTTTGAACTACTCTGGCTAATCTCTTGAAAGGGCAGATATATACAATTTATTGAATGGGGAATTTATTTTTGACCGACGAACCACCTGGTGGGGGTATACAATTCGACGCGTATATATATATATATTTGTATGTATAACCACGCATAACTTTTTTTATAGTAGTCCGATTTCAATAATTCTTTTTTTTATTGGAAAGAGTATACTTCGAAATAGGTCCCATTTAAATTTTATCTAAATCGGCTGAGCCATTTTTGATAAATCAACAATAATGTGAAAAATGCTACATCGATCCGTACATAATATTTGTGTTCTAGCGATGCGCCCCGGCTTCGCACAGGTGAATTATACATATAAACATTTCTCTTGAATTACTCTATCTATTAAAACAAACTACATCAAAATCCGTTGCGTAGTTTTAAAGATATAAGCATACATGGGGACAGACAGCGGAAAGCGACTTTGTTTAATACTATGTAATGTAATGATTCTGTACACGGGTGAAGTCGGTCATGCTATTTTTTCCAAAAAATAATTATTACGTTAAGCAGTTCATAGCCGCTTTATTGGGGTCACTGGGCATCTCAGACAGTATTAACACTTGTATTATTGACACAAACAAAAAGTTACTTAGTGTATTATTCACATGTAAACTAATAACAAAATCACGGGGGTTGACGGACATTTCACAAAATAATATTTGACAATCATGCAGAAATCATTTGCAATATGTCTTCATACCTGAATTCATGCCGTTCATATTGAGTCTGTCCCGTAGAGTATCTTGAGTGTGTAACGATGGCGATCTCAGCTGCTCAGCGGTTGGTGTTTTACTTCTACCCAGTTGGGTGTTGGATGCCACTAAAATAGGAAAAATAATTATTGTGAAGTGTAAATCTAACCTTAGTATACTGGGTGACTGGTAAGCACTTAGCAACATTTTAGGGGCTTATTCTGTAGATCAGAACTTTTGAAGAACTTCTGTAGAATCAACTTTTGTTCTGCGACTTTTGTCAAAACTCAAAAAAAAATTGGTGTTCCATCGAAAAATATCGTTCACCCGCGACCAAATGTATGGAACAGCTGTTTTTTTTTTGAGTTTTGACAAACGTCGCAGAACATAAGTTGTTAGTATTGACGTACAGAATAAGCCCCTAAAAGGTTGCTAAATGTTTACCAGTCACTCACCTAGTATAAGTATTTTGAACATCTAACAATCGGTCATCCTGATATTACGCGTGATTACAAGTACATAGGCGCCGACGATCTTGATTTTACTTATTTGGTGAAAACCCTATATGTACTTATATTTGTATGAGTATGTCTACCTCTGTAAACATGGCGAGGACAGAAAATAGTTAGCTTGTATAGTTGGTGTTAGGAGTACTTTCATGTAGTAGGGTGGTCGTATAGTAGTAGGTCGACTGCGAAGCCTCTAACACTCAGCCATCCTGACTTTGCGCGCGACCTTACACGCGTCGATTTCGCTATCTTAGTTTTAGTTATTTGGCGAGAACTATATGATATAAGAATAGGTAAAGTATTCAACCAGCCTTCTAAAATGACAATAAAGTACTTACATACACGCCGCTATCTTAGTTTTAGTTATTTGGCGAGATTTTTATGACATACCAAAATGTTCGATCTGCCTTCTAAAAAAATAGCTCGTCTAAAAACTCGATTTACGGATGATAATTTTATGTGATAACATCGTATGCGTTACAAGTCGATTGCTTGAGTTGATACATGTAGAAGGCTTTATATAATTAGGACTGACGAACGGACACAACGAATTTATAAGGGTTCCTCGTTTTACTACGGAACCTTAAAATTGAACATAACACTTACATGTAGTAGGATGGTGTCTAGTAGCGGACCGGCTGCGAGGCGCCCTAGTATTATTATTTCTCCAGACTCGAATGGTGGTGTCGTGTAGCGCGGGACATTCCTTCAATGCCTGAACTACGTGCTGGTGGGCGGCGCGGCGCACGTCACGTGACCCGATCTGTAGGAGCAGGTCTCCTTCTCTGAGCCCAGCGCAGCGACTCCGGTCCAGAACCTGTGGAAAATTAAATAACACATTATAATCTTAACTGCTCACTAGGAGACTTGATGGAACGCTACGGAACACGCATAAACGTGTATTATAAGCTTCATCATTAAACCATCTACTGGATTAGAAGCATAATTAGATCGCATCGGATCATTAAGTTTTAGTAAAATTGTTTTGCCGGGATATATTTAAATATATGCCAGGAAATACTATACAAAGTTCAATGATCAGAATTTTTAATATGGAAGTAATTATTTATTACATGAATTTATATTCTTTACAAATAGTGTAGGTTATAAAATTTCTAGTAGCTATGAATTACTAGCTATCAATGTGTTTACCTTTTTAACTTTCTGTCCGTGCACACTATCAGCAATGGTGAATCCGAATCCAGCGGCGCCTCTTCGCAAAGTCAGCACAAATTCTCGCCCACTTTCATTTGAATTTCCGTTTTCGTTGCGATGAGGATCTGCTGTAAAAATAACACAAATTATAAGATAATGGATAAGTTTCAACTTTATTTGTTTATGATTTATCGGCAAAAGGGTCTAGTAATAAAATCAGTGGTGTCATATATCTATTCCGAGTTACAATGTACATTTTCTCAAATTCTGAGTTGGTCCCATAGTAAAGATGGTTCATATTGAGCGTCTAAATCAACTTTTGGCTTCGTACTAACTTAACTGTGTATTATTGATCTTCCAGGAAATGAATTATTTCAATTAATAAAAAAACAATAATTGATTCATTTTTGTAATCTTCAATATTCCAGTTTCTACTTCATACTGTTACTATACATCGTAGGTAGATATCTGTAAAGAACAGCTGATAAGCCAACGCGACGGGCACCGAGGCACGGGCGGGTTAGAGTCGCTGGTAGTCAATTCGTCCAGAACGAAAGATCTCGGCATCATTCTATTTTGGGCAGAGTTGACGGGTGAGTTATCGGGCTTTCGTAAGAGTCTAAGTTGAACCTTAAATTAACCAAAGGTAAGGTATAAAGTAGATACCTGTCAATAAAAGCTGATCAGCCGACGGGCACCGAGGCACGGGCGGGTTGGAGTCGCTGGTAGTCAATTCGTCCAGATCGAAAGATCGCGACATCATTCTTCTTTGGGCGGAGTTGACGGGCGAGTTGTCTGGCTCGTCGTGGCCTTGGCTCGATGACTCGTGGTTAGGGGAGTCTAGGTTGAACCTAAAATTAACGGGGTAAATGTTAAAAATACATGAAGCAAGCATAACATATATATGTTATTGGAACGAAAATTCATTGTATTTAATATACGGTGTAGCCGACTAGTAACTTATGCATTATATGTAACTAGCGACCCGCCCCGGCTTCGCACAGGTTTTTATACATATAAACCTTCATCTTGAATCACTCTATCTCTTAAAATAAACCGCATCAAAATCCGTTGTGTAGTTTTAAAGATATAAGCATACATAGGGACAGACAGACAGCGGGAAATGTTTTTGTTTATACTATGAAGTGATAGTGGTTTTAAAGGATGTTTTCTGGCCAAGGCCACGTCAATATTAGAAAAATATGCTTATAATTATTTTTTTTGGAAAGGAGGATATAAAGATCGCAAAATTAGAAACAATTGGCGTTGTGAAATTTAGCTAAGGCTCAAGGATTATGTATACAAAACACTACAGCTCAACCCATAAAAACTTTATATTTTACGAAAAAAGTAAGTAAGTTCGTATAGGCCGGGTGGCTAGCCCTGGTATCAGAGTTTTTAAGCCGCCCGAAAGCCATGGCTAAACAGGTAAAATAACCGGGACCAAAATATGCAATTAAAAATAAATTGTTCTAACATATACCTGGTCCTCAAAGCTCTAGTAAGCTGCTGCATGGCCACGGCATCGGAAGAAGGAGGCGAAGTCGCATCCACCGCTAACGTACTGAGAACTCGCGTGTTGGAATCTTCGTCGAACGTAAGCGGGTAACCTGCAAATATAAAACAAATGTTTGTATTAGGCATTTTATTCATAAGTTTAATTTAAAAATAAAGATAAAAACCTGCAATCCAATGACATTCCTACCGCAGGTAACAGAAGAACTGATAACTTTAAACGGCTGAAGGGATTTTGATGCTAGATATTAAGAACCATCGCTAGAAAACCTAATTTCATATGTGAAAACCGCATCCAAATAGGTTCACCCGTTTCAGAGCTACAGTGCCATGGACAGACCCACAGAGCGGTTAACGAAAGCAGCACAATGTCAGGATGGCCGAGTGTTAGGTTCAAAGTACATGCATATTATTTAGCTCTCATTTGACTATGGCATTGATAATAATAGTTAAAGTTGCATAGCTGCAGATTTCGATTGCGATACGGAGTAAAAACACCTCTGACGAAATGCAGGGTGACCTCGGTTCCAGGCGTGATGGACTGGAATATCTGAGCGACCTGACGTCTGACAACGCCAAGATTCGAGAAAACGGGTCATTATGAATTATTTAGTAAATATATCAAAGTCGGTATGTATGACGGCGCTCGGACATTTTTTTACTACTTTCACTTAGGGACTGTGGCTCTGTAGATATTTGCTCGAAGGGCCGCGCACACTAC
This sequence comes from Hypomecis punctinalis, assembly GCA_949316475.1. NCBI lineage: Eukaryota > Metazoa > Arthropoda > Insecta > Lepidoptera > Geometridae > Hypomecis > Hypomecis punctinalis. The sequence goes on along the minus strand of OX438819.1, from coordinate 13,508,796 downwards.
GGTTCCCCACGCACACTACTGCAGTAAACTGACCTCTGACGAGATGCAGGGTGACCTCGGTGCCAGGCGTGATGGACTGGAATATCTGCGCGACCTGCGCGTGTGTGAGGCCGCGCACACTACGGTTTCCTACTCCCACCACTACGTCGCCGGGTCTTAGAGCACCTGAAACAATAAATAAAATATAATATTAGGAGACATCTTGCACACGGTCTCTGACTGACTACATATACATATATTTTTAAATACACACTATACAGGGTTATTCCTAATCAATTAGCATCCTTTCAGGGGCTTATTCTGTACATCAAAACTAACAACTTTTGTTCTGCGACTTTTGTCAAAACTCGTACTGACCCCTACTTACGACTTGTGAACCCCTATTTTTTGGCCACGCCAACGCAGACCATCGAGTCTCCCGTGGACCCCCACTTGGGGGGTCCACTTAGGAACCAATGGGGTCTATGACATCTATGGTATGATATATCCAACAGTACAAGCCATAACTCTACAGCTCAGTCAATAAAACTCGTCTTCGGTTTTACACGTCAATATATCATTATTGTTCCAGCAAAATTAACTAAATTTTGGGACATAAACAAGCTAAAGAACTTTAATAAAAATGCAGAATTTGATATATGTAGATTAAATAGTTTTTGAGTTATACAATACAATACAAAAACACTTTATTGACACCACAAGTAGTAAAAAAATAACAGAAAAATAAATAACGACAGAAGAATGGTACAAAAGGCGGTCTTATCGCTAAAAGCGATTTCTTCCAGACAACCTCTACTGTGTGGAAACATGTAATTGACGTGGACGGTGGTGTAAACATAAATGAATAATGTAAAGCTATAAATATCCAAAAACAATAAAATACACTACATAATAATAGGCATACACAAATACTTCTTATAATACATACAATAAAAATAAACCTACTTACATACATAAATAAATACATTATGATTATTATGAAGGGGTCAAAAGTGGCTCGAAATGGTTTGTGTAATAATACACGGTTGTTGCGTCGTCAGGTTCCTAATTTGTATTGGCTGGACACGCTGCCGCGTGTCTAGTTCTCTGCCCCAGTACTTAGTAATCTGACACTTTGTAAGTGCCCAACAGCAGTTTGCTTACCGTCGATCCATGCCGGACTGTTAGGTACTATGCTCCGTATCTGCAAGTAGCCCTCTGCTTCAGGAATGCCTTCAGCGCCAATCAAGGTGAAGCCTAAACCCTGAAAAATACGGACGACATTACAAATCCCATTTCATTTAATAAGAAAATAGAAAAAAAATCTATCTTATATGAGTCTTATATTGAACCAATGTGGCTAATATTGATCTTGAAATATCTATGGAAGCTAAAGGACAAGAAGCTTTAAATAGTGAGAAAATTTTAAAAAGATAGCGAGAAATATAATAAAAAACTTGAATTTAATTTTCCAATACTAAATGTTCCTTCCTGTGAAAGTTTACTGTATTTGGTCGCCGGTGGCGCTAAGGTGATATGAATTTCACCGGGTCAGCTATACTCTATAAAATTTAACTTGATCTCTGCGACAGCGACATTGACATAGAAGATTGACATTTTTAGAGTTGAGATAGTGGTGGAAAAAATCGATTTTCAAACAATGTTGTAATTAAATCGAATGAGTAGTTGAAGGTGAGAAATTGGATTTTATTTACTTACTATTATTTAATATCAAGTATGTACACATGTAAATAATGTTATGATATTAATTAAATACTCAAAATAATGTAACGATAGTATTTATCGACGTTTTTCACTATGCTTTCTCGATGCTAATGTAACATATAACTGGGTTTAATTTAATTACACATGTAAAAAATGTTATGATATTAAAATATACAGAAAAATTAATGTTAAATTATGTTTTAGAAAATTTGTAAGTTAGAATTATTTATTTATTATTTATAATTCACATATTCATTTATTTTCTTAAATCTAAGTTTTTTTACAATATTTATATAAAAGAACAAAATACTATAAAAAAACCTAAACCTAGAGTGCCGCAGGCAGCGGGGCGGGGCTCAAGCTACCGGTGGTTGGGCCTACAGAGAGAGGAACCTTCTGACAATGCGCGCCGTGTCCAGAACGACCGCCTCCTGTATCTGACCCTTGACCCAACCGTCTAGCGAGAGCCTCTTAAGGTGGTGGTCGAGACTCTTCGCTATTAAGCCGTTTACCGAAACGACTATCGGGACAATGATCGTCGAGTCCACATCCCGCATGGCGGTAACCTCGTGAGCCAAGTCAAGGTACTTGCTGAGCTTGTCCTTCTCGGCCTTCACGAGGTTCTCGTCAAGTGGGATGGTGACGTCGACGAGCACTGCCCGGCGCTGGGACCGGTCGATCACCACGATATCAGGCCTATTGGCGACAATAGTCCTGTCCGTGATGATAGTAATAATTATTATAAATAAGTTGCTCTATTGGGATCGCTCTATCATCACGGACAGGACTATTGTATGGATTATTATAAATAAGTTGCTCTATTGGGATCACTCTATCATCACGGACAGGACTATTGTCGCCATATATATAATAATTATTATAAATAAGTTGCTCTATTGGGATCGCTCTATCATCACGGACAGGACTATTGTCGCCAATAGGCCTGATATCGTGGTGATTATTTATTATTTGTATAAGTTGAAATGAACTTTCTCTGCTTTTCCTCAGGACAGCGTATTTGTATTTGTTTTTTGACAGCAGTTCCGTATAAAATATAGCTACTGAAATTTATTCGCTATTGTATGTACCTACATACTTTAGGTATCCCATGCAGTGCCTTGTAAAAAAATTATGAATTGGCTAGTGTACTCTACCAGCCTTTTAAAAGTCCACTGGCGAACATAGGCCTACACCCGAATTGGGCTATATCCATCACACTGACCCAGTGCGCGTTGGTGGATTCCTTCTACAAACGTATGCAGTTTGCCTCACGATGTTTTCCTTCACCGAAAAGCCAGTGGTATGTAAATCCGCACATAAATTAAAACAAACTAGTTATATGGATTATAAATTGTATAGGCCAGTGCTTAAACAAGACATACTCCCTACGAGCTACGTCATAACGACGTGATTTGGACCATCTGCTTCACATATTTTGTGGTTTCATCAAAACAATATTGTTCACAGTCAGCGATGTGGAACTTCGGGAATGATTTATCAGTTTCTTTTCAGATTTTATTCATGGTAAACGTTGTATGTATTTTATTTACGTACTCGTATCTATGTTCGTTCCCATTTTCGTTTTCCTGAAGCGTCCAAATTGTTTAAAGAATTCTGAGGAACATAGAACTCATACATTTTATGGTTTTTGTTTGTAAGATAGAGATTATCTTTAGCTACACAATAGGCTATTTGACTAGTTTTTGGAAATCGTTTTAAATTATTCGTTAGTACATAATAAGCACAATATATTTATATTTCCGAGAGAGCTACTGTATTAACAATGAAATTCAAGTGTTAAATAATATATATTCAAGATGTAATGTAATGTAATGTAATGTAATGGCGCTGGTCTCTGACGTCACAAACTAGTAAATAACGTTAGTTAATAATAGTAAATACGCTAGTTCACATCTAAAAATTGACCAATCCAATTATATTACTCCAAAAACACCAAACACAAATTACACAAACAACAGTCAATCAAGAAATTCTTGTCTACTAACATGTGACGTCACCAGAGTTGCCGCCCTTCTTAGAGCATTCACGTCATAGATAAAATATCAAAAAAATATCGTATATTTTCAATGTTATCAAATAGCCTATTATATTCAACAAAATATATGGTTCGTGTGTACTTTAAAAACCGTTTTATGTACTAATAGCTCAAAAATAATACCGTAAAAATAGTAACGTAATGAAATCTCCCAAGCAACAGAACGCCCTACGATTTTTTTCTGAGTAATACCATCATGAAAGCCGTGGTGGCCTAGAGGTAGTGACACCCGCCTTGCAATCGTGAGGTCGTGGGTTCAAATCCCGGTCTCATACCAATGAATTCTTTGGAATTTATGTACGGAATTTCACACCACTGGCTTTTCGGTGAAGGAAAACATCGTGAGGCAACCTGCATACGTTCGTAGACGAAATTCGATGGCGTATGTGAATCCACCAACCCGCACTGGGCCAGCGTGGTGGATATGGCTCAATCACCGTTCGAGGGTAGGCCTAAGTTCTGCAGTGGACTATTAAAAAGGCTGATACAATACCTTCATAAAAATATTGCATTTTGTCGCTTTTAGTATGTAATGTAAGTCCGTTTAATTTAAAAAGATAAAAATATAAAAAAAAATTACTAAAAAAAGATTTTTATAATTTGAGCAAGTACCTGTGTGCCTTTAGTGAGGTTGAGAGTGAACCGGTCTCCCCTGAGCTCGCCGGAGGGCGGAGCGCCGTTGGCCTGGCTCGGGCCTCCGTTCTCGCCCGCGATCTTCTCAGCTGCAACAAACAACACATTAGGCCCAATTATAAAGGCGCCATCGTAGTTATATTAGGAATTTAGAACATTCTGATTCTTTTTCACTTCTTCGTCGTGTCAATGGTTCAAAAAGTTATATTATTTTCTCCCAATATTTGGTCACTGCGACTCCGTAGGGTGTGGCCTATCTTTTTCACTTTAGGCATTCGATAGAGCGAACATTTTTTAATCAGAATCAAAATAATATTTATTGCTTGAACTGTGTACAAAGTTTAGGTGTTACATATTTTAGATCTAACAGTTTATCCTAATAACGGACATGCAATATAGGTAGTATAGGGGTGGTATATAGTAATATATATAGAGTATTTACTATATACCAATTAAAATTACTAATATACAAGCCTACTACTAATATAATACTAATATAAAAATGAAAATAGACCAATAGTCGCAAATTAAGTTGCTATTAAATTTACGATGGCGACTTATTGAACTTACTTATTTACTATCTGTTTATGTATGTTTATTTACTATGTTGGAAACTCGGTTCTTGAAGTCGTTGACTCGTACGTCTACCTAGGACAAGTAGTCCAGTTAGGTAGGTCCGACTTCAACAAAGAGGCCAATCGCCGAATCCAACTCGGATGGGCAGTGTTCGGAAAATTGCGTAGCGTCTTCTCGTCCGACATACCTCAGTGCCTCAAGTCGAAAGTTTTCGACCAGTGTGTGTTACCAGTGATGACTTATGGCACAGAAACGTGGTCTCTCACAATGGGCCTTATTAGTAAGCTCCAAGTAGCCCAACGAGCTATGGAGAGGGCTATGCTCGGAGTCTCTCTGCGGGATCGAATCAGGAATGAGGAGATCCGTAGAAGAACCAAAGTTACCGACATAGCCCAACGGATTAGCAAGTTGAAATGGCAATGGGCAGGGCACATAGCGCGGAGGACTGATGACCGATGGAGTCGAAAAGTTCACGAGTGGAGACCACGTCCGGCAAGCGCAGCGTAGGACGTCCACCCACAAGGTGGTCGGATGTCCTCATTAAGACCGCAGGATCGCGCTGGATGCAAGCCGCTTATACAACCGGTCTTATTGGAGATCCATAGGGGAGACCTATGTCCAGCAGTGGACGTCCTTTAGCTGATGGATGGATTTACTATCTAGTCACTTTATTTCATGTTAATATACCGTATTTTAATTATACATATAATTATGTCATATTTATATTAATTCAAGCATTTCACAATATACATATCGTCATGCTATATTTGTAGCTCGGCACATTCACTTGTCTTTTGAGCTGGAAGGGGGTGATTAAGACCTTTACTATGAACAACTTTCACTATGGGGCTAATCCCGTATTGGAGAAAAATTCCAAGGTCCTATACAAAATCTCAACTCAGAATCGATAAAACGCACGAACTGATTTATTTCGTGATTTCACAATTATTAATCATATTAAATGAATATTAGGGGACATGTTACACACGGTCTTTGACCCCAAACTAAGCAAAGCTTGTGATATGTCTGCCAGAGACTGGTCATAGTAAAAACTGTTCATAATGATGAGCATCTAAACAAAGCTACCACGGTACCACTAAATAACAAGCAATTGGATCATCCACAGAAAATGCTTGCACTTTGCAAAGCAATATCCTATATAGATGCAGTGGTACAATCCTAGTTTGGCATCCCACCGGCACTGCGCAATATCGGCAAATGTTTATTTAATAATATTTTAATAATACTACATACCTACCTATTTACAAAATTACCTAGTTGCCTTACTTTTGCTGGCCAAGGAAGGGTAGATGAACTTGTAATGGATAACTACTATGGGTTACAAACCAAATGTCATCAAAATGCCTACCTGCCTACAGGGGCAATTTTTTTAAAATTTAATTAAGGGTATAATTTGCGAAAATTTTGTGAACTTTATTTTGGTAAATAAATATATCCTTATTCTTATTCTTATAATCGATGTACATTTGAAGCCGAAATAATTAGGTACTTTAGGACCAGACGTATTTAATACCATAAGATTTAAGCTTCCTTCATTATTCCAATTTTTTGAGAACATTTTTCAAAACAGTCGTTAAATAAATCAAGTAGGTACTTTGCGAAACTACTTGAAGATACATTTTAAGGTCAAAGAAAGTAACCTGTGACTAACGTGTTGAAATGCCTATTGTATTGTAATCAAAACCACAGCACACAACAATACTCACACGCTTAGATTACAATCGACAAGTATATGTATAATTAATTATAAAGACTTGTACTTAGCTCAAATTTTTATGACTCAGTTGTTTCGAGCAAATATCTACAGAGCCACAGTCCATAAGTTAAAGTAGTAAAAAAATGTCTGAGCGCCGTCATACATGCCAACTTTGATATTTACATTAAATAATTCACAATCACCCGTTTTTTAGGGTTCCGTACCTCAAACGGAAAAAACGGATAGGATCACTTTGTTGTCCGTCTGTCCGTCTGTGTGTATGTCAAGACTCTTTATCTCGGGAACGCGTAAAGATATCGAGTTGAAATTTAAACTATATACGTATATCTATGGTCTCTTGCAGTTGTGTAAAATAAAATCTTCTCAGTTATCTTTTATAGAAGTTAGAGCCGTTTATGTTGTAAAAAACCGCATATTTCGCACTCACAAAAATCAAAACCTACAGGGTACTTCCCGTTGACATAGAACTATGAAATTTGGCGAGAAGCATTGTCTCAGAGTACACATATAGGAAAATATCTGAAAACTGTACATTTTTATTTAAATCACAAAAAATAGGGCCTCAAAATTGACAAAATATGGATTCATAATTCAAAGTGAGTAAATCGTATCATGTAAGTTATCATATAAAAGAACTTCATCAGCACATGCTAAAACAAGTTTTTAATTATTTTAACAATGTGTTTGTACGGAACCCTCGATGTGCGAGCCTGACTTGCACTTGTCCGGTTTTTTCAAATCTCGACGTTGTCTCCTAATTAGTGCTTGTAATCGAGCACTTTGGCATCGCGCGGCGTTGTAGCTTGCAATCGCCTTACGACTAACTAAAAAGCCTGCCCACTACATAGCTTGGGCAGAGTTTTGCCTCGGACACTTTTTTGCACGATTGTGACTCTATAAATATTTGCTCGAAGCTCAGTTGTCATAAAATTTCCTGTCCGAACGAAGTTCGCCAGGTCAGCTTATATTTAAATAAATATGTACATATATTTAAAGCTTATATTTAAATAAATATGTACATATATATATATAAATATGTACACATATTTAAATTTCAGCTTATATTTAAATAAATATGCGAATATGTACACCTACTGAATTAGCAATAAGTTTTAGTCTAATATGCTAAGCACTAATTGTATTCACATGTATGTATATCTTGCATAAATAAATAAAATAAATAAAAAAAAAAATAAATAAAAGCCTCTTCATTTCTAATGGGCACAAGGAAATTAATTAATTTATTTATTTTTATGACAACTGACTTACAATTTGAGCTAAGTACAAGTTTTTCCTCCTGTACCTGTACCAGCCTTTTTAATAGTCAACTGCAGGACTTAGGCCTACCTACGAAGGATGATTGGGCCATGTCCGCCACTCTGGCCCAATGCGGGTTGGTGGATTCACATACGCCATCAAATTTCTTCCACGGACGTATGCAGGTTGCCTCAAACTTGTAATATTGCACCCAGTGCAAGTTCACTCAACTATACAAACTCGCGTGGCTAACAGGCTAAATGATTTAACGCCATGTAACACTTAATTAATAGTATTTATCAACGCTTTTACTTTGGCCGCCGAGTGGCAGGTATTTATGCAATACAGTACAAATTATTCTGTAACTATAATGGCTGTCTGGTTTCCTTATAGGCGCTACACATGATATTGTGCGGTAATTGTAAGGGCCAGTGAATTCCATGGAACGGACGGCCACGGTAATGATAATTATAGATGGCCGATGGGGCGCAGCGTAGGCTGTCCACCAATTACGAGGACAGACGATATAATTAGGATTGCGGGAACGCACTGGATGCAAGCCTCTTCCAATCATGCTTATTGAAACCGTGCGTAAAATCCATACGGGAGGCCTATGTCCAAAAGTGGAAGTCACCCTCTCCCAGCTGTATCACCGGCTCATTTTCGCATTCACTGAGGGAATATTCCAAATGATATGGTATCCTCATGCCATTTAGGGTAATCATATAGCTTTGGCTAGGAGTCCCTCAGCAATCAACGAACGAAAGCATCAGTTGGTAGGGTCTGTCTTGATGAGTGTTGGTGTCTGCTTGACATTGTTAGTGGAATTCATAGCTTCCGTATGAGGACGATAGGTTCTGTCGTCCCGCATGGGGTGTTTAGTGCAGTGACACAGTCATATAAAAAGCTCAAATCACAATCTACAAAAGTTTAACTCAGTTTGTGTTAGTCCTATTAGTTTATTTAGATTATACTGTGTTTGTTTCAGAGGTGAAGGGTATAAAATCCTAAAAACTGTAGACTAATTAAATACAGTATTTCATTAGATATCATACAAATTCTCTACGTTTGATGGCAGTACTACACGAGACATTGGCGAAATTGTGAAACACCCTCACAGAAGCCACAAACAAGAATTGAATTGAACTTAAATATTTATTATGATCTTGATACTTCAAATACATGTGTACACAGAAAAAGTAATTGAATGGGAAGACATAGAAGGTGTTGGGTGGAGGGTGTTTTTGTTAGAAAATGTTAACTGCAAATAAGTAAATGGAAAAAGTAAGTAAAAACAGGATATAAAGGAAGAATAACTAACGTTATGAAGTACGCACTCAGCAAGCGGATGTGCGCATTCTTTGCAATCGTGAGGAGATTATGGGAGCTCATCTTCTTTGCAATCTAAGTATCAGATGTGTTTTTAGTAGCCAGGCACAACCCAGAGGTTGCACTCAACCTAACGGGTCATAAATAGTCATAATCATATGATTAGATGACTTTAGGATCTTGACTCATTTGAGAGAAGTTAGCAAAAGGTTGCAAGGGATCGCGACTCATGGAAAGAAATAGAGGAGACCTTTGCCCAGGAGTAGGACAGCATGAGTAGAAAAAAACCGGACAAGTGCAAGACACCGAGGGTTTCAGAAAATTCAGAAAATTTCACAATATTGGAAATACGTTGTTAAAATCTGTAAGTATACTCATCATCATCATCATCATCATCGAAAAAGTTTTTTTTTTCTTTTCTCGTCATTCATAGAAAATTGTTAAAATAACTAAAAACCTGTTTTAGCATGTGCTAATGAAGCTCTTTTATATGATACCTTACATGATACGATTTACGCAATTTGAATTTTAAACCCATATTTTATGAATTATGAGGCCCTAATTTTTTGTGAATTAAATAAAAATGTTCAGTTTTCAGATTTATTCCTATATGTGTACTTTGAGACAATGCTTTTTGCCAAATTTCATAGTTGTGTCAACGGGAAGTACCCTGTAGGTTTTGATTTTTGTGAGTGTCGAAATATGCGGTTTTTTACGACATAAACGGCTCTAACTTCTTTATATGATAACTGAGAAGTTTTTCCTTTACACGACTGTAAGAAATCATTGATATACGTATACAGTTTGAATTTCAACTTGATATCTTTACGTACGACATAAACGGCTCTAACTTCTTTATATGATAACTGAGAAGTTTTTCCTTTACACAACTGTAAGAAATCATTGATATACGTATACAGTTTGAATTTCAACTTGATATCTTTACGCGTTCCCGAGATAAAGAGTCTTGACATTCACACATACGGACAGACGGACATACGGACAGAGGGACAACAAAGTGATCCTATAAGGGTTCGGTTTTTTCCTTTTGAGGTATGGAACTCTAAAACGAGAAAAAAGGTGACTTTACCTCTCATCCTCCTAGCCTGCAGCACGGGGTTCTCATACTGCGTCCGCCTGTTGATGTGGTCCACATAGTAGGACCCGTATCGCTCGTCGGTCACCCTCTCCCAGCCGTATGGCAGCTCATCTTCTCCACATTCTCCGAGGGAATGTTTCCGGACTCGTGCGAGACGGGGGTCCAGCCAGTGGGAGGTGCCAGTGTTGTTACTGAAAATTATGTTTATTTAAAATACTAATAATGCACTCTTTAATGTACTCTTTGTATGATGCTATCCTGAAATTCCTCGTTCCATTTCATTCAAATCCCTCCTACCCCTTGTACTCGTATATACCCCATTTGTAAATATTCTATGTAAATATATTAAAACTAATAATATTAAGTTGTAAATAGTATTAACCACTAAGTATATATTAGTTTAGATTATGTTATGTGTTTGTGTTTGTCTTATTTGTTTACTAGTTTTTACCCGCGGCTTCGCCCGCATGATATTTTGATTTTTGACGCAATATCATTATAATTTATAGCCTATGTGTTATTCTGATACATAAGCTATATTATTGCAAAGTTTCATCTCAATCCGTTCTGTAGTTTTTGCGTGAAAGAGTAACAAACATCCATACATCCATCCATCCTCACAAACTTTCGCGTTTATAATATTAGTAGGATAGTAGGATATAGATTATACTGTATTTGTTTCAGAGGTGAACAGTATAAAATCCCAAAATCTAGACAAATTAATACAGTATATCATTAGACACCGTACAAATTCTCCTATGTTTGATGGCAGTACTAAACAAGACATTGGCGAAATTGTGAAACACCCTCACAGAAGCCACAAACAAGAATTGAAGTTGAAGTTGAAAATACTAGTAGGGGAGCCCAAGAAGGGATTTTGGAATTTACTATAGCTTCAATTAACATACAAAGGATACAAGTAAATCCCCATTTAGCACCATGGGCTCACCTACCATAGAGCTATAAAGATTTAGAAGGCGGGTAGACTCCTCAAAACCAGAAAAGAGTAAATTCATTTCTTCGATAGAATAGCAGATTACAAACTGCTTTCTCGCATGTATCACTGAAGGAAAACATGCGAGACAGCAGATGCCGTATATCCCTCTTATAGCCTGCACCATGACAAACCAACAGCTCGCACCCCTACCTTTGCAACAGAGCGGTCTATAATTAGAATAGGTTCCCAGAGGATGTAATTTCAGCAAGGATTATAAACACATTTAATAATAGACTGGACCTTTGCGTCCGGATAAACAAGAAAAAAATGGTCTTGACAGATAAAAAACAGCTTAGGAAAGTAGGGCCTATTATGTGCTTGGGAATTGTATTAATATGCCTGAACAGTTATTTATTATTAAGCATTATTATTTATGGTTCGTTCTTGATGCTAATAATTTTGTACAAGAAATTATAACATAAAATAAAATGAATATCGATCGCTTTTAAATTTTAACAAAATCAATTTTATGACGATAAGAATCATAAAGGTTTTAAACCATCATATATGTTTGTTTAGTGTGGCTAGTGGAAGTGGATTCCGGTCCGTACCAATGAGCTTTTTAGAATTTATGTATGGAATTTCACATCACTGGCTTTTCGGAGAAGGAAATCATTGTGGGACAACCTGCATTAATCCATAGAAGAAATTTGATGGTGTATGTGAATCCACCAATCTCCACTGGGCCAGCGTGGTGGATATTGTGCAATCGCCTTTCGTGGGTAGGCCTATGTCCTGCAGCGGACTATTAAAAAGGACTGGTACAGTACATGTCTGTTTACACATGAATGCATTAGCTTCATTAAAGCAGGTGTTATCTAAAAATAGATCACTTTGTAAACAAGGCTCAGATTATGAGATACATCCATTCAGTTGAGACATGTCCTAGTTTGGAACATTGCATCACCAAAGGAAATTAATGGAGTAGAACAAGTGGTTAGGGATTGGTTACTTTAAATCTGTGTAGCACATGAACAACTTATTTATTAGCTAAGCAGATAGTAATCCGTGGTGGTCTAGAGGTAGTGCACCCGCATTACAATCGTGAGGTTGTGGGTTCAAATCTCGGTCCCATACCAATGAGTTCTTTGGAATTTATAAACGGAATTTCACACCACTGGCTTTTCGGTGAAGGAAAACATGAGAGGCAACCTGCATATGTCCGTAGAAGAAATTCGATGGTGTATGTGAATCCACCAACCTGCACTGGGCCAGCGACTCGGATATGGCCCAATCACCCTTCGTGGGTAGGCCACGTCCTGCAGTGGACTATTAAAAGGCTGATGTAGTACAGATAGTAATCCAGTTTAAATTACTTATGTCGCGCTCATAGCGTAGTTTGACTAGGTGTTCGCTAGCGGTCGTCAAGTTAAGCAACATTTAGCACAATCAGTTTTTGGATGAGTCACTGTGAGTGGTATTTAAAACTGAGCGCTAACATGGTTCGGATGACATGCTAAATTGTAGGCTCTGGTTGTTTTAACCATTTAGCTATGTCAGGTGGCCTATAAGAACTTACTTTTTTTTTATGATACATAAGCATGATGACAACGCTCTGTCAAGAGAAGAAAAAGAGAGAGATGCGAGCACTGCAGTGCTCATAGCAAAGTTTGAATAAATATTTCTTAATAACTTATTTTTTTATAGTACACATGTGTAGCACTAAAAATTCACAATTTCGCCAATGTCTTTCTTGTTTAGTACTGCCATCAAACATAGAGAATTTGTACGATGTCTAATGATATACTCATAGCAAAGTTTGAATAAATATTTCTTAGCAATCACTATAGTTAAGCAATATGAGAGTCGTTGTCGTTCAGATGATCGCATGTTAAATTGTGAGTCCCAGTTGTTTTAACCATATAATTATGTCAGAGGCTTTCAGGCAGTTTAAAACTCTGACACCAGGGCTTGCCACCCGGTCTATACTAACTTACTTTTATGTCCTAGTTTGAAACATTGCATCACGAATTAAAAAGGTAAAGGAAATTAATGGAGTAGAACAAGTGGCTAGGGATTGGTTATTTATGTGCTACACAGAGGGTAATCCAGATTGAATAACTAATTTTTTTATTGTACACATGCGAGTGCTGCAGCACTCAATGCATAGTTTGACTAGATGTTCCTTAGCAATCGCTGAAGTTAAGCAAAGTTTGGCACAGCCTGTCTCTGGATGGGTGACCGCGAGTGGCATTTGCAACTGAGTGCTGCAGTGGCTTGGTTGTCTAAACAAACATACACAAATAAATAAGACCATGTGGGTAACTGGATGGTGAATTATTTTAGCTTTTTGAAGCTTATCATTATAAATAAATAAATTTATTAGGGGACATTTTACACAAGGTCTCTGACACCAAACTAAGCAAAGCTTGTCTTAATAATATGGCTGCCAGGGACTGATATACTACATATTTTTAAATACAAACTTATACAGATAGTACCTAAATAACACCCAGACAGAGCAAACACCTATGTTCATTACATAAATATTTGCCCTGTGTGGGAATCAAACCCACGCCTCTTTGATCCTGTAGTCCAGGTACCACTGTACCACTGAGCTACCGAGACAGTCAATAGATATAAAGACAATAAAATTAAGAATCTGCAATAGTAGAGGCAATTTGACTAAGTTATAAAGCTAGACTGTTGGAATTAAACCATCTTACCACAAAAGTTTTAAACTCACCTTAGACAATGTTTAACAGTACAAATTGCATGGTTAAACAGTGTTTAAAGCATGATTAAATCTTTTGTGGTAAGGTGGTAAATGTTTCATCAAGGCCCAACACATAAATAATGTACCTACAACTGACACTATTTCAAATTATTTTGAACCAATTTGATACTTGAACCTGTTTAATTATGTACTTAGCTATCTACTATGAAAAATATGTTTGATATTTTAATTATATGTTTCTAAACAATTTGTAAGGTTTGAGTGAGCAGGTACCTCAATTAAAGGATCAATTAGGAAGGTTATAGAGTGAGTCACAAAGGCTTGTTCAGACTTGAACCAAGACTAGATTGAGGTCAATAGCATTTATCCAATTTACACAACTTACTCAATAAAGTAGACTTCTCCTGATGGTGTGTATGCCTTTTCCCACATTGGAGGCAAAGGTCCTAGATTATATTCATCCTCATCTTCTCTTTTTCTTTCCGGATCTCTAACACCAACGACAGAACCACCAACAGTGCCCGCAGTCCCAGAACTATGAGTAGATATCCCAGCTGATGATAATCTGTCCGAGTCCACAGAACTTTGAGCCATTTTAAACCGTTCAAACAATCAAAACACCATCACTTGCACTTTTCTGTCTATAGTAACTTTCCCGCTCCTAAAAGTTTATCTAAGTTTCAAACTTGGAATGTTTATCAAAGACACTGGCCGTTTTTTTATCATCCTCTCGAATTTACTCATCGGCATGGTATTCCATAAGGGCAAAACAATACCAGGCAGCTCGAGACCGCGTATGAGTCATTTTGAGTTTGTTTCTATACAATCTTGATGTCTCATGTATTTTTTACCTGCGTTGCGGTTTCCACGTTACGAATAACAGGATTTATGATTAGTTGCTAGCTGGCTGCGTTCACAATCACACCACAACGCTTTCATTAACAATACAATGCAATGATATGCATCGCAGGTGCATCGTAACGAACTTCTATGGCAATTATAACACGGTATCACACTAGTAGATACACCATCATTATAACGGTAAATTATCACAAGATGAGTTCCATTTTTGCTGCATGTAAATAAGCTAGGCCTTCACTTTCTCACAAACAAGTAAAATTACGATTTTGAAAGTGGATGCAACAAGTGTAGGCACACAACTATAAAGCAGCTGTTTGTTTATACGACACCGTATCACATTCCACTACCACTGTATTAATTAAGGTTGCGTCTCGTAATTAAATTACTGTTACGACTTTTTTCTGGTGTGCTACTTGTTATGATTTCTCGATTATTTTGCTAAAACGAGTAAATAATTTAGAAAACGGATTTTCTGTGGCAAAAACACACAAACTCACTCAACACGACGGGTAATTTTTTTTTAAATCTGTCGTTGATAAAATTGAGATGAGCTTGAGATGTAAATTCTGTGTAGAGATCAACAACATCGATACACGATAAAAATGATTTGTAAATCGTAACCATGTGAGCGGAAATGAAACATCTACCTGTGTAGTGACTTAAATATGAAGGTTTTACGTTTATAAAATTGTTATGTTATTGGACTCATTAATATATTTCAGGTGATTTCATCACAACGCATTTTCATAATGTCAATAGTTACTAAAAATCACAAAACACTCTAAAATACTACGTAATTATCTTAAAATTTATTCCCAATTATGATATAATTATTTTATGTTCGACTATATTTCAATAATTATCTACTCAAAACCTAACTAATGTGTTAATAAAGTATAATTATTTAATGAAAACAAAGCAGTAAAAATTTAAAAATCGATGATGTATTTCATCGACACATACTCATCCCTAAGTCAGAAGTAATGAAGAAATCAACTGTCAAAAAGTTTTCCTACTCTACAATAGATGGCACTATTCTGTCATCAGTTATTGAACTTTCAAAATAGTATAACTACTTCACGATAGATGGCATAGTGATGATTATCTGCTGCGTAGAGATCATGTCATTAAAATGTACGTGCAGGATTTAAATAATTAAATCATTACATTACAATTTTACTTTATATTTATTATTATGCCACAATACTAGCTTCATAAAATATAATAAATAATGTCGGAACTCTTGCGATTGATATAGTTTAATTATAATTTTTAAAATCGCTACGATAGCTATAATCTACTATCGTATTTTACTTTTTGTCTAGTACTTACCTAGTAGAGTAGGACCTACAAAGAAAATTTTGAATAACTTAAGAAATGTTTCATTTTGAAACTAAAGATGGAGTAAATACATATTAGGTACTAGTTTGTACCCGCGGCTTCGCCCGCATACGCAATATATCATTATAATTTATAGCCTATGTGTTATTCTGATATATATAAGCTATATTATTGCACAGTTTCATCTCAATCCGTTCAGTACTTTTTGCGTGAAAGAGTAACAAACATCCATACATCCATCCATCCATACATCCATCCATCCATCCATCCTCACAAACTTTCACGTTTATAATATTAGTAGGATATGTAGCACATAATTAGATAAAGCACGATTAGATGTGTTCCGTTGAATTAGAAATAAGATTGAGAACATGAGAGAATTAACTTTTATTAATTTGGTACCAACAATTCGGCATTCGAAAAATATAGTTTTAGCACAATAATAAATACCTAGATACATATAATGTAGGTATACCTATAGATATACCTACTAATGTTACCGGCATAGCCCAGCGGATCAGCAAGTTGAAATGGCAGTGGGCAGGGCACATAGCTCGAAGAACGGATGGCTGATGGGGCCTTAAAGTTCTCGAATGGAGACCAAGTACTAGCAAGTGCAGCGTAGGAAACCCATCTACCAGGTAGACTGACAACGATTTATTTAAGACCGCAGTAACGCGCTGGATGCATGCCACTTCCATGATGTATCGGCCGGGTGGCTAGCCCTGGTGTCAAAGTTTCTAAGCCGCTGTAAGGCCTCTGAGATGGTTAACCGGGACCTACAATTCATTTAGCGTGTTGTTCGAGCAGCATCTATAGATATAGGTATATTAATAGTAAGTAGCAGTATATATTTATAGTATCCACAGCAGCGCTCGTAAATTACACCGGCGGCGGCGGTCACCCATCCGAAGACTGACTATGCTGAATGTTGCTTAACTTCTGTGATCGCTAAGAAACACATGCAAATGATATGAGCGATATTACTGCTGAAAAGACTAACAACATGACTAATTCACATTTAGGCGTTTTTGTCATGTGACTGTAGCGTTGCACAGTGAATCCTTTCACATTACAGCGCCTGTAACGCGGCTAAGTCGCGACGCTGCACTTCACAGTCGCTCCGTAGACGCGACGACGCCATATTTTGCAATTTTATTTATTTATTTGTTTATAGGCGAGCAGTGTATAGTGATGTTCCTATATCAAGCAGAGTCGAATAAAATTAGTATTTATCTGTCAAGGAAATTTTAATCCTAAGGTCTAGTATATTCTTAAATGTTTTTATAATTCTTGTTGAGATTACATCCTCAGGCAACCTATTCCAGTTGTAGACAACTCTATTGCAGAGGATGTGGTGAGCAGTGTTGGTTTGTGAAGGCTGTAAAAGGAATTCATGGTGTCTGCTATCGTGCATATTTTCCTTCAAGGTGTAGGTATCTACAAGTTGTGAATATCCGAAAGATTATAGAAGCCATATTAAATTTTGAAGGTCTCAATCAGGTCTCCACGAAATCGTCGTTCTTCCAGGGTCATAAGGTCGTACAATTTGCTACAATTACAATTCACACGATTTATTTAATTTATTTATTTAAATTTACAACGATAAAGTGTAGTATTTAGATAGTATAGAATGACAACTCAATGTTACATAATTATGTTACGTAAATAAAATTTGGATGACAAAGTCAGGTAAAAATATTGTCTCAAAACATAACTTAAGTGTAGGTATCTAGACAATCTATAGTTCTCTAAAGTTTGCTACAATAATTATAGGCTGCGTCCATTAAGTACCTAACCAAAAGGAGTCGACACGCCTAAGCACCGAAGTCTGCCAAGTCAGTGAGGGGTGAAGAAACGCACATAAACCAAAATATAAGCAAGTTTACACGCACACAAATATAATGAACTAACACTGGCTGAAAATTAACGCAACACAAGCGCAACCAGACCGATATATTTGTATAAAGAGCATGACCACAAGGAAGGGGTGGACGTCAGCTGTGCTGCACCGTTTAAACCCTCCCTTTAACTTCTACAAATATTTCAATACCAATATTTAAGATAAGATAAAATAACGTTTATTGTTTAAAACTGTGTACATAAAGGTGTTATATTATAATAAATTATAGACACAACAGTTTGTCCTAACGGACATACAATATTTGTTAATTTGTGATAGATAGGTACGTACTGTCCTCTCTAAAATAGCAGCTAATATTTACAACCTACGAGTACATTACACTTGGATAGACTATATCTACGCTATTAATATCTTCAAACAAGAAACAAAATATATTTACTCGCAATCTCTATGAGAACATTTCTTTAGACAAAATATCAAAGTTCTCTATATCTTTTCAATTTATACATTTTTTTACTAAATATCTAATCATTATGTATACCTACTCATTCATTCATGTAATCATTTAGCCAAATCTGTTAAGTTTTAGCGAGACTAACAACCACGATTTATTTTTATATATATGGATACAAGATAGATGTACCTATGTATCTACCTACCATAAATGCCTTTCCAGGTATTTTGACTAAGGCATAAAGTTTGTGAAGTTAGGTTTCGTATTATTATATCTTCTTTGGTTTCGTAGAGTCAGGAGCTTTGAAAGCTTTACTCTACATGAAATACAATAACTTTTTGACGTATTCGTACCTACATACCTAGTACTTACTCTGAAAGTGCGTTAAATACTATAAATTAAGTAGGATAAAATATCTTTTAAGCTTTTAACCAAACAACATTAATGAAAAAAACCTCTATAAAATAATTCACCACTAAATGATGAATTTCAGCCAATAAATTATCGGCTTAATCTTCGTCCAAATGGTAAGAATACCTACCGACAAATTCCATCACGTAGCCACCCACTCATCGAAACGACTCCATCCTTCCAGGACATGATTCAGAACATCCAGATATTTTACCCATCCGCGAATGCGGTCGCATGACACTATGACAGATCCAAAATACATCGTTACCTACCCAGCTTTTCACTCGTACCATCTAAATTTTATATTAAAAGCACGTGAAACGATCTTAGTCACGTATGCTCGGTGGCCGGGAGCGCAGACTTGTGATAAAAATTCCAACAGCACAAATACAGGCTTATAAACTCGTTAAAATTACATAATCTGACACTTTTGTTGTGATAGCGTAGCGCTCGATTGACGCTTCGCTTCCCGCGCTTTCCGCCGCCATCTTGTATCGCTGAACTTTTTTCGAATTCCGGAAGTAAGTGAAAAGGAGTTTTGTTTATAGGTACTTTTTTTTATTATAGTGTTGTGTTTGTGTTTTATTAATTTTATACAGCATCGATTAAGGTAAGAGGTGTGTTTAAGATAATAAATCGAATGAGTTGTTGGGCTGTACGTTTTAGAAGTCATTTAAATCGTTTATTCGGACGTTCGGCTAACTAATTATTATCATTGCAATAGTATTAAATTGAGCTTGGCAGGACGCTAGATCTCGAGTAATATTAAACGAGCAGAATCCAGAATGTCATGACGTGATGTAATCGGTTAGCGAAATCTCGCTATTTTGGGATTATCGTTATTTTAAAATGTAACACTCGCGATATTTCGTGTAGGAAGATATTTTCTAAAAATAATGACTCCATTCATGCTACAAATTATTTTGATACTTACAGATAATATCTGCATGTTTTATATTTTAAAACAGATGTAAAATTAAAAAAAAAAAAAAACTAATAAGAACTAAGAGATATGAATAACATGGACAGGTTTAGAATTTGATACTTTCTAACTAAATCTTGTATTATATAGGTAATTGAGTAGTTGTTAGATTTGTTAACTTTCTTTCTACAACTTCTAGAGACTTTCGTGTACCGTGTAGGGAATGAAAGAGATTCGTGACAAAAGTTTAATTAAATAAAAATAATTTGGCTCCAAATAAATTATTTATCTCGTCATAACATTCGAAAATGAGGCAGTTTATAGTTTAAATGATTGAATTTAATGATTGAAATCTCTGAAAAGATTATGTACCTACATGTGTGATGTCTACAAATATTTATTAAACATATGTAACGATTACGACTTTCAATGGACACTACAATATGACAAGGTTTTATAATTACTTATTTGATTAATAAAGTAAATAATTAAAAGATGGTTAAAATACGTAATACATCCTCCGTGGAAAACCATTTCTTTTTTTATGTAGAGGTCCAAGATTCTGCATGTATCTTAGAGGATAGTAAAAACTTTGTACCTAGATGCTTTATTATTACTTTTTATTGTTTTCGGCCAATGGGTACCTACTCATCTATACCTAGGGTTGCTTTTCCACTAGAAATAAGATGAGATAAAATAATAACGTGTATAATAAATACAGTAGAGCTACTAAACAAATAATATTGGTAACTCGAATAGATTCTATTGTGATTTTACACATAGACAGCTAAAAAGCTTAAGTATTAATTAAATTTTATTTTGCCAGATGCCAGACAGGACTACAAATCTACGAGAATTTTCGCTTTTCTTTACTATACTACATATCAATTATACACATAAACCTTTCTTTTGCATCATTCTGTCCGTTGATGCATATAATCTGTTTTAAAATTCGTTGCGTACTTAGTTTAAAAGATCTAAGCATACGAGTACGGCGGTAAGCGACTATGTTTTATTCTATGTAGAGTTATTATTTTATGTAACAAAAATATAGCGAATATTCGTAGTTCCAGCACGACACGGTATAATTAAATCACAACACTAATGCGGTGTGTTATTTACGGCACTTCTGTCTGGTTCCTTAATTAATTAAGGCGGGAAGTGGGGCAAGGATGGTTTTAGGGTTGGCAACCTTGTTCTATCTAGAAAGCTATTTGGTATACTGAGATCATTATAAAAGTAGAAAGTAAGTATACTTACTAACAAGAAAAAAATAGCATGACCGACTTCACCCGTGTACAGAATTCGCGAATAATAATCGCACGCTACCGTGCGAAATATTCGCGAATTCTGTACACGGGTGAAGTGTACAGAATTCGCGAATATTTCGCACGGTAGCGTTTTTCACATTATTGTTGATTTATCAAAAATGGGCTCAGCCGATTTCGATAAAATTTAAATGGGACTAATTTTGAAGTATACTTTTTCCAATAAAAACAATAATTATTGAAATCAGACTACTATGAAAAAAGTTATGAGTGGTTGTACATAAAATTCGAATTGAGTACCTCCTCCGGTACGTCGGTCAAAAAGAAAGTTTACTTTGGAATAGAGGGAGCGTCTATTTTGTTTATAAGATCCGGATAATCTCCGGAATCACTACACCTAGCCCGGTTATTTATACCGTCTGCCCTGGAGATAGAAATTTTAAAACGCCTAGAGTCTCTAACCATTTCATACGTCTCTAGCCTTATGAAATGGCTAGAGAATCTAGGCCTTTAAGTCTGTAGGCTTATGAAATGGTTAGAGACTCTAGGCCTTTAAGTCTGTAGGCTTATGAAATGGTTAGAGACTCTAGGCCTTAAGTCTATAGGCTTACGAAATTAGAGAATCTAGTCCTTTAAGTCTGTAGGCTTATGAAATGGTTAGAGACTCTAGGCCTTAAGTCTGTAGGCTTACGAAATGGCTAGAGAATCTAGGCCTTTAAGTCTGTAGGCTTATGAAATGGTTAGAGACTCTAGGCGTTTTAAAATCACTATCTTCAGGGCAGGCCAGGCTATTTGATGTTGTTCCTTAGTTTTATACAGATTTTCACAAAGCTAAGCATGATGTCTCTACATAGAACATTATCCATAGCCCTAAGTTCGTCGTCCACAGACCACGAAATCGTACGTTTCCCCGAATTTTACGGCAATAAATATTATACCGTTTCACGAGCGGGCGACGACAATGTGTTCGAACTGTTCTTTCGTAATAAATGTTGCCATGGTGACGGAGAAATGGCGAACGGCTGTCGAGTTACTATCTCTTGTGTATTTGATGATAGAGGAATCCCAATTAAGCCGGTGAAGATTAAGTGGAAAACGGGGATCAAGAGTTTTAGCACGGAAAATTGATATATTGGCTTTTGCTATTTCTTCCTCTTAGAATAGTGTGCACCAATTGTCATCATAGACATAAGAAATATTCAAGTCTACAACTTGAGCTTGATATATCTAGGTACAAGTTCAGATCGGCATGTGTCAATGGTTAAATGTCTCACAATATGGCTGCCAATATGGCTACTCATATCGTAGCGCTCATAGCGTAGTTTGAATAGGTGTTTGTCAGCGATCACCAAAATAAAGCACTATCAGTCTTCGGAAGGTTGACCGCGGGTGGCATTTTCTTCTGAGCGCTACCGTGACTTGGATGACACGTTAAATTGTAGGTTCAGTTGTTCTAACCGTGTAGTGTAAGTCCGAGTCAGAGGTCATTTAAGCGGCTTAATAAATCTAACACCAGTATGCTGAGTGTGAGTTTTGTCGTAAACATGACGCGCTCCTCGGCGAGCGCGTAAGCATGTAATTTGTATGAAGAAATGTACAGCGCCACTAGCAGCGCGTTTTTGAAACACAACAAGTTCATACCAATTACATGCTTACTCGCTCGCCGAAGAGCACGTCATGTTTACGACAAAACTCACACTCAGCATACTGGGCTATTCACCCAGCCTATACGTGAAGAAAAGGAACGTTTGAGATTGATAGAAATTGTTATTTAATGAAAATATGTAGTAATGTTAAGCAGAGCTTTAAATAAATTAAATATGCACAATGTAGGTACCTACGTAGGGTTCACTGACATATAAAAATAAAAAAAAAGGCGGAAGTGGCGCCACCATGAGTAAAATGTCTCACAATATGGCTGCCAATTGACAATATAGCCCGAATCAAACTTCTTGGTTTTTGTGAAGTTAGCTACAACCTGCGCAAATCCCCTCTCTTCGCGCAGCTGTCAACGAATTTGGTACTTCGCAAAGATAGTATTCGCAGACGCCAAGTAGTTAGAATCGGTCTTATACGAGTACGTTTAGTCATTCTAAATAGTCATGCATTAAATTCAAATGTAATTTTCACATCTTCAATAGGTAAACGCTCATAGTTACTTACTTCTTCACTGTACAAATTCGTATCTATGTGTATTTTCTTTTTCTTCTTTAATTAACATTGACAATAATATATCATGTACTCAACTATTAATAACATAGCGATTTGACTCTAGTGCAGACATGTCCACATGAATTAAAATACAAATAATCAAGGCAACTATGATATTTTGTGTACCCTAAGCACGATCAAGATCAACATCAAGAAATATCGATCAAGAAGATTGTGCAATGTGTGTGTTAAAGATTTTTATTTATTTATTATTCACAGTGAAATATAGCTTTACAGATTACACAAAATCCAATACGCTACATTTTATACTTTACCTAAAAAACTATATACATAACGGGTACTTAAAAATTATTCTAAAAAATATAGGAACACAAGATAATCAACAATTCAAAACATATTTCTAATTAATCAGTCTAAACAATTGCATATAAGTCTTATGAATAAACCTTAACCTTAATCTTATTATATTAGTTATTACTTATTAATTTTTTGGCCATAAGCAGAGCAGCATCTTTCTATGACGGTCCAATTATCAGCGAATAAGTCCAGTTGAGGATACGCTGTCATAATCCGGTTCAGGTGTTTTTGGACCCGGAAAATTGGAGATTGTTGTCGCGCAGCCGTTCATGATAAAAAGCTTTTCATAAATGTGAATTGCTACTTTTAATAGGAGTAAAATCATTGCTAGAAAATAAAAAGCGTCATTATCGTCACGGGTAGTAAAAAATATCTTATCATAATGTAAAATGCACGTTCATTGCATTTAATTCATAGAATAGTGGGTATTTACTCAAGATACACGTTTCAGCACAATAATTGCATTATGGCAAGTTGCCAGCGGCCACCGGAGTCGCGAGGTAGCGAGTAGACTGGAAAAAATATTGTTACTATTACATTGATTAGAGAAAGAAATCTACTTACTATAATATTTACTTGTCAATTTGACAAGTAAATAATCAAAGTTAGTAAGTTTGTACAGGCTTCATTCTGTACATTTTGGTACAGCGCGGGCCCCTGGCGAAACCGAGGAAGAACTAACAGAAATGTATAGCCACACGCAAACGCCGTGGTAGTCTAGTGGTAATGACACCCGCCTTACAATCCGTAAGGTCGTGGGTTTAAATCCCAGTCCCGTACCAATTAATTCCTTGGAATTTATGTACGGAATTTCACACCACGCGCTTTTCTGTGAAGGAAAACATCGCGAGGCAACCTGCATACGTCCGCAGAAAAAAATCGATGGCGTATGTGAATCCACCAACCCGCAATGGGCCAGCGTGGTGGAGGACGCAGGCCTACCCTTCATGGGTAGGCCTGCGTCCTACAGCGGACTATCAAAAAGGCTGGTACAGTAAAGTACACGCAAACGCGCAAGTTTAAGTATACGAGTGCTATGCAAAACATATACTAAAGGCTCAGGCTTGAGGTCAGATTTTTAAATCACCTCATAGCGTAGTTTGACTAGGTATTTGTTAGCGATCACCTAAACTGAGCAACATTCGGCACAGTCAGTCTTCGGATGGGTGACCGCGGGTGGCATTTCCAACTGAGCGCTACCGTGACTCGAATGTCACGTTAAATTATATATTCGGTTGTTCTAACTGTTTAGCCAAGTCAGATACCTACCTTCAAACAGCTTAAAATACTGACATTAGAGCTATCCACCCGGCCTCTACGTCGAACTTTCAAGGTACCTCTCCGACATTCCGATCAACCTACTTCCCACAGGATTCTTTTCATTTTCCGGGATAAAAATTACCAAAGCTCCTTAGCCATGCAAAACATCAAGTCTGTCCGTTGCTCCGTTGCTGCGTGAAAAAGTAAAATACAAACCAAAAAAATAATTAACTAATCCTACTAATATTATAAAGTTTGTGAGTATGGATGTTTGTTACTATTTCACGCAAAAACTACAGAACGGATTGAGATGAAACTTTGCAATAATATAGCTTACTAGCTTAAAACCCGCGGCTTCGCCCGCGTTGTCTTAGTACATAGGTACTTACTTAAAATGAAAACAGCCCGCGGTTTGATCTACGTTGTTTTTGTACATGGTTATAATAATATCTAATAGTTCGCAATTTGGCCCGCGTTGTCTTAATACTTGCTTAAAATTACTTGCAAGGATAATGCCCACGGTTTGGTCAAAATTGTAACAGTATTTGCCTATAATGATAATAGATCACGGTTTGGCCCGCGTATTGTTAGTACTTGCTTAAGATGGTTATTTATAGCACGCAGCATGGACTGCGAAGTCTTAATACTTGCTTAAAATTATAAAAGCTCGCCGTTTGGCCTGCATTGTCGTATTACTTACAATGATAATAGCCCATGGTCTGGCCCGTATTGTCTTAGTACTTGCTCAAAATGATAAAAGCCCGCGGTTTAGCTCGCGTTGTATTAATAATTAGGTACTTACAAAGATAATAACCCACAGTTTGGCCCACGTTGTTTTAATACTTACTTAATTAAAATAACAGCCCGCGGTTCAACCCGCGTTATCTTGGCATTTGCTTATAATAATATCTAATAGTTCGCGGTCTGGCCCGTGTTGTCTTAATAAATCCTTAAAATTATAATAGCATGCCGTTAGCCTGCGTTTTTGTATTGCTTGTAATGATAATAGCCCACGGTCTGGCCCGCGTTATTTTCGTAACTGCTTAAAATGATAAAAACCCACAGTTAGGCCCGCGTTTTCTTGGCACTTACTTAACATAATAGTAGGTCGTGGTTAAGCCCGCATTAGGCTCGATTATGAAGGCGCCATCGTAATTATAATAGCTAATTATCATAATTATATCTGTTTCATTTTCACTTTAAGCATTCGATAGAGAGAACACTTTATGTTGTTATTATATTTACTATGGCGTCTTCATAACTGAGCCTATTATTGTATTACTTGCAAAATAATGCCTACGATTTAGCCTGAATTGTCTCAGTATTTGGTTATTTAATTTACTTGTATCTAAAGCTTATTACAGAGTACATACGTGAATTTTTGGATGATAAATTGCCGAATTTCTGAAAGTAACTCAATAATAAATATATAAAATAAATATTGGAGGACATCTCACACACGGTCTCTGATCTAACCTAACCTAACCAAAGTTTGTGATTTGGCTTGCAGAGACTGATATAATACATATACATGTATTTCAATGTATGTACTGTATTGTATACATACACCACCGACCATACTCCTATTTTTAGAATAATTCCAGTCTATCCAAAGGTTGCCTGGTAGAAATCGCCAAAGGCGATAAGGCCGCCATTGTACAGCATATTGTATAGTTTCTGTACTGTGTTTCTGTGTACAATAAAGATATATATATTTATTTATTTATACATGTAGGTATGTAATGGTGGCAGATAATTCTGTTAAGCGTTAAGTCCTCCTTTTGTACAAATAGTGTGCAATAAAGTGTTAAATAAATAAATAAAAATACATTAATAACACTCAGACACAGAGCAAACACATATGAACATCACATAAATATTTGCCCTGGGAATCAAACCCACGCCTCTTTGACCCAGGAGTCAGGGTCAACCACTGAGCCACCGAGGGAGCCAATAATAATAATTGTATGAGTAACTATGTAAGAAATTTCACTTTTCTTTGCTGGAAAACATTGAGGCAACCTGTACGTACGTAGAAAAAATCAATGTCGTATGTGAATTCAGCAACCCATGCTTGGCCGGCGTGATGGATATGGCCCAATTACCCTTCGCGGATAGGCCTATTTTCAGTCATCCATCAGCCGCAGGACGTCCACTGCTGGACATAGGCCTTCCCTATGGATCTCCAATAAGACCGGTTGGAAGCGGCTTGTATCCAGCGCGATCCTGCGGTCTTAATGAGGTCATCCGTCCACCTTGTGGGTAGACGTCCTACGCTGCGCTTGCCGGTACATGGTCTCCACTCGAGAACTTTTCGACCCCAACGGTCATCAGCCCTCCGCGCTATGTGCCCTGCCCATTGCCATTTCAACTTGCCAATCCGTTGGGCTATGTCGGTAACTTTGGTTCTTCTACGGATCTCCTCATTAATGATTCGATCTCGCAGAGAGACTCCAAGCATAGCCCTCTCCATAGCTCGTTGGGCTACTTGGAGCTTACTAATAAGGCCCATAGTGAGAGACCACGTTTCTGTGCCATAAGTCATCACTGGCAACACACACTGGTCGAAAACTTTCGACTTGAGGCACTGAGGTATGTCGGACGAGAAGACACTACGCACTTTTCCGAACGCTGCCCAGCCGAGTTGAATTCGTCGATTGGCCTCTTTGTTGAAGTCGGACCTACCTAACTGAACTACTTGTCCTAGGTAGACGTACGAGTCAACGACTTCAAGAACCGAGTTTCCAACAGAAATCGGGGTAGATAAAACATGGGAATTATACATGACTTTCGTCTTGTCCATGTTCATCTTAAGACCCACCTGTTTCTATTATCCGTAGTGCTATCCGTAGTACCTATTTTCAGTAGTGCACTATTAATTAAGGCCGGTACAGGTATTCGACATGTTTCATTAAGTCATTAGAAATTTAATTTTCCAGGCAAATGAAAAAATGCCACACAAGTCGTAATTCTAGTCAGGCATATTCTAGGATGCTATTATACTCATAATTTGATTAACTTTTACAATGGTACCAACCCCAAAAGCACGTGAATAAAATCAGCTGTTCAACACAAAAAGTTCATCGACCCGCGACAAAATGTATGGAAAATGTAGTTAATTTTCGCTTGTCAGGGTTGATCCCATAGTAAAATACCTATATTGATCCATATGTGCGCTAAGCTTAAGACTATTGGCTCCCAAAATAAAAAAAAATCGTAAACTTTTGGGGACCCATTTTGCCCCATTTAAAGATAAACTATCATTATCATAATCCTAGATACTACATTATTTAAAAAAGCGCATTGAAGTTTTGGGACGTATCTGACCCCTAACGATTTTTTTAAGGAAAATTTAGAAAACAGGTACAGTCATATTTTTTATTAAGTCTCAAAAGCATCTATACAAAGTTTCATGTCAATCGGTACAGGGAATAAGAAGTTACATGCAAACAAAAAGGGCCCGTTTTACCCCGTAAGTTAGAGTTGGGTACGTTTTTCATCCTTAGTGCTTCATTATGTCGTACGATGTACGTATATTCCAAATTTCAAGCTCGTATCTACAGCGGTTTGGGTTGTAGCCTAAACTTATTAATTTTGCGTATCCCTAAGGAACCTTATAGATTTTCCTGGATTTTATTAGTTTATGTATTAAAACATGCTGTGTGCTTCCTTCATACCAATTTTCAACCATGACCGTTCAGCTGGTTCGATGTAATTGACGTTTTTTTCACCAACTTTGGGACCTTATTTGACCCCTTAGATGAAGAAAATTCGGAAAAACAGGAAAAAACGTGACTTTTATTTTGTTTGGAAAGCATGTAAACAAAGTTTCATGTCAATCGGTACAGGGAATAAAAAGTTACATACAAACGAAAAGGGCCCATTTTACCCCCTTAGAGGTCGAAAGTTCAAAATTTTCGTCATTAGTGCTCCATTACGTCGTTCAATGTACCTATATTCCAAATTTCAAGCTCAGATCTTCAGCGGTTTGGGCTGTAGCCTAAACTTATTAATTTTGCGTATCCCTAAGGAACCTTATAGATTTTCCTGGATTTTATTAGTTACTCTATTAAAACATGCTGAGTGCTTCTTTCATACCAATTTTCAACCATAACCGTTCAGCTGGTTCGATGTAATTGACGTTTTTTTCACCAACTTTGGGACCTTATTTGACCCCTTAGATGAAGAAAATTCGGAAAAACAGGAAAAAACGTGACTTTTATTTTGTTTGGAAAGCATGTATACAAAGTTTTTAAGTCAATCGGTACAGGGAATAAAAAGTTACATACAAACGAAAAGGGCCCATTTTACCCCCTTAGAGGTCGAAAGTTCGAAATTTTTGTCCTTAGTACTCCATTACGTCGTTCAATGTACCTATATCCCAAATTTCAAGCTCATATCTTCAGCGGTTTGGGCTGTAGCCTAAACTTATTAACTTTGCGTATCCCTAAGGAACCTTATAGATTTTCCTGGATTTTATTAGTTCCTGTATTAAAACATACTGAGTGCTTCCTTCATACCAATTTTCAACCATAACCGTTCAGCTGGTTCGATGTAATTGACGCTTTTTTCACCAACTTTGGGACCTTATTTGACCCCTTAGATGAGGAAAATTCGGAAAAACAGGAAAAGACGTAACTTTTATTTTGTTTGAAAAGCATGTATACAAAGTTTCAAGTCAATCGGTACAGGGAATAAAAAGTTACATACAAACGAAAAGGGCCCGTTTTACCCCTTTAGAGGTCGAAAGTTCAAAATTTTCGTCCTTAGTGCTCCATTACGTCGTTCAATGTACCTATATTCCAAATTTCAAGCTCATATCTTAAGCGGTTTGGGCTGTAGGCTATCTGTCAGTCAGTCACTCAGGGAAGCCTTTTATATAATAGATATATAAGAATAACACATAGGCTATAAATTATAATGATATATTGCGTATGCGGGCGAAGCCGCGGGTAAAAACTAGTGATAAATAATATGCCAATTATAACACTTTCGGAATAATAAATATATAAATAATAAGTACTTAAGGATATATATCTTACTGTAGTAATAAATAAATATTTTTGTACATGCAAGCAGTTGTCAGGGAGCAGTTTGTCCAAATTTATTGCGGTAGTCAGGTAATAAAGCAAAATACATTGTAGTAGGAATTCTTGATTATACAGTACAATGTAGAGTAAGTCACCGGAATGGACGAGGTGTCTTCATTCATCACGTGGATAACTCTAGCTCGTATTAAGACTACTGAAGACTATTCCTGGCTCAATTCAGACATTTCAGTCGAAGAATGGAGTGCTTTGACTACCTTTCATCTCTATGTACTCTCTATATTTTCTGTTAGGTACGCTATATTATAGACAAAATAAAAAGCACGGTAAACATCATGCACTTTTAGTCATCGTCGTTGTTTTAGAAATAGGACGTACACTGCTGGAGATTGGCCTCCCCAAAAGATCACCCGAGATTATGTGAAGAATTAAAATGTTAACTAAGGCTCTATAAAATCCCTATATTTTAGTTTTAGAACGTCTACTGCTGGACATAGCCCCCCATGTAAGACTAAGACTGATGTAAGACTAAGACTGATGTAAGACTAAGACTGATGTAAGACTAAGACTGATGTAAGACTAAGACTGATGTAAGACTAAGACTGATGTAAGACTAAGACTGATGTAAGACTAAGACTGATGTAAGACTAAGACTGATGTAAGACTAAGACTGATGTAAGACTAAGACTGATGTAAGACTAAGACTGATGTAAGACTAAGACTGATGTAAGACTAAGACTGATGTAAGACTAAGACTGATGTAAGACTAAGACTGATAAGCAGCGGCTTGCATCCCTCGACCTTGCGATGTATTATGAAGTTGTAATGAAGATGGACATAATATTATGTCCATCTTATGTGTGAGTGCACGTTGTATGTAGCTCTTGCCTTCTCTACGTACTGACGTGGTCTCCACTTCAGAAATGTTTCTACTCAATCGGTAATCAATCCTCACTGCTATAATTGTGCCCTACCCACCACCATTTGAACTTACCAATCCGCTGGGCTTTGTTGACTCGTTAACTTTGGTTCTTCAACTGATCTTTTTATCTTCGATATCTCGATCAAAATCTGTATCTAGGTAGTACCTGCTTAACATACCATAAAGGACATGTCCACAAAACGTATGGAGGCGACAAGTAAATAATCAAAGGGAGGCTGGTATAATAATAATCAAAAATTCTAACCACAACACTCGTTAAACATTTCGAGAAAGTTCATATTTTTCTGAGTCTATAACATTAGTTAAAACCATTAAAGAGCCCTCCGTTTTTTTAAAATTAGTTTTGAATCTCCTAATGATAAATAAATGTATTTGGCCCAATAGGTAGTTTATCTCTAGCAACCCTCGTTAAGTAACCTCCATTATCGGCTGCAATTGTATTAAGTTTCTATTCGGCTTTAAAGAATTCGGTATCACGCTAAACTTCATACACCAACCGTTCGTTTGACAGCGGTAACGATCCAACTCTGATAGAGTTGCGTTTCAACTTTTGTCAAAATCATTAGCGCGATACGAAAATAGATAAAAAGTTGAAGTTCGGTCAAAGTTCCATTGTGGTTCAGCTGTAATTTTTAGTGCGATTGGGCTGCTGGTCACATTGGTAGGTAATAAACTTTAATTTTAGCAAATTAGGATATGAATGTGCAGAATCAGCTACGAATGCAAGTAAAATAACGATAGAAGCACTTTATTATTGCTAAACTAGAAAAAATACAAATCTGTATTATGATTTTTGATATAATTCATTTTTCTCATTTAAAAAAAATGGAAGGGTAAAAAAATCAAAATTTAATATTTTTGAAAAGCCCATATATCAAGCTTTCAAATGATCTAAGTATATATGATCTTGGTTTGATTTTTCTCTGAATAATATACCACTTGTGGATGTCACCTTTTAATTCACGAGATTTTTTCTCTTAAAATTCCCAGCCAATAAACAACACCTACCGCTTATCCTAAATACCCATTACTGTCAAATAAAGGAAAAAGCTTCAATGAGAAATTTCGCCACACAAAAATAACCGAGAATTTGTGAAGCATAATTAAAATGTCGGCCGAGCCGGGTCGTCTATAAATAAATTTATAGTGTAGGATTCTGTCGAGAGGCGGGTCTTGTAGTCGTGTCATACTTTTAATCTGAGACGAGACGAGCAAGCCACTCGTCAGATAGCAAGCGTTTTATAAATAAGAGGATAGAGAGACGCGGTGTATAGTAGGAGCATAGACAAACCTTTGTCAACAAAGTTGTTAGTTTTGATGTACAGAAAAAGAAGCTAATTGATTAAAAATAACCCTGTATACCTGTATATACGCGTCGAATTGAGTACCTCCTCCGATCGTAGGTCAAAAAGAACTTTTAAAGAGAAACCTAGTGTGGAAAACTATAAATAAAAATAGTTAAAGTAGTTCCGTCCTGTCGCACTTTAGGAAGAGAAAATTAGTAGGTAGGTACAGTACGTCTTACTTTTCTAGTTACTATAGGTACAGAGGTGTCCAAACACTCATTCGTCACGAGTTACGACGCGCATTATGAAACACCGATAAATCAGCAAGTTCGGTGGCCACTGTAAACAGTGAAGTGCGTTTTGTGGGTCAGGGATACGCTAGATTTCATCTCGGCTGATTCATTTTTGATGATGCAATTAGACTAGCACGATATAAATTCTGGTTACTGATATTTACTTGTAATACAATACGATATTACTTTATTGCACACCAAAAAGAACAGTTACAAACAAAGTATTAACTGTACCAGCCAGTATTAATAGTTATTAATAGTCCACTGCAGGACGTAGGCCTACCTACGCAGGGTGTTTGGGCCATATCCACCACGCTGGCCCAGTGCGGGTTAGTGAATTCACATACGCCATCGAATTTCTTCTACGGACGTATGCAGGTTGCCTCACGATGTTTTCCTTCACCGAAAAGCCAGAGGTGTGAAATTCCGTACATACTCGTAAATTCCAAAGAACTCATTGGTACGGGACCGGGGATTTGAACCCACGACCTCACGATTGTGAGGTCACTGCCTCTAAACCACCACGGCTGTAAGTATTAACAATGAGCTTAAAATTAGGTGAAACAAGGACGGCCTTATCGCCTTAAGCGATTTCTGCCAGGCAACCTTTGGATGGGCAAAAAACAAAGTACATAAGTAAGTACAAAAATGTGGTTGGCGGTGTATCATATAAACTAGTGTCGGAAAATTTTATTTTTTAAACTAAATATACAGGGTGTTTGGTAGAGGGTCCGACAAACCAAACAGGCATGTTCGGGGATACATTTGGAGAATACAAGTTGGCTGAAAAAAATCCCTGACCCCCTATTTTTTTTAAAAGTTTTTTTTTGTTAATTTTGCGGTTTTCACCAAAATTGTACCTATTTACCTCTATAACCTTTGTGAAATCGGTTTTATACTAGATTTTATTACTTTGGTTTGGTTTCTGATACATCTTCAGGCCACGCGAAGGAAAATTAGATACAAATCAAAGCTAACTAACTAATTTAGAGCTTTCAGAGTGAAAAAATTAAATATTTTTTACATCAAAGTTCAACTTTGACAATGATCTAAAAATAAACCACAAGCAATTCTGGAGGTAATATGCGATCAAAATGTTTTCTATTTATCACATAATACAACAGTATAAAAATTGGTATAATACTCACCAACTTATTGAGTAAAAAAGGATTCAAAATAACAACGATAACAATAAAAAATGTGCCATCTACGTAAAACAAAGGACCTAGTACGACTAGTAGGTATAAAACCATTGTTATCAGTTTCTCTTTCTCTGTCACTCAAAGAACGCCGAGACGGCATGCTAAGACTAAGCTTCCGGTTGTCAAAACCAATAAAATATGTAAGTAATCAGCCAAGCTTTGACTGCTATCACTGTTTGACGCGTGTACGAGTAATCGTGATTCTTAAATGATTTTTTATGTTTTGTTATTCTTTTGATTTGTTTAACTGTTAACGTTAATGGCTGTTATCGTTGTTGACTGTTGTTTTTATTGACGTTGACTGTTGTTGCTGTTGCTAAGTGAATTCTTTCTGTGCTGACATGACGGAGTTTAGTAACGAAAAATACGCCGACATAGTTTTTGTCTACGTGGCGTGGGTGTGGTGTACTGTACGGATAAATCTAAATTCACGAGAGATGGGATCTTTAACCAACATAATCTACACAGATGGGAATCACAGAACCCTCGCGCGATCAGAGAGACCTCACACCAGCACAAGTTTTCGGTTAACGTATGGGCAGGTGTCATTGAGAGAGACCTCATAGGACCCCATTATCTCCCAGATACATTAAATGGAGAAAATTACCTCGAATTTCTAATGAATGACCTGCCGGAATTAATTAGCCACCTGCCAATTTTTGAAGATGAGCGGACACTCATATTTCAGAATTATGGCTGTCCGGCCCACTACCGCATAACATAGTACGCGAGTATTTGGATATCTGTTACCCTAATTTATGGATTAGGAGACGTGGCCCAATCGAATGGCCCGCACGTTGCCCAGACCTAACACTGCTCGATTTATATGTCTGGGGACGTGCTAAAGAGTTGGTATACGAGGTCGAAGTAAATACCAAAGAAGAATTGATGACGAGAATTGAAGATACTTTTTCAAAAATGAAAGCAGAAATGACACTAAACACTACTACAAAAGAAATACGCCGTAGATGCTGGGCGTGTATTCGTAACCAAGGAGCTGTGTTCGAACAAGATTTAAAATAAGAATAATTTTGTATTTATTTCTGTTGTTTGAATTTTCTCTTCTACCTCATTTATTCAACAAGTTGATAAGTATTATACCAATTTAGTATGCCGTTGTAATAAGTAATAGATAGTGAAGTTTTTAAATGCATGTTACCTCCAGAATTGCTAGTGGTTTTTTTTCTAGATCATTGTCAAATTTGATTTTTGATGTGAAATTCATGTCATTTTTTCACTCTATGAGCTCTAAATCAGTTGGTTAGCTATGGTTTTCATGTAATTTTGCTTTGCGTGGCCTGAAAATGTATCAGACACCAAATTAAAATAATAATATCCAGTATAAAATAGATTTAACAAATGTTATAGAGGTAAATAAGTACAATTTTGGTGACAAAAGGAAAATTAACAAATAAATTCTTGAAAAAAAAATTGGGGGTCAGGGAATTTTTTCGGCCAACTTGTATTCTCCTAATGGCTTCCCGAATACGTCCGTTTGGTTTGTCGGACCCTCTACCTAACACCCTGTATACTACAATAGTATTACATATTCAATAAAAATGTTTGAAAATAATTTTAAGAATATGCACTCATGTCTTGAATGGAGAGACCACGTACTGGTAAGGGCAGCTAAGAACATCCACCGACAAGGTGGACCGATGATTGTTTGATAATTTATTGAGATACAAACGAATCAAACAATATATCTCATGGTTTCCTGGAAGAAATCGCCATGGGTGATAATGCCACCAGTTAATAATCATATTTAGTCTTGAAAGTGTAGGTACATTGTTTAATTTTTGCTTTGTGGTTATAAATAAAGAGTCTGTCTATATCTCACAAATGATGATCTAATCAAGGTCAAGCTGGATGCAAGCCGCTTCCAAGAGGTGTTATTGGAAATATATAGAGGAAGCCTATGTCCAGCCCTAGACGTCACAAGGCTGATAATCATAAATGGATGGAGATAGTTTTATCCAGAGAGTTCCTGCGGTGAAAAGGTTCCAGTTCCTGAATCAGAGTTGAACTTTATCGGGAAGTCAGATAAAGCAGAGAAACCAAATTCATCGCGAACCGTGTTACAAAACATCTTACGTAGGGACCTGCCTACAATGTGACGCCTACATTAACACTTTATTAAAATTACAGTTATTATGTCATTTAACTGTACCTACTGTAAATAAACACGTGATGTTCAGATAGGTACGTGGCATATCGTAAAATCTAACAGCTAGTTATATTTAGTATTTCGTAGAACACTGCGTAACGCTTCGACGGTTTCCTCATTTCTATGAACATATTCACTAAATGCCACTACAGTCCATCAAATCTAAGAGGTACCGTTTGACGTTTCATATTTTTTCATCCCATTCCTTTCATTCAATTGTCAGAACTGTCAAACGGTACTTCTTAGATTTGACGGACTGCGTCAAATCTAAGAAGTACCGTTTGACAGTTCTGACAATTGAATGAAAGGAATGGGATGAAAAAATATGAAACGTCAAACGGTACCTCTTAGATTTGATGGACTGTAATTCATCGCCATTATTTAGTAAACCTCTACTGGACATAGGCCTCCTTTTGTTTATGCTTACCTCTGTCTCTCAGTTGTCAGTTGCCGCAGCTCGGATAACAGTAGGCCAATCGCGTTAATTTTAAACAGCTGCGTTCCATCTGTAACTCAGTTAAAATTCGTTTGCCATTGTAGTTAAATTTCGATTCAGCTTCAGGGAATTCGGTGTTGCGCTACACATCATATACCAACCATTCATTTGACACCGGTTACGAAAATAGACAAAAAGTCGAAGTTCTGTTAAAGTTCAATTCTAGTTCAGCTGTATTTTTAGTGCGATTGGCCTGCAGGTAAAATATGTGGGTCGTGGTTGTTTTAACCGATTAGCAATGTCAGAGCTTAAAGACTCTGACACTAGGGCTAGCCACCCGGCCTACGCGAATTTACTTTTTACCTCTTTTCCTTGCTAATTGCATTTATTTGATTCAAAAGTGCAAACATTACGCAAATTACTAGTATAGGTAGCGCCAAACAAGTCGGCGGATGAGAAGATTGCCGCAGATAATCGTAATTCGCTAATTATTGCGCAAGTGTGCACAATGTCGACATAAGTGGCAATGTGGTGAGCACGGGCGTAGGGAGCGCGTGGGAGGCATGAGGTTGGAGGGTGAGTGTACCCCGGCGTCTCGTCTCTCTAGCTCCTGCGCATACCTATATTTTGCCTTTTGCGCAGCGTTCTACGTCTGATTTCCCATCCGCCGATTTATGTGGCGCCTATTAGGTATATTTTGTTATTATCTTTCCGATCAAGCAAGGAAATCAACAGATTCACAGAGTGCGAGCGCAGCGAGGGCCGAAAGATTTTGATAATCTGGGCATCTAGCCCAGATTATCAAAATCTGTCGGCGCTCTTAATTTGAACGAAACGTTTTCATGAGGGGTATGATATCTATAGCTATCATTGACGTCTGGATAGGTACGCCTTACGCCTATGCGTAATAATTAATAGTTTAATAAATAATAATTTAGATCTAATATAGGTTTTAACAGCCGTTGAACAAAAATGTTACGTCAACCTAGATAACCGTGCTAAATATATAATTATGTTTGTATATCTTAACTCTACATTTTAAATTAATGGCTACTATCTTAATTTAGTTAGATGATGACAACTTTCCGAAAAGCAGGAGTTCGGTTATTTGTTCACGTCAGAGGATGTTAGAGCGATCTTAGGGCGGTCTTCATGTCAGTTTTGTTCTTGGGTTTTATATTTATTAAATTAAATATGTAGCCGACTAGAAATTATAAATTATTAAGTTTTATTTTATTTCATTTTGATATATTAGGTGCGTTCTTTTTGAGCTCGATGGCGTTTTTGGCATTTGCAAAAATAGCGTTAATGTAAAGTGTTCGGTTTGAGTAAACGTCAATCTCTATACGATCACAAAGAACCCACCTCCGCAGGTGCAGGGTCAAAAGTCGCAGTTGACGATGGCATTTTGAACTGTACTTTCTCGCACATTCTCAAAACGAACGCTGAATGTGATCGATATTGGCATTTTTAACTGTTAATTTTGTCACCAGTAGGCTATCCGAACGCACCTATTGTAATCACTATTTTATCAAAAATAATTAACATCAGCTGATTGGCAATTTGAGTTGCAGTGGGCATGTTATGTACATAGTTCGTAGAACGGAAGTACGTAGTATTGTTATATCTTCTTTAAAGGAAGGCTTATGTGGCTGTAAAGTTCTCGAATGGAGGCTACGTACCGGCAAGCACAGCGTAGAACTTCCACCGACAAGGTGGACCAGTCATAACTAAACAAGACCGCAGGATAGCGCAGGATGTGAACCTCTTTCAACTCTTGTTGGAGGTCTATGTGGAAGGCCTAAGTCCAGAAGAGGTCGTTCTACGGCTGCTGATGATGTTTGGATAAAAAAAAACAAAATCGTTTTGTATTTATTAATTTAATCCGAGACAACATTTCTACGACGACCTAGATACTTAAAAATGAAGTTTGTAATTTCATCTCCCCCATCTCGGAAATAATATTATTGCTCTTCGAAATCTGAGTGCAAAAGCTTTATCCGCTAGAGGATATAGTGTAATTGAATTTAGAACATCGTGTGCACTAAGTTTGTGAATTCAAAACATTATTAAACCTATGTACTTCTACCTCCATGGTGCCGAATTTTTCATACTTACAACCTTTTTTAATTTGTTAAAAACTTAAAACAATATATCGCCCGTGAAGTCAGACACGACTTGGTTCCCTTGGTACATAATCTACAATATTTTATTGTGAACAACACTGAGTTGCTCGTACACTTAGTGAGGTTATGACTGTGGGAGGTATGAAAAGTAGAATATGCATTGCTGGAACAAAATCTGTCTTTGCTTTGGGCAGCTTGAACCCCTCGCTTCACTCAGGCTGGACTCTAAATAATTATTTTGCTTCGCCCGGGAAATAACTTTAAGTTCCCTCGCTACGCTCAGGGTCCAATAGATCGCCCGCAACAGAAGACAGTACTTTGACCCCTTGTTACATAATCTACTATTATGTATTAAATTCAAAATATGTCGAAGGCTTTAAAGTGCATTGTGCAATAAACGAATGTACAAAGAAATATAAGTCATCTTTCCGCCCTGTATATATCGAAAGTACTCATTCCCACATGGTAAGTATTCATCATATTAAAAATTGTGTAAGATCGCTGAAACACCTAAAAAAGAAAAATATTTTATAGGTAATTAGATGATTTTTATCGTTAATTTGGCGGGTTCGTAGTACAGCGTTCTAGCTTAATTTGGACAAAGCATCTGGGCCGGAATCCCAGAGAGATGTAGGTTCAAATCCTGCGAGCGCGTCTTTTTTGAAGTGTTTATCACAAAATAAAAATATAGGTAGTTATTTTTTGCAAAAAAATAGTATGACCTACTTCAACCGTATACAGAATTCGCGAATATTTCGCACGGATCTATGTAACTTTTTCACATTATTGTTGAGTTATTGGAAATTGCTCAGCAAATTACGATAAAATTTAACCATTTTATACTATATATAGTGACGCGGTGCACTGAGTGCATTGCGAGACGGCTCCGCGTGCTAGCACTCGCCAACTTGAGAAAGGTCGCCGAATGCGACCGAAACTATAGTCGTTACGACTATCCCTACACGTGAGTTCAGTCCCGTTATATATAGTATAAAATGTGTAAAAACCACTTTAATTTCAATAGTAAAAAAAAAAAAAATTAAAAATTAACCAATTTCGAAGTATACTTCGTCGAAGTATACATACATGTTCTTAATAAAAAAAGAATTATCGAAATCGGACCACTAGGTACGTAAAAAAAATATGCGTAATGCGTATGGTACAAAAAAATTATACTTAAAAATATACGTGTAGAATTGAGAACCTCCTCCGTTTCGTCGGTCAAAAACCATTCACACTAATAGAATGATTGCAAAAATTAAAACAGATAATTATTTTACGAAAAATCGCAACACCGACTTCCGCCGTGTAGGCGCAGAATTCGAATAATTTGGACGAATCGATGTGACATCCATGTGCCTTTTTGTTGATTTATCACAAACGGCTCAGCCGATTTCGATAAAATTTAAATGAAACCACCTCGGAAGTATAACCTCTTTGGAACTAAAAAAATGTTTAAATCGGTTCACAATTGGCTAAAATATCGATAAACATACACAAAAAAATAACATAGAGACGAACATAAAACAATCTTTTTTTTGGAAATCGGTAAAAATAAAGTTCTTGAGAATATTTAGCATGGGTGCTTTAGGAGT
The DNA here is from genome assembly GCA_949316475.1 of Hypomecis punctinalis. Taxonomy (NCBI): domain Eukaryota; kingdom Metazoa; phylum Arthropoda; class Insecta; order Lepidoptera; family Geometridae; genus Hypomecis; species Hypomecis punctinalis. The sequence continues at coordinate 13,468,724 of OX438819.1, read as the reverse complement.
ACATATCTCTTATCTCCCTGTAAGTACCAATACGGTACAATACTTCAAACTACTTGTATGTACTTACATCAGTTAGAGTTGAAAGGCACACTGTTTTGAATAGAGTACGAATAGCAATAGGCTTCAAAGTACGTATTAGGATCATTATAATAGTGTTTCGAGCTCTGGGGTTGAATGTGGTTTCCCATCCGCACGAATATACTGCTGTGCGAAAGTCTTCACCCTAGAAAAAAAGTGAATGTAAAATTCTTTTTCATCACATCTATTCGAAAAGCACTACTTGGTTCGTTTTTAAGTGCGCCCAAAGGAGGTTTTTTCTATGGAACTTTATAAGTGCGCCAGAATTATATTTGCCCCGCACTCTTTGAATTTGGAACAAATAAGTGCGACGGAATGATCTTTGCCGCGCACTTTTTGAATTTGGAAGTATTTGTAATGTTAGTGTTCAGCGCCAAGAACATGAATGAAAAGAATGTAAATATAAGTTTTAATTTGTTTTATTATTAGATACCATTTTATTTCAATTTAGTTGTTACTCTACGTTTTATTAAATAATAATATAGTAAAATATGAGGCGCCTTTTATTTTCTCATAGAGGTGATGAAAAGTCTACCCCCGCTACATTCAGGATTCTACTCTAGAATCCCTCACTTCACTCTGGATTCAAAAAAGCGCCCTCGCCGTAAAAATATTATTTTGCTCCCATATGATACAATCTACTATTTCAACACACTTGCTCCTAATGTGGCTCTAATTTCACCGCAATCAGGCACATAATGACACCAGTAATCAAATTGTGACTTTTTCATGGCTATTATTCACAAGTAAGTTATAGAGTTTTATTTTACACATATTTATTATTATTATTATTATACTATATAAAATTAAATTACCACTGACTGACATAGAGAAATGTTTGGGCAAACTGGCAAGTGTGGGGGAAAAAGTGAATATAGGGTCATATAGGGGGTGGTTCAAAACCTCTGGGAAAAATCCGAAATTGGAAAAAAATCGTACCCTGATGGTGCCGGGTAGCATGGTCCGGAACTGTTACTTTGCATCGGTGCACTCTCTTCTGCAGTATGGCGTCGAGTTCTGGGCGCGCTCTGCAGACTGGGAACGAGTGTTCAGAATGCAGAAGAGAGCTGTCAGAGCCATAGAGAGAGTGCCCGAAGATCAATCAGCACAGCCTATATTCCGGGCCATGAAGATCTTAACCCTGCCCTCGATGGTGATCTTAGAGGCCGCCATGTACGCTAGAGACCACTTAGGAGAATACGCATGCCGTGGCGAACAGCGTACGCAGCCCCCGCGGCGAGCGGGTGTTTTGTGCGTGCCCTGCCACCGGCTCGTAAAGACTTCCAAACAAATACACATTATGGCAGCGGATGTCTATAATCGTCTACCAGACTTCATAAAAGATGCGCCCTCACGGCAGATATTTAAAAGCAAAGCAAAGAATTGGCTTGTCGAGCAAGCATTCTACAAAGTGCAAGACTTTCTACCTAAGGTAGAATAAATATACTATAGTATGTATTCTGTTTTGTTAATTTTAATAATGTGAATAATTTAATTTTTTATAATTTATTTATTGAATTTATGACTTTTAATTATTTTTGTATAATGATGACTACTATTTCATTTAATTGATGTTTGACTATTGTATACTCTTTTTTAAATAATGTAATTTAACTTTTTTGCAAATTTGTTGACATGTAACTCTATTGTTATCAATAAATGAGTTTGAGTTTGAGTTTTGAGTTTGAGATGCCCTCGTATCTCGAAAACGATAAACATTTTTACTAAAGCAGTTGAACTAAAAATTGATAAAACCCTGGGAATTTTTTGGAGAATTGAAAAAAAACATGGCCGCCGAACAAAAAAACATGGCCGCCATACAAAATTGAAACGTCAATAGCTCGGACACGGTAAAACTTTAATAACAAGTGTTTGACCAAATGTCATAGGGGATCGAGAGATCTACCTGGTGGGGTCGATGAAAATTCAAGATGGCGGATTCAAAATGGCCGCCATTTTTCAAAATGGTCTGAGGGGGCTGATTTTTTGCATCTGGGGGTTTTTGGGGTCCCTCATTTCATTGACGAAAAAAAATTTTGAAAAAGTTTTTTTTTAAAGATGGCCGCCATACATTTTTTCTTTTTCATCTTTGGATGGTTGTTTTGAGGAAACTATTAGCAATAACGAAAAATTGATTGCAGATTTGTATATAAATAGTATAGTGATTTAAAGATCAAGTAATGAAACTTCGGAAGGTCGACTCCTCGTATCAGACCCCCAACGGATCTCGAAAACGGTAGGGTTTAGAGGTATACTTTTTTCACAACATATTAAGTACTACCTTGGCACTTTTTGAAAACGTTAAAAAAAATTATGACTCTCATACAAAAAAACATAGTTGCCATACAAGTTAGTATGTTGTATTTAGGTATGAAATGTTTGAACTGAAGGATTAGCCAATCTGCTGAACCGATTTCAAAAATTCTTTCATTACTGGAATCGCTATTTACTATTTAACGATAATTGCTATGTTTTATACTCAGTTATAGTACTATTTCAACCTAATATTTTAAAAATTGTAAAAAAAGTCGGCAAAAAATGCAATTTTTCGACCATTAAAACGCATACGCTGACTACATAGTGCAAAATACATAAAAATGATGTACTACAAAAATAACCGGCTTTACCTGGTCTACATAAAAGTCCGCGACAGCATATGTCCATGTCCTAAGGTTTTTGAACTATGACAGTTTTTATAACTTTAAATTTAATTAAATCGAGAGCGAAAAAGTAGGCAATTTTTAAAACTATTTTGACAAAAATCGTATGAATCCTTATCCAAATGAATACTTTAATTAGCTTGGTCATTTCATACAGATCAAAATTGTCGTTCACACCAAATAATTTCAACGGATAGTTTCGAAGATATCGTAAGTTTAAAATTACAACGCAATAAAAAAATATTGCCGCGGTACTAACTGATACATAATCTGTGCCACGACTTCTACAAAGCTTGAAAATTGATCTGGGTATAGGTTGTATAAGATGAAGAACAGACTTGCTGTTAGACTTGCCTATGGATACAATCAGATCCATCCATCCAGCAGCCATAAGACGGCCACGGCTGGACATAGGCTTCCCATATATAAGTTAATATAAACTTGCATCCAGCGCGTTCTTGCGGTTTTGAGGAAGTATTAGCTAATCTACTAAACCGATTTCGAAAATTCTTTCATTACTGGAATCGTTATTTAATATTCAATGATAATAGCTTTGTATTATACTCAGTTATAGTACTATTTCTACCTAATATTTTGAAAATTGTAAAAAAAGTCGGCAAAAAATGCAACTTTTCGACCATTAAAACGCATGCGCTGACTACATAGTGCATAATACATAAAAATAATGTACTACAAAAATAACCGGCTTTACCTGATCTACATAAAAGTCCTTGACAGTATATGTCTATGTCTTAAGGTTTTTGAACTATGACAGTTTTTATAACTATAAATCGAGAGCGAAATAGTAGGTAATTTTCAAAACTATTTATTTTATTATCGTATGAATCCTTATCCAAATGAATACTTTAATTAGCTTGGTCGTTTTATACAGATCAAAATTGTCATTCACACCAAATAATTTCAACGGATAGTTTCGAAGATATCATAGGTTTAAAATTACAACGCAATATAAAATATTGCCGCGGTACTAACTGATACATAATCTGTGCCACGACTTCTTCAAATCTTTACATTATTCGGATAGATCGTAAGGTTACTTAGATTGTCGGCAAGTTGAAATGTCAGTGGGCAGGGCACTTAGCATAGAGGGCTGATGACTCATGAGGTAGAAAGATTCTGGCACTCCAGAACCTTTCTACCTCATGAGTCAACGTACCGTCAAGTGCAGCGTAGGACTGCAGAATCGAGCTGAATTCAAGCCTATCTATAGCGGAGGCCTATGTCCAGCAGTGCACGTCTTTGGAATGAAATGGCGGGTGTTTCTCACTGATCAGATTGGCGACTACAAAAAATATGTCTGATCTACATTGGTATATAAATTAAAACAGGCGCACTTTTCTACGAAATATGAAACGCATTTACCTAACCATTTTTGTATGTACGAGTATGTTACGAAGACGTCCACGGCTCGACATAGGCTTCCCATATAGATCTGCAATAAGACCGGTTAATAGATACTTGCATCCAGCGCGTTCTTGCGGTCTTGAGTGTAGTTTTTAAAATAAAATTAATAAATAAAAATACGCTTTATACTATATATAACGGGACTGAACTCGAGTGTAGGGATAGTCGTAATGACTATAGTTAACGACTATAGTTTAGCATTATTCACAGTATTGTTGATTTATCAAAAATGACTCAGCCGATTTCGATAAAATTTAAATGGGACCAATTTCGAAGTATAATCTTTCCAATAAAAAATAATTTATGAAATCGGATTACTATAAAAAAGTTATGCGTGGTTATGCATAAAAAAATATACGCGTCGAATTGTATACCTCCACCGGTGGTTCGTCGATCAAAAATGGCATTAATTTTAAACTTATAGTTGGCGGACATCACTTTTTGGAATAAGACGTATATTTTTTGCTCACAAAAAACTGAATGCAGATTCGTATGAAGATAGAACAATGATTTAAGGAATAAACCGGACAAGTGCGAGTCAGGCTCACACACCGAGGGTTCCGTACAAATCCGAAAAATGTCACAACATTGGGAAGTAAATTGTTAAAATCTCTAAAATCGAATTAAATTAAAACCTGTTTTAGCATGTACTAATAAAGCTCTTTTATATGATACCTTATTAAATGATAAGATTTACTCACTTTGAATTTTCAACCCATATTGTGTGAATCTAGGCCCTAATTTTATACGATAACTGAGAAGTTTTTCTCTCACACAACTGCAAGAGACCATAGATATACACTCGATATCTTTACGCGTTCCTGAAATAAAGAGTCTTGACATACACACCGACGGACAGACGGACAACAAAGTGTTCCTATAAGTTCCTTTTTTTCCTTTTGAGGTACGGAACCCTAAAAATGGTGAAACCTCCGAAGGTCAACTTGTGGTATTGAACCCCGACGGATCTCGAAAACGGTGGGGTTTAGAGATGGACTTTTTTCACAAAATATTGAGTACTACCTTGGTACTTTTTGGAACAATTAAAAAAACATGGCTTCCATACAAAAAAAAACATGTTAGACGTTTCACTTAGATACATTGCCTATTTCACTCTTTTAGATGGACGTGAGAAAAAATAAAAATTAAAAAGGTGTAATGGTGAAATCTCGGAAGGTTGACTCCTGGACCTGGACTCCCAAGGGCTCTCAAAATCGGTGGGGTTAGAGCTAAGTAGGGACTACTTACCTTAGTACTTTTTAGAAAAATGAAAAACATAGTTCCCTTGCAATAAAACATGGGCAATAACATAGCCATATATTTCAAAAATGGCCTCCATTTTGACATTAAAGAGGAGGACTGCGGTGTCGCGTTCATCGCGATGCCACGGCCGAGCCCATCGAGGTGGGGGCTTGGTTGGTCCCAAGTGGTGGATGACGACGTGTCTGGTGTTCGGCACGTCGTCAATCTGGAGGGAGCGCAAGCTCCGAGGTGGGGCCTGAGAAAGGCCAGCGCTGTCGGGTGCTGCGGAGGAGTGCGGAAGCGTACCCGTAGCCCCGCCACCAGGCGCCATGTCATTTTTGAAATCTACACCTCCGAGGTTAGGTTACGTTTGGTTAGGTTATGTTAACGCAGTGGAGGAACACCCAGGGGTTTTGGTGGGTATACCGACCAGTGGTGGGATTCCCACTTAACCACCCGCCTGCCCACGAGGTTTAGTGGTACCCGGTAAGGATTTCCCATGGTAAAAAAAAAAAGGTTAGGTTATGTTAGGTTAGCGCAGTGGAGGAACACCCAGGAGTTTTGGTGGGTATACCGACCAGTGGCGGGATTCCCACATAACCACTCGACTGCCCACGAGGTGTAGTGGTACCCGGAAAGGATTTCCCATGGTAAAAAAAAAAAAAAAGGTTAGGTTATGTTAGGTTAGGTTAGCGCAGTGGAGGAACACCCAGGGGTTTTGGTGGGTATACCGACCAGTGGCGGGATTTCCACATAACCACTCGACTGCCCACGAGGTGTAGTGGTACCCGGAAAGGATTTCCCATGGTAAAAAAAAAAAAAGGTTAGGTTATGTTAGGTTAGCGCAGTGGAGGAACACTCAGGGGTTTTGGTGGGTATACCGACCAGTGGTGGGATTCCCACTTAACCACCCGCCTGCCCACGAGGTTTAGTGGTACCCGGTAAGGATTTCCCATGGTAAAAAAAAAAAGGTTAGGTTATGTTAGGTTAGCGCAGTGGAGGAACACCCAGGAGTTTTGGTGGGTATACCGACCAGTGGCGGGATTCCCACATAACCACTCGACTGTCCACGAGGTGTAGTGGTACCCGGAAAGGATTTCCCATGGTAAAAAAAAAAAAAAAGGTTAGGTTATGTTAGGTTAGGTTAGCGCAGTGGAGGAACACCCAGGGGTTTTGGTGGGTATACCGACCAGTGGCGGGATTCCCACATAACCACTCGACTGCCCACGAGGTGTAGTGGTACCCGGAAAGGGTTTCCCATGGTAAAAAAATAAAAAAAAGGTTAGGTTATGTTAGGTTAGGTTAGGTTAGCGTAGTGGAGGAACACCCAGGGGTTTTGGTGGGTATACCGACCAGTGGCGGGATTCCCACATAACCACTCGACTGCCCACGAGGTGTAGTGGTACCCGGAAAGGATTTCCCATGGTAAAAAAAAAAAAAAGGTTAGGTTATGTTAGGTTAGGTTAGGTTAGGTTAGCGCAGTGGAGGAACACCCAGGGGTTTTGGTGGGTATACCGACCAGTAGTGGGATTCCCACATAACCACTCGACTGCCCACGAGGTGTAGTGGTACCCGGAAAGGATTTCCCATGGTAAAAAAAAATAAGGTTAGGTTAGCGCAGTGGAGGAACACCCAGGGGTTTTGGTGGGTATACCGACCAGTGGTGGGATTCCCACATAACCACCCGCCTGCCCACGAGGTGTAGTGGTACCCGGTAAGGATTTCCCATGGTAAAAAAAAAAAAAGGTTAGGTTATGTTAGGTTAGGTTAGCGCAGTGGAGGATCACCCAGGGGTTTTAGTGGGTATACCAACCAGTGGCGGGATTTCCACATAACCACTCGACTGCCCACGAGGTGTAGTGGTACCCGGAAAGGATTTCCCATGGTAAAAAAAAAAAAAGGTTAGGTTATGTTAGGTTAGCGCAGTGGAGGAACACTCAGGGGTTTTGGTGGGTATACCGACCAGTGGTAGGATTCCCACATAACCACCCGCCTGCCCACGAGGTGTAGTGGTACTCGGAAAGAATTTCCCATGGTAAAAAAAAAAAATGGTTAGGTTATGTTAGGTTAGCGCAGTGGAGGAACACCCAGGAGTTTTGGTGGGTATACCGACCAGTGGCGGGATTCCCACATAACCACTCGACTGCCCACGAGGTGTAGTGGTACCCGGAAAGGATTTCCCATGGTAAAAAAATAAAAAAAAGGTTAGGTTATGTAAGGTTAGGTTAGGCTAGGTTAGCGCAGTGGAGGAACACCCAGGGGTTATGGTGGGTATACCGACCAGTGGCGGGATTCCCACATAACCACTCGACTGCCCACGAGGTGTAGTGGTACCCGGAAAGGATTTCCCATGGTAAAAATAACAAAAAAAAAGGTTAGGTTAGGTTAGGTTAGCGCAGTGGAGGAACACCCAGGGGTTTTGGTGGGTATACCGACCAGTGGCGGGATTCCCACATAACCACTCGACTGCCCACGAGGTGTAGTGGTACCCGTAAAGGATTTCCCATTGTAAAAAAAAAAAAAAAAATTTAGGTTATGTTAGGTTAGGTTAGGTTAGCGCAGTGGAGGAACACCCAGGGGTTTTGGTGGGTATACCGACCAGTGGCGGGATTCCCACGTAACCACTCGACTGCCCACGAGGTGTAGTGGTACCCGGAAAGGATTTCCCATGGTAAAAAAAAAAAGGTTAGGTTATGTTAAGTTAGGTTAGCGCAGTGGAGGAACACCCAGGGGTTTTGGTGGGTATACCGACCAGTGGCGGGATTCCCACGTAACCACTCGACTGCCCACGAGGTGTAGTGGTACCCGGAAAGGATTTCCCATGGTAAAAAAAAAAAAAAGGTTAGGTTATGTTAGGTTAGGTTAGGTTAGCGCAGTGGAGGAACACCCAGGGGTTTTGGTGGGTATACCGACCAGTGGCGGGATTCCCACATAACCACTCGACTGCCCACGAGGTGTAGTGGTACCCAGAAAGGATTTCCCATGGTAAAAAAAAAAAAAGGTTAGGTTATGTTAGGTTAGCGCAGTGGAGGAACACCCAGGGGTTTTGGTTGGTATACCGACCTGTGGCGGGATTCCCACATAACCACCCGCCTGCCCACGAGGCGTAGTGGAACCCGTTAAGGATTTTCCATGGTAAAAAAAAAAAAAAAAAAAAAAAAAAAAACCAAGCCTAACCTAACCTCGGGGGTGTAGATTTCAAAAATGGCATTCATTTTGACATTACAAATGGCGGATGTCACTTTTGTGAAAAAGACGTCGTGGGTATCGTTTTCCAGGGTGTAGATTCCAAAAATGGCATCTATTTTGACATTAAAGATGGCGGATGTCCCTATTATCAAAAAGTCGTCATGGGTATCGTTTTCGAGGATTTCGGGGGTGTAGATTTCAAAAATGACATCCATTTTGACATTAAAGATGGCGGATGTCACTTTTTTGACAAAAGTCGTCATGGGTATCGTTTTCGAGGTTTTCGGGGGTGTAGATTTCAAAAATAACATCCATTTTGAAATTCAAGATGGCGGATGTCTCATTTTTGCAAAAAGTCGTCATGGATGTCGTTTTCCAAGTTTTTAGGGTCGTCAAATCATCGCCAGAGTAAAATGTACATATAAAAACCCTCGCGGGCCGCATGCGGCCCGCGCACCACCCAAAATTCTAGTCTATATATATAAAAATGAAACCCGTTTTCCGTTGTCACGACATAACATGAAAACGGCTTGACCGATTTGGCTTTTTTTTTTGTAGTTTTCTAATACTCTGTACAAGGTTCTTACGGAAAGCGAAACGAAGTTCGCCGGGTCCGCTAGTACTCTATAAAATTTAACTTGATCTATGCGACAGTTGTCAGAAAAATCACGCCTATGAAGTCCTGAATTTCTTAAAACTACAGACAGTACCTGTCAATGTCATACTTTGTGGGCATGCCGATTAGTGATGGGCGACGAATGATCGTGACCACAGAGTTTTAGATAGAGTTTTATTAAAATATCGATAGTTTATACTGACGATATTTTAAATAAAACTTGATTTATCATTAATTTTGTTGTATATTGTAATATTATAACATTTTTTACATGTGTAATTAAAGTAAACCCAATTATATGTTACATTAGCATCGATAATAGTGAAAAACGTCGATAAATACTATCGTTACATTATTATGAGTATATAATTAATATCATACCATTATTTACATGTGTACATACTTGATCTCTCTCATTCGATTTCATTACAACATTGTTTGAAAATCGATTAATTCTACCACTATCCCAACTCTAAAAATGTCAATCTTCTACTGTCGCAGAGATCAAGTAAAATTTTATAGAGTATAATTAGTTGAATTGCTTTGTTCTTAAAAAACGTTTCTAGACTTCTTAGACTATTACAATTCTGGTACAGTACAGTAACCTATTACTTTGATTTGTATTTTTTACCTTTCCTATAAGTAGTTCACTGTAGTAGCACGGAGAACTGCTAATCAGGACTCCACCGATGATAAATGTTATAAACTCGAGTACACTCTCTCCCTTTTGTAATGACTAAAAATGAAAATCATTTTTAGTAAAATTATAATTTACTAAAATTATAATCTATTAATTTTGAGAACTGCAAATTCTGCGAACTAGGTGAAAAGTTATTCACCTCCTCTTAAGGGCCCTCGCCCACGGTAGCTTTTTGTAGCGCGTCCGACGCGCGTGTCTACTAACTCGCGCTAGTCGCAATTGCAACGCGCGAAAGACGCGATGCAAACGCGGTACAGACGCGATGCAAACGCGGTACAGACGCGATGCAAACGCGAGACCGTCGCGCGACTTATCGATGCAAATGCGTTAAGTTAACAAATGTATTATGTAATGTCAAAAGTACTGAATCGCGACTTTGCAACAGAAGCGCGACGGTCGCGCGCGTCGATGTGAGGAGGGCACACATGACAGCTAGAGACTGCATCAAGACTGTAGCGATACAAACGCGCGAAAGCACCGCTACAGAAACCGCGGTGGGTGAAGGCCTTTACATGTACCTAATTATAGAAGCTACTCGATAAATACACAATTTCGAGATTTTTAAGAATTTAATAAGAATCTTCATCATCATTTCAGCTATAGGACGTCCACTGCTGGACATAGGCCTCGCTTAATGATTTCCGATAAGACTGGTTGATAGCGGCTTGTATCCAGCGCGACCCTGCGGTCCTAATAAGGTCAGCCGTCCACCTTGTGGGTGGACGTCCTACGCTGCGCTTGCCGGTACATGGTCTCCACTCGAGAACTTTTCGACCTCATCGGTCATCAGTTTTCCGCGCTATGTGCCCTGCCCATTGCCAATCCACTGGGCTACGTCGGCAACCTTGGTTCTTCTACGGATCTCCTCATTCCTGATTCGATCTCGCAGAGAAATTCCGAGCATAGCCCTCTCCATGGCTCGTTGGGCTACTTGGAGCTTACTAATAAGGCCCATAGTGAGAGACCACGATTCTGTGCCATAAGTCATCACTGTCACTGTAATAAGAATATGTACCTAATTAAAAAAAAAACAAGTATTCGCCAAGACGAATCAAACCAGCCGAAACTCGATGGGTTTGCGTCGTTTGATTACATACTTCCTAGGACCACCTTACAGCTCCATCATGAGACCCTGGATACCATTGAAAGACAAACTACTCGTCAAGACAATTCAAATGAGCCCAAACTCGATGGAGTTGTGTCTTTTCATTACAATGTTCTTTGGCCACCTTCTAGCTCCATCATCAGATCAGCACCATATCATCACAATATTGCATTGACACACATATATGCAAAATTTCAGCTCAATCGGAAACCGGGAAATGGATCAATTTATTACAGCAAGATAAGATTAATAATTTTGATTACAGACCGACAGACAGACAACGGGACAGATGAAACTAAATAAAATCTTGTAAAATTGAGATCAAATAAAGTCAAAGAAATCAAATCAAAAACATGCATTTTGGTTCATAAATATGAGTTTTTGAGATATGAGGATGGACAGCTAACAGATAAAACGAAATCACTAGGGTTCTTTGTTTTACTATGGAGCCTTAAAATATATTTATTCATTTATTAACTAGAGTACTTACTTTAATAACTTCATAACAAGTGATAGGTAAAATAATGGACGAAGCATTTAGAGTCAATTCGTAGTTTATTCTAAAAGAGAGCAAAATTTTGTCTGCAGTGCTGTAAAAGTAATAATTATTATGATTATGATTGTATAATTTAGTTACACCACGGGAAACTAGATGTCGCTATCTTCGCACGACACTCGTTTCTGCATCGCGGTATTGATATTTTTGTAGCATTAAGTATCGTATTTTGAGACATTTAATAAATGGCACCTACACTGTGGAAAGAGGTCACAAGCCTTTTCTTTCTCCCTCACACACCCACCCTTAGGACTTTTTTAATGATTACTATTCATTATATTACATAGTATTTTTGGTATATAAAATGGGTGTACCTAAGAATCAAAGTGTTATATTAACCTCTATTAAATCTTTTGACCCTTTAGTGAACTAAAGGGTCATAAGATCAGTAGAGAATTTGTACCCTGCTATTACAGGCTTCTCTGAGACTTAGTGCGTGGTTCAAATATTCTAATGGTAACTACGTTATTTATAAGGCCAATTGTTTGTTAGTAGTTAATAGTATGGCCGTGGTGGCCTAGCTAGAGGTAGTGACACCCGCCTTGCAATCGTGAGGTCGTGGGTTCAAATCTCGGTCCCGTACCAATGAGTTCTTTAGAATTTATGTACGGAATTTCACACCACTGGCTTTTCGGTGAAGGAAAACATCGTGAGGCAACCTGCATACTTCCGTAGAAGAAATTCGATTTCACCAACCCGCACTGGGCCAGCGTGGTGGATATGGCTCAATCACCCTTCGTGGGTAGGCCTACGTCCTGCAGTGGACTATTAAAAGGCTGATAGAGTACAGTACAGTTAATAGTACTATACATTTCATTTGATGTTGGAACAAAAAAAATCATTTATTTGTTTAAGTATCTATTATATAAAAGACTTTCCTGACTGACTGACTGACAGACTGCCAAAATTCCAAACCGCTGAAGATATAAACTTGAAATGAAAATTTTGGAATATAGGGACTAAGAGAAGAAGACTAGGGACGAATATTTTGAGAAATCGACCTCTAACGGGGTAAAACGGGCAAGAATTCCTCTCTCTCCACTAGTTCCACTTGTTAACTAAGTTTCTAAGTTCAAATCCTGCGTTCGCTTTAAGTTCTTGAAATGCTTATAACAAATATAACTCTTTGATAAAACTATATCGTCTCCTTACCTATAAATATACTGCATCCTCTGAACAATTTCCTTCAAAGTCTCCTCTGCCTCCTCTCCTTTAAAAATTCCTTCAATCTTTTTTTCAAGAATCTCAAGTTCTCCACAGAGATGTAACATGAAAATAGGGCCCAGAGGAACAAACGAAACGAATATGCTGGCTAAATACGATCCAAAAAACAGTAGTATTGAATATATCACTGGATACACAATTATATTCTGTTTATATTCTTCTATAATTCCAGGGTAGACGAAGTCGAATAACGGTAATAGTTTAGGCTCGCCAATGGCTATTTGATAGCATGTCAAAGCCAGATTTTTCAAAGGAAACATTCCAATCCCACATATGGATACTATACACCACTGCGTAGAAACATGTTTCCCTTTTTTGATGTACTTGTACATTATCTCCTGTTCTTTAGAAGATAGTGATGCTGCTTTAGCGTAGTCGTTTTTTATAGATGTGATTAAATCTAGCAAATAATCTCGTTTCCAGAGCAGAACGCACAACTGAAAACAAACCGCTACGTAGGTGACTGCAAGAGTGCTATTTTTACAAGTTTGGTCGAAGTCGTTACTTTTTATATTGAGTGTGATATTGTATATAATTAAAATAAATACTAAGGTGACAATGCTGAAGTTAAAAATGAAATAGATGAGCCACTTTGTGTCTCTTTTTATGCTCGGATGGACTGTGTTCATATTCATAGCCCGGACGGGGTATTTATAAAATTCGTCGAAATCAAAATCCATGGTTTTACTCCAAGTACGGTCAGAAAGCAATTGATAAAATAATTGGACGATTTGTAGGTCCAAGTCTTTATAATTTTTTTTGCAGTTACTTCCTTTGATTTTAGTTAAGGGGAAACACACACCTACACTACATATTGCAATATTTTTCTTGAAATAAAGATTGATTCATGTTTTCTTCTATGTCTTAGAGATTAATGAATTACACTTGGTTCTTTTATAGCTTAAAAAACTATCATATTTTACTAGAGACTAGAGATAGACAAGACAATAGGCCAGTGTACTAGTTTTTTTAAGTAGCTTCTTTGGCGGCGTTGTGCACTTTTTGGGATGGAAAAAAATGAATGGAAAAAAATGGAAAAAACAAATGCTCGCGTCAGGATACGTGACTTGATCAAAAAGTCGTAAGACAAAGGGACAGTAGACCGCCAGCGTGGCGTAATATCCCCCTCTCTTTCTACCTCTCTTTCGCACTTCTTTACGAGGCGAAAATGTATACCTGCTCTTGCTGTTACTACATACGAGTATATAGACATAGACATAACTTTATTTGCAACGAAAACAACACATAATACAAGACAAACATCAAAAATATAGTACATGAATAAATATAAACAGTAATTATATGTTAAATTTTCGCCACAAAAACCGGTCCCATCTCAGCATAATGCCGACCGTGACAGCCGGCGCTGATCTTCCGATGGAACCGACGTGACGTCACGCACGCGACTGTCGCTCGGTATGCGTACAAGTAATACATAACACAAAAGATAAACACATTAAAATAACCTTACATGAAACAACAATATTATAAATACACATTATAAGTCAGTTACATATTTACTACAAACATGTATACGCGAAAATAAAATAGATGGCATTAGCTGCACCTTAAAACACACACAATCGTCTCACATAGACCTCAAGTAGCGGAACAAATATCGATATTAGTGTTTTCCAAAAATAGAACTAGATGGCGTTACTAGTGTCTTAAAACGCACAAATGTTATAATGTCCATCGCTTGAACAAGAAATATTAAGAAGTCTTGTAAGTTCTAAATTGTCAATCAAACTTTGCGGAAAACTTTGCCGTAGAGGCTTATATTTGAAAGACTGCAAAAACCAAGACGCATAATCCTAGCGATTGAACTGTTCAACATAGGAAAAAATCACTCAATTCGGATAACATTTAGTTGTGTAGATAACAGCTTATTGTTTTTGTATGGTTAAGTACGCGGTTTTCACTAGTTAAATAAAGTTATCCCATAAACAATAGCGAAAAATACAACAAAAAATACTATAATTACAACAATGCTTAAATAAATAATGACAATGACTTATATGGCACTAGTGTCAATTCTCATGAGTTGTTCGCCCCGTTGATGTGCAAGTATAATTTTTTTTAGTTTTGATCTAAAACTATATATACTTTGCAGGTTCCTTATTGGCGGTGGAATATTATTCCAACACTTCGACGCAGCGTAGCGGAAACTGCCCCTGAAAGCGGCAGAGCTATGTCGCTGCGTCGCTAACTGCGTCGTACATTGGCGGGCTGGATTACGATTCGATTTCCATGACAACTTTTCGTACAAATAACTCGGAGTTTTGTATTTCATGACGCCAAACATGAGACATGCCATATGTAGCTTACGTCGATGCATCATTTTCAAAAGCGAGTGTTTATTAAGGAATGGAGTGACATGTGACCTCGGTGGGATTTCAAAACAGAAACGAGCACAAGCATTTTGAACGCGTTGTACGAGTCTCTTTGTTTTTGCTAATAATCTAGGTCCAAAAACAGCATCCATATAGTTTAATTTTGAAAGAATTAGTGACTCAGATAAATGAATTCGTAGCTCATACGTATGATAGTAAGTACTTTTATTCGAAAATAAAGCAATTTGTGCGAAATTATTCCCCGACCATTTCAAAATATTAATAATTATTTTTTGCAAATAATGGCATGTCATGATTTTTAATCGTTGCATCAAATTTTGATCTGATTTTTAAATATATGTCGAATGATATTTTCTAGTATTTGTAAGGTTAACATTTCTCTGGCTTGTGATTGGCCGATTTAACAACGAGCCGGCATTTTAGCCAATAAGAACTGCTTCCGGCGTAGTTTTAAAACAGCCAATCAGAAAACGAGAAAACAAACTGAAGAGATGTAAAAATATTAATCTTTGGTTGAGGGCATTCTCGATTTGCGCCTCGTGGCGAAAGCACATATTCTTAGTCAACAAGAACTGTGATAGTTATTTTAAGAAACTAATGTATCATATTTTATAGTGACCAAATACACATGAAAATGGACTTATTAGTTTGATTCTCCACATATCAGAAGTGCAAATGTAACCTGCAGACCCACAATATGGTATGTACATTTATATTTATTATATTTTTAGATTCGGTGTCTTGTAAGTAGCATTGGTACCGATTCTTAAATCTGTGAAAAACTGTCTTATATTACGCAACTAATTTGGGTGTTAGGTCACGACAAAGTTGACCAAACTGATTGGGGGTAGTGTCACGATTAGATCAAAATTCAACCTTCGGCAGTGTTACTAAATTGTGAAAAAACTGTGCTTATTTTATTCCTACCTACCTGCAGAATAATAGGCATCGCATTTGATTGGTGTAACATGTGGCCAGGAACTCCTAGGCCATGTGAACCTGATCGATTACTGGTAGTATCTTGGCTGAGACACTACTCAACAATACTGTTACCAAGTTTATCAAAACTACGCTTATTCTATTCTCATTACCTACCTGCAGATCAATGAAATAGGCATCGCATTTGATTGGTGTAACATGTGGCCAGGAACTCCTAGGCCGTGTTAACCTGATCAATTACTGGTAGTATCTTGGCTGAGACACTTCTCAACAATGCTGCTACCAAGTGTATCAAAACTGTGTGCATATTTTATTCTTCTTACCTACCTGCAAAATATTAATAAGCATCGCATTTGATTGGTGTAAACTGTAACATGTGGCCAGGAACTCCTAGGCCATGTTAACCTGATCTATTACCGGTAGTATCTTGGCTGAGACACTACTCAACAATGCTGCTACCAAGTATATCAAAACTGTGAGCTTATTCTGTTCTCATTACCTACCCGCAAAATAACAATAGGTACCACAATTGAATTGAAGTAGCATATGGCCTACTCATCGGCCATGTTAACCCGATCGATTCCTGGTACTGACTTAGTCGAGACACTTCTCGATAGTGCTGATACCGGGTGATCATAAAACTGCGCACTTGTTTAATTGTGCGGGTACGCAATATTGTGATGTGAATTATATCATTATCGATAATACATATTATTATGTGTAGCTGCTGACGAGGTGCTACAAAACATGTTTATTAAGATATGTGTGCCGTGCCTAGACTATGACTAAGGCGAATGTATGCCACCAGTTAAATAAGTAGTTCTTTATAAAGACGCGTACCTTCGAATGTACTTTCTGCCATACTTTATGCGGATCGTTGACAAGACAATAAAAATGTTGCGTAGACTTTAGCGGTACCAATCATTTTGTTTCATTGGTATTTAAGGAAAATATTTTACCGGAGACCCAGAATTTATATCACCTGTGCTCCAAAATAAGAAATAAAAATATGGCTAAAAAATGGCCGACACAAAAAAAAAAAAGATGATGGTCATATTACTTTGTAGAAAAATACTTTTTGAATTTATATTGGTTCAGAACAGTGTAATAATAATAATGTCAAATTATTTCGCTACGTAAACTTTGGCCGCTATTAATGAAAATACATAATAGAAAAATCATTTTCTAGCTAACATTAAAGTACGCTACAAGGTCTTTGTACATTTTGAAATATCTCAATTTAGGATAGCGTCTTTACTCATTAGTTTTCGGCATTGGTATGGAGACATTACCAGTCTTATTCCAAAGAGGTTCGCCGGTGCCAGGCTTAAACCACGCCTAGCATATCCACGGTTGTTACGGTATTAGAGTTAATCCAAGGATTAATTAAAATGTCCCTATTACAAATCAAGATATAACCTAGAATCAGATAAACCAATGGTAGTCCATGGTTTAAGCGATAGCGACAGATAAAAAAAATATAATTTACAATCATTCATTCGTTCTCGCATGTTTACACCTTTTTTGAATACATTTCAAATGCTTAAATAACTGCGTCTTAATGCATAAATATATCCAAATTGTTGGTTATTTAAGTATCCGTTGAATACAATAACTTAATTCATTATTTTTACATTTTCTTTGTTGGCAAATGCGAGTGTATCTGAAGCCTAAATCCAGGCAAGAAAAAAGTGTGGCTTTGTTTTTGTCGTTTTCGAACTTCATTTCTCTTATGTCTCTAAATTCTAATTTATAATAAGATTGCCGAGTGAAATAATTTAAATCAAATTCTAAGCTAGAATTTGCTAGTCCATGGTTTAAGTTCAGTACTAAAGTTAAAACGTGTTTTGGAATAAGGCTGTACGAGTCAGTGGTTGTTGTGTACTTATTCTGTATCGTTTATTCATTTTGATAATTTGCTTTGGAATGCCTATTTGTTACGCGAATACCCTAAGTGCACCTTCTAATGTTTACTAAGTAACCCTGAATTCGAATCACGATTTAAAATATAGTAACGTGAATTATAATTTACATGTTTAACCATTGATGTGGAGCCATATATTTTGACTGGGCTATAAAAATGATTTAGGCTATGTATGCCACCAGTAAACTAAGTAGAAGCTCGGAGACGCTTATAGCTTATATACGCCATAGGCGAGCATGCTACACCAGTGTTCCAAGTAGAAGCCCGTAAATGCTTTCAGCTATAAGTAGGTACTTATGCCGAGGGCGGGCATGCTACACCAGATAGCCCAGATATGAAATATAATAAATGATTTAGGCTATGTATGCCACCAGTAAACTAAGTAGATGCTCGGAGACGCTTATAGATTATATACGCCATAGGCGAGCATGCTACACCAGTGTTCCAAGTAGAAGCCCGTAAATGCTTTCAGCTATAAGTAGGTACTTATGCCGAGGGCGGGCATGCTACACCAGATAGCCCAGATATGAAATCAAATGAAACTTTGACCAATTAGATAGCCCGGAGACGCTTACATTTGTAACGTACTTAATTACTTACATACTGTAAGCGGGCTATGTCGGTCTACAAGTATATCGTGCAACGTGCGTCGATAAAATTAGTCGCAACGTGCGACTGGGCTACGTATGCCCTACGAGAATATGGCTCCGATTGGTTCATATGTTTATGCAATATAGTTAATTTACCATGTGTGACTAATTCAGCATTTTATGATAAGTTGAATTAATTAGCCTTAAATGTTCTTTGAATAATTTCAACTAAATATTTGAAGGGTTAATTCCTCATTGAATTGGGAAATTCTCTATAGATACGAAAAAGAAAAGTGTTATAGAGACGGCCAGCTTACAATAATTGTTAATTGATTATTGGCTTTCCTTAGCCTGACAACAAAAACACAAAGTATGTGCAAGCTAGACACGATCCATAATTTGTACACATCAACTAGCTCACTCGGTTAACTCTATATCACTTTTATCTATCAGAATTTACGGGTCGATTCTCATTTTGATGGTGTTTAGTTTAACGCCACCGAAGAACTTTAATGAAGTTCATTTTTAAAATTTACCTGAATGTGTAATAGATAAGTCTATTATTAAGACAGAACCTTGTAGATGACATTCACAGAAAACTATTATTAGTTATGTAACAATGAGGGTAATAACATCTATGATATCTACCGTCGAGTGTGTCATAGACTGCCATCAGACTGAGATTTTATAGCCTCAGAAAGATTATATTTTTACAGTGGTCAAACTTGCCTTCACAAAGTTACATTCATAATATATCCTGGGATGTGTTCAAACGAATAATTAAGTTATGTATTATCATGTTTGTGCAGCTCACAAGTTAGAGGTTAGAATCATCAAGACCGACCAAAACATTCACGAAAGGTTATAGATATTGAGGTTGTGCTACAACTGAACCATACGCGTTCAGTTCACAAGTCCTAGACTAAGTACCTACACCACGCCGGAATTGTTTTTTTATTCACCCGGCTGCCAACGATGGGTATTGTTTTTCGCGCGTATCTTGTATGTTTGTTTATCAATATCTTTATCAAATTTTCACTCAAGTTCGGTAAACGTAATTGTCTGCAGTTAGCCAAGAGGCAATTTCATTACTAGTAGGATATTAAGTATTACAAATACATGAATACAGTGGCGTTTCATTGGCTTACGATTAACACCAATCAAACGCTTTTGTAAAATTATTTGATTTATTATTATTTTATACTACGGGACTAATCGCGCACTAAAATTACGAGATAAATAAATACCTCCTCATCCCGACGTTTAAAATAATAATGTGTTCAAATCGCGAAAGTTTAAAAACAATATTTGATTTAATCACGATTCACGGTTGCCCGTGAAATAATTATATGTTTACTAATAAGTATTTCTCTTCCTTTCCCGGAATTATGCTACGAGTAAATGACAAGAAGTCCCAGCTACAGTGCAAAGGACATACACCCCGTTGTCTCCACGAGAGTTCTTTGGCAAATTACGTAAGTCACCCCAGATGATTGACCGCAGTTGGTGCTACGAGTGTAGCATATGCTAGCTTTGTCATCACATCACTACTACGTCGCGGCGGCAGAGGCATGAGATTTATAGCGAAGAACTCGCAAGTGCTGAATTTTGCAGCCAAATAGAGGCTTCAAGTAAACTCATTCCAGTTGACATAACCTGTGGACTTGGACATAACCTTCAACTGAAACTGAACTACCTAATAATGATGGCGGATCTCTACCTTCAAAGTTATATTATTACGACTTCGTTACACAACAACTTCTCAACAGTTGGCTGATTTCAACATGTTCCGTATCTGGTGACAATGAACATGATCGTTCATTAATTCGGCGTTAACCTACAATATATGGTTCAGATAGTGCAAATTAGAAATAAAGTGAAATCGGAGTGAAAAATAAAAGCTTTAAATAATGCAGTGAAGTAAAGTTTAGGTTCGAGATTACATCCCCAGTGTTGTGCAATTATGAGTATATAATATAAAGCGACCGTTTTATGTCACGTCCTCAAAATGAGTGTGAATTGTGTGTTCTATACTAAAATACTTTCTAGATAAGGACCAAAGTTTATAAAAAAAAAATGCGCATCCTACATAGTCATTTGTCCACAATAAACAGACAAGCCAGAATGCGTTAAAGATTATTCCGATTAAATTAGCTGTGGAAACTTAGAATCAGCATGATACATTATGATTAGGACACGTGACTAGGTCAGATGCCATAAGAGGTTAGCCCATTAAAACTAACATACATATTTCATTTTGTTTGAACAAGAAGTTAATTTTGTTTGCTTCAGAAACGATAGTAATATGAAAACTTTCTGTAGTTTTTGAATATTTCGTCACAGATTATAAGCACAAAGTTGATATGACGTAATTACTACGTAATGATGAATTTCATTTCATTTCATTTCATTTATTTATTCAGCTTTTGGTATGATACATACACTTAGCGGCGTCATTCCGTACATTTCAGTTTCAAACGACTAAAATAATAAATTAAATAATTACAATTTTATTTGTTAATGATTAAAGAACACGATATCTGTTCCAATTTTAAATCTAGATTTTCTAGTCTCTTTTCTTAAGTTGCTTAACGAACAAATATGTCACGTTTTTGCATTAATGGGAATATGTAACTATTATACTGTAATCATACGTCATCCATATTTGTTCAAATTCATTGCTCGCACAGCTACTTTTAACGTACTTTTTGATCAAGTTTGTGCATTTTTTTCAGTTTGTTTTGTTTTTGTTAATAAGGTATACTTGTCACTTTGTATCCACAACAGTTAAGTTTGTGTTTTACATTAGTGTTTTAGAATAGAATATAAATAATATTTATTGTGTTGCTGTGTACATACAACAAGATGTTATAAGAAATTTGTTGATAAATAAATATGTTGATCCATTAGAACATAAAAATATTACAAAAAAATGTGCTCGGATATAAAATTGACGTAATACTCGTAGCTACTAGTTGAACTTGTATTTTTATAAATGTTTTGACCGTTATATCTTCTTAAGTGTTATGAAGCTATTTAAGCTATTATTTTTAAGCTTCTTAAGTGCTATTTATACGTAAATAGTAATTGTCCTTTTTATGTGTTTAATAAGTTTAGTAACGCATTGTTGCTTGAGACAATCTATAGTATTTTTTTATTTTTATTTTGTAAACCAATCATATTACGCACATATATATACACTAATCAATGATAATATTTTGATAAATGACTATTGCCCATGGTATGTAATGCAATTTTCTGAAAGGTAAAATTCCATTTATGACTGCGTGATGATAAGCCAAATGTCATGAGCTAAAATTATAAGATAGGTTTATTACATAGTAGATAAGTAGTAATAGTAATCTATTTAATTCTAAAGTCGTATTATTACATTGTTTTTAATTACTATTATTCAGGGTGCACCAGGAGGTAGCACATGAGCCGGATGGCCGAATGTCATGATTTTTAATCGTTGCATCAAATTTTGATCTGATTTTTAAATATATGTCGAATGATATTTTCTAGTATTTGTAAGGTTAACATTTCTCTGGCTTGTGATTGGCCGATTTAACAACGAGCCGGCATTTTAGCCAATAAGAACTGCTTCCGGCGTAGTTTTAAAACAGCCAATCAGAAAACGAGAAAACAAACTGAAGAGATGTAAAAATATTAATCTTTGGTTGAGGGCATTCTCGATTTGCGCCTCGTGGCGAAAGCACATATTCTTAGTCAACAAGAACTGTGATAGTTATTTTAAGAAACTAATGTATCATATTTTATAGTGACCAAATACACATGAAAATGGACTTATTAGTTTGATTCTCCACAGGCATAACCCTCTTCAACCGTGTTATGAATTCGCGAATTTTTCCCACGGATTGATGTACCCACCATTTCTCACATTATTGTTGATTTATCAAAAATGGCCCAACCGATTTTGATTAAATTTAAATAGGATCAATTTCGAAGTATATTATATCCAATAAAAAAAGAATTTTGACTGCCTCGGTGGCTCAGTGGTTAGTGACCCTAACTTCTGGATCAAAGAGGCGTGGGTTCGATTCCCACCCAGGGCAAATATTTATGTGATGAACATAAGTGTTTGCTCTGTGTCTGGGTGTTATTTAGCTTCTATCTATATATGTATGTATTTAAAAATATGTTTATGTAGTATATCAGTCTCTGGCAGCCATATCACAAGCTTTGCTTAGTTTGGTGTCAGGGGCCGTGTGTAAAATGTCCCCAAATATTTATTATTATTTATTAATTATCGAAATCGGACACTATGTAAATGTACTATGTACTATGTAATCGGACGCTTCGTTGGTCAAAAAATGCACAACATTAATGTTCAAGTTTTTAGTTCTGACGGCGCTACCGGAGTGCAACTCGTTCTTTTTTCTGTAATCTTATTCTTAGAAGCAACATTTTTGAGTTTTAATTTTATTTAAAATTGCTGTTTGACCTTCCACCCAATTACGTAGAGAGCGTTTCCCCTTAACTATTTAGCAAATGTTTCAAAGCTAATCTTTTATTTTCTACACAACAAAAGCTTTTCTCTAAATAATAAATGTGTTACGCTGCCAACTTCTTGAGGTAGGTAATTTGTTTGGAAGCGCAGGTAAATAATTTATAATGTAGGCGAGCTACTGGAAGTATTAAAATAATAATAAAGCTTTTTATTAGTAGGTAGAACAACGTTTAAGTTAGTTTGCAACGTTTTTGTGTCCTTTTTAATCGACTTCCAAAAAGGAGGAGGTTTTATGTGAGTAGGCAAACGGGTAGGTACTTACGTCAAATTTCAAGCACCCCTCTTAAAAAATAATTTTCATTGATTAAGCAATGCGTAATTTCTCGTTAATGGTAAGAATTTCTAATAATTTAACATTAAGTGACTGACTGGTCTAAAGCAGTTCTCACAAATGGCGCTTCCAACAATGAAGTAATTGGTAAAAATGATAAACACTCACTAATTCGGCGCCTTCGCAGTGAGCGTTTTAGCTTTAATTGGACAGAGCACCTGGGCCGGAGTCCCAGAGGATGCAGGTTCAAATCTTGCGAACGCGTCAATTTTTGAAATGTTTATCACAAAAAGAAAGTCACCCCTCTTATTTCGCCTGGAGTGAAAAAAACATACAACCGAATTGAGAAATAAATAAGTTCGTATAGACCGGATGTCAGAGTTTTTAAACCGCTTGAAAGCCTCTGACATGGCTATCAATATGTTAAAACGGTCTACTCTCCCTCCGTCTTACGAATTTTCGATCAGGTCACGTGTCCTGACGCGAGCTTAACATTTTCACCTATCGCAAAGAACGTGCACAACGCCGCGAAAGTTTTCACTTCACAAAAGCCAAGTCGATAAACAACCGATATCTACAATTTAAAATGTGTCATCCGATCCACGATAGCGTTCTGTTGAAGAATGCCTCCCGCGATCACCCATCCAAAAACTGGTAATCGCTTAGAAACACCTAGTTAAACTACGCTGTGAGCGCTATTAACTTAAATCAGTTGAAAACATAATAATTAACACATATAAATAGTTATACAAGAGTGCAAAGCTGATTTTTAACCGCGCGCTCAATTTTGTTGACCGAGCAAGCGAAGGATTCAACAATTAGAATCCTGAGCGTTAGCGAGGGAATTAAAAGAGCACAAGGTAAAAAATCTTTGCACTCGAGTACAACACTTAACCTTTCATCCCATCTCAGCGAGGAAATGACTAAAGTCGTCTACATACTGCACTGTTTCAAATACTCGTACTTCTCGCGTGATTGTTAAAGGGAGAAAGCTCATTTGCGCACTATTAACAGTTTCAGTCAATTCTGTTGGCATCAAATAAACTTCCTCGTCGCTAGAATCACTATTTTTAGGTTTTTCACTTGTTTTTTGTTTTCAAGTTTCTTATTTTTATAACTTTTAACAATACGACATGCATGATAAGAATATGACGCGTGCAAAGCAAATTAAAAAAAAATACAGCAAGAATGTTCCGTGTCTAAGTTTTGAACAAATTAAAAAAAAAGTTGTATGATAAATTCTGCACCGTGGAGGTAGAAGTAAATATGTTTAATAATGTTTTGTATTCACCATGGATTTATCATATAAACAGGATTGAGTACTGACAAAGAAAAACGTGCCGACAAGGATACCACATCACATGATTGTGTCTCTTTTCCAAGTAGGATGACCAAAACATCTCGATCATCTCGGGATATACTACATTATCTACACCCCCTAAAACCTCGAAAATTTGACGCCACCCATGACGACTTTTTCAAAAAACGGATGTTCGACATCTTTAATACCACACGTCTTTGTATACACCATAGTAATCCATTTGAAATCGAAGGTGATACTCTAGTCAAAAATAAAAAATATCCATTAATCATAAAGACGTAGGTATATTCATACAAAATAAATATCAAATTCTGTTTTATTAGCTATTCGCAATTTTATCTAAAATCTCATCAAACTACATTGTAATAAAAACTAAGAAATGGTTAAGACAGTCGCGGCTATACAGGTAATAATTATACCATATATAAGTGTCGTTTCGAAATGGCAACAGCGCAAGCGGGACACCCTCATCACTTTGGGAAGTCTCACTCGGCACAGCGTCTTTCTTATGTCTTTTCAAAGGAATATATGTTTTGTTACAACGCGTTAAGGTTGAATTTTACTAAGCTAACTTTGAGCCAAATTTCGTCTGTGCGCAATCTAGATAGTATACAAAATCCTTGGTATTCACAAACTTAGTGCACACGATGTTCTATATACAAATTTACTCTACCCTCTAGCGGATAAAAACGGCTTTTGCACTCAGATTTCGAAGAGCAAAAATACTATTTCCGAGATGGGGGATGAAAAAAAAATTATCATGTCGATGGTAGTAAACTATTCGTTTAGGCTGAATCAAATTTCTTGGCAGCTGTGATGTTTGATACAACCTGTGGGTAACCCAATTCCAACTGAAGCTCACAACAGCTGTGCAAGGATTGGGTTAAGCTGGAAACAAACTATCGGACGCGGCTGATGGACGCGACTGACAACCGCGACTTAGCAGTGTCGTCTTAAAATATCCGGCGCGCCATATCGCTCTCGGATGTCCGAAGTCTCAAGGTCAGCCCAAGGTGACGTCCGCGACTAATGTCCGATAGTGTGCACGGCTCAGTGTACATTCATTATCTAGATACCTATCAGTCGCGTCCGTCAGCCGCGTCCGATAGTATGTTTCCAGCTTTACCCGCACCTTGTAGCTAATATTGCTGCCTCCAAGTTGTTTGATTCCGCCCATACTTAAGCCCGCACAAGTTAGTAAGTAGAATCCCGGCCGTTGGAGCCGACTCTTAAAAATAGTTTTAAAGTGATTATTTTTATCTACAGGGTTCACCTATCCATCCATCCATCAGCCAAAAGACGTCCACTGCTGGACATAGGCCTCCCCTATGGATCTCCAATAAGACCGGTTGATAGCGGCTTGCATCCAGCGCGATCCTGCGGCCTTAATCTACAGGGTTATTTGTAATCAATTAGCATCCTCTTAGGGGAGTATTCTGTACATCAAAACTAACAACTTCTGTTTAGCGACTTTTGTCAAAACTAAAAAAAAAAATCAGCTGTTCCATACATTTTGTCGCGGGTGAATGATATTTTTCTATGGAAAAACAAAAAAATTTTTTGAGTTTTGGCAAAAGTCGCATAACAAAAGTTGTTAGTTTTGAAGTACAGAATACGCCCCTAAGACGATACTAATTGATTAGAAATAACCCAGTATAGTTAAAACAAACTATACTATATAACTGTAGTCTTTCTAATATCACTCAATCAAGTTGTCTAATTCCGCCTATACTTAAACCCGCACAAGTTGGTAAGTAGAGTCCCGGCCGTTGGATCCGACACTTAAAAATAGTTTTAAAGTGATTATTTTTATACTATAGTTAAAACAAACTATAACTGAAGTCATTCCAAGATTTATTTGTTTAAAACAAACCGGAAAAAATACTCTCGAACCAAGGAAACGGCATCATAACCGTAAAGATCTTCCATTAGCTCGTGGGAGTTCAATTGGATTATAATTGTTTTTTTTCTTTTGAACCTACAAAGATACACGCACTCTAACCGCGTAGGCTGATTCGCGTAGTATTGATTTTAGAAATCTGGATAACAACAGTAAGCGCAGCGTAGAACATTCACCCACAAGCTTCGAGCAAATATCTATAGAGTCACAATCGTGCAAAAAAATGTCCAAGACAAAATCTTTCCCAAGTTGTGTAGTGGGTAGGATTTTTAGTTAGTCGTAAGACGATTGCAAGATGACTACAACGCCGCGCGATGCCAAAATGCTCGGTTACAAGCTTAAAACAGAAAAAATGCCAAGTCGATGTTTACAAGTAGTAATTAGGTGACATAACGTCGAGATTTGATAAAACGGGTCATTGTGATATCTAAGTCGGTATGTATGACGGTGCTCGGACATTTTTTTACTACTATCACAAAGGGTCTGTGGCTCTGTAGATATTTGCTCGAAGCGCACAAGATGTAAAAAAACATCGAATGTACTAAATCGGTAGATTACACCCGCACTGCGGGCCAGCGTGGTGTATATAGCCGAATCATCATTCGTTGATAGGCCTATGTTCAGTAGTGGACTATTAAAAATAGTAATAATACAAAAATGTGGAAAAAACTTTCGCCACGTAAACAGTGACTGTAACTATGTGTATTTAGATATTCAGTAAATATTATGTATCGACAAGCATAGCGTCCTCATAACACGTTGGGTGTACGCTAATTCCATCAGTTTTTTATTTTAAATCTATGAGAGAATTAGGTAGGTACTTAAACAATCGATGTACCTTTTTTGTTTTTTTTTTTTTATTATTTAAATGATAATACTACACTACTACTACATAGAAAGCAATTGGATCATCCACAGACCCTTGAAGATCTAAAGATAATCCAAGTGCTTAAGCCCACTGCCAGCATTGCGACGCTGAATGGCAATGCTTATACGTTGAGCCAAATAAACACCAGCATTTTGGTCACGCGTCGCGTCCACCAGACGCTCAGAAAGACTTTTGAAAACGAGATGAGCTCCCGGCCCCCACGGACCCAAAGTCTCAACTCCAAATGGCTTAAATATGTAACCACTACCGAGGTTAGCATATTTGCGCCGCTTGTGCTGCTCAGCCGAATTGGCCGCCGCTCCAGCCCTACTCTGAGTCTCAGGAAGATGTGACGGTGCCAAAGTATCGACGCAAGTTGCGTCCCATGCTAAGGGCCGTCAACACTTCCACAAATAAATAAATAAATAAATAAAATGGGACCAGCGTCATGTCGTCAGGCCTTTCGATGTACCATATATTGGTGGTACTATTACTGGTGTCTGATTCTCTATCGACAAAACGTAACGTAAAGCGGTAAGATTTTTTTATTTACCGTGAATTTCGTTAAGAGAAATGTTTGATAAATGTAGAATAACGTTAAAATAAATTATAAACCGAGTTTAAGCTAAGTTGTTAAAAAAAATAACGAAGAGCACGTTAGAGCGCGTTACATACTTGTTTTCATACAGAATCACCCCCCTGATATAATGACGATTATTATGATTACACTACGCTTACGAAGTACTCGTACATAGATAGCGTTTCGTGCTAGACATACAGTTTGAAACCAGCTAAAACGTCAGAACAATCTATTTACCATTCTGAAATGAACTCATAAACAAATTGCAGAAGATGTGAGATGTAAGATTAAAGACCATCTGGTAGGTATCAATAAACAATTATGATTATGAATTAAGGTTAAGACATAAGATAGGCACTCGATTTCTATGATATGATTATGATATAGAATGCGTAAGCCTTCGCGCGCTTTCATCAAATCTCAATATGTTATGTAGGTAGTTATGTTCGCTCATCGAACAGCCATGCGATTCTGTAACATAACTCGCTTGGGTGACCGTCGAAGTGAGCACCAGTCTACCGGTGAGATGCAGAACTACCTCTAGTACTCTAAGCAATATAATCCGACGTATGATCTCACGTGATACTAGCGATAAGCGGCCTGCGAACCGGGGATCGGTCTTATCGGTAGAGCTGAGTAAGCTACTGCGAATAAGACCACCTAGATGAGTAAGTTAGCCTTTTTTTCTGTGTATTTTATTCATTAATTATAGTGCCTTTGCATCGGCAACACCTTTGTTTAATTTCTAGTTTTTAAAAACATTCTCTCGCGCTCCAGGAAGTTAAATAGGTACTAGCTGCCTGTCCTGTCCTGGCTTTGGTTCCGGATGCTATAAACCTTCCAGAAGAAATATTATAAAAAATAGTGCAAACAGTATTGCAAACTGATGTCTAGTTTTGAAGGTATAAAAGAATACACAGACAGCACACAAAAATAGCGGTTTTGCGGTTTTATACTATGTAGTGATTTCATTATCATGATTTTAGGCTAAGTACGTCAACTGTTGGATATACAGTACAAACACAAAAAAATACCAAGTTGAATATTCTACTGTGGAACATAAGCCTACGTCTGAAAGACACTCGAGCCGTGTCCACCACGCTGGTCCAGTGCAGGTTGGTGGATTTATATACGCCATCGGATTTATCTATGCAGGTTGCCATAAGATGTTTTCCTTTGACGAAAAGTCAGTGGTGAGAAAATCTATACATAATCGATCGATGAGGAGAGATAGTTAAGAGATTACAATTTTCAAACAGTAGGTAACTAGGCTATGCCTACCGGATATTCAAACTATAATGCGGCCTAAGATTATTATACTACAACAATGCCAGCCAATGAAAATCATCGAAATCCGCAACTTCCTATCGGAGCTCCCATAAAATCGAGCGTTTACGAATTTTCATTAAAACGCTATGCACGACGCTATATTTTTAGAACGAACCGGCAATTCTGAACGGAGCTGGTACTGATATTATATTTTAGCTACTGTTAGAACGGTACACGATACGTTTAGTCGTTTCGTAGCACAGCCCTAGTTAAGTTTTTCTGTGTAGTGTCGTGTTTTTGTCTTTTTTTGGTAAGTTGTTTATGGCCAGTGTGTTTTGTGTTTTTTTTTATTTTTTTGTGGACAGTGCTTGTGGATGTTAAATACTTTTCAGAAATATATTTAAGACGGAAATTAAAGAGAAAATTACGAGTTTACACTTCGCTGAAGTTTATAGTCTACCAGATGATAGGTAATGTTTGTTCAAAAATAATTTCAGTTAAGTTAAGCTTCAATTAAATTTATTCAGGAAGTCTTGCTTAATCTCATAAAAAGTCAATCCTAAGTACCAATTAAGTAAATTAAATTATAAGAATGTATAAAAACAGCAAAGTTTATAATAATATTGTGAAAATTTGTATCGTCTATTATAAGATACCTATCAAATATCAGGCTAACAACATTACGATACCAACAATTAAATCTATTATTATCTAAGAACAATGCGAGCAATAAAAATAAATCTATTCTTAAAAGAACAATTAGTAATGTCATGTGACTCGTTGAAAACAAATGGAACCTATCAATTAAAAGAAAAATCAACATTAGGCCGTGCATCTTGTTTAAAAGAAAGATTTTAACGGCTCGTTACCATCATTAACACCTAATTAAACAGACTATTGTCGGCTGACAAATGAGGCGGGAAAATAAATGAAAGTAAAAATCAAGATGGCCGACTTCAGCTGTCAAATTAACATAGCTTGCTGACAGCGTCCGTCCTCAACTCTTTAAGAAGAAATGGCAACTGTAATTATATTCATGCGGCATGGCAACACTGGAGCGTGATAGTGTGCAATTTTTTAAAATATTTTCGGCCCGTGACGTCAATGTTTAAATTCTTAATTATTTTTATAGAACGAGTTGACCCATTTTGCTTTTTATAAGTTTGATTTACGCTAATGACTCCTGAAGGATCAATTAGGAACATTTGTTGTCAAAATAACTTTAACATGTTCTTGCTGTATGTTTATCTGAACATTTTTCTACGTCTGATATTTCAGAGCAAATAAAAAAATCAAGAGGGAACGTCGTTGAACAGTCAAGTGAAGCCGGTTTTTTAAACATGTGTGAGTGCGTCGCTATTGCGCCGCCATAGTTCGACTGACAAACCAAGGCGTAGTTTCCTTGTACGTTGATGTGTGTGAAATTGTCTGTACACGGCGAGGCGTAGTTTTGGTTGGCTTCACTTGTTTGTTCACAACATTCTCTCTTGATTTTTTTATTTGCTCTGAGGTCTGATATGAACAAAATTAAACGTGGATCTGATTACTTTTTCTGATCTCAATATTAACTTTTACATCTTAATAAATAGACCTAGAAGTTCGGAAAAATAGATTATGATACTTAGATAGGTAAGTAAATAAGTCTAAAAACTAAAATAACTCTTCATAGACCAAAACACACCAAAAATCAAACCAAAACACAGAATCAAAACCTGAATAAAACAATTTTCATTTTCCTAAACAGATATTAACCAACCCGCACTGGGTCAGTGTGGTGGATATGGCCCAATCATTTTCATGGGTAGGTCAGACAGACAGACAGACAAAACTCTTTATTTACAACCACAATATGAAAAATAAACACTATTTACACATATACGACAAAAAATATGATTATAAATTGGCGGCCTTATCACCCATGGCGATTTCTTCCAGGTAGGTCTACGCCCTGCAGTGGACTTCTAAAAAAGTACAGTAAAATACAGTAAACAGAAACTAGAAATAAATCGGACGTCCTACAAAAATTGACACCTAAAAATCTCTAGGCCAAAAGGCCAAGGCCTCGACGTATCCTCGAAGGTCGTCCTAGTTCACGCGAACTCTCCTGGCCTTCCCAGATGCGTCCTTCGACAAGGACGCGCGAGGACGTAGGTTCAAAAGTTCACGGACTTACGGATTTGGGCCTTGAACTTTTGAACCTTCAAGGACTGGAATGTAGGTTTGAAGGTCGCGGCGTCCTTAGAGGAACGTCCTTGAGGTCAGGGTTGTTGGATCCGGGTTGAAGGCTATGGTTACACGTGGAGGATGATTTTAGACTGTTGTGATTTATGTAGGTATGTATTTGTACTCTATGACGTGTACATTACGTAACATTGGTGACATGAGTTGTTAAACCTTTTTGGTAACAGACTATCCTACTAATATTATAAACGCGAAAGTTTGTGAGGATGGATGGATGGATGTTTGTTACTCTTTCACGTAAAATGTACTAAACGGACTGAGATGAAACTTTGCAATAATATAGCTCTTAATATATCAGAATAACACATAGGCTTTAAATTATAATGATATTGCGTAAATGTTCCATAGTATAACGATAAGTGTTAAGTAAGTAGGAAAAATTCTGCTATCTGCGAGCAAGAAGAAATGTCAAAAAAAAATAACAACTGTCGAATCGAACCACCGACAAATCGTTTATTTTTTTATTTTCCACCTCCTTTATTAAGGGTTTGAAAGACGGAAAGTAACATAGTCTACTTTTTATCCCGGATAAATAAAGGGTTCCCATGGGATATCACAATAATCAAAATATCATGCGGGCGCAGCTGCGGGTAAAAACTAGTCAGTTATAATATGATTCTCGTTGTTAGTTGTGTTTAGGAACTTTGATTGTTACATTTTATTTATTATTATTTACAAAGGGATCTGAAAAAATTCGTTGACTAAACATAACAAATATTGATTTATGCTTAGCTGCGAAACCACCTTTATTTATTTTAATTCTCACAAAATCGACTCAGGCTCAAGTAACTCAAGATTTTCAGAAAAAAATACTACGGCCTTCCTATGATCATATTTTTTTTACTACGTATAATGGCGCAAATTAATGCATAAATGGTGGAATTAAAAGATTTACTTACAAACTCTTGAAAAAAATAACTGCTTTAATTTTTTTACAGCCGCAGCTTTTTTGATGTCATCTTCAGTACGTTAAGAAATACGTTCACCGAAGTCACGTGTCACCAAACTTATTATAGAAATTCAAATCCATAT
This sequence comes from Hypomecis punctinalis, assembly GCA_949316475.1. NCBI lineage: Eukaryota > Metazoa > Arthropoda > Insecta > Lepidoptera > Geometridae > Hypomecis > Hypomecis punctinalis. The sequence goes on along the minus strand of OX438819.1, from coordinate 13,436,109 downwards.
TTATTACCTTTTTGATTTATAACACAACGCGAATCTGTTCAACAGAATTGCAACGTCTAAATAAAACATTAATCTAAAAGTTATGAGCAGTTATTACAAGTTTTAAAGTCTTCATAATCTTTTTATTGCTTCCTGAGAAGGTTGGATGCCATCTTGACGCTTTGTGCGATTTAATAAAATATTTCTTGGTCGTCGTATCAGTCATGGGCGATCTACTGCTAGACATCGGCTTGCTCTATAGATCTACAATAAGATCGGTTAGAAGTGGCTTGCATCCAGCGCGATCCTACGGTCTTAATGAGTTAAGGCGTCCATCTTGTGGGTGTCGATTATCGTCCCGTGATATGTATCCTGCTCAATGCCATGTCGACTGGTCGTCATTTGTCATGCTCTAAAAATAATCACGCAATTATAATTGCCCGTAGAAAGTATTTTTGGTAATTAGCATCCATCTAAAACTGAGGAAATTGCTTAGATTGAGACGATTTCAGACGACACATCCTTTGTCGAGAGTTTCGTGGGTTTTTTGAACTATAAACTTTCACCGCATAATATTTATATATATCTGAAGAACTGAAATTCAAATTTAAGAATTGACACCTTTGATTACGTGCTGACCCTAACAATTTTTTTTATATATTTTTCGTGATAGTTAAGGAGTACATAAATTATGTTAGTTTTATAGTATCGTACCTACTTACGTTTGAACAAGGGACTCTTCTTATTACAAGAAGGGTTAGCTATCCAACAAAGCTTGCCAAATGCGGATTGGCAGACCACATAGATACATAACACTTTATTGTTTACATCGGAATAACTCACGTCGCTCATGTATCTTGGAAGGCAGGAACTCTCAGACATATCTTAAAGCTTCTTTACGATTTTCTTTAAAGCTTCTAGCAGAAAACAATGAAGTTATCTTCATAAATATAAATGTCCATGTCCTGGGTTTTGAAATTAGATAAAATTTGAGACCTCCACGCTTATCGCCTAGAAATATCAAATGTAGCCTACGACTTATTCACAGACCTATCAAATATACTTACCGAAAAAACAGTACTTAGTGCATTTACCAATACAAATACAAATACAAATTTTAGGGGGCGGCAATATTACCATAATGAATATGTTCTGCTTTTGGTCCTGTGACAAATCTCAGGGATAAAGAAAATTAACTTAAAAATATAGCAATAACAGTAAATAAAATATATATACCTAGCTAGAAAATGAATTGAATAACCCGTCCCTCATTGTTCCTCGTGCAAAGGTGCCCATAACGCTTGCTGCATTGCCGCGTTGGATGGCGATGGATATTCTTTGCACCAGAATCGAGGTAGAACGGGAGTAGAGAATACAATCCCGAGCATGTTTTTCGATCCCGGGACTACGGGATTTTTGATACGTAATTCCGGGATCCCGGGATTACCCCGGGATTAGAATTTTTAACGTAATTTCTTAACAAACGTTTTTTTAAACATTAAAAAATTACACAAATCAAAATAGACAAAACATAGAAGAGTAATTTTGCTAGAAGATAGCACAAAAAATCTATTTATAATTTCAAAAATACAATCGCGGAAATATCCCACTGAGAGAAAAACTAACAAAAAAATAGTAATCTTTACTAAAATTTTACTAAATCCGAGGACAACAAATGACCTGTAATAAATACAAATCGATTTTTGTTAATGCAATTAGTAGGTATTACAATATCAGTTCTGTTATATGTAGTAAGGTCCCAGTAGCTTCAATAGATTAGCTTTGTAATATCTAGTAAAGTCCATAGTACTCTTTACTAAAATGTTACTAATCCCGAAGACAACAAATGCCCTGTTAAAAATACAAATCGATGTTTAGTAGGTATTACTAATACCTGTTTTGCTATAGCTAGCAAAGTCAAAGTAAAATCTTAGTAAAGAATACTAAAGATTTTACTAATTCCGAGGACAACAAATGCCCTGTAAAAAATACAAATTGATATTTAGTAGGAATTACTAATACCTGTTTTGTTACATGTAGTAAGGCCCCAGTAGATCCAATAGATTAGTTTTGTAATATCTAGTAAACTCCTAGTAATTTCGAAATTTTAGTTTTGTATTATCTATAAACCCCTAGTAATTTTAATAGAATAGTTTTGTAATATCTAGTCAAGTCTTAGTACTTTCAAAAGTTTAGTTCTGTATCATCTAGTAAACACCTAGTAATTTTGATAGATTAGTTTTGTAATATCTGGTCAAGTCTTAGTACTTTCAAAAGTTTAGTTCTGTATCATCTAGTAAACACCTAGTAATTTTGATAGATTCGTTTTGTAATATCTAGTAAGCCTTAGTACTTTCGAAAGTTTAGTTCAGTATTATCTAGTAAAAGTCTAGTAGTTTCAATAGCTTAATTTTGTATTATCTAGTTGATTTTTGTAATGTCTAGTTTAGTTCTGTGTTATCAATTTAGTAAACCCTATCCAAGAAGAAGTTATAAAACACTTCAAATTGAAATATTAAAAACTGTATACCTACTTATAACAATTACCTATAAGTATACAGTTTTAAATATTTCAATTTGAAGTGTTTTATAACTTTTTTATGGAAAGGGTTTATTAAGTAGATATCACAGAACTAAACTAGACATTACAAAAACCAACTAGATAATACAAAATTAAGCTATTGAAACTACTTGAGTTACATATCTTACAAAACGAATCTAAGGTTATAAACTAAAAAATCTAAATGTAAGTTACAAGGTGAATAATAATTGCAAACATAAAAATAAAGATTCAAGTGAAGTCATATTAGATATTTATTGAGTATTACACATTTATAATATAACACACGAAACAGCCACATGTACAATAAAACATAATTTACATTGCCGGCGAGTATAATGTATTCACGGAGAAACCCAGTCACTCCGTAGATTCTGGGTAAAATTGTCAATTTTCACTTACACTGGTTAAATCTGTACTTATGACACTACACTATTAAACACAGTTAGTTGGTACGCACTGAGCTTCATTCTCCATGTTTACTCTACTGCACGCAACGACGAAATGGCTGCTGGAAAGACGGGATCGTATTCACTGAGACCCCAATTACTCAGTAAGATGACTGTATAGCTGTTATAACAATGACTCCTGGGTAAGATTGTCAATTGTCACTCACAGTGTTTAAATCTGTTGGTAAAACACAGTTTGTTGGTACTGAACTTCATTCTCCATGTTTACTCTACTGCAAGCAACTACGAAATGGCTGCTGAAAAGGCGGGATCGTATTCATAAAGCAAAACACACCGGACACTTTACTGGAAATAACAAAACATTTCGTTGAAATTACTTAGCTTATTGCTGGATTTACAAAATAGACCAAAAGCTAAATGTTTCTGTTGCATTAACTAAAGTATTGTAGTAAAATTACAATAGTGTCTTGAAATTAATAAAGCCTCATGTTCGAAATTATTCTTCCTTTCAATACAAATGACAATCGTGTTTTGAAAATGATTAAACCCACGCTTGTAATTACAAAACAAGGTAAATCAATTTTTTTTCATATTTCAAACCAGTGGTATATCAGATTCCAATACTTGTCTATACCAGTACCTATCTAGGTACCAACGCGGTGGTTTATTTTTTGTAAGTACATAGTACTAATCGCCTATGAGCATGTCAAACCCTACGAAGTACTCGTATGATACTCAGTGTACTGAATTACTGAAACCAAAGCCAAAGCCGTCAAATAAGAATATTTCAACGACGTTGGCGGGAACAGAAAACGCGGCATCAGAAAAAATCTTAATGCCAATTAATGCAGTTAGAATTAATGCATAAGTATTAATTTGAGATTTTTCGAGTATTAAAGTGTAAACTTATCTCGTATATTATTCCAGTAACTTCAGTGCCCTTACCATGACTTTTGATAGTAAACGTAAACTTTTTTCCGTTTCCGTTTAATAGCTTCATATATTTAACCATACCTTATTAAATTTTAAAGCCAAAAATTTGCTTTTTATTTGTAAGCGTTTAGTATCCAGCAGCTATGCTTATTCTTAATCTTTTTTACTCTTTACTCAAGACTTGCCATAGCGTAAAAACATTTTATTATAATTTGTTCTGGGAAAAATATTGTTACTTACTACTACTTATGATCTAATATTTGCTATTGTTATAGGCGATAAGTTTACGTTTTACGGCTAATTTTGTCAATTTTATAACTTCGTTTGTTGTTGAAAAGCAATAATGCTTTGTTTGGGAATTTTGTCATCTTGTAATTTCAATTGAGATTATTATTGTAAGAGCGCTTATAATGTTTGTTTCTGAAAAAACAGTACGTCATATTTTGATTCCTGTAGGCCACGCGAGCGAAGCCACTGGAAGCTCATAATAATTAAAGCGTGTTCCTTGGAATTACAAAAAGGGATAAATTAATTATATTTGTTGTACCAAATAAAGTTCTTGCTAAATTTTACAAACGTGTATTAAAGTTAAATAAGCGTGTTATTTAGAATTGCAAAACGGGAAAAACTAAATAATTATGTTGTATCAACATTCTTTACTCAACTTTACTCAATCAAAGTTCTTTATAAATTTCACAAACGTGTGTAAAAAATTAATAAAGCATGTTCTTTGGAATTACAATAAGGGGAAAACTAAATATTATTGTTGTACCAATTAAAGTTATTTCTAATATTTACAAACGCGTGTTGAAATTAATAAGGCATGTTGCTTGGAATTACAAAAACGGAAATACTAAATATTTTTGTTGTACCAATTAAAGTTTTTTCTAAACATCACAAACGTGTGTTGAAATTAATAAAGTATGTTGTTAGGAATTACAAAAAGGGAAACACTAAATATTATTGTTGTACCAGTTAAGGCTATTTCTAATAATTACAAAATAGTGTTGAAATTAATAAAGCGTGTTGCTTGTTATTACAAAAAGGGAAATATTAGATATTTTTGTTGTACCGATTAAAGTTATTTCTAATATTTACAAACGGGTGTTGAAATTAATAAAGCATGTTGCTTGTAATTACAAAAAGGGTAAAACAAAATATTTTTGATGTACCAATTAAAGTTCTTTCTAAAAATCACAAACGTGCTTTGAAATTAATAAAGCATGCTCTTTGGAATTACAAAAAGGGGAAAACTAAATATTATTGTTGTACCAATTAAAGTTATTTCTAATAATTACAAACGAGTGTTGAAATTAATAAAGCGTGTTACTTGGAATTACAAAAAGGGAAAAACTAAATATTTTTGTTGTACCAATTACAGTTATTTCTAATATTTACAAACGCGTGTTGAAATTAAGAAACATTTTACTTGGAATTACAAAAAGGGTAAAATAAAATATTTTTGTTGTACCAATTAAAGTGCTTTCTAACAATTACTAATGCGTGTTGAAATTAATAAAACGAGATGCTTGGAATTACAAAAGGTAAAAACTAAATCTTTTCTTGTATCAATAATATCATATTTTCTAAAAATTACAAACCCGTGTTGAAATAAATAAAGCGTGTTGCTTGGAATTACAAAAAGGTGAAACTAAATATTTTTGTTGTATCAACTATAGTAAATTCTTAAAATTACAAACGTTTTTTAAAATTGATTAAAAGTATTACTTAGAATTACAAAATAGGTAAACTGTTAGAAACACAACTACCTTTTCTTGAAAATAGTAATCGAATTTGCGGAATTTACAAAACTCTAACAATATTTACTATAAATTTGTAATAAATATTAAACTTTTGCAATATCTGCATTTACTAAAAGCGTATTTTAGGAATTACAATTACAAAAACAAAACTGTTAGTAAAAAATAATAAAAATTGCAAATACAGCAAAACTTTGCTAAATTATACTAAAATTTAGTGTTTTCGCCAAATACAAAGCACTTTTGTAATATTTAGTGGCGATTTTTTTCTCAGTGCAGAGCTTCCAATATTTGACTTCCGATTGCAAGCCTGCTTAGTAGTTTATTGCGAACATAAGCAGCAGCTGAATACGCTCGGTCAGGTTTTCGCTGGTTGGAGAAATAGACATATTATATTTTATGCTGATTCTAAGTATTATCTACGAACTCCTGTGTAGTACGTATCGTGTGGCATATCTAAGGTTTGTTTTTGTCGATATGTAACAAAATGTTTTTATGGCGTTTGGGAACCGCGAGGTTGGCCTTACAAACAAAATAAACTATATATACCTACCTCTAAAAATTATCCGGTTTGAGTGATTTTTTTCCTGCAATCAGCACTTCAATCGCTACAATTAAACGTCTTAGCTTTTACAGTTCTATAAATGACCAAAGTCATATTTTTACATAAAATTTGGCTGAAGTATACTTTAACTATAAACTTTTCTGAAATAGACGTCTCGTACGCTGTACGTACAATATTTCTTACTCAAGCGATTGTCACAAAATCACATAACAAAATGTTGTTACAATTTAAGGGATGAAAAGAGTTTTTCCCGGAACATAAATTGTATCAAAAATGTACTGAAACTTCTCTCGATGTTCTACAGAAAACGCGGAAACAGTGGTCGATTCAGACTTCTCTTAATATAATCTAGGCAAGGTTTTTCTCAGGGCGTAATTGACTACGGAATGCAAACTTAACCTGTTTGTAGTAATCCCGAAACTCCCGGGATTAGCCAAGTCCAGTCCCGGGATTTTCAGGGCTAGAAAACGGTCGGGATCCCGATTGTATTCTCTAAACGGGAGTCATCTCCTACACCCTGTTTCAGAGGTTGACATTTTGGCCTCTGCGCCCCAACTGCCCAAAACATAACATAGCTAGCTAGAAATGAATTTCTTACGCAAAAAAGGCAGTTGTAAGGATCATTGTGGAGTTAGCAAAGGGCGGCAAAATTTCAATATCCTATCACTGAGTACAAATGGGCAAATCCGTATCTCCAAGAAGCTGACTCAATTATCATATTAAATGCAAAGCTGTGAAAAGAGAGTACTACGATAATTTCATCGTAGAGTATCAAATAATCTGTTCAAGAGATTGTTTGCAAGCTGTCAGACAGTCTGGCTCCAGAAACCTATACTTTATTGTTCCGACGAAAAATAACCGATATCTCACGTGTCTCGAGCGGTTGTAAATCGAAATGTGGGTGAAACGTATCATTTGTTTAATGAAAGTTTGAAGATATTGGATTCACGCATTTTGCTGACTAGGCTGCGTACTGATGTATTTGTTCCTGTTACAAATTGAATCGAATTGCGTTTGGTAAACGCCTTAAAAGTAATTATATCCAATCCACCATAATTCATCCTTTCTACTACAATATCCTAGTTACAATCAACCCCTATGAGTCTTCTGTCATCACTATAAAATGTATCTTGACATAAGTAGATCCGTTTTTATAAGTTTAGGCTTGATTGCTATTCGCCGCGGAGGAGTGCGGAAGCGTGCCCGTAGTATCGGCAGAGGCGGAAACATACCAAGTTTTTAGTGGGTATACCACCGAATTGGGTTGGCAGGGACTCCCACATAACCACCGGTCTCCCCAGGCTGGTGTTAGTGGTGGTATTCATAAAAGATTTTCCTGGGTAAAAAAAGACTTGATTGAATTTCTGAGATTTCTGAGATGAATGGATCTTGATCTGATAGCCTCACTTATAACCAACAATGCAAACGAAATGATTTCAGCTTTTAAGCGTCTGTGGTACAAAAAAACTTTCAAAATATTTTCACTGAACAATTCTCGAGGCTTTTTCTAAATTAAAAAAATAGTAGAAAATTAATAGTCGATCGAGCCCGGTGATCACGATAGATGCCATATAGATATCAATCTCAAGGATGCATAATACAGCCATGGTCAATCTCGTCCCGATCGTAGTGAAGCAGCTTTACTCGCTTTTTAGATCGAATGATTTCTCGAAAACTATTTAAAAGTTTAGCAAACACATAAAAAACAGAGGAAAGACTGCTCGAGCCTTTTTCTACAAATCTACACACCAAAAAAATCTACTTATACCGACCAATTAGCTCAGAGCAAATAAAAAAATCAAGAGAGAACTTCGTTGAACAGTCAAGTGAAGCCGCTTTTTTATACATGTGGTGAGTGCGTCGGTGTTGCGCCGCCATAGTTCGACTGACAAAGTTTCCTTGTACGTATGTGTGTGTAATCGTGTCTGTACACGGCAAGGCGTAGTTTTGCCGGCTTCACTTGTTTGCTTCGCAACATTCTGTCTTGATTTTTTATTTGGTCTGAGCCAATTATGAAACAGCTGATCGAGCGTGTGATCAGGATAGATGTCAATCACATCCCGATTGTTTTGCCACTTAGTACTCGATGCTTATTAAATAGACTACTGTTTGTGAACCACCAAATTTTATTACTTACTGCAGTGGCTGCATTTATAACAAAGATCAATTTTTTTTGTTTTTATTTCAATTAATGGCCCACAGACTCCAGGGCCTGTGCCTTTTGTTAAGTAAGTTACAATTGAAAGAATGCGACTGTACAATAGAGAGGGGTTAGTTTAAATCTTAGTCTAGTCGTAGATCAAATTTATTTTGTTACTCAAATTTTACGCATATTTAAACCGTAAAAATTGAGTTAAGTAAGTGAACATTTTCAAACTATTTTTTGCCTCAACATAAAAACATTTCACCACAATCAAAGAAACAAAAAAATAAACCCAGCTCAGTTAACTAAACAAACAAATAAATCTAACCAACCAATTAGTAGGAAAGTAACAGGCGATCGAGCGCGGTGATCACGATAGATGTCATATAGATGTCAATCACATCCCGAGTCCCGATTGTTGCGCGGGCGCGCTGCCAGCGGCTGTCGACGCCTATCGCTCTGACGGGTGACATCACTCGGATTCTGCGAGACAAAGTAGCTGTGTAGTAGATTCTCGTAGCTATAGTTTGAGTCGCTTTAGATAGAAATGAAAAAAAAAATAGCCTGGAAAAAAGAGTCTACGGCTTCTTTAACCATCTTTGGAATCATATGGCCAACCATCACATGGTATCATAATTATGATATTCATGGTCGAACAATACATTTTTATATGAATTCGCTACTAATTTTGTAAGCTCCAAGTAGCACAACGAGCTATGGAGAGGGCCATGCTCGGAGTCTCTGCGGGATCGAATCAGAAATCAGGAGATCCGTAGAAGAACCAAAGTTACTGACATAACCCATCAATTGGCAAGTCTAGTATGCAGGGCACATAGCATGAAGGATGGGGTCGAAAAGTTCTTCAGTGGAGACCACGTACCGGTAAGCGCAGCGTAGGACGTCCACTGGATGCGAGCCGCCTTCAACCGGTCTTATTGGAGATCTATAAGGGAGACCTATGTCCAGTAGTGAACGTCCAATGGCTGAAACAACGACGACGATTGGAATTTAAGTTTCTACTTGGATTGAAGGTCGTAGCAGATCTACAAAAAAGTCGTAGACCCAGCTACGATCCTAGGGTTACGGATTCAGTCTCCGTAGATGTTGTATTTTTTGACCCGAAAGCCGTAGAACACGCCAATTGCCGTAGAATTAGTAACACTGGTTGTGTGTGGCCATGTGAATATGTGGTGGGTATGAGTAACCTTTCCAAGGTAAGCCTATGTTCCGAAGTAGGTACTACGTAAGAGTAAGTAAAGGCTAATACAGTAATCTACGCATATCTGAAAAATTAGCTTTCAGCTAAGTATCAGTGAAAGCAAATGTCTTCGAAAACCTGTGCTATTACTGCACTCAAAGTACTAAATAAAACTCTCTGACCCAAATAATTTACGCATTTTTACAAAATTGAAATAAAATGTTGTTTATTTTCCTTCACGTCATAGCGTCCCACGTGTTAACAAAATATTGCAATATGTGTGATAGAAAAATCTTCGATGATACACGTTCGATGACGATAGGGAAGCGTTGAATAAGTTGATATTTTCGGAGAGTGGTGATGCCATATCCTGTGTTGAAAAGTGGGTGATAATCGAGTTAAGCAATGTTATCGTAAATTCGTTATCATTATTTATTTCACAAAAGAGTCATTGTCTTCACATAAAACTTCCGGTTTATATGTTATTAGCTTTTGCCCACGGCTTCGGTCGCATGATATTTAAATTTTCCATCCCAGAGGGTCCTTCCATTTTTAGCGACTTCTAACAAGAGGAGGTACTGATTTCGTCTGTAGGACTTTCTCTATGTTCATCGATATTTTCGCCAATTGTGAACCGATTTAAAAATATTTTTTTAGTTCGAAAGAGTATACTTTCGAAATAGTTCCATTTAGATATAATCGAAATCGGCTAAGTCGTTTTTGATAAATCAACTAAAATGTACATGAATGTCACATCAATTCGTGCAAAATATTCGAATTCTGTACATGGTGGAAGTTGGTTGTGATTTTCTTGCAAAAAATAATTATTCATATGCTACCCCATAGGAACCTTTTATTTTGCCGGGATTAGCACTAGCCTATGACACTTTTAGATCTTTGAACTATCATCATCATCATAATCATCCACAGCCTTCTTTATCCCACTGCTGGGTATATGCCTCTCTCTTATAGTGCCGTCTGCCTTTGAACTATATCCATGCTAAAAATCGAGTCTATCAGTTGTACTGTTGCTGGATGAAAGAGTAAGTAACAAACAAACCAACAAACACACTTCGGATTTATAATTTTAGTAAGGATTCCAGGCGTGTGCGTTCCAGTGCAATGACGCTAACACAATACAAGTATTTTTTTTAATCCTTACATAGTATTTAAAAATTTAATCATACTACTATATTCATCATTTTAGCTTTTGGTCATCTTTGAATCGGTCTCCACCTCAAATTTCCAATAGGTATATACCAATAACCAATAAGGATCAATCATCTCGTGGAAGGACGTGCATAGGTTGCACTTTCCAGTACCTACATGGTTTCCATTCTAGCTAGAGCTTTGCGATTCCATTGGAAGTCAGACCTGCGTGCTATGTGCCCTACCTAGTGCCATTTCAACTTGTCAATCCGCTGGGCTATGTCGGCAACGGTTCATCTACGGATCTCTATCTCTTCTTTTTTTAATTCAACATCTGTCATAAAGCATTGCACTCTTAGATTGCACTCTGCCACACCATCAGTGAGGCAATTGGTGGGGCAGAAAGGAATTCAAAATGTCGTGCAATGAGTCACTCGTGACGTGCCTCTACAAAATGACACTTTCATTGCGAATGGTTCAGAAATAGATCGCTCACATATATCAAATACTCGGTCGACAATAAAGTGTTGTGGCTAGTTCGCGCCAATCTTTATGGCCGCCGTTTTTAATGGGATAGCAAGAACAAGATGACCGTGTCGTCACTGCCACTACAATTTTCTATTTGTGACTATTCACGCAGTTAACTTCAACCGCCCACCATGCAGGAAGTTTGTTTGTTGTTATTTTGACTGTGTATTTGTACCTACATTTAATAGAGCTCTGAAAATGGTAAGACTTTATGTAAAAAAAAGTTTTTTTTTTCACAAAATAAAATACTACTCGTATATAATGTCTTTGTCTACCGGTGTCGGAGCCTTAAGCGGTGACATCTATGACAAATTTTGAACAACTTTTACTATGGGACCAACTCTGAAAACGTAAAAAAACTGCTGTTCCATACGATTTTTTATAGTCTTTCGATAAAAAGTATAGAAAAGCTGGTTTTTTTTTTGCGTTTTTAGAGTTAGTCCCATAATAAAAGTTGTTCAATATTTGTCATAGATTTTTTAGATTTAGGATTAGCGGTAGACAAACACATTGTATATAAAAATAAGCTCAAACTCTCTTTTGTGAAGCCGAACTAAACTACATTAGCGAAAGAAGCGTTTTCTATTCAAATTTTGCTGGCGTTGCGATCACAGCAACTATGCAAAATGCATTCGACCCACAAATACCTATATAAAGCGTACAGATGTGAATTCGTGTCTTTCTTTTTAACCCCGATGTAAAAACGACGAGGTGTTATAAGCTTGATATGTCTGTGTGTGTGTCTTTCTGTGGCATCGTACCTCTCAATAAGATGAAACAATTTTGATTATCATAGTGTTCTTAGAGATGTTTCATCAAAATCGGTACAGCCGTTTCAAAGTTCTCAGCTGTATTGTTAGAAGCGGTAGGAATCTTATTGGGTGGAGGGCTTTTTAAATTTCTAATTTAAACTTGTTTAATGATGTCCTAAATTTTAGTCTACACAAGAAAAAAAACAGGTTAAAGAAATGTACCTACACAAAAGGGGCGGGGTCCGTCAGTTGACATCGGCAACAGAATTTGGCAAGTAGTGTATTGTAAATCATGTTACGCTTGCTCGGTGGCGTTTAACACTCGATTGCGAACTGAAATACACATTGAAGTTTGAAGTTCGCCGGCTAATTGTGAAGAATACAGACATTTGTTGATAGATTAGAGCGAAGTCGGTCAAATCGCGTTTTTAATTATTCATCTTATGACCCTGTCACCAAAACTAAAGAGCTTTAAAATATCACAAGAGGAAGGCATAATATCATACGTTTCCCCTACGATTTCCCAGTATAAAACTTGTTGGAAGAGGCTAGCATCCCTCGTGTTCTTGCAATCTTGATTAGGTACATCATTAGTCCACCTTGCTGAGGGACCTCATATTATTATTGGTGTACCAACCAAATATCAATTGTTTAAATGAGTAAGAAATAGAGCTTTGCATGTTACTAAAATACTTACCTACATATATATCTAAGCACATGTAAATACAATAGATCAAAGTAGTAAACAACTTTAAATTTTATTCCATGTCATTTGACTGATTCTCACTAAAATTCTAAATACCAAACATCTGTAATTGTCAAGAAAAGACAAGGAAAAATTACTTTGAATGACAGCAACGTCACAATATGTGTTTATTTTGCTCAAAAACTACCGAAATAGACCTATTTATTTAGTGCAATTTGCAATATGGAGTGACGTGAGGTGACTTTTCGGAAAATAGACTGTCCTTTAAGACGTATAGAACATTACGTGGTCCGTAGTCACTACTATTTCTTTAGTCCATCGGTGAACAGGTAAGTAAGTGATCTTATCTAACACCATGTATGTTATAAGGCTAACTAAATACAAATAATAATTGGCTGCTCTAAAAATATTTTTAAGATATGCTTTTAATCATCATATTACCCCATAGTATTTCGTTGCAACATGATGATGGCCACTTTTAGGTTTCATATCGCAGTTCCACGTTATAATATTAATACGTACCTATATTTTATTGTCACTTCATTTTAAAATAATGATCCATGCAAAATTGCTCGATATTAAACCTCGAACGAGCCCGGAACGGTTTTTTATGCTGATTTTATTTAAGTAATGCTTATGGTAGGTAACCATCTATTACGACTCTAGTCCGAGTCTTAGGGTGGCTACCATATTGCATATTGCATGTCCGCTCGGACAAACTGTTGAAACCAATAATGTACTTTTAACATCTTTGTAATGACACAGTTTAAAGCAATAAAATTTACTTTACTTTACTTTAAACATCAACCTGATATTTTTATTGTTTTCCCATTATTTATAGAGACGTGAGAAAAGAGATCTTCACATTCATATTCTAGAAGATATGAAAATTTGGTCACCAGCTCTATTTCAGCCGATTACAGAAAACCATTTAACTCTACTCTTAATATGAAACCACTGGCACAGAAAAGCGATACAATACTAAATATACTAAACTGATAACGAAAAAGCTTATTCATTGCTACGCGAGCACATAGGTACATTGTTCACCCTTCTCCCACATTGCATCATTTGGCACCTCCGTCGCCTCATCTCCTGTATCACAAAGCGTGAAATCCAATATAACACGGATACTAAAAACCCACATGTTTAGTAACTCAATCGAAGAACGCCGTCGCCAAAAATATCCGATCACAATATTACTGTAAACTAATTTACATATTCACATCGCCACAGTCGAATTTTCTTAACGTCACTGGAAATCTTTCCCGCGAAATGTTAGTTCAGCATCCTAACCAACTGTACGAATAAATTGGTCAATCTTTATAGCCGAAACTAGTGAATTGGCCTATACAGAGTTGAATGATCTTGTCGCCTTGGACTCTTTTGGCTTTTGCTTTTTTTAACAATTTTTTATGTAATTCTGAAAGAACGCGCATAACTGTTTAAATTATTGCAGATTCTGAGCCAAATTTTTGATGCGTAGAAATTGGCTATTGTGATGTGATTCATTCTATAACTATGCTTTACGTGGATTAATCGTTTGCTATGCGAGTATTCAGTGTTCAAATAATCTTCTGTTCTGTAAATTCTGTTTGTTGTTTTTGAAATGTCCTATTTTATGTTACATTTCACGATTAGTTTTTATTATTTCAGCCCATAAGTACTGCACTGAGCATACGCTTCCTCTAATTTTCATAAATGGCACATGAAATTTACTAAATTAATTTTATACTAAAAATATTAACAGCCTGTGAAGATTTCTCACGAGGTTTTAAAATCAGTAGAGACCAACCGTGAAAGTTTACGAGCCGCATTAAATATTGTTTTTTTTTTTGTAAAATAAAATAAATATTAGGGGATATTTTACACAGGGTCTCTGACCCCAAACTAAGCAGAGCTTGTGATATGTCTGCCAGAGACTGATACACTACATATACATATTTTTATACACATACTTATATACATAATACCTAAATAACATCCAGACACAGAGTAAGCACCTACATTCATCACATAAATATTTGCCCTGGGTGGGAATCGAACCCACATCTGTTCGACCCAGCAGTCAGGGTCACTAACCACCGAGCCACCGAGGCAGTCAGAATTAAATCACCTTCCATTATCATCATCATCAGTCAGGATTTAGGTATACTTATTATATTTCTCGTCTTTCGTAATATTTAATACGTGAAAATGTAATCACTTTATTTACTACATATTACTGTTACATTTATCTGTTGTCTTATATTTTCTGTGATATTAGTAAGTACTCGTACCTAGTAAACTTTTGTTTAGGGCAAGTTTGTTAGCTATGAGAACAAAGTTTTTGACATTGCCGTACGCATTGCCCGGCTATCCTCCATTTGGCGGAATTTCTTCGGTCATCAAAGGGCGAAAATGCGTGCGGAAACGTGTGTTTTACATGTGACTCTCTCAAAAGATTTTAATATCTTTAAAAAATGCTTACATCGTTCTATTACGATGAATTGTGATCATCTATCATATCTTCTGAGGACGACGTCGCTTTTAAATTTTATTTCTTTTTAAATAATTTTTACAATTAATTAAACTTGTAGAGCAGAGTGCCGACGCTGTGACAATTCCCACGTGGTTCATTGCCCAGCGTTGAATTGAAAATACATATTAGGCGGCAAAGGAAACACTGATTTCCGTTGACGTTGCCAAAGCAATATTTGGAGAAATATGTTCGGTAGGGGGCTGAATGTAAACGCAATATAAAAGTCATGTAAGAAGCGGCATTAAAGTTCAGCGCAGCCCAACTATGAACTTTTATGCGCCGCACTAAATATTGTAAAAGGTTTTTTTGTATATCATATTTAGTAAAAAAAAAAATACTTATATTCTCCCCTCCTCCCTTCTTTCAGTATTTCAAAAGTCAAAACCTTGGAACCACTAATCAATTTACTACTAACCTATTGTATTATATTTCTGATAATGTTAGAAAGTAGTTAATTTTTGCTCTAGTTGAGAGCTATAATATGAAAGTTATTAAGATCCTCTGAAATATTTTGACGTAGTTTAATATCAAAAAGTTAAAGATCTTCACAAACCAAAATAACACCACACATTCCTATAAAAGTCATATAAGAAGCAGCATCAAAGTTCAGCTCAGCCCAACCGTGAAGGTTTACGAGCCGCACTAAATATTGTTATATTTATTATAGACATACATATTTAGTTTCAATAAATAGTATTATTTATAATAAATTCCCCATTTTTCGATAATTTCATCAGTTGAAATCATATACATAATCACTAATCAATTTACTACTCATCTGTTATGTTACATTATTTGTAATGTCAGTAAGTAATTATTTTTTATTTGCTCTACTTTTGAACCATAATATAAAAGTTATTATGCCGTCTGAAAATGGCTGATATAGAAATTAATATTAGAAAGCTATAAAACCTTCACAGACCAAAATAACACCACACAATTCCATAAAAGTCATATAAGAGACAGCATCAAAGTTCAGCTCAGCCCAACCGGGAACGTTTACGAGCCGCACTAAATATTGTTTACGACCCCCTGTTTATCCGAATGACATTAATTTAACGACTGGCTGAAGTTTTGAGAAAAAAATGTGGGCGTCGCCTTTGTGATCGTAAAATAGAGAAATAATAACCCGTTAAAATGCTCCTACATAACCGCAGTGGATAATTACCGAAAATATGTTTCTTTGAATTTTGGCATGCGTTGCAATGTTTTTTATGACGTCTAGATGACAATTTAGAAAAATGTGTGAAATTATTTGTTTACTATTATTAAATGGAATATTTTATGCGACCGCTTTATTTCTTACTGAGAATAAAAGTAGTGCTACGAAAAAAATACATAATTGTAATTTGTACGGCATGTGAAATAAAGACAGTACAGTTTTGATTTTTTTTTAAATAAATATAGGCTGTCATATTATAGCTACAAGTAAAATTGTTGTTATTCGTTTTCATTTCGAGAAAATTCTAAAAAGCCGATTTTTTTTCTTTTAACCTTGAAAAACTTTTTTAGCTCCCTTTAGATCAATTGATTTATTGAGATTGATCATTCGTTATTTCTACTGTTTTACACAAGCTCTCTACCAAAATTTAGCGCTGTCGGAGTTCTGTCAAAATTTAGCGCTGTAGGAGTTCTACCAAAATTTAGCGCTGTCGGAGTTTTTGGGATTTGAAACGTCTATTTTGACTGTAATCATTAGTCAGAGTAGAAAAATAACTTCTAAGACTTGTACTTCATCTTCGACCCCAACATCGCTTACCACCAGGCGAGTTGACGACGATGATCAAACGCGTATTTATATGCGGTAAAAAGTAGATACAAATGTTACTGTACTGTACCAGCTTTTTTAATAGTCCACTGCAGAACGTAGGCCTACCCACGATGTAAATGTTACATTGCCCTGAAATTTCGCTATTATATGTTACTGACTTTCGCTCGCATGATATTTTGGTATCATCCCATAGGAAACTTTTATTTTTCTGGGATAAAATTAGTATCTTTATGACGCTCACAAACATATCTATGCAAAAATTAAGTCAATCCCTCCGTCAGTAGCTGCCTGATAGAAAAAAAGTTGTAAACGAACCAATAAACACACTTTCGACCTTCTAATACATAATTATTAGGAAGGTCATTGCAATGAACTTCGAACAAATATCTACAGAGGCACAGTCCCTAAGTGAGAGTAGTAAAAAAATGTCCGAGCGCCGTCAAACATACCGACTTAGATATATTATTTACATTGTACCTTTGTACCAGCCTTTTTAATAGTCCAATTCCTTTTACATCCTCCATTCCTCATACGAACTGCCAGAATGTGGAACACTTTTGAGTCTGTCTTTCCGTTAAAGTACAATGTAGGTGTCTTCAAATCTTGAGTAAATAGGTATCTTCTAGGTAAGCGTGCTACATCCTAGACCGCATATCTGCTTAACATCAGGCAGTGTGTAGTCAAACGCAAACCTATACGAAATAAAAAAAAGGGCCATATCCACCACGCTGGCCCTGTGCGGGTTGGTGGATTCACATACGCCATCAAATTTCTTCTACGGACGTATGCAGGATTATTTACATTATATACTCGTAATTCACAATAATATAACACACAATAAGATTGACTGCCTCGGTGGCTCAGTGGTTAGTGACCCTAACTTCTGGATCAAAGAGGCGTGGGTTCGATCCCCACCCCGGGCAAATGTTTATGTGATGAACATAAGAGTTTGCTCTGTCTCTGATCGCATCATAGGACGTATGTCGTATACGTCGCGTCACGTAAAAAGAACGCTGGAATGTCAAGCTGCGCACTAGGAAATTTAACTCCTATTGCATACGGAATAGGAGTTAAATCTCCTTGCTTGCAATTAAAGATGCGTACTAGGAGATATAACTCATATTAAATGTGCCTTGTTGCACAATTTCATCATCATCATTTCAGCCATAGGACGTGCACTGCTGGACATAGGCCTCCCCTAAATTAATGATTTCCAATAAGACCGGTTGGTAGCGGCTTGTATCCAGCGCGCTCCTAATAAGGTCATCCGTCTACCTTGTGGGTGGGTGTCTTACGCTGCGCTTGTCGGTACGTGGTCTCCACTCGTGAACTTTTCGACCCCATCGGTCATCAGTTCTCCGCGCTATGTGCCCTGCCCATTGCCACTTCAACTTGCCAATCCGCTGGGCTATGTCGGTAACCTTGGTTCTTCTACGGATCTCCTCATTCCTGATTCGATCTCGCAGAGAAACTCCGAGCATAGCCCTCTCCATGGCTCGTTGGGCTACTTGGAGCTTACTAATAAGGCCCATAGTGAGAGACCACGTTTCTGTGTCATAAGTCATCACTGGCAACACACACTGGTCGAAAACTTTCGACTTGAGGCACTGAGGTATGTCGGACGAGAAGACGTTACGCAATTTTCCAAACGCTGCCCAACCGAGTTGGATTCTGCGATTGGCCTCTTTCTTGAAGTCGGACCTACCTAACTGGACTACTTGTCCTAGGTAGACGTACGAGTCAACGACTTTAAGAACCGAGTTCCCAACTGAAATAGGGGTGGGTTACAACAACATGAGAATTACACATGACCTTTGTCTTGTCCATGTTCAATTTAAGACCCACCTGTTGAGAGACTCGATTAAGGCCTTCGAGCATCGTGCTGAGTTCTTCCATCGACTTTGCCATGACCACGATATCGTCGGCAAACCGAAGGTGAGTGGTGTATTCGCCATTGATGTTGATGCCGAGACCTTTCCATTCCAGGAGCTTAAAGGCGTTCTCCAGAGTAGTAATAAACAGTTTCGAAGATAGTACGTCTCCCTGTCTTACGCCTCTCTTCAAAGGGATCGCCTTGGAGCTCTCTTCCTGTACTCGAACTGACATAGTGGCGTTATTATACAAACACTTCAGCACTTCCATGTACCGATAGTCAATACGGCATCGTTGGAGAGACTCAAGCACAGCCCATGTCTCGACCGAATCAAAGGCTTATTACTATCTATATAAGTATGTATTTAAAAATATGTATATGTAGTATATCAGTCTCTGGCAGCCATATCACAAGCTTTGCTTAGTTTGGGGTCAGAGGCCGTGTGTTAGATGTCCCAAAATATTTATTTATTTACAATTACCCGTTTCCTCGAATCTCAACGTTATATCACCTAATTAGTGCCTGTAAACGAGCACTTTGGCATCATTCGGCATTGTAATCGGCATGCAGTCACCTTACGATTACGACTAACTAAGTAACTAAATAGCCTGTCCACTACGTAGCTAGGGCAGGGTTTTGGTCCGTACACTTTTTTGCACGATTGTGACTCTATAGATATTTGCTCGAAGGTAATGAATCATAAAATGAAAGTCGATGTTATGAATGAAAGGAAAAGATCAATGAAAGCATCCTACGCTGCTATTTGCCATCACAGACAAGATGTATTCGATCTAGACAGCCGGTATTAGCTCCACATTAACCTGTCCCCGACGAGTATTGGCATGAACGTACCGCGAACGGTGTCATACAAGAATATGCTAATTTATCTAATTTAATGTCTCGGGGTTTTTTGTACATTTTGATAACTAGTAATTCTGCGATTATTAGACTTCGCATTGATTTAACTTAATTTTTATAAACCGTTAATTGTCGCAAATTTTATTCAAATGTAAATACTTAAATAAATAAATAATCTTGCCAAATATTATAATCAAAATTGGTCAATAAATAGCGCTACATCAAATTTCTCCCTTTTTGAGGGAAATGCCTACCCCTTCAATTAAAAATCACTGAATAAAAAGAAGAGCCGTGGTGGTCTAGAGGTAGTGACACCCGCCTTACAATCGTGAGGTCGTGGGTTCAAATCCCTGGTCCCGTACCAATGAGTTCTTTGGAATTTATGTACGGAATTTCACACCATGGGCTTTTCGGTGAAGGAAAACATCGTGAGGCAACCTGCATACGTCCGTAGAAGAAATTCGATGGCGTATGTGAATCCACCAACCCGCACTGGGCCAGCGTGGTGGATATGGCCCAAACACCCTTCGTGGGTAGGCCTACGTCCTGCAGTGGACTATTAAAAAGGCTGGTACAGTACAGTACAGAATAAAAAGAACCAAAAATATATCGAACCCGTGTACCAAGTTTCGTCAAGATTCGTTGAGAAATTCAATTCTTTATTTGCTTAATAACATTACGGTTTCCACCAATACGTTATTTATTTTATTGTTAACACATACTTACCAAACATTTAGGTATACGGAAAATGTGACAGTGCTAATTTTACTCAAAATGTGACCATTAGAGGGGAATCAACATCCAGATAGATGAAAGTAAAACTGTGAAGGCAAAACTGAGACGCTGAGACGTGACTTCGTTCTTTCGGTCAACAAAGTGGACGATTTCCTTAGCAAAAGTTCATGTCGATTGCAATCATACAATAGAGCTTGTAATAATTAATGTACCTTGTAGAATAATAATTGCTTATTAGAACTTTTCGGCGATGATTTTGAATCTTTCAATTTTTGAGTTTTGTTTGATTTCTATTGTAAGTTACGATTTATTTTTTTGCACGCCTCATTATGGTTGGTAGTGGATGGATATGTATATCCTACTAATATTATAAACGCGAAAGTTTGTGAGGATGGATGGATGGATGGATGGATGGATGGATGGATGTATGGATGTTTGTTACCCTTTCATGCAAAAACTACTGAACGGATTGAGATGAAACTTTGCAATAATATAGCTTATATATCAGAATAACACATAGGCTATAAATTATAACGATATATTGCGTAAGCGGGCGAAGCCGCGGGTAAAAACTAGTATTGTATAATTTTAAGATCTTTTGTACCTACTATCATGCAAATAAATACTTTGACTTAGAAAGTAAGTTCGTATGGGCCGGGTGACTAGCCTTAGTGTCAGAGTTTATAGGCCGCCTGAAGGCCTTTGACATGACTAAACGGTTATAACAACCGGGACCTACAATTTAACGTGTCATCTGAGCCACGGTAACTCTCAGTTGGAAAATGCCATCCGCACCCATCCAAACACTGACCGTGCGGAACGTTGCTTCGGTAATAAAACTATTGACTGTTTCATTTTTGCATAACACCGAATGTCTTAACACATGCTCTAGTCTAGATGTCTAGATCAATTACGAATTTAGTTTTACTATACGCACGCTAGCGTAGATGTAAGACAATAAAATTATAGTGAAATGCTTTCGTTTCGATAGTATTGTTTCAGACTGTGGGACTTCTAAGGAAAAAAATATTAGGCGTTTTTGTACATTTTTGACCGACGAACCACCGGAGGAGGTATACAATTAGACGCGTATATTTTTTTTTTATGTATAACCACGCATAACTTTTTTCATAGTAGTCCGATTTCAATAATTCTTTTTTTATTGGAAAGAATATACTTCGAAATTGGTCCCATTTAAATTTTATCGAAATCGGCTGAGCCATTTTTGATAAATAAACAATAATGTGAAAAATGCTACATCGATCCTTGCGTAATATTTGCGATCTAGCGACGCGCCCCGGCTTCGCACAGGTGTATTATACATATAAACATTTCTCTTGAATTACTCTGTCTATTAAAACAAACTGCATCAAAATCCGTTGCGTAGTTTTAAAGATATAAGCATACATGGGGACAGACAGCAGGAAGCGACTTTGTTATGATTCTGTACACGGGTGAAGTCGGTCATGCTATTTTTTGCAAAAAATAATTATGCTAAGGGTAGTTTACTACTATTTCGGGATTGGTTCTTTACAAAAATTGTTTTGTATAATAATCTAGAAGGCCTCGTAGAGTAATGTCAACATTTGTGTAGGTAAAATGAAAAAACATGTTTCATTAGACATGTTTACTATCGCGGAAGACGTAGGTACATATCTACTCAGAATAAGGACTAAAGTAATCTATCATTTTTGGTATTCCAGCCTTCCTAAAGCCAGATCTTATTATTTTTAGTTAACCTTTACTGTCCCACTGTTGGGCAATCCTTTTTAAACCTCTCGATTTTGTCGTGCCATCGTGTTGGAGGACGGCCTCGGGGTCGACTGGACAGAGGAACCCACTCCGTTGAGACCTTTGCCCATCTGTCTGGGTGCATACGAGTCACGACGTGTCCCGCCCACTCCCATTTGAGCTTTGCAGATTTCAGTCTGACGTCGCTTATTTATTTATTTATTCATTTACTTCAGAGTCCATACATTCCCAATACAATTAAGAATTAAATAAAAATCTAAAACAAACATCCATTAGTCTAAATAATACATAATATAAACAAATCAATCCTATAAAATGTCAATCCAAATAAAAAAAAAAATAATTGATTATATACTACATGAATACAAATTAAAACAGAGCTGAAATATTTTTATGTACATGCTGCTGGACTGCATGGTTGACAAAAGGGCAGTCAAAACGATCGGCTATAACGCGTATAATGCTGCTGGTGCTGCTACGGATGCTTAGACCTTATAGCATCCAAAATAAAATTTTCATCACAACTATTCGAAAAGGACTACTTGGTTCGCCTTTAAGTGCGTCCAAAGGAGGTGTTTTCATAAGGAACTTTATAAGTGCGACGGAATTATCTTTGCCGCGCACTTTTTGAATTTAGAACAAGTAAGTGCGACGGAATGATCTATGCCGCGCACTTTTTGAATTTGGAAGTATTTGTAAAGTGTTCAGCGCCAAGAAAATGAATGAAAAGAATGTAAATATAAGTTTTCATTTGTTTTATTATTAGATGCCATTTAATTTCAATGTAGTTGTGACATTACGTTTTCTTAAATAATAATATTAAAATAAAATATGAAGCGCCTTATATTTTCTCATAGAGGTGATGAAAAGTAGAGTGTACCATTCGGGCGGTAAATATATTTTTGGCTCGAGCGACGTACTTTGAATCCCTCGCTACGTTCAGGGTTCTACTCTAGAATCCCTCACTTCGCTCTGGATTCAAAAAAGCGCCCTCGCCGTAAAAATATTATTTTGCTCCCATATGATACAGTCTACTATTAAAATCCGATTAGCAATACAGTACCTGAAATAGAACTAAACAACACATTTTTCCCGTGTATCAACATAATTACCCGACGAGGGCGGGGTCAGAAAGATTCTTTAATTGTACTTTTAAAACCTGCGAGTTGTTTTACGATCTGTAAAACGCAGCTGTACCTAAATACATCAACTGCGAACTAAAATACACACATAATCGACTTTTAGACTTGTTTATCCAGTTAACATTTAACTCTGAAATCACAAAACACTATAAGTAAAGAAGTGAAGTTACATACTTACAATTCGGGCTCGATTAACGCTAACATAGAAATCGCTCAAAATTTCAGTTCACAATTTCCCTTTAAATTACAGTATATTGGCGATTATGTTAGGTACAAAAACAATTTAAACAATTTTTTTATGTCGGTTCACAATTTCACCTTTAAATTACAGTGTATTGGCAATTACTTTTAAGCAAATGTATCAGGAAAATAAATTATACTAATTAATTTCAAGCGCAGTTCACAAAGTACGCTACGTGCCCACATAATAACGCGCGTCACTGAGCAAGTACGCGATACTCGACCTAAGATTACGTACCTACGTATGAAGCTTTTATAGGTCGCGTCACGTAAAAAAAACGCTGAAGTGTCAAGCTGCGCACAAGGGAATTTAACTCCTATTGCATACGCACAAGGAGTTAAATCTCCTAGCTGCAATTAAAGTTGCGTACTAGGAGATTTAGCTTCTATTACCTGTGCAATAGGAGCTAAATTCTAAAACAATATCTAAATGCGCAACAAAGTCTACTTGCTCAATTCTACACCGGACCTCAAGATACAGGCTTAGCCGAGTTTGAGGCCGGCCCCCTGGCAATTGTAACTAATGTATGTTTGTTGTGCTGGTAAATTATTTTGTATTTTTTTTGTTGTATTTAATTTCCTTGTGCGCAGATTGAAGCTCGTGTTCTTTTTAATGACGCGACCTGTACTTCTGTAGTCTCGTTGTTGTGTGATGAAATGTTTAACGTTCGATCAACTGGATTATCCATCAAGATCGAGTAACGGGTTGGATTAAAACAACTTTCCGACTCGGAGTGGGTTAAATCGGTACTAAATCAGCGCCATAAAAGTTTATTTGACCGCCGTTTTTATTATAAATTCATAAACAAAATTAAAATATAGAAAAGCGTTTGCAAAATGGATATGGACTTTTAATATTTATGTTTCTATGTAGATACTGAATTGGCTGAGTTAAACGGTACGGAAAAATAGTACCTATTAAAGGACCATAAGTTTGTACATATTGACAGTTGAGACAATAATGTCTATGCACACAATGTCGATATTTATTTTACGCAAAAAATTGCAAGGCCGACTTCCACCGAGTACAGAATTCCAATAGTTTGCACGAATCGATGTGACATCCATGTAGGTTATTGATGATTATAGACAATAGACAACAAAAATAAAATTAAACGAAACCACAAAGCAAACAACACAGCAAAACGAAATAAACAGAATAAACAATTAATCTTCAATATTTTACAATGTCATCCTAATTACTTAATTTTATTTTTGTCACCAACGATTTGTCAAAAACGGCTCAACCGACTTCGATGAAATTTAAATGGGACCACTTCAGAAGTATAACCATTCGATTTTTTTTTTAATCAGTTCATAATTTGACAAAAAATATCGAATATCGATGAACATACACAAAAAAAATACATACAGACTATGTATTTTTAGATACTATGTTCACCTCCTCCTTTTTGGATCTCAGTAATAAAAACTTGGACCGTTCTGTTTGTGATTGATGTTTATATTTGTCCACATCATAATTTTATAATGAAAGATTTTAACATAGTACATACATGAGTGTAACTTATAATACCTATACATCTCTATGCATAGCTATCTGCATACATATCTGGGTTTCAGTTTAAACGCGAACATTTTAGAACAATTTTAACCCGTACTACCTAGGTAATTCCCTGATAAAGGGCTGGTCAGCCGATTATGTTAAAATCAGACAAATATCTAAAACATAGCAAGTTTTGCGAGTAAGAACCAAATCAGCGAAAAACGAGTCGAGATATAAGAAGATTCCGTTTAAGATTCAAAATAAAATTCAACCTTACGACTTCTGATTTCTGTAATTGCGAATATTTTGCTGCAAGTTGTACAATTTTGATAATACATTAAGTTTGTACCTACGGTTACAGGTCTACTGTGTTTTACCGACTTCCAAAAAGGAGGAGGTACTATGTTCGTCTGTATGAATTTTATGTTGTGTATGTTCATCGACATTTTTGCCAATTGTGAATCGATCTACAAATTATTTTTAGTTCAAAAGGATATGCTCTCGAGGTGGTCCCATTTAAATTTAATCGAAATTGGCTGAGCCGTTTTTGATAAATCAACTATAATGTATAAGGATGTTACACCGTTTCGTGCAATCTATTCGAAGTCTGTAGACCGTGGAAGTCGGTGTTGCGATTTTTTTGCGAAAGATAATTATTACTAGTATTTATTCAGCAGCTAGTTAGGTAGATAGAACTATCTGGAAGATAAAACCGGGCCAGAAGCGATCGGAACAGGCGCCAGTTGTCTTGAGAATTTTAATCTGCACAGCAGCTGCGAAAACAAAACATCGTTGCTACGAAACAACTATTTTTGTTGCCAGAAACTCGTAGAGATACTACTGATTACTGAAATTGTGTTTGTGCCTGTTTTCACCAAAGAAAAGAATGTTACACTTAATCAACGTAATGATTGAATACCACATAACCGCCTTCTTCCCACAGCTTCGCCCGCATAATTTTGTATGTACCTACCTACTCTTACTTTCCCATAGAAACCTTTCATTTCTCCGCGATAACTTGTGATCTATGATATTCTTAGAACTTTAAGCTATATAAATAAATCAAGTCGTCCCTGCCTCTGTGTACGATGGTAATAGTGAAAACTGTAATTCAATGCGTTTTGTCCAAAGCCCTTGAACTTTTTGTAGCTTTGGAACTGCATACGAATTTGCAAGAATAGGTACTGAACACAGTTTATCTATTCAACGTGCATTTCAAATTTTAATTACCTATGGATTCGAGCTCTGAAATGTATCTGTATTTGAAATTTTATGTTTGGCCTCTAAGCCAATCAGTAGTATATACAGGGTTATTTCTAATCAATTAACATTCTTTTAGGGGCTTATTCTGTACATCAAAACTAACAACTTCTGTTCTGCGACTTCCGTAATAATTAAAAATAAAATATGTTCCATAGAAAAATAACATTCACCCGCGACCGTAGTGTATGGAACAGCTGATATTTTTTGAGTTTTGACAAAAGTCGCAGAACAAAAGTTGTTAGTTTTGATGTACAAAATCAGCCCCTAAAAAGAATGCTAATTGATTAGAAATAACCCTGTATATAGGTAGGCCGTCAAACTTCTTGATGTCTATAAACACAACGCGAGTCATTTCGCAGTAGAAAATTCGTTATATCAGTAGCACGAGAAGTACTGTGCACTTCTGTGTAGCTAACTCCGCAGATGTCAAGAAGCTTGATTTGGTCTATACCAGGAATCATATAGGCATGATTCCGAACTCCGCTGCAGGCAGCAGCAGCAGGCAGCAGTGCTGCCGCAGCACTACTTTTCTTCATACTGCTGCCGCGACAATGCTGCTTAGCTCGGAATGTAATCTCATCTAAGCTCATAGAGATTATATGGGTACCAGTAGATAGTGCTGCGGGAGCACTGCTGCACTGTTGCTGCTACCTGCAGCGGAGTTCGGAATCATACCTTTAAAATCAAGTCTGAATCGAAGGTCAGAAAAATTCAAAGTTGTATCTAGACTACAAAGTTTTCTCTTACTCTCGAGCACGAGTAGGTAGGTAGGTACGAGTAGCTTTTTTTTCGTGAAGTCAATCTTAAGCTGACTCAAATTCAATCTTGCTATTTAGACTATCTAAACTTTGATCTAGCTCTTTCACTAGAGAAATGGATTTTGTCATTGCTTAAAATTCTCCACAATGAATGAACAGAAGATTTCTGCTGTTCTGTGAATGAATACACCTCACTCAAATCCAGCTCTTTTTTGTCTTCTTAGTCATCATTACCATAATCAATCATCCACGACCACGTCCACTGTTAGGTAACTGTAAAACTTAATTAGATAGGTAATATATATAAAAAAAAAAACCTACTTAAGCTTAATATTATTTAAATCAAATTTCTTGTATCTAAAAAAGCTAAGCGCCATCTATTATCGAGTAGCCCAACTACAGTAAAAAGCTCTATAAATCAAAACTGTTAGATCAGCGCCATCTATTCGATACTGCGTAAAGCTACGAACTAATATTCGAACCCTACTGAAAACACTTTGATACAGTGAAAGCTCAACGTGATATATTTACTCTGCCAACGTGAACTTGGGGAGTACGAAAATAGTTTCAGTTTGACATATGAACGAAAGAAAACATGTAGTTTTTTTTATTTTGAACGTCTTTACCGTACATATTTAGGGTTTAAGTGCGTTTTAGATGACTATCAACATGGATTCAGGGTAATTATGACCACAGGCTTCTGCTTAAAGTGTTGCCATTTAAAATCTCAAGGCGTTTTGCTAAAATCGAATGTTTTGGTTTGGCATAACCTTATCCCTTTGTTTTTTAGTAGTTTGGAACTATGTCAATGTTAAGTTCACTGTTTTCACTAATAGAATACTTTTTACCGTTATTTAAGTACTTACCTTTACTAGATTCCAGATTTACTTCAGGACTCTTTAGTCTGTTTCATATTTTTATGATTGTGATGATTATCCCATGTTTTATGGTTGAATAGTTCTTAAATATTGTAGACGAGGTCGTAGGTACACCTACACCGTAAAGCATTATCGACTTTTTATAACACGTCGGAAATAACTTTTTCTGTACCTTTCATTTCAACAAGTCATTATATTTCATACTTATTGCCTTTGTGGCGGAGATGTAAATGAAGTGAATCGTGTTATTTTATTTTCATAACACAGAATTACAGTATGTTGTTTCACAAAATTGTTATACAGTAATGAACTCTAGTTTCGCTATTCATCCATCCATATATTAGCCATATCTGCTGGATATAGGCCTCCCTTATAAATTTCCAACTAGCTCGGTTGAAAGCGGAATTTTTCTATGGTATATCTCTATGATGTAATATCATCATCATTAAAATTATCTCCCTTACGGAATCCACAGGACACAGTCCTGCCCTATGGATTTCCAATAAGACCAGTTTGAAGCTTGATTACATACCTACAGCGTGTTCCATCCGCGAGTCCGTACTGTTGGGAGTAGGTATATATAGTCCATTATATCAGTCTCTGGTAACCATATCACGCGTTTTGCTTAGTTTGGGGTCAGAGATCGTGTCTAAGAAGTCCCCTAACATATTTTTTTTTTATTGCAGAGGCAGCGCCAGTAGGCTGGGCGAGAGTCGCGATCCGCACTGGTACATTGACTCTGTTTACGCCTCCTCCCTCAAGGTCTCCCTTCGTCTACCCACCAGGCAGTTCCTAGAAGGTCAGTGGAGTTTTCAAAATATTCACATTATAGATACATATACGTCGACGAGTTAAATCTCCTTGCTGCAGTTAAATCTGCGTACTAGGAGATTTAACTCCTATCGAAAGTGCAATAGGAGTTAAATTTCCTTGTACGCAGCTTGAAGCTTCAGCGTTCTGTTTACATGACGCGACCTGTACAGAGTTATTTAGAAAGGGTGTAGGTATAATTACGAGTATGAACAACGTTGACTTACCTACAAAGGTTAAGGTTATTTGGAGTTTTATTAGGTTTATTTGTAATTTCTGAAAAAAATATCAGCGGTCTCGTAAAAACCAGAACAGATTTTTTTTTTGGTGTTGGTTAACCAAGAAAAAAAAGCATAAAGTTGTCCATAATGACAATGTGAATAGCTCCTTTTTAGCTTAGTGCACCAACACCCTTTCTAAATAGCTCTCTATAAGAGCTTTGGTGCCAGATATTACTAAGGTAGGTACTAACCTACCTTAGTGGGTGGCTGCTATCAACAGCCTCACAATATACAATAGTGCGTGTGATCCCTTGAAAAAAAAAAACAACATATGTGATAGACGATTAATCTTTTTAAACTTTATGTTTAATCACGAAAGTTATACGTAGTCATTTGAACGTGATTTGTTCTTTTCAAAATATCACGGTCCAAATAAATGGATCACATCATATCATCAGTTTTATTTTAGGCAAATAATTTAAAAATATCAGGATTCTGTTAGGACTTGTTATCTTTTTACCTATCATGTATTTTATTACAAAAATGGCTTACAGACTTCTACCACCCTTGGCTTCGGCAAAGTGATCTCAAGCGATTCATAATGGGTATGCAGAATTTATCCCAAAGTGACTCACTATGTCCTGTGTAAACTTACAACATGTCGGTTTTATACCTTGTGTATCGTCCTTATATGTGAGAATGTGATGTGGCTAAGGCTGAAGCAAGGATAATAAAAAAAATAAAAAGCTAGAACGTCGCATTTTCAGCTTTGAAAATAGCGCCATCTGTTGCTTTCTCTTGAAACTAAATAGTCAGTAAGCTAGCTTACAGCTAGTTTAATGCAACGCAACGGTGTGATAGTTCGAATAGTTTTCGCTAGGTGGCGCTGAATTTAAAAAGCATGATGCAGGCTAGTTATTGCATATTACGGCAGAGGGAGCTTGTATCAGATAATTTCAGCATTTTCAGTCGAAGTGATTCACGCACGCATGATATTTTTATTTTTATGCACCTATTTCTAATACATCTAATAATATTTTAATGTGTAGTTTTAAGTTTGTTTTTATATATTTTCGAGGTGACAAATACGAATGTATCAGTTACCAACCTACCCGAGGACATAAATCAGTTGTTTCTGGGAGAATCTGGATAATTTTCAGCGAATCACTTTTATAAAATCACGAGATGAAAACTGGTCGTCAACTGTAACTCAGCGATGTGTTCAGTTTTTCATGATATACCTACCTATTTTTCTATTTAAATGATCTACCTATAGATGTCTAACATTGTCTGTGGGTTTACTATTGTAAGCAGTGAGATTAATTGTAAGTAACTATTTTTTTTTCTTCTTTTCCCATTTGGGGCATTTGCCTTCGCGCGATCGGCGCATTTTCCATATTCAGTAAGTAACTATGCATTTTAAACT
Organism: Hypomecis punctinalis; assembly: GCA_949316475.1. NCBI lineage: Eukaryota > Metazoa > Arthropoda > Insecta > Lepidoptera > Geometridae > Hypomecis > Hypomecis punctinalis. Next base: position 13,405,674 of record OX438819.1, on the reverse strand, counting down.
CTTACATTTTTTCATAGAACAAAAGCTTGGGTATGATAGAGTTGATCTTTATGGATAGAGTAAAAATACCAAACCAAGACTAGATTATGCTAAGAGATATAAACATTTTTGGTACCTACTAGGGCATGCAACCCGGTTAACCGAAAACCGAAAAAACCGGATAACCGACCGCATTAGAAACTCGGTTTTTTCTAGTTATAAAACCGGTTTATTCGGGTTTTTCGGTTTTTCTACGATTTTTTTAAATTCCAATATATTAACTTTCTCCTTCGCAATAAAATACATTATTGTCATCTAGTTGCTCTAACTTACAGAGAAATAATAAGCTATACTAGCCAAGTGAACGAAGACACTTTTTCCATGTATAAAATTACATCTAATGTCGTATACGTGCTAAGCTAAGGATGAAATTCAAGTGCGAAGGTTCTCACTCTCTCTCTCTCTCTCTCTAGCTTTACCTAATGAATTAGTGAGTATCGTGATATAGTCAGAGCGCCGTAGCGTTATAAGCGTAATAGGACGCGTTTTGTCTCGTCTTGACCGAAATGCTATCGACCGCCGCCATTTTGTTTCGTTACATTAGTCCGGCAGTCTCTGCTAAGCTAAGAAGTAAAACTAAGCGTGGTATATTTTGTACGTTTGTTTAATATTTGTATATTATACATAAAAAAAGCTCGATTGTTGAAATTAACAAACAAAAGAAATATAAATAATGACTATTATATCATTAAAATCATAAAACATCGCATATCAGGAAGACTAGACATGGAACAACCCGAGCAAGCTGATTTTCGTCGCGGGCTATAAGCTAAGGATGAAATTCAAGTGCGAAGGTTCTCACTCTCTCTCTCTCTCTCTCTCTCTCTCTCTCTAGCTTTACCTAATGAATTAGTGAGTATCGTGATATAGTCAGAGCGCCGTAGCGTTATAAGCGTAATAGGACGCGTTTTGTCTCGTCTTGACCGAAATGCTATCGACCGCCGCTATTTTGTTTCGTTACATTAGTCCGGCAGTCTCTGCTAAGCTAAGAAGTAAAACTAAGCGTGGTATATTTTGTACGTTTGTCTAATATTTGTATATTATACATAAAAAAAGCTCGATTGTTGAAATTAACAAACAAAAGAAATATAAATAATGACTATTATATCATTAAAATCATAAAACATCGCATATCAGGAAGACAAGACATGGAACAACCCGAGCAAGCTGATTTTCGTCGCGGGCTATAAGCTAAGGATGAAATTCAAGTGCGAAGGTTCTCACTCTCTCTCTCTCTCTCTAGCTTTACCTAATGAATTAGTGAGTATCGTAATATAGTCAGAGCGCCGTAGCGTTATAAGCGTAATAGGACGCGTTTTGTCTCATCTTGACCGAAATGCTATCGACCGCCGCCATTTTGTTTCGTTACATTAGTCCGGCAGTCTCTGCTAAGCTAAGAAGTAAAACTAAGCGTGGTATATTTTGTACGTTTGTCTAATATTTGTATATTATACATAAAAAAAGCTCGATTGTTGAAATTAACAAACAAAAGAAATATAAATAATGACTATTATATCATTAAAATCATAAAACATCGCATATCAGGAAGACTAGACATGGAACAACCCGAGCAAGCTGATTTTCGTCGCGGGCTATAAACTAAGGATGAAATTCAAGTGCGAAAGTTCTCACTCTCTCTCTCTCTCTCTCTCTCTCTAGCTTTACCTAATGAATTAGTGAGTATCGTGATATAGTCAGAGCGCCGTAGCGTTATAAGCGTAATAGGACGCGTTTTGTCTCGTCTTGACCGAAATGCTATCGAACGCCGCCATTTTGTTTCGTTTCATTAGTCCGGCAGTCTCTGCTAAGCTAAGTAGTAAAACTAAGCGTGGTATATTTTGTACGGTTGTCTAATATTTGTAAATTATACATAAAAGAAAGCTTGATTGTTGAAATTAACAAACAAAAGAAATATAAATAATTTCTATTATATCATCAAAATCATATAACATCGCATATCAGGAAGACTAGACGTGGAACAACCCGAACAAGCTGATTTTCGTCGCGGGCTATACACTACAGACTGTAGCGACTAACTTCGCTACATCGTCGCCGCGCCTCAGCTAATCAGAAGCCGAAGTCTGCATCGCGCAAACGAAATATTCAGCGACGGCCGAACCATATCAAGTACATAATGATACACTATCGGATAGCTATCCCCGGGCACAACACCTCGCCCGCTGTTATCATCATCATCTCGACATGGACAACCACAAAATCCATAAGACCATCTCCTCGCAATCCATCAGATTATAGTAAAACAGAGAATATAACATTCCTTTATATCTTGCCTTTGTTGACTATACCTAAACTATTTTTCGCAAAAAATGTCATGATCGACTTCAGCCGTGTATAGAATTTGCGAATATTTCGAACGTCTCGAAGTAACATTTTTCACAATATTGTTGATTTATCAAAAATGGCTCAGCCTATTTCGATAAAACTTAAATGGGACCAATTTTTCGAGTGTACTCTTTCCAATAAAAAATAATTATCGAAATACTACGTAAAAAGTTATGCGTGGTTATACACAACATATATTTATTTATTTATTTGTTTATAGGCGAGCAGTGTATACTGATGTGCCTATATCAAGCAGAATCAAATAAAATTAGTATTTATCTGTTAAAGAAATTTTTTCCTTCTTTATCCAAAGGTCCAGTCTATTCTTAAATGTGTTTATAGTTCTTGCTAAGATTACATTCTCAGGCAACCTATTCCAGTTGTAGACAACTCTATTGCATAGGATGTGGTGTGCAGTGTTGGTTTGTGATGGTGTAGGCTGCAAGATAAATTTATGGCGTCTGCTATCCCGCATATTTTCGTTTAAGGTGAACATTTCGTGAATATGCGGAAGATTATAAAAGCCATTGAGGATCTTGAAGGTCTCAATTAGGTCTCCACGCATTCGTCGTTCTTCGAGGGTCGTGAGACGAAGAGCTTTTAGCCTATCTTCATAGGTTTTGCGGCGCAGAGCATATGGAATCCTGGTGGCTTTTCTTTGTGCACTTTCAAGCAAATCAATATCCTTCTTAAAGTAAGGACTCCACACCTGGAACCCATACTCTAGCAGAGGCCTTATATAGGTTTTGTAAATCTTAATAAAAACATCCATTGTTACTGTCTGAAAGGACTTACGTATGATATAAATAAATGAGTTAGCCCGTTTAACTATCATAGATATATGCTCTTCCCATTTTAAATCTTCAGTAATGATGACTCCCAAATCCCTCTGTTGGCCTACCGATGCTAAAGCTACTCCATCAAGTGTGTATGTCGCTCTAGGGTTGGTCCTACCAAGATGTAACACACTACATTTGGTAGTATTCAACTTTATAATCCAGTCCCTGGTCCAGTTCTGAATGCGGTCTAGATCTTTTTGAAGTTCTCCAGACTTTATCAATGCATTAGCAAAAAACTTCCCATCATCTGCGAAAAAAGCTGACTGACATTCTATGAGCTCTATCAGATCAGTTATGAAGATTCCAAACAGCTGAGGAGCGGACACAGAACCCTGGGGGACACCGCTGGAAACCATTTTCCGTTCCGATAGTGAGTTTCCCACTCGAACCTGAAATGTTCTACCCGATAAGAAGCTCCGGTACCACTGAAGCAACTTACCACGCAACCCATGATGTTCTAGCTTAAACAACAAGCGCTGATGAGGTACTTTGTCAAATGCACGTTCAAAATCGAGGTATGCTGTATCAACAGGTTCTTTCTTGTCAACTTGTACACTCCAGGCATGAACACATGTCAATAAGTTAGTGACAGTTGACCTTTTTTCAATAAAACCATGTTGCTTAGCTGAGATCACACAATTTCTATTTAAAAATTGTGCTACTCTCTCACTTATGATCCTTTCCATAATCTTCACCACAATGCTAGTGAGACTAATGGGCCGGAAGTTTTCCGGTTTAGTTTTGTCACCTTTCTTAAAAATTGGAGTCACTATCGCATGCTTCCAGTCTTGAGGCAAGCATCCAGCTTCAAAGGAAGTGTTCATTAATTCTGCTAAGACTGGAGCAATAGTATTAACACAATTTTTAAGTATGCAGACTGGAAGTTGATCTGGCCCGGGGGACGACTGGATATTCAAGTTCGCAATTACTTTCTTTACATCACTTTCAGTGAAAGAAATGTCACACAAACTTTCCTCTACACGGGGAGCTGCAATAGTCATAATGTTTTGATTAAGTGCTGGTTCTACTGAATATGCTTTTTCGAACTCAACTGCAAAAACCTCAGCAATATCACATGGTTTAGTTACTAAGTCTCCATTGTGGTTTCTAATTGCTGGTGGAATACTGACAGTAGAGGTAGTACAGTGTCGCAGGTATGAATAAAAAGCCTTATCACCATAGTCAAGGATTCTGGCCTCATAAACACTCCTCTGCTTCCTGGACAAGGCAACACACCTATTATTTACCTCACGAAACTTCTTATAATCCTCTTCATCCTTAGATATTCTGTACCTGTCCCATAAGATTTTCTTTTCCGAAATTAACTCAAGAACACTGTCATCAATCCATGGTTTATTATTTAATGGTTTACATCTTACTTGCCGTAAAGGCGCATGTTCGTTTGTAGTAACATTAATAGCACTCAAGATACCATCCCATAATTGTTCAGGATCATCAGTCTCGCTTACCGCTTGTAAGGTCTTAAACAAATCAGAATTGTAACTGTCATAATTTATGCACTGGTAGTTCCGCCTAAATTTGGGTGATGTCCTTTCCTTTTGCATTAGACACTGAATAGTAAATTCTAAGACACAATGGTCACTTTTTCCTATGGGTGGTTTATGGACTACTTCCGTAATTAGTGTTTCATCATTGACCATAATAAGATCCAATAAGGAAGGTGCCTGGTTTAATTGGTAACGTGTAGGAGTGTTTACAAGCTGATGCAAATTGCTGTTTAGATACATATTAATAAACATATTTTCTGGTTTCACATTCGCATCTCCAGACTGCTGCTGATCAGTGGTAACTGGCCACTTTAAATTAGTGTAGTTGAAGTCACCGGCTATCACTATAGTGTTGTTTTCAGATGCTGTTAAGAGATTTTCCATCAGTTTAGTATCACGTGATCTCCATGCCGTCTCTTCCTTGTCGTCAGGTCGATATACCCCCACTACCAAGAAATGATGCCTACCAAACTGAATGTCCAGATAGAGCGCTTCTACATCCTCACACATATATCTCTGATTACGTTTAGCTATGATCGGCACACCATCCAAGTGATTCCTGACATATATTGCTACTCCTCCAGCTCTAGTTTTCCCCTCAGATTTCTTCTTTTTGTGACTTCGGTCTAATCTAAACAGCGAGTAGCCAGGAATATTGTATGTGCTATTACGGTCACTACTGTTCAACCAAGTTTCCGTGATTACTACTATCGAGGGATTCCGAGCATTGACACATTGCAGGAAAAGGTCGAATTTAGATCGTATAGAGAAAAGATTTGTGTACATGAAAGTAAGGTCGCTATAAGGGTCTCTGCGAGAGTCTAGTTTTTTGGTACAATCTTAGGAATTCCTTTTATGTACCTTATGGTGAGATTGGTTTCACCCTTTTCAATACGATTTTTAAGGATCTCGCGTAATTTATTAAGCTCTTCTCTTTGTTTGGGAGTTTTATCATCATAAATTCTTACCTCCTTGCTAGCCTTACTCTTATTCTTGAGAATCCGGACAGCATCCTCACGAGTTTTGAAAACAATTTTCAGCGGCCGTTGCTTTCCCGGTTCTCGGCGACCAAGGCGCTGCACCGACGTAACTTTAGACGAGTAGTCCTCGCCACCGTTAACGTCCATGAGGACCTTATTCACGACCTTTTCATCGTAACGTTTCCGGTCCGTGCCAGTGTCGGAACTGCTTTCCTTGATGCCCACCAGGATCACATTGTTGGCTCTGCGCTCGCGCTCCACAAGTTCTTCTACAATTGCATTCGTGCTGAGAGGCGACGACTCGGGTGTTGATGCCGCTACCGCTGCCGGCGGCTGCGCATCATTCCGATCCGCATTATTCGTCCGAGACAGGAGCTCTTTCACTTCATCTAGCTCTTTTCTCAGCCCGTCGTAAGATTTAATGAGCTTGGGCACTTGAAACAAGGCCTCTCTACACGGGTCACACAAATACAGAAGCGTGCGTTTGCCCTTCAAACCCATGACGCGCGCCTCACTGCTTGTTAGATTACTGCATTGAATGCAGATGAATCGCTTACAACCATCACACTGCACCACGGAATCATCCGCAAAATCATTTTCGCACGCGAAACACTTCATTTTAACTAAACAAATTCAAATTATCAAGAAAAACGAAAAAAAAAATGGACGCAATTTCAACTCGTATTTACGAGTAATCGAAGCTGAATTTTGAAAGAACTACACTGTTTACAGAGTAATTGATAGTTAATAAACAAGAATAACACGCTTTTAACATCTATCGAAGGTAGGAGACGAAAAAACAATATAAATATACATATATATATACTTGGTTGCCTGGAAGAAATCGCTTAAAGCGATAAGGCCGCCAGTTAGAAACCTATAAATTGTACTGTTTTGTCCCTGTAATTTGTTTTTTATGTAATGTGGTTGTCTAATAAAGTGTTATTGTTTGTTGTTTGTTTGTTTGTTTGTATATACGCGTCGGATTTAGTACCTCCTCCGTTTCGTCGATCAAAAAGCATTCGATAGCATCACACACGTTAATCTTCTCCGCCTCATCTATTTTCAAAGTACTGCTTCAATAAAATTACAATCTTCTGGTCTATCATTTGCAATAGAGAAATGTATTAAGCAGGGAGACCCACTGTCCCCGAAAATCGTCGGCGTCCTCGAAGAAGTTTTCGGAAAGCTGGCGGCAAGCTGGGAAGGAATTGGTATTGATGTCGATGAAAAAAGGTTAACTAACCTTCATTTTGCTGACGATATCGTTAACTTCTCTTCCTCAGCAAGAGAACAACAATCAATGCTACAAAACCTAACCACTGCAAGCCTCGAGGTTGGATTGCAGATGAACATGACCAAGACCAAGGTGATGACCAATGGCATCAAAAGTCGAGTAACTGTCCATGACGAAGACATATACGTTCACGATTACATCGATCTTGGCCAAATGGTCACCTTCCAGGCAAGACAAGACCAAGAAGAACATAGAACGCCTGGAAAAGCTATTGGGCCATGAAAGAGCATATTATGAAGATACACCTTCCGATCACTCTAAAACGCAAGACCATACATCCGATATATCCATATATCCGATACTTCCGATCACACTAAAACGCAAGACAATGGCATACCATACTGGTTAAAACATGGCGATCTTTGTATTTATTGACTACAACACATGAAAATTGTAACACCCGTGTTTTTCGAAATAAATGATTTGAATTGAATTGAATTGTAGATATGGACTTATGTATACTTCTCATTTTGACTTATGGTGTACAAACATGGTCTTTGACTAAGGTCTAAAAGTCCAAACTCAAGGTTTGCCAAAGAGCGATGGAGCACAGTATTCTCGGTGACCGGCTAATAGACCGAGTACGAAACACCGAACTGCGTTCCAGAACTAAAATCAAAGATGTAGCTTTCGCAGCCGCTAAACTGAAGTCGCAGTGGGCCGGGTAAGTCAGTCGCATGCCAGAAGTGCTAAAATCACCCCCGAATGGAGTCCCAACTCGGTGCGGCTTCGTGGCATACTCTCTACATAGCGCGATGAACTGAATACATTTAATCCAAATTGGCAGGCATCAGCACAAGACCGACGAAACTGGAAATCTCGAGGGGAGGCCTTTGCCCAACACTGGGACAGTACAGACAGGCTGATAAACAAATAAACAAACCATTATTTTTAGTATTTTCCTTTACTCACTAAAAAAACCCGAAAAACTCGAAAAAATCGATTTACCCGGTTTTTATATCAAAAACCGAAAAACTCGGTATTCCAAAACCATCCGGTTTTTGCATGCCCTAGTACCTACTAGGTCTAAGAGCAGAATCTTGATTTAGGTATCTTGCGGAAAGGTTTAGCAGAACGTGGTTTCCACATAAAAGAACATAGGAAAGTGTTTTTATATTTGACTAGTTTTGGCCGAAGCTCCGCCCGCGTGGTATTTTGACGTTTGTGCTATCCCACAGGAACCTTTTATTTTTCGGGATAAAAAGTAGCATGTCACTTTCCGGCCTTTGAACTATATCCATGCCAAAATCAAGTCAATCCGTTGCTCCGTTGCTGCGTGAAAGAGGAACAAACCAAACTTTTCGGATTTATAATTTTAGTATGATTTCTAAACCAGTGCATTCCAATGCCGGCTTTAATTTTTCCAATTGCAATCCAGCGCTGGATTCAAACGCTGGACTGGAACAATGTAAATCGACCATCAGTTGTGCTGTATGGAGATTCATTTCAAAACTGCAACACTCACAAAGCAACAAACATCACACCCGCGTGCTGCCGAAACCGTCAGCCGTCGTCTTATTTATGCTGATTAAAAAAATAGTAAATATAACTTATCACCTCGCCGCGACGGACCATTAAGGCGCCTTCCGTTTCGCATAAAGTTTGACGACGTATTATATTTATAACTGCTTCATGTACAATGCTGGCGGCTCTATAACCTCGCCACTTGGTGTTAAAAACCACGTATTTACCGGTTAGGCAGTTATAACTGAGAGGACGTTTGGTTTTATAACATCCCTAAATAACATCACATTGTTAAAATCACAATCATCATATTATCAGCGTAGTTTGACTAGGTGTTTGTCAGCGATCACCGAAATTAAGCAACGTTCCGCACGGTCAGTATTTGGATGGGTGACCGCGGGTGGCATTTCCAACTGAGCGCTACCGCTGCTCGGATGACACGTTAAATTATAGGTCCTGGTTGTTTTAAACGTTTAGAAACGTCAGAGGCCTTCAGGCGGCCTAAAAACTCTGACACCAAGGCTACCCGGCCTATACGAACTTACTTTATCATAATATTATTACCTATGTAATTGCAAAAACATTTCCTCGAACGATTTCTTTGCCAGAAAATCTCAAAGTATACTAGAATAACATAAACAATTTTTACTCGCTGCGCTCACGCAATACTTTTGTAAATCCTTGCTGGGTTCGTTTATTTTTCACTTTGCTCATGCCTTGCAATTATTAAGTTATCACCTGAGATTCGGTTCCGTAAAAGAATCAAAGATAGCCCACCGGATTGTCAAGGTAAAGTGTTAGGTAGTACAGAAGCACCCTTCCCGTAGCCCGAAGACCTTAACTTAATTGAACATAATGTAGATAAATAAATAATACATTAGCCTTAGTGGCTAAGGTCTTTATTAAAGTTGTAGGTATTCAATTTTGTATTTAACACTTTTTGCTATATAGCATAAATACATGAAATGAAGGACCTTCTTTCAGCAGTAGTTGTTCTACGACCACAGACTTATCATACTTTCTACACACCGTTAGCTTTTCAGTGAAGGAAAACATCGTAAGGCTACCTGTATATGTTCGGAGAATATGTTCAATGTAGTATGTGAATCCACTGACCCGCTATGAGCCAGCGTGGTGGATATGGAGCAAACACCCTTCGTGGGTAAGTCTAAGTCCTGCAGTGGACTTTTAAAAAGGCTGGTACAGTACAGTATACTTTCTACAGAGATATAGTTTAATCGCGATGTTTGTCCTCAAACTCATAATTGGAATTTGAATCCCACTCTACGACATCCGAACCAACCACGTCAACCATTGAGCCATCATCGTAACTATGTAAAAACTAGCCACCTGTTCCCATATAACATATCAGAACTGCGTCACTTTTATAATAAATATATTCATGCGCGTAAATAATGATAACTCGCTCGTTTTTGTGGCAACTGTATTTCGGTAGGGTCACCTCCTGAATGTTTTGCATTCCGGAGATTAGCAGTATATTAATATGTTTTTAAATGGTTATATATGTATAAGGAATCATATTAATGTAAATCTTTATAATGGTCTATTTTGTGGGCAAAGGAAAATTACATTACGGAAATGAATGCGTTCCACAGATGTGATGATAGAACTTTACCAGTCTGTTTTTAGCATCGACTTGTCATTTTTTACTGAACGCTTTTCGCAAACATAACGTAGAACAAATTGTTAAAAAAGTATGAAGACTTATGTGTCCTGTAGTGGGTTAAAGTAATCTGGTACACAGTATACCAACACGTTAGTTCCACTAGTAGAACTAATACTAAAACTTACGGGAATGACCTTATTTTCATGTATTGAAATGATTTTATGCAGCAAAATTGTTGTCCCTTATCGAACGTAGATCTGTTCTTATTCTCTTAAAGAAGAAGAAATTACCTAGTTAACTTCATCATATATTACTTTATAAACATATTTAGTTCTAGACTCTTGTTGGTGAGTCTTGACAGTCATATCCACCACATTTTTCTCCTAGTGTTTTGACTTCGCTGTACAACGCGTCGTTCTTAGTTTTAGTCGCTTGTAGTTTCATCTGCTTTCTTTTTAATTTGATCTAGGTATTCTGCCAGTTCTCTTCTTTTTTTCTCTTTTCTTTTCTATTATGGTTTTTCATTCGATAAATAATCAAATAGTAAAATGTGGCCAAACTTAGATTACAGAATTAGGGATAAGCATCTTGTGTCTTCTATTTTCTGTTTTTTAATTCTTATATTTAATCTAAAATTTCGTGACCTTTTTCTATGATTTCAAACCTAGATTGGTCAAATAAACTATTGTCTTTTTTCAGAGTTTCTTCTAAATATAGTTTTCATTACATCGACATTTTATTTGATAAATGACTAACAAAAAATATCGTCATCTTAAAACTTAACTATAAACCATTTTCCCTGCGTAGGCATCCATGAGTCAGTGGTATTAAAAATAAGTAGCACTGATGTACTTACTAGACATACGTAGTTGGTTACCCAGTCACATCTAGGGTTGGCACGATATGACGGCACTTTTGATTTAATTCCATTTAGGAATATTTTTGTCCGACATATCTCAGTGCCTCAAGTCGAGAGTTTACGACGGTTGTGTGTTGCCAGTGATAACATATATATGGAACTTGGTCTTTCATTGTGGGTTCAGTAGGTAACCCTAAAATAGGTCAACATGCTATCGATGTCATTAAATAGTAGGATCGCGCTGGATGCAAGTCGCTTCCAACCGATCTCTTTAGAGAACCTCCCCGGCTTATGTCTGTTAGTGGATGTTCTATGGCTGGATGATTCCAGAACTTTGCCACCTCTTCGACAGTCAATCCTGCGTGTTGTTCTGCCCACTGTCACTTCAACTTGCTAATCCTAGTCTAGTGACTATGTCATCTGGTGCGTATTTTTTATACAAAATAGGGCTACATTTAGCCACCAACTCGCCCGATGAAAAGCGAAATTGTAGCCGAAAATGGAGTATGTAGACCTAAAAGATGACTATTCTCTTGACTTGAAGATATCCAAATTGTAATTGTCAGGAAACAATTACGGAGGCAGGGCATTCCAATCCCTGGCGGTCCGCAATATGAAGGAAGAAGCGGTGTTATGGCGAATATGATGCTTTGGCTAAAAAAATAAGTAAGTTCGTAAAGACCGGGTGGCTAGCCCTGGCGTCAGAGTTTTTAAGCCGCCTGAAAGCCTCGGACATGGCTACGGTTTAAACAACCGGTGCTTACAGCTAGCAGCCTAAGCTCACATAAAGTGGCGTGTTGATTACATAAATTGACTGCCTCGGTGGCTCAGTGGTTAGTGACCCTAACTTCTGGATCAAAGAGGCGTGGGTTCGATCTCCACCCAGGGCAAATATTTATGTGATGAACATAAGTGTTTGCTCTGTGTCTGGGTGTTTTTTAGTTACTATCTATATACGTATGTATTTAAAAATAAGTATATGTAGTATATCAGTCTCTGGCAGCCATATCACAAGCTTTGCTTAGTTTGGGGTCAGAGGCCGTGTGTAAGATGTCCCAAAATATTTATTTATTTATAATAATTTATTATGCGCATCTTGTAGCTAACTTCACTTCCGCCGACTAGTATGATTCGTATATAACCCCACTAATGTCAACCCTGGGTATTACCCGGCGAACACGCCCAGAAATACACCGTCGACAGATTTTATACGAATATCAGAATAAATCGGGCGTTGCGTGAAATTACGCGTTTTTATGTATCAGTGCTATATTTTAGTCTTGTGACTTAGTCGAAGGTCATCATAAATATCATAATAATATTTTTATGCAGATCCGCGACGCTAGCTGCAGTCTAATGAAAGTTAAGTTTGAACTGGGAAAAACATTTATATTTGTAGCACTTTGGATATTATAAATCAGGGAGTTTTGAATGGGGAATTTTCAGGAAAGTTTACGAGGTCTTAAATGACATGTATTCATATTCAACTGTCTCGTTATCCCAGTGGTTAGTGATTCCAAGACCAAAGAGGCGTGGGTTCTATTCTTGCCCTGGATGGGAGCAGCATTTATGTGATGAGCATAGGTGTTCACTCTATGTCAGTCAGTCACACACCATGCCAGATGGTGTCTGATTATTAACTTTAGGTAATATCAAATTCAATGGTTATTTCTAACCAATTAGCATCCTTCTAGGAGCGTATTCTGTATATCAAAACTGACAACTTTTGTTCTGCGGCTTTTGTCAAAACTCAAAAAAAAATCGTTCTTCCATAGAAAAATATCGTTCACCCGCGACAAAAAGTATGGAAAAGTTGTTTTTTTTTGAGTTTTGATAAAAGTCGCAGAACAAAAATTGTTAGTTTTGATGAACAGAATAAGCCCCTAAGAGGATGCTAATTTATTAACAATAACCCTGTATACTATATCCTAAAATATTTTCGTACAAAATTTTGACAAGACGCGACCATAATGTGGTTTTTATCATCCCAAATCAGATCATTCATCAACCAGATCAGTCAGATCGCATGTAGAGCTGTGTGTGTAAGCTTCTGATTTACACGCCTTCAGCCTTCTGACAAGCCTTAACTTTTTTTACACCTAGTCAAACTACAGTCTCCCCATGATTGACAAGCGCAGCATAGGACGTCCACCCACAAGGTGGACTAACGACTTCATTAAGACCGCTGGACCACGCTTAAATTTATCCTGTTTCTAACCGATCTTATTAGAAAAAAACATTTTTAAGGAATCTAATAATTTTCTTTGTCATTGGACATTCTATGACTGAAAAGATCGAACGATGGTAAATTACCCTAGTACAAAATAGTATTTTTGATTAAATTTGCACTATGTTTCTGATCCTATAATTTTTTTAAAGTTTTAGTGTCATTAACTAAGCATAAAATCACAAAACCCATAACAGGTTAATTAAATGGGCCATAAAAATAGTAAATGGTTTAATAAGTTTTAAAGTTCATTGTCCACAATATAATGATTAGGTACAGTAACTTTTGCCCTGAAAAGAAATTTTACGAGATAACGGCTGGAAAAAAAAATTACCCACTTTCTAAAAGGAGCAGCTACCGTATGTATTTTTTTGTGTAATTTCATCTTTATTTTCGCCAAATGTGAACCGATTTCATAAAATTATTTTATTTTTTAGTTCGAAATAAGTGTACTCCCGAGGTGGTCTCATTTAAATTTCACCGAAATCGATTAAGCCGTTTTTGATAAATCAATTATAATGTACACAGATGTCACATCGATTCGTGCAATCTATTCGAATTCTGTACACGGTGGAAGTCGGTGTTGCCATTTTTTGCGAAAAATAATTATCACGATGGCGCTTGAAGCTCCATCTGGCCCTGTGACATTGCCACTCTAAGCTTATAAAAAATTATTGAATTGAAAATTGAATTCTATATTTACGTGGGTAAATTAAGTGTATCATACAAAGTCAGAACCTGTCAAAATAGTTATAAACGTAGACGAATCATATTCATTGAGCTAATGACATTCCTAAACAATTATATGTAGACACGGGTTGCCGAGAACGTTGCCAATTTGTAAGATCCGTGAGATCTGGAACACGGTTACTACCTACTGGAATTATTGTGAACTAGCTGCCTGTCCCAGATTCGCCTATCTATACACCCATCAGCCATAGGAGTCCTCTGCTGGAGTAGGCTTCCCCTATGGATCTCCAATAATACCGGCTGGAAGCGGCTAACATGCAGCGCGATCCTGCGGTCTTATTCCATAATCCATAATCCTACGTAATATTCATAATAATACGTACCTACGTATCATAATATTAATGAGGTCATCTGTACTACGCTGCGCTTGCGTACGTGCACGTGGTACTTGGTATGTGGTCTCCACTCGAAAACTTTTCGACTCCATCGGTTATCATTCCTTCTTCCTATGTGCCATGTATCATTATTGTGGAGAACAAACTTTAAAACTTATTAACCCATTTACTATTTATGGCCTATTTAATTAACCTGTTTTAGGCGGCCGGATCTGTGCGCATTTTGTAATTTTATGCTTAGTTAATGACACTAAAACTTAAAAAAATGATAGGATCGGAAATATAGTGCAAATATAATTAAAAAATACTATTTTGTACTCGGGTAATTTACCATCGTTCAATCTTTTCAGTCATAGATCGTCCAATATATGACATAGAAACTTTATTAGATTCCTTAAAAATGTTTTTTTTCTAATAAGATCGGTTAGAAACAGGATAAATTTAAACGTGGTCCAGCGGTCTTAATCCATAATCCTACGTAATATTCATAATAATACGTACCTACGTATCATAATATTAATGATGTCGTCTGTCCTACGCTGCGCTTGCGTGCGTGTAAGTGGTACTTGGTGCGTGGTCTCCATTCGAAAACATTTCGACTCCATCGGTCATCATTCCTTCGTGCTATGTGCCCTGCTCACTGCCATTTCGATTTGCCAATTCACTGAGCTATGTCGGTAAATTTGGTTCTTCTACGGATCTCCTCATTTCTGATTCGATCCCGCAGAGAGACTCCGAACATGGCCCTCTCCATAGCTCGCTCGGGTGTCATAGGATTCTTCCGGCTACGAATAATCATCATTAACTTCCGGAAGACATAATTTTCTAAAATATAGTGAAAACTGCGATGTACTCTGTTATGTGGCTTAGAAAAAAAAATATTAGGGGAAATATTACGCACGGTCTCAGACCCCAAACTAAGCAAAGCTTGTGATATGGCTGCCAGAGACTGATATACTACATATGCATAGTTTTAAATACATACTTATATAGATAGTACCTAAATAACATCTAGACACAGAGCAAACACCTATGTTCATCACATAAATGCTTGCACTGGGTGGGAATCGAACCCACGCTTCTTTGATCCAGAAGTGACCCTGGTCACTGAGCCACCGAGGCAGTCAATTCTAAGCGAATACACAGACATAGGTACACATAAACGAGCGACTTTGCTTTATAATATTGTAGTGATGGTAACATTTACCCACTGGGACGAAAAGTTGCCAGTAATTTCAATATTGCACTACACTTAGAATTCTATACAAGAGGCCAGCAGACTAAAAATGTAGAGCGTAGATGTAATTTATCATACTGTAGAGTCTGGAACAGTATTTCAATTTTCAAGAATATGCTTTACTTAATAGAGTTAAGAAAAATACGTATCATTACATCAAATACTAGGTTTTGCCCGCGTGGTATTTTGATTTTTATGGTATCCTATGGGAATAATAAAATTAATTTATCTAGGATAAAAAGTTGCCTATTTCATTTTCCATCTTTTAAATTATGTCTTTACCAAAATCAAGTCAATGCGTTGCTCCGTTGTTGCGTGAAAGAGAAACAAACCAACAAACTTTCGGATTTATAATATTAAGTAACGACTTCTCTTCTAATTATTAGTAACTTCGAATAAAAAGGCTGTTCAGAAAACCAGATTAGAGATTTATTTTCTTATTTTACTTACTATTATAATTTTTTGTGTTGTTGTGTCGAATACAGCTATTTAAATTAACTTTATTTCTGCTTTCAATGTAGGTACCTACGAACCAAAAAATTCGCTAATACTAATTTCTAATTAAAATAGCAGAAACCGAAACATTTTGCGTTGCCGCCAAGTAGTAACATTTTATTACAATACGAAAAGAAAACAAATAAAAACACAATGAAAATGACAATACCCACTCATCCCTCTTACGAATATATAAAATTTAATGGCTACATTTAGTTTGCAAACAAAATAAATTCCGCGCGTGGTTAATCGAAGCTCTGTCGGAATTATCACAGTTTGAGGTTTGTTTATGAGCAACTTTTAGAGGTTGTTCGTTATTTTTTGTCGATGACGTCGGTTGGGCGACAGTCGTCACCACATTGCGGCAACTACCGACCCAGTGCGTACCTTAAAGGTGGACACACACCGGGAGCGAGTGTCTTTTCATAATTTATTACAGAAATAAAATAATACATTATAAAAAAAAAAAAAAAACTATTAAAAGTCTAGCTTTTGACACTGTACTAACCGAACCAGCCTTTTTTAATAGTCCACTACAGGACGTAGGCTTACCCACGAAGAGTGATAGGGCCATATCCACCACGCTGGCCCAGTGTGGGTTGGTGGATTCACATACGCCATCGAATTTCTTCTACGGACGGATGCAGGTTGCCACACGATGTTTTCCTTCACCGAAAAGCCAGTGGTGTTAAATTCCGTACATAAATTACAAAGAACCTCATTGGTACGGGACCGGGATTTGAACCCACAACCTCACGATTGTAAGGCAGTTGTCACTACCTCTTGATCACCACGGCTTCTTGCCATTGCCACGAGATGAATTAATTACACAAATACAGATAATTTATTCACACATTTTACCAAATTTAAAGAGAGCAGTGACACGTTTACTCTTAAAATTACGTTAAATTCCTGCAGCACCTACAGTAAATATGTATATTGTAAGAAAAATATCGGCTATGTGAGGTTCTACATAATTATATGTTGTAGAATATTGGATTAGATTAAAACATATTGCGCATGACTCTATATGACTCTATATTTCAGAAACTACACAAACTACTTCGCCATCGTTTCAGCCATAGAAAGTCCACTGCTGGACTTAGGCTTCCCCCTTCACACACTATTTAGTTCTGTAATATTCGCCTGTACACTAATGTTTGAGCCTAAACTAATGATTTATTATTAATAAGAAAGATCTAAAAAAACAAACACTCAAAACCATCAAAATCTAGTCCTTAATCCAGTGTTGAACTTTTTAAATTCTATACTCAGATGAGTCAGGCTCAGAACTTAATAAATCCTTTTTCAGCTCATATCCAGGAGTACATTTTACAGAATGACGTAAACTACTTACATTCGCATACTCACAATGCAGGATAACATTCGGAAAGTTAAATTTTCAATACTTGTTCCTTGTCTCCTTCGAACAAATAACTACAGAGACACAGTCCCTAAGTGAAAATAAAAAAAAAAAGACCAAGCGCCGCTGCCGACATACATAGCGACTTAAGCTCGAAATATACTATCGGACGCGGCTTACGGACGCGACTGACAGCCGCGACCTAGACTATGAAAGTACACTGAGCCGTGCACACTATCGGACATAAGTTGCGGACGTCACCTTCGGACGACCTTGAGCGTTCGGACGTCCGAGAGCGATCTGGCACGCCGGATGTTTTAAGACTGTGCATATTGCTAAGTCGCGGCTGTCAGCCGCGTCCGTCAGCCGCGTTCGATAGTATGTTTCCGGCTATATATATTTACATTAGATAATTCACAATGACTCGTTTTTCGAATCTCGACGTTGTCAGTTAATTAGTTAATTGCTTGTAACCCAGCACTTTGGCATCGCGCGGCATTGTAGTCGGCTTGCAATCGACACATGACTAACTAAAAAGCCTGCCCACTACGTAGCTTGGGCAGAGTTTTGCGTCGGACACTTTTTTTGCATGAGTGTGACTCTATGGATTTTTCTCAAAGTTTGGATCCTATACTATACTAAATAGTGAGGGATTCTAGAGTAGAATCCCGAGCGTAGCGAGGGATTCTTTAGTAGAATCCTGAACGTAGCGAGGGATTCAAAGTTCGTCGCCCGAGCCAAAAATATATTTTGCGCCCGAGTGGCACACTCTACTTTTCATCACCTCTATGAGAAAACAAAAGGCGCCTCATAATTTACTATAATATTATTATTTAATAAAACGTAGAGTAACAACTAAATTGAAATTAAATGGTATCTAATAATAAAAAAAATGAAAACTTGTATTCTTTTCATTCATTTTCTTGGCGCTGAACACTAACATTAGAAATACTTCCAAATTCAAAAAGTGCGCAGCAAAGATAATTCCGTCGCACTTATAAAGTTCCCTAAGAAAACACCTCCTTTGGGCGCACTTAAAGGCGAACCAAGTAGTCCCTTTTCGAATAGATGTGATGAAAACATAATATGTTATCCACGTGAACATTTTTTCTCCCAGTACACGTCCAGGTTAATACATACGAGGGTGATCCAATAGTAATGATAATCAGTTATTTCTACTGCACACAAAAATACAAAAAAAATATCAGTCACTTGCTCAATTACCAACTAGTTCAGGAAAAAAAAATCATATAAATAGGCCACGATTCCCGGGAGCTACATTCATTTGAATACGGACTGTCAAGGAGTGAACATCAAAATGGAAAAACACGAAATCAGAGCTGTCATTAAATACCTCTGCTTGAAAAAAATGTCTACCAAAGACATACATAGCGACTTGATGGAAACATTAGGGGACTCTTCTCCTCCATATTCCACAGTTGCACGCTGGGCTAAGGAGTTTAAGCTGGGAAGAACATCGACGGAAGACGAACACCGCGAAGGACGCCCATCGACGTCCCTCACTGAAGAAAATGTGAAAAATGTTGAAGAAGTTGTATTGGAAGATCGAAGAGTGACTATCAGGCATGTAGCTGAGGTCACAGGGATCTCATATGGCAGCATTTAAAGAATCCTTGCGAACGAATTGCATATGAGAAAGGTCTCCTCGCGTTGGGTACCGAAAATGTTAAACGACGAGCAAAAGAAGAAACGAGTCGACATGTCAAGAGCAAATCTCGAAAATTTCTAGGCAGACAAGGATAATTTTTTGTACGTTTTGTGACCATGGACAAGACCTGGATCCACCATTAAGATCCTGAAACAAAACAACAATCGATGACATGGAAACTATCCGATGAACCGACGCCGAAGAAATTCAAAGTGTCAAGCTCAGCAGGGAAGGTTATGGCGTCTGTATTTTGGGACGCTGAAGGAATAATCATGGTGGACTACTTAGAAAAGGGGGCCACTATTACAGGCTCCTACTATGCATAACAAATAAGAAGATTGCGGGAGGCTATTAAGGAGAAAAGGCGAGGCAAACTGCGGGCTGGAGTGCTGTTCCATCAAGACAACGCACCGGTTCACAAAGCTGCAATTGCCATGGCTGCCATTCAGGAAGCGGGCTTTGAGCTGGTGGATCACCCCCCCTATTCACCAGATCTAGCCCCCAGTGACTTTTATCTCTTTCCACGACTCAAGGAACATCTCCGAGGCAAGAAATTTGACGATGATAGCGACGTGATGGCCGCGGTTGAGGACTTTTTTGAGAGTCAAGATAAAGTTTTTTTTTTCTAAGGGAATTTTAGGTTTAGAAAAGAGATGGACTAAATGTATAGACTTGCTAGGAGACTATGTTGAGAAATAAATTTATTTTTTTATTTTATTCATTGTGTTTGTTATTGATTATCATTACTTTTGGATCACCCCTCGTAATTATATTAATAAAACATAATAAAACGTAGCTATCATTTGGCAAGATTTCAGGTGCATGAAAAAGTGTGAAATACTGAAAATGTCTCGCTTCTGAGTCATTTCGCGCCATGGCTTCATTGGACTTGCTCAAATATGTTGTTAACGAGGTTATTAACTACTCTATTTCGTATATTTGTAGGCGGATGTGTAATTTATGGAACGAGTGTAGTATCATCGTAACCAAAGCTGATAGCAACGTTCCGCACGGTCAATATATGGATGGGTGACCGCGGGTGGCATTTTCCAACTGAGCGCTACCATATGGGCCATTCAAGTATTACGTAAGCACTATAGGGGGGTGGAGGGGTTTATTATTTGCTTATTTTTGATGACATGGGGGATGGGGAGGTCTAAAAGGTGATTACGTCAGCAATATTTATTTATTTCTTTTCGCATGTGAAGTCCTATATGCCAAATCTATTTTCTTATTTCTACAATTAAATCTGCTGCTCATGAATCCATTAAAAAAAATGTATACAGGTACCAATGTTTACGTAAGAATGGGGAGTAGGGGTAAGAACTTTGCTTACTTTTGCTGACAAGGGGGGGGGGGGTATATAATTGTAAAAAATCTGTTTACGTAATACTTGACAAATAATACATTTTCAAAAAAATGTAGTACTAACAAATTGATTGGATGTAAAACGAGTTTACACTGTAGGTATCTGCACAAAATACAATTAAACAATTTGATTATAATTTTAGCCTAGAGCATGTCGAAGATAATATTCTCATTCATAATGTTAGCATAGACTAAAAAGTACCTTGAGGTACTTTTTAGTCTATGATGTTAGTAATAAAATAATGTAATGTCAAGTTGGGATTTTTGTCAAAAACTAATAGGTAAGTCAATAATTAAAAATTAAAATTTGTCATTCAAGTATTCGTCAACATCATAATAAGCTTTCTTTTGTAGAAAACGTTAGAGGCTAGCCACCCGACCTATACGAACTTACTTACTTTATAGCAATATCCAAATATTTCCATTAATTTTCTGTTCAATTTTTCTACTTATTATTTCTGTTATATTTTACCAATTAACATTTATTATTTTGACCTTTAGTGAAATGCAGCCAGTGATTTTTTTATTTTTCTTCATATTTTATTTAGGGCATTTCCTAAAAATTTTGATTCACTTGAAAAGGAGTGTCGAACTTAAAAACTAGCTTCATTAAATGTAGAGTGGCTTTAACATCGGTACTGAAATCTACAAAAAAAAAATTAGAAAGAATTTGCTCTAATTTTCAGCCACTAAATCATTTCTAGTTAAAAGATGAATGTCATTATACAAGTCTCTTATGACACGATTCGCAAATTAGGGGTTATCTTTACGAGCGATGTTTTTGAGGCGGTTTTAACAACTGTGAAGTAGGTGTGATCTTTGCCGCGATTTCCTATGACATTTTTTTTATTCACCGTACAACAGATTAAAGTAATAATCAGCTAGTAGATAATTTTATGGCGTATGTAAATCGACCAATACGTACTAGGTCAGCGTGGTAGATTTGGCCAAAATGCCCGTCGCAGTTGGGCTTGTTCAGTAGGTACTGGACTATTACGAGGCTAGGACACCCAGTTGGTCATACATAGGCAGTTGTCTATTAAACAGTAGGAATTAAAAAAAACCTTTTTCGTCCTAAATGTATCCGAAATTCGGAACTGTTTTTTACATCCATATTCTAGATAGCATCTATCCATTCTAAATGAAGTTACGCATTGTTATCACATTGTCAGTCGAAGAAGGTCCACTTTAATTTTAGACACAGGTCTCCCCAATCAATTTACAAAAGATTTATGTACGCTTCCTAATATTGAAAAGAAAGAAACCAAAGATTTTCTTTTATTTTTAATTTGATTTTATACTTTGCTTTTGCTGATTGTATAGTACTGAAAATTTCGATTCGTTTCTATGGACGCGACAGTCTAGAAACGCTCGTACAAACGGCGACTTCGCCTGGTAACCTCTCCAGCCAGTAATAGCGATCAAAGCGCTATTCCAGCCAAGGCTGCAGCGGACGGATGCGGGCGACGTTTCCGCGCGTGGAATTGGCGACGGGACACAAGGCTAACATGGCCTATTGGCTATGAAACACTAGGTAATACTGATTTCAAACGTGTCTGACAAAAAAAAACTCTTAGTTAAAAAAATTGAAAATCGACTGCCTCGGTGGCTCAGTGGTTAGTGACCCTAACTTCTGGATCAAAGAGGCGTGGGTTCGATCCCCACCCAGGGCAAATATTTATGTGATGTACGTAAGTGTTTGCTCTGTGTCTGGAAGTTATTTAGTTACTATCTATAAAAAAAATGTTTGTTGTTCCATAGAAAAATTTAGTTCACCCGCGACAAAATGTATGGAACAGCTGATTTTTTTTTTTAGTTTTGACGAAAGTCGTAGAACAAATGTTGTTAGTGTTGATGTACAGAACAAGCCCTTAAAAGGATGCTAATTGATTAGAAGTAACCCTGTATAGTGTAGGCCTGTAGAGTAAGAGTACAATAACTTTTATCTGTATTGTATTCTAAATTACAACTTGAGAAAATCTCGATACTTTCCGTTATCTATCAGGCTGCCTAAATACTGACACCAGGGCTAGCCACCCGGCCTATGTGAACTTACTTTTTTATTATTAATCAAACTAGGAAATAAGTAAAATGGCGAACGAATCAGAGTAGAGTTTGTACAAAAAGAGAATCGTCGTAGGTGAGGTCGCCCGTGTGCCATTTTACTAATTTTGTTACGTTGCCAACACTGCTCTGCCATTGCTAGTACAACTAAAAGTGTTTGATACTTGGTAGAAACCAATTCAGTTTTCATCAGTACTCGCATCTACCAAATGACAAAAATGTTATAACTTTCATGGTAGCTTTATTTATGCCCAACTAAACAAAAGCTGAATATAGTAAATGACTCTGCACACAAATGTAAAAACAAAATTAAAAAATACCTTCTTACACTCAGTTTTAAAAGCACCGAAAAAATGCTTCGCCCTACAAACTAGTACCTATTCCTTTAAATTAATTTAACAAATGTCATTACTGAAAACGTTGACACGAACTATTATATAATAATTATTGTTGTGATCATAAAACTCACCAGCAATTACACTATTAAACATTCAATCCTACTAACCCCCTGTTTTAAATCATCCCTAAAGAGAACTAGCTTCCACAAACACAGGGAATCCTACCGTGGAAGCTAGTGTTCACAACTAGCTAAATACGAATGAGTAAACAATGTTTGTGCTTAAATTTAAATATAAAATCCTTCATTATTAACCCTAAAATATGTACCTAATTCGATTTAATTTAATACCAAGTAGTCGGTGCCTTGGATGCTGATTAAAATCCTATTGTTAGTTCACCGTAACGCCACGACGGTTCTCTTTTGGCACAAACTCTAGCGTAGCCTAGTTTCACACAGATCTAAGAGTCCACTAGAATCGACGCTCGACGCAAGGTTAGCACGTGTTTGATTGGTCACATTGAATTATTACTCATACACGAGACACTGAAGAGGCGGATCCAGAAGTCACAAACATGTTTGACAAATTGATTTATTAGAGGACGACTTTGTATTTTAATAATAAAATATGTATTTAGCCATGTAGTGTATAATATCCATAGGGGAGGCCTATGTCCAGCAGTGGACGTCCTATGGCTGATGGATGGATTGATATAAGCTCCTTTACATGGTTGTAACAAGGCTAGAAAAACAAGAAAAAGTTTGTTTCATTTCCTCACAGACGAATTACCATAAAACGTGTAACACCAATTAAAGCCGTGTGAAGCCGTGGTGGTTGAGAGGTACTCGTAGTGACCGCCTTACAATCATGATGTCGTGGCTTCAAATCCCGGTCCCGTACCGATGAGTTCTTCGGAGCTCATGTACGAAATTTCACACCACTGGCTTTTCGGTGAAGGAAAACATCGTGAGGCAACCTGCATCCACCCATCCATCAGCCAAAGGACGTCCACTGCTGGACATAGGCCTCCCCTATGGAGCTCCAATAAGACCGGTTGGAAGCGGCTTGCATCAAGCGCGATCCTGCGGTCTTAATGAGGTCATCCGTCCACCTTGTGGGTGGACGTCCTGCGCTGCGCTTGCCGGTACGTGGTCTCCACTCGAGAACTTGTGTAATTCCCATGTTTTACCCAACCCGATTTCTGTTGGAAACTCGGTTCTTGAAGTCGTTGACTCGTACGTCTACCTAGGACAAGTAGTCCAGTTAGGTAGGTTAGGTCCGACTTCAACAAAGAGGCCAATCGCCGAATCCAACTCGGATGGGCAGCGTTCGGAAAATTGCGTAGCGTCTTTTCGTCCGACATACCTCAGTGCCTCAAGTCGAAAGTTTTCGACCAGTGTGTGTTGCCAGTGATGACTTATGGCACAGAAACGTGGTCTCTCACTATGGGCCTTATTAGTAAGCTCCAAGTAGCCCAACGAGCTATGGAGAGGGCTATGCTCGGAGTCTCTCTGCGGGATCGAATCAGGAATGAGGAGATCCGTAGAAGAACCAAAGTTACCGACATAGCCCAGCGGATTAGCAAGTTGAAATGGCAATGGGCAGGGCACATAGCGCGGAGGACTGATGACCGGTGGAGTCGAACCTGCATATGTAGAAGAAATTCGATAGCGTATGTGAATCCACCAATCCACATGGGGCTAGCGTGGTGGAAATGGCCCAACCACCCTTCGTGGGTAGACCTACATCCTGCAGTGGACTTTAAAATGCTGGTACAGTGTAACACCACAATCCAAAGTACAAACAGAGACAGAGGCAGACATCGAAATAAACAAAAAAACGCAGTCGAATTGGAAACCTTTATAATACAATAGCACGATGACACCAACATTCCAAATAGTAAACCACAAAAATATTCAGAGGTCACGCAAAAACTGCAAACGTACGAGTATATCTCTCAACAGGACATAACTCAAACCATAATCACTAAAGCACTCTCGTATTTATGTAATTGCTAATGGCTAAAAACAATTGAAATATCAAACAACAAGGGCGGCGGGTCAATCGCCTTCAAACGAAAATATTCATAAATAATTGCTAATGTGAAGCCGTGGGGACGTGTGTTTGTCATTCACCTCCACATGGTTCGGAAGAAACATTAGGTACCTATACATTGTGGGTCCTGCTTTTGTTGTAGATTTGTTTTGTATTGTTGTTTTCACCGTTTATACATGTCAGAGGCCTTTCAGGCGGTTTAAAAGCTCTGACACAGGGGCTATACGACCTTGCTTCTTTTTAGTCTTCATCTCTATAAGCCGAGCGTCAGGGGTGCGTGTTATGAACTTCGAACGTCTCGGACGTATCTTATCTTTACAGATGACTTTTTTCATGACATTTATTTAAAATTATTCATTTCACGCAAACTAGTACTGGACATGTCTCTTTTTAATAGGTACCATAGACTGCAAAGGGGGAAATCGTGAAAAAACTATCAAAACAAATATGGCGAATGGTTTTCGAACTGTCACGTTCGAAGTTCCGTATACGTTCCTGGGTCGTTCGAAGTTCAAAAAACGTGCCCCTGAACGCGTACACCATGCGGCCCCGGATTTCACGCCGTGATCACGTAAGTCCCTGAGTGAGAGTAGTCCCCGTATTGTGTATGCGTTTTGACGTTTGGCTTAGCTTTTTCTCCTGCTCTCGCCAGTTACTCGTGCCACCAGAGCGAGGAAGAGGAAATGTGAAACCGAACGCGCGTACTCAATACGGCTGCTGATGTTAGTGCGAACTTGTTAGCATAGTACGTAATTCAAAAAGTCATTACTATCGTTTTAATCATGGCGCTCCTATTCGCATCATGAAAGTCCCGTTTAAAAGGCTTAAAACGAATGACACAATAGGCTGCCTTATGGCTTAAATTATCTTCCAAGTAACTTTAGCAAAGAGAGAAGAGAGTTGGAGCAGGTATCAAATTAAAATCCGACAAAACGCTGCAAGCATAGCCGCAAACAACAGCTACTTACCCAAATGCATTAAATAGAGGGAATCCACGTTATTTATGCATGTTGTCTCAATATGCTAACGGATAATGCACATTTGGTGCTTTTCCAGAGATAGATTAGTTTGTATTTTGGCATCAGTCAGTTTGGGGAGTTATTTTGGAATTCTGGACACCTGGATTCCTGAACTTGAATGTTTATCTCAAGGATATAATTATGATAACTAGTGAAACACGGCAAATTACGTGATCATGATTTATTGAGGAAACGATCTTCTTGTAGCGATGTCTTGTAAGATGACTCATAGATATTTTTTGGGTAAGGTAACTTACATGACAGAACCGTAATCATTATTATACGTTCGTGTATTATAAAAGTGCAAGGCTCTTGTCGGTAGAGAAATTTCTACGCTGTTTTTTAGGGTTCCGTACTTCAAAAGGAAAAAACGGAGCCCTTATAGGATCACTTTGTTGTCCGTCTGTCCGTCTGTCCGTCTGTCCGTCTGTCCGTCTGTGTGTATGTCAAGACTCTTTATCTCGGGAACACGTAAAGATATCGAGTTGAAATTTAAACTGTATACGTATATCTATAATGTCTTACAGTTGTGTAAAGGAAAAACTTCTAAGTTATCATATATAGAAGTTAGAGCCGTTTATGTCGTAAAAAACCGCATATTTTGACGCTCACAAAAATCAAAACCTACAGGGTACTATAACTATGAAATTTGGCGAAAAGCATTGTCTCAGAGTACACATATAGGAATAAATCTGAAAACTGTACATTTTTATTTAAATCACAAAAAAATAGGGCTTCAAAACTCACAAAATATGGGTTTAAAATGCAAAGTGCGTAAATCGTATCATGTAAGGTATCATATAAAAGAGCTTCAATAGCACATGCTGAAACAGGTTTTTAATTTTTTTTAACAACTTTCGATGAATAAAGAGAAATAAAAAAAAAACTTTTGTTGATGATGATGATGAGTATAGAAATTTTAACAATAAACTCCAATTTTGTAAAATTTTCTGGATTTGTACGGCACCCTCGGTGTGCGAGCCTAACTTGCACTTGTCCGGTTTTTTTTAATGTAGAATAGGGCTAAATATTTTGGCCACCAACTCGCCTGATGGAAAGCGAAGTTGGAGTTTGTTGTCTTCTATTGTCGTTTTTTTTTCTGATATGTCATTTAATCAGGTTTTTTTAACTGGTCTTTAAATGTTCTTCGTAATTTTCTTTTTCTACGTTTTCTTGTCAGTATATTGTGTTCAATTGTCCAATTGTCCCGGGGCTGAGGGATTAGTACAGGTTTACACATAAATTGAAGGTACAGTAGTTTCCGTGTATCTCTATAGGTACATTTTGGTACAGCGCCGTTGGTGAAAACGAGGAAGTAAGTAAACATGCAAAACATGTTCAAAGTACGAGGAGGTTCCATACTTCAAATAAATACTTATATTACAAATCTTAGCGTTATAAGCAAATACAGTCGTAACACTTTCTTTAACTTACATTCAGCAAGTTAACAAACAATGTTGTTTATCCATTTCACTTTCCACTAAATCAGACCCAAACTTACATTGTACATGTAATTGTGTTTAAAAATTAAAATATTCATGATATTGAGGTGTCAAAGCTTCAGCTGTTTGGCATCCTCTCACTTTTCTACTACGATGCCACCGGAAGCATGCATACTTTGATCTCAAAGTGATTCATGACGCGCTCACTACATTGTTGTACTGCCGGTGGCGGAATTACGCATTTGCCGCCAGTAGGCTATTCAAGTTATGCCGCCAATACCCAACTTTACCATTATCAAACTATAGAGTTCGATGGGGGCGACATACTTTGAATGTTCATTAGGCCTACTGGCGGCAATACAAAAATATACGATGCTATAGGCAAATATTCTATGATTGTAGAGTTCGACAAAGGCAACATTGATCTAGAAGGTAAGAAAGGACATGGAAAAGATGCGGTTTTTGAAATCTTGCAGAAACAAAATATATACCAATAGAAAGCTTATATAATTATCTTTTCAAACACATATTTTTTAGAATTTTTTTCATCGCCATTTAATTTTCAAATGGGTTCTAAAAACATTAGAAAAATGAACTATGTGCTACAACAAATAACTGCATTAAGCCTAAATTGAAAAAAAAAACCTGACAGTGACATTATGAAACAGCAAAAGGAAATGACATTGTCAATATTGAACAACCAATAGAGGGCTGGTCGCCATGTTTTAAAAAATAAATAAATGTCAAACTCTAAAATACCAGCCCGCTATTGGTTGTTTGAAGATTCCTGTCTGATACGTAGACTACGTAGACCTCCTCTTAGTATTACCAGTTCAGTCTAAATATTTTCTACTTAGTGAAATAAAAAAGAGATATTATAATAAAACGGCGATACACAAAAATATGTTTTTGCGTGAAATAATATTCTTAAATATGGCACTAAACATTAATACAGCTCGCATCGCTGCCGGTTTTCAAGGACCGCCTCCCATATAAAAAGTTTACCAACTCCTTTACCGCCCAGCTCCTAAACCAGTCCGAAAAATTTACTAGTAAAAAGTTTTGTTGATTTTAATTGAAAGTTGCAATCGTTCTGCGTGGATGCATGGAATGATGTTTATAATAAAGCCTAGTGTTAATGAGATTTTATTTAAGACTAGCTGACCCGGCGAACTTCACGCAATATCTTTGTAAATTATAGCCTATGTGTTATTTTGATGTATAAGCATTACTATTGCAAAGTTTTTTAGTTGGAACATCCATACATATAAACTTTCGCGTTTATAAGTTTATAATATTAGTAAGATTATGACTCCTTTAATAATAATATACGTACTTATTACAAAAATAATCATACATAATTATTTAGAACTAGAAATAAAAATCACACAAATTGAATGCATGAAATAAAATCGTATTGTGAATTAGTCATAATTAGTTGTCCGTTCCGGCTTCGTCCAGATGAATATAAATTGCAGCTATTAAAAACCTTCCGGAAGTAATTTTCAAAAAATATTGAAATACGCCTTGTAATCTGTTACGCAGCATAGAAAAATTAAACGGATATACAGGCAGACACAAAAAACTGCTCTATAGTACTTATGCGATGATACTAATTATATAACATACTCGTATTTACCATTTTTGACGCGAATTTTAAAATTGAAGCTAAACATAAGTTTGAGCACAGAATGCTCACACTCACAAAAGAGAGAGGAGGAAATCTGCTGTTCTGTGGCTCACGCTATTGATGCTTTGAAAGTGACTCCTTTTTAGGGTTCCGTACCTCAAAAGGAAAAAAACGGAACCCTTATAGGATCGCTTTGTTGTCCGTCTATCCGTCCGTCCGTCTGCCCGTCTGTCCGTCTATGTGTATGTCAAGACTCTTTAACTCGGGAACGCGTAAAGATATCGAGTTGAAATTTAAACTGTATACGTATATCGATAAACTCTTGCAGTTGTGTAAAAGAGTTAAAAAAGTTAGAGCTGTTTATGTCGTAAAATCCGCATATTTCGCACTCACAAAAATCAAAACCTACAGGGTACTTTCCGTTAACATAGAACTGTGAAATTTGGCAAAAAGAATTGTCTCAGAGTACAAATATAGGAATAAATCTAAAAACTGTACATTTTTATTTAAATCACAAAAAATAGGGCCTCAAAATTCACAAAATATAGGTTCAAAATTCAAAGTGAGTAAATCGTATCATGTAAGGTATCATATAAAAGAACTTCATTTGCACACGCTAAAACAGGTTTTTGATTATTTTAACATCTTCAGTAACTTTATGTATGACGAAAAAAGTGAAAAAGAAAAAAACTTTTTTGTCGATGGTTATAGTATAGACATTTTAACGACTTACTTCTCAATTTTGTGAAATTTTCTGGATTTGTACGGAACCCTCGGTGTGCGAGCCTGACTCGCACTTGTCCGGTTTTTTTCAGACGTATTCCAGATTCAAATTTAATCCTTAAAAAATAAAAAACTGCGTCATTTGTTGCCGCTTTAAAACAATGACCACAAAAACATGTTATGTGCAATCAAAGTAATTGTTATTCAAGTCAATTTAAGTTCTTTTTTTAAACTTTCAATCTCAGAAGCTTACCACGTCTTTTTCCCACACGTTGGTGCTAAAATGTTTTGAATGATTGTTGTTTTAAATCGGAATTCTTCCTTCGAGGATCGTTGACAGCCTCTTTTGTCGACTTAATATAAAGCATCCTAAAAATTAGGCGTTCAGCCAAATGTCAAGCAGCATGAAAGAAGTTATCTTTCACTTTGTTGAGTTACTGTATTCGTCAAAAAAAAGAAAATTTAAAAAACTTGTGAGATATCACTGATTGCACTTAAGACAAGTATGCAAGTAGAGGTTGTACAGAGTGCAGTGTATGTTTTGGCGGGAAAGTTATTGAATGAGTATGAGTAAGTAAAAAATCTTTCCTTTTTACGCAGTTTATGAGTTGTATTATCACAATAGTTATTATATTTTCTTCCCTGTTGTATATTAATTTGATCTTAGAAAAACGGTAAAGGGTAGAGTTGGTCATAAAAGAAAAATATTTTATCAAATTTATCAATTTTTTACTAAAAATTTTGTTTTTTCTTAAGTTAACTCTACATTTGGCTAAATGTAGTTGTCATGAATCAAATAAATGAGTATGTATAAAGTACCTACTTACAAACAAATCTCTTGATTTTTGTACTCGGTTGAGAAGCAAAAATCCCTTTTTGACCGACGAACCACCGGAGGAGGTATACAATTCGACGCGTATATATTTTTTTATGTTTAACCACGCATAACTTTTTACATAGTGATCCTATTTCAATAATTTTATTTTGTTCCATTTAAATTTTATCGAAATCGACTGAGCCATTTTTGATAAATCAACAATAATGTGAAAAATGCTACATCGATCCGTGCGAAATATTCGCGAATTCTGTACACGGGTGAAGTCGGTCATGCTAATTTTTGCAAAAAATAATCTTGTACCTACTAGCAAAAGACCTACTATACGTTTTTAAAGCGATTTTCATCACTATGTCTTGTTATCTTGTCTTTGATTTGACTAATGCACGTCTTGAATGTTTTTACAAAAATCCCTTTGATTGTACGTAAAAACATTCCATTCCAAAAGTCAAAGGAAAATTTGCTATTTATGTCTCAATCATATTTTTCGTGCCTTAACAAGATGCACAAAAATATGTAGTTATGACAGCTGTACTAATAAAATATACATTATTACACGACGTAGGAATTTACAAAATTTCTCGCAAAAATAGGTACACATGTCATTGCCATGCAACCTGTCAGAAATGTCAACCTTTGGCATGTCAAATAGGTGACTATCGTCAATTAAAAAGCTGTCAACTAAAATTTATTTTTAATTTTTCACTATCCGCCCGTACGCGGGTTAAGGCAGACACTTTATACAGAATTAAAGTCAAAACACGACGATTACCTACCGATTTATTGTGGCAAAAATACGTGACCAAAATATCTTGTGCCCGATATGTGAAAAATAAACATAATTAGTGTAAAATTATATATAATATCCATGTATCTACAGCTTCGGCGCGGAGCGGGCCTAGTCTCGCGTCGCGCTCAAAGCCGTGCGGTACATTCTGGAATTCCACATTCGAATTCAAAAAAGTGTCCAGTGAAGTGACAGTGTCGGTAAAATTTAAATTTGGAATAACGGTTGGTGTTTTTCTAAGCAGAGAATGGCGACAGTATGGCATTTTATACTTTTTTATTTTTTTTATTATCTGACAGATTCATATTTTTTAAAGCATAGATAATAAAATATGGTTTGTGTCGCTCTCGATGGAGTTACGTAAAGAACGCGCGCTACGAAAGCGCTACGCGGTAATGGTGCTACGAACGATAATTTATTGCTAGAATCAATAACCTCAACGTTTTATACTAAAATATTGTGATGTACGTATTATAAATACTTGGAATATAGCCTTGGTGTGTCGTAAAATATAAATTATACGCTCTCCGAAGAACTTTTTTTTATAAGTGGCTATAAAAAGAGTAAAATTGCTCGTTGTTATAAATGTAATCTTTTCAAGGAATACCACCTACAAATGTTGTGAAGAGTGAGAAAAGTTATTAAAACGACTGTTACGTAACGTGTAGGTTGAGATTTTACTTATTTTTGTACAATTTTTGCGAAAATGAATCTGTGAAAATCTGCAAATAAGACCTTAAAATGAAGAATTTTAAAATCTAATCAAAAACTAATGGACATCCAAATATGGATTTATTTCACGTGGTGTAATAATCGTTCAGCTAGGCGTTTGACTAAAACCCGTTTCGTAGAATGGCTGTTTGACCTATCTTTCGAAAATAAGTGTCTAAATGACAAGGATGCGAAATAAAATTATAGTGAAAGAGACTACACCCGTGTCTCTTTCACATTAAAGTATAAATAAAACAGATGTGTAGTTCAACAAGATCACTGGAACTAAGTAACCTGACCTAGTTAGACTTTGAATGAGTAGTGTGTTATAAAAATATCTATTAATGAGGCTTTTACTTTGAAGCTGGCAATCCTTACACATTTCAATTTGTAACATAAAAGTATGTCACCTTTTTATGAGGTTTCACTTTGAAATTGGCAACATTTACACTTTTTAATCCGTAGTTATTATTTGTGCGGCCTTTGCTCTGAAACTGGCAATTTAACACTTTTGCAACTCTAATTAGGAAAGTGCTTATTAATGAGGTCTTTGTTTAAAAACTGGTAACACTTAATAATTTAAGCTAAGTCTATCAGCGGCTTGTGTCTCTTAGGGGTAATCGTTTGGGAAACAAAGAAAATAGCATTACATAAAGTTGTTTAGTTTAGTGGATTCAGAAAGTAAGAATTACAACAGAAGTTAACAAGTTTGTAGAAACTACTTATAAGCTACTGCTTACTAAAAGTCTAAATAAAGAAATAAATGAAACATATAAAGACAGATACTGAAACACACAAATATTAAAAAAAAACTGAAGTCCTATTTTCTTAAATTGTTGAAACATTTTTGATTCTAGGGAATCAGATCAAAATCTTACTCAATTCTCTCGTCAATTGAAATATTTCTTTCCTGCTTTCTGATGTAATACTGTACTGTACTGGCCGTTCTAATAGTTAACTGCTGAACATAGGTCTACCCTCAAAAGGTAATCGGGACATATCCTTCACGCTGGCCCAGTGCGTGTTGGTAGATTCTTTTATGTCTTCGACTTTATTCTACGGACGTTTGCAGGTTGCCTTACGGTGGTTGACTGGGCTTTTTGGTCAAGCGATTTAATCGAAAAGCTAGTGCTGTAAAATTCCGTACCGTCCCAAAGAACTCATTGGCACGGGACCAGGATTTGAATCCACAACTTCATTATTGTAAGGCGGGCGTTAATAACACCACATCGCCACCACTTCTGTTCTAATGAAGGAATGAAATACTAAAGTATACCTACCTATTGTGTCATGTTTTCATGGTATAATTAAAATAGGCAATTTTTATGGAACAGTTAGTACTTCATACAACATAGTATGTTCACTTCAAACTGACAACAACTATAAAATCATATAACAAACTGCTATCTCTTAATTAAACTGAATATAAATTAAACTAAACTAACATCAATTCGAACACAAAATCACAAAATAACGGCTGTCTGCGATTCCACTGATTTATTTTTGATATCATCAGCGTGGAAATGTGGTTATTTTATTATACAGTAATTCAAGATTTATTATATTTTTTAGTTCAGATGTTTGAGCCAAATTTATTATTTTTATTGGATTTTTCATCGGGAGATTATTTGATGCTGGTAACATTGGTCGCATTTGGTTCAGTAGATATGTCAACATTTGGTTTAGTGGGTAAAGAAGCAAGGTTTGATTTGGTTTTTAAGTTTCTGGAGCCCTAGATATTCAATTGAGTTTGAGCTAATTTGATTTGTGCATGAGCTCCTGAGCTGAGCTATTTAAAAAAACCGCTCACACGTGGTTTACCATTTATACACTACTCGGTATATAATAAATTAACAGTTTTATTGACTACTATGCCTTTTTACCAAGCCTTTACCAGCGGCTTTACCCGCGAGGTAATTCAATTTTTGTGTGATGGCAAAATTTTATTTTTCTGGTTTAAAAAGTAGCCTATGTCACTTTCCGTATTTTAAACTATCTCCATGCCAAGTTGATCTGTAGCTCCATTGCTGCGTGAAAGAGGAAAAACTAACAATCACACTTTTGGATTTATAATATTAAGTGAAGATGAGGATAATAAGGTACGTGAAAAATAATGAAACCTTTGGTTCCCGAACTAGTCAGTGGTTTTGCTACAGGAACCAGTGTTATCTGCTATATACCATGCTATCTCCTATTCAGGAACCCTTAACCTGATAAATAGTATTGTAACTAGTCATAGGGAAGTTTCGAACTCTACTTAAGAAAAAAGTTTTCCTAAAAGTGATATTTGACAAAAAGTGA
This sequence comes from Hypomecis punctinalis, assembly GCA_949316475.1. Lineage (NCBI taxonomy): Eukaryota > Metazoa > Arthropoda > Insecta > Lepidoptera > Geometridae > Hypomecis > Hypomecis punctinalis. The sequence continues at coordinate 13,371,369 of OX438819.1, read as the reverse complement.
AATCAATAAAACATTTCATCGTTACAAACATAGATCAATGAATATCATGTTTGTTTATGGTATATGTATAGCACATTATAAAAAGTGTTAATTGTGCGAAGCTCAAATATGACTACCTAGAGATTATTTAGCATAACTCTAAAGAAATATTAAGTATATTATTAGAGTAAGAGTTATTAGTATCAAATTTAATTAGCATTGGCAAGTAGGCCCTGTTTTAAACGCCATTCCATACACGCGCAATACAAAATATTACAAAATATTTATCAAAATATATACAAATAAGCAGTGGTGGTCTGACACCCGCCTTACAATCGTGAAGTCGTGGGTTCAAGTCCCGATCCCATGAGTTTTTCGGAATTTATGGAATTTAACACCACTGGCTTTTCGGTGAAGACAAGCATCGTGAGGCAACCTGTACACGTCCGTAGAAATAAATCGGATGGCGTGTGTGAATCCACCAATCCGCACTGGGCCAGCATGGTGGATATGGCCCAATCACCCTATGTTGTAGGCCTACGTCCTGCAGTCTATTAAAAAAGGCTGATACAGTACAGTATACAAAATATTTGTAACTTTCAACCAAAATCATTCAATCCTTTACTGATTAGTTGGTTTTTTTTTGTAGACTTGGAATCATTTGTAGGTATTCTATGCTTAAATATTCACTGCTTATCTCGCGCCAAAAAATTTAGCAATATTGGTTAGCCAGTTATAATTTACAGCTATAGGTAAAAATATGAATCATACAAAATTCTCAAGCTTCAGGAACGGCTTACAAGAATGAGTTACAACTACAAAAATGAGTTATACAATTTTAAAACAAATTTATGGCATTCCGTACATTCTTATCTATTTTTTTTACGTTTTAGCGCGTCCGATAAGTTTGATTAATGTTTGGCTGCATACGATATAATTTTCAGTTTTATTTTATTTGGCGTAGTGACGTTGGCGTCATACCTATGTTTTTTTGTGTGATAAAAATGGCATTTTTGTTTACAGTAGCTCTTCATACTCTGAAACATTAAATATGGAGAAAGAAGATGAGCTAAGTAGGACTTAAAATCAATTTCAACAAAATAGATATATGGCAGTTAAAAAAAACGCCATTTGCACTGATGTATAAAAACCAACGTGTAGTGGACTATTAAAAAAGTCTGGTCCGGTTAGTACAGTGTCAAAGGCAAGAATTTTTTTAGTTTTTTTTCAAATAATGTATTATTTAATTTATGAAAAGACACTCACTCTCGGTGTGTGTCCACCTTTAAGGTACGCACTGGGTCGGCAGTTGCACCAATGTGGTGACGACTGTCGCCCAACCGACGTCATCGACAAAAAATAACGAACAACCTCTAAAAGTTGCTCATAAACAAACCTGAACAGAAGTGGACTATTAAAAAGGCTGATACAGTAGCACTAACATAGGTCTACCCCAGTGACGTAAATAGTATTTTCTGCGCCCTGTGCGAGCTTCTATAACTGCGTCCTTGTTTTTTTAGATATCATAGGCACCTTAGCTAGAGCAATGCTCACCATGACAACCGCCTTCTTGAAAAAATTAATTAGCGCGAGCGAAGCGAGCAAAAAATATTTCCTTTTTTCTACAAAGAACCTATTTTTAGTGAAGAAGATACCTGAAAGATCGACATCGGCTCAGGCATGACCCCCATATCTTTCACCCTGGATCCGATGGGGCGCAGCAAACCGAAAAAATAATAGTCGTGCCTGGTCTGGCCATTTTTGCGCCCCCCAGAGTCTATGCCTGGGCACCGGTGGCACCGCCCTATTTACGGCACTATTCTACCCACCCCTAAGCCACCATGGCTTGCCACATTTGCATTGGCTTGCTTTTTAAGATCGGTGCAAAATATAAAACATATTGTATTTTTTATTTTCTAGAAAGCTGCCATTAGATACATAATTTGATTGATTTTTATACCCATACTAGCACATCTAGCTCTACTATCTCACTTGTAGCCTAATCTAAAGAATGACTGCTAGTATAACTCATAGATAATTAAGTAATCTCGTCCAGTGCGCGATAACCTCTAATTTGCCCTGAACTGTCACTTCAGAATATTTATAATCAGGAGGAATGTGTAATGATGCGTTGTGACAAGACGTCACTAATTATTTTAGTGAAAAATAAATTAATTGTGGCACTGGATGTGTCACTGAAAGTGTGGGTGCGGCGGCTTGAAACAATCACTAGTCGTATAACGTTAGTTGCAGTAATTCCTGTTTTGTCTTGTTTAATAAAAAAAAGTATCATAAACAGATACAACATAACTGAATTGAGGAAATTCGTGTGTTTCGTTGAATGGTTAAGGTGAAAATCAATTATTTAAAAAAAAATCTTTTGTACAGCTTTTCCAATAAATAGTGCAAATTAAATAAAACGCTTAAAATAGCCCAAATTTTGTAAAAAATATGTTTTGTAAAAATTTGAACCGATTTCGCACTTGTAATTAAGATTTATTTTTCCTAATTGTACTAATTGTATTGTACTGCACTTGTGATTAAGATTTAATCTTCCTTTATTTATAAATTTCAAAGTTTCGTACATAAGCATTATTCCTGAAAAATATGGAACCATTTTCTAATGTAACAAGCACACGCGATCGATCTTTATTTTTTAATTACAAGTTGTGCTTAAATTCGTATAAAACACCTAATTTAGACAAAACAATCCGATAAAAATACAAATAACCTAAAAAAAATGGGTTGTCTGTAAAGTGCGCTCTCGCTTGCACGCTCGGCTCATAACGTGACACTTTTACATGCATGCAGCTGGCGTTCATGATTCACAAAATTTTATCACGTCAAAAATGCCATATTGCATTACATCATCCTAATTTCACACGTTTACCTATAGCAAAGTACATGTTTTAAGTTCTTTATGTGCTAAAGAGATGACGTTCAAGATAGAACTGAAATACTGACACACCCGATACAATTTACCACAGAACGTGATAGTGATAGAATAGCCCGGTAGCCAACGGATACATATATTGGTGACATTCTTGGCGTGAGCCGCACTAAGTCACGGCCCGGTGACGATCGCGATATTTCGGACGGAGCGTCACGTGAATTATTGATATTACAACATATTCCACCGCCATCAAAACTAATATTTTACATTTACAATTTTACATTTTACATGCTTTGATGTGGAAAAAGTTTAGGTGGGGAGGTGAGGGAGAGTTTAGTCTGCTTAAGGACTAAGCATTGACCAGAAATATATCCTCAATGGGACTAAGTTTTAAATCAATTAGGTTTTAAACAATTTTAGGTTTAAGTTTTAATACCTACTTTTGACATTCTGTGGTATTATTTTTTATTAATTGATCTTTTACTAGCTTCTTTTATAAAGCTGGGAAATATATTTTGTTAACTTAAAAAACTAAACAAAAAATAAACTTCAAGTTTTTTAAAATAATATTGAAAAAGATTTTTATTTTTTATTTGTTTTAGTTCTTTGTAAAACTAATAGCCGTGGTTACAATATTACTAGTAATGAAGTACACGGTATTATCCATAAAATATAGTAAGTACAAACAAAAATTGATGTAGCGTGAACCCGTTTTAATCCAATGAAAGTACACAATTAAAATTTTATAACAAAACACATCTTCAATGGAGTGATTATTGTTTTTATTTTGCAATCAAATTCGCACTTTAATACATGCTCATGTATTAAAATACTAATTTGATCACGTTCTATAACATGCTTTATCGTATTTAACATTTTTTTTTAAAATAGAGTTGATACATAGGTCCCGGCACGTAAGTTGAACAAAAAATATCACTCTGTCCCTTTCGTTAGCAAAGAAAACAAAAGAGAGGTAGCTATGGTTTAACGTTCAAGTTGTTTGCCGGCTACTATATCTATCTACATTTTCGATGCTATTGTATTAATTGTCTATTATTAACGTAACCATTTTCTCCCTCCTCTCCCGAACTACAATGTGGGTTACTTGTAATGCATTCCGACAATAGTAATGCGCAAGTGCCGAGCGACATGAACATTTTGTTCAGTAAAATGTTACACTATAATTTAATCTGTGTAATGTTTAGTTTCCGCTCTAGAGTTAATCTAGCGAAAAATATATTTTCTGAGGTGCTAGCGGATATAGATGGTCACGCGTAGTGGGATTTTCTGTCACATTTATGCTTTCGTCTAGCTGCTCTCGTAAATAACTTAGGTCATATTGTATACGCGGAACATGACACAATTGTAAAAAAAAGAATCGTTTTCGTGTGTTCCGATGCAACTGGAGTTCGATATAGTCGATCTAAGATTAGAAAAACACAAAAGTATTATACTATTTCTCTTAAGCGAAATATTTTCTTCACGTATTTTTAGCTTACGTCTGCTGACTACTGAACGCAGTTCTTTTTTCTTGTACTCTCTACTCTATCCATAAGTACTTTGACAATAACTATTATAGCTTTGTTGGCGCTTACTCTAAATTGTAATTAAATGTTATGTATTTGGTGTCAATCGCTTGAGTAAGAAATATTGCACTCAAAATAACAAAACAACTCACTACAAAATAAGAGGTACGAACCTCTTAATTTTTTCAGATTTTTTTTTTTTTTATTTATTTCGAATAGGTTTAGTTTATGTAAACTTTTCAGCCAAGATTTTGCGTAAAAATATGACTTTTTTTGAGGCTTTTAACTATAAGATTATATAAAAATAAATTACGTAGTATAATCTTAGCTATTGAAATGTTGATTACATTAAATAATATGGCCAAGTTGGCACCTCACAATTGCTTAAATTGCCTTAAAGTAGCTGAAAGGAGGCTCTTGTCATGCTCTGGTTAACAGATGAAACCTATTAATATGCATTACTTGTAATGAGGAAAAGATAGGTGTTTAGCTATAATATTAGACCTTATGAAGGACTCCAGGCGGCTCAAAAACTCTGACACAAGAGTTAGCCTATACGAACTTACTTAAGACATACAAATTGGTATTATTATTTCGACACCAAGTTAGTGATTTTTCGTCCTACTGTTGTAAAAAAGTCTTGAAGAAAATCGCGAAGCCGTGAAAATTTTGAAAGTATGCAGTTTATTTTTCTAATTTTTAAACGTATTATATTGCCACTATTTTTACATTCATATACCTTCTAACTACGCAAACAAGTATTTTGGTAAAAATTAACAAATTAGGCTACAATTCTTAAAATAATTCTATAATTATTATGAATTGATATTCTTTATTGGAGTCAAAAACTGCTCTACTATGCTCCAGACCTAACTCTCCAAATGAAAAAATACCCGCTTAGAAATGAGAAAATTGTACTACTTAGAAAATAGTAAATAGAACCTAGAAAGTGGTTCCAACTAGGTTAAAATCTAAGTGTTGTACTCTCCAGCAAATCCCTGCTCCAGTTTCCAGATTTAAAATGAAGCGCTGCGCTTGCGCAAATATTACGGCCAATATGATATTCTTACACAGGATGTTTCATTTAACTGTCGCGTGTTTTCAGATTTTAAAATGTCGTGGAATGTGTTTGATTGGTTTGTGATAAATAGCTATGGGAAAGCTTGGCGTCGTATTAGAAATCTATGGGAGAATTTGAATTAGTAATGTTTACTTTTTGACCGAGGAACCACCGGAGGAGGTATACAATTCGACGCGTATATATATTTTTTTTATGTATAACCACGTATAACTTTTTTTATAGTCGTCCGATTTCAATAATTTTATTTTTATTGGAAAGAATATATTTTGAAATTGGTCCCATTTAAATTTTATCGAAATCGGCTGAGCAATTTTTGATAAATCAACAATAATGTGAAAAATACTACACCGATCCGTGCGAAATATTTGCGAATTCTGTACACGGGTGAAGTCGGTCGTGCTAATTTTTGCAAAAAATAATCTTGTTATAACACTAAGTAGAGTGTAACTATAAAATACGTCATAACGTAGGTATGTCGGGATGTCACACTTAAGACCACTGGGTTTTCGGTGAAGGAAAACATCATGAGGCAACCTGTATATATCAGTAGAAGAAATTCGATGGCGTATGTGAATCCACCAACCCGCACTGGGCCAGCGTGGTGACCCAACCACCTTTCATGGGTAGGCCTACGTCCTGCAGTGGATTATTAAAAAAAAGGCTGAAACAGTACAGTATATCGGGATGTCACACTTAAGACCACTGTCTTTTCTGTGAAGGAAAACATCGTGAGGCAACCTGCATATGTCAGTAGAAGAAATTCGATGGCGTATGTGAATCCACCAACCCGCACTGGGCCAGGGTGGTCGCCCAACCACCTTTCGTAGGTAGGCCTACGTCCTGCAGTGGATTATTAAAAAAAAGCTGATACAGTAAACGTACTGTAGAGTTATGGAGAGACCTACGCTTGAGAATTTTAGTGGGATGGGGATCGCATCAAAAATCAATCAGAAATAAAGATATCGATAAATAAACACATATTACAGTCATCGTCTAACTGATTAGTTAAGAGCAGTTGCAAGACACAGGTACAATTCTATTGGGCAAAAAACAAATTGCAATGAAAGCTTTGGCTCTGAAAAACGAAGCGTTTAGCGTATAATTATTTGTTATATAGGCGGATAACTGATTTGAAAAAGGATAGGATATAGAAATTGCACGAATACACTGTTAGAGCGCTTTTTCACGGCAATTTTTTTTACCGTACAGCGGACCGTTTTTTTTCACCGGATTTGCGGTCGTTAATGAACGTGTGTTGACGCACCGGACATTCATCAGGCGAAAAATGTAGGCATTTGTTTATTACAGCCGTGAACAATCGGTCTTAGCAACTTACTTCGGACAGTATGTAATCAAACGCAAAGCTATATTAATTGATAAAAAAAAACCGGACAAGTGCGAGTCAGGCTCGCATATCGAGGGTTCCGTATAAATCCAGAAAACTTCACAAAATTGGGAAGTAAGTTGTTAAAATTTCTATGGGTACTATAACCATTGACAAAAAAGTTTTTTTTTTCACTTTTCTCGTCATATATCGAAAATTACACATTGTAATTAAAAACCCGTTTTAACACACTAATGAAGCTCTTTTATATGATACCTTACATGATATGATTTACTCACTTTGAATTTTGAACACATATTTTCTGAATTTTGAGGCCCTATTTTTTGTGATTTAAATAAAAATGTACAATTTTCAGATTTATTCCTATATGTGTACTCTGAGACAATGCTTCTCGCCAAATTCCATAGTTATATGTCAACGGGAAGTACCCTGTAGGTTTTGATTTTTGTGAGTGTCGAAATAGGCGGTTTTTTACGACATAAACGGCTCTAACTTTTTAAAACGATAACTGAGAAGTTTTTCTTTTACACAACAGCAAAAGACCATAGATATACGTATACAGTTTAAATTTCAACTCGATATCTTTACGCGTTCCCGAGATAAAGAGTCTTGACATACACACAGACGGACAACAAAGTGATCCTTCAAACCTGTGAGTACCTCTTGTAAAGCTAAGAATTTCTACTACCAATAGTCAAAAATCTGCCAATTCAAAAAACAATCCGCCTGTATGTCCTGGAACAGCTGCTTTGATGGCATATCATAGAATTAACCCGGATTATAATTAAACGCGTTTAACTCCGACAAATGTACGCGTTACTTTAAATTGCTTTAACTAATTGGTTATTTATACACCAGCCGGGATAATTAACAGCCGAGAATCACTCATAATTTTAAAAGCGGAGTCGGGGTTTGTTGATTTACACTTTACAGCTTAATCAAAGCTGAAAAATAGATTTTATTGTTCCGATTATCATAAACAGAGAACAACAATAGTTTAGTGTGAACAAGTTTTGTTTGTTTAGTTTGTCGGCAAACATGATTGATTGGTTGATTTGTAATTTTAATTCAAAATTATTATTTTAGCTAGAAATAAATACAAAAATGGAGGGCGCTGTAATCCGAAACACAAGCCACTGGCTTAGTTCGGCAACAGATAAATAAATATTAGGGGACATCTTACACACAGTCTCTGACCCCAAACTAAGCAAAGCTTGTGATATGGCTGCCAGAGATTGATATACTACATATACATATTTTTAAATACGTACTTATATAGATTATACCTAAATAACACCTAGACACAGAGCAAACACCTATGTTCATCACATAAATATTTGCCCTGCGTGGGAAAAACGCCTCTTTGACCCAGGAGTCAGGGTCATTAACCACTGAGCCACCAAGGCAAATGGAGGTACTAGAATAGTAAAAAAATTAAATTAGCAAGTTGAATTAGCAGTGGACATTGTACGTGACACGGAAAATTAATAACCTTTAGAGTTCTTGAATTAGTTCTTGGGCCTACTGGCAACCGCAGCGTAGAATGCCCAGTCGCAAGGTAAATTCATTTTGATCAAAGTGCTAAGCAAGATGCGAACCACTTCCAACCAGTGTTATGGGACATCAATAAGCGAGGCCTATGTCCAGAAGTAGACTATGGCTAAACATAAATGACGAATTTTCAGAAAATGCAAAAATGTAAGCAATCCAAGGCTCCATGAAGTATAGATGTCTACAGCAAGGTGACCCATTGGGACCAAATCGATTTAGTTTGTTTCTATTATAAATTAGAGCGAAAGTTTATACATTTTTGGAAATATTAAATGAAATTATCACTTAGATACGTTATTATTAAGTACTTGTAGAAAAATTTAACATTATAACCAATATAATGAACTGATACAAAATTAAACGCTCATCTGCGTTAAAAAAAAAGATAACACCCATATGTGAAAGTAGTAGAAAAAATGCTGTAGGTTGCGGTAATAATAGTAGTTATCAAATAATGGTAGATTATAAGGATAGTTTATTTATTTTCTGAGTTTTGGAATCTAGGTTTTCATTTTTTTTGTTATCAACAATTGGCAGCCACATTATAGCTCAGATATTGCTCTGATATATTAGCAGTCTAATAGATCTGTAAGTTTTCAAATTGAGATATATTCAGACGTAAACATTTTAACTTCTAACGTGTAAGTGTTGATCTTACGTTAATGTCTTCAATTACCAATATTCACGTCCGGTTTATGGAATTTAAAACAATGAAGATCAATGAAGTTTCTGATATGTCTGTCGATCTGATTGGTATGGCAATACCGGTTTTTTTAGAAAACGCATTACTAAAAAACGTACCTAGAGCCTAGCTATACCATTCTCAAACTCGTTTTAACTACTAATTATATTGCCATTTAATATACCAAGATTTCTTATACTGTAATGTTTTTTTAAGTAACCAGATTTGACTGGAATTACTCATATGACTTTCGTTTTAAATACCAAATCAAGGGCTCTACGGTTTTCGTAGCATATAAATTTAATGGCGTACAAATACATTCCATAATGTTAGAAGCGGCTCCCATTTAATACATATTAATCGGGTCTTCTATTGTCCTTGTGTGTAGACGTTGTTTGTCGTACCTATATAGGTCGTACTTCTTGGCGGCTGTGAATACACGGTTACGGTTAGCTACGAGCTTTGCGAAACCCAATTCTCTCGCAACTGTTAAGTGAGCTTCAATATTGGGTTTCGCGCAGCTTGCTGCTAACTTTACAGGTGCCAAAAAAGTTTGATTAAGCCTATTCAATATTCATGGTGTCTTCTTAAGAACTTTGCGGCTTCATCTGCCATCAGTTTTTACTATATGCCTCTGTGCCATTTCACCTTGAACATTATCATCACTGTTCGTTTGTCAATAGGCGTAAAGATTAAAAAAATCCGGCCCGCTCCAAACAATGCGGGGCGAATGGGGACCTTCAAAAAAGTCTTAGGCGATTCGCTCCGCGGGCCCAACCGCAAAAATCCAGAGGGAACGTCGTTGAACGGTCAAGTGAAGCCGGTTTTTTATACATGTGTGAGTGCGACGCTGTTGCGCCGCCATAGTTTGACTGACAAGCCAAGGCGTAGTTTCATAGTTATCTGGATGTGTGTGTAATTGTCTGTACATGGCGAGGCGTAGTTTTGTTGGCTTCACTTGTTTGTTCACAACATTCTCTCTTGATTTTTTTATTTGCTCTGAGCTGTCAGATAGACTTTCTAAAAATATATTTTTTTCTTTGGTCAATCAAAAATTGATTGTCAAAGTTCCGCATTCCGCATGACGTCGCAAGTGCCATACAAATGTAAGAGAGGTGACGTCACAACCCCCTTCCCAAAATTTGACAAGGATTTTCTTTGTTATTTGTTGTTTGATAGACAAAAGAAAAAATACGTGTCCAGTATTTTTTGATAATCTAACTTACGGACTAATTATATTGATGATTTTTTTTACCCAGTCATCATACCTATTGTTGAATATTGATAGGACAACCTACAGCGACACCTTGACTAAGACGCAGCTACAAAGTCTTGAGCATCGTCGCAAGGTGACGTGTTTGTCGGCCTTTTACCGGATACACTTCGGAGAGTGCGCCCAGGAGTTGCACAATCTGGTCCCCCCTGCCCCTTTCTTTTATCGTACGGCTAGACAGACGCGACCAAAGCGCCACCCTTTTATGGTGGACATTCCGCGCGTTAGAACCAAGCGTTTCGAATCCTCATTCCTCATACGAACAACCAGAATGTGGAACGCTTTGCCTGGGTCTGTCTTCCCGTTAAAGTACAACGTGGGTGTCTTAGAATCCCGAGTGAATAGGTTTCTTCTATATAAACGTGCTACACCCTAGACCGCACATCTTCTCAACATCAGGCAGTGTGTAGTCAAACGCGAACCGATTCGAAAAATAAAAAAGAAAGGTTTCCCATGAGACCGTAAGAAACGGTCCGAAAACTAACTAAATTCTTTCCCTAATTTCTCCTAATTTCTAACCTAAATGTTTAACTACACGTGTGCGACATAATTTTCCGCGACCTTGAGTCGGGCATCCTTTTGATCTCGTACGACATTCTTCATAATATGTTTTTAGCCTGTTTTACGTCACAGAATAACAAAAAACATAATTTATGAGCCATAATTGATGATTCCAGTGGCGCCAATACGACAAAATATCATGCAATCTATAGATTTGAAATAAAAGCTAGAAATTAATGTGAAATTCTAATGTTTCAAGTAGCAAATTATCACACTAATACACATAAATCTAATTAATTAATCGAGTTAATTGTAATTTTGTTATAGCCTGTACGAGTAGGTACCTACTGTTGTGCAGATTCAAAAGAAAGGGAAACGGAGGAGTAGGTATATTGTTTAAAATATGCGTATTGTAGTTCACTGTAGATGAAGATCGAGTATTTTACAATGAAATCAGTAGCAAAGCGAGGGCGGGCAGCTAGTTATTAAAATATTTTCTTTCATGAGGCTGCACAAAATAATTTATCATGCTAGTAAGTTCCGTCACCTTGGCCCACTCAGACAGCCACTCCAGCAGATTATTTATAAAAATATGTTATTCTCATATAATCCCAAGACGACAGATAGACACTCCAGTTTCCTATGACTAATGAAAAACCTAGGACACAATCTCATTCACATTTTTCAATGACGCTACAGAATTATGACAGCCTTTGCTCTCGCTGATTTATTTTGAACTTTATTATGTAGCTAGAATGTGTTAAATTAGCTTGACACAGTTTTTAGTTTGTCCAGATAAAAATTGTCGGTCCAAATAAAATTGTTATGTGAAAATCTAAGAAAAGAAACGGATGTGGGGATCGTAATACGTAATGGAGAGAGGTACAAACAAAAGTTATAGTTATATTATGGGGATTATAATAGAAGGTTTCAAATGTGCCAGATTCATTTTTAATAGAAATCATCATATATAAAATTTAGAAGTAGTATTTTTCTTTTTTAGGGTTCCGTACCTCAAACGAAAAAAAACGGAACCCTTATAGGATCACTTTGTTGTCCGTCTGTCCGTCCGTGTGTATGTCAAGACTCTTTATCTCGGGAACGCGTAAAGATATCGAGTTGAAATTTAAACTGTATAAATCTGAAAATTGTACATTTTTATTTAAATCACAAAAAATAGGGCCTGAAATTTCACAAAATATGGGTTCAAAATTCAAAGTCAGTATATCGTATCATGTAAGGTATTATATGAAAGAACTTCATTAGCACATGCTAAAATATTTAACAATATGTTTGTATGGAACCTTCGATGTGCGAGCCTGACTCGCACTTGTCCGGTTTTTTTTGTTAGTGCTTTTCAATTAAACTTTTATATATTTTTTGAAGTGATTCACATGGTGAAAGATTAGTAAAATTTTAAGGACACATCACCGTTAGGTATTTTATTAATTGTAAGAATAGAAGGACATGGTGAAAGAAAAGCAAAGCACTTATCTACCTACTTCGTATCTACTACTATTTTGTGTGAGCTGCGGCAAAAATTTTTTGCAGCAGTATAAATAGATAGATAGATTAACGCAATATTATTTACAACCACTGATCTAAAGCTATCTTACAAATATGACATAATTATGGTTATGAAATGGCAGCCTTATCGCTCATGGCGATTTCTTCGAGGCAATTAACAACAGACAGGAACAGACAATAACAAAGTATAGACGTGACTGCCTCGGTGGCTCAGTGGTTAGTGACCCTAACTTCTGGATCAAAGAGGCTTGGGTTCGATCCCCACCCAGGGCAAATATTTATGTGATGAACATAAGTGTTTGCTCTGTGTCTGGGTGTTATTTAGTTACTATCTATATAAGTATGTATTTAAAAATAAGTATATGTAGTAGTGTAAGCTTTGCTTAGTTTGGGGTCAGAGGCCGTGTGTTAGATGTCCCAAAATATTTATTTATAGTACCTAAACTGGAGACAAAGATATATTACCGACAAAGAATACACCTAGGTGGTAAATTTCTTCTGAATTTCTAAGAGTCATGATTATTTTTATACGATTAATTGGTATTTTTTTTCTGCCATGTTGTAGTTGCAGTCTCTTTTCAGATTCAGTTCGACTAGCAAGCCCTGGTGTCTGAATAGTACAACACTTAAAGTATGAATAGTGAACTTGGACTTTTACCGAATTGAATTTTTAACCACCGATGCAAAAACGACCGGGTGTTATAACTTTGTCTGTGTGTGTGTCTGTCTGAGGAATCGAAGCTCCCGACAAATTGATATTAATTTGTTTTTTTTTGAAAGGTGAATTCAGTCGGAAGTTTTTTTAGATTTGTTTCATCGAAATCGGTACGTCGTTTCTAGTTTTTTGTAACCTACAGTAGGGATTAATGCGTTGGTTTTTTTTTTTTAATTTTAACTTATTCTTTTTCCCATTCATTTTTGAGATGACTCTTACTTTACGTTACATTCCCTATGTATGTTTTGAGTTTATCATGTTGGTAACGTCTCTCCGGTCAACTCTTACAAGTATTCCATTTGGTCGTCCGTGTAAACTGGCGTTAAACAAGATATTCCTGGTTGTTTACGAGCCACATTCCCCTCCAATTACGAGTAGAAGTATTCAGAGCCATGTTCAAAGGAACAAAATAATAACTCTAGTCTTGTGTCGGGCTCGTCTGAAGATTGTTTCATCGGTCCCTGTGATCACAACGGTTTATGACGATCTCTGGCTTGTAGAAATCACACTGTGATATTAATGTTGTGAGTGTGACAGTTTGTGTCTTATCTATCAAGCTTTGTATTTGTCTCTACAGTGTTATCCAGAACTGGCGTTCTTAGCCGAAAGCTGGTGATTTAGATCATAATAATAAACAAATTTTATTTTGGGCCAACCCGGAATTAGAGATAATAAATTACTATAAAAATACAACTTTTTATGGATGTTCTATTTGCGAGCCTCACGTGTGTATCTGCGGAGCACAAGTTGAAGCAACTGGACATCACGGTCTAAGTTGGACACGATGTGTAAGCCGCAGGCCCCGACATCACACCATAAATGACATCCTGAAGCGTGCCCTCGCGTCGGCAGACGTGCCCAGCGTCTTGGAACCCCAGGATTATCTCGCTCAGATGGCAAACACCCGGATGGTCTTACGCTGATCCCTTGGCAGGGAGGGCGCTGCCTCGTGTGGGTTGCGACGTGCGTAAGCACTTTCGCATCCTGCCACCTCCCTGCTACCCAGCAATTTGCTGGGGCAGGAGCGGAGGCAGCCGCCAGAAACAAACACAACAAATACGCCTGCCTGGAATCATGTACGACATTGTTCCATTTGCCGTCGAAACAGCGGGACCGTGGGGCACCGAAGCTAGGAAATTCGTACTTGACCTGGGTCGCCGCCTGAAGGACAAGGGGAACGACGCTCGGGTTGGCTGGTATTTGGTCCAGCGCATTTCTTTGGCCACTCAGCGGGGCAACGCGGCGAATTTTTTGGGTACATTTGGTTCGGCGCGCAGGGGACTACTGGACTAATTTTTCGGACGAAGTACCTACCATATTAGGTACCCAAGATTTATATACTCCTATGTACCTCTATTTTTAATGTTAAGATTGAATTTTTCATTTTAGATTGTAAGGCTTAGACAATCAACTTATCTTTAATCTCATTTCCGCCAAAGTATGATACGATTCTCATTTCAACTATAAGTTTTTTTAGTTAAGTCGATTGTTCAATATGTGCCCCACTTTTTATATACAAGCTTTTAAGATCCTGGATATCATGTAGCAGCAGAATGATAGTAGCCAAGACAAGTCAAAGGAGCCCAAACACTACGGGTCTATCTTGTTTAGCTCCTAGTTCCTATGGCAACCTTCTGACTCCATTATCAGATCAGCTCCATTGTTCCATATTATTGCATAGTCACGTGATATACATATGAGTGCAAAATTTCAGTTCAATCGGAAATCTCTTTAAAAAATGAGCCTGGTGCAAAAGTTTCATTATTTGTATGTATTCATGTTTATGTTTTCCATATTAAAGTGTTTGTTTAGTTCATTGATTGTAACACATTTCATAATATAAACTATGTTTTTGAAAGACTTTCGGAAGCGCTGTTAACCTGATAAAGTCATTTGTGTAATATTGTTGCAAACAAATTTTTGAGACTATGTCTAGTTTGTACGTACTTTGTAACTAGGTATTTTTTCTGATAAATAAAGAACTTTTAAAAATCAAAAAATCAAATCGGAAACCGGGAAGTTGGTTAAATGTAACTTCCAAGATTTTACCCGAACTTACTAATAGCATCCATTGCAAGTTAAATAAAAGCTTCAGCTATTTTCATATTTTCCGAGTTGCAATTTTTTATGGAACAGCTTTTTTTATCTTGCGTTCTTTGTCGGCCCTATAGTAAAAGTTGTTCGTAATCATGGTCTTCATCACCTTTTTTCGGCTTAGTCTAGGGCAAGCAGATAACTTTGTGTAGTCTAGTGTTAGTCAAGGTTATTATTAGCATGACGTCCAATACTGGATTATGTATGGAACATGCTGTTTTTTCTGCAATTTTACAGTTGGTCCCTTTTATAATGATGAGCCTTTATTTACATATTGTGGAAGTCCTTGCACTTTGCAAAGCAACGCCTTGTCTATGAACTCGTGGTGGTCTAGTGGTAGTGACACTCGCCTTCAAATCGCGAGGTCGTGGGTTCAAGTCCCGGTCCCGTACCAATGAGTTCTTTGCAATTTAAGTACGAAATTTCTTACCATTGGCTTTTGGGTAAAGGAAAACATTGTCAGGCAACCTGCATACTAGTTCATACGTCCGTTATGTAGAAGAAACAATCGATGGCATACCTATGTGAATCCACCAAACCGCACTGGCCCAGCATTGTAGATGTGGCGCAATCACCCTTTGTGGGAAGGCCTACTATTAAAACATTCTGGTAAAGTAACCCGTTTTAAACATTCTGGTAAAGTAACCCGTTTTAAACATTCTGGTAAAGTACCCCGTAAGTTAACCCGGTCTGGTAAAGTAAGCCGTGGTCAAGAGGTAGTGACACCCGCCTTACAATCGTGAGATGGCGGGTTTAAATCCCCGGTCAGGTACCAATGAGTTTTTTGGAATTTATGTACGGAATTTCACACCACCTGCTTTTCGGTGAAGGAAAACATCGTGAGGCAACCTGCATACGTTCGTAGAAGAAATTCGATTGCGTATGTGAATCCACCAACCTCCACTAGGCCAGCGTGGTGGATATGGCCCAATCACCCTTCGTGGGTAGGCCTACGTCCTGCAGTGGACTGTTAAAAAGGCTAGTACAGTAAAGTACAGTACCCCGTTTAAGATACATTAATTATTCCTGTTCATTATACGGTGGTCTAACACGCGGTCCACGGACCGTCTGTCAATCACCTGACTGTCTAACAGATCAAATAAAGTTTTTTTTAAAACCTTCACTGACCTATAAACCACAGACCTAAATCCTCCGAACTATAAACTAACTATAAACTCGTAATAACAATTAGCGCGACGACTATTCTCAGAACGCGCGGTGGAGATCTTACCACTTCTATTACGATTATGAGTTATGTCTGTGCAAAGAGGTTTAGTGCCCGTAAATCAGCCTCTTTAGAGGGAAATGGCTCAGTACACTTACCGACAAAATTGTGTGATATGCTATGGAAATATGTATCTTTGTATGTGGAAAGCCAGAGTGGCCTAGTGGTAGTGATGCCTGCCTCGCAATCGTGAGGTCGTGGGTTCAAATCCCGGTCCAATATTAGTTTTTTTGAAATTTATGAACGGGATTAAATACCACTGGCTTTTCGGTATAGGAAAACATCCTGAAACAACCTGTATAAATATTTCCGTAGAAAAACTTCGATGGCATATGTGAATCCACCAACCCGCACTGGGCCAACGTGATAGATTTAGCCCAATCACTCTTCATGAGTAGGCCTACGTTTTATAGAGGGCTTTAAAAAAAAAAACTAATGCAGCATGTGGAAATAATATTTTGGATATTTCATACCGCTGGCTTTTCGGAGATAGAAACCATCGTGAAAAAATCTACATACATTTACAACTGAGGAAATAATCGAGTTGCAGGTTGATGAATGCAATGCGAGTTAGAATAGAGCGTTGGCGATACATCTAATCGATTTATAAGGGTAGGCATAGGTTCAACGGTGGTCTATCAAATATTTCCTTCCTTATTGCTTTTACATATGCCACAGTCTCTACATAAGTAATTTTTGTTTGTCTGGAAGATATATAACCGTCTAGAAAATATCGCCCTCAGAGGTAATTGTAGAGTTGTAATCTCAGACCAAATAAAAAATCATTCCTTTCCTTTGGATTAGTTCCGTACCTCAAAAGGAAAAAACGGAACCCTTAGAGGAACACTTTGTTGTCCGTCTGTCCGTCTGTCTGTATGTCAAGACTCTTTATCTCGGGAACGCGTAAAAATATCGAGTTGAAATTTTAGCTGTATACGTACGAGTATATCTATGGTCTCTTGCAATTGTGTGAAAGAAAAACTTCTCAGTTATCATTTAAAAAAGTTAGAGCCGTTTATGTCCTAAAAACCACATATTTCGACACTCACAAAAATCAAAACCTACAGGCTACTTTCCGTTGACATAGAACTATAAAATTTGGCGAGAATCATTGTCTCAGAGTACACATTTAAGAATAAATCTGAAAACTGTACATTTTTATTTTAATCACAAAAAATAAAAAACTTCACAAAATATGGGTTCAAAATTCAAAGTGAGTAAATTGTATCATGTAAGGTATCATATAAAAGAACTTCATTAGCACATGCAAAGGTTTTTAATTATTTTAACAATGTGTTATTTTCTATGTATGACGAGAAAAGTGAAAAAAAAAAAAACTTTTTTATTGATGGTTAGAGATTTTAACAAATTACTTCCCAATTATGTGAAATTTTCTGGATTTGTATGGAACCCTCGGTGTGCGAGCCTGACTCGCACTTGTCCGGTGTTTTTTTATTTGGTCTGAGGTTGTAATATTTTGAGGGAACAACATATGAAAGTACATAAGTATAAATTAGATTATAAAACAAGACCATAACATAATCTCATTTCTAAAAATCACAAACTTTTCAACTTTCAGTCATTTCGACATTGTTTTTCCAAGTTTCCGAAGCGGACGCATAAAACAGCGTCAAAATAATTAATATAACACAAAAACGCCATAAATCTAACATCAAAATACTGTAAATACGTCGTAGAAAACTGTGTCCGTTCATTGACATACAGATGAATTAATATTCAGCATTAGCAGTAACACAAGTCATATTTTTTGCTTATTAGATTAGCATAAGATTATTATTTGCAAAAATTAGCATGACCGACTTCACCCGTGTTCACCAGAGTTCGCGAATATTTCGCACGGATCGATGTAGCATTTTTCACATTATTGTTGATTTATCAAAAATGACAAAAATCTTACACACGGCCTTTGGCCCCAAACTAAGCAAAGCTTGTGATATGGTTGCCAGAGACTGATATACTACATATACTTATTTTCAAATACATTCTTATATAGATAGTAACTAAATAACACCCAGACATTTATGTTCATCACATAAATATTTCCCTGGGTGGGGATCGAACCCACGCTTCCTTGACCCAGAAGTTAGGGTTACTAACCACTGAGCCACCGAGGTAGTCGCATTATGCAAAGTACTATTCCAAAAGAAATTAACGAAGTTACTAATTTCGTGGCGCGCTATACACTTGACCTGAATTTTTATAGAGGGTTTTTAATAGTCAGGGTTTTTAATTTTCAGTTTGAGTTTATTCTTCTATTTCTTTCTTTATGTTCAAGATAAATTTTTGGTTTACCCAGATAACAAACAGAATACTAAAGTATGGTTGAAAACTTGACGTAAAAAGAATTATCGAATTATGTAATTAATCCTGACTAAAATTTCACCAATACAATAATATAATACCACTACTAGAATACTATGGAGACATAAAAATGATTAAATTAAGTATTTTGACTAATCTGGTAAAATATGTAATAGACTTCAAGAATAGTTTTTTGACAGACATTTTATGTTGAATAATTCTTGTTGACGATCTTTACCAGCTATAAAAACTTACACACCGATCTTGCCACGAACTGACCTACTGTTTTACCCAATACTGTGAAATTATTATTAATACATTAAATTAATTGCATTGGAATCGAGCCTAAGAAAGCAAACAAATGGCACGTTCAGAGAAATATATTTGTTTGTCGAAACTTCATTGAAATCGGTCACACGTGCGCTAAAAAAACAAACATTTTCCTTGTTGAGCAATCTCAATAATTCGCATACCTATTATTATTTTCATCTCTGGGTCTAAAAAGCCTTTGAGTCCTGAATTTAAACATTAATCATTGTTAGCTTACTGAGCGGATTTGGATACACTTAGTGTTAGAGGAGCGTTGTTTACCACATGAATTAATGTATGACCCATTGTTATCCCGGAAAATTTATGGTTCCTTGAAGGTTAATGCCTGCTCATGAAAATTTTAAGAGATTATTAACCACAGTGAGTATGAGGGAGACTTGCGATACTTTATAGACAGTAGAAGAAAAATCTGTACAGTAACCTAATAGAGATTAGATATAAATAGATATCAAATTTGAATTTAGAAAATATTAAATAATTCAATGCTACTTGTACCTACTAAAGTTTTGTTATGAAAAACAAGATCACTACTTTAATAAAAACACAATTTTGGAGGTCTGGTTTGCTCATATTCACTCCTATCAAACTACTATAGCCTCTAGACTATTTAAATGTGTGGTGTATCCTAACCAACGATCTTAATACACTATATACAATCTCATTGATCTCAACCCATTAATTTGATCATAAAATTGATAGTTTAGCAGAGATCTTCAAGAAAAAATATCAGTGTTCATATATAATGGCCCCACGAGATGGACAGTTGACCCCATTAAGACCGCAAGATGACACTAGTACACGCCGCTACTTCTACTGTCGGTCTCGTTCTTCGAGCAAATATCTACAAAGCCACAGTCCCTAAGTGAAAGTGGTCATAAAATGACCGAGCGCTGTCATACGTACCGACTTAAATATTTACATTAAATAATTCACAATACATAATCCGTTTTCTCGAATCGCAACGGTATACAAATTATGGCACTTAGCTATAATTAGTGCTTGTAACCGAGCACTCTGGCAACGCGCGGCATTATAGTCGGCTTGCAATCGCCTTACGACTAAGTAACAAGATTATTTTTTGCGAAAATTAGCATGACCGACTTCACCCGTGTACAGAATTCGCGAATATTTCGCACAGATACTTAGATGTAGAAATTTTCACATTATTGTTGATTTGTCAAAAATGGCTCAGGCGATTTCGATATAATTATTTTTTGCAAAAAATAGCATGACCGACTTCACCCGTGTACAGAATCATTACATAGTATAAAACAAAGTCGCTTCCCGTTGTCTGTCCCCATGTATGCTTATATCTTTAAAACTACGCAACGGATTTTGATGCAGTTTGTTCTAATAGATAGAGTAATTCAAGAGAAATGTTTATATTTATAATACACCTGTGCGAAGCCGGGGCGCATCCCTAGAACGCAAATATTATGCACGGATCGATGTAGCATTTTTCACATTATTATTGATTTATCAAAAATGGCTCAGCCGATTTCGATGAAATTTAAATGGAACCAATTTCAAAGAATATTCTTTCCAATAAAAAAATAATTATTGAAATCGGACTACTATAAAAAAAGTTATGCGTGGTTATACATAAAAAAATATATACGCGTCGAATGGTATACCTCCTCCGGTGGTTCGTCGGTCAAAAAGACTGCCTACTACGTTGCTTGGGCAGGGTTTTGGCTCGGACACTTTTTTGCACGATTGTGACTCTATAGATATTTGCTCGGAGATCTTGTTGGAGATTTTTAGTCGTATTAGTTAGGGTATGTCCTTGTCCAGCTGTGGACGCCATATGGCTGAAACGATGATGATATTTTTAAATTTTCCGACTGCCCTTGGGTACTTATAGGAAACGAGGACAACCTCATCACTTCTAAAATTAAAAGGGCCAAAATAGTGCAAATTCAGGTGGTGTGGTCCCTTTAAACTTTTTATTAGCATTCAGTCAATAAAGAGGGTTTTACGAGCTCGAAGTCACTCACGAATACATTAGTTATTTTATGTTTAACACCTATATTCCCAAGAGCTATAAATCAAATTAATTGTTCATAATAACAATAAATATGTCAAAAATATCGCCAGAATGGAACCAATGACAGAAACCTTTTATAAAATGAAAGATATGTGTCATTTTCCATTAATAATTTAGTTTTTCCGTTAATAATGTACTATTTTTTATTAATAATAGGGAAATTCGTGTCATTTGTTAAATAAAAAAATAACTACGCGTTTATATCAAAAATCTGAAGCGTGATCAAAAAGTGGATCATTGTTTGATGTTGAAATATTATTAGTTTAAATAAATGGAACCGTCTTGGCAAACTTAGGCGTTTTGCTTGAAATACAGTTACATTTCCCATACTAGCTTAGTTGGTACGGAATATTCTGCTTTCAAATAGAAATTCCTGGATGCGAATAGATCGCGAAAATATTTCATTATGATGAATAAAACTTGACAAAACTACATAATTATTTATTTTGAGTCTGTCTATTAGTTGTCATTGTATTTTTGGCATCTTCATCCTGCAGGGTTAGTTCAGGTTTACACGTATTTTGAAACTACAGCTGTTTCCGCATGGCTTTGTACATTTATGTACAGCGCCCCTGGCGGAAACGAGTAAGAACTAACCAAAATGTATGGAGCCATACGCGAACGCGAAAGTTTAAGTAAACTACGCAAAACCTGGACTAAGGGCTCTGAATCCTGAACCGTTATTTTTTATTTCAATCTATACCTGTTTACCGTAATCAATTGCAAAGCTGCAGGCCAATCGCGCTAATTTTAAACAGCTGCGTTCCGTCTGCAATTCAGTTAAAGTTCGGTTACAAATTGTAGTTAAGTTTCAATTCATCTTTATAGAATTCGGTATTGCGCTAAACTTCATACACCAATCGTTCGTTTGACAGCGATTACGTTCCAACTCTGAGTTGCGTTTCAACTTTTGTCAAAATCACTACTGCGATACGAAAATAGACAAAAAGTTGAAGTTCGGTTAAAGTTCAATTTTGATTCAGCTGAATTTTTTTAGTGCGATTGGTCTGCTGGTATCTAATAAAATAGTACAAGATATAATAAAGACAGTTTTTAAATTAAACATTTGATACACGTACCTAGCTCTACACATTGAAAAATAGTCTAAAATAATAGACACTGTCAAATGTTTCACATTGGTTTAGCATGTTGAGTCATAAGAACCGTTGACACTACATTTAAAACTAAAAATATTAAATCAGTAAAACTAAAAACCGCGTAAAATATCTCAGTTGTTTTGTTCGTAATAATTTTCATAATACAATTTTATTGCCCCTTATTATTTCATTACTTTCGAGGAATGCAAAAAAGATGCGTAGATTTTTTTACGTCGTAGCCAACACGCGCTCACGCATTAGTGGCTTCGGTTGCTAAATAAAAAACTGCCAAAGTCTATAGAAAAAAAAAACGTTGACATCGCCTAAAGTAATCAAACCGTCGACGCTGGTTAAAGGTTATAATAAAAATGTCCACGAAATTAGAGTAAAAATGCTGTTCGGCGGTTTTTTCGTCTATCACTATGCCAAGAATGTTTACGAGCTGATACAGGGACATAAACAACGGTTTTTATATTCCGTGCATCGGGAGAGTAGTTGAAGGTCATCCCAGTAATGATAGACAAGCAAGCTTTTTGATTTTATCTAGACTTACAACTTATATGGATTTCTTTTCTAGGTTTTTTATTAGCAGCCTCCGAAATTCGTAGTCCAAAGTCGTAATTCTAAAATTGCTGATAGTGAAAAACAGTATTCTGGCTAATCTTTTCAATATTTGGACGTAAAACATTTCTGACGGTGTCTTTGGCGGATAGTGCAGTATGGTTGCGCATGTTCTATCTAAACATGCTATAGTATAAAGTATATAAATGAATAAAATTTATCGAGACTAACAACTACAAAGATATGACAAAATTACTTATTACTTAGCTCTGTTTGAATTATAGCTATAAACTCCTTGTTTATTTTATAAGATTGAATTAACGTTACGATTCTTATTACAAGAAAAATAGTCGATAAGTAGGTATGGGTTATTTTACAGCGATAGAACACATTGTAGATCTAAAAACTTAGACTACTAGGCACTAGACAATTCACTTATACGAATTTAATTCATTGATACTTATTCCAAAAGAAAGTATCATAAAATGTTTCAATAGTAGAAAATTAGGTCACAGAAAAACCGCGACACTCCAAAATCACATGACAGCTGGAATCCGGAAATATTACTCAAATTTATAATCCAGACAGAAACCTCGCTAAAATTAAGAATACGCACTTTGATCCTAACCATCACTCCACCTAATTCTAGACGTGCGATTTTTTAAAACAAATTGAGTGACACAAATTATATTTTATATTACTACCAGAAAATGTTTTGACAACTGTTCTCTCAAAGTTTCGAGTGAATCAAAATAGATGGCGTTTATGACTGGTCTTTGGAATTCTATCGTTGGTGGCAGCGACAAGGAAGAAAATTGGTCCTGGATATCTCAACTGTACATAGACAGTACAAAGAAATACTTCTCAGTGTCTGAGATAGATAAGGAAGCACATGTGATAGTGTTCGGAGAAACACATAAAATATCTTTCAACAAGACTGGAGGCATTGGAGTGAACGTCGGCTTCGCACCGTTGAATTTTATCTCTTGCTACCACATTGATACTAGAAAAGGTTTGTATTTTGTAATACTTTTTATACGATAAAGCAGTCAACAATGTTGCGAACTTTTTGATGAAAAGGACAATTGCAACATCTATGAACGATACCACAGAGCGTTACTCCTTAGTCACTTTAGTGTGTACTTACCTAGGTTAACTTAACTTACAATTAAGAGATAAGTAGATATAACATGTGTAGAAATGAAACAGCATTTTTATCAGGCGTAAATCAAAACTACATATTCCATGCAGAAATTGAGCAAATGTCTACAGAGCCACAGTCTCTAAGTAAAAGTAGTAAAAAAAAAATCCGTACGCTGTCATACATACCTGCATAGATATATATTTTAAATTATTCACTATGATCCATTTTCTCGAATGTCAACGTTATATTACTCTATAAAATTTAACTTGATCTCTGCGACAGTGACATTGACATAGAAGATTGACATTTTTAGAGTTGAGATAGAGGTGGAAAAAATCGATTTACAAACAATGTTGTAATGAAATCAAATGAGTAGTTGAAGGTGAGAAATTGGATTTTATTTACTTACTATTATTTAAGATCAAGTATGTACACATGTAAATAATGTTATGATATTAATTAAATACTCATAATAATGTAACGATAGTATTTATCGACGTTTTTCACTATTGTCGATGCTAATGTAACATATAATTGGGATTAATTTAATTACACATGTAAAAAATGTTATGATATCAAAATATACAATAAAATTAATGATAAATTAAGTTTTATTTAAAATATCGTTAGTATAAACTATCGATATTTTAAATAAAACTCTATCTAAAACTCTGTGGTCACGATCATTCGTCGCCCATCACTAATCGGCATGCCCATAAAGTATGACATTGACAGGTACTGTTTGTACTATTAAGAAATTAAGGACTTCATAGGCGTGTTTTTTCTGACAGCTGTCATAGAGATCAAGTTAAATTTTATAGAGTATAGTCGGCTTGCAATCACCTTACGACTAACTAAAAAGCCTGCCCACTACGTAGCTCGGGCAAGGTTTTGGCTCGGACATTTTTTTTGCACGGTTGTGACTCTATTCGATATGCACCCGAATTAAGAGTATGCTATTGAAAATAAATTAAATGATACGTTTTTTTTCTATAAAAGCTATGCTATGGTGGCTGTATTCTTCTTGAATAATATAATAATTAGAAGATATTCGATGTGAGCCCACACTTTGTACCGCGGTACAGAATAAGCATCAAGTTTTTATGACAAAGTATGTTGCTTATTATAAGGGTAGGTATGGTCAGTAGTTTTAATATTTATAAGTAGATTGTCTGTATTAGTTTCCTTTAAGTACCTATGTAATTAGGATAAGCTTTGGCAAATAAAGATATTGTATTGTATTGTATTGTATTGTATTTGCGTCAATCCTTAAAAATCATGCGCAAATACATGAAATCTCGGGAAAACAGGAAATAACTGCGCAATTTTCTGAGATTAAGGTTAATATTTCTGATACATGTGATATTCCTAATCATTGTTGTAGGTACTAGTGTGATTTGCACATCTTCATATTATATTTTGTCATAAAAATGCTCATTAACCAAATTGACCATTCGTTTTAAGAATCAGTAAACTTTTGGATGACTTGCCAAAGAAGATAGATAAACTCTTTATTGCACACCAAGAAATAAACGAAAAGAAGAAACAACAATACATAAACAGTGTAACAATGAGCGGAAAAAGGAAAGGCATTTCTTTGAATTTTATACCTACTACGCGTTTATCAAAATTCATGCTACTATTATTATAAATGTTGCAATTTTTCTTTATTTATACAAATATTATTTAATTGTAATAATTCATTTACAATAAATAATTTTATAACATGTATTTTTTATTAAAATTTAGCAATCTGAAATAATTTTCTACAGAAAGTAAAATTGTAATATTCCGTAATTTAGAGGTAAAAAGTGATTAGAAAAACATGTTATAAAGACACTAAAGTCCATTAGATGCGACCATATACCCATTATTTAGTACATTTTCTTAGCCATTTCATTTTATTCAGCCCATAAAATTGATGAATCACATAAAACGTTGTCAGGTTTTTCTAAATCACTGTAGGCTAGAAACAGTCTGAGTTATTATGAGATTGTAGCAATTTAAATGATATTTTTCTTATTCCTTCACTACATTATATATTTTGAAGACTTCACCACATTAGTTTCTGTCTGTCAACTCTACATTTTATGCATTACTTGGCGGAATTTTTTAAAAGTAATTGATCAAAATATTTCCTCAAAACTACTTGCTATATTAAAAGTACGTCACATTGAAATATTTGAGATAAATGATTAAATATAACATAGATACAACTCTTTTGATGTATGGTAGAAATGAATAAAGGAAACGTAGGTACAGACCGTTTCACTCACGAAGTCGCGCCCCTCCACAGTAAATTATTGGTTTGCATTTATACGAGTAGACCTCGTTTGTACACAACGCCTTAGTGTGCGTGTAGAGGCTAATAGTACAGACAGTAATTTTTTTTATAAAATATGATCACTTACGTTAGAGGGTTACACTGTCGTACAACTACATTCAATAAATATGGAGGGGCGCGCCTTCGTGAGTGAACAAATCTGTAAGTACATTAGGAACGACCCTTCATTAACTGAGAACATGAAAGTTTGAATGGCGATGATAAAATATAGTAAGTAAGACTACTAAGTAAACAAAAAAAAAAACAAATGTTGTTTTTAAACTTTTGCGATTTGAACACATTATTTTTATATACTATGGGACTAATCGTTCACTAAAATTAGAGATGCAACTCGGCCGAAACGTAGGGATGATGAGGTATTTTTTTATTTCTTAATTTTAGTGCGCGATTAGTCCCGTTCTATATAATTATAATATATCAAAACACTATAAGTGTAGTAAGTCGTAACAGCACTTAAATGGTAATAGTAGATGCTGCATATGATATCTCTACATTCAATTAGGTATAATGCTTCATACTGTAAGGTAGATATACCTAGTCTGCGCGCTCGCTATATAGAGACATTCGCCTATTTTACCACATTGTCTTGGCTTCAGTCCACTAGAGAACGGAGTCGGTTCAGAATATTACAGATTAACCTACCTGCGATACAGCATACTTCCTGAAGAAGCCACAGTGATAGTATGATATAATAAATAACGCAAGAAACTGTAAGCTTTTATTATTATTGCAAAGCAATGTAAATTTCTCAATGACGAAGCTGCGCAAATTCTTTGAAGTATGTAATCGTATTTCACCGGGCCACCATGATACAGGCATCGCCTGGCCTAGTTTGGGGCCCACTGGCACTGCGCAACATCGGCAAATGTTCATATTCATATTCAGTACCTATTTGTTTTACATGTTCTCGCCAACGAAGTGTAGAAAAACTAATGATGTACTCAGTGATGCATTTTTCGTTTTGCTGATATGTACTGTGTGTTACCAACCAAAATTGTCAACAGCGTACCTATCTGCACTTAGCTACCTTCTGAATTAAATTTCAAGTTATTTTTATATTTTGCGCATGTTTTTGTCAAATGTTAATATGGTAAATAAATATATTCTAATAAAAAGACGTAGGTTTGGCAGTTACGGCCTCCTAATCTATTATATGCAATTTTCAAGCATATACATATAATCATTTTTGTAGAACATTTATTATGAAAACAGTTATGTTTTATTTGATAATATTTGTAAGAATCTGCATCGTAGAAATTGCGGTCTGCCTACTCAGACCAACCCAATTTATAATTTTGATAGCTATGACGCGATAAGTGCGTCAAATCTTGAAGTATTTGTAATGGACTGCTTGTGAATGTTATTTGGAGAATACATTTTATACAAATAATGTAAGATATTCTAATTCAAGAAGATTTATTGTTGGTTTCGTCTCGGTGGCATTTTTGGAGCGCCGCTAAGGTGTTCTGTTAACATAAAACTTTGGTTTTGAGTGTGAGTTATGATGGAAAATTAGTCGTGCTAAAATAAATGTCTAGTATACTTTGTAGATTAATGAATATACATTATAAACACTTTTCTGAGCAACTTTTTTAAACCACGGGAAGTTTAATCAATTTGAAGTCACGGGAACGTGAAATCTTTTGTAGTATGGTGTTTACGAGGTTTTCGGGTCTGTAGATTCTGTCAAATAAATTAGGTACATTTTATATTAATCATAGTCATGGCTATTCATTGATAACACCCCTGTTTCAAGTCACTTAAACAACGACTTAGCATTTTTTCTGTTTAAAAATATTGCACATACCTATACAATTTCCTATTTCAATAAAATAAATCAAGACATTTCGATATCAATTGATATTGAATGACTCTACCAGTTTCCTCGTCACTTCGTTGACTGTCCTCGGCACTCGTGAACTCTATCCACCAATTTTATCCCGTGAGACATGTACGTTGTAACATTTTTATAGTTTTATCATGTGCTAAATTAAAAGTAAAATTAAATTTAGTTTCAAAGTTATCTCACTTGGATTAGTAAAGACATCCACGCGTTTCTAGTTAGATACAAGTTATTGACTGTTTGAATACTCAACCTATCAAAAGTATAATATTTAGTAAACTTATGCACAATATTATAATATACGAACATTGTTGCCTTTCTCTTATACTAACATTAAAGTATAACAAAACGCAATAAAACTATATACGTAAACTAGGGCTACATAAAAATAATTGGATCGTTATCACGGGCCTTTGGAGCCCTAAATATAGAGTATAGTCCAAATATACAGGGTTATTACCAATTAATTAGCATTCTTTTAGGGGCTTATTATGTACATCAAAACAAACACTTTTGTTCTGCGACTTTTGTCAAAACAAAAAAAAACAGCTATTCCATACATTTTGTGGCGGGTGAACGATATTTTTTTTTTCAGTTTTGACAAAAGTCGCAGAATAAAACTTGTTAGTTTTGATGTACAGAATAAGGCCCTAAAAGGATGCTAATTGATTAGGAATAACCCTGTATAATATGATTTCTATCATTTACAACTGCCAGTATACTAAAAAACATAATTATTATGTGATTATCTGCTCATATACTCATAATTTTTTTTCAAATTCCAGCGGAAGTTAAAATGCCGAGCGGCCATATTGACCAGCCCGTCATCGAGGACAACAGAGACGGTACCGTCAGCATCAAATATGACCCCCGCGAGGAGGGCATCCACGAGTTGCTCGTCAAATACAATGGAGAACACGTGCAAGGTACTACTTACATAAGTTTTCAAAAGTCTTTCTGAGTGTCTGGTGGAAGCGACGCGTGATCAAAATGCTGGTGTTTATTTTGCCATTCATCGTGGCAATGCTGCCAGCATGCTGGGCACGCTGCCAACTGGCAGTGGGCTTGAGCATTTGGATTATCTTTAGACCTTGAAGGGTCTGTCGATAATGCAATTGCTTTTTTTGTAGTAGTAGTTTATGTATTTTTAGTCTATGTCTTGCTCGTCAACTATGAACGAGAACGAGTGCAACATTATTATTTTTGTTCCGTCTTCTAGAGTTGTAAGCTTCGACGTTCAGTTCTAAAGGGAATTAAAGGTATGATTCCGAACTCTGCTGCAGGCAGTAGCAGCAGGCAGCAATGCTGCCGCAGCACTACTTTTCCTCATATTGCTGCCACGACAATGCTGCTTAGCTCGGAATGTAATCTCATATAAACTCATAGAGATTATATGGGGACCAGTAGTGCTGTGGCAGCACTGCTGCGGTGTTGCTGCTGCCTGCAGCGGAGTTCGGAATCATACCTTAAACTTGCGGAGTGGCGTAATCTTGCGGAGTTCATAACAGCACTTTTTATTCATACTGGTTCCATATTTCACGGTGTGCACGCAACTATAATTATCAACTTTGGAGGTTAAGCTGAAACTAAGCTAGTTCGGCTTGTGATATGCTACGCCAATGTAGGATTGCATTAACGTCCTGCAAGAGACATTTACGTACCGGCAAGCCCAGTGTAGGACGTCCACCCACAAGGTGGACGGATCATGACCGGTGTGACCGAAGGATCGCGTTGGAAGCTGCTACCAACTGGTCATATTGGAGATCCATAGCGTCCATAGGGAAAGCCTATATCCAGCAGTGGACGTCTTATAAGTGATGGATGGATTGACGATGGATGAAGAGACATTTTGTGCAATGGAAAGATGTCAGTATTTACCTGAATAAACCCTGATCTTTAAAATAATAGACCATCGTACTAAGGCCTGGGTAATCTGGGCATAACTACTTCGGTTATTTGGTGGTCAAATCATCCATCAAAGCAATAAAACATTTTAATAACTTTGCCAATTATTATCAAAGGCGTATGTAAAATCTTTTTACTAAGAATATTTTTTGCTACAGACGCTAGCTTTTATTTACAACAACGTATGTAACTACGGGTTCAGACTCGTAGTTACACCGCTTTGTTACACCAGTGTGATTACGTACTACAACAGAAAACAGCAAAAGGACTTTTCACAGACTACTGAAGCTATTGTCCAAAGCACGAAAGTGACGAAGAGGACTGCGTGTTCCTCGCTGCATTTGTTAGAACTTTTCTTAGAAACTTTTCTTAGAAAATTATTTGCGTTCCAGGTTCACCATACAAGTTCCACGTGGATTCTATCTCCAGCGGCTACGTGACCGCGTACGGGCAGGGACTTATCAGCGGCGTCAGCGGCGAGCCCAGCCTGTTCACCATCAGCACCAAGGGCGCCGGTGCTGGTGGCCTGTCCATGGCCGTGGAAGGTCCTAGCAAAGCTGAGGTACGTGTCATTGTTGTCTTAGTTTAGCTCACCGCAAGGAGAAGCTTCCAATTTCTTTTCCCCCAGTTTTTTCTCCCATTATTAGTAAGCAGTGGAAGGTCTTAGCAAAGCTCAAGACCAGCTTTGATTCCCACCCAAGGCAAGAGCTTCTCTCTTCACTTTTTTGTAAATATACTTTCACCATCAACAACACGGGTGCTTCACACAACAGCTTCTTCTCATGAACGGTCATCCGTGGAAGATCGTAGCAAAGCTAAGTGTAACAGTCAGTGAAATGGAGTTTCCGGGTGGCACTTACTCATACCATCAGGAATCTCAATTTCATGGTTCAGGTATAATGGCGCGCAGTACTTTTTGTGATTTAAAAAAGCGTGGGGGTCTAGTAGCAATATCCGCCTTACAATCGTGAGTTTAAATCCCGGTCCAGTACCAATGAGTTCTTTGGCTTTTTGATAAATGAAAACATCGTGAGGCAACTTTCACATGTCTGTAAAATAAATTCAATGGCGTATGTAGCAGTGGACTATTAAAATGCCGGTACAGTCCTTCCTTTAGCAAGTTGCTGCCGTTGAGACTAGACTATCCATTCACTAATTAGATAAAGACAGACGCGTTGTGCGATTTTATTTGAACCCTACGTTTCCACGTCAAGGTCAAAGATACTCTTCACTTTGGTTTGAGAAGGGTCTTCTTTAATAGCAATATTATTTCTTCTGAGCCTAAAGCATAGGTTCATAATTGCTTTAACAATAATATTACTTTCCAGATCACTTGCCACGACAACAAAGACGGCACCGTTGCTGTGTCGTACCTGCCCACCGCTCCCGGAGAATACAAGGTCTCCGTCAGGTTCGGAGAGAAGCACATCAAAGGATCGCCTTTCATCGCCAAGGTACCGCCAGTTTGAAGACTTTAGTTCAGAGTTGCACACTGTCAGATTTACTGAAGATTTTTCTTTTCACATTTACAGTTGCAAACTATTAGGTGCCAAAGCAAACACTTAACTATTATCCAAGTACATAAGTGAGAAATTATAGAAGCGTAAACGGTTTTTTTGTAAGCCAAAGTTATATAAAATCTCTAGCCTAACCAGTTATGGAAATCCGATAAAATTTGTAAATTTTTATTAGTGTGAATTTTAATTGCTTGTAATGAGCGTTTATAGCCAATTTCGTAGTTAATAAAATCATTATGAATATTTAATACTATTTTTCATGTGTTAAAACATATTTTGGTATTCTAGGTGACAGGTGAAGGTCGCAAGAGGAACCAGATTTCTGTGGGCAGCTGCAGTGAAGTCACTCTACCAGGGAAAGTCGCCGACAGCGACATCCGCAGTCTTAATGCTTCTATTCAGGTAAGAAAGAAACAAAATAGTAGCTGTACCTAATTTGAATGTTACATCCACAGATCAGGGACTTGTTTCTCTGATCTGTGGTTACGGTGGAAAACATGCTCGGCCTCGTGAAGTCGTATCCTGTATCACCAATAGGATGAAAAACATGACAAAGAAAATATTCATATGCATGTGACCCAATCACCTTTCTAGGGTAGGCTCAGTAGTGGACTAATAACGATTTATAGTGATACTATGAATTCCATCCATCCATCCATCAGCCATAGGACGTCCACTGCTGGACATAGGCCTCTCCTATGGATCTCCAATAAGACCCTACGATTAACTACTTACCTCTTTTCTTTTTTTTCTTTAGTAGATAGTAGAAGAGTTAGTATACAGGGTTCATAATCATCATCATTTCAGCCCTATTACGTCCACTGCTGGACATAGGCCTCTCCTAATGATTTCCAATAAGACCGGTTGATAGCGGTTTGCATCCAGCGCTATCCTGCGGTTCTAATAAGGTCATCCGTCCACCTTGTGGGTGGACATCCTACGCTGCGCTTGCCGGTACGTGGTCTCCACTCGAGAACTTCTGATACAGGGTTATTTATAATATTTTTTTTTTGTTTAAGAAACGCTGACGTGCTTTTCTTAAAAAATTACTATCTAGCTATGGGCTAATAAGTAATTTAAATCTAACTTAAATTGCTAGGTATAATAAACTAAGAATGTGTCCATCAACACTTTTCTTATTGTCTCTATTAAGGCGAAGACACTACGTTGTTGTGTTCTTTATACGCGGCACTAGCACTATAGCACTATGATTACGAGTTAGCACTCAATTAACTTTTAAACTAATTCGAACGGTTTTGCTCGTTTAAGTGTTCTCACTGTGTCCGTTTGGTCGAGGAGCTGGATTGCCTCAACATTCACATGGTGGTGAAGTCTATAGTCGTGAGCTTCTGCGTATTTTTGTATTGTACTTTTTACGGATTCCACTTTAAGGTCCCGGTGGAGATCATCATTTCTTACGTACCAAGGTGCATTGGTGATGTCCCTTAGTACTTTATTTTGGAATCTCTGTATGATAAGGATGTTACTTTGGGCGGCACAGCCCCATAGCTGTATACCATAAGTCTGGCATCAGGACTTGTTTGTACAGTAATAGTTTGTTCTGTATTGACAATGAGGATTGCCTCCCAAGCAGCCAATACATCTTGTTGTACCGAAGGTTTAGTTCTTCTCTCTTTTTCTTGACGTGTGCCTTCCAGCGAAGCTTTGCGTCGAGAGTCATTCCTAGGTATTTGGCTGTATTCTCATATAGAATTATTTTATTGTTGATGAAAATTGGAGAGTACTGGTGTTGCTTGTAACTAAAGTCTATGTGGATTGACTTTGCTTCATTCAATTAAATTTTCCATCTCTTGGTCCATTCGTAGACTTTGTTTACCGCCAATTGTACCTTTTCTGCAGCTTCTTGATGGGTACTGCCAATAGCCATTATAGCAGTGTCATCAGCAAAGGTGGCAATTGTGTTGTTTTTGAACTCTGGCATATCACAAGTGTATAATAAGTACAGGACCGGACCTAACACACTTCCTTGTGGTACGCCAGCTTTGATATTTTTCAGTTCTTAATAGGCATCTTCTTGTCGAACCCTGAATAGTCTATTAGTAATATATGATTCTAGGATATCTACATATGCTTTCGGTAACATGGCTCTTAACTTATATATCAAGCCTTCATGCCAAACTTTGTCGAATGCTTGTGCTACATCTAAGAACACAGTAGAACATACCATTTTGTCTTCAAGGCATTTTTCAATAATATTTGTTATTCTATGTACTTGGTCTATGGTTGAGTGTTTTTCTCGGAAACCAAACTGATGCCCTGGTATGAGATTCAGACTTTCTGTAACGGGTTTTAATCTTTTTAGCAATAGTTTTTCAAAAAGTTTTGAAACTATTGGCAATAGCGATATTGGTCTATATGAAGTTGCTTCATGTGCTGGCTTTCCTGGTTTTGAAATCATGATCACTTCAGCAATCTTCCATAGTTTTGGAACATATTTTAATCTTAGGGCGCCGTTAATTAAAGTTGTCAGTTTAACAAGGGCCTTCTTTGGTAAATTTCTAAGTATTTCACCTGAGATCAGGTCAAACCCAGAAGCTTTTCTAGGACTTATATTTCGTTTGATTTCGTTCATTACTTCTTTTGGAGTAACTAATTTAATAGGATTTTCTTCAGACAAAACATTTTCATTTGTTATAGTTATTTCGGCTGATTCACTTTCATTTGGCTGGAATATAGCTTCTAAATGATTTGCAAATATTTCAGCCTTTTGCTCATTGTTCTTAGCCCATGCATCATCACCTGATTTTATCGGTGGCGAGTGAGCTATAGGTCTTTTTAAGTTTTTTGTAGCCTTTCACAAGGAGTAATCAGTACTGCTGTCACTGGTAAGTTTCTGTAGGTATTTGTTCATTGTACTATTATTATAGTTTTGAATAGATTGGCTCAATAATTTTGTCAGGCTGTTAAATTTTCTTTTTTCCTCAGGATCTCTGGATTGCTGCCAGATTCTTCGTTGCTTTCTTTTCACGGATAGGAGCTGTTTTATAGTTGCTGGATAGACTTTTCCCTTTGTTACTTTTTGTATGTCTGGCGTGTTGTTCCATGCTGCTTGTTGAATATTTTTCATGAGGAGCTCAACTTCATAGTCAAGCTGATCTTTTGTTTTTAGTTGGCATTTAAGGTCTATAAGATTGTCTAGTTCTGTTTTGAAACTATCCCAGTCTGTGAGTTTATTAACAAGAGATGGCAATTTTTCAGTATAACAAACATTATCTCTTATTTCTAAACAGACTGGAGAATGATCTGAGCTCATGTCGAAGCTTTGTTCTAGTTGAAGATGGATTTGAGGTAGGTCTTTATATATAAAAAAGTCTATTAGGTCGGGAATTTTTTTCGTATCTGTCGGCCAGTAAGTGGGTTTACCGGTTGAAATTGCATCAGATTTTGTCTCTCTTATGGCTCTAAGTAGTTCTTTTCCTTTAGTGTTTGAAAGTCTAGAGCCCCAATACGTATGTTTGGCATTGAAGTCTCCTCCGACTAGAAATCTGTTTCCAGCTATAAAACTTTTATACTGATCTTTTTTTAAATTATGCCGGGGTGGGCAGTATATGGATGATACTGTCAAGGGAATTTTTTAGTTTTAATTTGTATCACAGCAGCTTGAATCTCATTTGTTTCGTATTTTATTTCCTCGTGGTGTTGGAGGTTTTTTTTCACAATCACTGCACTTCCAGCATTACCCTTGTTATCTGGATGAATGGCATGATAAATTGAATATCCATTGAACTGTATAAATGATTGTTTAGTGAAGTGTGTTTCTGAAACTAAGCAGATATCTTCTTTTTTGTATCTAGGATTAGCTGTAATTCGTTTTTGTGCTTTGCTAGTCCATTGGCATTCCAAATCATAATTTTCAGATTGTTAGTCATCATTTTGATTTAGATTTCGTAGTCATTTTGGTACTACTTTCTATTTTTTTTAGTCTTTCATCAAAAGACATCATAAGTTTCAATATTTCGTCCAACTTTTTATTTTCATTTTGAGGTACAACTTGTGTCAATTTATTTTTGTCTTCAGCAGCTGTTTGAGCATACGATAAGCTTTTACTGACCATCGATGCTGTAGCGGCCGGCTTGTTATTATGTTTTACTGTAGCAGCTCTTTGATTATGAGTCATGTCCTGATTTTTTGCTTTATTTCGTAATAGCTGAATTTCTTTGGCAATCGAGCATCCTCTATAGTTGGCAGGATGGGAGCCTCCACACTTTGGCTTGTCTTCTGCACGTTTTGTGCAGTCTTGTGTTAAGTGTTTTCCAGTGCATTTCACACACCTAGGCTCTTTGGAGCAATACTTTTGAGTATGACCATAAGCCTGGCATCTCTTGCACTGAGGCACAAGTTTGGTTGTTTTCAGAGACTGTATGTCAACTTTAAAGCCCAGCACGGTCTGAATTTTGAAAACTTTATTGATGTCTTCAGTATTTTCGAATGAGAGCATAAACATGTTCAGTGGTTCTTTGGATTTCCAGCTGAGTTTATTTGCAGCTTCTAGAATTTTGTATCCTTGTCTCTTTAGGTCTCCTACAATGCGTTCAGGCGTGCAAGTGTAGTGTAAGTTTTTAGCCATAACTCGTATTGGTCTCTCTTGTTTATTTTCATAAGAGTGCCAATGACAGCTGTTTGATGTAAGGCTGTCTGTTAAGATTCTGTACACATCACTGTTTGTACAGTTAATTTTAATTGTGTCACCCCCCATCATTATTAGGGTGAAATCATTATTCTCACAATGGCTGGATAAGAAATCGTGAAAATTTTGATGATTTTTAATGCCATCCACTAGAATAGGGGGTGGCTGAATCACCTTTTTAGGTTTTTCTTCTTCTTTTTCGGGACTGTCTTGTGAGGGCGATTTGTTCAATTTCCTTTTTTTTCTGCTTTTTATTATAATCCATCCCGTTTCACGAGCTAGTTCCTCCTCGTCGGTGTTGTACTCGTGCACTTCTGTTGCCGCACGTGGAGGGGTAGTCTCCATAGAACCAGAACTGGTTCCACTTTCGGTTCTGCAACACATTTTAGTTGTTGTTGCAGAATTTCAACTTGGTTTCTGAGGTCTTGGACCAAATTTTCCAAGTGTTTTCTTATGTACTCTTCTTCTTGGAGCCTATTCTGTAGATCGATTATGATCTCCTTCTTACTTGGGCTAAGAAGTTTATCCATCGTTAAAACGGATGCCTTCGTCTTAACAATACGTCACCGAACTCGACACTTTACTCAACATTAAAGTGGGTCATATCGCGCTCGGCCCGCCGGCCTTGCTGAGTTACGAGTATCACTTTTGCACAGTATACATGCGCGGACGCGAGATTCACGCGACGCGACTGATGTCAGCGAAAATTGAACGATCACTGAGCATCTATCAATTAGCATCATTTTAGGGACTTATTCTGTACATCAAAACTAACAACTTTTGCTTTGCGATTTTTGTCAAAACTAAAAAAAAAAACAGCTGTTCAACAATAATAATATTTTTTTTAGTTTTGACAAAAGTTGTTAGTTTTGATGTACAGAATAAGCGCCTAAGAGGATGCTAATTGATTAGAAATAACCCTGTACAATGATCCGCGTAGAGGATCAACATTACTGAGAATCATTTCAATTTAGAGCGAATTGTTGAAGAAATGTTTAACAAAACTGTCTTACCGCTCACAAACTTAGGAAGAATTATTTGTTCATAAGTTTCATAATGTAGTCAAACATTTCTAACAACCTAATAATTTATGAATCATACTCTAATCATAATGCTCTCCCTCCAGGCACCTTCCGGACTCGAAGAGCCTTGCTTCCTGAAGAAGCTTCCATCAGGCAACATCGGCATCAGCTTCACTCCGCGCGAGGCGGGCCAGCACATCGTGTCCGTAAAGAAGATGGGTGTCCACATCCAGAACTCTCCCTTCAACATTACTGTGGCGACAGCGGAAGTCGGTGATGCTAAGAAAGTCAAGGTTAGTATTTTTAAAACTGCTGCATCATCCTTTGCTTCACTAGTTCTGTTGTTGAAATGGAATACAGATCTCAACTTGGCATTGATAGCCATTTTAGGCAATCATATCCATAGAGAAATAATACCTAGTTTACCTCTATATATGGATAATAATTAGTGTATCTCTCATCATCTAACTCTACTCTACTCTGTCTGCCCGTGACCACGACCAATGTAACTTAGTTGAAACGTCGGGAGAAAGAGAAAAAGAGGTATTTATTAATATATCTCATGTTTTATTGCGCGATAAGTCCCGTAATAATATAGTAGTATAATAACTCTACTGAATTCAAGAGATGATGGAGTTTGTATAAAATATATTTTTGAGCTACTGCAAAATTAACTTTTGCCAATCCAGTAAAAGCACTTTGATCCATTTCAAATTTGTTTCCTCACTTCTTTTAATCTCTCTTTCCTTATGTTCTACGTCTTATTTAAAAAAAAATGTCGTTTCTTTTTAATTTCTATTTCTGCAACGTATCATTCCTCATACAATTCTTCTTACAACTTGATCCTTTTCTTAACGTTTATCTTTGCCCTTTACTTTGATTCATTCAACCATTTTAAAGAGTTCATTTCCATCAGGTGTCGGGTCACGCTCTCAGGGAAGGCAAGACTCACGGCGAGAACAGCTTCTCTGTCGACACCAGGAACGCCGGTTATGGTGGTCTGTCGCTTTCAATTGAAGGTAAGTTTTACACTATGTTTTATATAACGTTTAGATTTGGTGGCTTCCTTCCCAATTAATTTCTAACTACCGACATAATGGATCATTTGTTCACCAACAAGATATACGACGTAATAAAGAACACAGTGCACTGGATGCCCCGCTTCCAGCCGATGTAATTGGAAAGCTGATACAGAAAACAATACATACCCACAGGCGATACCTGCTTGCCTTGTAATAATCCGTAGGGGGTGATTCAGACCACCACCATTATAAACAACTTTTACCCACCCGGAAAGCGGGAAAAAAATATCAGCTGTTCTATACGAAATTACAACTCTGAATTGACAAAAATTATTGAAACAGACTGAAGGGTCTGCGGATAATCCATAAGCTTATATAGTAGTAGTTTATGTAGTTTTAGCCTAAATAGTAGTATAACTTATTCCAGGTCCCAGCAAGGCCGAGATCCAGTGCGCCGACGGCAAGGACGGAGTGCTCGTCATCAGCTACAAGCCCACGGAGCCAGGTTACTACATCATCAACTTGAAGTTCGCTGACCACCACGTGGAAGGCTCGCCTTACACTGTTAAGGTACGGGGACGACGGTATTTGTGGTTAAAGTTGAAGATTGTGTTTCAAATAAAGCTGAGTTTGAGGAGTGTCAAGTCCACGTTTTGGATCTCATAGGTATATGAAATACCGTGGATGTATTGACACCTGCCTTACAATCGTGAGATCGTGGGTTCAAATCCGGGTCCCGTACCAATGAGTTCTTCGGAAATTAGCACCACTGGCTTTTCGGTAAAGGAAAACATCGTGAGGCAACCTACATACGTCCGTAGAAGAAATTCGATGATATATGTGAATCCTCCAACTCGTACTGGGCCAGCGTGGTGGATATGGCCCAATCACCCTTTGTGGGTAGGCCTGTAGTGGACTTTTGAAAGGCTGATACAGTACAGGTATATGAATCGTAACTTACGGTTGCTTTCCGAAGTTCAGATATCCGGTGTCTAATCATCATTCTCTGGGGCGAACGATTGATGCAGAAACCAATGTTTGCACTGCAAGGTTACTTCGTCTTGTCTAAGATATGACCTTTGTTTTAATGTTTTTATGTTGTTGCTTTCATGTATTTTGTACGGATTTATATTATACTTACTATTATTTCTTCTGGGTCGATGTGTTGACACACATTCTCGCAAGGAAAGGTCTGAAACATATACAATAGAATGGAATAAACTTCGGCACTAGTAAGGAGACAAGTTTTTTGCAACAGTGCCGGATGTAAGAGCAGTTAAGTCTATACGTAATCATTTCTAGTACTTCCTTATAATTTTAATTTTGTCCATACGTGGCCAAGTCCTTAATGAATACAACAATAGGCAATCTAACAGCGCGGGAATGTATAATAACAGGTTACCGGTGAAGGCAGCAACAGGCAGCGAGAGAAGATCCAGAGGCAGCGCGACCCCGCGCCACTCACTGAAGTTGGCACCAACTGCAAGCTCACCTTCAAGATGCCTGGTAAGATATAACTGCTACACAGTTTTCAAAAAAAAAAAAAAAAACATCAGTATCTAGTATCAACATGTGTATCAAATTATTAAGTGTAAGATAGAGTCAGCTACAAATTTATTGACGGATCTTTACAGTGCCATCTGTTTGCATCGAGTTATAATTTAGTAAGTTACTGTATCAACTTAACTTCGTAACTCTATCGAGGTACAGAAAACTTGCGGAACTCATATTAGGGCTAAAAAATATCCCTACAACTGATTGAACGTTAGTATCATTCCCTGATCTTGAAAATGAAAATGTATGATATTCACCCTTGCGGCGTAGTTTGTCCTATGCGAATAGATATCTAAAGCAAGGTTTCCCTAACTTCGTAACTAAAGGTCGCGGCCACTGGTGGGTCTCAAGCGAATATTGCAATGAGTAGACCACATTAAAGCTAAATACCGATTTATATTATACCTATAACATTCACTGCGATTAAAAATAACTCGAGTTAAAATTGA
Source organism: Hypomecis punctinalis (assembly GCA_949316475.1). NCBI lineage: Eukaryota > Metazoa > Arthropoda > Insecta > Lepidoptera > Geometridae > Hypomecis > Hypomecis punctinalis. Next base: position 13,331,172 of record OX438819.1, on the reverse strand, counting down.
TGTCAAAACTGTAATGGCAAATAAAGTATTATAAAAATATAACTTTTTAAATACAAGCTTTTGAGATCCTGTATATCATGCAGCAGCAGAGTGCTAGCTCGGTCGCTAGTGCGGGTCTATCTTGCTTAGTACAGAAGTTCCTATGGCCACCTTCCGACTCCATTATCAGATCAGCTCCATGGTACCATAAAATTGCATTGTCACGCAATATACATATATGCGTCCAAAATTTCAGATCAATGGGAAACCGACAAGTTGGTCAAATTTAACTTTCAAGATTCCACCCGAACTTACATATATATATATATTACATAGGTTTCCAGTGCAAGTTAAATAAAATCTATTAAAAACATAAGAAACAATCTCATCTTTCCCATAAAAATAGTTATTTTAATAACAACTTCTTTGATGTAGTTGGTTGAAGTATTTTATTCATATACATTTATTATTTGCGAAAATTAGTATTTTTATTTGTAACATTAATATGTATCATATATTCCCCAGGCATCACCTCCTTCGACCTGGCAGCCACAGTCACCAGCCCGGGCGGAGTGTCGGAAGACGCCGAAATCCAGGAAGTGGAAGATGGACTGTACTCCGTCCACTTCGTGCCCAAGGAGCTGGGAGTCCACACCGTCTCCGTCAAGTACAGGGAGATTCATATTCCTGGTGAGTGGGGGAACTGGGGAGTTCACGGCTGATTGCTTGGCTGCCTCGGTGGCTCAGTGGTTAGTGACCCTAACTTCTGGGTCAAAGAGGCGTGGGTTCGATCCCCAGAGCAAATATTTATGTGATAAACATGTGTTTGCTCTGTGTCTGGGTGTTATATAGTTACTATCTATATAAATAGATATATATTTAAAAAAATAAGTATATGTGTAGGTACTAGTAGTATTGTATCTTATTGTAGTTAATCTATATCTAATCTATACATAAGTACTATTATAATATACTTTCTTTCGACGCCTATTATTTATTTTGGATCTACCTACATTTCTGATTCCTAAGGCCATGTGAATGGCACATATAGATGCGCGAGTCGCAATGGAACATATTTTCCACCCATTTACACTTATATTTTCTTCCAGGATCTCCCTTCCAGTTCACCGTTGGTCCTCTCAAAGACTCCGGCGCCCATTTAGTCAAGGCCGGAGGTCCAGGCCTGGAGAGAGGCGAGTCGGGCCGCTTCAACGAGTTCAACGTTTGGACGAGGGAAGCCGGTGCAGGCCAGCTCGCCATCTCCCTTGAAGGACCCAGCAAGGGAGATATCGACTTCAAGGACAGGAAAGATGGATCCTGTGACGTGTCCTACAAGGTCGATGAGCCTGGTGAGTAGTTATTGTTATGAAATACTAGCTGCCAATACCGGCTTTGCCCCGGTGCGGACAGATTTTAAAAGTATGAGTAACAAATGTGATTATAAATTGAGATATAATCCTATCTCTCAAGTTGTATCCAACTGCACATAGTGTGCAAAATTTGGTTAAAATCGGTTAAGTAATTTAGAAGTCTATTGCGGACAGACAACGTGACACGTAATTCATATATATTAAGAAGTAAGATAGGGTAAAATGTTATTTTACGGGATGCTGCTATCCCAGAATGATTCAACAGAGGAAACTTCGAAATTAAAAGAAAGTAAACCATTCAAAATCCTGTAACGTTCAAGATTGGTCAGCCTTGGTACTTGGTTCAACTTTTGGAAGAGAGAAGACGGTGCAATTCGTCTGGGTATATCGCTGGAAAGACCTAGCAAACGGAACGTAGTTTATGGTAAGCCTGAACTTATTTTACAATGTAGAGGGGAAAATATATTTTTACGGGTGGCTTACTATCTCTCTGGGGGAACTGTTGTTAGTTTTTGGATAAGAAGCATTCATTGTGTGCGGTGTCATTTACCTACTTCTTGACGAAGATGGAATATAAATATTTTAATTGAAATGGCCAGATAGCCAGAAAACAGCTTCTAATCGGTCTTATTGAAAATCTCTAGAAGAAGCATATGTTCAGCAGTGGACATTAAGTAGTCAACATTATTGTGGATGTGGAAGTCTCAAGTTTTTACATTATAGATTATTTTGGTAATTTTTCTATCGTTATTTATCACACTTTTAGGTTCTCTTTGAAATTATTTTTAAATTGAATACGAACATTGCTGAACCAAACGAAAATACTATAAATATTAAGCCAAACCTCGGCGGCTATCTCAGGAACGATCTTCAATTCAAATGGAGTCCACCCGCTGTGCCTTACGTGGACACGTCATGGTGGACGCTGCAAAAAATGGGGTTACCAAGTGCTCTGTAGAAAAATACTCGTAGCTATATTTACAGCTTGGAAAGATTGTATTTTCGTTGAAACGTTTGCGTTTGACTACATCCAGCCCGATCTTAATCAGAAAAGCCGTGTATTACGTTTATGCTTACCCAGAACCTCTAGCATGGCAATAGGACAAATTGTCTTTTCGCCAATTTATCCCCTCGGAGTGGAAACAAAGTATGAACTGACATTGACAACTGACATTAAAAGTACATAAAATGGTTTTATCCCTTTGCCATGCTAGGGGTGCTGAGGAAACAGGTACCTACAATCAATGGTACTAGTTTACTATCGATTAGTGTCTCAGATTGTACAGAAAAACAGACATCTAAGCGCGTCCAGCCATATGTTCAAAGAAAACTGGCGACGAAGCGGCCGTGTGTAATATTACACGAACCATTTGGAGCTACTTTTGACCTCAACTCGAAAACTAACTAACCTACATACATGGCATATTAATTAAAACCCCTTAGCTCATCAACAACACAAAATTTTATAAATTTTGCTCAAACGGTTACTGATATATTAGGGTTTGAAAATCGGGGTTTCATTGACTGATTCACTCACTCATTCACTCACTTATAGATCAAAAACCTAACCCACTACCAGATGACCTAGAAACTTGATATTTGGCAAGGTAGACTATCACCCGTATTCAAAGGAAAAAATCTAAAAACTGAAAATTATTGATAACTAGTACTATTGACAAAGTAATTGTAAAATTTAGGTAACCAATTCCTAGAGCACATGGCCCCTATGTAGATCTTAATTCTTTTCTTAGGAAGTTGGCAACGACGCATATTATGATTCTTATATTGAACGCATCGCTCATATTTCACATTAATGTTTTTGATGAGATAGATTTTCACATTAACCTATTTGCTATTCGTACTAGAAATGTGTTACATTTTTAGTGACTGTAGTATGATAGAGGATTTAGGCAAAGAGAACACAAAACTACGTCAGAGATTTAGGTATGTAACATGCTTTTGCTGTCATGTATTTGACAGTCAAAGTTTGTTTGATATAGTTTATAGTTTTAACGATTGAGAAGTGTCAGAGAAAAAAAAAATACTGTAGAAAACAGTGCAAAAGCAAGATCACGAAATTTCGAATATAGTTTTAATTAACTTACACGCATAAACCCGTTACGTATGCGTATAAATTCTGTAAACATATACATAACATGAAAAATGTGACCTGTAACGTCAACGTAGCTTCTACCTAAAGCTAGTAATAAAATCGCAAAGCTGGCATCACAGGGCAATACCATACGGACCATACAAAAACTTAGAGAAATGCACTTCATAAATAAATCCATGAGTTTCTTTGACCACGCCTCTTCAAGTTGCAGCCAATCCGTGCATCTCGCGCGCAAGCGCGGCAGAATTACCGCGAACCATTTTGACAGTTCGATTTTTTAAATTTGTTTTTCTTTTTTACCAACCAGCGACGCAAGTTTTTATTTTTAAACGCGGTAATGGTTGTCGCATTTTTGGCGGCCAGTGATTGTTTCGATTTACGATAAGAGTTTTTGTTAATGAAAGTAATAACTTTGAGGTTTTTCTCGTGTGTTTTGTTTATTGGAGTTGCCAGTATGTCGGAAATTCTGGACGTGCCTTTATTTCTGTTTTTAAAGTTTAATTTGATGTCTTATTTAGAGACGTTTCGTTATTTACGAGTTTGCCAATCTTTCATTTTGGCAAAAAAATCATTAAGTGCTTTAGCACGCTATTGGTAAAGTTCAATTACAATATCAGTACTTAATACATTCTTGGAATTAATATATTCAAATACATTTTAAGAGTGGTACAACATAACGCATTTGAACAAATGAATACTGGAGTTTGATCAGATATCTTGTATACAACGTGTAACGGAAAGGATACATAAAAAGTGGGTTGATACTATACCTTATATAGATGCTGTATTCGAAATTCCGAGCCAAAATAACAACATTCACTTTAAAAAAAAATTAAATATGACTGACTAGAAAAAAAAAGGACAGCAGTTCAAGGAGGTGTGGTCTGATTTTGATGGGCAAGGTCGTGTTATTGACCTCACAGCTGTTTAGTGTGATAGTGCTGTGCAAATGTGAATAAGTCATAAAAATGACTAGTTTTTCAAAAAAAGATTAAAAATCAGCAAACGAACTTACACGGCTAAACATTTAGCCCCCATCTAGTTTGTTACCGTTATCTGATTTGGTACTTTCAGTATGTATACAGTCTTTCCGTTAAACGTTGTATAAAAGCTAAAATCATCATTTTTTTTATCGCGAATAAGTCCGCGCTAGACCACCAACTCGCCTGATGGTAAGCGACGTTGTGGTCGAGGATGAAGCACGCATACCTAAAAGATACCTACTTACTCTGACCTTGAAAAGCTTTAGATTATATCTCTTAGGAAAAAGACAAGCAGGAAGACTGTTCCATTTCCTGGCGGAACGAATGTTGAGTCTAACCGCTTCGTACTTATCGAAAGAAAATCGACAGTGTAAGGGTGGTAATGTGGCGTCTGTATACTTGTCCTGTAGTAATAAGGAGATGGTAGAATAAGGTTGTGCAGCTCAGATGCACACTCTCCGAAATGAATCCTATAGAAAATGGACAGACTCGCAACCCTACGGCGATGCTCCAGGCTATGAAGTATTTTTGCAACTAACTTTTCATCACCTATAAGCTGCGCAGCACGCCGGTCCACTGATTCCAAGGCCTCGAGCTGATACTTAGCTAGCCATCCCAAAGATGGCAGCAGTATTCCTGACACGAATGGATTAGTCTTATATTAGTCTTATATTCATCAATAACCATAAGACATTCAGTGCTGGACACATGTCTCCAATAAGACCGTTTAGAAGTGGCTTGACTTCAGCGTCTTCCTATAGTCTTGATAAGATCATTGGTCTATCTTGTCGATGGATGTCCTAGTAGGTATTAGTACGTGGTCTTCATTCGTGTACTTTACGGCTTCATCGACCAACCGAACCGAACCGAATGAACTATGTGCCCTGGTCACTACCATTTCAACTGGCTGATCCACTGGGTTCTGTCGGAAATATTGGTTTGTTTACGAATCTTCTCATTTATTATTCGATTTTGCAAAAAGTTTGCAAGCTTTTAAAGCCAAAATAAATATCAATTGATCATTGATTGATAATAATTAACTCTGGATTGATTCCACAATAGTTTAAACATTAGTGAAACCATTCTACTGGTGGCCCTATCACTAAAAGTGATCTTTTCTAGGCAAACTTAGGAAAACCTAACCTTTCGTTAATTGTACATTCGCTCGTTTCATGGCGCCTCTTCACAATCGGCGATCATAGACGATTAGACGCGAGCACGATCGTGTAGAAGGGCTACTCGCCTGTAGTCGGCCATGATCGTCCATAGTCGTCGTCGTGATCGCGGCGATCGGTGACTTGTCGGTTTTTCGGACACGCATCAAAGGGAATCGCGTGTAGTTGGGAAGCGCGTGCCCACACGATCGCCGATCATTCATTCACCGGCGGACAGCGGAGCCGTCCGTACGTCCGTCGCGTTGGTTTTTGTTATACTACTATTTACTTTTACTATTACGATGAATGCTCAAACACCACCATCTTCTCTTATTCCATTTTTTTGCACAACTTTTCGTTCAACTACATTGATAAATTGATTGTAAATGGAAATTAAATTAATGATAGCTGCAGCTATAACCTCTGCATCCATCTTGAAGGCTTGCCGCTCAATAAATGAACACGGACGATCGTGTGGATGCTTGCACAATGATCGTGACGATTACCTTGCCAATCACAGGCGATCAACGAGTGTCGATCATCGCCGATTGTGAAGAGGAGCCATCATAGTACGTACAAAAAGAAATATGACGACTGTCGTACGATAGAGGACACTTTAAATTAATTATACAATAGATATTCGCACCAATATTAAAGGCCGAAAAAATATAATAAACTAGCGCCCCGCCCCGGCTTCGCACAGGTGTATTATACATATAAACCTTCCTCTTGAATCACTCTATCTATTAAAAATCCCGCATCAAAATCCGTTGCGTAGTTTTATAGATATAAGCATACATAGGGACACACCGTAAATATAGAAACAAAAAATGCCAAGTCGATGGGACACAGACAGGGAAGCGACTTTGTTTTATGCTATGTAGTGATTTAGTTCTCGTTTATCTGTTGTTGTCAAATACGTTAATAAATAAATAAATATGTTAACGCTATTAAATCATCCAAGCTTCCCCGTACATTCACTTAGCAAACGCGCACAGTGGGTGACTGCTCGCACTTTGCGCTCAAAAACCACATATCGCGGCAATCAAAGCGTGCCTCTTCACTTACTAATAATAAGGGAACTGTTTGTATGGTCCGCTGTGGACGTACTTTGGTCAGCAATATATAGCCAGAATAGGGATGTTTACTGGGTATGAAAATCATTATTATAATTAGTCCGTCAGTTAGATTATTGAAAACTATTGGACTCGTATTTTTTCTTTTGTCAATCAAACAATTAGTGACTAAGGTCAACATTGTCAAAGGTTGAGAGTGGGGGCTCGTGACGGCACAAGCCGGTACTTTTCATAGCGGTTAGTGACGTCACGCGGAACTTTAACAGGCTATATCTTCATCAATTTCTGTGAAATTGACAAAAGAAAAAATACGTGTCTGTTTTTTGACAATCTATTTGACGGACTAATTATATTTTTTTTTAGTAAACATCCCTATTTACTATATTTTTTCTAACTTATACTATCCTTCTGCTGGGCAAAGATCTCCCCCATTTCCTTCCAATGAGTCGCGATACCTCGCTACCTATTGCCAACCCCTCTCGAATGAGTAAATTACTTAGGGAACTCAAATGTTTTACAGTTTACCTACAAATTATATTTAAATCGATGGACGCACAAAATCAGGTAAATTGAAACCACATTTGGAACTACAAATTCTAATAATAATTCTTGAGTGATTAATTAATTTCGTTGCCAAAAAGTCACTAGCAGTAGACAGCAGCCTGAGCCGTATAGTTTTAATGACAATATATGAAATACATTTTACTTATACTCGTATTAAAATACAACTTGAAAATATAAAAATCTTAAAGCATTGATTAAGATTTCTGCTGATCAATCAGGTATTTTCGTTGAGATATATCTACTTAAGTGTCGACTCTAGATACTTTCCTGAGTACCTTTTAATACAAATCCTACATCCTTCGTATGTAGTAGTTACATGTCTACAGAATACTAATTATGTTAATTTTCTCCTATATATTTATACTTCAACATGACTAAATAGACTTTTTTGCCATGAAAAGTATTTAATTGCAGACCAAACTTTTCTAGTAGAATTTTCTGCTGACATCTTTTTATTCCACCAAAATAATAAGCCCAAAACTTAAGTCATTACGTTTTCGAATAGCTCAGAAATCCGCGATACACTTATGAAGTATCCGCATACAAAAAGACAACTTTCTTCTCTTCTTTGTCGGATGCTGCTGAACTTTTTTCTTCGGCTGAATACAATGGGGCATGAGACAAATTCAGCTTAGGGCTTTAGAGGCCACATTCCGGGCTACTGGTGTTTAACAGTCATTTTAATTGAGCGCCTGTTTTGGTGAGGGTGGAAATCCACTTGGCTTTGCAAAATCTTCATCATATCAGCCGTAGGACGTCGGATGTCGGATATATTGCCATAGATGCTTTCATATCTAAATTAAGACTGGTTGAAAGCAGATATGCGGTCTAGGGTGTCACGCGCTTACCTAGAAGATACCTATTTACTCGGGATTTGAAGACACCCACGTTGTATATTAGCGGGAAGACAGACCCAGGCAAAGCATTTAGCATTTATTTACAACCACATTCTAGTTGTTCGTATGACGGTTTGACTGTATGTCTTAGATTGTCTTTTGTCAACCTGCATTCGTCCGTATAAGAAATTTGATGGCGTATATGAATCCACCTGCACTGGGCCAGCGTTATGGATATGGCCCAATCACTCCTCGTGGGTAGGCCTACGCTACGCAGTGGGCTATCAAAAAGGCTGGTACTGATTGTCTTGAGCCTTTTCGGGTGTACACCCTACAATGTACCAACTTACTTGCTAGTACGTGGTCTCCACTAGAGAACATTTGGGCTTGGGTCATCGGTTCTACATACTGTATGGCTCTTGTAGTAGGCTATGTAAGCAACTTTAGTTCGCCCGCCAAAATAAAGCAGTAATTAGTATCTAAACATAAAAGAGCGGAATTTATTGAAAAACAGGGTAGAGACGATAAAGACTAATGAAGGTAAAAAAAACATTAGTTATAACATTTTCCTAAGAAAATTTACCAAGACATTTTCCTAAAAAAATTAGTTATAGATTTTCCCTAAAATTAAATAAAAGGTGACATCCACAAGTGGTATATTATTCAGAGAAAAATCGAACCAAGATGATATATATACATCATTTGAAAGCTTGATTTATGGGTTTCTCAAAAATATTTAATTTAGATTTTTATCCCTCCATTTTTTTTTAATTTAAAAAATGAATTGTTTGAAAAATAATAATACAGCTTTGTATTTTTTCCAGTTTAGCAATAATAAAATGCTTCTATCGTTATTTTACTTGCATTCGTAGCTGACTCTTCCACATTCATCTCTTAATTTGCTGAATTTAAAAATTTTAACCTACTAATGTGACCAGTTAGTAGTACAATGTGACAAAAAAACACTTAAAAACTGTGTCAAATTGTTAAAAAATTTTGAAGGTTACTTAATCAGGATTGCTAGAGATAAAATACCTATTGAGCCAAATATATTTATTTACCCCAATAGATTCAAAACAAATTTTAAAAAAAACGGAGGGCTCTTTTTTGGTTTTAACTATTGTAATAGACTCAGAAAAATATGAACTTTCTCGAAATGTAACGAGTGTTGTGGTTAAAATTATTATTATACCAGCCTCCATACATCTTGTGGACATGTCCTTTAATAATCATTTATTCAAGTATCAAAGACTCAAACATTAAAGAATTAAAAAACACATAATCAGTCACATTACATTAAACTTAGGTAAGTCTAGTTTTCTAAATATTAGTTTTATCCCAGTGGGCTGCAGGACTAATCGTTCAAAAAAAGATTTTTGAAAAGTCCAGAAAGGAGAGTCGCGCTATGACGGAATGCCACTTTGGACGGGTTTTTGGCCGCGAGTTGTGGAATCCTGACCACTGGGCGTCGTCGGTTTTCATAGGATGTTTATACTTATGTTTAAAAAGTTTATTATCACTGTGTTCGACATGGAAAAACGATTAAAGCATTACATTAATAAAATGTGAATATTTATTTGTAGCCCGATAATTACAAAATAGTGCTAGATATCATAGATAAGTTATACCAAATATTACAACATGTTTATAAATAATCAAAAAGAGGTCTATGGACTAAAAGCGAACTCTTATATGCTCAACTTACCATGGAGAGAAACTAGAACAGATTGTATCATATGGGAGCAAAATAATATTTTTACGGCGAGGGCGCTTATTTGAATCCAGAGCGAAGTGAGGGATTCAAAGTACGTCGCCCGAGCCAAAAATATATTTTGCGCCCGAATGGTACACTCTACTTTTCATCACCTCTGTGAGATAATAAAAAGCGCCTTATATTTTATTGTAATATTATTATTTAATAAAACATAGAGTAACAATTAAATTGAAACTAAATGGTATCTAATAATAAAACAACTGAAAACTTAAACTTACATTCTTTTCATTCATTTTCTTGGCGCTGAACACTAAAATTACAAAATATATTTCCAAATTCAAAAAGTGCGCGGCAAATATAACTCCGGCGCACTTATGAACACTAACATGTTCCAAATTCAAAAAGTGCGCGGAAAAGTAATCCCGTCGCACTTATAATGAGGATTAAAAACTCATTACTGCCCGCTAATAATTCTCTATAGAAAACACCTCCTTTGGGTACACAGGCAAACCAAGTCGTCCTTTTCGAATAGATGTGATGAAAAGAAATATGACTAGCTTACGAGTTATGTAGAAAACTTTAAGCCTCGTATATCCATTTGTATTTGCGACATGTTGCCCAAAATTGTTGTAAATAGTATTATTAATGATGACAATGATACTGCGACCGTTTTCTGCCTTTGGATGGTCTGATGAGTCTTCAATGTTACGGACATAGTCTAGAGGATTAGCAAATTAGAAATGGCAGTGGGCAGGATACACAGCGGAGGACCGATGGGTGCGAAATATTCTCGAGTGGAGACCACGTACCGGCAAGCGTAAGACGCCCACTCACAAGGTGGACGGATGATCTCGTCGAGACCTCAGGTTCGCTCTGGATGCAAGCCCCTTCCAACCGGTCTTATTAGAGATCTATTGGAGAAGCCTATGACCAGCAGTGGACATCCCATGGCTGATGAATGGATGGATGAGTCCTCACATCTCTTTAATATACTACAAAAAATAAAAATGCAAAAAAGAAATACGAAAAAAAAAACTTGTTAACATCTTTTATTTCACCCCACGAAAATTGCATACACGTCAGTAAAATCTTGTATTGCTCAACCTATATCATAGTAAATTTGCATCAATCGCAAGATGATGTAATAGTGTTTGTTGCTAACGTCCCCGACTTGTGTTGGAGGAGAAGACTGACAAACATAAAAAAAACCGGACAAGTGCGAATCAGGCTCGCACATCGAGGGTTCCGTACAAACATATTGTTAAAATAATTAAAACCCTGTTTTAGCATGTGCTAATGAAGTTATTTTATATGATACCTTACATGATACGATTTACTCACTTTGAATTTTTAACCCATATTTTGTGAATTTTGAGGCCCTATTTATATGTGATTTAAATAAAAATGTACAGTTTTCAGATTTATTCCTATACGTGTACTCTGAGACAATGCTCTTCGCCAAATTTTATAGTTCTATGTCAACGGGAAGTACCCTGTAGGTTTTGATTTTTGTGAGCGTTAAAATATGCATTTTTTACGACATAAACGGCTCTAACTTTTTTATACGGTAACTGACAAGCTTTTCTTTTACACAACTGCAAGAATTCATAGGTTTACGTATATAGTTTAGATTTCAACTCGATATCTTTATGCATTCCCGAGATAAAGAGTCTTGACATACACACAGACGGACAGACGGACAGACGGACAACAAAGTGATCCTATAAGGGTTCCGTTTTTTCCTTTTGAGGTACGGAATCCTAAAAAGAGTCCTCACATGAGTGAAGTATCCAAGTTCAGCAGTGAACGTCATAGGACAGTGGTGACATGTGAGGGCTTCATGATGTAGGAAGGCGGTTCGTTTTTAAGATGATCTCTTTTTTAGTCTATTATTGCGAAAATATAGCGTATATATTTTCTTTCTGCCACCGTTTTTGATAATTACTACATACATGTTTTATTCAACTTTTCCGATTTGAGTATTTTAATACACAAAGAGAATATAGTAGATTGTATCATATGGGAGCAAAATAATATTTTTACGGCGAGGGCGCTTTTTTGAATCCAGAGCGAAGTGAGGGGTTCTAGAGTAGAATCCTGAACGTAGCGAGGGATTCAAAGTACGTCGCTCGAGCCAAAAATATACGAGTATTTTGCGCCCGAGTGGTACACTCTACTTTTCACCACAAAATAAAAGGCACCTCATATTTTATTGTAATATTATTATTTAATAAAACGTAGAGTAACAACTAAATTAAAATTAATTGGTATCTAATAATAAAACAAATGAAAACTTATATTTACATTCTTTTCATTCATTTTCTTGGCGCTGAACACTAACAATACAAATACTTCCAAATTCAAAAAGTGCGCGGCAAAGATCATTCCGGCGCACTTATTTGTTCCAAATACAAAAAGTGCGCGGCAAAGATAATTACATACGGCATACTTATAAAGTTTCTTATAGAAAACACCACCTTTGGGCGCACTTAAAGACGAATCTAGTATTCCTTTTCGAATAGATGTGATGAAAATCTCTTTATTGATCAATATCATTTCACGGTCCCAAATTTATTGTAATAATCGTATCTAGTTGCATTTAAGGTCTAGAAATTACTAGTTATTACAAGTTCCGGAGTTTTACCGAAAAATATTGAGTAAATTATGATCATAAACTAAGCGAAATGCCATTTAAAAGTGTGGAGACAAATTATTATAGTAATAAATAAGTATTAGAGTCAAATAAAAACTCTACAAACTGCCAATTTTAGTAGAGTTTTTAATGTGGCTAAAATTAATAACTTTCCAAGTTGACAAAAGTCGCAGAACAAAAGTTGTTAATTTTGACGTACAGAATAAACCTCTAAAAGGATGCTAATTGATTAGAAATAAGCCTGTGTATAAAGATTATGACGCACTTACGAAAAAATGATCACAAAATTAAATTATACTGCATAGATTCGCATTATAAAAAATATACACAAATGAACCATCTTCGCACTCGGTTGTGTCAAATGCAAATTGAGTATATTAGCAACTCAAAATGGCCCCCTTGCTACTCAAATAGAGATTAAGAACAACTGACGCCATAATTACTACAAATCCAGTTTATAGCACGATTGTAGCTAGAGATATATTATATTAAATGAGTGCATTAAATAGTTGTAATAAGTAGAGTCCTGGTGGTTCTGACTTTAAATCTAGGTCTCATACCAGTGTAAGTCCTATACTGTACCGGCCTTTTCATCATTCATTAGAATATAATAGAGGACTGGAATTAGAACCCTTGACCTCAATATCGTACTGTACTGTACCAGCTTTTATAATAGTCCACAGTGATTGGGCTTTATCCACCACGCTGGCCCAGTGCAGGTGGGTGGATTCATATACGCCATCGATTTTTTTCTATGAACGTATGCAGGTTGCCTTACGATGTTTTCCTTTACCGAAAAGCCAGTGGTGAAAATTCCGTACATAAATTCTTAGGAATTCATTAATACGGGACCGGGATTTAAACCCACGACTTTTTGATTGTAAAGCGGGTATCTTTTCCATTAGACCACCACGGTTTTTTATGTAGAATAGGGCTACATTTGGCCACCAACTCACCTGATGGAAAGCGAAGTTGTAGCCGAAGATGGAGTATGTAGACCTTTTAATAGTCCACTGCAGGACGTAGGCCTACCCACGAAGGGTGATTGGGCCATATCCACCACGCTGGCCCAGTGCGGGTTGGTGGATTCACATATGCCATCGAATTTCTTTTACGGACGTACTCGTATGTAGGTTGCCTCACGATGTTTTCCTTCCCCGAAAAGCCAGTGGTGTGAAATTCCGCACATATATTCCAAAGAAATCATTGGTACGGGACCGAGGATTCGAACTCAAGACCTCACGATTGTAAGGCGGGGGTCACTACCTCTATACCACCACGGCATGTAGACCTAGATGATACCTATTCACTCTTGACTTGTTACTGCCACAAAACTTCTAAGGATTTTTTTCATAATTCAATGCTTTCGTAATCCAGTCAATTACAAATCCCCCAAAGGATATATCTTTCTATTTCACGTAATTATCAACAAAAACAGCTGCAAACTCAATTCTCGTATGGAAATATAGTTTTTCTTGCAAAGAGCTCTTGTAACAGGAAGGCGGGCATCGAACCCTCTTGTAACATGTCAATACCACCGCTCTGCATGAGGACTACATCATTATTTGTTATTTGGGACCACTTTCACAAAAGACAAATCATTGATTAAAGGTTAAACTTTGGTTTATTTGGGACTTTGTCAGGCTGCAAATGAGCTTAAGGGGGCGCCTAATGCCAAAATCGACTTTTTAAAGACGTGGTGTAAAGATAACGAACATAAAGATCCATATTAAAAAAATACTATAGGAAGGGAAAGAACCTATAGTAGCAGAGTAATCGCGTAGAATTTAGGAAAATAATATGGTTACCTTAGAAAAAATTAAAACTTCGCATCAAAAAAAAAACATTTTTTTCAAATGCTCGAAATTATCAGCGACAACACCACATTATTTTTGACAAATTACGTAGCCAGACTAATGTTCTAGTAGAGTAATAGATTAGTTTTTTTAATATATGCTTAAATTTTGAATAAATAAATAAAATGTCACCTGAAAATGTAAGCTAGCGCTCGAAGCCAAAATCATCGTGAACTGTGTCCTGCGATTTTCAACTCTAAAGAAAGCAACATAGATGATAGCGGGTGATGCAAGAAGCACAGGTGAAATCTGTTTTTTCATGGCATTAGGCGCACTCTTAAAGCTATAGACCTTCCGGATGAGGTATTAACCCCTCACTTGCCAAGGCCGGCCGGCGCGCTACGAGTATCTCTCCGATGTCTCCGGCCCTCGAGCGTTTTTTCGCATCTGCGCCGTGACCTACTAAAATCGGCTTTCTCCCTACTTTTATATGAAAGGTATTGGAATACTTATTGAATTCTGTTGTAAACTTTAGAAAATACACTAACAAACACCCAAAAAGGCGATTTTCCTTTATAATAAGTGATTATAATCGATATCGATAAGTCACGGTTACAAATGCGCAAAAAATATGCAGATAGAGTGGCCTCTTTCGTATGTGGTTAATTGATAAAATGCTTAAAGATCGTCGGTGTACGCCGTTTGTGGCTGTGAAAAAGCTATAGTTTACTAGCCCTTTAGAGTTTTCTAAATGGAAATAAATTTGTAGGAAGTCACACATGCAAACTGTTTTGTCTGTCGCTTTATAAACTATGTTTACTATTATTTACTGATTTTTTTACTTTCATGCATTCAAAAGATAATTTTATTGTAAGTATTAATTAGTGTAATTTTATAGTAGGTAAGAATTCTCGCCTATATAGTTATTATTTTGAAACCCATTTTTTTTTATTTTCTTAACTGTTAGTTTGTAGTTTAGTGCAACAAGACCTCACCTAATTTCGGAACAAAAGAACCAGACCAAAAAGTAGAGAACTTTTTTAACAATCAGCAAAAACCTACAGAAAAAGCTCCACTTGGGATGCAAATAACTCTTTTGCTACAATATGCCCTCCGCGAAGACTAAAAAAACATGCAAAAATTTAAATTTTAATCCAACTCTGGGAAGAAATATCGAAAGCATTGTTATCCTCTTTCCGATTTAAGTGACGTTTTTGCATTTGTAAATCTTTTTTGGTTCGTGTTTTTGTCCAGTTTCGTCAAGTTTTTAGACTACTGTGCAGATTTATTAGAGCGTTTTGTCGGATGCAAGGAGGTAAAGAATTAGAGTTTTGGAATATTTTCTTCTTGTTTTGTCAGGTTTGTGTACGCACAGATATCTGTCGTAGGTGTACGACTTGTACTTTTTTTTAAAATCCCTACTGAAGCTATAGAAAGTATCGACGATGACTACGAGCATAGCTAAATTCGGAGTTAAACATCAGAGTAATGAATTAGAATTAGAATCATTTATTGATGCATTGAGCTTAATACTAAAATTAAATATACAACAGTTTGTACAATAATAATTAGTACCGCAAAATACATCTCGTCATTTCACAATACACAATAGCAAAATTAAATTTAAAAATTGGTTAAATAAAAGATAAATAACTATCTACTTCAGGAACAAGATTAAATGCTGTAGAAAGGCCACCGAATACAAAATTAAATAACGTCGGAACAATACAAAATATCAAAAGTACAATGTAAATATCATAGATTATAGAAGTAGGTCAATTAAAATGTCATGGATTTTCGTCATTACATAATTACAAAATTAAATTAAAAAATGGTAATGTGAATAAAATAAAAAAAAATGTTACTGAAAGTAAATATAACTTCTCGTTATTGCTTACACCGATGTGCCGTACCATGAGTATACATCACATCCTAAACTAGTCGATCATGATGTAAGTACATCAGAGTTTTGGAAGTTCATAAAAATGTAATAAAAATGTAATAAAATGTTTACTAGTTTGTAGTAAAGTCGATCTGTAATGTAGAATAGATACAATACTGACGTCCTTGGTTAGTTTGAATAGTAATTTGATTATATTAGGGTAATTTATTTCATGTAAAAAATCGTATAATAGATACCTAAGTACCTACTTATTTCTAGTTAAGATACAACATCTTAAAATATTGCTCGCCCGTTATGGATTCTCATAAATAAGCTCAAGATAGCCCAACGTGCTATGGAGAGGACTATGCTCGGTGTCTCTCTGCGGGATCGAATCAGAAATGAAGAGATCCGCAGACGAACCAAAGTTACCGACATAGCCCGGCGGATTAGCAAATTAAAGTGGCAATGGGCAGGACACATTGTTCGAAGAACGGATGGCCGATGGGGCCGGAAAGTTCTCTAATGGAGACCACGGACCAGCAAGCGCAGCGTAGGACGTCCACCGACTAGGTGGACTGACGATATTATAAAAATCGCAGGAACGCGCTGGATGCAAGCCGCTTCCAACCGGGCTTATTGGAAATCCATGGGGGAGGCCTATGTCCAGTAGTGGACATCTTGCGGCTGATAGATAGATAGTTATGGGTCCACTATTGGAACTATTTTATTTAATTGTAAGAACATTGTACATAGTGTTGCAATAAACGTCTTCTGATTTCTAATTTCTAAAAGGCCAGGTAATTTAATAAATAAATAAATAAAATAAAATTCATTTATTTCAGGCTTGTAGGGCCCATATTGGCAGAGAATAAAAATACTTAATTACACATAAGTCATCATAACAAAATTAAAATTATAGCACAGCAATATCAATGTCAGAAAATTTAAAATAATTAAACAAAATAATAGTCATTCAATGTCAGTAACAGTCAACGATAACATAAAATACAAAATTATAAAATCAAGGCATGTGTAATCATAATAATAGTCCTTATAATGTTCATATCCACCCATCCATCCATCAGCCATTGAACGTCCACTACTGAAAGCTGGATGGATATGGATCACCTATGAGACTGTTTGGAAACTGCTTGCATCCCGCGCGATCGTAAAGCCTTGATTGTGTCATCAGTCATATTGATGATAATGTAATCTAATCCATAAGATAGCGTTTCATATTGACTAAATGTAAAAAATGCCAAGTCTATGGGTCATCAATTTCAAACACCAGTATGGGTCGTGCAGATTGTACCTTATATTGTCAAGCGTTTCACAATGATACACTACCATCTGTCCACCTCAAGGGTGAACATCCAATGCTGCGCTTGCCAATTAACGGGGGCAGCTAACTAAGTATCCCTACCCCGAGAAAAAATCTACATATTGACTTTAATAATTTCTGGGGCGGACAAAGAAGCGTCTGGGGGTGGGCACCAAACAGCAGTGCCCTTAATGTCTCAAGCCGTTGTCATCAAAATTTAATTTATCCGTCATTCCCCAGGTGAATACCGTATTGGACTGAAGTTCAACGAGCAGCACATCCCAGACTCCCCGTTCAAGGTGTACATCAGTCCGCAAGTCGGCGACGCTTATCTCCTGGAGGTGGCTCAATTCCCCGACTCGGCTCAGGTGGACAAGCCTACGCAGTTCTACATCAGGTTGAATGGAGCCAAGGGATCGCTGGCTGGCATGGTGAGTGTCCAACTTCTTTTATAGACTGAATCAAACATTGGCGGCTGTCATGTTAGCTACAATCTGCAGATAATCCAATCTTGACTGAAGCTCACTTAACAGCTGCACGAGGATTGGGTTATCTGCAGCTTGTAGCTAACTTCACAGCCGCCAAGGATGTTATATTTTTATGGTGGACATTCCGCGGGTTAGAACCAAGCGTTTCGAATCCTCATTCCTCATACGAACAGCCGTTAAAGTACAACGTGGGTGTCTTCAAATCCCGAGTAAATAGGTATCTTCTAGGTAAGCGTGCTATACCCTAGACCGCACATCTGCTTAACATCAGGCAATGTGTAGTCAAACGCGAACCTATTCGAAATAAAAAAAAAATGTTAATTCGGCTTATACTTTTTTCTTGTCATTTACGTTTCAGTTTCTTTTTGCTGCTCTACTCATGTAGAGACCTTTTAGTCTAAAACTGTAGCGCTCATAGCGTAGATTGGTTGCGCTAGGTGTTCGTTAGCAATCATCGAAGTTCAGTCTTCGGATGGGTGTCCTCGGGTGGCATTTACAACTAAGCGCCAGAAACACCTAGTATATACGCTATGACCGCAATAATCTATCCATGAGCTGATACGTAAAATTAAATTAACTTTTCTACGTAACTATTAACTAATAATCTACTCATCAACGTTTTTCTTATTGTTATTTTTAAACTTTCGCGATTTGAACACATTATTACTGTATACTACGGGACTAATCTAATCGCGCACTAAAATTACGAGATAAATAAATACCTCATCATCCCGACATTTCGGCCGAGTTGCATCGACCGTGGTCACGTGTAGACTAGCCATGATGAGGTATTTATTTATCTCGTAATTTTAGAGCGCGATTAGTCCCGTAGTATATAATAATAACTTTCTTATTATTTATTTATTTAAGGCGAAGATACTATGTCAGTATAGGTATTATTTGTACGCTGCACTATAATATCACTTCGATTACGAGTTAAATACGTTTTTTTCTGCGTTTATAACAACATAAAAATAAAAACGAACATATTTCTGTACCCAAGAACTCTGATGCAAAACTTCCAAGCCTCATATTAATTTTTATATCGCAACGCGAACTTTCGTCCTGTATTCAACGCGTGCAGCGTTATAAAATATTAAGAACGGGGGAGATTTATACGCACCACTGTGCGGTCACGTGTGGCCGTGGTTTTATTACATTTTTTGTCTACTGAAATTGGGAAAAGACACACTGTGCGGGGCGCGTGCAGCGGTTCTTCTTTGCAAACTCTGGATGCTTCGAAAAGTTTTGCGACTAGGGAGTTTAAGAACATGTATTGCTTTCATAGCAAAAATAAGTTTTTGTTATTTTTTATTTTTACTACTATAAATTAGTGCATTGCAATGATGCAAAGGAAAAGAGGTGAAAGTGTTTCTTTTCGTTTTTTTCCATTATATGCTTAAGGTTTTTAGCAAAAGCCATGATGATGATTTTACATTGCACTTTGTTTACGACAACTCTAGTGTTCTATGACTCATAAAGTAAAAGCTTGGCTCTTCATGAGAATACAATACTTATTTTTTTTTAGTTTGTCGCATCTCACTGCTTCAAACGTTTTTCTTAATTTCCTTCCACGCAACTCTATTTTTTGCTGAACTTTTGAGCGCATTTTTTAGACTTTGTATTCTTACAAATTAACATACACATAAAACAGCGTTATAAGCGTCATGAACTTGTAAATTCATTTAAATTCCAATGCATCGTGAGATCTAGTCACTGATAGATTTAGTAATCCTTCCATCCATCAGCCGTAGGACGTCTCCTGCTGGACATAGGCCTCCCCTATGGATTTCCAATAAACCCGGTTGGAAGCGGCCTGTACCCAGCACGTTTCTGCGATCGTTATTATATCGTCAGTCCACCTAGTCGGTGGACGTCCTTCGCTGCGCTTGCTGGTCCGTGGTCTCCGTTCGAGAACTTTACGTCCCCAGCGGCATGTATTTTTTGAAAATTGAGCTTTAACTCCTGTCACCATAAAACCAATCAATCTCTCGAATCACCTCACAGTGGGCCACAATACCAGTTACTATTTCCGTCCAAAAATCACATAAACGTCTCTTGCAGCCGCGGCCCGCCATCCATCATAAATCCCACGTACAGACGGACCAGCGTCATGTTCGCACGATAAATCAACTGACCCTCTGTGCTATTGTCAATTTTGCAGGCAGTTTGCAAGGAAGGCGCGAACGTTTCCTCAGGGGATGTTTGAATAGTTTAATAGTAACCTAAACTTAAGACTCTATGAGTGTTCTTTTTTAATATTAAGCGTTGCTTTGAGTATGTGTATATAATTATTTTTCGCAAAAAATGGCTTGACCGACTTTAACTGTGTACAAAATTCTCGAATAGCTTGCACGGATCGATGTAACAATTTTGACATCATTTCAAAAATGGCTCAGCCGATTTTGATATAATTTAAATGTGACCAATTTCGAAGTATACTCTTTCCAATAAAAAAAGGAATTATCTGAATCGGACTACTATGTAAAAAGTAGTGTAGTTATACATAAAAAAATATAAGCATAGAATTGAGTACCTTCGTAGTTTTGTCGGTCAAAAACCTCAGAGATCACGCAGAATCTAATCATAGATTATTGAATTGGAATAACGCCTGACAAATAGACAATCTTATTCAGTAAAATACCAAAATAGCCCAGTAGATTGGCAAACTAAATTAAAATGGCTGTGGTCAGGGCACATAGTACGGATGACAGACAGACAGACAAAACTCTTTATTTACAACCACAATATGACAAATAAACACTATGACTGGTGTGGTCGAAAGATCTATAGTGGAGACCATGTACTGGCAAGCAAAATACACCCACGAAGTGGACAGATAACCTCTTCGAGACCGCATGATCGTTCTGGATGCAGGCAGCTTACAACCGCTCTTATTAGAGATCCAAAGGCCTATGCCTAGCAGTGGCCATTCTATGGCTGATGGATGATAATGATGAATGATCAGGTATACAGGATAATTAAATGATAAGAAATGTCTTTTTACATAGTAAAAAGTACGAATTATGTTTGTAGAATATTCAAGACGCGATGTTTATATCTGAATTTATATGACTTGTAACATAATGTTATGAATAAAGTGATTATGATTATTATGATTAATTCAGAACTGATGTATGTGAGGTGATATTGAGCGCAGTACAAAATAAGGTTCAGTCCAAACAGATCGCAACTATTTTGTCGATTTTAAGTTGCAGTATTGTATGGAACAGTTGATTTTCTTTTCTTGAATTTTGGTTTCCCATAGTAAAGGTTTTGGCTTTGTACAGAGCAAGCAGATAAATTATGCTAAAAGACAGCACCTATTTGAAAGTATTGATCCGATTTCTCCACTGCGTCTTAGTTGTCTAACTCGCCTTCGTTCTGTTCGTCTTCCCCCAGGAAATTAATCACAGCATTTCATTTCGTCTGATTAAGACTTAAATTTTCTACTCTTTGTTTGTCCTATCCAGGTCGTCTCTCCTTCCGGCAAGACCGACGACTGCTTCATCCAGAACATCGACGGTGACCAGTACTCCATCAGGTTCATGCCGCATGAGAATGGTGTCCACAACATAAACGTCAAGTTCAACGGCATCCACATACCCGCCTCGCCGCTTAGGATTAAGGTTTGTTTCTACATATTTTGTTTAATTTTTTTACGTACCCTTATATTCTAGAAAAATAGATGACCACTTTATCTAATGATAAAGTCTATTTTTCTAGACGTAAATGTTTTAACATTTACGTCAAATTCAACGGCATTTATAAACCAATTTTGCTGCTTGAGATAAAGGTTTGTTCTGATTTTTATTGA
The DNA here is from genome assembly GCA_949316475.1 of Hypomecis punctinalis. Classification (NCBI taxonomy): domain Eukaryota; kingdom Metazoa; phylum Arthropoda; class Insecta; order Lepidoptera; family Geometridae; genus Hypomecis; species Hypomecis punctinalis. Next base: position 13,309,423 of record OX438819.1, on the reverse strand, counting down.
ATTTACATCTCTCCTTTTAGCAAAACCAAGAATCACTTCATCTACATCATCAACGTTAAGTTCAACTTACTGTATCTACAGTCCAGCTCTGTCCTTCGGAGTTTAGGTTTGTTACTATTGTGTGTGAAATCCATACCTCCTTCTCTGGAAGGACAGATGATCCGGAACATCGACGGTGACCAGTACTCCATCAGGTTCATGCCGCATGAAAATGGTGTCCACAACAACAATATCAAGTTCAATGGCATCCACATACCCGCATCACCCCTTAAGATTATGGTTTGTTCTTATTTTGTTTCAATTTTCACGTCTCTTTCTCTCTCTTTAGATCCACCCTGGACATCATTTTGGACATTTATCAGGTTCATACCGCCCAAGAACATAATACATTCAATAACATACACAAACCGGTCTTGTTGTTTAGAATGTAGGTTTGTTCCAAGGTTTGTCTTTTTTGTTTTGAATTTGAATTTCTGTTTTTGATAGCCGATGACTGCTTCATTCACAACATCAGCGTCAAGTTATATGGAAATTCACGTACTCATCTTGCTTAATTATATTTATGAATACATATTTCTGTATTTATCTTGTAACTCTATTCTTCGTTGTTATAATTTTCATAAACTCAATCAAGCAGTCGGAACCTACGCTTACCAAATATTTAATTAATGTAAAAAAAGATTTATCAATTAAACAAAAATAAAACATGCCCCAAATAAGACATTTTTTCGGATTATATTATTTTTTATTTTTCTTACGAGTAAATTCAGTTTCTTAAACTTCGGCCGGTGCGAAGCTACAATCCGCGGGATTATGCCTGAACGCCTCTAAGGCCGAAGCCAGCCTAGCCAAAGCCGGCAAGGTTATGCTCACTGTGGAGCCCCGAGAGTCGGGATGATGTGACTTTAATAGTCACGCTTCACTCCGTGAGTTATGACGTCGAAGCACATTTCATCGCGGAAATCGGTGCGGTCTGGTCTGATCTACTGTAGTAGATCAGATATTTGTACTCGTTGTAATTAATAATAAAATCATTCGTTAAACTGGATAATCTTTCACAGGTTGGAAAGGACGATTCTGACCCTGCCGCTGTTCACGCACATGGTCCTGGTCTTGGGGTCGTCAAGACTGGTAAGTGTCATTGGATTAACTTTTTCCATCCATCTATATACATAGGCCTCCTCTGCGGATGACTAATAACATCTATTGGAAGTGGTTTGAGCTTAAACGCTAGCCTACGGTCTCGCGGTTTGATGTTTTGTTTCATGGCAAATGATCCTACATTCTCTTTGTCACCAAAAGTTGTAATCAAAGAGACTATTTTCAGATATTACTTGTGTAATATCTGTAAAATATCTCTTTATTCTTCTATTACCAGGTGTGAAGACCGATCTCATCATCAACACGTGCAACGCCGGGCAGGGCATCCTCGCTGTCACCATGGACGGACCTTCCAGGGTGGCAATGGACTGCACAGAAGTTGAAGAAGGTTACAAGGTTTGTTCTTACCACTTCTTTTACGTATACGTTTGCATCTGTTTCATTCTTAAGTTAGGCAAAGTTTTTCTTTATTTTGTTTACTAGATATTGCTTGACTTTGCCCGGTTGATATTTTTCAGTGTTATCTCAGAGGAGCTTCTGATTTTCCGGGACAAAAAGTAGTCTATGATATTATCTGACCTTTGAACTAAATCGATACAAAAAATCAAGTCTAGTTTTCTCTCTGCTGCTGAATGCAATAAACCAACAAACATACTTTCGGATTAGTAGTAGATACCTATTAGTAACGATTCTTTGAAGTGAAATATTTTTTTTTGTAAGTTTACATTCTAAAAGAAGTGCTCGTAGCGTAGTTTGACTAGGTGATTGTCAGCGATCACCGAAATAAAGCAACGTTCCGCACGGTCAGTATTTGGTGACCGTGGGTGGTATTTTCCAACTAAGCGCTACCGTGGCTCGGATGACACGTTAAATTGTGGGTCCCGGTTGTTTTAACCGTTTAGCCATTTCTGAGGCCTTTAGGTGGCCTAAAAACTCTGACACCACTTACTTTTATATATACACTTACCACGTTACACGTAACTTACTTTTATTCTAAAAGATTTCTCGTTGTTTATGTTTAGGTGCGTTACACGCCACTGGCTCCTGGATTCTACTACATGAGCGTCAAATACAACGGCCACCATATTGTCGGATCGCCATTCAAGATCCAGGCTGAAGGTATGTGTTCACACCACACAACTTCTGTGGTTCACACAGTAAAATGAGATATTTTTAATTAATAGTATTTTAAGAGTTGGAAATATTAGACATGTAACTGAGAAACATGGTTGTTCTTTATAATTATGATCTGGTATGGCTAATAAGCTTGCTTATCCACTACAACATTAGGTCATTAGGTTTCTCTCAGTTTTTCACAAGTTTTAAGGGTGGTGCCGGAAATTTTAATTACTTAACGGGCATAATGTGGCTTAAACTTAATCACCGGGCCTAAAACTTCACCAGCTACCACAGTTTTTACTCATTTATATTTTCATATGCATTTATTGCTTTGTTAATTTTTTTGTCCATATCAATACTTACCAGATGCATAATTTATTACAGGAAACAACCTCGCTGAAATCGGTGCCCAAGAGACGTCATCAGTAACAGTGGAGACCGTCCAGAAGGTAGCCAAGGGCGCGCAGAAGCAAGGCCCAGTGCTGCCTAACTTCAAGTCAGACGCGTCGAAGGTGCAGAGCAAGGGGATGGGTCTGAAAAAGGCGTACCTGAACAAACATAACCAGTTCACGGTGCATGCTGGTGACGCTGGTAAGTCATAAACTATCTATCCATCCATACATCAGTCTTAGGACGATAGGACGTTCACTGCTGGAAATCCTATAACGCATAGATATGGATCTTCAATAAGATCGGTTGGTAGCGGCTTGCATCCAGTGCGATCTTGTGGTATTGAAGAGGTCAATTAATTTAAATTAAACGTTACACTTAAATTACGAAAACTATCTTTCCAAGTCTATAATAAACATGTTCTTTGACTTGTAGGTAGTGAATCTATGTTGTCAATAGGGTAAAAGCCACTTAATTGTATTTTGCTGTTGTAGAACTTGGTGAACTAATTTTGTGACTTTTTCACCTATTTTAGTTTTACTATACATGGTTATTTCTAATCAATTAGCATCCTTTTAGGGGCTTATTCTGTGCATCAAAACTTACAACTTTAGTTCTGCGACTATGGTCAAAACTAAAAAAAAAAATGGTAGTTCCATAGAAAAATATCGTTCACCCGCGACAAAATGTATGGAACAGCTCATTTTTTTTTTAGTTTAGACAAAATTCGCAGAACAAAAGTTGTTAGTTTTGATGTACAGAATAATCCCGTAAAAGGATGGTAATTGATTAGAAGTAACCCTGTATACCTGGTTTCCAAGACTAATTTATTCATTCGTATTTTGTTGTATATTATTGTTTTATCGATTGAGATTTCATTGGATCTTCTTACATTTTCGTTACATATGAAACTACGAGAAAATGAAATAACAATTTACATAAATCGGGAGTGAAATATAAGACCATTCTTTTTAAGTTTTGCTGTGTTTTAAAATTGTAACTTTGTAATTGAAGATATTGCAAAATTATGAACTAGAAGAAAATATTGATATTTCCACACTAAAAATATATTTCAATATATCAATATATTTGTATTTTTAGGTACCAACATTCTTTACGTCGGCATCTACGGCCCCAAGGGTCCCTGCGACGAAGTTCAGCTCAAGCACAAAGGAAAGAACAACTATGAATGCTGGTACGTGGTCAGAGATAGGGGAGACTACATCGTCATCGTCAAGTGGGGAGACGAGCACATCCCCGGCTCGCCCTACAAGGTCGAGGTCTAAGGTTGTGGCACTTAGGACAGCGTATGTAGATAGAAACTCATATTGCTTGATTTCATCATCGGTGTTAAGCTTTATTTTGTGAATGTTTTAACCCAAATTAGAATTCTTTGAATATGTATCTATCTAGATGTACAAATATAAACATCAGTCACAAACAAAACGGCCCAGTTCTTTGACATTATTCTCGTAAATATTGTGTCTACATTGTCAAAATTTGTATGCTTATAGTTCATACATAAGTAATATTTTTGGGCCGTTTTGCTCAGCCGATTCGGTATCTAGATAGGTACATAATCAAAGTTAGAATTAAACATACAAACTAGTTCTGTAGTCATGAACACCAAAATGAATTAAAAGTGATAGAAATCGTAATCAAGGATCTAGTCAGAGGATTTTTTCAAATTCTTATTTTTTTTAATTTGTTAAATTAAGTTTATAAAAGTACAGGGTGTAAACTCATTATGACATTTATTGTGATGTTTCGCTTTGGAATAAGTTATTTGTGTACATGTAATGCTAAATACGTAATAATAATATCTACATACGCTGTCGACGGCAGTTTATCTAGATGATTTATTGATTTTGTCTTATAATTCTAGTCAGCTGTTTGTACATCAGATTTAAGGTTTCTATTTATCTATCTATCAAATCTATTTTCAAATGCAGTACTATTACTATGAATTGTTCTTTATTTGATGTACAAACAGATTTAAGTATAAGGTTAGTTATTTAATGAGGTAGTAAAAATATTTCAAATATATTGCTCATCCTTTCAATAGAAATCTATCAAATGATCTCCAACCGGCTGAGCAATGATTTAAAATATTTTTCTATCTTTTCGTGTTTATCGTTTCTTCTTGATTCTTTATTATACCGTCAACATTGTTTTGTCGTGGAATGTCTTTCTTTATTTATTATTTATCAGCATTTTTTCTAACATTTTAGACTCTGATACTTCAACCGTGTACAAATGGCAATGTCATTATGGTTACTGATTTGGCAATGGTTTTGGAAATTAATTAAAATGGCTTCTTATAAATGACATTCCCATTTCGTACAAGGTTTCACAGACCTTATATGATTCTCGTTTAGTTTTTAGGGCGACTAAATGACAATACATATAAAGTATTAACTCAAAGTATTCCCTTTATTTTTAAGCAAAGTGGTGGCATGATAAGCTGCTCAAATATCTTTAGCGAATTTTTCTTTTTTAATATATTTAGGATATCTTCTACGTCTTTTTTGAGTAAAAGCTTTGCGTTAGAGGGTTCTTTTTTTAATTCGCTATTCAGGTTTGGGGTTATAAAATTGGCGTCAAATTTTACATATATTTTTACTCACAACTTACTTACCGACAAAATTTGACGCATATTTTATTTTCAAGATTATGATGCCGTTACTTTATTTATCTAAGTATTTACTTGCTTTCTAATTTTGTATGGTTTGTGTATGAAGTGTTTACCTACGTAGGTAGAATGACCCCGTATATTGTAAATACCTTTACTATAAGTTTTTATTATAATGTATTGCGACTGTTAACTTAATAAAAAGGGTAAAGTTCTCTATGACTGTTTTATTTCTAGATTTAAGTATGTACTAAAGATATTTGGAAAATAGTTTTATTAGCTCTTCTAAGAAGAAATCGCTACTTGCATCATCAAAGCTTTTAGACTACTATTGCTAAGTTTATAAAGCGGCAGTGAAAACAGCTAGTCTGACTACCTAACTATAGTAGCAATAGATAATAAGGATACCTACTGAGACTTAAATAGTAAAATTGTGTATTATTAGAGGGAAGAATAATGAATAAGAAACACAAATATAATTCTTGGCATAATTGTAATTAATTTTTAATCGATTTTAAGTAACAAAAAGAATTTGTTCACTTCCATCTATAGATCTTAACTGATAATGCTAGACAAAGCGAAACCTAACGTTAAACGAAAATTACTTACAAAAATATTTATTTAATTATAATAATAAGTTTACACTTAACTAAAAAAATCAAATTACAATATCACATTTCTACTTACAATAGAGAGATATTGGCGATTCAAATTTCCTTAAATACAAAGAAATTTTAAAAAATTTGGATAAAATCTTGGCTCATTGTCATGTTACATTTATACATTAAAAAGTGCACGCACTAAATTTTAACAATTCGGAAGAATTAAGTATTGCCATGAGTACACTATAAAACAAAAAAAAAAGTTTTGTACAAAGAACTTAAAATTAGCATTTGGCTAACTTTGCGACAGTTTCGATTTCTAATTCAAAAATCAATAACCACAACCTAACAATTTAAAAACTAATAAAAAGATCAATAGCAAAAAAACTTTAGAAGGACAAAGTACATACACGTTTCCTCCAAAAATATTCGATCTACCCACGATCCATACCTATCACAATTTGTTTACACATCCTAGCATACGCTGCCATGATAAAAACGAAATCAACAATAACTTGTTCGTATACATCAAATAACTCTAAAAACATTCGTTGATAGAAACAAAGGCCAATAATATCAAGTTTAAGTACTTCAAAATGATTGTATTTCCAATCTTCATCAACGGGATCTTTCTTAATTCTACATATTTGAGCACGTAAGCTTTAAGACTTAAGGTAAACAGAAAAAATAAGATTCCTCAAAAATTTCGTATTTACAAAATATGTACAAAAGTGCGCATTTTCTGTACCAAACGTTGCAACGGGAACAAGATAATTTGGCCACTTAACAATTTTACACGTGGAAACAAAGAATCGTGTACCTAAATAGATGATTTTGAAAATATATTCGACCTTCAGTGAAGCTTAGAAATAATTAACTTAATATTTGATCATAAAATACTGAAGGAAGACGACATTTTCTTTAAAAAATAATTAAAAGTGCTTGTACATGATAGTGATGTAAAGCTAAAGAAATAAAATATGATCTACATAGGAACTGAGCGAAAATGTGATGAATTAAGAGATCTATTTAGTACAGGTAATCTTAAAGTATACGATAAAAATGCAACACAAGTAAGAAATGATTCTCTGAGGACGTCATAAGTTTACAGACATTATATTCTTTAGCTATAATTATAATTTGCATTTCAGGAACTTTATTATTAATTGTTTATAATACGTGTAATATTCGTTATTTTCATTAACAGGGAAATGTATCCTAATGCAGTCTCACAAAAAATTGAAACATTTATTGAAGTGTCTACAACAAACGAAACATTACTATCAATATTAATGCAAATAATTGCGTTTATCGCCATTTAAATTATTAGTGAAATGTAAATTTGATTTTTCCTTGATAAACCTGCTTTTTACCTGGGTAAAATATTTACTACGTAATATCACTGGTATTATTATGCATTAACCATTATTATTATTATGCTTTCGATAAAAAATAACCAATATATAAGCCTTGGTCACATTGAAGATTATTTTACCAAAAAAGCATAATTTATTTTGCTGATCTAGAGTTCCTAATAGTCAATTTGACAGTTTTGTAATTGTTTGTAGTGTTACAATGATTAGCAATATGTGCTTTATCTAAAAACGTGTATATTATAAAACTCTCAAAACTGTCAAACGTACTTTAGAACAAATCAAAACTAAGACGTTTTGCAGAATCTGCTTTTCAAGAAAATAATCTTAAAGGAGTAAACAAAAATGTAGATCACAACAATACCCAGTACATTTTGATATCTACCAAGAAAATCCGAGTATTCATATAAGATTATCGATATAATTTCTAAAACGTGAATTCGTTTCGCTAAACAATAGTACCAATCCGTATTTATAATACCACTGTCTTCGAGAGTGAGATTCTAAATATTTTAATATTTCGTTTAAAATTTTATATACTAGTAATACCATGGTAAGTACTAAAGTAGGTGTACTTAGGGCAAGTTACTGTTTGTCTTTATGCGACAGTGCGTGGGGAAGGATGTGCTCCGCGGGGAGCAAGGCAGACGGTTGATGCGCGTAGTTCCTGATCTGATGCAGCGATATCAGCTGATTGGGAAACGAGTTCGGCTGCTGCTTCCCCTGCTGGAAGTGCAGCGGGTCGTAGAGATACGGTCGCGTCGGCAGTGCAGTGTGATGCGACAGGCCGTTTAAATGCGGAGCCATGGAATTGATCGGCGTAAAGGCAGAGTTCCCTGCAGACGATACCGGAGGCTGAATCCGATCATCCTGACTCTCGTGCTGAGCAAAAAGTGCTCTTTGCTGCTGCAGTTGATGTTCGTGATGCTCCTCAGCTTCTCTTTGCTGGTGGTAGCCGCCATCATCCGACATATGAGCCGCAGAATCAGGGCTCACTTTGGGCCAATAAGGGTGATCAAATGGCGCAGCAGTCGGAGCTGCAGCTCCGAGCGACCTGTTCAATCCACTCAGTCCTAAAGCTGAAATTGGCGGCCGCTTATCCGCTCTCTCAGCGTGCTTATTCATGTGCTTACTTAAGTACGTCTCCTGCGTGTAGCTTTTGCCACAATATTGGCAAATGTGCGTCTTTAAATGCTTCGATTCTTTGTGCTTTGGGATATGTTCCAGCAGATCCTTCTCGTGCGTGAAGCATTTGTAGCAGGAGTTGCATTTGAATGGCTTGTCTGTCTGGTGGCAGCGACTGTGGCTTTGGAGGTTCGAAAGCTGGGAAAAGGCTTTCGTGCAGCCGACCTGCGTGCATCTGTACGGCTTGTCGCCCGTATGCGTGCGGATATGTTGCTGCAGATGAGAGAGCTGCGTGAACTTCCGTTGGCAAATCTCGCATCGGTACGGCTTGATTCCTAAATGGATGCGGGAGTGCTGCGCCAAATACGACGAATTTGCAAACGCCTTGGGACATTGCGTGCAGCGGTAGGGTTTCGCCTCGCGCAGGTGAATTTGAGTATGGAGTTGCAGATCAGCTTTAGACCCGAACACCTGAAATAAAGAAAAATAGACGTTAATATCAAAGTCAGAATCCAAACTATTCTAAAATGGAAGTTGCTTAGACGGGACGTGATTTGAATTTATTGTCTGCAATGCGAAAGCACCTGATCTGAATCAGACAGTGGCCGATGAATGGATTACGCAACTTGCAGACTGGAATGTACATCCAAAAATGCACACGAAAAGAGATACTTTAATAGCTACTCGTAGATGAAAATGACGTTTGCCCTTGAACGACATCCGTGAGCAGCCGGAACAAATTATACATCGCTCTTAGCTCACTAACGTTATTTTTTTTCCGCCAATAAAGGCAGGATGCCGGCTTCACGGAGTTTTTCACGCGCTGTAAGCACTGTTGCTTCCTCAAATCTTACTTTTATGACTACTTAATCTTAGTTTCTTAAACTTTTCAATACGCGTGCCAACAATAAAGAGCTATTAGAGGACAGCGGCACTCTCAAAAGTTTCGGTACACCGTCGATATTCATTGTGATGCCTCAAATTAGTTTCTAAGCGAAAAGTGTCTCGTCATCCACGGCGATACGTTTTATTCGCCCAACAATGAATCTACGGTCCTTCCAAAACCTACTGATGAAACACGACTCAATCGAGCAAGAGCCAATACTAATCTTAGAACTCAGGAGCATAAGACTCAGATTACATCATCATGAGGTTAACAATGTACATCAGAAAATGATTTCAGTGATGTCAAAAATTCAAGCAATTTTGAACTCAATGTGATGGTCAATAAAGGTGGTAATAGGGTAGCGGCTGATGATGAAGTAGAAGCTGTAGGACACGGTAGCACGTCGCATGACTTGTGAGATCCGAGCACGAACGTGATTGGTCACAGTCAGAACATAATTAAAGTTTGTGGCACTATTTAATGGCACGACTAGAGGCGAAGCAAGTTTAATAGGACATCGTGAAGGATATCGAAGGCGTCCATAGCAAATCGGAGCCGACGTAGAAAGAATCTTCCGCTAGATGATGCAGCTTAAAATAACGCAAGAATTTAAGACACCTTAATCGATTAAAGCAGTATAAAAACTCTAAACGTAATCACAAACTTAATGCGAAAGGTTAACACTGATTTAAGACTTAATCACCGCAACGAAAATAATAAACATTGACATGAGTAATTTAGAGGAGCAAAAAGTAAACGTCAAAACATCACAAAAAGTTTGTCTAAAGAATCGTCTAAGTAGTGATGAACTGGCGCACAAAAGATCTTAATTGAGAAAGAAATATATAAAAAAATTAGACACATTTGGACATTTGAATGATAAGTGAGTTCACGTTGGTACGATAAAGTAGGTAGAAAATGCAAAATGCATTTTAGTACATAGCAACACGGTCTGGTAGAATAAATTTTGAAGGTCAACTATGATTCCGGTTTATTTTTAAATTCACGTGTTGAAGCGCGCTATCATGCAAGACAAAAACAATAGGTAGGTTTAATATTAAATATAGCATTTATCATTCTTCTAAATATATCTTTATAAAATATAAAAAAGAAAATCTTTTCCTTGTTCGAGTATTTTAATGTTCTACTTCATTTTTTTAAATTAAAATGATCAAACTTTTTTCGTTTACATAATTCAAGGAAGCTAAATAAAATTAAAATATGTTAATTTTAATGCTAAAATATAAAATTGAGTATTAAAATTTATATACCGTGAAAATAAAATAAATTATATTTAGATATGAGCACAATGAATGAGTATTGATGAAAAATCCTTAGTTGTCTTAGATTGAAAATAAAGTAAATGAGACAAAAGACCTAATTATGAAGGCGCCATAGTAAATTTTAATAGCGACGTAATAAGTGTTCTCTCTATCGAATGCCCAAAGTGAAAAGAAACAGAAATATTTTAAATTGCTAATGTAACTACGATAGCCTTCATGATTGGGCATATTTTAACACTAAATTACTACATTTATAGAAAAAAAACTGTAAATATGACGTATTTTCGTTCGTAATACTTCGGCATGTTTAGATACATCCTTTTCCTTAGGTTATAGTTTTTCAGAATGACAGGGAAAATCTTGCTTTTAGCATGTTTTCTCATAAATTCCTAAATACTAATTAATTAATCAATAAATTATTTATCAGTCGCATAACATGTTGATAGTATTTGACTTTCGTATTAGAACGTGTCTCGCGTTCCATTTTATTGCACGCGACAAAGGTTTAGGGGCTCTATTTTCTCAAATTTTCCCTCACGGAAAGAGAGTATTTGTACACAAGATTACATCAATCCACCTTTTGACAGCGGTGTTCCCAGATAACTGTCATTATAAAGCCCCGGTCAGCTTTACCACCCTTACAAAGTGTGTAAAGAAGGGGAATGAGACATATTTGAAGTAATTTTTAAAGGGACGGGAAGGGAAGGTACTTGCCGCGCCACACAAGTTGGCGGATGTGAAGTTAGTTACAAGCTGCGCAATAGCCAATGAACGGATTTATGTGAGGTTCAGTCAGGATTGGATATAACGCAGCTTGTAGCTAACTTCACATCCGCCAACTTGCGTGGCGCGGCCTGTAGCTATAGTATTTCCATTACAACTTATGCAGGTAACTGTGTCTTGCCTATAACTTATCAAACTAATCGATGGTCTCAGTAAGACTAAAAACTTTAAAAAGACTAGGTTTTAAAAAATCGATGTTTACTCGTATATGCTATATCTTTTGGACGTGTGTTTGGACGAAATCATAGTTTCGTTTATCCAAACGAGTCCGAATTTGAAGTCGGGAAACGTTATTGCAAAGAGGGCTTGATTATACCGTTAAAGGAGTAATTTATGGACGGTTGGTGTACTAAGTTAAAGTTTATAAACATTAAATTGTAATTTATAATCGCATTGAGAGTAAAATTGATAGAGAAATAGTTACAACTTACAAAGTTCAGGTCGGGGCCAGCACCTCTAAATATAAATATTACAAAAACCATTACGATTATAAGAAACATGTGTATAAATCTTTAAATTACACGAAATAAAGCAAGTTTTTTTTAAAATAAATTTACCGAGAATTGGTCTACCTTATATTTCTTCCGAAGAGCTTACAGGTTTTATGTGAAACTTACCCTACCCGCGGTTTCCCATAGAATCCTTACCGCCTCACGACAAGAGATATAAACACGCTACTCTGTTTAACTGTGCATTTTATACTGTTAAACATTGTCTAAAGCGTACGTAAAACTTTTGTGGTAACGGTTAATTTTTTTATTGGTTAAAATGTAGCATATAATACTGCCCGAACTCTAAACTACATTCGTCAAAAATCAAGGCGACCCGATACTCTGCGGCAGCGTGAAAGTATGTATAATATTAGTAAGAATAAGGGCGTTATAATCCTTATTTTATACGCGCAAAGCCGGAGTGCATCACTAGTCCAGTGTAAAATTAAACAAACACAAGTTACGGTACAAAATCCGTGATAACTAATTTTCTTAAAATCATAAAGGGATGACAAAACTGCCAGCAAAAACGCGGCGGGAGCAAAAAACCGCGCACTCCGCCGGACGTTGTTTTTGCCGCCCTTGCCGCCCTTTGCCGCCCTAAAATGATTATAAATCGCGGCCATACATCCCCTGTTTATCTCAGGGTTGTAGGGTTTGTCCTAAGGGTCTCTAATAAGGCATAGTTTTTGCGGGCAGGATTAATTTGAGGAAAGCTTTGCGGGTGCGAAATGAAAGTTGTTTGTCATTTTTACAGAGGAAAAATACTGTTTTCTTCTATATTGTTTATGTAAAAATTTCTGGTCATATAACTTGAGGATATATGGAAGTAATATTTAAGTTATGATTGTAAAAAAATCATTCCGTATTTAAGTTCGATTTCATTTCAATCATGGCTACAATTTGTCGCTTTCTTTAAATCAAATTAAATAAAATTAAACCCACAGGTAAATCTATATAATTTTACTATCAAATAGAAATATACTGATAACAGGACGTAGTGCTTTAAAAAGTGCTATTTACAAAAAGCACACACAAGTAAATCAATTCTAAAACTATTCCTGTATTCTTTTACTCTTATTTTTAAATTGAATCGTACCTGCTCATCCATTGCAAAAATATAATCCATCGTAAGCATTGTGAAAAAAACTTTGCACTTGTGAAATAAAAATAGTAAAGATTTAACACTTTCTTTTAAGAAATTTTACAACACTAAACACATGCAGCCTTGTAAGCTGCCAATACTACAACTAACTAAAGAATGAACTAAAAGTATTACAAAAAACATTATCTTACGCTCGGAAATTAACATGTCATAACAAAAGTAACTTACCAAAAACATTTGTTATCACTATTATGCAAAAAAGTGGATGTCTGGCTGACAACATTATTATGTTATCAATAAATAACCGAATGTTTTATAAAAATCTTTTTAAGTAAACCGCATGCACAATCATTATGTTCTTTGATCTTTAATTAACATAGGTATAATTACTTGTACTATCTATCTACAAGGTGTCCGAATATAATTAGTGAATGCAGCAATTTACTTTTACACCTATAATCTAAGTAGACGTAAAAATTGTATCTCCTAATTTTGGGATATCCTTTTTATGTAATAAAGTGGCAAACCGGCTAGCAGGGCCCGTCATGGTAAAAGGAAAATAATAATATATCAAAATAAATAGTAGCTATGGAAATTAACGTGGTTTTCACACATTTTATACTATATATAACGGGAATGGACTGAATGATCTGACGTGCATTGCGAGACGGCTCCGCGTGCTAGCGCTCGCCAACTTGAGAAAGGTCGCCGAATGCGACCGAAACTATAGAAGTATAGTATAAAATAAATAGTAGCTATATACATACATCCTTAGTTAAGTCAAAATTAGTAAAATAATTTTACGGACAATTTTGGAGATATCTGTAATCTAGGATATTCTAGAATCTAGATCGTAGTGTGGTTCGTATGCACCCTGAGAGTGGGCCAGGACGTGTATGACGACATACAGTGGGTACCGGAGTGCAGACGAAGGCAGGGAAGGCCTAGGAAACGCTGTTGTGACGATCTTGACACTTTCCGGGAAGGTTGGCGGGATTTGGCCACGGAACGCGATAAATGGAAGGAAGAGACTTTCGTCCAGAAGTGGAACAGCATAGTGGCCCATGACATAGGTTTCAGACATCGTACACTACTCTCGCCAGCTCAGTATAATGGTAAGCTCCATTCGAGAACTATCTTAAATTAAAACTACCTACTGTTGATAGCCGTGGTGGTCAAGAGGTAGTGACACCCGCCTTACAATCGTGAGGTCGTGGGTTCAAATCCCCGGTCCCGTACCAATGAGTACTTTCGAATTTATGTACGGAATTTCACACCACTGGCTTTTCGGTGAAGGAAAACATCGTGAGGCAACCTGCATATGTCCGTAGAAAAAATTCGATGGCGTATGAGAATCCACCAATCCGCACTAGGCCAGCGTGGCGGATATGGCCCAATCACCCTTCGTGGGTCTATAAAAAAGGCTGGTACAGGACTATTGATATCTGTAAATCGATAAAAGCTCAGAAAACATTTAATTAGTAACTCCCGAATCAATTTAATGCTTTAACGCGATGGAAGTAATTACTAATCAATAGTTAATCAAATAAACTGCATCCTCAAAATAATCGATTGATAATCAATTGTCAATTATATCGATAGTATTAATTTGTACCATTACAGTGCGACATAAAAGACATAAATGAGGTCGCCACCATTGCTTTGTTAGTATATTTTGCATGATTTTTAGCATCATAATACTGTTTTCTTGTTCACAATTAGCAAAATAACACAAAACGAGAAAAATGCTAGGATGTTAACAATGATTGACAGACAGCTCAGGTTGTGGTTCCAGCAAAAGTAATAATTTAGTTCCCGAATAATTCATTTCATCTCTTTTGTGTCGCATTGTAACAAGATGTTAAAGACATCGTACGATACTAATATAATGTGTAAAGTACGAAATCTATTTTGAAATAAATAGTATGGCAATCAAAACTAATGTCTATAGTTTTGAGACGTAAGTAGAGGTAACCTATTTTTGATTATGTACAAAAATGATCCCGTTAAGAATTTACTCAGAAAACGAAGGCAGAATTCCGACAAAAATGGATCTAGATTGTTCGAAACGGAAATAATGATTATTTTTATTAAAAAAAACTTGCGATGAAAGAACACGTTTATAAACTTTTATTACATAACCAGTTTCATCTAGTCAAGTAATAAGTGCGTCTAGAAACTGATATCTAGACAATACATTTATATCTGAGCGTCTGGTGGACGCGAAAAAAGGACGCGTAAGCAAAATGCTCGTGTTTATCTGACTCGACGTATGAGCATCCTTTCAGCGTGGGCATGCTGACAGCATGCTGGACATGCTGCGCCCAGGCAGTGAGTGTTAGCCTTTGGACTTTCTATAGATTTTTGACCGACGAAACGGAGGAGGTAGGTACTCAATTTGACGCGTTTATATTTTTTCTTTTTTTTATCAGAAAGAGTTTACGTACTTAGAAATTGCTCCCACTTAAATTTCATTGAAATCGGCTGAGCCATTATTGCGAAATATTCGCGAATTCTGTACACAGTAAAAGTCGATCATGCCATTTAAAAAAAATATATATATTTTTATAAAAATATTTCCGTAGTTTTTTTTTTTAATTATCCTACTTTGTTTATCAGAAGGCTATAGGTATATACTAGTAGTTTCTCTAGAAAATCTGCTGTTCCATTATTTTGTTCCGTATGTACATTTTGTCGCGATGAACTTTTCGGTTCAAACTGATCCAATATCTTAGAATATATCCGTCGTTTAGGAAACGACTTCTATAGAAAAAAAAAATTGGCTTATAAGGGATAAACTACGCGAATAGGACAGAGAGAACTTCTTATAGGCCAGAGGGCCTGGAGTCAGAATTTAGCCTCTGACATGGCTAAACGGTTTAAACAACAGTATGCGAATGAAACCGTGGAATAAAACTAACACTTTCCTATTGTCAAGGGATTTTTTTGCTACTGCTTCATTATCAACTGAGATTAGGTTAGATTTAGTTACGTGCTTTATTTTTTATTTTATTCAACAATAGTCACCGATTTACAGGGTTACTTAGGATCTGTACTAAATTGAAATGATGTCAATATCCTCAAAGTTACGAGTATGTGTCTGTGTATTTTATGTTGGATTAAAAAGGAAAAAAATGTACAGCATGATAAAAAATAGAGAGTTTCCGACTATTTCATTGTCGATCCTGAATCAATACTATTTGAAAAATCAACTACTAAATAAAAAGGTGGGCACCTTTTTATTTTTTTTAAAGTGAATTTTTGAGCAGTGGTTATAAAAAACAATTAAATGAGAGATTTACTTAAAAATACATGTTTATGAATTACTTGTTTGCGTAAGGTGAAAACTACAACGGTTGAATTATTTCTAAAAATGTACTGTGTTTTATGTGTAGTGTAGAAATTATTATTTCACATCAAAAGTTCTTCTAGATGAGATCGTATCACCTATTTTTAAAATACCTCATAGCAACACTCCTCTCGATTCAACACAAAACTTCCGCGTAACCCTGTATAAAAAAATCAATCACGTCTTCAATTGCTTTATAACAGTACCCATGGAAGTTTTTCAACGTTTTATTATATCATTATGTCACTGAAAAATGTTCTGCATTGAAAAATGCTAGTTTTTCGTCGACCTTAGCCGCCGCGGCTTTGGCGGCAAAAAGTTGAATCTGCGCCAATGTCACCAGCAGCCATGCGCGACGTATTGGCGCAACCGTTGAGAAAAACCGCGTAATCTAGGTAAATAACCGAGAAATCAACCGGCAATGTTACCAAACTCTAGATATGATTGACGAATCGAATTAAAACGAAAACTTGACTTTTGCTCGAACCCAGCCCTGACTACTAGGTATACCCCTTTACAACCGACTCAATACAATAGATCGACAAAAATTGGCGCGGAAAACATATTGATTTTGTAAACGAGACCGGTCTCATACGATCGTGCGGTCATCTCCCGCACGATCGTATGAGACCGGTTGCGTTCACAAAATCAATAAGAATTTCGCGTCATTTTGTTTGTCGATTTCACGCCTAGGTGATTGAGTCGGTAGTAAAGGGGTACGTGTAACTTAGCTCACCGTGTATTACACGTTATAAAAAACGTACTACTAACTATTTATAGTGAAAATGCCCGCGCTCGAACACCAACTCGCCTGACGGTAAGTAAAAGTCAATGAACTTTTCGTATAAAACAGCAGATTATATTCAAATTAAAATAAATAAGTTATTGACATCAAATTTCTTAGTCTCAATATAATATTTTTTAAATATTATTTTCTACCAAAATTGGACAAGTTTTATTTCCTTTCGTAAATATTCTCAACTGTCTAATATAATGGTATATAAAAATCTACACAATCGCCAACCATAAACCAGTTTGAAGCGGCTAAATGTCATGTTGAAAATAGTCTGCGCTCGCGGTTATGTGAAAATTTCCATTCTATTTTATTACTTTTTTCAGAAAATAAATAAAATTGCTGCTAACTAGGACTCTAGCTAAGACTAATCTAGCTATAGGATGACAAACAATACGCCAAGACAAGGACAATTAGCACGTGAAAAAAATTCAGCTGTTCTATGACAAAAATGATTTCGGGGGTTGGTCCCTTAATCTTAACATACTAAAGTTGCCTTTTAGAAATTGTGCGTAAGTTACTACCCAACTAGCAAAAAGTTGTGCTATAACAGTCGCGGCGACGTTTTGGTTTTACTGTTTAGTTCTATAAAAATCCCATAATTAGTGCTATAAACGTCGAGTCAACGTTTATACAACGCGAAAAAGGCGCAGATTATAGCACTAAAAAGTGCTGTAGAAGTGCAGTAACTGTGTAAATAGGTCGAATGATTTGTGGAATAAATATCGAATAAAAGCAAAACGATCCCAATTTAGTGCAGTAAAAGCAATATAGCTGCAACGGTACCCCTTATTGATAGAGTTGAAGTGTTTATGTTGCCACTAATCAGCAATAAAGTGAAGTAAACGCTGCTAATTTGCTACAATTCGACATTTTTGTTCGTTAAACGCCAAATTTGCACTGTTATTCCATTTTAAATTAGAACGATTGCGTATTCTGTGCCGTTATGGAAATGCACCAGTCTTTGTGTTTGTCACTTAAAATATTTTAAAAGACAGAGGTGTCATGTCCATTTAGTAATTATTAAAAATAATACAGTTTCTATATCTAAATGTATATCTACATAATTATATAGGAAAATTACTGGCAATTTAACTTTGTCGATAAACTGTAATGTATTATTTAACATATATGTGTGGGCCACGCGTCTTTTGCAATAATTTTGTAGATATATTTTATAAATTCCATTTAATTTTATTAATATGCTACTAGGGAGCCATTACGCGAACACTAGTAAATTTGTTGCTGTTATATCATACTAACTCGACTATTCGTCGAATAAATGTGACTGCGTTGCATTCATATGCGGCCATGTTTTGGGTTTTTGAGCAATAAAAGCACCAAAAACTCTTTTACTCAATATTTTGTCGAATAAAAGTGCTATAATACAATTGTTACACTTGAGGTTCTGTAACTGTAATTGGAAAACTATAATTCGACTTGTGTTTTTACCGTGTTATAAAAGAAACTACGTTGCTATTTAATCACCGGGTAGCTAGTATTCGACAAATTTGCTAAATAAGAAGTATGTCAGGTAATTGTCGTATAAAAGCTTTTTTTTACACATTAAATAGTAAATCAAACACTATTATAGCCCTCGGATAGCATTTATTTGTGACATAAGCCAGATACGGGCACTTCTATACGATTTGCACTAAAAGACATAACATAAACACTTTTACTGCACAATTTGGTACGTATGTAGCTACTATTCAACAACTATTCGATGTTTAGTCGAGTAAATGTTTCCTTATTCGACTATTTTGCTTGTTGGGTAGTAACTCTGTATAAAACTCTACCGTGCTCTAGCAGTTAGAATCCTTGTGCAATGAATTGTGCTTGTAACTTTACTCTATATAATATACTAGCTGACCCGGTGAACTTCGTTGCACCAATTCAGAAACCTTCTTCGGCTCATGCACTACAACTTCGCTAAAGATCATCACATGATCAAATGCATAGTTTACGATTCTATAAAGGACATCCAGACAAACTTTCATTTTTATAGATATTGTACTAAATATTTATTGTTATGCATTTTCGGAAGCTAAATCTGTTGATCAGTTCAAACCTTTTAGATGTTAACTGTACTGCTTTATTTTTGAAATCTTGAATCGTAGGTTTGTACCTATTTGTTTTTAGATTTAAATTATTTAAATTGTATTTCAAACATTGTTATTTGACGATTCCAAGTGCAATTGTAATGTATACGGAATAAAACAACTTTGACTTTGACGAAAAAACACCGCTTTTTAATATTATTTATTATGGCGCAATATTACTTAGTTTTAATTTTTTATTTACAACTTATTTCATCCTTATTTGTATAGAAATGTCCACACTTACCAATCTATTACAAAATGGAGCTCTGAGTATTTTGAATGACGAGGGAGGAGAATTCATTGCACCACTCACACACTCCAAATAAAATAAATAAATTTCACTAAACTCAACCGCATTATACAATAAACTTAAAATAATGACGTCTACTTGTTAACTTAACCGCATTTAGAATTTAAAAGACCAAACTAAATAAATTAAAACGACAAAGACATTTTTAGAATAATTTGGTCCCCTAATCTGGTTTCGATCGCCTCGCGGCACACACTGAATATAAAAATTTATCTAAAAATTCGGCCATTCAAGATTCTAGACGTATAAAGTTTTAGTATTGAATAATTTATTCTGCCGCGCTATGCGGAAACGTGCCAACGTATTCTTAGGTTACTTAACCACTTAGCCAAGCTATGCCTCAGCTGTGATTACACTTCCCTTGCAATCGTGAGCAAGTGAGTTGAAATCCCAGTCCCGTATCTATAGGTTCTTTGAAAATTACGTATGGATTTTCACACTACTGGCTATTTAGTAAAGGAAAACTTCATGAAGAAATCTGCATACATCCGTAGAAGAAATTTGATGACAAAGTAGGTATGTCGTTGCAATAATCTAAAATAGGAGCAGGAATCGTCGCAGATACGAGTAGTCCTCTATTTAGTAGTGGACTATTAAAAGGCCGGCAAAATAAGGCTATTAAATCCTGGTGTTTTCATAGCACAGCTTTAGTGGTTGCCTCGTAGAGATCGCTGTCAGCGCCGCCATTTGTGGCACAAATTTTTAGATATTAATATTACTGCACACAATAACGAGTTATATCTATTGTAGTGATTGCTTTTTTACAGAGATGCGAGTTTAAAGAAGCGCGAATTATATCTATCGAATGTATATTTTCATGACACATCTTGCCTATAGGTAGTTTAGTGAAAACGGTCACCGTTTAATAGCTTAGCTTTGACCTCGCACGCAGCGTTGCTGCCTCGCATATCTCAAGTGGAAAAGCACCCACCCTTATATTATGTATAGGTAATTATCTGTTTTGACATCTAAATTGATCAGTGGGCTGCACTTGATCAATAAGAATTGTAATTACAAGAGGTTGCTGTAGGATTCGGATTATTGAGGTGATATAAGGCTTTTTACTGTCAACATCAGGCTATTATAGGCATCCTAGAATCGCGGATTGAGAATTTAATTGCTACATCAGTATAGTATATTGTCGAAAACGGTCGACGGTCATCCTTTCAATAGTTTGTTGTAGAAATATATCAATCATTGAATCATTGACTGGGCTTATTTGCCATGCAAAGTCAATTACGGGTTGGCAGATACGTATTGCATGATTAGGAGTGCCTCAAGTCCGACTTATACTTCAGTGCCGCAAGTCTAACCTACTTCAGTGCCTCAAGTCGAAAGTGTTCGACCAGTGAGTGTTACCAGTGATGACTTATGGCACTGATACGTGGTCTCGTAGCAGGGTCCTTATTAATAAGCGCCAAGTAGCCCAACGAGCTATGGAGAGCGCTATGCTCGGAGTCTCTCTGCGAGATCGAATCAGAAAGGAGGAGATCCGTAGAAGAACCAAAGTTATCGACATAGCCCAATGAATCGGCAGTTGTGGAGTAGAGACCACATACCGGCAAGCGCAGCATAGGACGTCCACCCACAAGGTGGACGGATTAAGACCTCATTAAGACCGCGGGCTCGCGCTGGATGCAAGCCGCTTCAAACCGATCTTATTGGAGATCCATAGGGGAGGCCTATGTCCAGCAGTGGGCATCCTATGGCTGATGGATAGATGGATGAATGGATGGATGGATCCTCATTGGTTCCACAACGATCGTTGGTCCGGATTTGAACCGGGATTTAAAATTGTCTGAATATCTTGAGTTTGTAGGTTACCTACGCCAGGCTACCACGACTTCCTAATTTTTTTTCTGGGTCAATATCTTTCAATGTCATGCCACCAGAACACATCATTTGCTGCTTGGCAACAGTAACTAGGATATTCACTTTGCGGATGCGAAGTTCTGTAACTTTTGTCTCCTACTTTTGTAAAGATTTTACCTCAGAGTAATGGGGCTTGACGGTAGATTTTTAAGATTCCTTTTTCATTTGACGTTTTTGTATTCTCCTCCCTATACGCAATTTAACGATTTATTTCTTCAAACATATCTCTATGTCGGAATTATATTATATGAGATAGGTACTCGTATAATCCGATGAAAACAAGAAGATTTTCGCGATGGAAGCGAATTACTCTGCCGCCTCGCCTCGCTCTTGAATTTTGAGCTTTTAATGAATACTGTTGCTAAGTTAGGTTTTAAATGAATTAACCTTCTAAATGCAAAGCGACCACGTGTAACAGCCGCAGTTGTAATATTATGCAAGGAAACACAGATCTATATCATTTAATAGAAATAGTAGACATCCAGTAGAAACCAATAAAACAACCGATGAAAGGCGAGAGTTGACATCGAATTAAGAGATGACATTCTCACATTTGTTGCAATCTATTATATGACGACCGTGGCAGATTAGTCAAGAGATATCCAAGATGATAAGTCAAGGCATACCACTATGTTGATGAAAATTAAGTCATTGTAGCCGTGGTTATCTAGAGGTGACACACACCTTACAATTATGAGGTTGTAGGTTTGAATCCCAGGTCCCATGAATTCATCGGAATTTATGTACGAAATTAACACCACTGGCTTTTCGGTGAAGGAAAACATCGTGAGGCAACCTGCATACGACCGTAGAAGAAATTCGATGGCGTATGTGAATCCGCCAACCCGGACTGGGCCAGCGTGGTGGATATGGCCCAACCACCCTTCGTGGGTAGGCCTACGTCCTGCAGTGGACTATTAAAAAGGCTGGTACAGTACAGTATATTAATTAACCCAATCCTATAGTAAAAATGAAAAATCTTTTTTTACTGTTCATACCGTTAACAAATACAGACAGTAGGTACCTAAATAGGTACTAGAATATTATTATAAATAAAATAAAATCTTATTTTATTTTCAACACTTACGTATTTTGTCCAAATAATTAATGATTGTTATGACTACCTCTTTTTATTTAATTATTGTTTATCAACTATATTACAGTAGATATTGGACTTAAACTGCTGTTTTTTTTGAACTACCTATTTTTTGCCGTCCGTATTCAGTAAAGATAATAAGTAATCGTCCAAACCCCTAACTTCAATTAGGTAGATAGGTTTGTTTATTTCGATGACAAACAATATTTTCTTGCAAAATTACGGCCAAGAAACGTACTTGATTAAAATCATCATCAATAACATCTTCGTATTAGTTTTTGGGGGTTAGTGCACAAAACATTTTTAAAACTTATCTTTTACTTATGTGGGCCTGTACTACGAGTCTATACAGTCCTACGTCCTGCAGTGGACTATTCAAAGGCTAATACAGTACAGTACAAGTCCTTGTAGCTGAACTTAACCCAATATCGAAACCAATTTGACACTCTAACTGCATAAGGCGGTATTTGAAAAATAAATTATCACAATCCGGATCAAATGTAATCGTAGACGTGATGCATAATAATTTTGAATTTCGAACCCAGCGGGAGCCCGCTCGTGCCAAATTGAAAACCGTTCCGGTCTCTAATTTTCGAAGCTTTGGCGTAAAGAAGCAAATGTCCAAGACCCAATTCTAGGTTATAGAGTTTACAAATTTTAAAATTTTTCGCCTTTTGTCAATGAAACTAGTAAAAAGTTCGAAATCGTGCTGTTTGACAAAAAAACCATTTAGTATTGGCATTGAAGGCTTGGTGCTGATTTGGGCGTGAATATTCTGTACCATAGCAGACATTATAAATTTTAGATTCTGTTTTTTTTTTCACATTTATTGATATTTTTTTTAAATGGACTCACGAATGGTCATGTCCTGTCTGACATAAAGTTTGGTGTTATTGTGGTGTGCACACTGCTCATATGACTTGAGTATACCGAATAAAGGTTATTTGTTTTGTAGAGCAAAGTTACAGGTATTAAAATATGAAATAGTAGAATCACGAACTTAAAAGAAAAATTCAACTTTTTGCTATTATTATGATACCTACATATCATTATATAATTATTTGGAATCAATGAATTTTAGAACAATCGGTAACTTTATTCACAAACACCAGATTAAACCAGAAACCAAGTGAATCTACTTAAATCTAGTTAAATCCGGAAACGAACTGCTTATATTTAAAAATGTTTAAATTTAAGTTCAAAATTATTCTAACACACCGGAAGGTAAAGTTATGTGCGAATATTTATGCATATACGACCTTCTTCGAAACCATCGACATGGAAATTATAGTATAAATTAATAAATTCTACTATAAGCATGCCCTTAGATTTGGTTTCGAATAAAACGATTCAACATATGTTTCTAGGCTTGAAACAAATTATTTAAAAAATTAATAGAATAAATATTAAATTTAAAAATTATTTTCCCTTCCAAGTAAGTAATCAAAGTACTTTTTTATCAGAGTCTGAGCGATAAAAATTTTTATTGAGTAAAATTTTTAAGGATTATTGTTACGTCTTTCGTACTACGAAAAATTATAAAAATTGTTATTATTTCTTTGTTATCATTTGTTTCACTTTCAATAATTTCACTGTGACAGCCTTTTCTGCTCGCTTTAGATACTATAAAGCTTCATGAAGTAGTCAAGAGCAAGCGTTTTTAATGACATTTTGGAATTGAATTTAAGATGCTTTAACCAATATTTTTCGAAAATGAAAATCGGAAAGTATGCACGTAATGCATGCGCTGTTTAACATCCGATCGAATTGCGCCTGCGCCGACATCGGCCGTGCAAATAGGTTTGTGTAATGACGTAGAGCAGAAAACATATAGAGGCGTAAGAATTTTACGTTATAACATCTTAATTTTATGAAAATTTGAATTTATAGCTAGAGCAAAGATCTTGATTTTAGACACGGCTTTTATCTGTCCAGATGTTGGCGTTCGTCTATAGGTCACATTTGTGAATGGATCTCGAAAAGACTTGGCCCACAGGTTTTATATATTAACAGTTTTTTTGTCGTCGGTGATTTTTGATGGGGGAAGTATTTCCTTCATAAAAGGGGGAAACATTCTATCGCGCTATTTATCAGCCGATTTCGATAATATTTGGCAAGCTTGTTTGAGAGATTTACGAGTACGAACCAAATCAGTCAAGATCGAGTCGAGATACAGAGTTATTTGTAATCAATTATCATACTTTTAGGGGCTTATTCTGTACATCACAAATTTTGTTCTACGACTCCAAAAAAATGCTGTTTCATAGATACATATTTTAAATATCGTTCACCCTCGACAAAATGTATGGAACAGATGTTTTTTTTTAGTTTTGATGTACGATATAAACCCCTAAAAGGATGGTAATTGATTACAAATAACCCTGTATAATAGGCCTATGAGAATTGAGTTAGATAGATGTATAGCAAGATTTAGGTACCTACTGTTCGAAAAACTACTAGTTATTTTTATTGTAATTATAATTTGTAATAAAAATGAAATTAATGTGCATGTAAAACAAATTTGGGTAATATCAGAAGAATCATACTAATATTATAAATCCGAAACTTTTAATGGTTTGTTCCTCTTTCACGCAGCTACGGAGCAACGGATCGACTTAATTTTTGTCATGGATATAGTTCAAAGGCCGGAGAGGGACATAGGCTATTTTATCCCAAAAAAATAAAAGATTCCTGTGGGATAGCACAAAAGTCAAATTCTACGCGGGCGGAGCCGCGGGCAAAAGCTAGTATTTTAATAAAATAAAACCGCAATGGATCATCTTTTACAATAGTGCCGTAGTTAGTGGATTATATATTCAGCAATGAACCATTAAAATGTCGATACAGTAGTATAAATAATATAAATAAATATATAAAATAAATAAATATTTTGGGACATCTTACACACGGCCTCTGACCAAAAACTAAGCAAAGCTTGTGATATGGCTGCCAGAGACTGATATACTACATATACTTATTTTTAAATACATACTTATGTAGATAGTAACTAAATAATAAAACAGAGCAAACATTTATGTTCATCACACAAATATTTGCGTGGGTTCGATCCCCACGCAGGGCACAAATGAATTATTTAGTTTAAATCACATAGTTGTATGTTCCTGGTTATGCGCATATTCCTATTACATAGTCAAAAAACACATAACTAACATAATCACTCCTTGAATTATATATTTATAAATAATTTATTGGTGGCCTTAGTTAAATATTGAATAGCGTGTATCGGATCGATATCGTCGTGATTATTTAGCATTTATTATTACTAGCCCGACCGTGTCTTTAACCTTAGAGTTTATTTATAAATAAGGACGTTTACTATTTTTAACAGGTTAGTTAAAATTAGATTTTCAGTTTAAAAATAGACTTCTATTTCTATTTCTAAATAAAAAATATTTATCTCTTTGCAAAAAAATTTACCTACTTAAATTTTTAATTTGCTAATCCGTTGGGCTATGTCGGTAACTTTGGTTCTTCTACGGATCTCCTCATTCCTGATTCGATCCCGCAGAGAGACTCCGAGCATAGCCCTCTCCATAGCTTGTTGGGCTACTTGGAGCTTACTAATAAGGCCCATAGTGAGAGACCACGTTTCTGTGCCATAAGTCATCACTGGCAACACACTGGTCGAAAACTTTCGACTTACGACGGATTAGCAAGTTGAAATGGCAATGGGCAGGGCACATAGCGCGGAGGACTGATGACCGATGGAGTCGAAAAGTTCTCGAGTGGAGACCACGTACCGGCAAGCGCAGCGTAGGACGTCCACCCACAAGATGGACAGATGACCTCATTAAGACAGCAGGATCGCGCTGGATGCAAGCCGCTATGGAGCCGTCTTATTGGAGATCCATAGGGGAGGCCTATGTCCAGCAGTGGACGTCCTTTGGCTGATGGATGTATGATGAAATTTTTAATTTAGTCAAAATGGTAAAAATGTGGTCCATATTTACATTAATTAATAAAATTAACCTCAGTTTACCCTACCAAAAAAAAGAGGCTATTTTTTGCAATAAAATTCTTTTTTATAATGTTTTTTGCACTGTCTAAAAATTCTGAACACTATGAAACTGGAGATCAATGGATCCCATCGTTAGTTCGGCTTCCAGGATCCATTAAGATTTCCGCCCTTCGCTGTGAGATGCTCCTGCGCATAAAACACTAAATTTCAAAACGGCACAACTAACAGATCTCTCCTTAAGCCAATTTCGAACTTTCGCCTCAAATTCTAAGGCTGATATTTGTTTAGAGCAAGAAAAGGCTGTATTTTATTTTATGGTAGTTTATTTAAGATGATGATATTGATTTAGGCGTACAGCGGTTGTATCAGCGCGAATCTGTAATAACTTTGATGGTACGTGGTGAAAGCATTTTTAACCCGTAAGTTGTTTTACAATTAGGGTTTCGTGCCAAATTAGAAATTTCAGATGCGATTTTATGCTTATTTTAAAGGTATATTAGGATGAATAATTTAAGTAGTGTTTTGTCGTTTGTAATTTCAGTGACTTTTATTTAATACTAGCGACCCGCCCCGGCATTTACACAGGTGTATAATATATTTATTAACTTTAAATAAATCACTCAATCTAATAAAAAACCGCATCAAAATCCGTTGCGTAGTTTTAAAAATAAAAGCATATATAAGGACAGACAGACAGAGAAGCGACTTTGTTTTATACTATGTAGTAATAGGATATATTTCATATATACAATGGATATAGGACTTTTATATAATAAGTTGGCTTTTCGGTGAAGGAAAACATCGTGAGGCAACCTGCATATGTCCGTAGAAGAAATTCGATGGCGTATGTGAATCCACCAACCCGCACTGGGCCAGCGTGGTGGATATGGCCCAATCACCCTTCGTGGGTAGGCCTACGTCCTGCAGTGGACTATTAAAAAGGCTGGTACAGTACAGTATATAATAAGTTTGCGTTTGAGCCCATCCTGAATTTTGTAATAATTTTTTTGCTTATGTTATGCCTCTTCATATGGGTTGTGTGCCTCAAATAAACGTTTATTTATTTATTTAGTTATTATTAATATTATGCAATGCAATTTCTTTAATCAATAGTAAGATTGCATTATTATATATTGCATTAGTTTTATTGCTGCCACTGAATAAATATGTATGTTGACATGTAAATTAATTTTATGAAATAAACGAATATGAATATGAATAAATAAATAAAATGATCCACGTGTATACAATATATTCTGAGGTCAAAATCTTTTAAATTTTTAGTAATTGGCACTAATGTTTAAGGTTATTTAACACGTGGTATTTAGATCTCACAAAATATGCATGTGTATTGCGATTTTATCAATATTATTTCAAATATACCTCATCTTATTATTTAAGTAGGTTATTTATAAGCGTTTCTATTATCTTACAAGCGTTTGTATCTAAAGACTTGTAATAAACAAATTTAAATATTTTTGCCATTAGTTTACTCTACATCAGCCAAAACGTGAGAACTTCTTTTCTAAGGATTCCGCATTTATTTGCTGATATAGTGGAAAAGAGACGTCTGCGAATGGTATACGAGTATATATTCAGAGAAAAATCTCACCAAGAAGCTTTATGGGCTTATCAAAAATATTTAGTGTATATTTTTCATCTTTCCATTTTTTTATGTGCTAAGAATAAATTTTATGGAAAATTGATCACATTTTTTCTGTTTCAGCCATATTGATGTGCTTCTATGGTTTTTTTACTTGCATTTTTACATGATTCATCGATATTTATGGTATATTTTGCTAAAATTATAGAATTCAAAAATCGGTGCATCCAGTTGGAGCAATAATTAAACAAATAATTGGGTATAATTGATATAAATGCGTCTATTTTAGCAATTTCAAGGTTGCTTAAACTGATTTGCCAGAAATAATCTACTTATACTGTCAAGTTATTTATTTACCCTAAGAATTGTCAAGTTATTTATTTACCCTAAAATTATAGAATTCAAAAATCGGTGCATCCAGTTGGAACAATAATTAAACAAATTATTGGGTATAATTGATATAAATGCGTCTATTTTAGCAATTTCATGGTTGCTTAAACTGAGTTCCCAGAAATAATCTACTTATTCTGTCAAGTTATTTATTTATCCTAAGAAATTCTAAATTAATTTTAAAGAAATAGGAGGGCTTTTTGAGGTAACAGACTCAGAAAAATGTATACTTTCTCGAGATGTAACGCATGTTGTGGTTAGATTTTTGATTATTTTTATTAATACCAGCTTCTATACATTTTGTGGACGTCTCCTTTTCTTTCGTTTTCAGAATGTAATTTAAGTATCTTATAAAACACTAGCGACCCCGGCTTTACACAGGTGTATTATACACATAAACCTTCCTCTCGAATCACTCTATGTACCTATTAAAAACGCATCGAAATCCGTTGCGTAGTTTTAAATATATATTAAGCATACATAGGGACAGATAGACAGGGAAGCGAATTGGAATTGGACTATGTAGTGATTAATTCAGCAAGTTATAGAAAAAATAGCGCAGATTCAGTTTGTAAGAAATTATAGACTATTGCTGGTTTCGTTTTTATTTTTCAACCCATTTACAAAAACGTATGGTTTATAATTATTTTTTCTTTTTTAATTACTATTTATTATTTTTCCTACTAAATAAGATAATGACAGTTTGTTCCTTTTTTATAAAAATCTTTTAAATTACGTGCATATTTAAGCCAAGTCAGAGGCTTTCAGGCGCCCTAAGATTCTGACACCAGGGCTAGCCACCCGGCCTATACGAACTTACTTATTGCTTGCATAAACGTACAATGATAAATAAGTAATTGTTAGAACGCGTTATTTTTTCTTAAAATACTTTACTTAAAATAAATAATCATCATAAAAATGTTGTAAAATCTTTAAAAAAAACTTTTACCATTTTTGTACGGATCCCTAAATACTTTGAAACAAACAAATAAATGTATTATAAATTATAACTAATAAGTAGCTCCTTAGTATTTCTTTGGTGATTTTAGCCAACTAAAATTTGAATAGGAATTAATTTATTATACTTAAGTGGTCGTCACGCAACCGGAGATGGATTTTTTTTGTGATGATTTTTTATTTGTATTTTTTTTTTCACTTTGAGAGTTGTCTATTTTTTTTAATTTTTAAGTTTGCTTCCGAACGCTGTCTTGTAACTAGTTAAATATTTGCTATGGCACAAAAAAATATTTGTTCCATAACTTGCTTAGGCTAATTTAATAACGCCGCACCGTGCACTAGGTTTCCTAGGAGGTTGTGTTGCAGGATACAGTGTGGCCAATTATGAAGGCGCCATACTAAATTTAATAGCAATTTAGAAAATTGCTGTTTCTTATTAACTATATACATTTAAAAGAAAGAATAATGTTTGAAATTGTTATTAAATTTAGAATGGCGCCTTCATAATTGGCCACAGTTTCGTTTGACACTTGGTGTAATATAAAAACTAACGAATATGTTATATTATCTATTAACTATTAACAATAAATAATTACGTACTTACATACTTATTGTTTCTTTGTTTGTTTTTTGAACGAAAACAATAGTAAAAATAATTATCGAGTATAAAATCATATATGATTTATCACGCTTATAAAATTATGCTTATTTTATTTTTGAACTTTGTTATTACCTCAGTTATTGCCTAAATATTGTTTGTGTAAATTAATATGACCGTCTAGTCACAAAAATATCAGTCACGTTTAATCAAATCTGTTTCAGAAAATAATTTGTTCTGTTTATCATTTTGTGTAAATTGATCTTGAAATAAAAAAAAAAAACTTAATGATTAAGTTGACATCAATGAAGGAGAGTAATTTAGTATAAACTTACATCACAAATATGTATTTGTGATGTAAGTTTATAAAAAGTATTTAAAATAATAAATCAAATCATTAATTTTATTTTCGTAATCACATCAAAAATGTTCATAATGATGAATACATAGCATACAGTCTACATATACACCATCGACTTGGCATTTTATTTTTGACGCTATATACATATACATCTGTGAACTTAACTTCATTTTGCAAAGCAACATCTTGTACTTATGTATTTGCTCGACAGTGCAAACAGGTT
The DNA here is from genome assembly GCA_949316475.1 of Hypomecis punctinalis. Lineage (NCBI taxonomy): Eukaryota > Metazoa > Arthropoda > Insecta > Lepidoptera > Geometridae > Hypomecis > Hypomecis punctinalis. The sequence goes on along the minus strand of OX438819.1, from coordinate 13,278,900 downwards.
ATCTAAAAAGCCACAGTCTTTAAATGAAAGTAGTAAAAAATATCCGAGCGCCGTCATACATAATACATAGGGGAAACTTGCTTAAATCGTACCTGCGCCTAAATCGTACCCCACTCGTGTATCCGAACTCTGAAGGTCAGTAGCGACGCTAGTGACTGATACAGGAACTAATAGTGCGCCATGTTGCTTGTGAGAAACGTAAACTCTTTGCTGTTGTTCTGGCGAAAAATATTCGAAAAGTAAGTTTTTCCATCATATTTTACTAAAATTTTTGCTCATTTCATAAGGCTTTTGGTTATTCATTGTTAAAATTAGCTCCATTCAATGAATAACTTGATAAAGTTCACACATTTGTTAATCTATCTTTTGCTGTCGCCGACGCCTATTAGCTGTCAAATTTTTTCGCGGCAAATTTGAAATGATGTTTTGCAATGCGCTTAAATCGTACTCAACGCTTTGATTTATTTCGTACCGGTACGATTTAGGATTACATAATTATGGTAGTTTGTACATCATTATATTGAATGAGAAGCCTTAATTATTGTGAGAACTATAAGTACGGAAATCTTTTGACAAAGTTTAATAAACCAATATTTCGTTTTTGAAGGCGCTTACTAAAACAGTTTTTTTTCCTGCAGCTTAATATGGCGAAACGAAAATATAATACTTGGTTGCAAGAAGATATGGAAAAAGCCCTTAATGAATTTAAAGATGGAGGTGGGTTTAACCAGACATGTAAAAAGTATGGCATACCCAAACCAACGTTTAGGCGTCATATGCTAGGCCTGAACATACACCAAAGAATAGGACGTCCCAAAGATTTGTCAGATATGATGGAAGAGGAATTGGCTAAGCATATTTTGGACTTAGATTCTAGATTTTTTGGTTTGACCACATATGAATTACGTCGATTGGCTTATCAACTAGCAGAAAAATATGAGTTGCCTCACAGATTTAACAAAGAAACGAAGATAGCTGGTTGGAAATGGTATTACAAGTTTTTGAAAAATCATCCAGAAATAACGTTGCGTACTGCGGAACCAACTTCTGTCGCCCGTTGCAAGGGATTTAATAAAAAAGTCGTGATGGAGTTTTTTGATAAATATGAAGCCCTCCTTGATAAAGGGAAATTCTTACCTCATCAAATTTACAACGTCGACGAGACTGGGCTGAGCACAGTACACAAACCTCTAAAAGTTTTAGCTCAGAAGGGCAAGCATCAAGTTGGGGCTGTTACGAGTGGAGAACGGGGGATAAATACAACCTGTATTTGCTGCATGAATGCTGCTGGTGAATTCATCCCACCCATGTTGATATTTAAACGGAAACGGATGAGCGACGATCTGAAACGTGGAGGTCCACCCAACACATTATACAGTTGCTCTGAAAGTGGATGGATAACTTCTGAGTTATTTGTGGTGTGGTTGAAACACTTCATCAAGTGTTTAAAGTTGCAAAAATCTAGTAAAGACCAGATTTTGCTAATTTTGGATGGTCACGCCACACATACCAAAAACCTTGACGCAGTTAATCTCGCGCGAGATTTTGGCATTGTTATGCTTTCGTTGCCACCTCACACTACACACAAGTTGCAACCACTTGATCGATCATTTTTCAGACCCCTGAAACAAAGATTTAATTCTGCTTGTACGTCATGGCTAAGAAACCAACCTGATTCTGTGATTAAACAATCAAATATTTCGGAAATTTTGGGCACAGCTTACCCGCAAGCTGTTTGCATGAATACAGCTATGCATGGATTTGAGTCCTGTGGATTGTGGCCCTGCAATCGCCATAAAATACGAGACGATGAATATGTCGTTCTCGAGACGGATCACGAAGAACAAAGTGTTGGTCTACCATCAACCAGTTCACAGGCTCTGGCAATTGAAAAAGTAACTGAGCTATCAGACACAGACAGTGAAGATCAAGATGTTGATCCACCGTCAACCTATTTACCGAAACCGGCTACTTCAGTAGCTAAAGCAAGTAATCATGAATTGGGAAATGCTCAGGAAAATCGACATCTTACTCCACCATCGGATTCAAAACAAAAGTCACTTCCAGATGAAGACGAAAAGTTACGTCAGTCACCTTCTATTATAGATGACTTGGAGACTAATCTGCAAGGACATAACAACCAGGAACAGATAACGATAGAAACCGCTAGCAAACCCGAAGAAGATATTAGAGCAGTAATTCGATCGGACATTAAAACTTTCTCTCCTACAAGTACCCTCCAACAACCAAACAAACCTTCACGAAGGACAACTAAGACAGAAATTCTCACTGAAAGCCCATATAAAATGCAATTAGAAAATAGATTGAATCAGAAAAACAAAACAGTTTGTAAAAATTTTAACAAACAAACGGTGTTGAAAAGAAAACAAATTGATAGCAAGATAGCACATAGTAGCAAACAAATTAAAAACAAGAAAAAAGAAAATAAAGAAGTATGGTTTTGCAAATTATGTGAGGAAGATCGTAAAGAAGACATGATCCAATGTACACAGTGTGAAACTTGGGTCCACGAGCTTTGCGCTGGAGTTGATAAACATACAGTGAATTATTACTGTGATGACTGCAAAGAACTGGAAAAAACAGTTTTTGATGCATGCCATAATTAATTAATTATTATTTTTAAGTAAGAGGAAGACCTAAGCATTTTTGATAAAAGAGAAGCAAAGGCTGATTTTGTAATTTTAAATATTTTTTATGATGTATGGTACCAAAATACATTTAGTTGTTGTGTGGTAAAATGTAAATGTGCCAAGATTAAACATAAGAAACTGTCATTTTGGTACTTAAATGTGACTATAAGTCTGAAAGAAATATATTTGATCTCTAAGTACGATTTAAGAATACTGTGGTACGTTTTGGGAAGAATCTTCCTAAATCGTACTTTTTATATAAAAAATAAAAATGTTTTTTACTACGAAGTTTAGTGATTTTGAGTAAAAATTAATATAAATGTTGATTACTTAATAAATAAAGTTCCTATAATTACCAAGTACATGTCTTTTTCTTGTTAGCATTTTAAGATATTTGAATTCTTCCTTAACGGGTACGATTTAGGCAAGTTTCCCCTACTTAGATAAGTATAGTAATATTCACAATGACCCATTTCCTCGACTCTCGACGTTATGTCATCTAATTAGTGCTTGTAAGCTTGTAACCGAGCACTTTAGCATCACGCGGCGTTATACTCGGCTTGCAACCGCCTTACGACTAACTAAAAAGCCTGCCCACTACGTAGCTTGGGCAGACATTTGGATCGGACACTTTTTGCACGTTTGTGACTCTATAGACATTTGCTCAAAGCGCGACGATAAACGCTGACGTGGCGAGCGACACGTTAAATTGTGGGTCTTAATTTTGAACCCATATTTTGTGAATTTTGAAGCATTTTTTTGTAATTTAAATAAAAATGCAGTTTTCAGATTTATACCTTTATGTGTACTCTATAGGCAATACTTCTCGCCAAATTTCATAGTTCTATGTCAACGGGAAGTACCCTGTAGGTTTTGATATTTGTGAGTGTCAAAATATGCGGTTTTTTACGACATAAACGGCTCTAACTTTTTTATACGATAACTGAGAAGTTTATTTTTTACACAACTACAAGAGACCATGGATATACGTATACAGTTTAAATTCCAACTCGATATCTTTACGCGTTCCCGAGATAAAGAGTCTTGACATACTCGCAGACGGACAGACGGACAACAAAGTGATCCTATAAGGGTTCCGTTTTTTCCGTTTGAGGTACGGAACCCAAAAAAATTAAACCGTTTAATTTATAACCATTTAGTCGTGTAAGATACCTTCAGGTGCTCAAGGACTGTCAGGTTTAGCTACCCAATCTAAGATACGTAAATCGCGAATCATACAACTTGGCGGCTGTGGTGTTACTAGATGATGCGGATAGCCAAATTCTGACTGAATCTAATTTAACAGTTGCGCGGAGATTGGGTTATATATATATATATATATAAGCTGGATGGTTTGGCTTATACTTAGTGAAACCAAACTTGGAATAGGTGGAGGAGGACGGATAAAAAAAAACAATCTTGACTCAACGTGTGATCGCGGCTTCAAAAGAACACATCGGAACGACAGCTGTCATATTAATGTTAATCGATTTTAAACCGTATCACATTAAAATTAAAAGTGTTTAGAGTAAAAGCTTTTGGTATTTTTGAACAAAGTTTTGAACTCTGTCAAACTGTTGTACTGTTGGCAAAAAAAAATAATTGTAAAAAATAAAATAATATATTTTTGTAAAATGTTTACAAGAAAAAAATATGATGGAAAAACAATAAAATAATATTGTCGTGTCTGCATGAACAATAAAACAAGTCAAGATTAGATATTATCAGTTTTATTCCTCCACATTCGAATTTTGAATAAATTTAAAACTAGAATTTACTTTTCAGATCCAAATATTATTTCCCAAACGGATTTTAGTTCACAAAACAGGTTTAAATATCATTTGACAGGATAAATTTGACGTGGTCAGCGACAAAATTTATATTTTTTTGACGCTTAATTACTATTCTAACACATATACTTATAAAAATCTCGTGTCACAATGTTTGTTATCGAACTTGGTCAATTTTCATGTTATTTTTTTGTACATTTGGTAGATCTGTGCATAAGTTCTAGGCTATGTATTATAATCTTATATGATTAGAGATTTAACGTCATATTAGATACTCCTTGTTCAGATCATTTAAATACAAAATATGATATGATTTCGAAAAATTAGCCCTGCGACGTTCAAAGTGCAAAAGGATATAGCAAGATCTCCAGAAACCAAGGTTGTTTCTGGAGAAGAGATCTCGCCAGAGTTTTGTATTTATCATGTTTAAATCATGTTGATCTTAATTCGAATGAATTGGTGATAATTCCAGTCAATACTCGTGTAAGACTGGGTGGCCAGTCAGAAATTTAAAGCGGTTTGAAGGTCGCTGAGATGGCGATACAGCTAACACAAGTGACAAATTGTATTATACTATAAAAATTGTATAGTAAATAACAACAAAACAGTTATATTATAAAACACTAGTTTTTACCCGCGGCTTCGCCCGCATACGCAATATATCATTATAATTTATAGCCGATGTGTTATTCTGATATATAAGCTATATTATTGCAAAGTTTCATCTCAATCCATTCAGTAGTTTTTGCGTGAAAGAGTAACAAACATCCATACATCAATCCATCCTCACAAACTTTCGTGTTTATAATATTAGTAGAATGATACGTTTGCTGATTATAAAATAAGTTGCACAAATGTCAAATTATACGTAGAAAGCTAGTTTTGAGTCGTGATACGTATTAAGTCATTAGTATGTATGCCTGTGGAGTAAAATATATGTAGGCCATTATAATTTGAGAGTTTGAATATTTATCTACAAATTCATTTTTTTATTAACATTTATGTATGTATGTTTAGTCTGTAAAGACAGAACTGGCATTTGCATTCGTTTAATATGCAGTGCACAAATAGTCAAGACTATTTTTAGCGATAACCAATAAAATTATTTTTTATAGCACAGTAGATAAAAGTCGATAAAAATCGCATGTTATTTATGTTAATTGGGCAAATAAAAAGCATTAAACATCTATAATTGTATAAAATAGGTTTATTGTATTTAAATTGCGTTTACGACCGAGATATTTCAAGTTAAGTGCCGATTTTGTTCAAATTAATCATGATGCTATCTAAAATAATTTTAAGACATTAAAAACATATTACGATATATAAATAAATAATCAGCGTTACAAATGGAATTCACGTAAATGGTTACATAATTTTAATTTTTGAAAAAATATATAGCGTTTCTGAACTGAAAATACATAAGATCTGTGATCTACTGAAAGCTGCGCGTATTCTCTTCTTTTTGTAGCAAACATTTATGCTGTTCAATTTTTGCAAACATTCAACACAACAAAAAATAACTAGATTGGACAACAAAATACTTTAACTTCAATTTAAATCTAGTTTAGTATTTCAATAATAGGAAAAATATTACAAAAAGTAGAACTTCGTGTTTATACCAGTAATTATTAGCCTGGAAGAGATCGCTTCCAGCGATAAGGCCGCCTAGTGTTGCACTATCTTAAGAATTTCACTAATGTATTTATTGTTAGTTTATTTTGTGTGTACAATAAAGAGTTATTTGTTTGTTTGTTTGTTGTAATTATTTTTCGCAAAAAATGTCATGACTGACTCCCACCGTGTACAGAATTCGCGAATATTTCGCACCGATCAATGTCGCATTTTTCACATTATTGTTGAATTATCAAAAATCCGATTTCAATAAAATTAAAATGAGACCAACTTCAAAGTATACTCTTTCTAATAAAAAAAGATTTATCAAAATCTTATCACTATGTGAAAAGTTATGCGTGGTTACACATAAAAAAATATATACGCATCGAATCGAGTACCTCCTCCATTTCGTTGGTCAAAAAATCGTCCACCAAAACATGCATCGCAGTCATTTCCATACATCTTAGTTATTTTCATGCTATACTTAGTCTTTATGGCATAATTATTGGTGTCATGCTTTCAGACTATAGGTAAACCAAAGGTTGTTTGAAATATAATCATTTATTTCTGATAAATATTCAAAGATTATCTTAATCTCCTTTTAAGTAGATGCAATTTATAGCAAAGAACAATTTGCTATTTAAATTAAATAAATTTAGCGTTACATAATGTGAGCTTTTTCATACAAATTTAGTCAAAAAACATATAAAATTAATTTTTATTACGCTATAGATTAATACTGATAAAAATGGTTTGTTATGTTAATTGCTAAATAAAAAGCATTAAAAAGTAATAATCGTAAAAACAATCGTTATTTTGAGTATTAAAATTGGGTTTAATGCTAAAATATTTCAAATTAAGAGCTAATTTTGCCCACTGTATGTTCGAATCAATCATGATGCTATCTTAAATAATTTAAATACATTAAAAACGATTTTATCGCCCGAGAAACACTTTAAGAAAACCTAAAACTTTATATATTACTATACATTTAAATAACAAGTGCTATTTAATATAAAATTTTATTGTCGGGAAAAGATTGTACCATAGAGATAAAAATATGAAACATCATTTTTTATGCCAAATTTTATGGTATCGATTCAAGTTTCTGTTTTGTCCAGTCTTTGTTTCGGTGAATACAAATATTTTGTTATTATTTCATTGATAATTAAAATATCTAATAATTAATAATAACAAAAATAAATTTTAAACGTACATGCATGTAAAATAGCATATCTAAATTAATTAAACATGCATAATATTTTTTGCTTAAAAATCTGCAATAAATGTAACATAAATCTAAAGCTTAGAGCCAGTTAAAAATTTGCAGACTTTTTTATCATTGTTTTTTTGTGATTTTGTTTGCTATCTGTACATATCGTTTACTTGCTTATTACGATGAGTCAAAATACCCACAATTTCAATACATTGTATTTTATTGACAGACTAACTACTGAGTCGAAAGCTTTTAATCATAATACAGTGTTTTCAAAATATTAACTTTGGTGGACCTACTATAACGCAATTACCGAGAAAAAGTAAAAATTACCGAGAGGGGAATACGTAGAATGACGTAAGGATAATTATTATCCTTACGTCATTCTACGTATGATTGTTATTGATAAGTATAGAGCGGGCGCGAGTACTCGGTGCTCACTCCAGAAACTTTTTCATGCCCAACCTTCAGACCAAATAAAAAAATCCAGACAGAATGTTAAGAAACAAACAAGTGATGCCGGCAAAACTACGCCTTGCCATGTACAGACACAATTACACCCACATAATCATTTTTATTGGTAATATGTGTTGAATTACAGATCATACATTATAAATTAAATCATATAAGACCCTACACGTACAACACTAAACTACGCTTTGGCTCGTCAGTCAAACTATGGCGGCGCAACATCGAAGCACTCGCCACATGACTGTATAAACTGGCCTCACTTGTCTGTTCACGACGCGGACGTTCCGTCTTGATTTTTTTATTTGGTCTGAAGCCTACTCCTAAAGTTTAAAAGTCTTTGCATTCTATTTTTCAGGGGTGGCTTAAATAAGAGACTGTACGCCTCCTCTAGAAAAATCTTTAGATAAGCCAATACTGGGCATAGGTTTTCATTTGTGCTTCGCTTCGGTCTTTTAATCATTGCATTCATAGCTACTAAAGTTACTGAATTATTAATCCTCTACCAAGACAATTTATTACATCATATCACACAATATTCGCAATAAAACAAACAAAAAAAGTTCAAGCAACATATAAATCTAAACAAGCCCAGTTGTTAGACGCACCGCACATTCCACAATAAAAACTACGAAACAAAAAGTGAACTTTTTACGAGTTATTTTCGAAGTTCACTCCTCTATTCACAAAAAGTCGGGCACTGGGCCTCGGTCACAGCTGAGCCATTCAATATCACCCCATGTATATAGTTCTGACGTACAAACAGTAAAGCAAGTTCTGAAATAACGTTTCAAAAAAATTTACATGTTTTTAGAACACTGGAGCGCAGTTCTTTCCCGTGCTTAGGTTTTATAATAAGGATTTAATAAAATATATACTAGATAGTGAAGAATAATTCTTTTTAATTAAAAAAGAAATATTTTTGGATCATTGTACATTGTAGAGTTGCAATGTAAAAAATATCTTATTATTAAACCATCAAATACATTGGTTGGGTATACGCTGAGGTGGACCTGGTTTGTGACATTAATATAAATTAATTAAGTGTAGTATAAGTATCAAATTTTTAATTTATGCTGTATTGTATATTGCATGTATAGTATTATTGTAACAATAAAAAAACTATCGTATGTCTTAACAGTTAGGTAAGTAGCAGGATTATTATAATTATACGTGTGTAATATTAAATAGTATTATAAGTTTACTTGTACATTACTATGTAATTATATACATATATTATAGGTTCACTTGTACATTACTATGTACACGTCAACTTATACTTTTGCTGGGCACGCTGCCAACTGGCAGTGGGCTTGAGCACTTGGATTATCTTTAGACCTTCAAGGGTCTGTGGATGATCCAATTGCTTTCTATGTAGTAGTCGTGTAGTATTGTAATTAATAAAAAAAAAAAAAAAAAAAAAAAAACGTATAATACTATTTCTACCTACACTTACTAGTGTAGGCAGGTATATGTCATCGTATCTAAATAATAATGGCCGAAAAATAGTTTAATCTTGTTCATATATTAGTATTTTTTAGAGCGCTTACAAAAATCGTATAGCATGAGGGCACGAATATTCTAAGTAGATTGTTGCATTTTGTTTCACAAATATATTTTTCTATTAATACTGAACATACAAATACTAAACTTGACAAAGAATTCCTTACATAGGTACTCATTCCTCATTGTACCAAATTGTTCGTGGACAACGATCAATGTACACGAACAATAGAACAACATATATCAATACGCGTATCATCCCTTACTGCATATGTAGCTCAGGTCAATCGAGGTCACTATAGGGGATGGGGATACAGGGATGATCCGATGACCGTTACTGATGCTAGCCCAGAGGGTTGTTTTGCCAATGTTTTACAAGAAACTGTGAGAAAATGACAATATATTGGACTATTTCCACTATTGCTATACGAACTATTATTTGATAAACATATTTCATCTAAGTTTATATGATTATCATTTAGCTATCTGTTTTTCAAAACTACCATCTTGTTGCATAGTTTTTGAAAATTAAACCCTTGATAAATATAAATCAACAGTAAAGATCAGCATATGACATTGTGTTACCTGAGGGGTTAGTCCAGGTTTACACGTAAATTGAAACTACAGCTGTTTCAGTATGGCTCTATACATTTTTGTACAGCGCCCCTGGCGGAAACGAGGAAGAACTAAACAAAATTTATGGAGCCACACGCAACCGCGAAAGTTTATGTAAACTACGCAAAACCTAGACTAGGGCTCTGCATACAGATCACACTGTTACTGACAGTAAGTTTGAGCACATAGATTAAATATTTATCTTTTGTCCTTCTGTGGTTTGTGGACTTAATTGTTTTTTCTGTAGTAGTAGCTTAATTAATTTATCGTATTGTTAAGTAAAAAATACCAAGAAGAAGTCCAACTTCCAAGGAAGTTCGTTTAATTTTATCGTAGTTAATAAAAGCATTTATCCTATAAAAAAATAGGTATTTGTATCATAATGGTCATGAAATTGTAAAAAAATTAATTACCTTGTCATATTTTCCCAACCGTTAAATCAATCACTAAAATTTGACAAACTAAAATCTTCACACGGATACGAAAAATAGAAGACAATGTTCAATCACATTTCCATAAAGCCCTCAATAGTAAAAGATCACATCACAAAAGCATCACGAAATCTAAATAATCCCTAATATCCAAATCTATCGCAATAAATACAGGAAACACAATAAACAAAAAAAACCTTAAGAATTTCCGCGATCGCGTAAATGTTATTCCCACGAGATTTACTTGAACTCCACAATATTTCTCATAAAGTAATATAAACCTTAAATCAACGAGGTTGGGGAGATTTCGGAATGTTTAAAAGAGCCATATGATGTTACTCGGAAATCGATAATCTTCCCCAAAAGGAAGGAATAATAGATCTTATTATTGAAGTCTTTGGGGTAATTTTGCAGTGTATTTACAAGTAAAAGTGCCATATGATACGTAACCTACAGGGTCGTGAGACAAACTTAAGCATCCCTCTTTATAGTACATCCTGTGTCAATAGAAATTCTGCGCATCCTGCTTTGAAGCGTCGTAATGCTTAAAGTCACATTCTATAGCTGACATAGTGATGATGATGTTTTAAAAGCGTAAAGACACCTTTTTACAGAGTTCCAAAAAGGAGTAGGTACTACGTTCGTCGGTATGTAATTTTTTGCGTGTGTTCATCGATATTTACGCCAATTGTGAACGAATTTAAAACAATCTTTTTTAGTTCAAAAGATCACAGTTCTGGGGTCATTTAAATTTTATCGAAATCTGCTGAGCCGTTTTTGATAAATCAACAAAAATGTACATGGATATTACATCGTACGTGTTGCAATTTTTTGCGAATAATAATTATAAGATAGATAAGTGAAAGATATGACTAGGAGTTCAGAATGACATAACATCTAAGCTGCTTTTTATTATTTTGAAAAACTATCGGGGAAAGAGCAGGTTAATAGAAGGATGTCCAACGAGGAGTACTGTTGAATGGATGACCTATTTGAGACCGCATGAATCGCACTGGCGATATGCCGCTTAAATGCTTAATCGCACTGGCGGTATGCCGCTTAAACGCTTAATCGCACTGGCGGTATGCCGCTTAAACGCTTAATCGCACTGGCGGTATGCCGCTTAAAGCTTCAACAAGTCGCATTAGAGTTCCATAGGGGAGGCCTATCTCTAGCAGTGTACGTGGTACGGCTGAGGAATGGATGATGAGAGAAGAGACATTAAGTTTGATTTTGTTCAAATCTGTTAAATTACGTGTCTCTTACGTTTATTTCACTTAATTTATTTATCAACTAATTAGGTATCAAAAGAAGATAAAGAAACTGTAGGTCAATTTACATTTTATTCACAATATCATTTCCAGGGTACACAAAACTGTTTGATGTAAAGCGCTTCAGGTCGTGAGGTTATTTTTTAAATACTATAACGTGCCGGTCACGTTTATTTTTCATCAGCTTTTTTTTTCAAACTGATAAGTTTTAAAAATACTACTGATGATGCGCAATACGTAGGTAATTAGGTATTGTATAATATTCAGAATAATTTCTTAATAAATAATGTACCTACGCGACGAAATCGAGAGGTTTAAAAAGGATTGGACAGCGGTAGCAGAGAACAGAAAGGAATGGAAGGAATTGGGGGAGACCTTTGCTCAGCAGTGGGACAGTATGGGTTAAATAAAAAAAAATATCTTTTGAAGTTTGTCTTTCGACCTCTGAAAATCTTTGCATTTTGCAGTATCTACATATATTTATATTAATAAATATAGTAACTGAATCTTTATAAGCCTATATCTCGACTCGCTCCTAATCATACTCTTAAATCTTATTAAGATTTAGATATAATTATTATATACTACGGGACTAGTCGCTGACATGGCCAAACGGTTTAAACAATTGGAGCCTACAATTTAACGTGTCATCCGAGCCACGGTAGCGCCCAGTTGTCAATGCCACCCGCGGTCACCCATCTAAAGATTGACCGTGCTGAACATTGCTTAACTTCGATGATCGCTAACGAATATCTAGTCAAAAAACTTTTACATTTATAGCCTGCTATCTTTTACCCGCGGCTCCGCCCGCGTGGTATTCTCACTTTTGTGTTATCCTACAGGAACTTTTTATTTTTTCGGGATAAAAGTAGCCTATGTCACTTTCCAGCCTTTGAACTATGCCAAAATCAAGTCAATCCGTTGATCCATTGCTGCGTGAAAGAGAAACAAACTAACAAACCAACAAACTTTTCAGATTTATAATATTAGTAGGAAGTACAAGTAGGTAGGTAGGTATATATCGATAGGAGAAAGCAAGATAAATCAGACAGCTTCTCAGATAGGTCGCGTCTTGCCGCCCTTATCTGCGGGTCGCTCTATCTATGCTAATTAGGGGTTGGGTCCATAATTAATATGTTCTTGACCCGACCTTTACTAGTGGCACTATAAAATAGTGGGGAAAGATCAGTGGTGGTCGTTAAACGATACTTACGTTTAGTTGAATAGAAGAGGATAAGATAATTCTGAACTGATATATCTAATTTCTTTACATACTGAAAATTACTGGGGTTCGAAAAAGTAAATAAAATTAACGGCAAGAAAATGTTAATAACTAAAAAAAAAAACTATTCATAAATACCTTTTTTTACTAGAGAACAAAAATATAACAGTAAAATTATTTGAAAAATACATGAGTTGGTACTTGTAAATATAAATAAGTAACCGTAGCCCAATGTACTAGAGAGATCCGTAGACAAGTTGAAATGGCAGTACACAGGGCACTCGTAGTATGAAGAGCGGATGGCCAATGAGGCAGTAAAGTTCTCGAATAGGGACTACGATGCGCCTACCGGTACGGTAAGCGCAGTGTAGAAAGTCCACTGACTGACTAAGTGGTTCGACCATATATAGCTAACAGGAACGCGCTAGATGCAACCAACCAATGTGAGGCCTATGTCCAACAATGGACGTCCTACGACTGATATGTGGATTCGATAGATGTGTAACAATGTTCTCAAGCAGATGCTTAAAATTATATCGACCTTACTATTGACTTTGATTTGACCTCATATACTTCTGTAAGTAAAATCCACAAACTAAACAAGTCTAACATAAGTTACAGAAAACTTACAAAATCTACCGAAGAAAGGTCAAAAACATGGTGTGAAGACAAAACGACCAAAATATAGGACACCATGTGACGTTCACAGGATGGTGCTAAACAGGTGTGGCGACATTGCCCACTCTCCCATAATAATTGGTCGCGTCGACCAAGGTGGTCCCGTCGGCCAGATGACCTATATCGCACGAAGCCTTAGCTTGGCGGTTTTTGGCCAGTTTTGGTGACAGTTGGAAACCAGTGTGCAGTTTTATGAGGACAAACTTTGGCCAGTTTTGGTGACAGTTGCAGTTGGAAACCAGTGTGCAATTTTATGTGGACAAACATATTAGGTTTTTGAAATGTTTGTAGCTGATGCTGTATCTAAAATTCTGAATAGGTAGTAAGAAACCTTATTTTACTGTAGGTATAACGTATTTATGTCAGTCATGTGAACTTCAATTTTGCACGCTCGAAGAGGGTAAAACTGTGATACTAGAATAATATTTATAACACTTTTGTACCGGTTTTATGGAAAAAACATTTCTGAATCTGATTATGATTCTGTGTTCTACATCTTTTTGATTGCTACAATATTTTTAGTCATCGACAATAAAATTGACAGTTTAAGTAGTTTTAGCTTACGTAAGTCTTGTATTTAGTGGTAGTTAATATAGGCACTTGCCATAAAAATAAAATTGCCAACATATCAAATATGTAAACATAATTAATTTAATTTCATTTCTGAAAGAATATTGTAAAATAAGACACGTTTTTATTTTTTTCGAATAGACATATTTTCCGCAAAATTAATTTTTAAAAAGGAGCTTATTCTAAAAGAACGTAACTGTATAATAGAGGAATTATAAACAATTCAACTGAAGTCACATTCGATAAAAATAGGTGCTTAATTTGCTATCACTGTCAATGACAATAAACTAACCACAACTTTCACAATAAATAGGCCGGGAGGTCAGAGCAAAATATGCAAATTCTTTCTAACAACTGAATTTTCAGTATTACGTTCTCATGCTGGTGTGCAACAATACCCCGGAGTCAGTCAGCAGGGTTCCTTAAGCTTTTAGGGGGTTAAAATTTCTGAAAGGACTAGCCACTAGGTGACTTCACAGCTGCTAAGAACTTCCATTCGAATTCGGATTTGATTCGGCCGGGACAATTAATTAAAAAGCGGTTAACAGGAAGCGCATGATAAACCAAAAGAAAACCAAAAGCTAACACAAAGGTACCCAAGTACCTACTTCATGAAAAGACCCCAAAATTAACATTATAAATTGCACATTGGGTCCTAAAACTATTAATTATTTTAACCCAAAACTAGCAAGTGCACGTCCACAGCGGAAACTCCAAATTGTTGAGAAATCGCCAGTCATCATTCGAGGGGATGAAATTTAACCCCTTGGATTAATTTATTGGCTTTATGGCTTACGGGATTTTAGACGTTAATTTGTAGGTAGGTTGAAGCACTGTAATAGTTGAAGTGTCTTAGCTTTTGACTGAATTTTTTAAATAAATATTTTTCGCAAAAAACGTAACATTTAACACTGCTTTCCACCGTGTACAAAATTCGAATAATTTGCACGAGCTGATGTGACAGCTTTGTACATTTTGGTTGACTTATCAAAAACATTGTGAGGCAACCTGCATACGTCCGTAGAAGAAATTCGATGGTATGTGAATCCACCAACCCGCACTGGGCCAGCGTGGTGGATATCGCCCAATCATCCTTCGTGGGTAGGCCTACATCCTGCAGTAGACTATTAAAAAGGCTGGTACAGTACAGTACGGTATCAAAATCGGCTCAGCCGATTTTAATAAAATTTAAATTGGACCACCTCGCAAGTACTTTTTTGAATTAAAGAAGTTTTAAATCGGTTCACAATTGGCGAAAATATACATGAAAAAAACACACAGACGAGCGTAATACCTCCTCCTCTTTGGAAGTCGGTAAAAAGAAGGAATTTTACTGGACAGTCAAATATCTATATCACGTTTTGGTGTTTACTATAAGTGTTTTAATATTTAATAAATAAATTAAATGTAATGAATGTATCTTTAATGTTTTGATGCGTTACGAATAAGTACTTCCGAACTAAAAAATTAAATAGCGAAAATATCGATTGACATACACAAAAAACACGTACGACAAAACATAGAACTTTTTCCTTTTAGGAAATCGGTTAAAAATGTAGGAAAAGAAGATGCACATGTATCTAAAAGAAATACGAGGGCTTGTAAATCATGAATCCACCAACCCATAACTGGACCACCTTGGTGCATATTATAATATAGGTATCTCAAGAGTCGGTAAATGCTCTAAATTGGACTATTTTATCGTTAAAAATGTACGAATGAGACAAACGTATGTATATTGATTGTATATGTATATCTATTTCCTTTCAACAAGCAGTTCAGAAGCCTTATCTCGAAAGTAGTCCACATCCGACATTCAAATAAACATTGCCTCGAAGAAATTCGCGGTCAATATCAATAATCGCAGTAAAGAACGCGAATCATAAATAACACATAAAAACAACAAGCGGCGTTACGTAACGACGCAAAAGAAACGTTGACGTAAGAGTAATGTGGATGCGACGAGAGAACGCGGTGTGGCCGCCGCGCGGTACTTAAAAGTGCCTTGTTTTTTATATTTTTTCTTTTTATTTAAATCTTTTTTACAGTTTTTTAAAATTGACAATTGGTTGAAATTTTTGTTACAAAAAATGTTTTATAATTAATTGGAAAATAAACATTTTTTTATTTTACTTTTTATGGCATTATAAAACTCATGATAGACTTTTAAAGATTGATGATTGATGTATGTGCATACACACACATTAAATATATTCTACGCAAACTGTCTATTGTTAATTAAAATGAAAGTAAATAAGATTCTTAAAATTATAATAAAGTACTCTTCGACATTCATTGCTTTTTGCCAACATATAAAAATAAACTTCACGGTTTTGTATGTTTACATGAATAATGTCATTTTAATACTTACGCTACAAATATCACTAAACTTAAAGTTGAAAGGCAATCAAATAATAGTTACTTAACACTACTCATTACGCAAAGCTATTAAAATAACACCACAATACGCAAAACTATTAAAAAACACTACAAAAAATCCGACTCGCATGGTAAAAGTACCGAGCTTCCACGCGAAGCCTACCACATGGTAACACTGCCCAATTCCGCTTGGCATTGAACAGATTCAAGGTCACACTAAAACTGACACGCGTGACGTCACCACGCCGCTTGCCAAGCCAGACCCAGCGGTGGATTTTCTAAACTTAGGGTAATTAGACGATAGTAATTATCGTGCATTCGATGAATGAAGTTGGTTTAAGTATTTTTTGACATCCATCAATTATATTATATACCTTTTTATTTTTCAGTGCCATTTACGATCGAGGTTTTTATTTGTAAATATAAGGATGAATTAATGATGGGTTTGTTTACATTTGTTTTAATGTATTATGAAAAATAGTACCAAAGGTTTTATTGTATCTGTTACATATTTTGTTGACTGTGTTTTTTTAACGAGGCATTCATATTATTATGCCTCGTAATCTCATCTCAATTGACTTCTCCGTGGAAATAATATATGATTATAGATTCTTATAATAAATTGATATAGTATTCATATTACTAAATAAAATATGGTTAAATCAATCTATTTTCTAAATATTTAAAAAAAAACTATTGTAGAAAATTATCTAAATATTCAAAGAATTAACTTTTTTAAGAATTAATCAATTTCGCCAAAGGTTGTTGCTGCTGCTGGTGACAAGAGAGCTGGCTCATTCCTCGCACAGAGAATCTCTTTAGCCATTCAGAGTGGGAATGAAGCCAGCGTTCTTGGCACCCTACCGCACGGACACAGTACTTGTTTCGATTTTTAGCCTTTTTTTAGTATATAGGTAGATGTATTTATATAGATAAAAGTTAGTTAAGAATTAAATTTCATTGTTTTTTAAGTTACAAAAATAAATGTTTATAGAAATCTTTAAAATGAATTTGAAAGTATTGACACTGAAATAAAATGTTTTTAAAATTATTGCTACTCGATTTACATTTGCTAATATTTTATTTGAGTACAATATACTTATACCGAAACCAAATATGTATGTTCGGTTTGTATGATGACTTGTCTATTTATTAAGCTTAGATATGATTTACGTAGGTAGCCATAGCAAACCGGATTCATCTAATTATCCTTATTCTCACTTGAGTGAATTGAATTAAAACATGTAAATTATTGCCGCTTCAATCAAAGCAGTTAATTACTATTTTATCAGATGAATTAAATTTAGTTTTTATAACATCTCATTAATATTTGGGAAAAATAATTTTGTACATTGAATTTTTGACTATGATTGACACATAGCGTCCTTTAGAGATCATGATAAATAGCTTTATACCGGTTTTATAGTGAGGTTTATAGGATTGTGTGGACCTGATTGACGTTCGACCACATAAATAATAATTTAAGAAATATTATAGTGTGAAAAACCAAACGTACTTGGCAAAGGAGTCGTTTTGAGGTTATATAGGTAATTACCTACTCAAAATATTCCTGTACCAACCATTTTTTTTATTCCTTGTAGGTTTGCGTTAGACTACATACTGCCTGATGTTGAGCAGGTATGCGGTCTAGGATGTAGCACACCTATCTAGAAGATACCTATTTACTCGGAATTTGAAGACACCCACGTTGTACTTTAGCGGGAAGACAGACCCAGTTTTAACAGTGCACTGCAGGACGTAGGCCTACCCACGAAGGGTGATTAGGCCATATTCACCACGCTGGCCCAGTGCGGGTAGGTGGATTTACATACGCCATTGAATTTCTTTTACGGACGTATGCAGGTTGCCTCACGATGTTTTCCTTCACCGAAAAGCTCGTGGGGTGAAATTCCGTACAAAAATTCCAAGGAATTCATTGGTACGGGATCGGGATTTGAACCCACGACCTCACGATTGTAAGGCGGGTGTCATTACCACTAGATCACCACGGCGTTCTAGACCACCACGGCGTTATATTGTTTTATCGTTATTTTGTTTACTTAAAATATTGTATACCTCTATAGTTAGAGGTATACAATATTTTAAGTAGTATTATTATATTTTCTTTGCTCTGACTTCAATTCAATATAACTAAATAGAATAATATATCCTAAAACTCAGAAAACGAAATAAATGAGAATTTGCGATTAACAATAACATTATTTTAAAATAAGAAGCGTTTAAATAGTTAAAGCTCTCTACTCATTTTCAATAATGAAATGTCAAAAGGCAGTAATAGAACCAATTTTGAAATGTAACTTTAATCTTTACTTACTTCCTTACTAATATTATAAGTCCAAGTGTGTTGATTTGTTTTTTTTTTCACACATCATCAGAGCAACAGATGAACATATTCTACTATGCATCCCAGAAAAATAAAAGCTTTCTCTATGAGATAGTGCAAAATTCAAAATATCATGTGGGCAAAACCAGGCGCTAAAATTGTATATAGGTACTCTTAAATTACACAGCAGCTTAAATATGACTGTTAATTCAACAAATTTATTGTTATGGCATCTGCTTCAAAAATTGTATTTAAAAACTACTAAGTTATAATTTAAGCGTAATTGTCTCACATTGTATGAGTAATAAAGCTACTGTTTTACTGACAAAGTACTTCAAACAATGCCGGGACCGCGAGTAACATAATACAACATATGACATTTCGGTTGGACAAGAATTTCGTGCCAACCACAATGATTTATAGCAGCCGAACCGGTTCCAAACGAGAAATAGTCGATTTATAATCAGGAGAAGTGATAGTAGGAAATAGGAACTGACAATGAGAAAAAAAGAAAGAAGAATTATGTAACACTTATGAGATTACAGAATCGAACGGTCATGAACTAGGTAGTAATTCATTCAAACTCGTAGAGTAATAATTTATTTTGGCAGGAATAAAAAGCAGGATATGTAGAACAAAAAATACGAATTTCTACAATACAAATGAAGAAATTATGATATAGCATTACATTATATTTACGAATCTATGATCTGGATAGGTGTACCTAATTATGTTAATGTGGTTGAAGTATGTTTGCTGATTAATTCGTGAGCAAACATTTTAATTAGCTTCTAAAGAGAAGATAAGTATAACTAGTCATAAGGTATGTATGAGAATGCTTTGTAAATAGATAAAAAGAGATCAGAGAGAAAAGATGAATGTGAAATAAAATTAAAACACGTAACTGAAGGAAAACAAAATGAAACATCTATTGAAAAAGATAAATCTAAACTAACTCAAGACAAGTATACAAAAACATTAAAAGTAACCATTGAACCCACGGTTAGCTGAGATTCAGACGAAACATTTATCAAATTAAATAACGTAGAATTGCCTCAACGAGTTCGTAACACGCAATAAAATATAAGTACACCTGCCGAAATTGACTATTACGATGTTCCGAGGCCTTGTAAGCTAAGAACATAAGGTTGAATTTGCGAAGTCAGTACAGCTTAAGATAATTTGGCAAATGAGAATTTAATACCAATAGAAACACATGTATATTCCTAGGTAAATACAGACGGTATTGAAGATCTTCTAAATGTTGGAATTAATGTTGACGTCTGCTCTGTTGTCAAGAACTATGTTTGCAAATAAGAGTTAATTTCATAACAATTTTGTTTGCTTGCTTTATCCATAGGAAACTTACTAGTAACGTATAATCTGAAACATGTTGGTATTATATATTATGAGTTCTACATAAAATATACAAAATACCGATAATTATCATTCTTCTGATAAGACTCAAGACTATAACAATAACTGGACAAGGAAAATATATGTAAAAAACTAGGTGTAACGTAATTTACGAACCTATCATACTGATTCTATTTTGATTTCCATTTTTTCCTGTAAACAAAGACAGACAGAAAAAATATATACCTACGTTTGCTGTCTTAGCTATATAACTGTGTTTGTTTCTATAATGCTATCATACTACAGGTGTTTGTCTATTCCTGATGGTAACTAATTCGACTAAAAAGGAAGAGATGTTATCAACAAATATCTATAAAAACACACCTATTAAGGTTATATGATGTCCATATAAAGATATTTTGGTTGACGTTTTCAGTTTATGGTGTTTACTAATTTTGTTAGTATTTCACTTTCATTGGTAATACTCGTACCTTAATATTCTCAGTGGGTATATTATACAGTATACCCACATATATAACTATATTTATTGCTTGCGAACATATTTGCAGTATATCAATTTAAGTAGCCTGTCTACTATCCATTTTGTTTGCATTTTAAATCACTGTTAAGTTGTGATATTGTTCAATATAATTATTCTGAACATGTTGTACAATAATTTTAGAATTGTTCAGTTTAATTATTATTTATAAAGTTTTGTAAACACATTCTAAACTAATGTATTTAAAAAGAAAAATATTTCGATATATTCCGCTGAGAAAGGAATATGTGTTTTTGGACAATATGCGTGATCATAGCACGTGTATACGTGAAGCTCTCACTATGGCCCTTAATAGTATCGTAAGGTACTAATTATATATTCCGTGTTAATAGTAAGCTCCAAATAGCCCAACGAGCTATGGAGAGGACTATGCTCGGAGTTTCTCTGCGAGATCGAATCAGGAATGAGGAGATCCGTAGAAGAACCAAAGTTACCGACATAGCCCTGCTGATTGGCAAGTTGAAATGGCAGGGCACATAGCTCGGAGTACTGATGGGGTCGAAAAGTTATGGAGTGGAGACCACGTACCGGCAAGCGCAGCGTAGGACGTCTGCACATAAGGTGGACGGATGACCTCATTAAGACCGCAGGATCGCGCTGGATGCAAGCCGCTACAAATGGGTCTTATTGGAGATCTTTACGGGAGGCCTTTTTTTTACGAGGGGGAAATCTTCCAAAGATGATCAACCGCTTTGGGGTGCAGTCGGGTTATATGAGATTGTACCCACTAAATCCCCCTCGGTGGCCAGTCTACGTGCCTTCTTGGGAGCTCCGGGATCTCCAAAAGGAACGCACCGGTGCTCCCAGCACTTCGTGTGTCTACTTGCCTGGTAGTAGACCAGGCTTGTACGGTCCTGTACAACAGTGTTACGGGAGGCCTATGTCCAGCAATGGACGTCCTATGGCTGATACGAACGAACGAGCACGTGTATCTAAACCATCATAGACCATGGCAGCTAAGAAAATAAAACATAAAATATTCATTAAAAATTTCCTGTAACTACAAATTGTGGGTCCTCCATCGAGCAAAGAATGCAGACCGCAGCCTCCGGCGTCAAATTATATTACTCGAGAGATAGACAAATCGCGTGTTAGAACAACTATTACAGTAATTTCGGCTATACCACGAATTATATCACTTGTTATGGTGTTTTGGAGCCGGGGCTCATTTCCGCCAAGTTGTATATGACTGTCTTTTCTGTACATAGTTATATCATTATTATTTCAGTCGTAGAGTAGTACCTGCTGGACCTAGGCTCTATAGATCTAATAAATTATATAATTTACTAGCAACCCGCCCCGGCTTTGTACTGGTGTATTAATGTATAAACCGTCATCTTGAATTACTTATTCAATTAAAAAACCACATCAAAATCCGTTGCGGAGTTTTAAAGATACAAAGGGTCAGGCAGACAGCGGGAAGCGACTTTGTTTTATACTATGTAGTGATTTGAATCCTTGGACTATGAATGTATAGTTAGTAATAGAATAAATACGTACCTACAACGCGGTCACATTAACTAGACGCTTGACCATGTGATATTATTTTGGCGCTCAAGTACGGTGTGCAAAAGAACCGGCCAAGTGCGAGTCGGACTCCCGCACGAAAGGTTTCAAAACATCTTGTATAAAAATATAAGTTTCTACCTGTTTATTAAGATCGAGTAAAAATTGTTTAAAAATTAATGCGATGCGTCGAGTTAATGTGACCGCGTTATACGTATTTATGGTGTTGTATGGTTTAGTATTATTTTTCAAATTTGTGTATATGAAAAGTAAAAGTATTTTCAGTGAATACATAGCCTTATAAAATAAATAAAATCAAGAGTAAGTATAATAAGTTTAAGTCCCCAGCATCATACAAAAATATTATTTTTTATTGCAAAAAAAAATAAGAAGAGCTACGAAATCATACGATGCTCTAATCTAAATAACTTAATTATAAACTAATGATAACACAAATAAATGGTACAGTATAAAAAACCAGTTTAAGATAAATTGGTCGTGTAATTTCTGCAATATTTTACGACAATATATTGTGTAGCTAAAATATTTGACACGCATAAATATTTATAATAATTAAAATTCTGTTTTAGTCACTAAATGTCAATGGTATATCCATACTAAGCCGTCTTGTATGGTTTAAGTGTGTCACAAATAATTTAGTGGAATATCAAGTTCTGGTGATGTTTTCACACTTTTGACTACAATTAATAAATAAGATCCCACTCTTAAGAATTTAAGAATTTAACTCAAAGTTTTTCTTTGCCAGCCTAATAATGTTCGTTAATTACCAAACTATGTACAATGGCATATAATTGTGCGCTATGAATGTTGATTTATTTTGATGTTTTGACTCCCGCAGAGTTAATTACCAATGGCTTCACATAACAAGGACGTTGTGAAGACGGTGAATTCATTAACAACATTGAATCCTGAGAATAAGGACTAAAGTAATAAAAACCTTGCCAAATGTTTCCCAAATAATAACTACGTTACAGCTGTATTATTCATATCTGGTTATACAGCATACGCGAGAGTGTGCAGAACAAAAAACGCATTGACTGTCGTTAAACGCCAAAATTACAAGTTGGAATGTCATAATGGTTGAAATTTGGTGTACTTTGTCTTTTGCAATATGATCGGAAATTTGGACCCTCTAGTTCAATAAGAAGGTTCAAATCTCTGACAATTTGGCCTTCCTACTTTCTACCTATTTGAATTTAGACAGCTAAGATAGCTCAATGCTAGTTTGTGAAATCCTTCGAAATTACGTTGGTTCGGGTGTATGTGCATTTTTTATAACTCCTTTTAAATTTCATATTTAAAATGGGACAAAGTGATGTATATTATTGTATATGTCTAGCTATTTTAGTACGGTTTCTATTACTTTAGTCCTTAACCTAAGATTGAAACTGAATTTGACTAGTCTCGCTGTGTATAATATAAGCCATCATCAACGTCTTAGATAAGGTTGAAAATATAAGCTCTGCCTTGGACGGCTTTTAAGTTTGTCCACCATATTGCTGAGCTGCCAAATTGACATTTTATCAGTAGTACAAGTGTCAATTGTCTCTCTTTTTCATTGTTCTGAGGTATAAACTGACTTCTGAATAACTTTAGTAGTGATAGGTTGGTAAGATCCTCAGGAGTAGTCAGAAGTATTGCTAAATTTTACTCAAATAAAAATTACGCTACAGCTGTCTTATTCATATCTGGTTATACAGCATACGCGAGAGTGAGTGGAACAAAAAAAAACGCGATGTCTGTCACATACGGCAAAATCACCAGTTGGAATGGTTAAAAATTTGGTTAAACTTCGTCTTTTGTCTTTTTCGGAAATTTGAACCCTCTAGTAATGGAACTAATCAAGGTTCAATAGAAGGTTCAAATCTCTAATCATTTTACCCTCCTACTTTTTACCTTTTTGAATTTAGACAGCCGAGATAGCTCAATGCTAGTTTGTGAAACCCTTCGAAATTACGTAAGTTCGGGTGTATGCGCATCTTTTTCTAACACCTTTTAAATTTCATATTTAAAATGGGACAAAGTGATTTATATCTCTTGCTATTTTAGTACGGTTTCTATTACTGTTCTTATTCAATGGTAAAATCAGTAAAGCTCGTGATGTCACTAGCAATAGTAGGTAATTTTGTTTTTATTTATATCAGCGAAATAACTATGAGGAAGTAATATTTAAGTCTTCGATTTCGTCACACTTTCTTTCTTTATAGTTATGTATATGGAAATAATGTTTAAATTTTTCTCTAAAAACAACTTTTTTAACTTAGTACACACTTGAAGTCAAATTTTCAATGTCATGATCATGATGAACCTGTAACACATACAAGAAATAAAAATACCACGAGAAAGTACAAAGTAAAATAGCTTTTATTTTATTGCAGCATGGTCTAAAATAGTGTTGAGATTTTTAGGCGGTAATCATTATTTCTATTTAGGTATATGGTGACGCAATACCTACTCAGCCGTAATGGTTGGTGTCAATCAAAATTACACACGAATAAATTCAGTCTTTGCGATCTTAAACTCGTCTTAAACGCCATTATCGACCTTAACACTATAGCCTTAAGAATGGTATTAAGACTCTTAAGAGAAAATAAAAAAAAAAAACTGCTTCTAAGAATAATGTTAGAAAAAGATGCCCGAGGTTCGACAAATTATATCTTTGGTTAGTACTTGTGTAATTATTTTGACTTTTATACAAAACACACCTAATGCATAAGTTTTTTTTTTTCAAGTGCTAAATTTTAATTTTTAGTTATATTTTTGGTAAAAATCGTATAATTATGCGTACCAAAATCTTAATGAAACGCTATCACAACATGGACATGCCTGAGCAGATTTTAAAATTTTATTTAAATTAAGACGAAATCGAATTGAAATGTCACAAAATTTATGAGAAATTTATTTTAGTAAGACAGAAATTAGATATAAGACATATAAAAATGGAAATATTTTTATTAAATTAAAATAATACGGTCTTTAGTAGTTTTGTTTTAGCGTGAATGCAAAAAACTCGTGTCAGTAACCGACCACAAAAAGATTTCATAATTGTCACATTTGTTATGCAAAAAATGGGCGTGGAGTATAATTAGTTTGAATAATGGTTTCCAAAGCATTCGTTTCGAATTTTTATTATCTGATACAAGCGCCGGTACGTATTGTTAATCGTTCAACAAGTAGGTACTAGAAACTAAAAAAACAACAATATAACAATTAAATAGCTCTCAAAGTAATCACTTGTGAATTAATTTTAATAAAAAAAGTAATACACATATTATTTTTATTATACTTAGATAGAGTCGAATGTAAAAAAATGCAAAATCTAAATGGGCAGTAGTAGTATACTAATTAAGCTTTTTTTTAAACCGCTTCGCTAAAGTTTATCATCAAAATTAGTTCAGTAAGAAATGGCAACATAAAATAGAAACAAAACAAAACTCTCTCAATTCAAAATAGCTTCGGCGACTAGTTTTAAAATGTGAAATTCTAAATTTAAAAATCTCATAAATTTGACGGTGCAGCCAAAGAAAACATATCCGTCATGCGCACTGGCCGGCGACATTGACAATGGATGCTTTGAAATTGGAATGCGGCCTTGAATCGAATTCGACGGAGCGCGGGCGATTTGCGCGGGAAACGAGATCGAGTTTTTTTTCGATAGATTAGAGTTGAGACGTGCAGAATAGATTCGATTCGATTAGCAACATAAATTTCGATACGATTCGATATTGGAAGCGATGTTTTGACACTTCAAAACTTGTTAAAAAGCAATTTATAGTGATATAGCTTTAGAAATTCACTTTATAAGTTGAATAACAATTTATGTAAGTAACAATAACATTAATTCTCGTTTAGTTAAAAAAAATATAGCCCAGGATGGAGATATTATGCAACAATAACCTTTACATAGTCTTTATGAGTAACATATTAGTTAAAAAAAAATGTGAATTTTTAAGGTAGATGTTTGGTTGATTATAAATTCAGCTACAGTATCCACCTATTTTTTCCATCAAATTTACAATGCCAATATATTTTCAAGGCTGTTTTTCAAATTGAAAGTCAAATTTCTTAAAATATTTTCGGGGTCGAACTTCACATGTAGACTGAAACTTACATATGAAATAATGCTAAATTGCGGAATATTATTTACAAAATGATGTGGGACCTTGGCCCCCGCACATAGATTTAAATTTTAAGACAGCGCAATATGATAATTTTGAAAAATCATATTCCATCAAGTGTAGGTAACAATTAAAAAATACCTAATAATTTTCGTGTTGCTAATAGTGGTCATATTTTAATAAGGTACAATGATATTCAAATATGGGTTGATATGAAATATAAATACAACGTAAACTATGTCGGTATACATCAATTTATAACTTTTTAAATTTTACTTTACGGATATAAGAAATGAAATATATACGAGTATACCACACTACAATGCCGACAAAATTTGGATTCTTTCTTTTTGTGATAAACATTTCAAAAATTGACGCGCTCGCAGGATTTGATCCTGCCTCTCCCTGGGATTCTGGCCCAGATGCTTTGTCCAGTTTAGCTAGAACGCTGTACTGCGAAGCCGCCAAATTAGTGAGGTGTTTATCATTTTTACTACCAACTACTACAGTGTTGTAATTTGGATTCCATCAAAATAATTTTGACAAGATTGATATATTTGTATGAAATCCCAAGAAACATACCTACTTCCTCTCAGAAGTGAGTTAGAATTATTATAGGCGTTAGATATATACGACAACAAAAAAGTCTTTTTGAAACCATTATATAATCGGAATAAGAAGCGTGCTATGATGCAACTACCAAAATAGCCGACTAAGTGCAAATATAAATAAGCATATTTTTCTAATAAAGCTCGTAGATAAGAACTCACTTGAGGGGTTCTTATCAAATGACCTTGTGACGGTTAGGTTAGGAAGTCTAACAACACAGACCTACTTATCGGAGTGTTCGTAAATTTGTATGTTCAAAGTGGTATAATTATTTTTGTTGCATACCTAACGTATTTGACTGAACATTCTTACTTACTTAATTTTTAGGGCTAATTAGATATTTTTAACTAAAAATTAAATCTTATAAGAAAATTGGAATCCTTACTATTTATAGTGGAAACAATCAGTGCATTTTTACAGTTGATATTTTTTATCTATTATGTTACTTAATAAGTAGATGGAGCATAAATATACAGAGTACGAGTAGTTACTTAGTAGGTAAGCATTGCTCCCTTCTATTAATTAACTAATAATAAACAGTAAAAAAATGTGATAATAAAATATACAAATCGACCTAAAAACTTCACCTCTCCAACAGTTAAAAATTTACCCAAAGATGGTATCACCCGGAAAATGAAGCGTCGAAATACATAAAAATTCATTAATTCCGTACACGGGTCGTTATCTATGTAATTGCATAAAATAACACCGTTCAGACAATAGGCTTCTCCCCGTCCTATACAACCTCTATACGACCATTGAACGACCCGGCTTGTTCGACCTTGTGCGCGCTCAAGGAACATCCGCACTCATCAAACGTCTAACTGCCGGCACTCAAGCTTTCGCGTCATGCAATATCCAAATAGAAGAATTATAACTAATTTTCGTTAATGATCGAGATGGATGGTTAATATTTGTGATGTTTGTTATTTTTCTGCAGTAGGAGTTTATTACGTGATATATGGCGCGTCACGTAAAATTAACGGAGTGTCAAGCTGGACGAGGAAATTTAATCCTATTGCACACGTAATAGGAATTAAATCTCCTTGCTGCAGCAAAAGCTGCGTACTAGGAGATTTAACTCCTATTGACTGTGCAATATGAGTTACATTTCTTTGTGCGCTGCTTGAAACTCCAGCGTTCTTTTTGAGTGACGCGATATGTAAAAGCTTGCATGTCTTCTCGTCCGATATATCTCAGTGCCTCAAGTCAAAAAAAATTACCAGTATTTTAACTGATGACTTATGGGATGAGGTCTTTCTTTATGGCCTTTATTACTAAGCAAGACCAAATCGAAATTGAATAGATTGGTAGTAAAACAAAGTGAGCGACATAGCCCAGCGCATTGGCAAGTTAAAATGGCAATGGGCAGAGCTTTAGTGTAGTTCGAGGTTTCATTCAATGTTGAGAGGACAATATTTCTTCTTTGGAATTTGACACTAATCTTTATTAAGTACTATTGAGTTTTAGGTACTTTCATTTTTATCAATTATACAAGTTTTTATATATACCGTATTTTAAAATCAAACTGAAGAACATGATAACGAAATGCAAATATATACATTTTATATTATCAATCAAACAGCTTTTTACCTTTACAAGTAAAATTTCAGAGGCTTAAAAATAAATTTACAATTTCATTCATAAAAGTTATTTTTGTTAAGACATTTTATTACCGTGTGAGCCGATTGCATTTAATTTTGCTCTTTGTTAAACTTTAAGCACGTGCCTTTAAAGTGCAAAAAGTGTCAAATCAATTAAAAAATATCGAAATTAATTCACGTAGACGATGTAAAGTGATGCCTTGATCGTACTGCATCTGTCTATAGAGCTGCTATATTGCTATTAGTGCCATTTGTCACAACTATTGTGTGTTAGTAGCTCTCGTATTTGTAAAATGTATTTCCCCTGCCCCTTTTTTCTATAGTACGGCTAGACAGACGCGACCAAAGCGCCACCCTTTTATGGTGGACATTCCGCGCGTTAGAACCAAGGGTTTCGAATCCTCATTCCTCATACGAACAGCCGGAATGTGGAACGCTTTGCTGGGTCTGTCTTCCCGTTAAAGTACAACGTGGGTGTCTTCAAATCTCGAGTAAATAGGTATCTTCTAGGTAAGCGTGCTACACCCTAGACCGTACATCTGCTTAACAGCAGGCAGTGTGTAGTCAAACGCGAACCTATTCGAAATAAAAAAAAATCAGAATCGATTCGGAAGCCGGTCTGACGTTTTCAAACAACTTTAGTATTCTAGTAAAGCTTGGTCGCCCAGTAGATGTAGACTAAATGAAACGGTTGTGAAGTTGAAACTCAATAATTGCTAAGTTGTAAAATGAGCTTAAGTCAGAATTGGGTTTTATGCAGCTTGTAGCTAATATCACAGCCGCCGAGAAGTTTGATTCATCCAATACTAAAGGACTTATAAGACATGGAAACGTGGCTCTTATAAGAAAATCGCGCATTCATATTTTAACCCAGCAATGCACATATCTATTTGCAAATAAAATTACTAAAAAAATAAACACCTTTGTGGTATTTTACTTTTCATTCAAACGCTGGCTGTAAAAATATTAAACCAACAAGGAAATACCAAAATGCCAAGCAAATTCTTATAAGAGATTGGTGTGCAAAGACAGTACTTGTAACGTGTTTAGGCAAGGTCTCTCCGCACTTGAACTTGATTTCAATTATATGTACACACTTCACTATATTTGGCTAAAGCTTTTGAAGTGAGAAGTATTATGAGTAGTTCCTTATAACTACAGAATATCAGATAAGATTTCGGCCATATATTAGGGTAAATCTGCAAGGTTAAAGAAATCTAGGGTGTCATAGATGGGCTTTTGTACGTTGAGCGTTTTTATACTACCCAATTTTAATTTGGTATATTTGTGCCAACTATTTTCACTAACAACTTTTTGCCAGTTTTGCTTCAACTAATTCTTGTTTAACTTTATCATTTATTGTTATTTGGATAGTGCAGACAATAAGATAAATGTGAATCCGGGAGTTTATCGGTTCATTTCATGTCCTGCGCAATTTCGCGATAGTTAAGGTCCATGGTATCACAAAAAAGTCCGCGTTCCAAGGTTAGCTCTTTGAACTTTTGTCACTTTTGACATAGATAATGAGGTCATTTTTAATCAATTTAGCAGTTAGGATAAAATTATAGCTTAGCAGTTAGCATTGATAACAATAATGATGATAAAAATGGACCACATGATTTCGATATGAAGACTTCTTATGATAGCAATAATATTATGGACAAATTAAGAGTTATGGGTTGATATGAAGCTATGGGTAAGAACGTTTAAGGACATAAATGCGAAAAGGTTCTTTAGACATGTTTGAGCGTAAAACATGTATTTTTGTTAGTTTTAGAACCATCTCTGCATAACTTACTTATCCACATCAAAAAGGACCCGGATAGAAAAAAAAATCTTCATAGATGAACCCAATTATTATTTGCCACAATTGAGCAGACAAGTATCTGCTATAACGTCTAGAAAACCAAACAGATGTAGGGTTTTCTTGTTCAAGCTTCGGAACCCTAAAAATGGCAATGCAACAACATAGAAGATTAATAGCCTTATACACGGAAAAGGCGTACGTCGTGATGTTATAATGATCACTCAACGAACAATGTGCTGAGCTGCCGAATTATACAAGCTCAATGACGTCAAACAGTTGAAGACTTCCGAAGTGCTCAAGGATTTTAAATTACCTGCCTACGATTCGTTTTCATATGTAATTGGTGAGCATCGTGCCATAACATTAAAAGATTTAAGGCTAGTTCATGATAGCTCTTAATACCCATTTATTTAAATTCATGTTATGTGAGCGTTCAAGAAGATTAATTTAAAAATTCTAGCTAGAGACGTAGTTTAACGGACAAATCTTATACGAAAACGGCCTTGTATAATAACTTGCAAACTGGAATCATAATTCAAGAAGGCGTCATAAATTTTATTGCATATTATATCAATTATAGAATTTGAGAATCACCATGCGTGTCGCTCAGTAAACTCGAAAATTACAAAATTATACTGTATTTAAAAGCAATAAAATAAAAATGAATCAAACCTTTTCCTCCTGCACGTTTTGTCCTCCATTTTCGGAAAGCGGCGTAGAAGGCGCACTGTATCCTTTTGGTCCGTCGTCTTGTGAATGTGGAGTCATTTGTCTATGGGCGTCATTCTCCTGGTCTTGCGATCTAATGTCCTGTATACTTTTGAATTCTGATAGTCTTAGTACGGACGGTTTGATTTCTGGCATCTCATCATGTTGTTCGTATCTTCTTAAATCTAAGTTCGCTGCTAAATGTCTATGCGGATCTATTGGAGGCGGTACCCCTATAGATCTTAGGTGTTCTATACTTCTGTGTATATGTGAATAGTTGTCTACATGTATTTCTGCCATTAGTGGCGAGTTGTGGTAGTCGAGACCGCCCCCGTCCGGTCTGTAGTCGATAGTCCTTCCTTCCATCATCTTGATATTTTCTATATGTCTATCTAAAATGTAAAAAATTCTCTCTAATTTGGCACTGCCTTACAAAAATACTTGTCTTAATCCAGTAATTGTCATGGAATTATACCGAGATCTTCCGTTTTCATTGGGCTGGAAAGAAAGGTTTTATCTGTAGTTTCTGTTTTATACTGAAGTCCAAAATGTTGCCAATGATTGATTTTTAACACATCAATAGGTTTTAATTTATAGAAAAGAATCTCATCTATATCTAGATTTAAAGGACAAAAAGTTGTAGTTTTTTTTTGTAGCGAGCAGGTGACGAGTAGCTTCTGCGTAGGTTGTGTCAATGATCTAGCCCCTAGCCCACATGCCGGATCGAATAAGGCATCTATAATCACATTGCTGCGTCGTACACTCATCACCAGTACCTCAACACTTGCGTACTTTGTCTCATTACGATTATATCTATTTTATTCAGTAGCAACATCTTATTAAGATATAAATTTATTGCAACATGGTAATACAATGTTAAGGTGTTACTGTTCAGTGTACTATCAACAACATGTGTTAACTGTTAATTACGATTTTATCTCGTAAATTGAAAACACAATTGCTACTGGATATGTCAGACACTAAAATTGAGAATTTACTATAAGAAACCTCAATTTTGTATCATAGATTAACCATCTATATTGAGTTATTGTTGCAATTTACTTTTGCTACAGTTACAGTTTAATTCGTTTTCCGTTATTTTAATAACTGATCATTAGCAAACTACTTCTGTCAATGCTTGTACATGAGGAGACCAGCACACACGGCTGTCAAAGATATAATTGCGCGTATAGAAAAGAAAACAAAGTTTCTTTGCGGTAACTATATCACTATCGCAGCTTATTTTGTCTCTTATATCCTTTACAATAAGGTTGAAGTTCCCAGGCGGCTCCAGGTCTGGTATTCGGTGATGTATATGAACAGGGCCTCATGGTTGATCGACTCAAAGATTTGTAATCATAATACTAGTTTGGTCCAGGGAAGTGGCTCGAGGCATGTAATTAGGTTTTTGTTAACTATTTGTGTTGGGTTAGGTGGTTCGTACTAATCACCTAGCAGCTTTTGAATTTTAAAATGAATTATCTATTAAATTCAATTTGTATATTCTAAGTCACTCAATAGACTCGATGTGCCTCTAGATTTATTCAGTTACTACAAATCTACAGTCAATGACATAATCTTTGTCTAGATTTTTTACGGAGTGGTTTATAATTTTTGTTTTGTCTTCATGATGTTTACTGTTCATTGGACTTCAAAATTTAAAAATAAAACTTATTTAAATTTAAAATCTATTACGTTAAATAAAAAATCGATTAAAAATTAATTCCTCACATAATAGTTTAATCAACGTAATCTAACTGCAAACTTGTCAAAAACCAAGCGATTTTTTTTGCCAAATTTTTTTGTAGCTCCAGACGCGTGGCCACTTTTTCTAGTCTTTAGCTGTCGCTAAGTACTTGTCGTTTTTTTACCCCGTTTAGTTTTTGTCGTTTTAGTTTTTAATACGGTTCGAGCAGTTATTGGAGATTTCTTGGTTACTGAAGCGTTAAGTACAAGGTTGCTTGACAGGTATTTGTCATCTGACAGATTGGTCGTTTTTTTGACGGTTTCTAAAATTTCGTGATTTTTATCAGTTTGAATTTTATTACCTGCTTTAGCGATTACAGTTGCTGGTAAAAAATCGAACTGTAAATTTTAAATGAGATTGATCAGACAGAACTAAGGCTTTAAAAAGTAAAATGTCTCCTAATTATATAATTCAATATTACGTGTATATATTCATAATATTCTATTATTCTAATATTCTATTTATCATATACATTAATGATTTACCTCAATCTATTGACCACCCTATGGTTTTGTTCGCTGATGACAGCACTGCCATTTTTGTGGGTGATAAGCGTAAACCACTTGAACCAGAAATCAATTTGGCCTTAAATAATATAGTGCAATGGTTGACATTAAATAATTTATTAATAAATTTTGACAAAACTAATATAATGACATTCTATAAATATATTAAATTGACATCTAAAATTACTTACCTTGACAACGACATAAAAGATGTAAGCGTCACAAAGTTTTTAGGGCTCCATCTAGATTCTAACTTAGATTGGAAAGTTCATGCTGAATCGGTATGCTCAAAGCTTAATAGTTATTCGTATGCTCTATTTATGTTATCAAAAGTAGTGAATCAACAAGCAGTACTCACGTCCTATCACGCGCATGTCACATCTACTTTACGATATGGTGTAGTATTCTGGGGTAATTGTACAGAAAGAGAGAGCATATTTAAAGCGCAAAAAAAGTGTATAAGGTCAGTTTGTCACCTGAAATTAACAGATTCCTGTAAGCCACACTTCTTGAAATTAAAGATATTGACATTTCCATGTCTTTATATTTATGAGGTTGCTGTATTTGTTAGGACTAATATTCAAATGTATGAGTACCTGAAAAGTGCAAGACACAAAAATAAAATACGTAGACAGATACATACAACTGCATGTTTCGGTAAGAGCATTTGTGGCATGGGTCCGGAAATTTACAACCATTTACCGACGGAAATACTGGAGTCAGTGAGTGTGGCTGTATTTAAGAGCAAGCTATTCAATTTGCTAGTTACAAAAGCTTATTATAGTATACGGGAATTTTTAGACGATAAAATGTTATAAATAATATGATATGTACCTATTTAATTAATTCCAATTTTACTGACATTTTATAATTTAAATTAATATTCATAATTGTTTGACATTGTACCTATTATTGTATGTTCACCAAGGACTTAGCTGTTGAGACGTTTTTATTTTATTCTAATTAAGATCTTTTACATATGTAACACAGTTAACAATAAAGTTAATCTGAATCTGAATCTGAATCTGAATATTTATATTCTGTTCTTAAAATAAAAAAAAAATCAAAACTGTTTATATTTATTACGGAAGTTGTAATCATTCATAACACATTTTGTACTCTGAGTATAAAATATTAAAATTACCTTGAATTACCTGAATTAATGTTTTTTTAAAGCAGGTGCATTTTGTACTTGAGTCGTATGCAAAATGAGCTAGGGCGACTCATTTCCGTTTTAGATAGCATGGCTTGACAAAGACAATCGACACAACCTATTACAAATTATACCCAATCAGGTGTTTTACACCTGCTTATTTTTTTTTACTAATAAATATTAATTTATTCTTACGCAGAAACTTACAAAATTTATGGTCACAAACGGTCTAGCTCAGACACCATATTTTACTGATTTTATAATAATAAATTAAATAGTGACCTGTGTCCAGTGGTCAATACCTTGAGACTTAAATAATGATATTAAAATTTACGTAAACAATATATAAATTTCTAATACTCCCATTACGTAATTGGCAACATTTTGGACGTATGTTAAAAATAAATTAAAAATTTGGTAGCGTGTCCACACTAAGATGTCGTTCATAATCATTTGTTGTCAAACAGTCAGACAGATGTCAGTAACAAATTAAACCGACTCTAAATTAACGTCACGCATTGCGCTGTACAAAAATATTTCCGTATATTTTAGTCGGAAATATTCAAGGTCGGACACAGTCGTACGATTTATCTACCGACTCGAATCTTACGTAAAATGTTCTCACCCTCCAAAAGACGCCTCTTCCACCCCCTATCCAGAGGGAGAACACAGGACTCGCTACCAAAATTAATTAGCAAAAAATACGCAGAAAACCTCACCTGTCACTATCCAAAAATTCTTCACAATCACCAACTATATCACCATAATAAAATCACAGTTTGTTCCTATTGCTATAATGTCACTAAAATATCACATAATATGGTAACACTACCGTCACAACACGTCCAAAAGGCAACAGTCCGAGGCGTAATCGCCAAAATTATTCAAAAAGTCCACGTGCTCAAAAATAAACATTAAAAAAAATGCCGGCGGAATTATTTCAGCCGATAAAAAAACGCCGAGCGTGCTCTTGACCCTGCGGTAAAGTTATGAATGCCAGCCGTCTTTACTAGGATCCGAATTACAAGATTTTTTTGTTCGTCAATATTTTAGTGTAGCTATATAATGTTGTGGCTGTGGGTAGTCCACACGTCAGCTGCCGTCCCGCTCGCACTAGGCGATTTGCGCGTGCACCGGCGTGCAGTAGCACTACTCTGAGCTAATACGACATGTGGTCGACAAAAAGCCGGCGTCTTCAGACCGAACGCACCGACCAAGTACTACGGCAGACTCGCATCACAAAAATGCAATACAAAATACCACCTCGCCCGCCTTTAGACCGACGCGGCAAAAACGAGACTGAAATTCAGATCTATAGTAGAAAAAGTGAACTACACCGCGCGAGGGGTACACTAACACATAAAAATGAAAAAAATCACACGGACGCAAACATCCGCAGCTGAGCTTAAAAAATCGGAGTGGGGAGTAGTGCTACCTGCTCGGAGCCATAGCCGCGTCCCGCTCTAGCGGCGTGAGGCGCACTCACACAGACGAGCGGTGGTTAAGCGAAAAAAATGTGTACACATTTTTTTATTATTCACGATTTTTATGTGTGTAAGTGGGCATGGAGGGAAGGAGAGCACCGACGCCGGGCGCGACTCACCCCCCTAGCGGGAGCGAGACGGCGCAGCCCGCCACGTGCTCGTCCCCGGTATTAAATAATAATTAAAATGGCTACAAGACCGGCGATACGAGATACTGTTCGGTAGACGATTTTTTGGCTGAGCTTTTGCCTTTTTTACGGAGCTTTTTGCGGAATCGACGAAAACGAGGTAAGACGTTGGCGAATGAAAAAACAGCGGCCGATTGACACATAATAAACGTAATGCGCGCAGAAAAAGTCGCGCCGGGAAAAAAAACCAAGGACGCGCGAAAAAGAAGTTATTGATTAAAACAGGGCTGTCATTGACCAGACGTAAATGAGGGTGCTTAATTGTATGCAGTGGCGGAACAGGATCGATCACCCTCGGAGAGGAGCGATTTGAAATTGAAAGCAGATTCGTAACGAACAAAGTTTACCTTGCGCTTAATGATCCGTTCCTAGTTGCTGGGAAACCGCTGTTGGAACTTACTTTTGTAGCGGAAACTGGGATCTAGAATTTACGAACGTTTCTTTCACATTCCAAGCAGTTGACACTCCTTTGATAGCAAATCGTTTACCAAAAAGTAGTGTGAAAGCAAAGTTGCTGGAATAACGCAGGAAAAAACTTCCTCGTTTATGTGTTTTTATAACGTAATAATATACATATACATAATTCTATGTTAATGCTAGTCTTCAGATACGTGGATTTGTTTTCGTGGTGTACTAGAATTTATTCTGTTTAAAATGTATAAATACTTGAACATTCAAATGCAACTACATATCCTAGTATCTCGAATATAATCTTATAATTGTAATTGTATAAAATCAAGTATATTCAATATCATTAAACTGTTATTTTTATGTCAATTTGATTAAGACTAAAATACTATGATCAGCATATTATTATTAGTTTCAAATAAATTATTTATTTATTATTTATTTAATGTAATTCAATTAGTTTACTGTAATCGAAATAATCACAGAAGTTACGTAGGTACTTAAGTAGGTACATAAATAAAAAAAACTGATAGACAATATTAGTAGAAACAATGATGATGATAACACAAAAGCAGATATATTTGTAGGTAACAATAACATTGTAAATGTAACAAAAGAAAAAGAGCCGTTTAAGAAGAAAAAGTTAAGCTTAAAGTCGCTTCTGTCTACTACAAAGTGATTACAGATAACCACTCTAAGGATTAACATAAAGAGTTAACGGTATTGCCTGTTATCTCAGGTATTACAATTTTGCTATAGGTCTATGGAATTTCAAAAACAAGAAAGCAGTTTTATTTCTGTAGAAGTTTCATAGGATATTTAAAATAACGCAAAGGAATTATTGACAGTTTCAAAAAAGAAAGGAATAGGTACGTATTACGTAAGTTTATGCCACAGATTTCCATAAAAAGAGTTTATGCATTTTAGTCTAGAAATCCTGATTTTAATTTTATAAAGTTGGCGTTATGCTAGGTCGCATGAAAAACAAATTTTGTTTTATTTTAATCACTACATAGTATAAAACAAAGCTTCCCGCTCTCTGCCCCTATCTATGCTTATATGTTTAAAACACGTTTAAAACTACACAACAGATTTTGATGCGGTTTTTTTTACTAGTTGTTGCTACTAAGTTGTACATTTGAGGTCTTAATTAAAATACGTAAGTACTTACAACTTAGTCACCCTTGTCGGGCATTTCAAAATTATGACTGGCTAGGGCGCTCTCTATTAGATACAATATTTTTTTTAACGGTTAGAGATAACAGTTTCAAGAGGAGGGTTTATATATTATGTATAATACACCTACGCGAAGCCGCGGGGGGTCGCTAGTGTGACATAAAATGGAAACTTTCTGCAGAAAAACATTATCATCAATTGGGAAGCCTCAGAAGTAAGTAAAGTACTCAAAGGTGACGTCCACAAGTGGTATATTATTCAGAGAAAAATCGAACCAAGATGATATATACATCATTTGAAAGCTTGTCCTATGGGCTTTTAAAAAATATTTAGTATTTAGATATTACCATCCCTCCATTTTTTTTTAAATCTGCAAAATAAATTGTATGAAAAATAACAATACAGTCTTTTATTTTTACTAGTTTAGCAATACTAAAGTGTTTCTATCGTTA
This sequence comes from Hypomecis punctinalis, assembly GCA_949316475.1. NCBI lineage: Eukaryota > Metazoa > Arthropoda > Insecta > Lepidoptera > Geometridae > Hypomecis > Hypomecis punctinalis. The sequence goes on along the minus strand of OX438819.1, from coordinate 13,240,743 downwards.
TTTTACTTCCATTCGTAGATGATTCTTCCACATTCATAACAATTATAACCTACCAGTGCGACCAGTTAGTAGGTACAATGAGACAAAAAAACACTTAAAAAGTGTGTCTAATTGGTAAAAATGCTTGTAATATTTAACAATTTAGAGGTTACTTAATCAGGGTTGATAGAGATAAACTACCTATTGAGCCAAATATATATATTTATCTTAATAAATTCAAAATTAATTTTTAAAAAATCGGAGGGATCTTTTATATTTTTAACTAATGTAATAGACTCAGAAAAATATGTACTTTTTCGAAATGTAACGAGTGTTGTGGTTATAATTTTTGGTTATTATTATACCAGCCTCCATACATTTTGTGGACATGTCCTTTAGATTTGGTTTCTATGATTTAACTCAAAATAATCAGGGATAGATTTAGTAGTGAAGACACTGCAGTTCTTCAAAATGTAGAAGTTAAATAGTAAACATTGATCATTAAAGATGAACCACATTTTAAGCAATGGACTGAAGTGGAAAGCAATGGACATTTACAATTTAGATATTTATAAGGCAAGTCAGAATAGGTTTGTTTTAGATCTGCGTACCAATCCTCGGCTGCAACATCGCTTTCTACCAGGCGAGTTGGTGACCAAATGTAGCCCTAATATGTATGAGTAAATATATCCTTGTTGGATACGTTTCATATTTTGAAATGTCGGTTCTCAATTCAGACAAGCTTGGGGCAGGGATTGACAATGAGGGATCGGAGCAGATGCAGCGACAATGTGCTGGTCAGATCTGTGATACTGGCCGGAGGGGCCGGATTTTTGACATAATCTCTATGGTTTTGTATGTCATGTCTGTTATTGATATGGCTGGTGTAATTCCTATGCATAGATAATCAAAATGTAACGTACTATAATATGCATATTATGAAAATATAGCCTTTATAACTACAACAAAATAGAATACTACTTACTTAAGCTAAAACTACATACTTTAACTACTCCTACGTAAAAAGTAATTATTGGATCATCCGTAGATCTTCGAAGGTCTGAAGATAATTTTGAAAATTGATCATAAATTATGTATTTTTAAACGATTTTTTACGAGTTTGAATGAGTTTGAGAGACAAAAAGTGACATAGACTACTTTTTATCCCACAAAAACTCATGGTTATCGTAGGTTAGGACAAATTAAAGCTGTTTTTCAGCAAAGTAGCAACGGATTGACTTGATTTTGGCATGGACATATTTTGAAAGACGAAATGTGACATAGACAACTTTAAATCCCGGAAAATTTCATGGTTCCCGTAGGATAGGACAAAACTGTTTCTCAGCAACGGAGCAACAGATTGACTTGATTTTTGGCATGGACATATTTTGAAAGACGGAACATAGGCTAGTTTTTATCTAAAAAAAATCGTGATTTCCGTAGGATCGGACAAAAATTGTTTTGATTGACTTGATTTTTGAGACAAATAGTAACACCTATGCTACTTTTTCTCCCGAAAAAATCATGGTTCCTGTAGAATAGGAGAAAAACGGTTTCTGAGGAATCGAGTATTAGATTGACTTGATTTTTGGCATGGACATATTTTGATTTGTTAATACTTACTATTTTTTGGGTTTGAAATTATTATTAGCTACAATATTTGAATATCGTTTTACATTGATTTGTGGCTAATATTTTGTGGCGCACTTACTATTTTTGTTAGCATATTTTTGAGATAATATTTTACTAAAATTGGTAGGCTTCGATGTAAACATAAGCCAAAATTAAATTATAACGCGGGCGAAGCCGCGGGTAAAAGCTGGTTGATTTATTCGTGCCAATATTTTATTCGGTACAAGTGTAATCAGAATTTAAGCAGAAACTGTGGATAACTTCTAAGAAATGATAAGTAATCTAAAGAAGACAGTTAAGAAAAATAAATATTTGGAAGCTGTGTTAATATTTTAATACAATTAAATATGTAACAAGCGTTACGGTAGTAATATATGTAATTATTAATGATACATACGTATGCTAAGTACATTATTTTGGTATTATTACACAATAATACTAAAATAATTTACTTAGACTAACATTCCACAATGAAAGTAAAAGATAAGACTTATTACGAATTATTATGGCTTAGCTAGAAACTTTTAAACTTTGTCAGAACAAAAGAATAATAAAACGCAGACAATTTGCCTGTTTGTATTTTTATGACAAAATCACTGTCATAAACTTTTTGGAACACTTTCGGTTTTCAAATCGGGTTTTATGACAAGCAGGTAAAATGAAATAAAAAAATAGGTGCAATATATATTATTACCTAATGATTTTGTAAGTATAACTTTAAAATATTTGGAGACTACAAGAGAAAAACAAAGTTTAATTTTACCGATTTCAGAGTGATAATGACAGCATCGCTATTAATGGCATAGCATATCACCCTGAAATCGTCGAAACATTGGAATTCCTTGTTTCAAAGACAGTTTTTAAAAAGATTGAAACCCTTTTTAAACTGTCTTTGGTTATTCCCCTGTACTTTTTATTTATAAAACTATAGCCAGAAACATACTATCGGACGCGGCTGACGGACGCGACTGATAGCCGCGACTTAGCAATGTGCACAGTCTTAAAACATCCTGTGTGCCAGATCGCTCTCGGACGTCCGAACCCTCAAGGTCGTCCGAAGGTGACGTCCGCGACTGATGTCCGATAGTGTGCACGGCTCAGTGTACTTTCATAGTCTAGATACCTATCAGTCGCGGCTGTCAGTATGTTTCCAGCTTAAGTACCTACTAACTAAAAAAAATATTGTAAATATTTTTTATTTCGAAATGTGTAGTTTCATTACGAGTTTACAAAACTGCGTTACTATTTATTTATAGAATTTTATACTGTTTGAAAACTGTTGTAAAGTTTAAGTTTTTGTAGCTTTTATAACCCTTTTGTTCTTACCATGACATTATGTCATTGTGAATCCATTTTTTACTCCTTTTTACTTCCTCATTTATTTGTTTATTTTCAAAGGGTTCACTTTTTACGATTTCGTTTTCGTTCGGCCTTGAATTTTTTACTTTTTATGATTGTATTCATTCATATGCGTCGAAGTTTTTTGAGTGAGTACCTACTGGAAGGGTTTGTCAATTGTATGAATAGATTTTTTATCGTATTTTGATTTGAAATCACCTGTTTTGTTAAAGGGTTCGGAAGTAGGATGTCGACGTATGGGAGTAGAATTGTTATTCTGGTTTTCAGGTGTATTTCTTTATCTATAACCCAATTGATGTTACATCAAGTCTATGCTTAAATTATAATAATTTACATGAGGTAACCATATGATAAAATTAATATAATTTTAATTTTGGTTTGAATAAAATCATTAAAATACTATTTACATAAATCCTCTTTTTATGGTTTAGTTTTTTATGTCTTTATAAAAACAGCTAAATTAAACAACAATTTGGAAGCTTTACTTTTTGAATTTATTATTATCAGTAATAAATAATTGGCTTTCGATTTCTAAATTTATTTATTTTCAAGCTTCCACTGTTTGTAGCTAAAAAAATCTTGTCAAGGCCAACAAACTCGTCCTTGACAATGAATATTGAAAATCGAAAAAAACATTTACAACGATAATATCATTTACATGAACAGAAACCAAATTGGCTAGATTTACAACTCATAAACTTAAATTCGTAGATAACATAATGCATCTTACGTATTTCTTCACGGAACCTGTATTTTGGGAGCCCGCCATTTTGATCTACTCAATTTATAGCTCATCACTATAATGACCAGGTTTCAAAAATCATTTCAGCCTTCAACAATGAAGCATCAACCATTGCTGATTTAGAATCTGGAGTAACAGAAGACGTTGAAGCAAAATCAGCATTGGTTGATGAAACGAGAGATATGTTCGAGGAAGTTTGCCTTGGAGCGAGAGGAATTTTAACGCGGTAGGGAGGATTACGTGTATAAGTGTCCGGTGATCCATCACGCCAATGCTCCAAACCGGATTGTAGACAGGTTCTGAGACCGAATATTGAAGTATCTTCATTGCTTTTGATAACAAATAATGCTACTATAAATAAAAGTTATTGTGCTACTAGTTTTGAGCTTTTTAGCTTTCAAGCGAATTGGTTTTTCTGAAGTTTTGCGCATTTTTTATGAGATAAATTGCAAAGAATTTCATTGTTACCGGTAAAGAAATAATGATTGTTTACTTGAAATTAAGCTGAGAGTATAGGTGATAACAATAATTTGATTTTTGAGCAATTGTTATTGTTAATAACCTATAACTTAACCTAACCTATAACGAAAACGAAGTCAAAGTCAAAGTCAAAATATTTATTTTGCGGAGACATGGGTAATATGTAGGTGTTAAGATACATTATTGTGTGCACCATGCTCTAGCATCAGGGCATGCGGAAATTACGATTAAAATTACAATGTGGTCAATTATTTTGTGCAAAGTAGAGTCTATAGGGCATTGACAATCTGAAAAAAGCTCTCAATGCTGTGGGGTCGTATTTTTTGTGAGCTGTGTTTCTTATGTAATAAAATATTTTTTTATTTTAAATGGAAAGTAACGTAGAAAATATACAAATTAATTAATTTTACGTCATTTTATAAAAATTAAAATTACTATTTAGATAAAGTATTTAACAAACTTAACATGTTTACAAGAAAAATGGGTAAATTGTTTATGTATAGGTACCTTAACATACGTTGTAATAAAAAAATCATGACTTTGAGATCAACGAAGAGCACTTGCTAAAATCATAATCTATCAGTGATACAATAGGATTAAACGAAGCTCGAGACTTTATGATAAAGAAATACTATTTCAAAAAACAATACGAACAAATTCATGGCTAATCGGATTACCCAGCAAAAACGCGGTACGAACTAATAATGAGAAAAATATTTGAAGAACACAATAAAGAACAATGAGGCGGCTACAACAAAGCTACGAATATAACTACTGGACGTTATAGAGTAGTAAAAGTGTTCAATAAAACTGAACCTATGAAAAACGCCGACACAAAGTTTTTAGACAAACATGATTCAAAAACACTTTCTCTTTTTAAATTGCGCTTTTTGTTTCATACCATAAAAGCTTCTTTTTAGCTACCGAAACCTAAAAAAATCTTTTTGTACTTAAAATTGTCTTTTTTTGACCAGATGAAAGGGTGGCTGTTCTCACAAAACAAATACTAAAGCTTTTTCGATTGGTGTAAAAAACAAAGAGGTTAGTAATAATCCACCTGGTTCGATATTTTTTACTAAGATTTCTAATGTTTATTATAATCAAATAAGTTCCTCTTCCTGTCGGAAGATGTGGGCGCCTATTTTTTTGTTTCAAATTTTAACATAAAAAGTTCAGCCAGTATGAGTTTTTATTCTGAACTTTTATAGGTTGCAATAAAGTTTACTTCTTAGGATTGTTTTTGGTTTTATTCTGGCAATGTGTTCGATATAAGCTTTTTATGATGTTTGTTCGAATAGATTGTTTTATGCAGATGTCATGGTATCTTTGTAGAGTTTTTCGATTGGTTTTTTTAAGCTGGAAGGGGTGATATGGAAATCAATATGAATATAAAATAGATGTCCTAAGTTTTGTTCTCCTGGATATCTACATCTTTGTTTCAAATTCAAGGTTGGGGACACGGTTTGACATTTAGGTGCCTATTCTAAAATAAGTAGACAAACCTATTTAAGAACCTGTGCAATATTTTACAGCAGTTGTTGTTGTTTTGGAATTATTATCTGCATTTATTTAGTAAGTATGCAAGAACATATCAGCCGGATGGCTAACCCTGGTATCAGAGTTTCAAAGCCGCCCTGAAGGCCTCTGAAATTGCTAAACAGCCTGAATTCAACTTTTAAGTTATTTGACTAATAAAAACTAGAATGCCTTCCACTGCAGAGCATAGGCTTCTTGTCATTACAAGAACAATTAGGTTAGAATATAGAATAATCTACTAAATTCGAGATGGCGGACATAATACATTACCTAATATACTTAATTTTTAATTTGCTAGACTCTATAAACATTTCCTTAATTAGCAGAGTTTGTATCATAACTTACAATTTGCAAAGCAATAAATTGTTATACAATCAGTTGAATAAATCTATATGAAAAATGCACACAACTTAACTACTAAAACTCAATGTTTATTGCCACCATCAGGTTTTAATTTATCAGTCGTAGCTGCAAGTGGTCGCTTTCAATTAACAGACTGAATGTTCCATTCGAAATCTTCACAAAAATCTAAAACTGCATCCGCAGGCCATCCATCGCTCAGCGTGACGCCAACGCCGCCTTTTGTGTCTTAAATACGACCCTCATTTTTTTCATCCATCCCTCAAACTGTTCGAATTTCTCTACCTGCACTATCCCTTGTACAACCACCCATCATAAGTCAAAAATCTCTATCACTCTATCGTCAACCTTAGCAAGAACACTTGAAGTTCAATTTCTATCGTCAAAAACAATTGTTGCATCGTTTTAGTTTGTGATTTCATCTGCAACATCTTGAATAGCATCCCCTAAGACTTAATGACCTACAGTATTAGTATTAACGTTCGATTTTTCATCTTACTCGTTTGTGAATAAAGGTCGAATTGCAGTGTATTTTTTAAGGGTAGAATCATTAGCAAGTTGGCGTCGCCGGGAAGCAATTCTTAATTTTGCTACGGAGTTTACAAAAATGTGGATTTTACCGTAGTCTCGGAATTTATCGGCTGCATCCTGTGGAGTCTTAGTTTTAAGATTTCTACAAACATTGGGATGGTCAGCAGATGTATTTCAAAATGTATCGTACAAAGACCTACATGCATGTTCCGACCCGGAAGAAAGCACTTTGCAGTTGAATTTCGAAGAATTAAGATTGCTAAAGTTTTTGTAATCACTTGGCAGGTGTTATATACTGATTTACTATAATCCAAAGTTTAATTGACGATATATACATATACGTATCTATTACAATACGTGTATCAGTTTAAATAAAGCGGAGACAGAAAAAAGTTACATTTCAGAAAAAATCTCATCCTAGACATTTTTTGTACATATTATTGATAAGTATTATAATACAAATTACGTTGTTATTCCTAATTCAGTAGCTTAGCCCTCATCCAAAATTCACTGACAATTTTGTTTAGAAATCTCAAAAATTGAACAATAAATTCTTAACACATCGCGCCTTCTTTAGAGTCTTGTGATACACTGACCGATTTGAACAAAAAAAATGACAAAACGTAATTCGGGAATTTTATATATAGCATAAAAATAATTTGCAATTTTAGTAAAGAATACCATAGTACGAACAATTTTTGACAATAGTACTCAATCAAAAGCAATAAAACTGCAGACAGACGTACCAACAAAGGTAAAAAGAGAAAAAAGAGCGTTGCGTATCGTGGGAGATTTTTTTTATTTTATTTTTTCGCCATGTACGCTTCTTTGTAGAGGAATAGCGAGGGTCAGGTGGTGATGGAAGCGGATGAATAGGTTCGAGTTCTGTGATAAAAGGTATAAAATCACTTGATTTCCGACCATTGTGATAGACTAATATATTTTCTGAGGATTTGGCAGATTTCGAATTTTCGGTATTGGCATATGTTGCGATGTACTTTTGTAGGTAAGGTATTCTACCGGCTAGTTAAAAATAAAATTGGTGTGTTGTCTTTCCCAAAATTGTTTTAACATGGTCTTTGATATAAGGATGAGGAAAATAAATAAATAAATAAAACGTTTATTGTTCCATAAAAGTTAACAAAAACAAGTTGTGCACTAGTTCCCACACTAGGGTAACCTGCGTCGTGGGACCTAGGCTCTTCCTTATATTATGTTATCTAAAATTACAATACTAGAAAAGTGATTATTATAAGCTAACCATTGAAGGTATAATTATAGATATACAACAAAAGCGACTAAATTTAAAAGTTTGGTTACTAAAAAGAAAACAAAATATTATTTAAGTACTTAGTAAGCTAATTAATTGTGAAAATATAGTTATTATTTACATAAAAAAGCAAAAGAGGGTTATACTTCTCGCTTATTTATTATGAGGGTTATCGCTGTAGCAGAAAGACAAAACACGCAATATTACTCGTATATACGTGTTTTAAATGTTTTAAAAGTCATGTTTATTTGGTACACTAGTTTGGAAAGTTATTTATTTATTATGTATAGGTAATAGGTATTATGTCTCATTTTACTTTTGCAATTTTTATTGGAGAAAGCATTTAATTAGGTAAGTACTTGAAATAAGTCATCGTAGAGATGGAGTATGGACCTACTTACTGGAAATGTAACAATTATTCATTATAATTATGTATCTAAAAGTATACTATCGACAACTGAGAAGTGAAATATTTCTGATTGGTTTTTTTTTTGTAAAAATGCCTCATCGGCAGAACCTTTCATTTGTGTATTATGTCACTGAAAATCAAAAACTATCTTCATTGCATTTATTTGTTAAAAACCGATCGTTTAGCGTTCATGTGTGTGTACAAGATTAATTATATTCAGTAAATACCTACATAAAAATATTTCCATGAAAACTTTTTTTTTCTATTTACTAGAAATTAATACACTCTTTGTAGGTAAAGATTTTGATAGAAGGAGACAGGAAGGAAAATACTACGATCATTCTTAGATAAAGAAAAAAATAAGAAGTGTCATCTTGCAGGGAGGTAAAAACTAAATGTCATTAGAATAGTTTTAGTTATTTAGAAAATAATAGCAAAAGATTTTTCAGATGAAATAAACAAAATTTTGATGACTTAATAAGTGAATATCCGGAAAACGTGCTAAAATTAGAAAATTGATGGTAAAACCAATGCAATGAATCGCGGATAAACACAATGATAGATGTAATTTGCTGCAATATTAATGTCTGCGTCACCGCGTGTTTCGTTAAGATTTTTCTTTACTATTTTAAATGCTCGCTGAATAAATTACTCGGTTAAATATTTAGTATTTATACGTTAATGTATAGAAAGAAAAGAAGAAAAAAAGAGAGAGAGAGAAAGACAGAAAGAAGAAGATCAGGAAGGGCATTTGTAGATCAAACCAAAAAGAAGGCAGACGTCATGTCATGCATGGAGGTGAAAACTCTGGCGGAGGATCGCGAGACGTGGAAGTTGCTCCACCGACAAGAGCCGCGCTCTTAAATTCTGAAGGTTTTGAGAGCTATCTAACGTTATCTTATAGATATTAAATTAAATTTAATATCTGTTCTGGGCCTGGGTTATAACACTTCTTGTCTTTGTGTGTGATCCGTGACACCACCGACAGAATAAATCTTAGTATGTTCAAAACAGCTCTTTATTCAAAAGTGCAGGTACTGAAAATAAATAAAAAAGAATAGGTACACAAAAAGTACTAGTAACAATAAAAAAGAGGAAATGAAAAGATTTATGTATGGATCTTAGAATAAGGACTAAAAGAATATATACTAATAGTGGTAATAACAAGGTCATTATGATCATCTCTGAAATTGAAAATTGAAATTATTTAGTGTAAGAATAGTATTAGTTATCCCATAAATAGATTTAAATTACAGAGAGAAAAAGAGAGAGACAATACAATAGGGTAAACTCACCAGTAACTGGCCACTTAAGATTTTTTTTCAAATTCAACTACTTAGGTATATCATCGCCAAAAATTGATCAATTGGTATGATACCTACATATATCGGCTCCATATATATTTTTCACTGTATTGTAGGTTAAAAATATAAAAACAAACCATATACAAACACATTTTTTCCATTACAATTGAAAACATGCACATTTTACTAGTACCACAAAAAATTATAAATTAGCCATTTTGAATTCAGTAACTATCCACCCCACTTAAATTCTAGAAATACATAAATTGTTCTGTTATTCGATGCTTCTGTTTAAACATATACATTTTAAACTATTTTTTAATTCATAGAACATGTTAAAAATCAACACCTAATCAAAGTTATACCAAATATCAAACAGCTATGACATCTTTCAATTGTCAAAAAACATAAGCTAGTATTTTGACAATTGTTTCACTATACAAGATCTTATTGAAGCAGGGATGCTGACAGGTAACGATCTTGAAAATCTCGTTGGACTCTGAATCAGATGAATCGCTGTTGCTTATCCTAGAATATTTATGATACACAAATGAGTCATCGTAGTTAAAATGTTTTTTTTTTTTTTCAAAATGTGAACATTTTTTTCATATTAAGGCTTAAGCATGCATCATAGCAAACAAAATCAAGCTCATTGTCAATTGTTTGTGTTGAATACTGTCTTGTTTTTGACATTTTGCGGGTATCTATAAAATGCAAGGGATATAATTAGTATATAATTAGTATATAGTGGCCATGTAAAATTTGCAGTTCAGTAACTGCAAATTGTACATGGCATATAACTTTTGCGCTAATAGTAATAGAGAAAATAAATGGCACTTACACGAAAGCTAGAAGATTAGGCGATTTTTTAAAGCTGTTTTTGTGGTCGTCTTGCGCATGTAACTCTTATTTTCTTCTAATTAAACCGAGACTGGCCAATTATTGAACGCGGCCAGTTACTGGTGAGTTTACTCTACAGTTTCTATCATTTGATAATTTTCTGTATTAACTTTTATTCAATCTCCCAATCGAGCAAATATGGAAAGATGATAGCTTTTACTCAGCATGAAGCGTTTATAGCGCCATTTTTACTCCTTTAACAGTTCTTTTTGCTGTACCAGAATTTTTAGTAGTCCAATGCAGGACGTAAACCAACCCACGAAGAGTGATTGGGCCATACCCACCACGCTGGCCCAATGCGGGTTGGTGGATTCACATACATTCTTCTACGGACATAAATGCAGGTTTCCTCACGATGTTTTTCCTTCACCGAAAAGCCAGTGGTGTGAAAATCCGTACATATTATTACAAAGAACTCATTGGTACGGGACCGGGATTTGAACCCTACGACCTCACGATTGTTAGACGTGTGTCACTACTACTGGACCACGGCTCTTTTTGTAAGGTAGGTAGAAGGCAAATCCAGGAAACGGCAGCTAGTACAAATAAGTTATAAGCAAGATTCAAGTTGAGTGTAGGTACGAGTAATACATCAGTGATTCAATGTACAAAGACAAGCCAAGGCCATCAAGATTAGGAGAGGTACCAGCTTATTTTCAAGTTAGGTATCAAGTAGACGGTATTTGAGACGTTATAATTGTTATTCTTGAAAGGAAATTCTATTAAGTTACGGATAAATAAAATTTTAGCGTCTTACTTATTGCTGTCCTAATAGAAAATTCACAAATAGGTAAGTAGAGAATAATAATTATAGAGTAGAGCTATGCTGTTACAGAGTAGAGTTCATTATTATTATATACTACGAGACTACTCGCGCACTACAATTACCTATTGAGTCTACCCGTGACCACGGTCGATGCAACTCGGCCGAAACGTCGGAATAAGGAGGTATTTTTTATCTTGTAATTTTAGTGCGCGATTAGTCCCGTAGTATATAGTAATAATGTGTTCAAATCGCGAAAGTTTAAAAACAACAGAGTAGAGTTGTAGAACTGAAGTATGCTGAGTATTGAAAAAAAGTAAGTAAGTTTATATTTGCTTGGCTGCCTTGGTGACAGAGTTCTTAAGCCGCCTGAAGGCCTCTGACAAGGCTAAACGGTTAATAAACCCAGGGCCTACAATTTAACGTGAATTGAAAAATTGATCTTTCAAAATATTGCACTCAGCGCGGTTCAACCGATTGGCATAACAATCATCCACCTAATGCTTCGATATCACTGGTGATATAATGCCAAAAAAATATTTCAAGTAATGTTGAAAATTATTTTCCAATAGTGTTCCGAAAAATTTCAATTGAAAATAACTGAAGCTAAGGCTACACGAATATTTAGCTCGACTCGGCCCGGCCGATCTCAAGTAAAGATAATTATACCTACTTGTGTATACAAATATCAAACATCACTTAACATTACGCTAACGTATCTGGCTTCAGTCAGAGGAAGACCTACAAGATGTAGAAAAAAATATTATATCTCGCGGTTTGGCTCAGTTTGGCCGATTTGAGTCAACCAGTTGCGAACATTGGTTGCGTACACGGCCGAAACCATATTATCTCGCTTGGTATGACCGAAAGGTGTTTCGCCGAATGTTCTACCACGACACGAATTTTCCATGCATCCTTTGGTCGATTGGTCGATTTGAACTGGGCAAATCATATTATGTGTAGTGAGATGTACGTTGTGCTCGGTTCACAGTTCACACAGGTAGTAAATAAATATCAAGTTCAAATCCCAATCATAATTTTGGTAGCTGATTATGGAGAAACAATCACAAAAAGTTAAACATAGGTTACAACCGCTGTAAATACGTAAATCACCAAAAACTAAACATTTACCGTCTTACCACAAAATATTTACGCACGCTTTAGGCAATGTTTAACAGTACAAATAGAGAGTTACTCGGTTAGAGAGTGTTTAAGGGTTAAGTCTTTTGTGGTAAGGCGGTTAGGTTTTCAGTAGTACTGGTGAAATGTCTATCCTGTAAGCCCATTAACTTAATTCTGTCAATTTATGAAAATCTTTTTTTATCTTTTTGTCTTCAAAAAATCCAGACAAGTGCGAGTCAGGCTCGCATGCCGAGGGTTCCGTAAAAATCTAGAACATTTTACATAATTGGGAAGTAAGTTGTTAAAATCTCTATACCATAAACATCGATACAAAAACTTTTTTTTTCACTTTTCTCGTCATACAAAGAAAATTACACATTGTTAAAATAATTCAAAACCTTTTTGAGCATGTGCTAATGAAGTTCTTTTGTATGATATTTACGATTTATTCACTTTGAATTTTGAACCCATATTTTGTGATTCTAGGACCTATTTTTTTGTAATTTAAATAAAAATTTACAGTTTTCAGATTTATTCCTATATGTTTACTCTGAGACAATGCTTCTCGCCAAATTTCATAGTTCTATGTCAACGGGAAGTACCCTGTAGGTTTTGATTTTTGTGAGTGTCGAAATATGCGGTTTTTTACGACATAAACGGCTCTAACTTTTTTAAATGATAACTGAGCAGTTTTTCTTTTACAAGCAAGAGCAAGAGACTAGATATACGTATACAGTTTAAATTTCAACTCGATATCTTTACGCGTTCCCGAGATAAAGAGTCTTGACATACACACAGACGGACAACAAAGTGATCTTATAAGGGTTCCGTTTTTTCCGTTTGAGGTACGGAACCGTAAAAATGAGTAGGTAAATAACTTCATGCACAGTATGTGTATGTAGGTATGTTCATGCACAAAAGTATAAGATGTAGGCACGTACTCGTAGACTATCAAGTAACTATTAGGCAATGACCATGACTCTAGTACGAACTACAAAAACTGGTCTCTGTGTATGTGTGGGTCTTGATTGGAGTGACGCGTACATAAGTTGATGAGCAAAATTTTAAAATATTCGGTTGGAGTTTGTTTGTATGTTTTGGGAAATTGTTTGAGGCGATTCCAGGTAGCGTGGGAAAGAAAAGGAAGGAAAACCTGGAAGAAATCGCCATGCCATAAGGCCGCTACTTTATAATCATTTTTTTTCGTCTACTCGTATGTGTAAATAGTGTATATTTTAAATTGTGGTTATAGTGTAGATAGTGTTTATTTTAAATTGTTTATTTTAAATAAAGAGTTTTGTATGTCTGTCTAGAGAGTCCTAAGAACCATAGGCCTAGCTAGGTGGACTAGCCCACCGTAGGAACTTCTTTAGCGACCAGACAACTTGAAAGTCAATGTTCTCAATTTCAAAAATGCCTACAGCTAAATCCCATGGACTCGTAAATAAAAGAAAAAATACCTAAATGTATCCAACCCTGAAGAAAACATCTAACAACGCCAGTGAAAAAAATATATAGCCAAATTAAGAACTTAATTCTTTTTGACCGACGATACGAAGGAGGTACTCAATTCGACGCGTAATTTTTTTTTATGTAGGTATAACTTTTTACGTATACCTAGTTGTCTGATTTCGATAGTTATTTTCTTATTGAAAAGAATATACTTTGAAATTGGTCCCATTTAAATTTTATCGAAATATGATGAGCTAGTTTTGATAAATCAACAATAATGTGAAAAATGCTACTTTTAAAATTAATTTGTGAAATATTCGCGAATTCTGTACACGGATGAAGTCGGTCATGCCAATTTTGCAAAAAATATTTATTGGAAATCATTCGAGAGGAACATTTACTTATGATTTTGGAACGACTCTACAACTTGTGTACCGCGCTACATATCAACAATCTAGTGCGGGTTCTGTGAGTAATTACGTGCTATGATTCGAGAGCTGATGGTACTAATAAAAAAGATGTTTTTACCTTAACTTTACACACAAGCCACACCATGAGAATATTTAGATGAACACAAACTATCTAATATAATGATAATAATAATTATGATGCTTTGCTTTTGATAAATAATTATTCGTTTTATAATTTATTAAGTGAAAATTTATTCAATGAAATACGAGAACTAGGCATCTGCCCGAATCCAATTTCAACGAGTCTTTTTGTTTTATTTTTGAAAAAAAAAAATAGTGTGTAATCTTTCCGCGCGAAACATCAAGAAGTGAAACTTCTTATTGTGGAAATGAAAGGGGAAAATGAAAAGGGAAATGGAGGGGTAGAAATTGATTAACGTTTGACGCAACAGTGCTTTCATACCCCCTCCATGGTACGTTTAACGCAACCTTGTTGAAAGTCGCATTAGAAGTTGCACTATACAAAATACAACATCAGATTGGAACAATTTTGCTTTTACATTTAACCACATTAAAATTGGCATTATGGTTTGTCAATGCTATAAGTTGGTAGAGATGAATGCTACACTTTAGAAATATGGTGTGGGCGCCGGTAAGCAATCTATGATAAAGTATCTGGGACGGAAACCCGAAGATGCAAGTTCAAATCCTGTTACTGTCACATTTTTTAAATATTTATCACAAAAATAACCCTTTGCTGATTGATTAAATTTTCGTTATCATTATTTGGCACCTAAATTATGCACAGAATTTAAGTTCAGATGTTTCTTGAAGTATGTTGAGAAGCGTGTTAATCAGTATTATTATTTTATGCAAATCATCAAGACTTAAGTCGTCATATAATGTCAAATTTTACCAATAATTAAATTAAAGGGACCATTTTTTAGGCATGCTTGGTATAATTTGAGCGAAAATGAATCGGATTCAGCCTCCTAGCCTACATCTACCGATGTTCAACATACACTTGACAATGAAATTGGTTATACAACAACAAACCAAATAAAGTGTCGATTATAGTACATAAAATCTACTAGGAGCTCATATCTAGCTAGATACTAGACCAGCGGTTCTCAAACTTTTTTGGTGACGGAACCCTTTTGAAAAGCAAAATGTTCGACAGAGACCAAAAATTAACAAAAAAAAATGTTTGTACTCGTTTCTTCGGTAAAATGTCTCAAAAGAAGCCCCCATTAAGTGCAGCCCAGTAATATTGGCCAAATTCTTCAAATGTCATCTTGAAACCTTTCCGAGTCGCTGAAATTTGTTTTTGTTTTTTATTTTTTCTCAGTAATTCAGTATTCTCGTGGAACCCCTACAGAGGCTTTGCGGAACCCTAGGGGTCCGCGAAACACACTTTGAGAATGGCTGTACTAGACAATATCAAGCTTTTAGTTTAAATTAACTTTAGAAACTAACTTACAGGCCGAATCAAACTTCTTGGCGGCTGTGACGTCGGCTACAAGCTGCGCGAAACCCAATCTTGACTAAAGTTCACTAAACTTAATGGTGCGCCCTCATTCTCCACGAGGCGACACGAGCACCGCTTCTATTGGTGCCTCCCATTAAGAACCTAACAAAAAGGAGTCGACACTGCAAAGCGTACCCCTCTGCGAAAAGTACGTGACCGGCGGTCATGCTCTTTATATAAATATATCGGCCTGGTTGCGCTTGTGTTGCGTTAATTTTCAGCTAGTGTTAGTTAATTACATTTGTGTGCGTATAAACTTGCTTATATTTTAGTTTGTGTGCGTTACTTCACCCCCCACTGACTTGGCAAACTTCGGTGCTTAGGCGTGTCGACTCCTTTTGGTTAGGTACTTAATGGTGCCTCCACACACTCCGCGAGGCGACACGAGGGGACGCGAGCACTAGTGTGTGGATAGTGCGCTCGTGTCGCCTCGTCTCGCCTCGTCATTCCTCGCGTGGATGGCTATTGGCTAACGCCTCGTAGCAAGGGCCTCGCCTCGCCGCCTTCTGGAGTGTGTGGAGGCACCATATAGCCAACTTCACATCGCCGACTTGTATATGATATGAAGTTAGCTACAGCCGCGGTGCTCGTGTCGCCTCGTGCAGAGTGAGGCTGCACCATAAGAACTGCGCGAGGATAGGGTTTCGCGTAGGTTGTAGCTGACTCACAGCCGCCAAAAACTTTGATCAGCCTATACTTCGACTGCTTCGGTGGCTCAGTGGTTAGTGACCCTAACTTCTGTATCAAAGTGGCGTGGGTTCGGTCCCCACCCAGGGCAAATATTTATGTGATGAACATAAGTGTTTCCTTTGTGTCTGGGTGTTATTTAGTTACAATCTATATAAATATGTATTTAAAAATAAGTTTAAGTAGTATATCAGTCTCTGGCATATCACAAGCTTTGCTTAGTTTGGGGTCAGAGGATGTGTGTAAGATGTCCCAAAATATTTATTTATTTATTATACTTTAGAGTGGTTAGTCCGTGTTTTGTTTTTTGCTTTGGCGATTTTAATACACTTGTTAAAGACAAAACATGACTAAAGCATTTATACACTCAACGAAAAAATAGGGGTGTTATAAAGGTACGATAATGTACATAATAATAAAACTTTGAGATCCGTATGTATAAGTATAGGTTGGTATTTGAGTACTTATCTGTGTGTTTCTTCGATTCTTCAAGTTAGGCTAGAAAAGATTCCTATACTTTGAATAATTAAATTAATATATTGTGTAAAATATTATTCAAATTATGCGTTGTAAAAATTGATACTAAAAACAGATAAAATCGATAAAATGATTTTATGGTTCTTATAGGGAAACTCCATTGTCTATCTATAAAATTGGCGTCAAAACAAGCAATTTTATTGGAATCTCGTAGTTTTTGTGGTTTATTTTATGCTACTTTATGATTTAATTATGTGCAAAGATGATGTGTTTATGATTTAATTATGTTAAACCACCCTTCGTGGGTAGGCCTACGTCCTGCAGTGGACTATTAAAAAAGACTGATACAGTACAGTACAGTATGTGCAAAGATACATTTCAGGAAAGCTTAAGCGATTTAAAGCATTGTGAAATGTTGTGGTTAATACTTATACATACATACATTAAAAATATTTTTACTAGCAAAGTAACTCCAATAAAATCTTACAAAATTTACCAACACCCTCGTCCCGTTCAAAATTTAGGCATTTTACTTCGTAGAATCTTTGTCGTCTGACTGAGATACCTATACTTGTAACTTAAAAACAATTATGATCATTTAAAAGTATATTGTATAATGGTTTGCATGAAGACGGAGATGTGGGATGGAGCCATCAATATGTTTAAAACAGAAAAAAAAAACAGAATTTTTAGAAAACAAGTCGATGGATGGAGCAGTGTATGTATTTCCACTATATGTTTGACAAAAATCTCTATCCTTTGCAAGTTTTCTCAAACCACTAAGGAAAAAACCGGACAAGTGCGAGTCAGGCTCGCATGTCGAGGGTTCCATACAAACACATTGTTAAAATAATTAAATATCTGTTTTAGCATGTGCTCATGACGTTCTTTTATATGATACCTTACATGATACGTGATGAGTAAATCACTCACTTTGAATTTTGAGCCCATATTTTGTGAATTTTGAGGCCCTATTTTTTGTGATTTAAATAAAAATGTATAGTTTTCAGATTTCTTCCTATATGTGTACTTTGAGACAATGCTTCTCGCCAAATTTCATAGTTCCATATCAACGGAAAGTACACTGTAGGTTTTGATTTTTGTCAGTTTCGAAATATGCGGTTATTACGACATAAACGGCTGTAACTTTTTTAAACGATAACTGAGAAGTTTTTCTTTTACACAACTGCAAGAGACCATAGATACACCTATACAGTTTAAATTTCAACTCGATAGCTTTACACGTTCTTGAGATAAAGAGTCTTGACATACACACAGACGGACAGACGGACAACAAAGTGATCCTATAAGGGTTCCGTTTTTTCCGTTTGAAGTACGGAACCCTAAAAAAATGTGATATTCCTTGTTCTTTGGGTATTACTTTTGTATGATCAAGGCTAGCCTTGGTGTGCATTAATATGCATTATGCATACGTCTGGTTTTTAGACGGAAGGACAATGTTTCAGAAAAAAAGCACTGTGCATGTATAGAGTCGTCCCTATAAGCCCATACCATAATCATTACTATACAATCATCATCATCATCATTTCAGCCATAGGACGTCCACTGCTAGACATAGGCCTCCCCTAATGATTTCCAATAAGACCGGTTGATAGCGGTTTGCATCCAGCGCGATCCTGCGGTCTTAATAAGGTCATCCGTCCACCTTGTGGGTGGACGTCCTACGCTGCGCTTGCCGGTACGTGGTCTCCACTCGAGAACTTTTCGACCCCATCGGTCATCAATTCTCCGTGCTATGTGCCCTGCCCATTGCCACTTCAACTTGCCAATCCACTGGGCTATGTCGGTAACCTTGGTTCTCCTACGGATCTCCTCATGCCTGATTCGATCTCGCAGAGAAACTCCAAGCATAGCCCTCTCCATGGCTCGTTGGGCTACTTGGAGCTTACTAATAAGGCCCATAGTGAGAGACCACGTTTCTGTGCCATAAGTCATCACTGGCAACCCACACTGGTCGAAAACTTTCGACTTGAGGCACAGAGGTATGTCGGACGAGAAGACGTTACGCAATTTTCCAAACGCTGCCCAACCGAGTTGGATTCGGCGATTGGCCTCTTTCTTTACTATACAAGGTTATTTATAATTAATTAGCATCCTTTTAGGGGCTTATTCTGTACATAAAAACTAACAACTATTGTTCCGCGACTTTTGCCAAAGCTCGAAAAAAATAATTGTTGTTCCATAGAAAAATATCGTTCACCCGCGACAAAATTTATGGAATAGCCTTTAATATAGCTCAATGGGAATAGCTGATTCTTTTTTGAGTTTTGACAAAAGTCGCTGAACAAAAGTTGTTAGTTTTGATGTACAGAATAAGCCTAAAAAATGATGCTTATTGATTAGGAATAACCCTGTATAGCGACTAAGCGTTAGGTAAAGAAAAAAATCACTAAAATCGTTAGAGCTGTTTCTGGGGTTAAAGCCGTGGTGGCCAAGAGGTAGTGACACCCGCCTTACAATCGTGAGGTCGTGGGTTGGAATCCCCGGTCCCGTACCAATGAGTTCTTTGGAATTTATGTACGAAATTTCACACCACAAGCTCTTTGGCGAAGGAAAACATCGTGAGGCAACCTGCATACGTCCGTAGAAGAAATTCGATGGCGTAAGTGAATCTACCAACTAGGCCCGCGTGGTGGATATGGCCTAATCACCCTTCGTGGGTAGGCCTACGTCCTGCAGTGGACTACTAAAAAGGCTGGTATAGTACAGTACTGGGGTCTAAAATTTATTCACTGTTTCTAGTTCGAAGCTCTCTACAAATTTTAATACAGGTAAATAAATACAAAATTAAAAAAAAAAATAGTTTAAAAATTTAGCTGCAAAATAGGCAAATGTCTAAAATCCCGAATTCCTGTTAAAATCCCGCAAGCCACATGCTAGGTAAATATGTTGTGTGTGTGCAATCCGACACTTGTGAGACGGGTGCGTGTGGGGGTGTGTGTGTGCGTGAGCGCATTGCATTGTTGCACGCTGTTCCCACCCCCGCAGGTTTGCTGGACGACGAGATTTTGATACTTGTCGTTAGATTTTGAAAAAAATATAAAAATTATATAATACAAGATTATCATTTTTTTTTTGAGAAATTTGATAGCATGACCGACTTCACCCGTGTACAGAATTCGCGAATATTTCGCACTGATCGATGTTACATTTTTGACATCATTGTTGATTTATCGAAAATGGCTCACTCGATTTCGATAAAATTTAAATGGGACCAATTTCAAAGTATACTCTTTCCAATAAAAAAAGAATTATTGAAATCGGACTACTATGAAAAAAGTTATGCGTCGAATTGTATTCCTAATCCGGTGGTTCGTCGGTCAAAAATATGTTGTATTTATTGACCTTGAGGTTTGATTTTGAAACTAGTTATTACATTTTTTTATTAGTCTACACAATAAAACACATTTATTGTAGGTAGTTTATTTTTGAATAAAATGTGTTTACTGTACCTGTAAAAGGCTGGCCTTTCTAAACAGCCTGCTGTAGGGCGCTACACACAATGGGTGATTGGGCCATATCCACTTCGCATTTGGTATATTTGATCGAAGACCAGTGCGGGTTGGTGAATTCACATACGCCATCGAATGTCTTCTATAGACGTATCCAGGTTGCCACACGATGTTTTCCTTCACCGCAAAGCCAGTGGAATGAAATTTATTTGGTGTGTTTATTGTATAGGTGCATTAAATTACTGGGTGGCTAACTATAAAGATTTAAACAAAAAATAGTAAGCAGCTAATTATTACAAATAGCTTTTATGCTTGAATGGACTTAACAAATAAAATTAAAGGTGCAAAACAAGAATTGTAAATAAATTTGATTGAGCAAAATATAAATTAAATGTGTCTTGACAATTTAATAATACCCTAATCAAACGTTACTTTGTTAGGTGTAGGTACTTAATAATAGGTACTGAAAAGATCATAATCTTAAGGACATTAAATAACTTAAACTTTTTGAGAAATGTGATGAATGAAAAGAGACCAAATAATTATTTTTTGCAAAAAGTAGCATGACCGACTTCACCCGTGCACAGAATCATTACATAGTATAAAACAAAGTCGCTTTCCGCTGTCTGTCCCCATGTATGCTTCTATCTTTAAAACTAAGCATCGGATTTTAATGGAGTTTGTTTTAATAGATAGAATAATTTAAGAGAAATGGTTATATGTACATATAATACACCTGTGCGAAGCCGGGGCGCATCGCTAGAACGCAAATATTACGCACGGGTCGATGTAAGATATTTCACATTATTGTCCATTTATCAAAAATCAGCCAATTTCGATAAAATTTTAATGGGACCAATTCGAAGTATATTCTTTCCAATAAAAAAATAATTTTTGAAATCGGACTACTATGAAAAAAGTTATGCGTGGTTATACATAAAAAAAAATATATACGCGTCGAATATTATACCTCCTCCGGTGGTTCGTCGGTCAAAAATGTTTAGAGCTTAAGTCATACGGCCCTGGCCCTGTACCATACCTGAATATTAGTTTTATTTAGTTTGTAAAGTAATTTCAATAAAAATGAGGACTTTATTTAACCATCCGCGGCTAACGCGCACTAACTTTTACAATCCTACTGACATGAAGTGCCGTGGTAATATACATAAACCAGACACAGTTTTGATTTGACAGCATTTTAATTAGGTATGTTAAAACCTAAAACTATTGCAGTAATTACTAAATAATTAAATAGATGTTAAAATCTTGACAGCCGTGGTGGTCAAGAGGTAGTGACACCCGCCTTACAATCGTGAGGTCGTGGGTACAAATCCCGGTCCCGTACCAATGAATTCTTTGGAATTTATGTACGGAATTTAACACCGCTGGCTTTTCGGAAAAGGAAAACATCGTGAGGCAACCTGCATATGTCAGTAGAAGAAATTCGATGGCGTATGTGAATCCACCAACCTGCACTGGGCCAGCGTGGTGGATATGTCCCAATCACCCTTCGTGGGTAGGCCTACGACCCTACGTCCTGCAGTGGACTATTAAAAAGGCTGGTACAGTAAAATCTTGAAAAATTGAAAAACACTTGCTTCAAAGTATCAAAACTATTTCCTCCCACTCAGGGGTAACAAATCGTAGGCGAGCTAAGGGTGGGTCGCATCGCATAAAAGCAACCTTTTTTTTCTAAACTTCCACCAAAAGGTTTTTTCTACCTGCGAACCGAAATTTTACCTGCCAACGTGCCCGTGCGCAGATTCTAGCATTTTTGAATTTAGAACGAAAAAACTTTTTTTTACTCGTTACGGCGTCGTTGCAAAGGGGGTTCTATAGTTTTTGCTAGATTTTTTACAGGAATTTCACTTGCCACGAAAAAGTAAGGTGGTTTTTGTATGTTTACATTTTTTCAAATATTTTTACTGTTATTTGGTGTGAAATAGGACATTATTGTGTAAGTTAAACTCTGTTATAAAAAAATACACCAATTATCACTTTATAAATAAAAAAGTGCAAATAAATATGCATTAAACATTTACGTATGTCACTATAATATTTAATTCGATGCAAATTAATTAACGAAAATGTCTAAAAAAGGTAGCGCTTTACCTACTTTATATTTGAAAAATACATACCCAATAGAACCACTGAAGCATATTCTTATCTACCATGAAGGTAAGAATACATAATTAAGTACATACTAAACAAATTGCTTAATCAAAACTAGGGATGTAACGATACTGATACCGATACCGATATATCGGCCGATATAATCGGCAGGCCGATATATCGGCAACGCCGATACAACATGGCCGATATCAACAAGTTCGAAAAGCGCGCGAAACAAACGACGGACGCGTGCGACGTTGCCACTCTTATTTATTTTTTTAATGTTTTCCTCCGTAGCAGCTGTTTTCGGTGCACCTGGACGTGGTTCATCAAAAACCGACGTACGGCCACGTGCAAACTCGTTGAACCAATTCTTGACGGTGGCTATCGATGGAGAAGAGTCACCGTACACAGCATCCAAGCGCTCTTTGATTTCGATGCGCGTTTTCCCTTCCAAAAATAGGAATCTAATCACCGAACGATATTGCTCTTTTTCCATTTTTGTAAAACCGATCGATACGTTCGCTTCCATAAGTTGTCAAATTAAAACAAATGAAGGGATTGGAATGAAAATTTGAAAAAAGAATTAAAAAAGAATGTGCTACACTGTGGTAAAACTCTTTTGAAACTACAGCGCCCTCTGGCGATGAGGCTAGGTACTTATTGAATGCACCTCGTATGTACATAAAGCACTTAACTACTAAGCCATTCAATATCGGTATCTGTATCGATATCGCCGATTATTTTCGTTTAAAATCGGTATCGGTATCGTATCGGTAAAAATATGTATCGTTACATCCCTAATCAAAACTTTATCACTAATCATTTTAATGATCACCAAAACGTTTTTATACGATACAAAAAATAAACAATAATTCAACATCTTGTAACTGCACAGACTTATTGCAAAAAACGTTTAACTTTTATAATCTGTAGACGCGTTTTTATAAAACGTTGAGCATAACTGACCAAACACAATAAGAACGCGTGTGGTTTGCTCCATATTGACAGAACTATAGGCAATCTTTAATTAGACATAACAGTAATTACTATCACATGTTCTGTGCCAAAACATACCAAAAAAATAGTACAAGGAAGGGTGACTGACCAAGACCTCTTGCCCTTCACAATAATTGTTTTATAAGTATAGATAACCCAATCTAATTTGGCACCATTTGCGCACAAGCGTCGCGTCATTCCATACTAACCTCTCTTAACCTAACCTCCTTTGATATGTCTTTACTTCTTATCCTAAAACTAACCTTCCTCAACATTATTGACACAAAAACAAGAGAACCAACAAAAAGCCAGTTTAAAATTCGAACACGTGCCAAGAAAAAGTCGATTCTTGTATTTGCAAAAACATTTATTCATTGTGGTCTTTTTTGTGTACCCTTTTTGCCCCCGTTTTAGAGGGAAAAAAAGGAAATTTTTGACCGATCCTCCGAACCCGTTATAGGTTTTTGCCCTTTTAGGTGCTCTTTCGGTTTTTGTTGCTTCATTGCGTAACTCTCTGGGTCAGGGAGTAAGAGTTCGGTGTTTTTTATTTGTCACAGAATTAGAAATCTTTTGGGGCAAGGTCAGCAAAGGGTTAAGGCATGCAACTTCTGCTATGGTAATTTCTGTATTTGCTATAAATAAATACTTAGACCTAAAATGGTTATACAGAAATACTTGCTACTTAAGAACCGCATCACCGTATGTAGGTATATAGGTATTACATTTTGCGATAAATGATTGAGTATTTGGTACCTATTGATAGAAAAAATTGCAGAGATTTCCGAAACCCTCCCAGAAGGCAGTGACCTCCCGTAGCCCACATGGAAGTCTCTGAACCAACAGCGGACACAAGTGGGCCGCTGCAGGACCAACCTAGCCAAGTGGGGATATTCTGACACAGCAGCAGTGCAGTGCGACTGCGGAGCGCCAGCGCAAACCATGCAGCACTTTCTTTCGTGCCCCCAAAGCCCAAATGTGTGCACTATGCTAGACCTTCACGAGGCCACCCCCCGAGGGAAGAACTTAGCCAAATACTGGGAAAAAAATAATTTAAAAACTGAGAATCATCGACACGACGAAGAAGAATTAATAGAAACATAGATTTCCTCGAATCCTAAGTAAATAAGTATCTTCTAGTTAAGTCTGCCAGCCTAAGACCAAATATCCGCATATGAGCAGGTAGGATGAAGTCAAACTCTATAAAATATCTAACTTCCTATCCTATATAAATGATTAAAAAAAAACTAATAAATTAAATTACATAAATAAATCACCCTATCCTATGTAGTACTCGTATTTATGAAAAATATTTTTTTTACTGTTCATACCGTTAACAAATACAGACAGTAGGTACCTACATAGGTACTAGAATATTCTTATAAATAAAATAAAATCTTATTTTATTTTCAACACTTACGTATTTTGTCCAAATAATTAATGATTGTTATGACTACCTCTTTTTACTTAATTATTGTTTATCAACTTTATTAGAGTAGATATTGGACTTAAACTGCTGTTTTTTTTGAACTACCTATTTTTTGCCGTCCGTATTCAGTGAAGATAATAAGTAATCGTCCAAACCCCTAACTTCAATTAGGTAGATACGTTTGTTTATTTCGATGACAAACAATATTTTCATGCAAAATTACGGCCAAGAAACGTACTTGATTAAAATCATCATCAATAACATCTTCGTATTAGTTTTTGGGGGTTAGTGCACAAAACATTTTTAAAACTTATCGTTTACTTATGTGGGCCTGTAAGTACTACGAGCCTTTATAAAAGGTCGAAACATTCTTGATGGAAGATCCAAACTTAGATGATATATACATACTTGTACTTGTATATCATCTAAATAATTTTAATAAATATATAGAATCTCGCTCTTTCGGTTGTTAAAAAAATGAGGTAAATTACTTTGAGAAATTATTCCATCCATCCATCCATCAGCCAAAGGACGTCCACTGCTGGACATAGGCCTCCCCTATGGATCTCCAATAAGTCCGGTTGATAGCGGCTTGCATTCAGCGCGATCCTGCGGTCTTAATGAGGTCATCTGTCCACCTTGTGG
This sequence comes from Hypomecis punctinalis, assembly GCA_949316475.1. Taxonomy (NCBI): domain Eukaryota; kingdom Metazoa; phylum Arthropoda; class Insecta; order Lepidoptera; family Geometridae; genus Hypomecis; species Hypomecis punctinalis. Next base: position 13,215,147 of record OX438819.1, on the reverse strand, counting down.
GTGGACGTCCTACGCTTGCCGGTACGTGGTCTCCACTCGAGAACTTTTCGACTCCACCGGTCATCAGTCCTCCGTGCTATGTGCCCTGCCCATTGCCATTTCAACTTGCTAATCCGTTGGGCTATGTCGGTAACTTTGGTTCTTCTACGGATCTCCTCATTCCTGATTCGATCCCGCAGAGACACTCCTAATGAAATTCTCCTAAAGCATTGTCTCAGAGTACACATATAGGAATAGAGAGAAATTATTACTACGTAGTAATATAGCTCAATGATAATGTAAGTCACTCCAGCAAAAAAAATCTCATTTGTGCTTAGAATTTCTGGTACAGATCCAAGAAGAACAAAAACGAACGGTAGATACAATATCATAGCTATATTGCAAGTATATTTTTTACATTAAATCGTACTACCAAAATTAAAGACGCTTCATCTGATAATTAAATTACTCAAGATAAGAAACAACAATCAGTAAGTCTTATACAAACACGGAATACTTTTCTGAATTCCTTTGTCTATTGTTAATTACTGACCTTGAATTATATTACAATATTACCAACATAATACATTAAGTTAATATCATTCGACTATAATTTGGCAGCACCTAGCTTAATTCGTCTATATCTAATTATGAAAATTATACACCAGCGTTCACTTACGTGGTCACTTCCTTGTGTGAATACTCACTTAGCAAGTGTAATTGTTTTTTTATTCGTTCCTGGCCGTTAATTAATTCTATATTTGAATTTGAATTTGACAGATGGTCTGCACAAGATGGCGGGTTGCGTAGCAACGGATGCGTGGGCGCAACAGGTGTTACGGATTTTTTGAGGATAAAATCTAGGGGAGGCGATACGGTTTTTGATCGGTGGGAAGATTTTTGAAGGTTTTTTGCTGCGTTTTTTTTAGAGGGCAATTACGAGCTTTATAGTGCGTTTGTTTGAGAAATAATGTAAGTAAGTAAGACAGTAGCGAATATTTTGTAAGTAAACTAAATAAATATTTTAGTGTCAGAGAAGAGAGAGTTGCGATGGCATAAAAATGTAAAGTACACATACACCTAATTACTATGTTCAGAAAATAACCTCAAATTTTGGAGTGGCTTGATAATTATACATTCGATACATACAGGGTTATCTGTTTACTCAGTACTAAGCCGAAATGGGATGACTCGGACCACCATTATGAACAACTTTTAGTATGAGATCAACCCGGAATTCGAGAAAAAATAATATAAAAATAGTTGAAAAAAAATCTAATGAATACGCTTAGGAGTCATAATTTTTTTCAAATGCATTGTCATCGGTCTTTGATAGATGTGCAAAGTTTAAAGAAAATCTGATCGCTCAAAGTAGGTCACAATCGAGTTCAAAGGGGTTGGTTACAAGCAAGCAAGCAAACATACAGGTGAAACTAATAAAAGCGTGTTAAAAACTGCTATTCCATACACAATTGCGATTCGGAATTGACATAATGTACGAAACAGCTGATTTTTAGGGTTCCGTACCTCAAAAGGAAAAAACAGGAACCCTTACAAAATTTGTTGTCCTTTTTTTGTCCGTCTGTCCGTATGTCAAGACTCTTTATCTCGGGAACGCGTTAAGAAATCGAGTTGTAATTTAAACTGTATAGGTACCTATATCTATGGTCTCTTGCAGTTGTGTAAAAGAAAAACTTCTCAGTTATCGTATAAAACAGTTAGAGCCGTTTATGTCGTAAAAAACGCATATTTCAACACTTACAAAAATCAAAACCTACAGGGTACTTCCCGTTGACATAAAACTATGAAATTTGGCGAGAAGCATTGTCTCAGAGTACACATATAGGAATAAATCTGAAAACTGTAAATTTTTATTTAAATCATAAAAGTTTCACAAAATATGGGTTCAAAATTCAAAGTGAGTAAATCGTATCATGTAAGGAGTCATATAAAAGAGGTTCATTAGCACATGCTAAAACAGGTTTTTAATTATTTTAACAATGTGTCATTTTCGATGGACGACGAGAAAAGTGAAAAAAAATAAAATAAAAAAAACTTTTTTGCCGATGATTATACTTAGTAGATATACTTAAAGAGATTTTAACAACTTACTTCGCAATTTTGTGAAATTTTCTGGATTTGTACGGAACCCTCGGTAAGCGAGCCTGACTCGCACTTGTCCGTTTTTTTTTTAAATTTTGGGCCTCACTGAAAAAGTTGTTTATATTGGTGGTCTGACTAAATCACCCCGTTTCGGCCTATTGGTACCTGCACCTAAAATGTATAACACACCCCTTTTTACGACGGTAGCTACAAAATGCAAACTGCCAAACATGCAACTGAGCAATTTAAATCGATAAATTATATCTTAGTAATGCACCCGTTCAATTATTTTTGCCTATGATCGATTAGTTCGATTAAGACGTAGGTAAAATAAATCAGAATTCTTTAAATATCAACTTGTTTTGTTTGTAATTTACTTTGACAGTGATTAATGGCATTTCTTTTAATTTGGTAACATATAATTATTTTCAAACTTTCGAGATTTGAGCATATTATACTACTATAATAATACGGGACTTATCGCGCAATAAAACAAATAACATAATTATTCTCATGTTAATTAAATACCTCTTTTTCTTTTTCACCTGACGTTTCGACCAATTGCATTGGTCGTGGTCACTGGCAGTGACGTCGTCAGTCTGCCCGTGACCACAACCAATGCAATTTGGTCGAGACGTCGGGAGAAAAAGAAAAAGAGGTATTTAATTAATATATCTATTTAATTAATATATCTCATGTTTTATTACGCGATTAGTCCCGTATTAATATAGTAGTATAACATATTATTAACTTTTTCAAGATATTTCACTATAGCTTATGACTTTGTATATACAATGCTTATAAATAAGCGCAAAAATTGGTTAATTTATATCTGATTTTTGTCGCCCATTTGCTGCAAAAAATTGGAATTTAACACTGATTTAAAAAAGTTTAATTTATTTCTGTTTGTGCGGCCGCCGTATTTTTTTTTACAATGTCATTGTTATACGATCGGATTACCGTATGTACCTCTAATGCACATTTTCCGAGGTTAATCCTATAGAAATTAAAATACTCGCCATAACAAAAAAAAATGCGAAATCGATGCTCGCCATTATATAGATAGTAAATAAATAAATACCATTTATTTCGATCACACAGACCATAGCAGAAAGTTGAAGATTACAATCGTTAAATTAAAATATCAAATTACACTAATTTCGCTTTTTGGTTATTAGTCAGTGCATGAATCATAGAACAATGATTCATGCACCGACGGTCAAAGCGGTTTGCGAACACATTCAGGATGATGTTGCTGGCCCGGACCCTGCGCACCAAGGATGTGCACCGCTTCCACATCGTTGTTTAGAAACAGTCGACGCGCGACTCGGCGAACATCCCTGACGCTCTGCAGTGCCGCGGCAGCCCCATCAGCATCCTGAACGCATTATTATATTGAACACGAAGGGCACTGTACTGCTTCTGCGTATACGCCACCCACAGGCTGCTTGTGTAGAAGGACGTACAAAACGCTTTGAACAGAGTAATTTTGACGCCCCTTGAACAACGCACAAACCTGCGGGCTATCATATTAGCCCTCACAGACAACGCCCTCCGCTCCCTCTCTAAATCTGTAAAAGAGTTAAGAAATTATTTATTTGTTTATAGGCGAGCAGTGTATACTGATGTGCCTATATCAAGCAGGGTCGAATTAAATTAGTATTTATCTGTCAAGGAAATGTTTTCCTTCTTTTTTTGTTGTCCAGTCTATTCTTAAATGTGTTTATAGTTCTTGCTGAGATCACATCCTCAATCAACCTATTCCAGTTGTAGACAACTCTATTGCAGAGGATGTGGTGTGCAGTATTCGTTTGTAATTGTGTAGGCTGCAAGATAAATTTATGGTCTCTGCTATCGAGCATAGTTTACCTTAAAGGTGTACATGTTGGGACTATCCGGAAGACCCGGAGATTATAGAATCCATTTAGTATTTTGATTTTGGTTGCAATCAGGTCTCCACGCAATCGTCGTTCTTCGAAGGTCGTGAGACGAAGAGCTTTTAACCTTTCTTCATAGGTTTACCATAAAGATTAACCTAAATAAACTTTATTCATGAAAAATTATTGCTAAAAAAAATTGCAACTATTAAACGGACTACAAAATGAGTATTTCAGGAAAATCTTTATTTTAAACAATCGGTGTATACTGGGGACTACACTAGATTAGCCTGTGTCGTGAGCTCCTGGTTCTATCATAGTGTGTAAACTGATTAACCAGTCAGCTACTTATTATTCAGCTATGTCAGCTTAAAGTGGATTTTGTTCATGTAGGATTGCTAAGATGATGATGATGTAATGCAACCCAATACAGACCCACAGCCCTTGGAAAAGCTCTGAAAGGGCCTTTGAAACAATAAAGGAGTCTATTCACCAGATTCCAAACACGCAACAGATTTCAAAGTCGAGCCAAATCTATCGGAACGCAAACATGTGCAGGACACTTGTCTAGTCGGCTGCTGTCACTTATATTTCATTTATCGATGTATGATGAGCTTAATGTGGATAATCCTCGTCATATATTCTGTTTTTATTAACCGAATATCAGATTGGCACTACAGGGTTGTCCAGAACTGGTGTACAAAATTACAATTTGGAATCGACAAAATGTATGAAACAACTGAGTTTTTTCTCGAATTTTAAGTTGTCCCTGTAGAAAAAAAGGTGGTGTTTGTAATGATGGTATCCATCACCCCCTTTCAGATTAGTGTAGGGTAAGCAGATAACCCTGTATAACCTCCGGAGATCCACGGTTTTTATCATCAATTATATTAGATTAAGATACTTATAAGTTTGAGCTAAGGGTTTGATCCGTAAATATAAAAATTATAAAGTTTTTTTCATGAGCCGCGCGATAACCTGGATTCAACCTGGATTCGAAAAAAAATCAGACGTTCTTTTAGACAAAACGTATGAAACAGGTGTTTTTTTCTCAAATACCAGGTTTTCCCCCAAAGTATATATTGTTCATAATATTTGGTCATTGTAATAATGGTAATTAATTATGGACAAAAATCATAGCATGAATATTTCCTTTTTAGCTTAGTAGGTATATTCTATGCAAATAAATCTGTCTAGGGGAGGCCTATGTTCAACAGTGGGCATCCTAAGCCTGAAACGAGGTCGATACTGATGCACTGAAAATAGAGAGTCAATTTTATCAGATCGATAGGGCAGGTGACCAACAATGTGATTTTTTGTCATCTTTCTCTAAATTTTTATGTTGACTAAGGTTTTGTTTAAACGTCTTAACGATGACTAATATGACCTAGTAATAAAAAAACCCAATCCAAAACTTATAAGTACTCAGTTGTTCTTTATCTCTGTACCTAACTGCGTGTTCTGATTCTCCAAGGATATTTATTAATACAATTTGGATAAAAGACGCATTTAATCGACAGTCAACAGTTTCGATGTGAGTATAGGTCAAGATATATTATTTAATTCCCAAAAAAATGTACAATGACCTATTTTGTTAATGATTTGTCGGGCCTTGCAGTTTTTTGTTAATTTACTTTTCTGTCTGTTTGCGTATTAGGCCAGTAAACTCTTGCATTGACTTAAATGTACTCTATTATCTCATTTTTTCAATGCATAGATTAACATAGGTATTTTTTTACTATCCATAATGAATATTTTTTACTAAGAGGTCAATTCCAAAATCGTGAAAATAATCTGCTGTTCCATTTATATAAGGTTTTTAAATGGGACACCATTTTTTTAAAACATAGTATTACGGCTCCTATATAAGCCGTGGTGGTCGAGAGGTAGTGACACCCACCTTACAATCGTGAGGTCGTGGGTTCGAACCCAGTCCCGTACCAATGATTTCCTTGGAATTTATGTACGGAATTTCACACCACTGGCTTTTCGGTGAAGGAAAACATCGTGAGGCAACCTGCATACGTCCGAAGAAGAAATTCGATGGTGTATGTGAATCCACCAACCCGCACTGGGCTAGCGTGGTGGATATGGCCCAATCACCCTTCGTGGGTAGGCCTACGTCCTGCAGTGGACTAATAAAAAGGCTGGTACAGTACAGTACTCAGAGGCCAATCCCAAAATCGTGAAAAATATCTGCTGTTCCATAATTATACAGTTTTTAAATAATATATCGATATATTTAATACCATTTTTATACATATATTACGGCAAAGGTGAATATATATAGGTACTAGTTTTTACCCGCGGCTTCGCCCGCATACGCAATATATCATTATAATTTATAGCCTATGTGTTATTCTGATATATAAGCTATATTATTGCAAAGTTTCATCTCAATCCGTTCAGTAGTTTTTGCGTGAAAGAGTAACAAACATCCATACATCCATCCATCCATCCATCCATCCATCCATCCATCCTCACAAACTTTCGCGTTTATAATATTAGTAGGAAGTAGGATACAGTTTTAAATGGAATACCATTTTTATACATATATTACGGCAAAGGTGAATATATATAGGTACTAGTTTTTACCCGCGGCTTCGCCCGCATACGCAATATATCATTATAATTTATAGCCTATGTGTTATTCTGATATATAAGCTATATTATTGCAAAGTTTCATCGCAATCCCTTCAGTAGTTTTTGCGTGAAAGAGTAATAAACATCCATACATCCATCCATCCATCCATCCATCCATCCATCCTCACAAACTTTCGCGTTTATAATATTAGTAGGATTTACTAAGTCTATATACTTTATCCTGGGTTACAACTTCGCTTTCCATCAGGAGAGTTAGTGGCCAAATGCGGGTTGAATTTGGTCAATGTTGTCAAATCAAAGTTGTAAGAAGATACCTATTCACTCTTGCCATAATATCAAGATTGGTTTTTGGGGTTGATCATTCAGTAAAAGTTGTTTACAATTTGACAGATATATCATCATCATCATGATTAAGAGCTGTAGGACGTCCACTGCTGGATATAGGCCTCCCCTATGGATTTCCAATAAACCCGATTGGAAGCGGCCTGCATCCAGCGCGTTTCTGCGGTCCTATTGATATCGTTGGTCCATCTGGTCGATGGACGTCCTACGCTGCGCTTTTAATCAATTAACATCCTTTTAGGCTTATTCTGTACATCAAAACTACCAAATTTTTTTCAGCAACTTTTGTCAAAACTTATAAAAAAGTTGTTCTTAGAAAAATATCGTTCACCCGCAACTAAATGTATGAAACAGCTGATTTTTTCAGATATGTCAAAAGTCCTAGAACAAAAGTTGTTAGTTTTGATGTACAGGATAAGCCTCTAAAAGGATGCTAATTGATTAGGAATAACCCTGTATATGTAGCGTATGCATTTGGAATAACCTTGTATTTTCCTTGCCTTTCCCTCACTTTTAGTATGTAAGTACTAAGAAGTTGTGACAGATTTTGTTTGTGGTAAGTCTGCGTGCTTCATCTTCGACCACAACGTCGCTTACCATCAGGCAAGTTGGTGGTCAAGCGCAGATTTATTCAAGAAATAAAATTACTTTTTGTCTCTATTCAAATTCCATTTCTATATTTTTTGTTTCAATTAAAACAACGACCTATTTTGATAATGATTTGTCGGGCCTTGTGTTTTTTGTTTCTGTGTTTTTGTCCAGTTAGCTCGTCCAATAATTGGTCTTCCTAGACCTTCAGGCTGTTGCGGATCAGTGGACAGGTAGGTGAAGGCGCCAGATTTCTTTTCCTGTCAACATGATCGCTGTGATCAGTGGACACCAGTGGTGCTCAAATTTTGGTGTGGAGTGGTGTTTTTTCCTCGGCTGTGATTTTTGAGGATCGAGATCTAAATAGGTACTCTTAAATTTTTAGTTGAAAACTGTGATGACTTTTTCTTCTTTTTCTTTTAATTGGTGCCACCAAAGTTTTCACGCTCAATTCGAATACAACCGGCTGAATTACTATAAACTATAGACGAACTAATATGGCGCTCTCTCCCTTGCACAATCGTATGAAAGTGATAAGGACGCAGCTCTGACTTAAATGGCTAGGATTGGTCAATGGGCATGGCTAATTATTGAAAATGTTAGGCTGCGTTTACATCGCCGATCTAAATCGCTTCCTAATTCTATCATCTAAAAATAATAGGGTTTTTTTTTTACAAATGTCTACTTTACAAAATCTGTAACAAATATTTAGTTGTTGTGTACAAATCGAATATGCTAGGATATGAATAAATTAAACAAAAAATATTTTCTTAACCGTTTATTCACTTTCTGAATCACTCGAGTAATCCTCCAAGTTTATAACGAATCGTTCTTGCATTGTTTCCATATTTCTTTTACCTGTTGAAAAATACAAATTAACTTATTGTAGATTATTTTAATTAATAATTATTTTCAAGAAAGACCTCCAAACTATAAATAATATTTATGTAACAGTCGGTCAATTTCGTTAATAATATCAAGTGAAAATTTCGGTGCTTCACAAACGGGCAATTTGTAAGAAGCCGACAATAGATAACAACGATGAGTCACTTTACACTTGCGTGAAGATAAGAAATTCCAAGTATGAAGTGATTAGTAAGTAAGTAGGTAAGACTTATAACAAAAATAATAAAAATTAATGATAAAGCTCACCAGATGGATTCTTCAAGCCAGTAGTAAGACCGTTTAAAAAAGCACTTTGAATTGCCGTATCTATCCACACATTGTTTGTAGTGTGACCTGCGTTCACCCATGTTTCGTCCAAATAATAAATTATGTTTCCTGACAATCTTGCATCACGTATCGCGCGTAAATAGTTTCTTCTCCAAAAAAAATATGTCATCTCTTCCAGACAGCATACTATTTCGGCTTCTTTTGGAAAATTTGAAACCAATACTTCTCAACAATTTATGTAATGAAGATCGCTTGAATGTTCCTAAAGTTCCATCAGTATTCACTGCTTTACATATTTTATCCAAAGTAGGAATTTCATTTCTTCTAAAAAAATCGTGGACTGCATTCCGCAGTGCACTTTTTGTAAAGTTGTCGATCTTTTCTATGACTGTCGGTCGAGGCTTTTCCTTTCTAGGAGACCGCAGAACACCTATGGTGTTCTTTTCTTTCACGATTTTGTACACTGATACCCAATGAACCCCCATGCTTGATGCAACAGTTTTTAAAATATCGTTATTTGATGCGTTGGGTGTAGCTTCAAGAAAAGTATTATACATGTTAAAAATCATCGTTTTTTCAGTAGATGAAAAAGGGCGTCGCTGCCTTTTAACAACAGCTGGACAGTCTTGTGTAGAGGCCATTATATGAATTAATCAGTCCAATAACACGCCAAGCCAACAAGTATGCAAGAATCAGTCTAAAAAACACGCCAAGTCAACAATTAAGTAGGAATCAGTTCAGTAAACAAGCCGGGTCAACGTAAAGCCGAACACACTGAATTAAGCACCGAACAATACGTCCGCACTGCTCAAGAGACAGAATCGGACTGATATTTGGTCGCAACGTGTACGCGCCCTAAGTTCCTTATCTCCAACCAATGACGTTTAGCGCTTGATTTCTCCATTAGTTCGTTTCGTTGGACGGAGTATAAATGAAATCACCATTTCATTATTCAACCGGTGGTATGTTGTATCATTATTTACCCACTCTTTACTTTACCATATGTACCTATATTGTGGCAGAAGATTTTTGAAAACTCTAGATTACCCATTGTATGGTAGGTATATACCTTCAATTATTTTTTATTTCTATTTTTGACATCTTAATTTTGATAATAACTTTTTTTATAATGTAGTTTTAATTGTAATCTAATTGTCCTGAATTTTTAATTTATTGTAATTCTGTGCCTAATTTAAATAAGTGAGCATTACTGTACCTATTTGAAATAAATGAACTGAACTAAAATAATTTAATTCAGCGGTTGTGATCTTGTTATGAGTGATTGTGAAAATATTTGTTTTTAATTATTAATATTTCTTCAAATCTTGCTATGAGCTCTTCCATTTCCAGTGATATTCTAACGTAATAACGTAAACTATAGACACATTTTTTATTTAGAATTTTTTATTTAGAAAAAAATACATTAGAGTTTTAATGTAATTTTTTTCTAACAGTATTTTCACGGAGCATTCATTGACCGTTCTATGATTTTTTACCACGATGCCCTAACTAAAACATTGAGAATCACTGATTCAGACTACCTCTGAAATAGCTGAGTTTCCGTCATTAAAAAACGAATTTTAGCAATAGTAAAAAATTCAGATCAGTTTTTTGGCGATTGCTATCACAGTTAGGTTCATTAGTTTACTCGTTTTGGCGACAAAACGTGACGATCATGTTATTTTTAAGTGATTTTGGACGGTAACAGATATCTTACCTATTCTAATTTTATTTGTTTTCCGGCGACCAATGAGGAAAGAGACTTTTGTTTATAACTGATTAAGTACCCGGTAACGCCGCCCACTTATCTTTGGGTACCGTTGAGGTGACTTTTGACTTTCAGATAGGATGTTTATTGTTCACAAATATACCTACTTAAATGTACTGGCACCATGAACGTAAACTGGAGTCGAAAAAAGGGGCGTATTTTTATGAATATTTTTCTTAGAAAAAGTAATGATAAAGTTATCAATGACCTATAGTAAATCAATCTTGAATTTACGATTTATCGTCCATTTTCGCGAAAAAATGCTAAATACATCTTATATCTAATTCTATAGTCTATACATATTACTTTGCTAGGTACACAAAATTTCGGAGTCCTTGTACTGTGTAGAGATATTTTGTAACAATAAAAACGTGTTTAATTGAATAAGTATACTTTATTACTTATGCTCATCGCAAGATCTCATCTTATAACTCTTAAAGGTACCCTATCCCTCCTTTCTATGCACCTAGTATGTTAACTCTAAATTTCTGATTATATGTAAAAAAATATGAAAATTGACCATATTGGTGCCTAACTGCCTATCTAAGGTGAATAACTAATATGCTGAATTATTCTGGAAAAATCAATATAATTTATTTAAATTTTAACCATATCCTCTAGTTGACAACGTAGAACATAGTCGGCAGTAACTGTACTCCGCAGCATGTTGACGTATGCATCTGTTTAAAAATATACGATTTACTTATAAGTTTTAAAGGTCGCACTTTTGGGAATTGAACTTGAACTTAATGCTTTAACTTTAAACAACCAAGCCACATAATGTTCCATATGATTTAAATTATCTTTAACGTTGGTAATAAGCAAATTTTAAGTACCTACATATTTTTGACGTCCTTTTGAAGACCTTTATTCAATTTTTCAAAAAAAGACTACAGATTTCAATACAATGTGTAATCAGACAACGTGTTTACGAAAGGTAATATAAAACTACTGTTTTTCTAAAGCACCACTTAGACGACCGTGATTCTCTCCACGACTTGGGCGATGGTGTAATTAACATTTATTAGAAATTAATGAAGATTTCGAATGATTTTAAACATAGTCATCAGTCCTTTGACATTTAGCTAAAGACTCCTGCACCTACGGAGTCGCGATTGAAAGTACCCATTACTAATAATATTTATTTCAAAGTCTGGGTCTTGAAAAACATTTATTTATTAAATATCAGCAAAGAATATTTACAGATAAAATGTTAAAATTATGATTATCTCCTTAACTACTATCCTAGAACAAATAAGAACAAAAATGAATGTATTTACAACTTTCATAAATAATTACTACGTAGTAATATAGATAGATAGATAAACTCTTTATTGCACACCAAGAAATAGACACGAAGAAGAAACAAATAAACATAAACAGTGTAACAATGGGCGGCCTTATCGCTGATAGCGATCTCTGCCAGGCAACCTTAGGATGGAGAGGACAGATATACACGCTATGGGTCCTCCGTGGTGGTCTCGTGGTAGTGAGACCCGCCTTACAATCGTGAGGTCGTAGGTTCAAATCCCGGTCCCGTACCAATGAGTTTCTTTGGAATTAATGTACGGAATTTAACACCACTGTCTTTTCTGTGAAGGATAACATGGTGAGGCAACCTGCATATGTCAGTAGAAGGAATTCAACGGCGTATATGAATACACCAACATGCACTGAGCCAGCATGGTGGATATGTCCCAAACACCCTTCGTGGGTAGGCCTACGACCTGCAGTGGACTATTAAAAAGGCTGGTACAGCAGCAGCAACATAGGTCCTCTGCTAGTGGGTAGTGGGCACAATTCTCAAAATTCGAATTGTTGGACCAATTATGAAATTAAATAGCATAAAATAAATAAATTATACATAGCAAATGATTTGGAAGCTTTCAATATGGAATATTAGATATATTTTTTGGACGTAGCACCAGACTTTAAACCGCCAACTCACGACAATCCTTTCCATTTATCACTCCGACTAAATCCAAAAACACCACGTAATCGATTAAAATACCATTAAATACATATATTTTGAATGCTAATTTTATCATTAAATCATTTTACAAGTAATGTATTGCCTTTCTGTTATAATAAACATAATAATCTTATAACCTTGGGCTTTTTGCTATCTTTGAACACATTCGAAATTACATATTGGACACGTTAATTTAAGCTTTGGTGTTATAATGAATAGATTCATTGAGAGCTATTAGACGAGTCTGTGTAGATATATTCTAGATGTTAATATAAGTTCACATAAATAATTACGTTATGTTGAATCTACAAGGTACTTGTTTGCAACGTCCAGAAAGTTTCAGAAGTGTATATTTCATGATTATCACTATAAATAATTTTTACTTTTGTATCGAGAGCCAAAAATCATCTGCGGCATACGTTTTATCGAAAATGAATGAACGTTTTTTAAGAGATAGAAAAATTTTACGCAATTTCAAAGTTGGTTTCATAGTAAAAGTTGTTTATGAGCATCTATATTCTCACCTATAGGTACAGTTGTACCTATGTACAGTTTTACAAGTCAGACTGTACCCACTGTAGCGTTATACATCTGCAGCATGTATTTACCTACCATACCTACATGGCAAATATGTGCTTTTTGACCGACGACCCACCGGAGGAGGTATAAAATTCGACGCGCATATATATTTATATATATTTTATGTATAACCACGCATAACTTTTTTCATAGTCATCCGATTTCAATAATTCTTTTTTTATTGGAAAGAGTATACTTCGAAATTGGCTTCATTTAAATTTTATCGAAATCGGCTGAGCCATTTTTGATATATCAACAATAATGTGAAAAATGCTACATCGATCCGTGCGAAATATTCGCAAATTCTGTACACGGGTGAAGTCGGTCATGCCAATTTTTGCAAAAAATAATCTTGTCCGATTTAGTGGTGTCTAAAGCGTGGTATTAAACGCTTTCACTGTAGAACATGGGTCTCTATTAATACATTATCACTATCGCTTGAAAACACAGATCAGGAAAACAAGGTTTCTTGTTGAAACAAGGGAAAAAAAGAAACATTGTTTCTCTGATTTGTTTTAAATTTACCAAATATGGATTGGTCAAAATTATGAAAATTACCTATACCTATTTAAAAAACCGGACAAGTGCGAGTCAGGGTCGCACATCGAGGGTTCCGTACAAACACGTTGTTGAAATCATTAAAAACTTGTTTTAGCATGTGCTAATGAAGTTCTTTTATATGATACCTTACATGATACCATTTACTCACTTTGAATTTTGAACACATCTTTTGTGAATTTTGGGGCCCTATTTTTTTGTGACTTAAAAAAAATGTACAGTTTTCAGATTTATTCCTATATGTGTACTCTGAGACAATGCTTTTCGCCAAATTTCATAGTTCTATGTCAACGGGAACTACCCTGTAGGTTTTGAGATAAAGTGAATGCCACCAAAAGTATTTCACTAGTGTTTTTTTGCATGGAACAGTATATTTCGCGATTTTGAGATTGGCCCTATAATAAACGTTTTTTTATAAAGACAAAGACAACTTACTAAAATGAACTGTTCAACATTTGGGGTACAATTTGGATACTACGAGTATATTGCAGGGCGTTGAAATCGCGAAGAAATCATATATTTTTTTATTAATCCTAGTTCCCTAGCAACGAGTCTTAATAAAAAACCTTAGGCATAATTAAGTGTAAGCTTACATAACGCGTATTTTATTATGATGATGTCATGTATCGAATCTTAGTTGCGATGCTTATAATTTAAATGCTGCGAGGTTTGGCGTATGGAAGTGTTTAGTACCTACAAGATTTTGCTATGTTTTTGTTACACCGAAGTGTAAAAAAGGGCAAAGAGAGAGCATAACGTAGAGTTAGATAAATATCTATAATATTGTTCTGTTTATTCTTATATGGTGAGGGAGTGAGATAAGCTTTATTATGACGTCCTCCTTGGGGTGTTTTGTTCGATTCCCTCTTCAAAACGTCTACCTACCCGAGCCAGCCCAGCTCCTTTAGAATAACCGAGCGTGGCACAACTGCTCCAGTGGCTTTGGTTGTGTCAACTTGTGTCTGAAATTGCAGTGTATCAACACTTAACGTGTCCAGTATATAATTTTAAATGTATGCCAACCAAACAGCCTTTGATAGTCCACAACATAGGACTGCAGACTCGAGTGGGCCACTGTAGGGACCTTGTGAAATGAAATACTCAGAAAACTCTTAGTGCCAGCGTGGAGCCATGGTGCCACCTTTGCGGAGTGGCAAAGGCAAAAGTATGCATGTTCGTATAGGCTGGGTGGCTAGGCTAGCCTTGATGTCAGAGTTTTTAAGCCGCCTGAAGGCCTCTGACATGGCTAAACAGTTAAAATATATATATATATTATATATATATATATATATTATATATATATATATTTTTTTTTTTTTTTATATATTTTTGGGACATCTTACACACGGCCTCTGACCCCAAACTAAGCAAAGCTTGTGATATGGCTGCCAGAGACTGATATACTACATATACTTATTTTTAAATACATACTTATATAGATAGTAACTAAATAACACCCAGACACAGAGCAAACATTTATGTTCATCACATAAATATTTGCCCTGGTGGGGATCGAACCCACGCCTCTTTGATCCAGAAGTTAGGGTCACTAACCACTGAGCCACAGAGGCAGTCAATAACCGGGGCTTAAAATTTTACGTGTCATCCGAGCCACGGTAGCACTCAATTGTAAATGCCGAACGGTGCTTAACTACGATGACGCTATGAGCGCCACGAGTGGCAGTGGCAAAGCATTGGGAAAAGGTCATATAAAAACTCATAATATTTGGATCATCGACTCAATGAAAAAGAAGAAGAAATTAGGATTCATTTCGTTAGGCGTTTGGGTTATGTCCACCAGTTGCAAGTACTATCCAAACACTCCTTCGTACACTATACCAATTGAACACCACGACTAACAATGATTGTTACAGGCCGGTGTGAACGAGGCTGCGGTTGATGATGACAGATACTCGACGCTCAAGAGTGTTATTTGGAGTTATTCTTCGAGGATCGTGCGGTCGGCCCCGCGCTATGTAGCCGAAAACCTGTTGATATTGTGACCATCATGCTGGAACCACGACTGAATTGCTTATAGAAACAAATTTCATAATTATGTTCAGATTTTTAATGTTATTTACATGAAAATTATTTGCATCTCTCATTTATGGTTACGTATTCAAATTTTAGCTCGTTATGTAAGTATTTATTATTTGTAATAAGTATTTTTTTGTCTACTCTCTTTTCCTACTCACTCCGTATTTTCTGTTTTTTTTTTTAATTCCTCTCCAGAAGAAAGGGTTGCCTGGAAAAGATTGCTATAAGCAATAAGGCCGCCCTTTGTTGCACTATTTTATGTCGCTTGTTTTTATTTTTTTCCTTTCTGTGTATTTTTTCTGAATTGTATTTTAGTGTTAACAATAAAGTGTTTATCTATCTATCTATCTATGGTTATTAAGCTTCTTTGATATTGCAAATTAAACAACAGTGTAAAATTTTCTTAATGATCCTTAGGGATGATTGGCGAAAAAGGAAGAAGTCGTAAGTAGGGTGGGCTAGAACAAGCTGCGAATGATAATTACACATATATACAATCATCATTTGCATAGTCTGGGTATTTAAATATCAAAAAATTGCAGTTATTTTAAAATAGCAAGCGGCCCTCAACCTATCCCCAGGCTCCAGGTAGAAAAAATCCCCAGGAAGACAATACTGGACTGGGATGTCACTGATGACAGAGACTGAAACTGAGTTGCTGCGCTAGAAGAGTAAGTAGGTAAAAATGGTAAATGTTATGGACAGAATTGTTAACATTTCAGTTATATTTTATTATAAAGGAATCTTAAAATAATGCAAACCGCCAGATATATAATCTCTAAATAGAGTCTAAATCCATCTTCATCCG
Source organism: Hypomecis punctinalis (assembly GCA_949316475.1). Classification (NCBI taxonomy): domain Eukaryota; kingdom Metazoa; phylum Arthropoda; class Insecta; order Lepidoptera; family Geometridae; genus Hypomecis; species Hypomecis punctinalis. Next base: position 13,198,759 of record OX438819.1, on the reverse strand, counting down.
TCATGGTTTCCTACCAACTTTTTTTTGCTAACCTATGCTGTCCCATTCCTGGGCTAAGGTCTCTCCCATTTCCTTCCATGAGTCTTGATCCATCGCAACTTCTAGTCAACCCCTCTCGAATGAGCCTTTTGGGCCTTCCCTGGCTGCGTCGTCCGTCAGGCAAGTTCCTAGCAACTACAATCTGGAAATTTTTATGAGAGGGAACGAGTGAATGTAACTTATTAGTCTAGTCTAGAGAGGTACTTCATCCATCTTCAGTCACACTATTGCTTTCCATCAGGTGACGCGACAAAAGTCCTGTTTTGTATAAGAAAAGGAAAAGCCAAATTATCCCAAATCCAGCACAAAGCATAGTCACCGCACACTGGCTAGCTGGAAGCACGTAACACCTAATGCTTGCACGTCAATCATCTTGATTGGTATGGCAAAAACATTCGATTGCTATACATGTCTGTAATAATATTTATAGGTATACATGATGGATAGAGCTCTTAGCTGACGGTTAGTCTGGACTGGCGGTTGGATGTTTCCAGTTTCTCATTTTTACTTATCAGTTAAAGCCTTTTTACACGTTTTGATTTGGTCAGAGTCAACAGCCAAAATCGTATGATACGTTTTTGTTATAAAAGGGACAGATTTAACCAGCCAAGAGTACAGTGCAGTGTCAAGATCTCTGTACCAGTGTTGGATCGATCGAGATTTGGTTGGATGTTGGTTGTAGTCGACATTGCTACAGTCCTGAAAATGTGCCGATGTAATAATTGGTTGGTTGGACCCGATCGCTTCCAATAATGTAGGACCAATCACGTTTTATACGATCGAATTTTGATCGGATTGATGGAGGGATCAATCTAACCAAATCGTTTGTAAAAAGAAATCTGTTTAAGAGTTTTCACGATAGTTTATTTTCAGTTCTACGTGTATTTTATGCCTCAGCTGATCAAAATATCCTGCAGACTGCATTGATCTGTAATTTACGGCTCCGGCATCAACCAATCATAAGGCCTGATGTGTATAATTGTCTAATTGTATAACCATTTCATCCTCTCTGATTTGTCGAACACTCAGTCTGATAGACCCACATACCTAATATATCAAGGAAAAAAGAACGGTCTAATCTGTATTTGGACCCTTAATTTCTAGCCAAAAATGAGTATAACCTGTGTGAGTACTATAATCAGCAGTGGACTATTAAAATCTGATACAGTGCAGTACAGTATGCCTATAAGTGTAGGCTGAATCAAACTTCCTAATGGTTGTGAAGTTAGCTACAAGGTACATCCCCTCTCTTACGTCGGTAACTTACATATTCCTACTGCGTAACTACTTAATCTCTTGTTCACAGATTTAACAAAACCTTATACGCCAAAACCGGGATGAGAATAGCATTAGAAAGGGATAATTGACGAAAGAGGCTGAAGCTGCCTTGCAGTAATGATGATGATGCACTGACATGAAGCTTACACACGCCTAGACCACAACTTTGCTTAGCAACTTAGCACCAAGCAGGATGTGGTTAAACAAGCATATTGATAATAAAACAGACATTTACCAAAAATAACATATAATATAGCAATCAAAGAAAATCATTCGCGCGTGTTTTTTGGCAATCATTATTGTGTTTTCCAAGGATGCCTCATTATATTCGAAGCGATTCATCATTATATTCATCATCCTTGCAAATCATTACTAATGTATTTGTACTAAGTTACTTAGTAATAATCACGTTTTAATAATTTTCGACCTTCACACAATGTTTACTCGTTTGCTTCCTCGTGTTTAATTATTTTGTTTTCGACGCCATTTTGGAGAAACTTTGTTTATAAATATGAATTAGTTTAGCGGTTGAGAAAAACGCATAAGTCTTTAAACATAGATATTAGCCAAAAATAACCGCATCGAAATCTATCCATTCAACATTGCTCAAACATACACAGAACAAGGTGCTTATCACGAAGTACCTACCTACTTAAATCTCGTTCTACTGAAATTTTGGTGGAAATATTACTCTTCTACCTATTGAACCTTTTAGAGTAAAATTACACTATACTCTATAAAATTTTATGTCATTAAAATTTGACATATTTAGAGTTGAGATAGTGGTGGAAAAAAACGATTTTCAAACAATGTTGTAATGAAATCGAATGAGTAGTTGAAGGTGACAAATTTGATTTTATTTACTTACTATTATTTAAGATCAAGTATGTACACATGTAAATAATGTTATGATATTAATTAAATACTCATGACAATGTAACGATAGTATTTATCGACGTTTTTCACTATTATCGACGCTAATGTAACATATAATTGGGTTTAATTTAATTACACATGTAAAAAAATGTTATGATATTAAAATATACAGTAAAATTAATGATAAATTAAGTTTTATTTAAAATATCGTCATTATAAACAATCGATATTTTAATTAAAACTCTATCTAAAACTCTGTGGTCACGATCATTCGTCGCCCATCACTAATCGGCATGCCCATAAAGTATGACATTGACAGGTACTGTCTGTACTATTAAGAAATTCAGGACTTCATAGGTGTGATTTTTCTGACAGCTGTCGCAGAGATCAAGTTAAATTTTATAGAGTACAGTAAAGATTACAAAATCAAAACCCAGTCAAGTAAAACTATACGCTTCCGTACGCTCTTAGTTAAGTTTCAAGATATATCTAAGTATTCGTAGAAACTCACCGAAGCTCTCAGCACTTTGCTTTACGCAAACCTATCAAGCATAAAATAATCTTGCATCACGACATTAGAACCTAGAAAATCCTTATTAATCTTACAAACTTTTCTCGTTTTCATGAAAAGTCGTAAAGAAAATTTATTTTCTTTTTGTAAGAATCTAAAAAAAAAACAATATCTTTTTCAATTAATCTGTCTTAACTTCCTAAAAAGCTACCCGTCTTGCCACAAAAGTTTTACACACGCTTTAGACAATGTTAGTAGTACAAATCGCACGGTTAAGCAGTGTTTAAGGCGTGTTTAAATCTTTTGTGATAAGGAGCCACATGGTTGCTAAAATAAATAAATAGACTTACGAGTTTTTGCCAAGGCATGAAAAAACTTGCCTTCAAATTACACACAAATCAAAACTTTTTATTAATAATCACTACAAAAAGTTACTTTCATTATCATCTTTAAAAAACGCCGTTCATTAAACAATGTGCGCTTTCCGAACGTCTTAATCCGCCATTTTATTTTTTGTTTCAAATGCGCGCCAAAAAACTTTATGACAACAAAAAACCATAGAGTTTTTACTTTAGTTTTTTTCCTAAAAATTCTGGGTCAATGTGTTTAGGTTTGTCTTTTTAACAGGTTTGCTTCTGTTTTATTCAAATTTATCAGTTCTGACTCATTTTACTGTTAAAATGCAATAATTTACACGATTGACCGTTTAATGTATTCGTTATTACGTGTTATTGCTTAATTAAATACGTGTTTAGGGTTTTTGTTAGATTTTGACGAATTCGGATTGTTTTATTTTTAAACTTGACATTGATAGCAATTGTGTCGAGTCTTTTTACGAGGCTATGGTAATAGGTTTGTTTTTTACTTTTTAGTTTTATAGACGTTTTTCAAACGTGTTTTATGGTTATAAGACGTAACCTTTCCAATATGAAATTGTTGTTATTTTAGTACCTAACTTAGTATTTGATTCAGAAACTAAAGGATTTCGTTAAAGTCGAGCTTCAAGAGCGTACTTAGACGACGACTGCGTCCCTAGTGTTTGACCAACCACAGTCACCGAAATATTCGATTATAAATTTCAGATTGGTCCAATCTTCATAACTAGCCATACTAGATCGCAGCCGCAGACGTCTGTGGAACGCTTTAAACGGACCCAGAGAGCAGGAGAACCTCGGATGATTTTGCGAAATCTTATAGGTAAGCTGTGCTTGGTATAGGCGCATCGACATTCAGTATTTTTTTATATATTAATGATACATACAGGGTTATCTGCTTACCCTGTACTAAGTCGAAAAGAGATGGTTTAGCTAGACCATAGTTATGAACGACTTTTACTACGGCTAACCCAAAATTCAAGAAAAAAATCTGCTGTTTCATACCTACATTTTGTATATTCCTTGTTGCAATTTTATATGAAACAGCTGATTTTTTCCTCGAATTTTGAGTTGGCCAAATAGTAAAAGATGTTCATAATTTTGGTCTTGATCACCCTCTTTTGGCTTAGTGCATGGCGAGCAGATAACCCTGTATACTTAATTAGTTCTTAATAATAACAACGAAACTACTTCTTTTAGAAATAATTTGGGTTAATAATTATTTCAAGAACAAAGATAAAACATGAAATTTATTTATTTGTTGACAGAATTTGGGTTTCAGAAACGGCTGTAACCATTTTCATGCAATTTGATAATCAGATAGCTAGACATTCAGTTTCTCTATAAGTATAAGTAATATTTTCGAGATTTCTTTTTTAATTATCGCTCCGGGTCTATTGTTCTTAGTTTTTTTTTTAAACATAAAGCAAAGACACGAGTTGCCCCAAAGATTGTTTAATAACCCAAAGTCTATGTTCGTAATCCGGTAGTTAATTATTTACTATCTGTAACATTTATGCCTGTGTACTTAATATGTAATATTTATAATATAATTAAATAAATAACGCAATAAATATTCGAATAGCATAATGAATATGAAACGTGTTTCATTTCATGACACATTTATCTTCGTATCAACATTATAATTTATAAGTCAAGTGTTAATGGATATTATTTAATTATATAAATACCTACTATGAATTTGGCGGAAATTGCTTCGATAAAATCGGTTAAAATTAAGCATTAATGCGTCCGTTGCATGGTCTCTGACACACCTAGAAGTCACGGTACAAATTTATTCTAGGAATTTGGACAAAGAAACTACAATAAAATAAATAAATATTATGGGACATCTTACACACGACCTCTGACCCCAAACTAAGCAAAGCTTGTGATATATTATGGCTGCCAGAGACTGATATACTACATATACTTATTTTTAAATACATACATATATAGATAGTAACTAAATAACACCCAGACACAGAGCAAACACTTATGTTCATCACATAAATATTTGCCCTGGGTGGGGATCGAACCCACGCCTCTTTGATCCAGAAGTTAGGGTCACTAACCACTGAGCCACCGAGGCAGTCAAATGCAATATAATACCCTACTATGTGTATAAGCAATATATAATACACCTACTATATATAATAAGCCACTGGACTGCTACAGCCTTTTTAATAGTCCGCTGCTGAAATTAGGCCTATCCACGAAGGACATTTGGGACATACTTGGCCCAGTACCTACGTATGGGTAATTTCTTTTACTACAAGCGAATGCAAGTTGCCTTACTATTTCTAATATGTTTTTTTACCTAATATGTATAGCATTTTAAAGCAGATGCTTTTGACTCTACCTTCACATAGTAAGTGTTTTTAATCTAAAATGAGAATTATTTACTTCCGGCAACTATACAAAAAAATATGCATCAACTATCGACAGAAAAGTTGTATGACGTTAACATGACATTAACATTATAACTTTCTTCTTCAGAAATAACGTCTCTAAAGATGAACCTAAAAGGAAAATCTTATCAAGGTACATAATTATCAAAGTTGTAAAATTATGTACTAGTAATTACGTACATAATTGTAATAATTTCGAGGCTCGTTACAGCAGGATGTAACGTTTGTTTTTTAGCTAAATCTAAAAAAAGTCTTGTTATTTACAAGAACTTTTCGTTGTATTTATATCTTATTGTACTCGTATATTCTACATTAATTAATTAATTACCATAATGAAGTGCATGTCTATTTAAAAATGTAAATATTTAAAATTATTGTTGTCATAATTTTTCACTGTCTACTGAACTGTACAGCGTTTTGTTGTCTACTACTGAACATAGGCCTACTCTACAAGAAGCGATTTTTATACTACCTGCGGACCATTCATTCCAAAGCATTTTACCAATCAGTGCATAGCAGAGCCTCTCTATTACCGCGATTCCTCAGACAACTGACGTAATAATGGCTACATAATGATCATTAAATCAATACGACATTATCAACACAGAAATCTCTTGAGGTAGGTAAAACTAGTTCTGCAATAGGTCATCTAATTCGGCCAGCAAAAGAAAACTCTAGCACTAATACGGAAAGTCACTAGCGGAAAGGAAAAACCTGTAGGTAGCGATCTTTGATACCAAAACTCAATGCGTCTGTCCCTAACCTCAAAATAAAAAAGCTCGAACTACCCTCTGAATTTCATTGTACACTAGATCTTAGTTCTGTTGATTTATGGTTGAGATTTGTAGAGAGATGAGGCTGTGATGTAATGTGTCCGCCACAAGGTCAAGATAGACCGAAAATCAGGTTTGCCTCCCCCCGCTTCCTCAATGCGGCGGCTGCGCGTGAGTCGCGTCATAGACTGTGTGCGTCGTTCTGGCGGGACCAATGATGTTTAACCGACAGACGAAAAAGATGCCGCGCTAAAATATTGTTTAAGATGTCTAATTGTAGAGATGGCCAGTCATAATAAAGAAACTGTTGAAAATGATGCCGCGCTCGGATATTTCTTAGGTCTATGAAGTCTAATTTTAGAGATTTTGATGATTACTATCTTTGTATTGCTGAATGTAAACTTATAAAAAAGTCAAAAATATGCTTGCCAATTAATGATGATGTAGAGGAATGCATTAAGTATCATCATTATAACTTAATAGCAAGGGTCTTGTCGGTGGAGCAACTTCCACTTCTTGCGAGCTTCTGCTAGTATTTTCACTTCCTTGTACGAGGACATGACGTCTACCTTTTCTTTAAGTATAAAAAGTTTAATATTAAATCGCTTTCTTACAAATCCCAAAATGTGTTTTTTTCACTCTTCCACGCAGCAACAGAGCAACACATGACTTGATTTTAGCATGGATATATAGGGTTACAGGCTAAGTCGACTTATTCCCGTTAAGCGTGTGTAGTTTACTACGTTTCTGACTGATTTGACTATATATATATATATATATATATTATTTATCCCGGAAAAATAAAAGGTTCCCATGGGATATGGCACAAAAAATCATACGGGTAGAACCAAGAGCATAAGTATTAAATATAATACACACAATGTTTAAGAAAAAATTGATATGGTAATTTCAATAATATCTAACGCGTGGCATTGAAAAACGAAAGGAAACTGTTGTGCGTAGAGCAGTTTTATATAACTGAAAAGCGTATATTAAAAAAATAATGCTCAGATAACACACACGAAGATTTATCAAACCCTCGAAATTTTCCAACAGCCCTATCTAAGCTATAATAAACAGCAATTATATATTTAATGATACATTAACAAACACTTTAGTTGGGCTTTTTTATTCAAATAGCTACTGATAAGAATAAACTAAATAAAGCAAGTTCAACTGAACCTAACTTGGCTTAGGCTATCAAAGTTGTTATGATAACTACGAGGTTAAATTCAGTTTTTAATTATATTGACTAATATAACTAGACAGTTGCACAAACATGATACTGGTGTCGTAGGTTATACGAAGTCAGTTATCTTTACAACTAATAGCTAGAAGGAAAAAATGACCTTGATGATAATGATGAAATGGTCGAAATGTTTGGTCAATGGTGACACGAGCGTAACTATCACGGGTTCTGCAGGTAAGTATTTTAAAGTTTTTTTTTTTTAAGAAATGTATTTATTTTTTGTCCTGTGTTGTTGTATAAATTACTGTATGTATTACTGTATAATATTACATTATCTAGTTCTCATAAAAAAAATTAAGAAATAAAATACAGTGCAGTCTTTCTTTTGTACGCTTGACCACATTTACACATTACCATATTCTGCGTAATGCTAAGAAGACATGCGGTCTAGGGTGTGGGCACGGTTACCTAAAAGATACCTATTTTATACGAGATTTTAAGGCACTTGCGCTGTATTTTAGTTGAAAGACAGACATGCAAAGCGTCCTTTATTTCTGGCTATTCGTATTGGTTCTGACGTAGAATGGAAAAAAAATGTAACTGTACTTAAAAACAATTGTGGGTACTTAATAATCAACTGAGCGTCTTACTTTAGAATCAAAATGTTTTTTTTTGTAATTTTATGCTCGAATAGAAGGCAATGTTTGTGGTAAAATTAACATAACACATCATATCAAATATATCTGGATACTTACCTGTATAAATGATTTTAGAAATATTGTCAAAACAAAAACGATTGTTTATTTAAGAATAACGATGAAGATACTAAAGAATTATAAAATAAATAAAGATATTAAATATTTTAAGTTTGGTTTAAAAAGCCTACATATTTGCTATTATCAGGCTTTTTTATTTTTATCACACTATTTGGGTCAAACGTCCAAGGCTTGAGGCAATGCACTCATTAAACATTTTTTCTATATAAATCACATGATTATGTAATTAAATGCGTAGATCAACATCTTTTTTTTACCCTAAGATAATTTCCAGTTTTGTTTGTTTCGTCACATGTTCTAGAGGTAGCTATGTTTTGAAAATAAAAGTTCTTATTTGATTAATTTTTATTATTTGAAGTGCATATTCAATAAATACATGATTAATTGGAGAAAAATTAAATCAAATCATGGCTTCACCTAGCACTCTTTCTGAAGGTCAGTCTTTGACCAGTCTCGAGGTTTCATTTGAGAACTTTAAAGCCTCATTGGCTATCAGTTATGTGCGCTACGTAAGAGGAGACTTATGGCATTTTAATAGTACATTATGATATAAGTGCGGTACTTAAGTTGTAAACTACAGCCGAGGCGATATTGCTAACCCGAGCCGTAGGCGAGGGCTATAAGGAAGCAGAGGCTGTAATTTTCAAAGCGCACGTATGTCATACGACGTTTTATAACATATTTGCGAGGACATTAATAAAACTCTGACTTTCTTAAACGAATAAATCTTTAATTACTTGTTAAAGCAGTTATGGAAATTTGAACAATTTTTAAAAGTGATTGTTACGTTGCCAGAATATTGACCACTATTTTGACATAAAAACTCTTTGCTAAGATTTTAAAAAGTATCGTTCATTTTTAGACGGAGCATCTTAAAAAATCGTGCATGTTACTTTATTAAAAAAAAACTCGTGCGTTTGACATTACAATAACGCACAAGTGCGTAATGAAATACATTATGCTATTGAAATTGGTGTAATTACAGCCACTTTACGAGAAAATATGTTATAAAACTTCTTTACTTATTGTGCAGCAGTGGACGTCATATGGCTGATAAATATGGTAATTCATGAACACAATCGTCTCGTTTAACTAATTCTAAGCGAAAGGATTTTTAAAATGCGCTTGTTTTTGATTTACATATATTTTTGAAAAATCCTGTTTTACCTTTTATGAATTAAAAATAGTTCATGGAGACCCGGGCGGAAGAAGTGAAACTTCGACAGTGCTTTCATACCCCCTCCATGGTAGCGTTAAACGTTTAACGCAACCTTGTTGAAAGTAGCATTAGAAGTTTCACTCAATAATAAATAGGACTACAGAGCTTAAAACATCTAACACATTTTTTTTTTGGTAGCATTCGTGGTCCCGCCAGGTACACAAACACAGTTTGTCTATTAGGAATTCGTCAAAATACTCGACAGGCTACCACATGCCTCGCAAGTCGTTATTCATGGGCTCACGCTGCTGGAGCGGTGTACTGCAGTTACAGAGCTCTCGTTTCGATGAACATACAGAACAAATTCGAACTAGGATTCAAGAAAAAAATCGGCTGTTCCATTGTACCTAAACTACAACTCAGTATCAAAAAGAAAATGTATTGACAGCTTCTTGTTATTCTGGAATTTTGGGTTGAATCTATAGTAGAAATTGTTTATAATGATAGTTTGAATCACATCCTTTTGGTTCAGTATCTAAACCAGCTGGTAATTTCGCATAAAAGAACATCATGCTATAGTAGCCGGCAAATAACTTGAACGTTGAACCATAGCTACCTCTCTTTTGTTTTCTTTGCAAATGAAAGGGAGGGAGTGATATTTTTTTGTTCAACTTACGTGCCGGGACCTATATATGTCTTCAAATCTCGAGTAAATAGATATTTTCTAGGTAAGCGTACTACATACTAGACTTCATATCTGCTTAACGTCCGGCAGAAAGTAGTCAAACGCAAATAAAATAAATAAAAAAAAAAGCCTTGCGGAGCAAAAAAAAAATTATTTAGTAATGACGATTGCACTATTTAGGCATTTCAGAGACTTTTTGTTGCCTTAGAAACTTTGATATCAAGAATGTCCACCGGGCGAATACTTACCGCCGAAATTTTTTTTTTAAACTGGTGAGTATAATTATATCGCATCATAATTAAACAGCAATACTGGTAACTTATGCACAACCGTTTAAAGGTAATTTTAGTATATCAACACGAGTAATTTATTCTATAAGGCCAGCTCCAAAATCGCACAAATAATAATCAACTGTCCCATACTCCCATAAATTTTGTCGATTACTTCTTGTTTAACAAAGTCGCATATAGACGAAGTCATTTTACTTAAAAATATGTTTGCGATTAAACACAGTTTCAAGATATCCTTAAGAATTTACATGGAAGTTATTTAAAAATCAAATTGTGAGATCTTAGGTACTGTTTTGTACTTAGTTTGTGAAGAGATCACACGGGTTTATGAATGTGTGTATCTTGCCCGTGCGCATGTGATAGTAATTAAAAAAGAAACAAAAATATATATTTTGTATATCCTACCTACTAAAATATCATACATTTTCTTTATATTACCTAAAATAAAGGAATATAAAAAAACTACGTAATATTTAGAAACAAAATAACAAATTATTTATAATTTTATAAAAATAACTTGCTATTGAAACACATAAAGTAAATTCAAATAAACTTTTATAAAAGCTTATAGATTTATAAGTTTGATTTTGTTGCTTCTATCGCCATCTAGCAAAGATCTATTGAACTAAAACTATAGTTTTCCAAGTTGCTCACAGATGTCGTTACGGGCTTGTTTGATGATCGTGCGCATTTTATTGGGGTGCATATTATTATAATCATGAATTGTTATTAATCATTTAAAAATTGTGACATAATAATGTTTTTTTTTGTTACTATTGTATTTTAAAAGCAATTGAGTAAGTACTTACGCAAAGTTCATGGAATACATACCTGAAACAAAAAATATATAGATATTATAAACTTTTATAGACAAGTCATAATATTGCTAATCGATACATTAAGTATTACTATGAAAAAAAAAAATATATAAATTATTGGAGAACAATACGCAATGTAGATTGATAACAAGATGATATTACTTATTATTACTTAGGAATAATGTAAATAAGTTCTAGTAATTGGATTTTTTTTTCAATATACCATTATTATTGTTTATGTTTTTTATAACAATTGTGTTATGATTATTTTTATTTAAATCCAAATAAACTAATGTTAGATCCTCAATTAAAATTATGTAATAATTAAATGAATGAATTAGAATTATTTTTGATAAGTTTTACTTTTCCGCATCGTTATTTTCGTTTTTAATGTCAAATCTACTTAGAATGAAAACGAAAATTCGCCCGGTAAGTACATTATCAACATTATCTAAACTATTCTAAACCTTAAAAGAGTTAATAGAAAAAAAGGGTTTAAATGCTGTAGACTTTCTTATCGACCTAAAGTCCTGACGATTCTCTCTAAAACTTTTTTTTGAAATCAAAATAAAGATTAAACTAAAGCAAAAAAACAAACGGGGTCACATTTTTTAAATTCATGTCACCAACGGATTTTCCCTACCGTAGAAAATACTAGAGTGCCAAATGATTCCCACAAGACAGTCCCAAAGCTTACATTTGCATAGATTCATTAATTTCTCATTCATTTTTTCCTTACCCTACAAAAAAAGAATAGATTTAACACAATAAGATGCTATTAAAATAAAAGATTAAGTACTATCAATAATTTGCATACGGAAATCTTGTGAGAACCGGTGCACCGCAAGGGTCCAAACTTGGCCCTTACTTCCTTAACATATTCCTCTTTAATATGCACGTCGGTAGACAATGCAAAAATTGTTTTTATATCTATCACTCTCCCATACAAGCGGTTTTTTTTCTACTATTTGTTTTTTACATTCTCTTCGCACGAATATTTGCATATCCAGTTTGCCCTTTTTTAAATTCGCGTATTTTGCATATGATGTAAGACTTGGAGTGTTTACTTTCAGCTTTATTTTAAGGATAGCGGAATTTTTAATTTCATTCAGATTTGTATTGTGGGGTCAGGTTTTTTCTTTAGTTATTGTAATTGCTTTGTCAGTTTCATTAGCGATGCTTTTTGTTAAGTGTGAGAGTTTTTTTGGTGAATCTTCTTTTGGAACAAGAAGTTTGTCCCCACAAATAATTTTCTTTTGTATTTGTTTGAATTCGAGTTTTGATGCGCAGTCATCGTCTTTCATGTTTGTTGAATATTTTAGTGTTTTTTTTCTATAGATTTTGATTACGCTTTTGGTTTTCGGATGAGGAACAAAACATCTGTTAGGGTGAGTAATTAGAAAAAAATCGTGAGAATGTGGGGATAGTTGCGTTTAATCGTAATTATTGTTAGTGATAAGCTGTTTTTTGAAGGAGTCGGTTATGTCGGTTATAATTTTACTCTTCATTTGAATACGTGCCGTTAAAAATAAGGCTAAGATAAATATATTATTTTTATTGGTTCTATAACTGCTACTGAACTAAAACTAGACGCGTCTAACTTATCAGTAATTTAAAAGAAAATTACAATAATAATTATTATTATTTTAACATTTTAACCAGTCTAGAGTAAATTGTTCTATAACAAGGATTAAATAAGCTTTTTTTGTTTTGAGCCGTTTTAAGCAAATAAATACTAAAATCACGAATATTAATAATATTACTTTTTATAGAAATTAAAGAAAAGCAGTCGTCATTATGAAGGTCGTACTAAAATATTAATATCAGATAAATTAAATTAACAATAGGTATAGGAAGGAATCAAAGACACAACATTTTCAAGGCACAATCAAAGTGGCACACGAATGGTTCAACCCTATAATATTAAATTACGTAGGGTTAATTCTGAAATCATAACTTATTGATACATTTTCTATTGATCCAAGAATCACAATGGTTGACATTGACGCGTGCGCGCAGATAATGATCTATAGATCGATGAATTATTTGTAATTTGATCGTTTTCGTGATGACCGCAGTCACGATTTCTTTTGAATTGTTATTGTGATTACAGTTTTCTCTTTAAATAGCTACTTTATCTTTAAACTGAAATCTGATTTCGGTTTTCTTATCCTAAACGAGGTTTAAAGATAATTGTAATTACCTTCAACTTCAAACAATTGATTTCAGGCTTTAATTTCAAGAAATTTGCGATATTTTTTATTCAACTCTAATAAATTACGTCTATTTCTACGGAGCAGGTGGACTGACGATAATAATTGCTAAAACTGTGAAGTTATGATTTAGCCTAATGCTTTCAAATTATCGGCGTGTTTTCTTTGAATGAGCATACTTATGAGTCATTAGACCCATACGTTGTTCCTAAGCTATTGTTGTTCCTATTATCATATGGTTGTTCCTATACTACAAAGCTATTGTTGTTCCTATTATCATATTGTTGTTCCTAAGCTATACAATGTACCTATTACAACTGATTGATGGATTGATGACAACTATTTTTAAAGTTGAGATCTGTGATTAAATAGAAGAGTAAATATTTTTAGGTGACACTATTTTGCGAAATTTCTCTACAGAATAAGAAAAAATAAGCTAGTAAATGGCTCACAAATATTTAGGCTTGCAAATAGTGGAGAAATCGCGTAACATTTATAGATATAGATTTAAAAAAATATACAACCGCGGTCAACCGCCTTAATGCCTCTATGGCGAAAAGGTTAAACAACCAGGAACCACAATTCGTGTCATCTGAACCACGATAGCGCTTAATTGTAAATGCCACATGTAGGTACCTATAAATTTTGTATGACAGAATTTATTGATGAAATCATACAAAATGTACTAGATCTACATTTTGTATGACAGCTGTCGAACTTAAAAGTAGTTTATCTCCGTAACTGTCAATTTTTGATCAATGCTATCTTCACGAAAGTGAGATAGCTCAATCAAATCTACATTTTGTATGACAGCTGTCGAACTTAAAAGTGGTTTATCTTCGTATCTGCCGATTTTAGATCATTACTGTTAATAATATAAATATTCGAATTTAAAAGTGGTTTATCTCAAATGTCAACTTTTGATTAATGCTATCTTCACAAAAGTAAGATATATCTCACTGAGATCTACATTTTGGATGACAGCCATTATCTTTGGCGGGACGAAGTTCGCCGGGTCCGGCGAACTTCGAACCACAATTCGTGTCATCCGAATCACGATAGCGCTTAATTGTAAATGTCACATGTAGGTACCTATAAACATATAACAATGTGACATGTCGTCATTCGCCAAAACCTCACAAAATCACAATATTGTAAGCTCTATAAATATTTGATCCCGACATTGTCTTTAAAAAGCAGCTGTCACGCGAAATCTTCTTAACCCTTCGATACTTGATCAATACGCTTTGTCGATGAAGGGCCTTTCAAGCCCCTATTATAAGATTATTGGCTATAGAACCATTGTTGAGGGCGCGAAAAGGGCCAAGGCAAGGGTTGAAGATATAGATCACGCAAGATGAGTCATGTCATAGTCGTCGAAATATTTTTAATCACGAATTAGTCCGCGCTTGACCACCAACTTGCCTGATGGTAAGTGACGTTGATAATGCGGACTGCCAGGGCTTGGAATGCTCCACCTCCGTCATTGTTTCCTGACAATTCAAGGATATCAAGTCAAGAGAGGATAGGTATCTTCTAGGTCTACATACTCCATCTTCAGCTACAACTTCGCTTTCTATCAGGCGTGTTGGTGGCCAAATGTTGACCCATTATGCATAATAAAAAAACAATAATAAGTAGCCGACTGTGACAGGTTATCAGTTTACATACTTTAACGACACTATTGTGGGC
Source organism: Hypomecis punctinalis (assembly GCA_949316475.1). NCBI lineage: Eukaryota > Metazoa > Arthropoda > Insecta > Lepidoptera > Geometridae > Hypomecis > Hypomecis punctinalis. Next base: position 13,183,675 of record OX438819.1, on the reverse strand, counting down.
CCCAGTTTACACCGATTGTTTAATGTTGAGTTGGAGGTCAAATGTAGCCCTATTCTACATAAAAAAATAGATAGTTTTCAATCAAGATCGGCAGGCTCGCACGGAGTACGCTGGTAGGAATCTGGTTTTAACCGAGAAATCCATAAGGGTCCATCTTTGTACTGTATGTACTGTATCAGCCTTTTTAATAGTCCACTGCAGGACGTAGGCCTACCCACGAAGGGTGATTGGGCCATATCCACCACTCTGGCCCGGTGCTGGTTGGATTCACATACGCCATCGAATTTCTTCTACGGACGCATGCATGTTTTCCGTCACCGAAAAGCTAGTGGTGTGAAATTCCGTACGTAAATTCCAAAGAACTCATTGGTACGGGACCGGGATTTGAACCCACGACCTCACGATTGTAAGGCGGGTGTCACTACCTCTAAGCCACCACGGCTACATCCATCTTTACCATCAACCTTCCATCATCCATCTTTACTTTTTCACGGTCATTTTTACTGGGTAAATCTTTACCCAGTAAAAATTAATCAAGTTCGTATAGGCCAGGTGTCAGAGTTTTTAGGCCGCCTGAAGGCCTCTAACATGGCTAAACGGTCAAAACAACCGGGACCCAGTAGTAGATGTCCTATGGAAGGTTAGGATGATGACTCTTGCGCACACGGTAAAAAAATGCCGCTCTCTAGACTGTTATGGTTGAAGCCCTCGTTACAGTTCGGAAGTATTTTATTGAACTCTTTGGTCGAGGATTCAATATTGAAGGTTTGTATGTGGTGTTGAAATGCTTCTGTGAAAGTGTTTGGGGATAATAGGCTAATAACATCGTCTCGTAATGTGGTGAGGGATATTTTGTTACTGTGATTAAGTCAGTTAACTTATTTAGTTGTTTTACGGAAGCTCCGCAAGGTGACTTTTCGACGATAGAGTAGTTGGCTGGTATTGAATTAAGTAAAAGTATTACAATTAGTGAATTCTGCAATTAATACATAAAGTGAAAAAAAAAATGGCTATACAAGTTCAGAGTTTCAAGCTTCTAAAGATTTTGGTAGGGATAAAGAGGGCTGCCTTGTCCCTTTCTTACAAAGCATAATATAGTATGGCGAATATATTACTGTACCTACTGTACTGTACTGTACCAGCCTTTTTAATAGTCCGCTGCAGGACGTAGGCCTACCCACGAAGGGTGATTGGGCCATATCCACCACGCTGACCCAGTGCGGGTTGGTGGATTCATATACGCCATCGAATTTCTTCTACGGACGTATGCAGGTTGCCTCACGATGTTTTCCTTCACCGAAAAGCCAGTGGTGTGAAATTCCGTACATAAATTCCAAAGAACTCATTGGTACGGGACCGGGGATTTGAAGCCACGACCTGGCGATTGTAAGGCAGGTGTCACTACCTCTAGACCACCTCGGTTTGCAGAATTAGTGAATTCTGCAATTAATTATGATTCATAAACTGAAAAAAAAAATTAATTGGCTAATCAAGTTCAGAGTTTCAAGCTTCTAAAGATTTTGGTAGGGACAAAGAAGGGCTGCCTTGTCCCTTTCTTACAAAGCATAACATAGTATGGCAAATATATGACACATACGGGCAATGGCGTCATAGCCTGCTATAGTGTGTTCTTTGTCTAGCAAGAAAATAAATATGCTTGTAACTTCTTTGTTTCTAAGTTGATTTAATTTTTGTTTTCGTTAATCGGCTCGGTTATGGTTAGCTATTACAAGAGGACATCAAAAATATTGACAACGAGCCTACTGGTATTTGTTTTGGTGAACGTTTGCGTTCAACGTAGTTTTTACATGGATTCTTTGAGTGTATATAATTTGCAATAAATGTTCAATACAATTTTCAATATATACCAAGCGTTTCGAATCCTCATTCCTCATACGAACAGCCGGAATGTGGAACGCTTTGCCTGGGTCTATCTTCCCGTTAAAGTACAACGTGGGTGTCTTCAAATCCCAAGTAAATAGGTATCTTCCAGGTAAGCGTGCTACACCCTAGACCGCACATCTGCTTAACATCAGGCAGTGTGTAGTCAAACGCGAACCTATTCGAAATAAATATAAAATACGTATTTTGTTTTTGAGAGTGACAAAAATATAGCAAGTGATAACGCAATATTTTTAAGACGTTTTTGCTGTTTGAGCCATTTTGAAGGTTAGTAGTTTTGTTTTAACAATATTTAAGAACGAATATGTGCCTCTAGGTTAATTACAAGAAATCCATGCCAGATTCCTTCAGGCGGCTTAAAAACTCTATCACAAATTATTTCAAAATAAAATAATTTAAAATTAATTTGACACAAAATTTGACAAAGAAGCGGGAGGCGTTTGAAATGTGGATCTACCGCCGTATCTTGAGAATTTCATGGCGTGACAGAATTACCAACGTTGAGGTACTAAGCAGGCTTAAGAAGAAGATGGAGCGTATGAATACCATCAAACATCGGAAGATGTCGTAAATTGGTCACATCATGAGAAATGACAAATACAGACTACTCCAGCTCATCATCCAGGGAAAGATTGAGAAGTGCTGGCAGAAGGCGGCACTCATGGTTAAAGAACCTGCGGGACTGGTTCGGCTGCAGTACCACCTCATTATTTAGAGCAGCAGCTTCAAAAATTAGAATTGCCCTGATGTTGTCCAACCTCCGACAGGAGTGGAACTATAAGAAGAAGAGAAAATTAATTTTAAAAATAAATTATTTTCATTCATAAATTTTAGCTAGCCCCCATACGAGCTTACTTTTATTACTTACAAGAAACGTGAAATTTAATTCAAATATTTTATTCTCTAAAGCCTGATCTAGGTACTAAAATATAGTGTATATTTTGACCAAACTTATAAAAACATTTCATAAACTATAACTATTAAAATTAACCTACTTAAAATAAAAACTGATACTAAACACTAAAACTTGTATTACTAAAATAAAAATAATCTAAAAGACCCGGGGCAGAGGGTAACGTGGCCAGAATGCTGGCGGCGTTGCCTCGTTGAATTTCTATACTAATTTTTTGACCAAAATAGATGCCAGCATTCTGGTCACGTGTCACCTCTATCAGTCGCCTAGCCAGATCCTTATATAAAAGGTGAGCGTCCGGCCCCCACGGACCTAAAGTCTCAACCCCAAACGGCACAAAATGGTACATTCTGTCCAACGACTCATATTTGTGCCGTTTGAGGTTTTCAGCTTTAGCTGCAGCAGCGCCAGCTTTCTCTGTTGTGCAAGGAAGATGGGACAACGCCAGTGTGTCAACACATGTGGCGTCCCACACCAAAGGTCGTCCCATCTTTCATGGCACAAATGTCATTCCGTCGGGCCTCTTACCGTTGTCCCGCGATAGCCCATTAGGCTCTAAGACTGACGGGACGCCGGCACTAATTCAAATTACTTCAATTATTTTGTTTACACAAGACATGAGAGTTAGAAGTCACTATGAAACAAAACATGTTCAATATTGTACTAAAATAAAACCAAAACTGAAATATCATAGTCAAGTAGCATGTATCAAGACACATATTGATTGATAAATTATTCAGAATTAAAAATATCATTATAACCGCCTCACACCAGAGATCTCACACTCAATCTTATCATTTCTCATCACGTACGATTTTTCAGCCATCCAGTTTCTCACACCACTAGCCCATGCAAATATCCATCACTTAATCCTTCCAATTTCCATAAAACACCGTCTCAAACAAAATTTGGCGATGACAAATTACCAAGTACCTACTTACTACCTACCTACTTAGAGCTTCGCACTTTTCTCACATACGAAATTCTACAACCACCCATCTGCCCTTGTTAGAGGATGCGCTATGCAGTAATAGACAAGAATTAGAATTCTTATGCAAAGGAGATGTATTGTGATTGCTAATGTTGACATAATACCATCAATCTGTGTTTGATTTGTGAGTAGGGGTGGCGAAAGTATCGACTGTCGATAAAATGCGCACAGTTAGAAAAAAAGCTACAATAACGGCAATTTAACTTATTTTACATTTTACAATGTTACTGTGATGTACTAAATAGTTGATAAATACGTTTTTAATAATGATTGTTGTGTTACTATTATCAGTAAACAGATAAACATTTTTATTGGTAATTTAGATTAAGAAATTACATATCATAAATTATAATGAAATTCATCAATTGAATTTCAATACAACAGTAGGTATCACATTAATCGTTACAACATTACATTAAATTAAACAAACTTGAGTACGTATAAATATAGGTATTATAATTATTATTTTTTTGTAAAAAGAACTGAACAAAATTTCACTATGGAGGCCATAATTATTTACGTTGTAAGCGTTAATATTTTTGCGGCAACAAATTACTCGTAAAGGCTTTGGCGAATAAGTAGGTACTCACCGAAACATTCAGTAAAACTGAGAAAACATAATTTATGGCAGTTATCAGTAAACACCAAAATACTATAGGTACACGAACATTTCGTAGATGATTATAATTTATTAGTACCAAACCAAACTATATCTCAAATATTTGAATATAAAGTTCTATAATATTCACCACCAAATCTTGATAATCGATATGGTAAGGTATAGGAACCTACATAAGTTTATCGACAAAAGCATGGTCACAGCATCATGTCCCACCCTAATCGTAAAGACAGATTATTCTAAAGACGCGTACACAATAGACATTCGCACCGCAACGCCTATTAGCGCGCATTCGCATTGTCATTCAGATTTTGTGTTTAACCTGTGAAAGCACCCTTAAGATGCAAACCTTTCTACCTTTTCTAAGGGTACATGCTCGGCATATAATTTGGAGTATTAGGACGGATTATACAGCTCCTATGGTTTCCGGGATGATGTTAAAAGCTTGTACGTGTTTTATAAGAGATTAGGTGGATTTTTATCTATGCTGATGGAAATATGGTCGTTATTTTTGTTAATTAGTTTGCGTAGAAACTAGGCAAATAAATAAAATACATTGATTTATTATTTACAGCTATATCTATACTCTATAAAATTTAACTTGATCTCTGCGACATCTGTCAGAAAAATCACGCATAAGAAGTCCTGAATTTCTTAATAGTACAGACAGTACCTGTCAATGTCATACTTTATGGGCATGCCGATTAGTGTTGGGCGACGAATGATCGTGACCACAGAGTTTTAGATAGAGTTTTATTTAAAATATCGATTGTTTATAATAACGATATTTTAAATAAAACTTAATTTATCATTAATTTTATTGTATGCTTTAATATCATAACATTTTTTACATGTGTAATTAAATTAAACCCAATTATATGTTACATTAGCATCGATAATAGTGAAAAACGTCGATAAATACTATCGTTACATTATTATGAGTATTTAATTAAACATTATTAATTTAACATTATTAACATGTGTACATACTTGATCTTAAATAATAGTAAGAAAATAAAATCCAATTTCTCACCTTCAACTACTCATTCGATTTCATTACAACATTGTTTGAAAATCTCAACTCTAAAAATGTCAATCTTCTATGTCAATGTCACTGTCGCAGAGATCAAGTTAAATTTTATAGTGTATAGGCAAAAATATAGCAACCTACTCTGATAGGTGACAAGTTGACAACGAACCGAATACCTTAGAATGTAGACGTTTTCGTTACATTTTGTAAACGTGTTGACTTCAAAGTCTGCTAAGTGTAACTTGAGTATCTTTCCAATACAAAGACTATATTGCAAAACGGGATCAGACTATGTACAGTAGCTCAAAAAATCCATTACAATATCCCACTAATATTATAAACGCGAAAGTTTGTGAGGATGGATGGATGGATGGATGGATGTATGGATGTTTGTTACTCTTTCACGCAAAAACTACTGAACGGATTGAGATGAAACTTTGCAATAATATAGGTATATCAGAATAACACATCCCACTAATATTATAAACGCGAAAGTTTGTGAAGATGGATGGATGGATGGATGGATGTATGGATGTTTGTTACTCTTTAACGCAAAAACTACTGAACGGATTAAGATGAAACTTTGCAATAATATAGTTTATATATCAGAATAACACATGGGCTATAAATTATAATGATATATTGCGTATGCGGGCGAAGCTGCGGGTAAAAACTAGTGTAAAATAAATGCGCAGAATAAAACAATAGAATATCATCAAATGCATATGAATGGAATTTCATACTTATTAATTTGATATTTGTTCAAGGCTGCCATCATCTACTTAACTGTTATTTTACTTTAGATAAGTAAGGTATATAACAAAGTCAATCTCTTTTTCCCTGGTTAAAATAAAATTCAATTCAAATAGCTCTACCTACTTATGGCAAAAGTAGATTTTTTGTAATACAAGGCACTTGCCATGTAAAAAAAAACAGGAGCGAAGAGTTATTTCTCCTTAAATAAGTAGTACAAGTAAGAAACAGGCACACCCTTGTACTCCAGTATATTATTACGGTTCAGTTATTCGGTTCGCAGTTTTATTATCACCGTGGGTTAATGAGCTCGTGATAATATACGTCGTTTAACCGCCGTACGAATATCATTTAACGCGCGTTTTGCACGCTTCGTGACATCGCGGGTCTTTAAGTAAGCGGTGGTGTAAGGGCGACTGAAAAAAAAGCAAATTAATATTAGATAAGTAACATACGTTAAATTCGTACGAGCGGTAAGTATACAGGGTTACTTCTAAAACACCAGCAACCTCGCAGGACTAAATACACCATAAACAACAACTTTTGTTCTACGACTTTCGTCAAAACTAAAAAAAAATCAGCTGCTCCATACATTTTGTCGCGGGTGAACTATAATTATTTTTCTATAGAACAACAACATTTTTTTTTTGAGTTTTGACAAAAGTCGTAGAACAAATTGTTGAGTTTCTACCTACTTCAATAACAAAAATTAATGAGGGTATGCTTTTTATTTTACTATACCGCCATAATGTAATCATATTTTAATTATTCATTGCTCACTTGTGTGTCAGGAACTAGACGTCTCACTTCCAATAGAACTAAAGGATGAAATATAAGAAAAGTTTATTAATTATCCTTAATTAATCATTTTATTGAGCCCACAATCCTAATATTTAATACATTTGTTGTTGTTTATGGTGATAGGTATTTAGTCCTGCGATGATGCTGGTGTTTTAGAAGTAGCCATGTATATACCTATGTATGTAAATCTACCAATTTGCAGCTGAGTCAGTGTCGTGAACCTGGCGTAATCAGCCTTAAAGCTATCAGCCTGTAAGCTTGTGGCTCTATGTAGTAAATGAAATAACATAAAGGGTAGATAGGTACTTAGCATATTTCAACGGTGGACTGTCAGAGGCTGTACGTTAGTAGTGATGCTAAATTACTAATAACTATCATTGTAGTGGCGTATAACATCAACTTTTGAATAGGACCCCTAAATTCCCCTTAAGGAGAAAACCTAATTTTATTGCAAGTAGCACTGCAGAAGTAAGTAAGTAAATTCCTCTATAATATGATGTATCCGCCTCTAACATGGCAAAACGGTTAAAACAACCGGAACCTACAATTTAACGTGTCATCCGAGCTATGGTAGCGATCAGTAGGAAAATGCCACCTACGGTCACCCATCCAAACACTGACCGTGCGGAACGTTGCTTAATTTCGGTTATCGCTGGCAAACACCTAGTCAAACTACGCTACGAGGGCTACAAAAACAACGCAGAAATAAGGGTGTAATAATGTCCGTGTCATTTCTGTTTATCTCTCTGCATGTGCCTGTACAGAGGCAGAGTAATAACAAAATTTGGAAAGGGCAACCATTTTTAAAATTTCAGAAAAAAAAAACACTAACGGTTTACACCGGGAGTGTTTGGCAGAACTGAAAGCTTGTACATTCACGTTGTGCATTATTTGAATATTGTGGGATTGTTAGGGGGCTGTAATAAAAACACACATGCACTCGCGCAAGCGCCCTGCGCCGCTTAAACGAAACCGCATGATACATTTTCGCTGTATGGTAGAACGAGAGGGGGATATTACTTCCTCTTCTACGCCGCGCCGACAGTCTACTCTCCCTCCGTCTTACGAATTTCGAATCGAAAAATACGAAAATCGGTCAAGTCACGTATCCAAACGTAAATTAAACATTTTTTACCCAACCCCAAAAAAGTGCACTACAACGCAAAATAAGTTTTCTTTAAAAAAAACTCCAATTTTATGGCCTCACAATAATGATAGGCGGTCAGTCCTGTGACAAGTGTGAGCGAACACGCGAGCTATCTCCACCTGCCGATGCGCATGCGACGCTTGTACGGAAGTGACCGTAACAATTCCTTATTAGAAGAATATTTTTATAGCCCGGTCAACTGTCTTAAAGCGATTTTGAACCCCGAACTTGCATGGCCATACAAAAACAATGAACTATTACATCCATCCATCAGTTATAGGACGTCAACTTCTGGACATAGGCCTCCCGTATAGATCTCCAATAAGACCGGTCGGTAGCGGCTTGCACTGTTGGAACCAAAGTGATCCTGCTGTCTTAATGAGGTCATCCGTCCACCTTATCAATAAATAGATAGATAAACACTTTATTGTAAACACTAAAATACAATTCAGAAAAAATACACAGAAAGGAAAAAAAAACAAGCGACATAAAATAGTGCAACAAAGGGCGCCCTTATAGCAATCTCTTCCAGGCAATAAGCTATTATCCACCTCTAAATATTATCAGATTTGAGTGATTTATTTGTGTAGGTAATCAATACTTCAATTGCTAGAGGTACGTCATTAGTTTTTACAACATTACTAAATTTGTAAGTTTTTACGAAAAGAATTGGCTGAAAAGTACTCATTAGACATAAAATAAAAAAGCTGGCAGGAATCAACACAAGACTGACAAAACTGGAAATGTCGAAAAGAGGCCTTTGTCCAACAATGGGAAAATACAGGCTTATAAACGAACAGACCTAAAATTTTAAGTTTCGAAAAAGTTAGGGTACTTACTGGTAGTTTTTAATAACATCCTGATTGATACTAGATTAATTCGTAATCTCAAAACATTCAATCAAATTTTACAAAGCAAAAGTACATTTTGTAATATATAAAAAATTATTAAGCAAAAGTACATTTTGTAATAAAAATTCTCACTTAAAGCACAGCCCGGACACTCCGCGTTTCTTCATACAAAATCTGCTGTCTTACGCACACAACACTATATTTATTCACAGACACTACACATACGCACAAACGCTACACGGGTATTTGCAGCGGCCAGTGCAGCCCGCGCGCAGAGTAGTAAATCGTGTCCTGACGCGGGGTGGAAGTGAGGAAGACTCAAACGGGTGGGGGGTAACGAGTGGCCGTTCTATACGTAGTATTATTATATCTTCTTTGCTTAAAGGTAAAAGTCATAAACACGTAAGTGGCTATTTACGCTCCGCTTAGAAGCTTCCAGAAAATTGAATAAATATGTTGTGTATAATTTCTATAAAGTGATTAAACCGTCACTACCGCCCCCTGTTTAAACTTAAAACAGCGTTACGGTTATTAAATTGTGTTAAGCACTGAATATAATATTTTTCAGAGGAAAAACTAGATATGTAAAGCCATCTTGTAATGTTCGTAGCTATTTAGGTAGTGCTGTTACATAATGCTGAAATATTTCATTGCGAGAAAAATAGAGAAAAACATTGCTCCAAACTAATGATAAAATTGTGAGTTCATTACGCAATCTTTAATAATAATCAGTACTAAATTAGCAAACTCCTAAAGATTTGCTGTCACAAAAAATATGTAGACAAATTAATTTCTTAATTTGAAACCTCCTATCTCTATTTTCTATCTAAAACTCTATCTAAGTATACCAATGTTGTATTTAAGCTTTCGCGATTTGAACACATTTGAGTATAGATTTTATCTCGTAATTTTAGTGCGCGATAAGTCCCGTATTATATAATAATATCTCTATACCAACACCATTAATAAGGTTGAATAAGTTTTTTAGATGCTAAATTCTTGTAATTGAATGAGTACAACTAAGATTCTGTCTCCGATATCGTTGATTTTTTTTTCTGATTACACTGTCTGGTACGATTAGTATAAAATAATTATGCCACACCCTCTCAAACAGGGTATACATGTATAGAATTAGAATTAGTTTCTATAGCCATGCACATGTGTTTTGCATAAATGGAATGTGAGAGAAAAAAAAATGAAAGGTCGATGACCAACACACTTTTTGTTATAATCACAAAATCAACATAATATGTAGTATACGTATGACGTCCTCTACTAGACACAGGCAAAGAATATAGTAATAATAGGTCTACTTAGATGTTTAATAAGAACAGCCAGAAACGGAACCATCTACTGCTTTTATATACTTTTATAGAGCTCCTAGAGTCTTATCTCTGTGAATATACTACTCGGTGCCAGAACACTTAAGTCTAGAATCTAGATTTAAAGGTCAGATAGCTCTTATTGTAGTCATAAAAGTTAGTGTGAGGGAAACATTAGGTACTTAATTATGAGCATTTTAATTGTTTTTATGTCGGAGAAATTCATAATAAAAATGTTTGAAAAATGTTTCATTAAGTTAGGTGATACGAATGTATGGCTGTGAATATAACTTTAACTGCACAATAATCAGATCAGCCGTAATAACGTCAATTACTGGGCTTAGGCCTATCCGAGCAAAAGCGACTTACATTTATATTGGTCGATTTTGTGGAAGGTGGTCATGGGCTTTTGTGAATACACAAACGAACACATATTCCTATATTTATATATTAATTAATTGATGGTAGAGCCCTAGCTCTAGTTTAACTAGATAAAATAAGGTACATGTGGACTGTTTAATTTAATTTATTCATATTGACATATTTCTGTATGTATAAATTTTTATTTCTTTGTTATTTAATTCGTTGATTATGATTATAATTATTATTTTGAGCTAAATGTATTTAGAATATTAAGGTAGAAATTTAAATGTGTTTTATGCAACATGAACTGTACGTACTTACCTGACATACCTAATATAACGCAACATTGTTATAAGGTCAATATATAATCTGAATCTGGTATTATTGTGTATTTTTTAATACCTATACCGAAATCTCGAAAAGAAATCAGTTATTTCATAAAAAAGCTTACAAAATAATTATTTTACGCAAAAAATCGCACCGTGTACAGAATTCAAATAATTTGCACGAATTGATGTGACATCCGTATACATTTTTGTTGATTTCGATAAAATGTAAATGGGACCAACTTTAAAGTATACTCTTTCCAATAAAAAAGAACAATTAAAATCGGACTACTATGTAAAAAGTTATGCGTATTCATAAAAAATATATACGCGTGAAATTGAAAACCTCCTCCGTTTCGTCGGTCAAAAATATATAGAACAGGTGACTTTCTTTACGAAGTCGAGGTTCGCCTCATAGTAAAATTGTTCGTAATTATGAGTATGTACACCATACATACTTTTAAAGGCCTCTGTTGTTTACAAAGTAACACCTTTCATGCATTATGTTCTTCTGAAACTTAAGTATTATGCAAATGGCTCTACCACTCCAAAATTACGATTTACAGCTCTTACGTTATCTTACTTTAATTATGATTCAACATAGAGGATTCCTTTATTCGCACCCTGTCCATCCCTCGCTGTGGGTGACGCCAAGATTAATAGCAATAGTAACCGTTTTAGTTCACAGATCTCTATAGAGGGGACGTCACCGCATCTTACCTTGATATAGTGGGGATCTAATTTCACGCGAGGTCTCTTCACTATATCACTACATATAATAGTATAAAACAAATTCACTTCCCTATCCTGCCGTGCAGGCTCTAAAACGCAGTATGAGCAAAAACACAGTTTCGAGAAAAACGCGAAAAACTTTTTGGTTTGTTTTTTTCCCATGTTACAAGGTTTTATGACGTATGTTTTGAATGCCATTTGGCGCATCTGAATTCGGAGACAGACTTCACGAGAGAAAATACGCACTTAGATTATTAAATGATAAATAAAAACAATTTTGAAAAAAAGATCCCAAAAAACGAGCTGTTACGACACATCAAATTTAGTGAAAAAGTACGCATTATCAGATTAAAATGCAGTAATTTGAGTTAGTACTGCAAAATTATGCGTGACATGTACTACTTTGCTGTTTAAAATGCAGTATCAGATTTATTTTACTGCATTTTAATATGTGTCTTGAGTAAAATGTAGATGCAGTATGTTAATAATTATTGGCTAAATTACGTAAGCTACTAATTTTATGGAGTAAGAAAGAGACAATGTCTATCAGAATATTTTTTACTAAAGATTGAGTAAGAAATCAACACTTCAACATGAACAGAAATCAACACAATTACTTATTGTTATACTTTTATCATAAAAGTCACTTTTATCATAGCAGTTTGGGTTAATTAAACTCACAGTACAGAGGTAGTAATTAAAACTTAAACTACGAAAAAACAGAAATATGCAATAAAAACTAATGAGATCTTTCAATATAATGGCACAGACATACATAAACACAAATGACTATCTAAGAACAAAAATCATATTCTTCTAAGTATACTAACAAAATAAATGCTCTCCTTCCGTATGTTTTAACTAACTATCTATCTATTATCCTACGTAAACACAAAAAACTTCAAAGATAAACTTAATGAGATTCCTCGTCATCATTATCAAAGACAAAGTTTTCCTCACCATCATCGAATACTGAAGTAGTTACTGGAATATTTCTCCAAAAATTAATTCGGTTTTTAGGCATTAATGGCCCTAATTTAGTTATTATGTCTAATTTTCTGGCAGAAAGTATACCTTTGGGCTGAGATCTCACTTCTAGTTTGGGAGGTTTCTTTGATTTTAAACAGTTTAATTGGCCGTATTCTTCAGCATCAAAATTCTGTTTTGTAATAAAGACAGTATTTTTATCTCTTTACTATGACTTCAACTAGGTATATCTTTTAGATATATTCTGTTTCCTGAACGATCTTTGAGTTTTTGCTGCGAAACAAAGAAATCAGATACTTTCAGCTGTTTGACATAAGTCTTATCCGAGTTCGACTTCTCTATAGCCTGGCAGAAGTCCTGAAAGTCATAAACTTTTCTTTTCTGCAGCAATTGCTCGACCTTATGGTGAAATGAGTCCGCAGACATAAAAGTATGTCCGGGCTCAAAATACTTCGACTATAGTGTAGCTGCAATGTCGTAGCTATTAATTATGCCTATCAAGAAAGTCAAAGGGCACCAATTTTCTTCTGGGCTGAACAATTATCGAGCCATGTTGTAATTGTTACGGCATCTCTTCGGCTTAATAAAAACACCCGGAAAACACTCACCAGGTCTTCTTGCTTTCTTTCAGAAATTTTTCCATACCAAGCTACAGCCGTAACACACCGTAGTCCTCGAGAGCATAACGCTAGAAGCGTGGAACAGAAGCATGGTGGTGTTGTTCTTCAAAAAAAGTGACAACACCTTATTGATAAAATACTGATCCATCTCGCTTCTGAGCCATATTTATAAGTTGTTTTCAAGGGTCATTACGAATCGTCTCGAACGCAGGCTTGATGACTTCCAGCCTCCCGAACAAGCCGGTTTCCGAAAAGGTTTTAGCACCATGGACCACATACATACGCTGCGGCAGGTTATACAGAAGACCAAGGAGTATAACCTGCCAATTTGTTTGGCGTTTGTGGACTATGAGAAAGCTTTTGAATCATTCGAAACATGGGCTGTGCTTGAGTCTCTCCAACGATGCCGTATTAACCATCGGTACATTGAAGTACTGAAGTGTTTATGTAATATCACCACTATGTCGGTTCGAGTACAGGAAAAGAGCTCCAAGGCAATCCCTTTGAAGAGAGGCGTAAGATAGGGAGACGTAATATCTCCGACGCTGTTTACTGCTACTTTGAAGAACGCCTTTAAGCTCCTGTAATGGAAAGGATTCGACATCAACATCAATGGCGAATACATCACTTACCATCAATTTACCGACGATATCGTGGTCATGGCAAAGTCGATCGAAAAACTCAGCATGATGTTCGAAAGCCTCAATCGAGACTCTCAAAAGGTGGGTCTTCAAATGAACATGGACAAAACAAAGGTCATGTATAATTCTCATGTTGTACCCACCCCAATTTCAGTTGGAAACTCGGTGCTTGAAGTCGTTGACTCGTACGTCTACCTAGGACAAGTAGTACAGTTAGATAGGTCCGACTTCAAGATAGCAGCTAATCACCGAATCCATCTCGGTTGGACAGCGTTCGGAAAATTGCGTAACGTCTTCTCGTCCGACATAGGCACAAAAACGTGGATGGACCTTATTAGTAAGCCTTAAGTAGCCCAACGAGCCAAAGAGAGGGCTATGCTCGGAGTTTTTCTGCGAGATCGAATCTAAACTGAGTAGACCCGTAGAAGAACCAAAGTTACCGACGTAGCCCAGCGGATTGGCAGGTTAAAGTGGCAATGGGTAGAGCTTATAGCGCGAAAGACTTATAACCGATGGGGTCAAAAAGTTTTCGCGTGGAGACCACTTACCGGCAAGCGCGGCGTAGGACGTCCACCGACAAGGTGGACGGTTGACCTCATTAGGACCACAGGATCGCGGTCGATTTAAGCCGCTACTAATTGGTCTTATTGGAAATCATTAGTGGAGACCTATGTCCAGCAGTGGACGTCCTATAACTAAAACGAACGACGAAGCTTCAGCATATACTGAATTAGGGCTTGTATACTTCTTAAGAGGCACAAAAGTTTCATTAAACCCACTAGTCTATAAAATATGTATCTCACTTTTAAATAACCTGGATAAATAAGTCGAAGCAACCTTCTCGAAATTTGCAGAAAAGTTAACGTCTTTTCCTAGCTAAAATGCAGTAGTAAACTCCACGAAAGCAGTGGAATACAATAACTTGATTCAAATTACCAATTATAATGCAGTAATTACGACTTTTACTGCAATTTAGGTTGTAAAATGTTATTATGTAAGTGTTAGATATTATCGATTATACTGCAGTAAATAACTAAAACACTGCAATTTAATTAGTAACATTGACAACAACAAGCAACCTATGACATAAATAAAGGACAGTTTTATTAACTTCACTGCATTTTACTTTGTTTTGACTGCATGGAAAAAATAGGTGATGCTATCTAAAACACCACGTCTTTGTACCTTACTGCATACTAGACTGTAATCATTTTAAAAAGTAATAAAAATTAAATTTGCAGTATTCATATTTTCAGTACATTACCTATTTACTGCATTTTAGTTTATGTGGTCCTCATATTTTTAAAGTTTAGTTAACAGATTTTTTGTAGCAATGACGACATTAACTGCATTTTATCCGGGAGAACAAAGCTATTAAAATACAGTAATTGCTCTCACTGTATTTTAGATAGTTTATCGTTACAGTTTGCATAAAACATTCCTAGTTACTGCGTTGAGGTATTTGTTTTTAACTATCTTGTAGTTGCGATAATCAAAAACCGATTAAATCATTCGATTCCTTATGGCGTGCCCATTACGGTTCAATATTTAACTCAAAAACGTCAAAAAGTCAGATACTGCGTTTTAAGGGCTGCACGGCAGTATCTGTCTGTCCCTACGTATGGTTATATCTTTAAAACTACGCAACAAAATTTGATACGGTTTTTTAAATAGATAGAGTGATTCAAGGGGAAGGTTTATATGTATGATATACGAATCGGCGAAGCCGAGGCGTGTCGCTAGTATCTGATAATCACGGCTACGCGTAACAACAAATCTCTTATTCATGTGCTTACACAATACTGCATTTTGCAATGTATCTACTTCTCTTTCGTAAACGTGCTTTTTGCATTGTTTGATTATTTTTTGCATACAAACTGTGGGTTTGCAAAGTGTATGGACTTTCACGGGTAGGTAGGTTTAATTATGAACAACTTTCGCAGTAGAAGTCAGGTGCTGTATACATTTTCTCGGTCTGAGATAAGACGATAATCTTTTGCATGGAACAGCTCACTTTTCGTGGTATTGCTGTTGGTCCCGTAGTAAAAGCGTGTTCGTAATGTTGAGCATATAATTAGACACCTCAGGAAATTCCCTGCACTTTGTAAAGCAACACACGAACCTACACCTACACGTAGCTCTGTGTCGGCGACGCCCGGCCGCCTTATAAGGAGAAGACCTCTTTCTGTATCTCTATGGTTTCAATTCAAGGGTTGAACACCCTTCTGATATGGGAAGTGGGTAGTTGAATTAATAGAGACTTTGGATTTTGGCTCGGAAGTGATTAGTGATTATCAGGTATAAGGTCGTTGGAGTTATTAATCAATAATAGCTAGCTTGGCCGTGGTGTATGGTGGGCCTGTGTTAAGCAGTGGACAATCAAACATGCTAGTATAATACGATTTAAGGTTTACAATTGGAAGTAGAAAAATGCTATCATTTTTTTAGAATAGAATCAAAGAGGTTGCACCCAAAGATGTTCGAGAGCAAATACTTGCCGAAAACCATAACGAACCAACGGCAGGTCACATGGGCGTTTTCAAAACGTACAAACGTGTCGCGCTCAGGTATTACTGGCCCAACATGCACAGCGATATAACTAAATTCGTTAGTCATTGCCCTATATGTCTTTCATATAAGTCACAAAATCATGCGGTTCTTGGAGAGATGGGACGGCCTAAACAATTCTCCCGACCATACCAAATGATCTCGATTGATTTAATGGGACCTCTTTCAATGACAAGGAAGCAGAATAGCTATATTTTAATAGTGACGTGCTGCTTTTCCATATTTTGCCAAATTTTCCCCATTAGGAAAGCCACTTCTAACATAATTATTAAAATTCTTGAAGAACACGTCTTCTTAGTCCACAGTGTCTCGCAGACTATTTATATGGACAATGGTAGCCAATTTATAAGCGGTCACACCAAAACCCTATTTAGTACAAGTACAGTTCGCCATTAATAGCTCTGTTAACGAAGCCACTGGTTTCACTCTTTCGTTCCTTGTTTATGGGAGGGAACTTGTTCTCTGTGGTTCTCATTACACCGACACAGATTTAGGTGATGAGATATTATTTTTACCACGAGCACTTTATGCGGAAAACCTCGGTATCTTAAGTTCTGTTTTCGACCAAGTGCAAAAATCGCTGTATCACGCACATGTAAAGAATATTGCTCATTATAATCTACGTCGGATATATTGTATTTAAGCGTGCGTACGTGTTGAGTGATAAAGACAAATATTTCAGTAAAAAATTAGCTCCTAAATTTATTAAATGTCGAGTGACTCAAAAGCTATCCCCACTAGTCTACGTGTTGGAGAATATGACGGAGAAGGATTTAGGTACATGGCACATGAGAGATTTAAAAATTGTTGGCCATAATAAGTATAGGTTGTTTCTTGTCTTCTCATTAAATGTAATTATAATAATAAAATTAAATCATTTTAGAATTTAGCACGGATTTTATCATCAATAAGGATAAAATCCTTATGCGGGGCCGGCGGGTTGATTTTGTACATTGGTATATTTACATTTTTATTTGGTTTAAGTAGGTTGATACTTCTTTTGAGTCGACTTTCTTATATGAGGGAGTTCTGTTTTCATCTATAAGTATTTAATTCAGAATATTGGTTTAGACATTTTGAAGCAGCTCCAAAAATCAAATTGTAAGTAAACATCACTTAAACATCGCGTCCATTCATGTTCAAGACATGGTTTTGACTATAATTTAGGTTATTGATTTTGGTATAATTTATGCACTCATTCGTTTTCCATAGTTCAATGTTTTCGAAATTTAGTTGTGGCGAAAAAGATCAAATAGTTGAAGGTAAATAATTATGTACTTAGTTTACTTAAAGCTTTAGCTTTAGGCTTGGCCCGCGTGATACGTTGGTTAGTGCTATTTCTACGAAACATTTTATTTTATGTCCCGGAGGTCTATGTATCCCGGAGGATATAAAAAGCATGACACTCAAATATTTTAACTACATATATTTCTGTCAAAAATCAAGTCTGTATGTTACTATATTGTTGCGTGAAATAGTAAGAAACAAAAGAAAAATCAACAAACACACTCTCTGATTTATAATATACTAGCTTTTTCCCGCGGCTCCGCTCGCGTGGTATCCCACTGGAATCTTTTATTTTTTCGGAATAAAAAGTTGCCTATATCACTTTCCGGCTCTTGAACTCCATGCTAAAAATCAAGTTAACCAGTTGTTCCGTTGCTGCGTGAAAGAGGAATAAACCAACAAACGTTTCGGATTTATAATATTAGTATGATTAGGTATATCCTACTAATAATATAAACGCGAAAGTTTGTGAGGATGGATGAATGGATGGATGTTTGTTACTCTTTCACGCAAAAACTACTGAACGGATTGAGATGAAACTTTGCAATAATAGACAGACAGACAGACAGACAAAACTCTTTATTTACAACCACAGTTTGAAAAATAAACACTATTTACATATATACGACAAAAAATATGATTATTAAGTGGCGGCCTTATCACCCATGGCGATTTCTTCCAATATATAGCTTATATATCAGAATAACACATAGGCTATAGATTATAATGATATATTGCGTATGCGGGCAAAGCCGCGGGTAAAAACTAGTATATTATATATATTAGAATGATTTTTTGATTCCCTATTTTTTGGAAATAATAATATAAAAAAACCAATGTCACTCGGGGATAGTGTAGCTAACCCAACAACAGCCCCACTTCCAACAGTGAAATAATTTTTCATATCGTTCAGTAGTTTCGGAGTCTATTCAATGCTTAACAAACAAACAATTAAATTATTCCTCTTTATAAGTATAGAAAAAGTAAGAATTTAATGGTGTTATACTTCTGCAATATGAATACAGTAACGTTGGATAGAAGATACGATACTTAAGAAAATACCAGTTACTTCAACAATCTTATACCCCACATTCTCCGACCCTATTAAGCTCAATTATTTTAAAACAAAGCTGCACATCGTTCGCCGCAAGCTGCCCTCGTAAGCCGCAGAAGCATGAGAAGCACTGTAAGCTGTTTACGTGTGGTAGACTCCCCGAGCCGACCGCAAGACGATCTGTGGCTTGAGACGTTTCACTTTGTTTGTTTGGTTAAAGATTTTATGCTTGTACCAGCTTTTGCCCGCGGCTTTGGTGCGAGACTTTATAATTTTTGTGCTATTTCAAGGGAACCTTATATTTTTCCGGGATAGCAATAGTTTATGACATCGACCTTTGATCTATATCAGTGCTAAAAATAAAATCGATCTCCCTATATCTCTGGGTTATTATGTGAAAAAGTCACAAACAAACAAAGAAGCCAACAAATACAGTTTCGAAAGTAGGTGTAATACGAGTATAAGGTAAGTATTCAATGGTTTCGCAGCTATGTTAAAGGAGCGTTTTGTTTTTCCGGAATTTAAATTACCTTATCTCTCTCTCAATGGCTCTCCAATTTTTAACTATATACGAGTATATCCATGCCAAAAAATCAAGTCTATCTGTTGTACTGTTGTTATGTGAAAGAGCAACAGAAATCAATATAACAACAAATTCTACTAATATTATAAACGCGAAAGTTTATGAGGATGGATGGATGTAATCTGTTACTCTCTTTCACGCAAAAACTACTGAATGGATTGAGATGAAACTTTGAAATAATATAGCTTATAGAATAATATCAGAGTAACAAATTGGCTATAAATTATAATGATATTGCGTCAAAAATCAAAATATCATGCGGACGAAGCCGCGGGTAAAAAGTAGTCTTTATACTTTCATATTTAAAATATTTAGCATCTAAGGAATTTGTTCAAATGATTGTGCCGACTCTACCTAGTGAGGATACGGACAAGAGGATCGTAGGATTCATGTAGTTAATTTTGTTGAAATGACTCTTTCAATGAAGTAGAAAGCTCTTTATTATTTAAGTCAGTAACTATGTTCGATGAAGAAAAAGAAATTAAAGAAGAAAAATCGTCAATCAATTCATGAAAGATAGAGTTTGGGAAATACGAGTAAGAGCTGCCGACTACATGAATATTTTCCACATAGTAAAAGTTGTTCATAAAAGACAAAATACATATTTATTTTGCGAAGACAAGATAGTAATTTACCTGCTCTTGAGTAGTTTCAGAAAAAAAAACCGGACAAGTGCGAGTCAGGCTCGCACATGGAGGGTTTCGTACAAATCCAGAAAATTTCACAAAATTGGGAAGTTGTTAAAATCTCTATACATCCACCATCCACAAAAAAGTTTTTTTTTTCACTTTTCTCGTCAAACATCGAAAATTACACACTATTAAAATAATTAGAATTAGAATAGATCTGTTTTAGCATGTGCTAATGAAGTTCTTTTAAATGATACCTTACATGATACGATTGACTCACTTTGAATTTCGAACTCATATTTTGTAAATTTCGAGGCCCTATTTTTTGTGATTTAAATTAAAATTACAGTTTTCAGATTTATTCCTATATGTGTACTCTGAGACAATGCTTCTCGTCAAACTTCATAGTTCTATGTCAACGGGAAGTACCCTGTAGGTTTTGATTTTTGTGAGTGTCGAAATATGCGGTTTTTTACGACATAAACGGCTCTTACTTTTTTAAACGATAACTGAGAAGTTTTTCTTTTACACGACTGCAAGAAACTATAGATATACGTATACAGTTTAAATTTCAACTCGATGTCTTAACGCGTTCCCGAGATAAAGAGTCTTGACATACACACAGACGGTCACAATGTTTTGAGGTACGGAACCCTAAAAACAATATCGCATTAATATCCTGTTCTAAACAAAAAGTTTATTTATTGACTCTCAACTAAATGTGTGGAATAGCTGATTCTTTTTCGCGACTTTCAGGTTTCATGGTAAAAGTTCTAAATAGTGATGTACCTACAGATCTCTACAGCTGCACTAGAGTATAGTATAGTGCTGTCAGTATAGTCTTTAATAAGCACCTTGTATAACTACAAATGTTAATATTCCACAATATCAACAATCAAACTGAATGTGCACCTTGATATGGAATCACTTCATCCAAACAATGCCTGCCTTTACCCCTCTTCCCCTAATGACGTCATTAGGGCGGCAAAAACTATGGGCCGGACTGGCGATGGTTAGTTTGTAGGTATTGTATATAGGTACATAGGTATTATTAGTAGTATAGGTGACTTACGCGTATTGAAAAATGTATTATTTATTTTATTATTTTATACTACGGGACTAATCGCGCACTAAAATTACGAGATAAATAAATACCTGGACTCTACCCTTAACCACGGTCGATGCAACTCGGCCGAAACGTCGGGATGAGGAGGTATTTATTTATCTCGTCATTTTAGTGCGCGGTTAGTCCCGTAGTATAAAATAATAATGTGTTCAAATCGCGAAAGTTTAAAAACAACATTTGTATTATATATATAAAAAAAAATTGAAATTGTGTCTCTGTAAAGTCTGTTTATGGACGACTAGCAACCCGCCCCAGCTTCGCATAATTGTATTATAAAATTATGTACATATATCATAAACCTTCCTTTTGAATCACTCTATATATTAAGTTATGCGAAGTTTTAAAGATAAAAGCATACATAGGGACAGACAGACAGCGGGAAGCGACTTTGTTTTATACTATCGGTTTATAGACGAGCGAATACAAATCATTTATTGATAACACGTGTGACATAAGTGAGTACAAATTTATAATTTGTTCTTTTCATATAATAATAAAAAATAATAATCAATAAAATCAATATAGTCAATTGTAATAGTTAAAATAAAATCACAAAAAAAATAATATAAAATAATTCCGGTAATTTTAAAAATTAATTTAGGTATGTCATAAAATAACTGTTCGCGTTTATAGCCACGAATAACGTTTATAGCCACGACTTAAGCTTATTTTTTAATATAGGTATCTTAAAGTAAACATTTAATAGCATTAACATTAATTATTAACTTTAAGATAACATCTTAAAGTAAACATTTTTGAATCAACAACTGAAAAACGGTAATGAATAATGATATCTAATTACCGTGACTGAAACAAAGCCGAACGCTTATTAGGTCGATCGTGTTTCTCTATCGCTTGTTCCACACTCTCGCTTACACACTCGGCTCAGGTGGAACTTGATAATTTTTGGTGCGTGTAACTGGCGTTTATCGATTTATAAGACGTTATCACGTCAAAGAAAACAAGATGTTATTATTTTAAAAACCACTAGATCAGTTTTCTAGATCCGAATTAAAATAGTAAATATTCTTTTCATACACCGATATGATTTGCTCAGTGCAAAAATTAATGAATAAAAATTAATAAATAATAATAATATTATTAATTAACTTTTTCCAAAAAAATACTACCTATAAAGCTCTGACCGTATAATTTACAAAGGACATGTCTACAAAATGTATGGAGGCTGGTATAATAATAATCAAAAATTCTAACCACAACACTCGTTACATTTCGAGAAAGTTCATATTTTTCTGAGTCTATTACATAAGTTAAAAACAAAAAAAAGCCCTTCGATTTAAAAAAAAATCATTTTAATTTATCAAGATCTATAAATATATTTGGCTCAATATGTAGTTTATCTCTAGCAATCCTGGTTAAGTAACTTCCAAATTGTTATATAAAAGCAGTTATACCAATTAGACACACTTTTCAAATGTTTTTTTTATGACATTGTACCTACTAACTGGTCACACTGGTAGGTTATAAATTTTAATTTTAGCAAATTAAGAGATGTATGTGGAAGAATTAGCTATGAATGCAAGTAAAATAACGATTGAAGCACTTTATTATTGCTAAACTAGAAAAAATACCAAGCTGTATTATTATTTTTCATACAATTAATTTTTCACTTTAAAAAAAAATGGTGGGATAAAAAATCTAAATGAAATATTTTTGAGAAGCCCCAAAAATCAAGCTTTCAAATGATGTATATATACATCATTTGAAAGCTAGATTTTTTATCCCACCATTTTTTTTAAAGTGAAAAATAAATTGTATCATCTTGGAAATATATTATATCATCATTATATCATCAATATATAATATCATCTTGGTTCGATTTTTCTCTGAATAATATACTACTTGTGGACATCGCCTTTACAAAGTAATACAAACAAATAAATATCTAAAAAATACTCATCATACGTATCACAGTTCATGTGTACGTAACGTAAGTCCTCGCAAATAACAACAAATACAAAGCAAAAATACGAGTACATATACATACTCGTACGTACCCAGGAGTCCTTGATGTTTGAAAATGTTATAGTCAAGAAAATACTTATAATTATGTATCAATTATATTATTAAAATTTGTCTATGATTTTTTTTGTAGTAAATTAATGACTCATTATCTTTTTTTAAGTCATGTTAATAAATATTAAAATACGAGCTTTTCTTTTTAAACTCCCTAATAATTTAGTAAAAATGTCTCATATTTTTTTTAACATTAAAATTTTCTAACCACAGACTTCAGGGTCTGTGCCCTTTGTTAACTAAGATTTACAATTATTTTATTTTAGTTACTGTACAAAGAGTAGGTACTAGAAATATTAGCCTGAGTTAGTCGATGCACTGCGTGAATGTCACGAGCAGACCGGCGACCCGCAAGCAGCACCCGATAACGAGTGTGACACATGTGCCAGCCATCGCTCTCCTCGACTATATTTGAGGGAAGAGAGCGACCCGACACATGATGCCGCCGCAAGAAGGAGCCTTCGATGGCGAGCTTGAATGCTTGGGGCACGCACACAATGCTTATTTCTTATAAATTACAAATACACATTTTTCACGTCCTATGCCAATTTAGTTGCCTTCTCCCGGCCTAAAGCCTCCATCACCGCCTCGTTCCGATTTCTGACAGCCATCTGCAGGTTGTACTCCTTGATGGTCTCCGATCAGACGATGCGCGCCGCACGAATCGACTGATGGCATCATTTTCGATGTTTCAATGTCTCATTTCAAAATCAAAGTAGTTATACCTAATATTACAAAATCAGACATACCTACCTCACCCTAACCAAAACTAAATAAGAGACCGGACATTAACGCGCTATTTATTTCATGAAAAATCGTCACCTATTAGTGACGTCACGGATGTCCAAAACCACACTCACCCCACGATACCCTAACGCACCTAACTAGCACTCTATCACAACGCAGTAAGGCAAAAAACCGATTGACAATTTGGAATAATTTGACATATTTGGTAAGTATTGTTACTCAGTTTATGTTAAACCTTAATACTATAGATATAGGGGTGGAATCGTCTTCAAATAGCAACGTTTCTTGGTTTAAGGAAATGATAGGAATTTGTACAGTCGTTTGTGATATTGAGTGCATTAGGAATAGTGAGAAATTGATGGATATTATAGTAATGGGACCGCTTTATGACAAGTGGTGCAAAAGGACCCATCAGACTACTCGATATGCAGATAATCATACACGCCCCTACCTACTAGGTAACTATTATTTAACTAATTTATTTTTAACTTACTTGAGTGGGACAGTCAGTACCAGTTTTAGTAAGGCTATATCGAATCGAATAATTTATTAAGTCTATACGAATCCTTCTGTAAATATCGCTGATTCGCCGCACGAAGAGGTAGGTATGTTTTGAGATTACATTCTGTTTATAGAATTACTAGTTTTTAGCCGCGGCATCGCCCGCATGATATTTTGATTTTTGACGCAACATCATTATAATTTATAGCCTATGTGTTATTCTGATATATTATTATAAACTATATTATTGCAAAGTTTCATCTCAATCCGTTCAGTAGTTTTTGCATGAAAGAGTAACAAACATCCATCCATCCATCCATCCTCACAAACTTATGCGTCTATAATATTAGTAACTAGTTTTTACCCGCGGCTTCGCCCGCATACGCAATATATCATTATAATTTATAGCCTATGTGTTATTCTGATATATAAGCTATATTATTGCAAAGTTTCATCTCAATCCGTTCAGTAGTTTTTGCGTGAAAGAGTAACAAACATCCATACATCCATCCATCCATCCATCCATCCATCCTCACAAACTTTCACGTTTATAATATTAGTAGGAAGTTTCATCTCAATCCGTTCAGTAGTTTTTGCGTGAAAGAGTAACAAACATCCATACATCCATCCATCCATCCTCACAAACTTTCACGTTTATAATATTAGTAGGAAGTTTCATCTCAATCCGTTCAGTAGTTTTTGCGTGAAAGAGTAACAAACATCCATACATCCATCCATCCATCCATCCATCCTCACAAACTTTCACGTTTATAATATTAGTAGGAAGTTTCATCTCAATCCGTTCAGTAGTTTTTGCGTGAAAGAGTAACAAACATCCATACATCCATCCATCCATCCATCCATCCTCACAAACTTTCACGTTTATAATATTAGTAGGAAGTTTCATCTCAATCCGTTCAGTAGTTTTTGCGTGAAAGAGTAACAAACATCCATACATCCATCCATCCATCCATCCATCCTCACAAACTTTCACGTTTATAATATTAGTAGGAAGTTTCATCTCAATCCGTTCAGTAGTTTTTGCGTGAAAGAGTAACAAACATCCATACATCCATCCATCCATCCATCCATCCTCACAAACTTTCACGTTTATAATATTAGTAGGAAGTTTCATCTCAATCCGTTCAGTAGTTTTTGCGTGAAAGAGTAACAAACATCCATACATCCATCCATCCATCCATCCATCCTCTCAAACTTTCACGTTTATAATATTAGTAGGATATTAGCGACAAGGAGCGATTTTCAAAACAGACACCAAAAATATCTTATGGAATAGGGTAGTTGACTGGTATTGAATTAGTTAAAAGTAGGTATTAAGATTTGTGAATTCTGCAATTAATTATGATTCATAAACTGAAAAAATAATTAAAATCGGCTAATCAAGTTCAGAGACATAAGCTTGTAAAGATTTTGTTAGGGATTAAGAGAGGATGCTTTGTCCCTTTCCCACAAAGCATTACATAGTATGGCGAATGTATGACACGGGCCGTGACGTCATATTCTGGTATAGTGCGCTCTTTGTCTAGCGAGAATATAAATACGTTTGTAACTTCTTTCCATCTTACCACAAAATTTTTACGCACGCTTTAGACAATGTTTACCAGTACAAATTGCACTGTTAAACAGCGTGCTTAAATCTTGCGTGGTTGGTTGGTATCTTGGTTTTCGTTATTCGGCTCTGTGTATGGTTAGCTGTTAAGAGAGGAGAGTAAAAAAATTGTCAACTAGACTATTGGGTACCATTAATAACTATTACCAAAATACACGTTAGAAATCCAAAAACCATGTTCTTTTATTCCAAGAAAAAAATATATTCATTTTTCCAAAATAACTTTATTACAGAACATTTTGAAAGCTTGGCTGATGAATAATTGGTCTCGCTTCGTTTGACGGATTTGTAAATAATTTCTTAGATTGAAAGGATACTCGTAATGATGACAAAAAGTCAAAATCAATCGTGCCTGAATATGTACCTAATGCATTATTTTAAACTATTGATACGGTTTTTTGTTAGCTATAATAATTAAGTGATATACAGGGTTATTTCTAATCAATTAACATCCTTTTAGGGGCTTGTTCTGTGCATCAAAACTAACAACTTTTGTTCTACGACTTTTGTCAAAACTCAAAAAAAATGTTTGTTGTTCCATAGGATAATATAGTTCAGCCGCGACAAAATGTATGGAACAGCTGATTTTTTTTTAATTTTGACTAAAGTCGTAAAACAAAAGTTGTTAGTTTTGATGTACAGAATAAGCCCCTAGAAGGATGCTAATTGATTAGAAATAACCCTGTATAGTTCCTCGGTTCTCTACAGACAAAGTGAACTTATAGATCATTGATAATATAAGAACTAAAACTTCTAAGTTAAAGAAAATGAAGATAGAAAAATGTCTATGAGAATGACAGCAAAAATGTTTACTTCAGTTTTTCAACATTTTTTTTCAAACTCAAGAACTTAGTTGCAAAGCTTTTACCGTTACTAAAAAGTGGATGACATTTTTTTTATTTTTTCAAATTCCATCATACCTTTCACGATTCTAGGTATTTGGTGCAGTAATTAATTTATTTTATTCTTATTGCCGGCTGTCTGTGGTCGGCGTTATCAAACAAAAGGGTTTGTATCAGGGGTCACAAACATTTTTTATGGAATCTTTACTAAAGGACTTTTTCACGTTACTCTCATTTAGTGTGGAAAATATTACACTTATTGTGATAGCTGTCCTAACTCAATGTTTGAAATTATGTTTGAAAAATAGTTTCTATCTTAATAAAATAAATTAATTTATAATTTAGCTCAGTAGTTATATTTTCGACACTTAATGACTATAAAAGGTATTTAAATATTTTAACTTTGTTTTATTTTGCTTTTACATATAACTAAACTAGCTGACCCGGCGAAATTAGTTTCACGCAATATCTTTATAAATTATAGCCTTTGTGTTCTGATGTAGAAGCATTACTATTGCAAAGTTTCTTTTAAATCCGTTCAGTAGTTTTTGCGTGAAAGAGGTACAAACATCCATACATACAAACTTTAGCGTTTATAATATTAGTAGGATATTCTAAAATGTAGAGCGAAGCTTTAAAATGTAAATTTCTTTGCTTTTTGTATTTAATGTGATTTCATTTAATTGACCAAGATTTCTGAGGGTCTTACAATTGCGATTATGAACTTTTTTCAAACCTTTTTTTTTCAATTCATGTATACCATTTAGCTTATATCAAGACGTTTAATGAATCAGTTGCTAGAACAATCATCGTTTACCGATTGATTATATACATAAATAAGTTAACACACCAATGACGTAAGGGAGTTGTTTTTGGAACAAAGATTAGGAAGTTAAAAATCTCTTTGTTTTTAAAAAAAACGTTTTCATATTGTTATTTTAAACTCTATGAAATGGCTGCTAGACCAGTCCGAATTCAGGACCAATTTTATCATCTAGTCCTACTTAGAATTATTATAATTATCTTTTTTGCTAGTACTGAGAATACTAGGTAGACTTTTCACTGATATTTAGATTTGTGATGTATACATAGTGAATGTAACTTCTTTATCCCACTGCTGGCTAGACATAAACATCTCTCTCTTTTACTATGCCATCTACTTCGGTCCTGTGCTAGTATAAAATTAAGCAACTCACTAAAATGTTGCGTACCCCTGACCCGGCGTCCGAAAAGGCATCGCGCCACCAGCCATCCGAAAATTTACACAAACAGCCAAAGTATTAAACGATTCAACTTTTTGTCTGTCTGTTTGTCCTCTGTCTCAACTGAAGAACGCGATGGAATTCTTTCGCTCCCGTTTTGATTAGAAAGCGGTAGAATTGGAATCAGATGACTAATTTTGGATTTTTTTCTGAAAGTATAACTAACGGCTTTTTTGCAGACCGCGGCTATTTTACTTGCTCATTTGTAAGTTTAAGTAGACAAGCATTGAAGTTCTAAAATCTCTATTAACACGTGTACTTTACTAAAAAAATATCTTTGAGTTTGATATTCATTCATTCATCTCGTGTCAATGGCTAGATTTAATTTTTGAATTGGTTTTTTATTCTTTTTGAGCTTGAAAGAAAAGATTAATATTATAAACTACAGGAGTAATCGCGCACTAAAGTACGAGATAAATAAATACATCATCATCCCGACGTTTCGGCCGAGTTGCATCGACCGTGGTCACGGGTAGGTAGTTTATAATAATAATGTGTTCAAATCGCGATAGTTTAAAAACAACATGAAAGAAAAGATCTTAAAAAAATATCATTAATCATTACATAACGTGTGTAACATTACGCACTGCTGGAAATAGGTAATACATATCTCCAATAGATTCCAAATAAACTTTTTGAAACCGGCTCCAGCGTTTTCCAGCGGTCTTGATCAGACTGTCGGTCCACTTTGTTGGTGGACGTCCTATGCCATGCTTGCCGCTATGTGGTCACCCTTCAAGAACTTACACGAACGTAACGTTGCGGTTAGTGAACTTTCTCTGTTACTACAAAAGTTAACAAGTATAAAGTACTTAGCTCTTTAACTAGGCACAATAGTACCTTAATGTACAATGTGTGTTAAATTATCAAATACAATAATAATCCTCGATTAGATCAAACTGGGTGCATGCTAATATGATTGTAGTTTAATTTTGAGACTGGACGGTAGACAAGCAAAAACAGCAAATAGAGAATTAATTGCAAATTACGGTAGCGTCAGCAACACAACACAAATCATACTTAACGCATCAGGCCATCCATTCAGGCCGAAATGGCCAAATAGATTGTAAAATGTTAATTTAATTTATTTTTTAGATTAGTTTAGTCTAGTAAACTATCTGAAGATTATGAAATACTAGTACAATCTTATTTTTAACTAATATTCTTTAGTGTTCTGTAAAGTTAAAAGCATGCTGTGCTTCCTTAAAAAATAGCACATCAAGTGAAATTATATTGTAAGTGTTTATAATATATGTAATAATGTAGTTATTAATGTGAAGCATTAATAAATAAATAAATAACGCAATGTTAGAATATTTGTAGTTTCTTATTTTAGTGATAAGCTCTTCACAAACGACGCGTAGAGGTAAAGATGATGCAGTAAAAACTATATAGTCAATACTGGTTGAATACTTTTAAACCATATATTATGTAAGCGTAAAATACCTGTGTTATATTTAAACAAAACATATTTGTAGATAATCAATGTTGTTGTTAGAATTAAAAAAATGTTGACAGTTATGGAATCACTCCATATTTTTTGGAACAATAAATGCGCACTTAAATGTGCCCGTTTATCTCATAATCCCGTGGTAGATTTTTATTGGTAAATACAGAGCAGATAGCGTGACGAAGTAACGAAAGAACTAGCTTGGCGTAAAAATTTATAATTCTTAAATTACTGGTTCGATTTAGATCAAATTTGGAAATATTATTTTTTCTGTGATAGTCTCTTAGTTTTGAAAAAATCTGATATTTAGCTTTATTCTGAACAAAATTATAGAGGGTTGAAAATGACCTGAATGGCTATGGGAAAAGTATGCCTACGGCTGTAGTTTTTTGCTCGACTTGTTTGATATTCAAATTCACAGTCAATTACTAACTGAATGTATTAAAAACACATAAACACAACAATAAAGACTAACATTGAAGTAGACAAAACACTCTCAAATATAAATAAAATAAATGAGTGAGTAAAAGTGAATATAATTTTATTCGTCCTCTTCTGCTATCGCTACCCACGCTGTTGATGCAGTCAGTTGACGAATTGAATTTTGATGGGTGCCAACCACCGCTTATTAACATTTCGACATCCATACCGACGTATAACTTTGTTGCTTAGAATGCTTTAAGTTACAGTAAAGTTAAACTGAGTTTAAGTAAGATAGGTATTAGGAATTTAATGGCTTATATTATAGGTGAAGTTTAATGCAGATTTTCGATCTAAGTTCGTGACGGTAGATCAATATTGTTATTTTTACTAATCACCGACAAATAAGGTGTTGTACGCTCAACGTGAATACTTGTATTTGCATGTTAGTATAGTTATTTGTATGTATATAGTTACACATACCCTTCAATAAGGGGCTCATCAGAATATCAGCGTTGAGTGTTGGGTCCTTCCAGCACTCAACATTTTATAGCTGAGGTGAGTCCCTTTCGACACTTGTTTTTTTTTCATTAGTTATTTAAGTTTTTTTTGTACGTGTTATGCATGTGTCGAATAAAGATATTTCATTTCATTTCATTTCATTTATATATATATATATATATATATATATATATATACATAAATACCTAAGACCGGATCTCTTAAAAGAAATATTTAGTTTTTATAAAAGAACTGATGAGATCAAACTGGTTCCTAAATTTAAATAAATTACTCGTAGTTGGTTAGGGGTTGTTTGAAAATCGTAATGTACCTATTTCACCCACATTAATGACTATTAGGTTACTGTTCCTTGCTTTTCAATTTTCCATGGCATCTACAAGTTTTAATTAGAGAGGAAAATATTATATTGCGTCTACAATCTCAGAATAAAAAGACAAAGTACCTGAGGGCACATTTT
The DNA here is from genome assembly GCA_949316475.1 of Hypomecis punctinalis. Classification (NCBI taxonomy): domain Eukaryota; kingdom Metazoa; phylum Arthropoda; class Insecta; order Lepidoptera; family Geometridae; genus Hypomecis; species Hypomecis punctinalis. The sequence goes on along the minus strand of OX438819.1, from coordinate 13,152,562 downwards.
GCAGTGGTACTTCCTCGCGTGCGCGTGCAGGGGTTGCAGCTTCGCGGGGCCTTTGCCTAACGGCTGTGGCACCACCAGCAGCCCGCTGCCCGTGCCTCCCACTGGAGACGATGATGACGACCCTGGAACAGGAGACAGCCCGTGTCAGAAATGTATCTGCAGCTTGCTACTGTCAAACATATTTTATAGACAAGATTCACTGTTTGGCAGTACTTTTAATTGTACTGTACTGTACCAGCCTTTTTAATAGTCCACTGTAGGACGTAGGCCTACCCACGAAGGGTGATTGGGCCATATCCACCACGCTGGCCCAGTGCGGGTTGGTGGATTCACATACGCCATCGAATTTCTTCTAAGGACGCATGCAGGTTGTCTCACGATGTTTTCCTTCACCGAAAAGCCCGTGGTGTGAAATTTTACTATGTATGTTGTGTTGTGTTATGGGTTCGAATCCCCGGTCCCGTAGGTACCAATGAGTTCTTTGGAATTTATGTACGGAATTTCACACCACTGGCTTTTCGGTGAAGGAAAACATCGTGAGGCAACCTGCATACGTCCGTAGAAGAAATTCTATGGTGTATGTGAATCCACCAACCCGCCCTGGGCCAGCGTGGTGGATATGGCCCAATCACCCTTCGTGGGTAGGCCTACGTCCTGCAGTGGACTATTAAAAAGGCTGGTACAGTTGTGTTGTGTTATATTCAGGGCAAATAAAAAAAAACAAGATTTTATTAATTGTTAATAATAAGGAATTAATGTTAAAACCATCAAATTAGAAACATATAGGTATTGTGTCATTTTATTACCGAGTTCTTATGATCATTTTTCAGCTCATCCACATCATCAGACACTAAACACCATCTAAAGACAAAGTACTCATCAAGACGGATCAAACGAGCCCAAACTCAATAGAGTTGAGTTATTTCCTTACAGAGTTCCTATTGCCACCTTCCAACTCCATCGTCAGATCTTTTCTAAGTCATTATAACATTTGATTGTCACGCCATACAATATTTCTTGCAATATTTCAGCTCAATCGGAAACCTACCGAGAGGACTTACTTACCAAGTAGGACTTGCATAGATTTGATTATAGAACCATATAGGTATACAGCATTGACTTGACATTTTTTCTGTTTATCGTATACAGACATTGACTGCCTCGGTGGCTCAGTGGTTAGTGGCCCTAACTTCTGGATCAAAGAAGCGTGTGTTCGATCCCCACCCAGGACAAATGTTTATGTAATGAACATAAGTGTTTGCTCTGTGTCTGGGTGTTATTTAGTTACTATCTATATAAATATGTATTTAAAAATAAGTATATGCAGTATATCAGTCTCTGGCAGTCATATCACAAGCTTTGCTTAATTTGGGGTCAGAGACCGTGTGTAAGATGTCCCAAAATATTTATTTATTTATTTAACATTATTGGAGCAGGTGAAATCAATAAAAGATTTTAAAGAGAAATAATAAGAATCCACTTTGTTTTAAAAACAGGCTTTTACTGAACAAGTACCTACTCGGCAAGACGAATCAAACGAGCCGAAACATTTCATTTCATTTATCAGACCCTGGTTACTATTGAAAGACAAACTTCTCATCAAAACAATTTCAATGAGCCCAAACTCGATGAGGTTGTGTCGTTTCATTGCAAAGTTCTTTTGGCCACCTTCCAGCTCCATCATCAGATCAGCACCATGTCATCAAAATATTTGTCATTGTCACGCCTTACTCATATACGTTCAATGTTTCAGCTCAACAAGAAACCTTGAGGACCGTGATGACTTACTCGTATCAAGTAGGACTTGCAAGATATGATTATAGAACGACTCACTCCGAATCTGCCCCATTAAGATGGGATGAGTGGGGCAGATTCTACTTCAAAATATGAAGTAGTGGAATCTGCCCCACCAGTGGGGCGCTTTGGTGGGGCAGAGTGGAAGCACTCAACGATAGTGGTATTCAGACATTCGAGCAGGTGAAATTAATAAAAGCTTTTAAAAATGGGGAAGTTGAAAGAATAATGATTTACCTGATCGTCCCGGTCCCAGGCCCGCCCCGTACAGCATCTGGCTCATGGATTGGTGGTGGCCGAGCCGGTCATCTGCCTTCTGATGGCCGCCCACCGTGCCGTCACCCGTGCTCATCTTGGCCTGAAAATAATGAAACGATATTTTGGTAAGTATTGTAATGTTTCTGTAATATAGGGGTTCTAACTAAAAATCAATATGATAATCATAAAAGAATTATGTCAAATATTTTGTGATCTAGGAGCAAACCGAAGCAACCTATTTGATTGAAAATCTACATGGGATACCTATACCCGTGTAAAAAAGCCGTGGTGGTCTAGTGGTAGTAACACCCGACCTGCAATCGTGAGGTCGTGGGTTCAAATCCCGATCCCGTATCAATGAGTTTCTTTGGAACTTATGTACGGAATTTCATATCATTGGCTTTTCGGTGAAGGAAAACATCGTGAGGCAACCTGCATACGTCCGTAGAAGAAATTCGATGGCGTATGTGAATCCACCAACCCGCACTGGGCCAGCGTGGTGGATATGGCCCAATCACCCTTCGTGGGTAGGTCTACGTCCTGCAGTGGACTATTAAAAAGGCTGGTCCAGTATAGATACAGTACATATACCCAGAAGCGGACGTCCTACGTCTGATATGCTGATATTACAGAAATATAAACAAAAAAAAAATCGCCCAAGTACGAGTTGGACTTGCGCGCATGAAGGGTTCCGTACCGTATTGGAGCTCCTCGGCAAAAAATCACGTTTGTTGTATGGGTATAAAGGGGGGCTTAAATATTTATTTTATTCTGTTTTTAGTATTTGTTGCGGCAACCGAAATGCATCATCTGTGAAATCAACTCTTTAGATATTACAGTTCATGAAATACAGCCTGGTGACAGACAGACCGATAAACAGACAGACGGACGGACAGCGGAGTCTTAGTAATAGGGTCCCGTTATTACCCCATGGGTATGGAACCCTAACAAGATACAGGGTTATTGCCTGTACTAAGTCGAAAGGGGCTGATTAGGATCATTATTATGAACAACTCCTACTATGAGACCTACCCGGAATTCGAGAAAAAGTCAGCTTTTGGGCCCTTAGTAAAATTTTATCATAATTTAAGTAGATACCTGCTGTGTGCATCTCCTCCTTCCTGTATAAATTGGTATAGGAAACGCTTTACAGCATAATTACAAAATACTCCGCATGCGGCAAGTTAACCCTAAACTCGACATGATTAATATTGGAATTAAATTTCACATCTCGTCGCAAGAGGGCGCTATCTGTAGTAAATTAATTTAACCAATACCGGACAGGGTCAGATAGTTAGAATTTATCGCTGTTGTTACCTTTTGCGGATAGTTATGTAAATGTTTGGAATTAAAATTGATTCTTGTTTTTGTTGTCGGTGAAACAAATATGAACAATATGACACGTATATATAGGCCGTGGTGGCCTAGAGGTAGTGACACCCGCCTTGCAATTATTAGGTCGTGGGTTCAAATCCCGGTCCCGTACCAAAGAGTTCTTTGGAATTTATGTACGGAATTTCACACCACTGGCTTTTCGGTGAAGGAAAACATCGTGAGGCAACCTGCATACGTCCGTAGAAGAAATTCGATGGCGTATGCGAATCCACCCACCCGCACTGGGCCAGCGTGGTGGATATAGCCCAATCACCCTTCGTGGGTAGGCCTACGTCCTGCAGTGGACTATTAAAAGGCTGATACAGTACAGTACAGTATGACACGTATTAGGTATTACTTCAAAAATAACGAAAAAAAAACCACTGAAATATTTTGAAATTATTTTATTAAAACGAACTTAACCTAAATTAAAATACATTTATATTAGCGGATTGGTAAGTTGAAATAGCTGTGGGCAGTTGACAAAACACGGAGGGCTGTACCACCAGCGCAGCTTAAGGCAGAAAAGGTGAAGCGATGAGACTCATTAAGACAGAAGAATCACGATCGACGCAAAGCCCTTTCAGCCAGTCTTATTGGAGGTCTTGATAAGGGCCTATGTCTAGCAGTGTACGTCCTATGGCTGAAACGAACGAACGAACTTAGCAAGTTAATAATCCAAGTTTAGTACCTATACATATATTTTACATCACGTGACATGTAGAACTATACAATTAGTGGATAAGTACTACTAGCTTGTCCAAATGTGAATAATTTAGCCTCGAGAAGTCCGAGTTATCATTAATAACGGCCGATTGGTCCTGATCGTGTGGTCTCACTAAATCACGACTCTTGGCCCTGTGACAACGTTAAAATATTAGTTTTGGACAACCCTACGACGAAGTTTTGAGAAATTAATAGAGCTGTTGGTACTAAATTTGACTCGCAAAATACTAAAATTACTTACCTAAAAAAGCACTTTATTTTGTTTATTGTACAAATGAATATCATCTGATTTCTTTCTGTCTATCGCTTGTTTCTACAACTTTTACTAGAATACTTTGCGACCTAAATAATCACCAGTCTTGCATGATAATGACACCATGCCAACTGTCAGTTCTAATTTGATTGAATTGAATTCAGCTTAAAATAATAAACGAAATAATGCAAGTAGAAATGTAGGGTATACGATAAAAGTGTGTAATATTTTGATAAACTATGCATACGTTGCATAGTAATAAAATTTCGATTGATTTTATGACTAAGAAATTTCAACCTCAGATTTTAAAATATATTATCCTAAATTCATATTCAAAAAATCTACTAAAGCTTTTGTATAGGTATATACCTATAAATATTTTTGTTTTTAATTTTGGTTCGTTTACTCTAAGAGCAATAATTTATAAAAAAGAATGAAACCATAGTCAGCTATAGTCGTTTTTGCTCCATGCATATAATGTCGTATTTAATCCTCTGCATACATTGTTTTCGAAACACAATGTGGTTTTATCATCTCCCAGTGAATATGACATGCTAAGTGACCGAGTGTCTCAACCGTTTCACCCACCTTATCTGGCAGTATTTAGCGAAGTGACCACCCTTCTGTTATTTATTATTTAGTTACGGGTGACTTGTAGTGGGTCTGGTTTAAATGATCAGCAGTTTTCCTATATCTCAATGTTGATATTTTCCAAAGTCAGTGATTTTCTGTTTACTCGTTTTTCAGTTCGTCTCTCAGGTAGGTACTCTTTTAAGTGGTTTTGATAACTTTCAACTTTTGGAAGGTCTGGTATAATATAGCACAAATTCACAAAAACTGGGGGAAAACCTACTTTTAAATACCTATATAATATGCAATAAGGCATTTAAAGGCTGCCTGGCAATATTGATTCGGCAAATATTACTGTCTTCAAGTGTAGGTATAGGTATTTGTAATATTCTTAAGTAATCAAAATCAACAGCTGAAAAATAAGTATTATCTGACTTCAAGCTATTTATATTTTTTATTTTTTTAATGATTACCTGAAATTGTAGATCAGAGAACGTTTATAGCTGACAGTGTAAGCAGTTCCTTCTATTATTAAGTTACGGGGGTGATTTGTATGGCGGTTACGGGAATTATCACAATCGGAGACTGGGCATGAAGGGTTGCGATCTTGGATGTGCCTGAGTTATTGTTGGTATGAATTAACTTGTTTATCTATTTTGAGATGGATTGCTTACATTTTTTATGATAAATAAGAGGTATAGCTATATTTTTAACCATAATTTATAATTTTAAATTAATTATAATCGTTGATTATGACGAAAAGAAAAGAGATGTTGCTAGCTTTGGACCACGACGTCGCTTACTATCAGTCGAGTTAGTGGTCAAACGCCTAATTATTCGCTATGAACAATATACGGCTAAAAATCAGGTTTGTTGTATGGGAGCCCCCCTTAAATATGCATTTTTTCTGTTTTTAGTATTTGTTGCTATGGCGGCAATATAAATACGTCTAAACGTAATCGGTGAAAATTTCAACGTTCTAGCTATTACGGTACATTAGATACAGCCTGGTGACAAACATACAGACGAAATCTCAGTAATAAGGTCCCGTTTTTACTCTTTGGGCACGAAAACCTAAAAAGTCATTATAGTCATTTGATTGTATTGTATATTTGCTATTCTAAGATAGCTGGATTTAATTTAAAATCTTATGATCGTTGACATTTATTTGAGCTGAAACTACGTCAGTGAATAAACACAAAGAAGGAACTTTAACTTAACAAATCAGATATATTAATACAAGAACTAAGGAACGTAGCTTCAATGATTCATACTCAAACGAGAGACAACAAGACGCCGAACAAAGAATTAGAATATTCAACTTTATTACCCTTCCAACGTTATAAAATAGCAACTCCATTGCACATTCAAGCACACTATACTATAAATCTGTGTTGCCTCATAAAGCACCATAGAAAACCTTTTGCATCCATTTTGAGCTAAAACTTCTAGATTTATAATACACCGATAGCGCTGGGAACTAGAACCTAGTAAAATAGGTCGCATATCCCAATTTCTTTATGTTTGTCGTAAGGAATATAGTCGGTAACAGTTTTGGTATAGCGCCATCTATCTGAGGTAATGGTAGGATGTGACATAAACGGCGACGGGGAGTAATAGTGCTATTTTTTTGACCTATTTATATTAGGGTTAAGATTTTTAGTTTGCAGTATGTACAAAATGCAAATAATTTATTGAATAAGGCGTTACTTTGCGGAAGTTCATCTTCAAATCCTCTTTTTTAAATAAATATTTATTGTATTTCCGCTCTGGCGTAGTCGTAGGCATATAAGTTAAGGGTACCGTTCAATAAACCAAATTATCTCACAAACAAAATTAGTAATTGATCATCTAACTGTTCGGCTAAGGTTAGGTTAAGTTAGGTTAGGGAAAAAATAATGTTTTGGAGTAAAGTAATGAAAAATAAAATAAAATATAGCAGTTGTTTGATGCCTGAATGTCTATGAAAAGACGCAATAGACATTGTAAATACAGAAAAAAAAAACTATTTTCGAAACTTTTGTCCACTTATGTGATTCTACGAGTACCTACGCGATAAGTTTCTTTAAGGCCGAATTAAACTTAATTACGTCTGTGTACACGAGACAAGTCGTTGCGCAGTAACAAATCCATGCCAGTGGCATACTATAGCAAATCATAGTTCGAAACAGTACTTAAAAGTATTGTTGTTTTGTTGGTTTGAAGATATTTATTCTCAATATAAAATATTACATCGCTTCCATGAGAACACACCTAAATATAAATAACAGTTTGTCGTCGCTGAGAAAACAATTTTAAAAATTTAAAAAATTTAACTTTTTGTATATTTAAAGCACGTTAGTAAAATGACGAAGACTTTTGTATAATACGAGCAAAAATTGTAACTATCCACAAAACTTACACGTTCAAAAATATGACAGCGAAATTAAAGCAGATTTCAAGATATCTACAAGCACTGAGGACCAAAACAGCGAATGTGGGCGGTCCCACTGCTGGGGACAGTTGCAAATGAGCGCGCTTTGTCATGCCTCGGCCGCGGGTGCCGTCCCGCGTGATGTGGCGTCATGCTGTCTAATGTGGCGTCTTTATTGATCGCACTCGAGTAACCTTTGACATTGATTCATCTTAATGCATGATAAAATCTAGAATTCATGGTACTAAAAACTACTCAAACAAAACTACGTAATATTCTATATTATTATTACTATATTACGCTAATTGTCTTCTCGCCCGACATACCTCAGTGCCTCAAATCGAAAGTTTTCGACCAGTGTGTGATGACTTACGGCACAGAACTGTGGTCTCTCACTATGAGCCTTATTAGTAAGCTCCAAGTAGCCCAACTAGCTATGGAGAGAACTATGCTCGGAGTCAAGCCGCTTCCAACCGGTCTTATTGTAGATACATAGGAGAGGCCTATGTTCAGCAGTGGACTTCTTATGGCTGATGGATGGATGATGACACTAATTGCTACGATATATTGTCGATTGCTACGTTTACGTTCTAATTGCTACGTTACATACAAAACCGCTACGTTTACTACAAGGCGTGCTACATCTCACCTCGTAGCCCTGCTTGATGGCTATGGTGCTCCGTAGCAGAGGCCACGCGTATTTTACTTACGTTGCCAGTGCAGTAGGACTAACAATAGACACTTTTGGTAGCCAAAGCTACGCCATATTCTAGATTACACTGCTTGCTACTGTACAGTTGTACACTCTAGATTGCTACGTTACACTATCTATTGCTACGATTACGTTTCTAATTGCTACGAAATTGCTACGTTTTCGTATCTTATTGCTACAAAATTGCTACATTTACTGCAAGGTGTGCTACATCTCACCTCATAGCCCTGCTTGATGGCCATGGTGCCCCGTGGCCGAGACCACGCGGCATATTCCAGGCCATCCTTCTGTTGGCAGTGCTGTAGAACAAAGAAACTATTTTTATTATACAAGAAAACGTTAAGATACCTAATTTTTTAACCGAATGTGAGTGTCTATACAAAAACCTAAAAATTAAAATGTAGTGCTCATGGGGTAGTTAGGCTAGGAGCCTAACGGAAGAGGTCGTAGGCCTACCCATGCAGAGTGATTGGGCTATATCCACCAAGTTGGCCCAGTGTGAGTTAGTGGATTCAAATACGCCATGAAATTTATTTTCGTATTCAGCTTGTTTATCATGTTTTCTTTCACGGAAAAGCCAGTGATTTGGGATTTCGTACATACATTTTAAATAACCCTATGGTGGGGAGCGGGATTTGAACCCAGGACCTCATGATTATAAGGCGTCTGTCAATAGTACACGGCTTACATATTTTTACCTTAGACAAAATAAGTCTAATAAGTAACTTAAAAGTAAAGAACCGTATTCACTACCATCTACCGCTGAGTTTGGAGAGTTGGCAATTTTATTTGTATTGTAAGAACGGGGTTTTGTGACTTCAGTAAGTAAGTAAGTAAGTTCATATAGGCCGGGTGGCTCGCCCTGGTGTCAGTTTTCGGCCGCCGTATTTACTTCAGTACATATATAGGCTCCTTAAGATTGCTCTACCCCAGGCTGTACTGTACTGTACTGTATCAGCCTTTTTAATAGTCCACTGCAGGACGTAGGCCTACCCACAAGGGCGATTGTGACAAATCAACCACGCTGGCTCAGTGCGGGTTGGTGGATTCACATACGCCATCGAATTTCTTCTACGGTCGTATGCAGGTTGCCTCACGATGTTTTCCTTCACCGAAAAGCCAGTGGTGTGAAATACCGTACATCAATTCCAAGGAACTCATTGGTACTGGGAATTGAACCGACGACCTTACGATCGTAAGGCGAGTGTCATTGCCACTAGACCAACACGGCTTTAACCCCAGGCTGCATACCTATTATTATCATCACACAATGAAATTACACAAAACCAATTCGTGTTAGGTTTTACATGAAAACCTAAGGATGTAAATCTTTCAATGTTAGAAATCCTATATACAAGGTTATTTCTAATCAATTAATAACTAACAACTTTTGTTATAAGACTTTTGTCAAAACTCAAAACAAAAATTGTGTTCCATAGAAAAATATCGTTCACCCGCGACCAAATGTATGGAACAGTTGATTTTTTTTAGTTTTGACAAAAGTCGCAGAACAAAAGTTGTTAGTTTTGATGTACCTACAGAATAAGCCCCTAAAAGGATGCTAATTGATTAAAAATAACCCTGTATACCTATACCTAATATTGTAAGATTTAGTTATTATAGATGTCTTAAAACGCGAAGAAAACTTGTACTTTTTAGATGAGTGTGCTTTAATTTAAGTAAGTAGATTTTTAAGAGGATCTGTGGATGATCCAATTGCTTTTTATGCAGTAGTAGATAACGTAGTTTTATATTATGTTACTTATAGTTGTATTTGGTTGTAGCTAACAAAATCACTAACTGTAAAAAAATGATTGCGTGAGATGATTAAACTCAAACTTATTAAATACAAATAAATATCGTCCACAAACAATGTGGGCAAAAATGAAAATACAAATATCTCTTCAAAATTATATATATATTTTTTAAAGGATATCTTACACACGGTCTCTGACTCCAAACTAAGCAAAGCTTGTGATATGGCTGCCAGAGACTGATATGCTACATATACATATTTTAAATACATACTTATATAGATAGTAACTAAATAACACCCAGACACAGAGCAAACACCTATGTTCATCACATAAATACTTGCCCTGAGTGGGGATCGAACCCACGTCTCTTTGTTCCAGAAGTTTCTTTAACTACTGAGCCACCGAGGCAGTCATTTAAAATATATCAACAAATAACCGTCTATTACTTTTACATGTGCGAGCTAACAAAACATGAAAGCAAGCAAAAATCATAAAACGTTTTACAAAACACAATAATCTTTAAAACAACCGCGAAAACGCTATTATTCTCTATTATTGAAGATTCCTAATGCTTTCCACGGCGCTCTTACAGCTATACGCTACGTTTATAGCTATATATAAAAGTAAAGAAACGATTTTTATATCCATGACCCGGCCAACGGATAAAATGTTAGTCCTAAACTCGTTTTCTGTCTCTTTTCAACGTAAAATGTGTAAAAAAGACGGAAATATTCACGTGTGACGCAGGCAAAGACTTATACGTACGTGAAACGTGGAAGAAAAAAGCTTTGGGAGGTGTGGAGTCGTCGTGTTGCATTTCATTTTGACAGGTGAGATTTTGGATTGAAGTAATCATTTTCAGGACTTAAATCAAAACTTAAATACTTTCTAGACTTATATTATCTAATTGTTTAAGTTACAGTAAAATGAAATTAAGAAAAATAAAATTATACAGGGTTGTTGATGATCAATTACTTAGCATCCTTGTAGGGGCTTATTCTATACATCATAACTAACAAATTTTGTTCTGATACTTTTGTCAAAACTAATTTAATTAGATAGATCACGTAGTAAACACTGATGAACGTAGAATGGGCGCATATCAAAATCTCAATTCATTATTATGCGAAATCTCAAAAAATATTACAACTACGGGAAAATAAAATTACATAAGATTACATTAAACACATTTTTTGGATCAAACTAGGCCAATATTTGTCAAACGTTGTAGGTAAATAAACAGGGTTTTGAATCAAAAGTGCCTGTACGTCACAAATATTTTACTATACTCGATGAATCGCAGTTTTATTATATGTTAAAAATATTTTTAATATTGAATCTACTTAAAAATTTAACAGCAAGTAAGTTCTTATAGGCCGAGTGGCTAGCCCTGGTGTCAAAGTTTTAGCCGCCTGAATGCCTCTAATATGGCTAAACGGTTAAAGCAACCTGGACCTACAATTTAACATGTCGCCCGAGCCACGGTACCGCTCAGTTGTAAATGCCACCCGCGCGGACCCCCGTCCAAAGACTGACCGTGCTGATCGTTGCTTAACTTCGATGATCGCTAACGAACACTTAGTCAAACTACGCCATGAGCACGTGATAATAAAATCTACCTAGTATTAAAATATCTTTTACATTGCAGCCGACTCCACCACTCCTCTGTTCCCAAGAAAACCCGGCGTCGCGAGTATTTTTCTTACCCTTCCTAGTGTGCCAGTCATACGTGTAACGTCCATGTTTGTGTGTGTAATGTTCTATGTGTGTACACGTCTTGGGTAGTAAAATATTATGCTGTCGGGTCTAGAAATAACATTGTATAGATAATCAATAACACGGACATTTTACGATAGGTTCTGGTTTTCAGGGCATGAGTGTAGGTTTCAGGGGTTACTGTACTAGACTAACATTTCTTTAAAAGTTGTAAGGTATTTTTTTGAAAGAGTTTTGGCGTCGCATGTTTTATGTTTGCCTAGAGTGTTATAGTTTCTTATAGAAAAGATACCAGATACCACATGAAACTATATGGCATATAACAAATGTCCAATATTGAAATGAAACACATACATTTAAAATAGTTAATTCACAACAAACATAGCCCCTATAATAACGTGGATATAGATGGTAAACGCACATGGTCCAAAAAATATAACCTACAACTATGGACGGGTCAATACAGAATTGATAAAAAAATTCGATGCGAAAACCTTATTTATTTTGTGAAAGCAACCGGTCTCATACGATTGTGTGGTTATATGCTTATCCTGCACGATTGTATGTTTAAAAAAATCCCAAGTTGATGATCATATGAAGAACAGTTGCGTTTAGAAAATCAAAATAGTTTTATGCGGGATTTTTTTTTTATGGTGCCGCCACACTCTCCACGAGTCGACACGAGAACTGCAGCTGTACCTAACTTCACATCATATACAAGTATACAAGTCGGCGATGTGATGTTAACTACATATGCGATGCTCGTGTCGCCTCATGGAGAGTGAGGACGCACCATAATGATGGCTGTTTTCAAGGCTACCATACTCTGTAGGATTTTTTGCAGTTTCTTAAAACAAAATTGTGATCATGGTTTTGACGGAAACGTTCTTTTACCGTTATTAGCACAGAGTTCCACTGCTGAACACAAGTCTCTTCTCACTACAAAAATATTAAGCCTTCTGTACCACTTCAGAAATGGATTTTCTTAGATATCCCCAAGTTTTATTTTAGCATATTTCTTCTATACAGGGCTAGTATACATTGTAATAAGCTAAATGGCGTGAAGTGGCTATCGTTATAAAAACTTAATGGGGACAACCCGTAATCCAAAAAAAAAGTTGTTCTTACAAAATTGCAACTAGGAATCGACAAGATGTAAAAAATAGTTATTTTTTTCTCGAATTTTGGGTTAGCTTGATAGTAAGTTCGTATGGGCCGGGTGTCAGAATTTTAAGCTCAATAGTAAACATTGCTTATAATAAAAGTATTCATCGCCACCTTTCGACTTAGTACACCAGTTCTAGGTAACCCTGTATAGGCAAGAGGAATGCATACGTCCGTCAGTCCCGGTTTACCCGTGACAAATGGTCGCGGTCGCAAATTGAGTTCGCTTGCCGGACGGATGAACGTTTAATCATTGTGCTCTCTTTTCGCCTTGTCCTTACGAAATACGAATTTGTCTTTGAGTTGCAACCAGACAAAAAGAATAGGCATAATGACTTGATAAAAAATCAATTATCCATCCATCCATCCATCAGCCAAAATACGTCCACTGATGAACGCAAGAACCGGTCTTATTGGAGATCCATAGGGGAGGCCTATGTCCAGCAGTGAAAAAATCAATAATATAAATAATTAGTATGTGAGTTAGATTAACAAGTAAATAATAATCCCGAGTAAATAGGTATCTTCTAGGTAAGCGTGCTACACCCTAGATCGCACATCTGCTTAACATCAGGCAGTGTGTAGTCAAACGCAAACCTATTCGAAATAAAAAAAAAAAAATATTTTTCGCAAAAAATGGCATGACCGACTTCAACCGTGTATAGAATTCGCGAACAGTACGGATCGATGTAACAATTTCACATTATTGTAGATTTATCAAAAATGGCTCGGCTGATTTCGATAAAATTGAAATGGGACCAATTTCAAAGTATACTTATTCCAATAAAAAAAGAATTATAAAAATCGGACCACTATGTAAAAAGTTATGCGTACACATAAAAAATAAATACGCGTCGAATTGAGTACCTCCTCTGTCCTCCTTTTGTCAGTCAAGAAAAATTAATTAAATAATTGCCTATGAGGCATGAGAACTGGGTAAAAAAATCAATAATATAATTAGTCCGTAAGATAGGTTATCAAACAATATTGAATACGTATTTTTTCTTTTGTCAATCAAATAAAAAATGACAACGATAAACATTGTCAAATTTCGGGAGTGGTGTTGGACGTAAACTCTCTTACAGAAGTCTATGCATTTTAATGACACTCGTGACGTCACGCAAACTTTGAGGGGCTATATCTTCATCATATTTTGTTTAATTGACCAAAGAAAAAATACTTAATTATATTTGTAGTCATCACGCCTATCGAGAATAACCATATCCAAAAGTAGGTTAACGATGTTCATCATCATCATTATCATCTGCTTATTTCGACCCACTGCAGGGCAAAGACCTTCTCCCTCTTATAATGAAGTGATCCTCCCTCTTTTGCTTACTTTCCCTTTTTTAATTATACACTTGTTTGTGATCTCTTTCCGTTCAGTGGTTGCCTGGTAGAGATCGCTGTCAGCGATAAAGCCGCCGTTTGTGGCACTAATTTAAGATAAATATCTACTTTGTACCATAATAGTATTAGTGCACACCGATAACCCCGATTACAGAGGCGCCATTGTTCGCTAAATAGCATAGTTCTGTTTCTTTTTCACTTTAGGCATTTGATAGAGAGAACGCTTTTGTACGTTGCTATTAAATTTGCGCTGGCGCCTCTGTAATCGGGCTTAATAAAGAGTTATATCTATCTATCTCTCTATCCTATCCTGTGCTAGTCTCATCCAGGCTCTGCAGCAGAACTTTTGGATACTATCACGCCATCTTTCTACCGAGGGTCTACCGAGACTGCGTTTTCCGTTTCGGGTTCACCACCGAGAGACCTACCCTTCCTTTCACACTACTGGCCATCAACTTGGCATTTTTAGAGTTCCGTACGTGTTAACAGACAAACTCACGATACAGAAACAACATAATTTTGGTACACGGACACGTCGCGTCTACCAAACTTGAAAATTTTTGGTCGATTTAAGTTAGATCCAATTAAATGACAGTTTTCATAAAATGACATAATAGAGTTTTGTACAATGTAGACACGTGAGTACAAATCTTTACTGCTCACTGTGACAAATCCGTGCAACCTCCATCAGGGTTACTTACAAAATTACACCCTGTATTAACACATCAGACCCTCTAATGCCGAGAGGCGTCACCCTGTACGTGACGGAGACGGATGCGTCATTCCTGATGCGGTTTTGCCATAGATATCTAAAGAGAGAGAGGTATTATCTTTACCCTCAATACACGTACAAATTATATATATTTTCCGTGATTGATCGAAGAAAAAATGCCAAGTCGATGATCAAAACAGTTTGACATTGACAACTGACTTCATAACGTTGTTAAAATTGTTTACTTTTTATTGATAGGATTGCGAAGATCTACGGATATCTGTGGCTAGGATTGATTAGAGCTCGAAACATACTATCGGACGCGGCTTACGGACGCGACTGACAGCCGCGACTTAGCAATGAGCAGTCTTAAAACATCCGGTGTGCCAGATCGCTCTCGGACGTCCGAACGCTCAAGGTCGTCCGAAGGTGACGTCCGCGACTTATGTCCGATAGTAAGCACGGCTCAGTGTACTTTCATAGTCTAGGTCGCGGCTGTCAGTCGCGTCCGTAAGCCGCGTCCGATAGTATGTTTCGAGCTTTAGTCTAAATGCAGATAGCGGATCTCAAAAGGTCACGGACGATATAAAGTCAAATCTGTACTACTTATTTCTGTTTTTTTTGTCTATCTCTTCTTATTTTCTAATTTTAATAATAAAAGCGAAATCCCAAATAAATATGTACACAACATAATATTGTTCCTTGAGTAGGAACTAGTTTCCGAAACACGGGATCCCCACATCCATTTGGCAGCTAGAGCCTCCAAAAACTAGATGTGCTTTTCATAAATACTTTTGAATTTTGAATTTGAATTTGATATACTGATGCAGAAGACATAGCAAAACGCATGTTTTTGAATATTTCATTTTTATTTTATTTATTTCATAAATTACATCTACCATTCCAGTTGAAAACTAATGCGACAGTGTAAGAAAAAAGAAAAAAGTCACTTCCAAAATAAATTATACAATATTCAATTAATAATAATTATGAGTCATAAAATGTCCAATTGAATATTAAAAATAATGTCATATGATAACAATTAATTCATCACAATAATAATAATGTAATTTATGTACGATACTTTGTTTATGTATAATTATTTCTGTACTAGTTTTTACCCCCGGCTTCGCCCGCATGATATTTTGATTTTTTGACGCAATATCATTATAATTTATAGCCTATTTGTTATTCTGATATATATAACCTATATTATTCCAAAGTTTCATCTCAATCCGTTTTTGCGTGAAAGAGTAACAAACATATTTATGTCACATCCATCCATCCTCACCAACTTTCGCGTTTATAATATTAGTAGGAAGCAGGATAATACTTTCTGTTGTAAAAGTGCATATGATTAAGTGTTTTGACTGGCCTCTGTCACCATTTTTTTTAACTAGGTAATTGTGGTAAGTATCTGTAGCTGTTATGTGTCATGCAGAATTAGGTCCCCGCTAAGTATGGGCGTAGCTTGAAGCCACGTGTTAGCTTTTCCTAGGAATTTTCTAGCCCACCTCAGAAAACTTGAAAGTCAATAGGTACATTTTATTTTTCTGAGGTAGGTAAAAGAAAGTAGCTGCCCCCTCTAGAGTTTTTTTTTTTATTTCAAATAGGTTTGCGTTTGACTACACACTGCCCGATGTTAAGCAGATATGCGGTCTAGGATGTAGCACGCTTACCTAAAAGATACCTATTTACTCGAGATTTGAAGACACCTACATTGTACTTTAACGGAAAGACAGACTCAGGCAAAGCGTTCCACATTCTGGCAGTTCGTATGAGAAATGTGGACTCAAAACGCTTGGTTCTAACGCGTGGGATGTCCACCATAAAAGGCTTTGGTTGCGTCTGTCTAGCCGTACGATAGAAGAAAGGGGCAGGTTTTTCATTGTGCAACTCCTGGGCGCACTCACCGAAGTGTATCCGATAGTAGGCTGACAGACACGCCACCCCACGTCGATGCTCGAGACTTTGCAGCTTTGACTCAGTCAAGGTTTCGTTGCCTATCAGCCTCCTGGCTCGCCTTTCAATTAACTCCAAAGCCCCCAAGTGGTATTTGACAGAGCCATCCCAAAGGTGAGAGCAGTATTCCATGCTAGACCTGACTTGCGCTTTATAAAGACTAAGCAGTTGCTCAGGTGTGAAATACCGTCTCACCTTAGAGAGGACACCAAAAACGCCAATGCGCTTGCTCGAGACATGCCCCATCTCACAAAAGCAGTGGATTCTACCGATTTAGGAAATGCCAAGGGGAAGAAGGAAATTATCTTTGGCTTAAAAATACAGGAAATGTGGAGAAGCTGTCCGTTAATCTGATCTGTAGTTTTTTATCGTATTCGCTATTCTTATGATTTGTGCTACGATAAAATATGCGATCAATAATGCCACACTATGCTTGTATTAGTGGAAATTTAAAGGTTTGCGACGGACTAGCACGGGTAAAGCTGCGGATTACAGCTAGTTTTTCCATCATCGAATTGCAAAAAAATAAATATGAAACAAAATGATACATCACCATAAATTTTAGAAATTTACAAAAAAAACACATTGTATACTGAGCGCCACACAAATTGAAAGAAGGGAAGTTAGCTGTAGAGAGCTGCGCAAACGCCAAAATATAGACGTTAGCGGGTGCCAGAGAGACGAGACGCCGGCGCACACCCGCCCGCCAACCTCGTGCCTCCCGCACGCTCCCTACGCCCGAGCTCACTACTTCGCCATTTTGTGCCATGTACACATGCACAATAATTAGCGCATCACGGCGAAGTGTCATCTGCGGCTAACTTCCCGTCTTTCAATTTGTGTGGCGCTCAGTATAAAAAGGTGGCCAAGCCTTATCGCTTTAAGCAATTTCTACTAGGCAACGTTTGGATGGACTGGACATTGCACAAAAAACAGGAGTAGGGAATAAATCGGTTATCAAAGTTTTAATATTTATTTCATCCTGCCCGCCTGCCCTTCATCCCGCTCGAATTTAAGGTATTATTTAGTATTGATATTTATCTATACGTATGTGAAAAATAATGTATATTCCGTAAAATATTTCTTTAAAGAAGAAAAATTATCAAAGGATTCTGTAAGAGAACAGGCGCGTAACGCGCTCTAACGTGCCCTTTCTTTTTAAAAATTCGTATGAAAAATGTATTTTCCAAAAAACATTATTTAAATTCATAACTTTTATTGTTCATTTTAACGTAATATTACATTAAAAAAAAAACATTTCTCAAAACGAAATTCGCGGTAGTAAAAATACACAACGCTTTTTTGTTACTTTTTTGTCGATAGAGAATCAGGCCCCAGGTAGTCAATGAAGAGCTTGCAGACCACCATGTCTTATAATATAATATTGATCTAATATTAATTTTCCAGGTAATGACATTAAGGATATAACCGTTACTAAGTTGTAAAGTCTTCATTTGGATTCCAATTTGGATCAGAAAGTGCAAGCCGAATCGATACGTGCAAAACTGAATAGTTATTCTTATGCCCTATGCATGTTGTCCAAGGTGGTAAATAAGCAGGCAGGCAGTGCTCACCTCTTGTCATGCTTATGTGACATCTACTCTACGATACGGCATAACATTTTGGGGAAACTGTTCGGAACGAGAGTACTCTCGAGAGATGTTTTTAAAGCGCAGAAGAAATGCCTGAGGTCTGTCTGTCATTTGAACTCAACAGACTCGTGCAAGCCACACTTTTTAGAACTAAAGATATTGACCTATCCATGTCTATACATAATTATATGAGATTGCATTATTTGTTAAGATGAATCTGCACATGTATAAGCATCTCAAAAGTGTACGTAATAATAATAAAATATGTATGGTAGCGCATAAAACTGCATGTTTTGGTAAGGGTGTTTGTGGTATAGGTCCAATTATTTACAACCATCTACCAAAATCAATACTGGAATCAGAGTGTGTGCCTGTTTTCAAAAGAAAATTATTTAATTTGCTTGTGTCTAAAGCTTATTACGGAGTACGTGAATTTTTAGATGATAAATTGCAGAATCTGTGAAATTAATTAATTAATAATAAATAAAAATTGTATGGTTTTTGATGTTCTAATTACTAATAATTGTTGTATCGTCATATTGGACTTAACTGTTGATTCAATATTTTTGTCATTAGTATTAAGATCTAAATGTAACACAGTTCAGCAATAAATGTTCTTTGACTTTGACTTTAACTTAATAATCACTTAAATCACATTGATGTCTCGTACATAACACTGGGCGAAGACTATGTCCTGCGCGTGACGTTGACGGATATCCGGTCGGATTATACCCGGCTAGAGGGCAGCACGATCGCGACGCTGAGATTTGCACTTTTAAATTTATTTTACGACTTAAGAATACAGATAGCCTGCTATCTGTCCTCTTAAGCAGTTATTTTTACTTATTTCAAAAGACAAAGCGATTAAAATTTAATCCCGTATTAAGTATAGGCCTTCGTAGTTGGTATAATAGAAATATCTGAGTCTGGCACAGAACCAGAATAACAGGAATTGCAGACTAAGTTAATTTAAGCTTAGCTAAATTAGTTTCAGTGCGCTGACATAGCTAAAGAACCAAAGTAGTAAAAAGGCGTAGCAAAAAGGATTTTTGTAAAGTTACGTTCTATAAATTCTGATTATAAATCAAATCTGTTGTACAAAAGTGTGAGAAGGTACCTATATTATAACGCGTCTGCAATTGTCTACATTTTGAGAAGCAACACCCTGTATTTTTATTATATTCTAAGGCAATTGTAAACTGCCAACTTGACCATACAATCTACTATCTACCACTAAATTTTATCCGATTTGAGTGATTTTTTTCATGTAATCAACACTTCGATAGCTAGGTTTATACATCTTAGTTTTTCACAGTTCTTCTAAATGACCTTAAAATTATAAGCATCTAAAAACTTATATTTTTACGCATAACTTTGGCTGACAGAAACTTAAAACTTTTCTAAGCAAGATTATTTTTTGCAAAAATTAGCATGACCGACTTCACCCGTGTACTGAATTCGCGAATATTTCACTCGTATCGATGTAGTATTTTTCACATTATTGTTGATTTATCAAAAATGGCTCAGCAGATTTCGATGAAATTTTAATAGCATCAATTTCGAAGTATATTCTTTCCAATAAAAAAGAATTATTGAAATCGGATAACTATGTAAAAAGTTATGCGTGGTTATACATAAAAAAAACACGCTTCGAATTGTATACCTCCTCCGGTGGTCCGTCGGTCAAAAATATGACGTACGTGCTTGCGATATTACTTACGCAAGTGATTGACATCAAAAACATAACATTTTGTTATAATTTACATTTCGGGAAAAAACTTTTTTAACTCCTTTGAAAAGAGTTTTCTCCCGGAACATATATTTTAGTAAAAATGTACCGCGATTTTTTTCGATGTTCTACAGAAAACGCTAAAATACTGGTCGATTCGGAATCCTCCTTTCTCGGATTCTAAGTATATACGAACAATGAACATATAAAAACTAATAGCTCTATCCTATGGAATGGTACTGTTAAGCTTTCTAAGTCACTTCCGCTCAAGGACCAAGACATTACACCAGTATCAAGGATCAAGGCCACCATTCCCCATAAGACCATAACCGCTAATGAAATAAACCCATCTCACCATAGAATAAAGAAAAAGAAAACAAACAGAACGTACAAAGATCATTAGCTCGCAGAAGCGCCACGACACAATGAGCAATCAATTGTTCAGAAAATGCTACCTAATAATTACCTACCGCCCTCCGAGCCCTTCCCTGCTGACTTGCTAACACGAACTCTATATTATTTTATTTGGATCACCAAACGGCTTTCGTCTTTACCAATATAATAAATCCAAAATGTGTAACTAAACTCAAAACTAACAATAGTTTATCATAAAAAAAAACTGTTAGTCGTTTACGCGGCATCATAGAGCAGAGGGATAGTGCAAAATACAAAAGACAATCTGGAAGAGATGCCCCGATATGATGTGACACGAGTTAGAATGAGACATGAAAAAAATGTCGATTCGGTGGCTGTTGCCGGATGTTTAGACAAGTAACGTTAAATCTTAATACTTACTTGAAAGTTTTGACAGCAGCTTGGAAGATTTTCCGTGTATTTTGTGGTTGAGAATTGTCTCAAATGACAACAGCATTATCAATCTGTTAATAAACCAATCGACTTGATTTTTGGCATAGATAATTATAGCTAAAAAGGTTGGAAAATGACAGAGTTTTTATGTCGGAAAATTAAAATATTATGCTAGCTAAAGCTCGAAACATACTATCGGACGCGGCTTACGGACGCAACTGACAGCCGCGACCTAGACTATGAAAGTACACTGAGCCGTGCACACTATCGGACATAAGTCGCGGACGTCATCTTTGGACGTCCTTGACCGTTTGGACGTCCGAGAGCGATCTGGCACACCAGATGTTTTAAGACTGTGCACTTTGCTAAGTCGCGGCTGTCAGTCGCGTCCGTCAGCCGCGTCCGATAGCATGTTTCTGGCTTAAACCACGTGCAGAAATTTATAAAAAAAAGACCTATGGAAGTGAAAATATACATTGAAACAAAATGAGTGTACCTAACTACGAAGGTTTCAAAATTTGTATTAATAGAGGTTTATAAGGAAAATATTTTGACAGTTGTGGAGTACCTTGGCATATTTTTCAAGCTCGTCTGTAAAGATAAAGTAACAACAGAGATTAATAGAAAAAAAAAACAAAAAGTATACCGCAAAATAACGTTTAGATATTTTAAAAATTCGTCGTAGCAAGTCGTCACGTAATCGGTACACCACCATCCATCTTAGGGCGTCGACAGACCGACTCCGGCCGAGCGACTCATCACGTTAATTCGGTTGTGTGTACGCAGCCTTAAGTCGTTGGTCTTTAAGCTATGTTACTAATAATTATTTTTCGCAAAATAGGCAACACCGACTTCCACCGTGTACAGAATTCGAATAATTTGCACTAATCTATGAGACTCAGCCGATTTCGATAAAATTTAAATGATGGTCCCATTTATTCGAAATTTTCGAAGTAAACTCTATTCAATTCAATTCAATTCTTTATTTGCAAGTTAATGGGTAACAATAAAGGTCATAAATATAACATCATCTACCAATAACAACCTATGTAATACAAGGTATGCAAATATACACATTTGTTCAATTTTACAATTAATAAAATGACGCCAATTTTGAAAACTACAAAATATAATCAATTTTTTTATTTGTCATGATAAATATGTAGGCGGCAAGAAGCGTTGTCCAAAAACTCTTTTAATGAATAAAAACTACTGCTCGCTAAACACTTTTTCAACTCTCTACAAAATTTATTATAAGGCAAGTCCACAATTCCATTCGGTAAAAATTTATAAATGAGAGGTGCCATGTAAACGCAGTTATTCCTAAATAATTCCAGTTTCACATTAGAACTAAATGAGATTTCTCTTTAGAACTAATGAGATTTTTTTAATCGGTTCACGATTGTCGAAAATATCGATGAATATTAATTAAAACAATTCACACAGACGAAAATAGTACCTACTTTTTTGAAAGTCGGTAAAATTGGAGCAAAACAATGCATATAGCACCTACATTATCAAGAAAACAATATTATACTTCATCACTCCAAGTTGCAAACATGTTAGATTATAATCTAGCTAAGCCCCATCGACTGCTGAAGCCTCATTGAAAAAAAGATAGCAAAAACTAAGCTTCTAAATCTTCTTAAAGAATAGAAAAGTTGAAAGGTACACCATACAGTCATACCTAGTTGATGACAAAAAGGACAAAAAAAATACAACTAAGTGCGAGTTAAGCTTACAAACGACGGTTCAGTACCATATTTTTGTAAGTTTAAAAATGTTGTAAAAGTAAACGCTTACATCGATATAAGAAAAAGTTTCATGTCAATGAGTGAGACGAAAATCGATATAAGATCGATCATCGATATAAGAAAAAGTTTCATGTCAATGAGTGAGACAGCTGAAATGTTGACAGTTTTGATTATACATTTGTTGACAGAGGATACTATTGCCGCTATTAAACATTACAAAATTAAATGTATCGATAATCGATGAATCTACGAGTAACTGCCATTTTCAGCAGGGGTCTCTAAAATATAAGAAAAAAATTGGCCAAGTCGTGCTTGTACCTATGAGAGCACCCTTACCTAGTTTATTTAATTTTTATTATTTGCTTAAAAAGTAAATATGGAGTTAAATATTCTGTGAATATTTCAAACGTCTAGCTGTTGCCTTAATTAATCAAGCTAACACGAAAAAAATCTCGTTAAAGTTTGTTGTATGGGACTCTCCCTTAAATATTTATTTTATCCTGGTTTTAGTATTTGTTGTCATAGCGGCAATAGAAATACATCATCTGTAAAAAATATAACTGTCTGAATATCACGGTTCATGAGATACAGTTTGGTGACAGACATACAGACAGACGGACGGACGGACGCACAGCGGAGTCTTAGTAATTGGGTCCCGTTTTTACCCTTTGGGTACGGAACCCAAAAAGAGTAGTGGTTCAAAGTTACCCCTGATACCCCTCTATATCAGAATTACTTTGTCAACGTATTCTAAATGATAGAACAGGTAATGTAACTTATATTGACGTAAACAATCTTGGTCATTGCTTACAACAAGATTTGAAATTAATGGAAAAACTAGTTTTAGCAGTTTGCAGGTTTTTTTGTTTCTCAGTTACAATAAATAAATATGTTCGGGACATCTTACACACGGTCTCTAACCCCAAACTAAGCAAAGCTTGTGATATGGCTGTCAGAGATTGATATACTACATATACATATTTTTAAATACATACTTATATAGATAGTAACTAAATAACACCCAGACACAGAGCAAACACCTATGTTCATCACATAAATATTTGCCCTGGGTGGGGATCGAGCCCACGCCTCTTGGACCCAGGAGTCAGGGTCACTAACCACGGAGCCACCAAAGCAGTCAATAAATTTATCTATTGCATTTTTTTGTTTCGTTGTTTCAGTCATATTATCATTTAATTAGGACAGAATAAACCTAACTTGTTTTACTGATGTTAATAATCAGGAGGAAATAATAAGTAGTAATCGAAAATTGATTATTATTTGCCCGTTCGGTATATATGTTCGAAACAACATCTTGAAAACTAGTATGCATCAAACATTTTTTGGCAATACATAGTCATCAAAAAGAACATTTCTCTTGCTATGGTATCAACTCCGAAATTGTGGAAAAAAATCAGCTGTTGCATACAAAAGTTTATCACATCTTGACACACAAATGTATGATAGACAGTTTTTTATGGCGATTTCAGGATTGATCCCATCGTGAAAGTTGTCTGACACCTCTGAGAATCCCTGTACTTATTAACAAATCAATTTCAAGAGTTCTCTGAGTTTTAATACGTAAATAAAAATAAATAAATAATTCTTTATTGTTTCACGCCATAACAGAAAATTAAAACAATACAATTTTCACTTAACCTAGGTAAAAACAAACGGCGGCGTACGTATTGATATGTTTTAAGAGATTGGTTGGAATCGGCTACCAGAACGGTAATTTATTTATCTCGTATTTTCAGTACGCGATTACTCACATAATATAGGAATACTAAACTTTGGTTGCAAAAGTATCAAGACATGTCATATGACTGCGCTCCCTAATTCTTAAGATGCGCACCCCTTTCAAAATGGCAACCAAGCTACATAACCTCAATTTATGTCCCCAGTAATACGCACCTTTATAGACTTGTCATTGTATTACACTTCATAATATTGTATTGACAGAATATTTATTGGATGTATTCTTTAAATTGGAGGCAGTGCAAAAAACTTAGCAAGAAAAAATATAATAGTAAGAAATCATAAATAATACACAAGTCAGCAGGTTTTAAAACTATACAAGTATGATTTATATCGACCATATCAGTTATTACACAAAAAATTGCATAAGTACGTATATGATTTTTTAAACACGTAATAAGGTGCCTTAGAATTAGACACAGACATAAACATACAAAATATTTTTGGTTTTTTGTTTTAGAGACTAAAAACTGTTATAAAGATATATACATCTGCATATAACCTGACACAAATCTATTAGTTGCCTAGAAATAATCGCTATTGCCGATAAAGTCGCCATTTTATAGCCAGAGTTAAGTAATTTGTGCAAAATAGCTTAAGTTAATTAATAGCTAAGTTTGTACCTACTTGGGTAAATAAAGATTCACTCTCTCTAAAAAGCCTCACCTAAGTATAGGTAATAAAAAACTGTAGCTATTTAATTGACATTTAAAACAATGAATAATTTAGTGCAGGATAAAACACATTTATGTGAAAGGAAGTACTTTATTCTAGAGCAAATCTTTGACTCGCAAATTCACACCCCTTTCAAATGGCATCCAAGCAAAGCAACATAACCTCAATTTATGTTCCCAGTAATATCCCTTTTATAGACTTAGCATTGTATGAGGTACACTTTATAATTTATTGTCTTGACAATATATATATATATTGGACCTAAATTCTTCACAAAGGTGGCACTGAAAAAAGTTAGAAGCTGATTAGTACTGTACTGTACCAGCCTTTTAATAGTCCACTGCAGTACGTAGGCCTACCTCCGAAGGGTGATTGGGCCATATCTACCACGCTGGCCCAGTGCGGGTTGGTGGATTTACATACGCCATCGAATTCCTTCTACGGATGTATGCAGGTTGCCTCACAACGTTTTTCTTTCACCGAAAAGCCAGTGGTGTGAAATTCCGTACATAAATTCCGAAGAACTCATTGGTACGGGACCGGGGATTTGAACCCACGACCTCACGATTGTAAGGCGGGTGTCACTACCTCTTGACCACCACGGCTATATTAGTATTGTGTTTTTTAGTACTAAATTAGGCTACGATAAAATTAACCCTCCCCAAATACCAACACATTAGTCGCATTTTTTTTTATCATTAATCATTGCGCGTTTGATTATAATCTAGACAGGAAATCTGGAAAGCGACGATGTGGTCGAAGCTGAAGCCTATTCTCTCTGACCTTGAAAAGATTCAAATAATATCTCTCAGAAAATATGAATCTGTTGGGTCCATCACGGACGTATGCAAGTTTCCTCACTTCACTTCTTCTTCACTGAAAATTAGGGGAAAGCCAGTGGTTTGAAAACCCGTACACAACTTTCAAAGAACTCATTGGTAAGGGACCAGGATTTAAACGCTTCACGTTTGCAAGGCTAGTGTAGACCACTAGACCACCACAGCTTAAATTTTATTATTTGTAACGGAACGATTTATTAGTATGTTAAAATAATCCGTCTAATGTATAATAGCATTTCGATAGATAATTTTTAGTTGTTTTATGAAACAGTTTTGTCTTTCGATATCTTTTAAACTACTAAATCATTTTTATTTGGCAGTTTATTGAATATTTTTGCAGCCACAGAATTTGGGCTAGAACTGTGCATTGATAAGTTAGACTTTGGTTCCATGAGTTTATGTCTATATTGCGATCTAATATTGTCCGTTTTATCAGAAGCTTTGTTATAAGACAGGGTGCTTTTTGACAAATTTGAATATTTAAAATATATAAATAGATACCAGGTACATAATTTCAAGTTTTATAAAGTATTGTTTATGGGACTTTGGTTTGGTAATGTCGGGAGGTTTTATATTTAAAAAAAACGAATACATTTTTTTTATTATGATTACTTCATGCGCGTTTATACTATTCCTCCATTTCTTACATTCCATATTGATAATAGATATAAAATAATATCTAATATATTCAGGTTCCCGCAGAGAGACACCGAGCATAGCCCTCTCCATAGCACGTTGGGCTATCTTAAGCTTATTCACGAGGCGCACATTAAAAGACCACGTTTCAGTTCCATATGTCATCACTGGCAACACACAACTATCGAAAACTCTCGTCTTGAGGCACTGAGGTATATCGGATGAAAAGATGTCACGCAATTTTCCGAACGCTGCCCAGCCGAGTCGGATTCGGCGATCGACCTCTTTCTTAAAGTTGGACTTACCTAGCTGGACTACTTGTCCTAGGTAGACGTACGAGTCAACAACTTCAAGAACCGAGCTCTCAACAAATATTGGGAGAGATGGTCGATGGGGCCGGAAAGTTCTCGAATGGAGACCACGGACCAGCAAGCGCAGCGTAGGACGTCCACCGACTAGGTGGACTGACGACATAATAAAAATCGCAGGAACGCGCTGGATGCAGGCCGCTTCCAACCGGCCTTATTGAAAATCCATGGGGGAGGCCTATGTCCAGCAGTGGACACCCTACGGCTGATAGATAGATATTCAGGTTATTCCAATCTCTTCTTACTTATGATTAAGCACTCGAGCGACACTAATAGCACCCCTCTTCCACACACTCCAAGATAACATTACAAAAACAATGCAACAAAGTATTAATCAACACTATGGAGAAATTAGCCATAAACAAGGGTGTCCACGATTAATCCGCCAAATTAGACTTGTCCGGAGTAAAATCGATTAGGGTGTCCGTGTTTCGGGGAGCGATTCGCAGAGACGCGTCCCCGCAAGATAAACATGCCAGAATTTTTTTCGTACGCCGAAGACATTAACCAAGGATGTGTGGGGTGACCATGTTTTCGCAAATTTGTATGAGTGCGATGAGGAAAATTATGTTTTTATTGAGCGAGAGAGTGAAGCTTTTCGGCTTTGGGTTGTCGAAGTTTTCTTTTATCTTTTCGGACGTTACTTTATTTGGATGTTGTTTCTAGCGTACAGGTTGCATTTTTGACGAATCTTGACGAAACTTAGTATATCGAAGTTTTTTTTTTATCTTTTCGAACGTTACTTTATTTGGATGTTGTTTCTCTCGCACAGGTTGCATTTTTTGACGAATTTTGACCAAACTTAGTATATAGGTTTTTTACGTTTCGTCGCTTTGGTGGTGAAGAGAGCTAACCCACAAAATTAAGTTTTGAGATAATGAGCAATTAAGGGACAAGGGTCAACTACAAAATATATTTTTTATAATATCTTCTAAACCATTGGTCCGACTTTGATGAAAATTTATCGTATCAGGAAAATAGGCTTATTGAATCCCCGTTTAAATATAAAAATTGGTAATTATCTATGTAACTAATTTTACTAAAAATCTGAGTTGACCTCTGTTCACCACCAAAGCGACGGTTTTAATTTTAATTTTTTTAGTCATTGGCGATTTTTGATCGGAGGTTATTTCTCTCAAAGATAAGGAACCGTTATTTATCAACTGATTCTTTATGTCTCAGTGGTTAGTGACCCTAACTTCTGGATCAAAGCAAATATTTATGTGATGAACATAAGTGTTCGCTCTTTGTCTGGCTGTTATTTAGTTACTATCTATATAAATATGTATTTAAAATAAGTATATGTAGTATATCAGTCTCTGGCAGCCATATCACAAGCTTTGCTTAGTTTGGGGTCAGAAGCCGTGTGTAAGATGTCCCAAAATATTTATTTATATTTAAAAAAAACTTATTTTGATTGTACATTTTTTCTTGTACCTAATAAATAAAATAAAATTAATGTCCGGCGTCCGCTCCTCATGCCCACCCTACGCATGTCATTAGAGCGAGGGGCGGGGGGCGTCATTACGCCGATGAGTAGAGCCACCATTAATCTTCGGACCGGTCTCCTGGCTGTCAAAATTGTGGCCACATTACAGATACGTAGGTTAAGCGACGTGTCGGAGGTGAGAGCTGAAGGCTTTATTCCAAAGCTACTGTTTTCATTTTAAAATGAGTTTCATTTCATCATTGAAGTTTAAAGAATTATTTTTGTGATAAACATTTCAAATAATTGTCGCGAACGCAGGAATCGATCCGGTTTCTTTCAAATTACCGTAAGCAAGTTTGTCTCCTGATGCCTACGCATCAATATAGAATGTAAGAAATATGCCAAGTCGATGTGCCTAGGCCAAATTTGTGAAATCATTCTAGCAACTTATTTTTGAAATGTTTATCACAAAAAAAACTCTTTGAGATAAATATAATATGGGAAAGTACTTTAAAAATTGATCAATCACTGAAGATTTATGAGATAAGGTCTGAAAAATTAAAAAATATATTTATTGCATTCTTCATGGTGCACCAGTCTGCTTTTTCGCAATGAATTATAGTAGTAGTAATCTACCTATATATGTTCGATGTATTTTCAGTAACAATAAGTTAGCAACTACTAAGGAAGGAAAACAAAACAATAGTACACCAGGTTTCTATAAAGACTCAATAAAATCGGACCTCACATACATCCTAGTAGTACCCCAGAGTATTGTATACAGACCTTGCACGAAGTTGTGACAAACAGACCAATCGATATATTGCTGGCGCAGGCTATAAACCGACGGACAAACTTTTTTATTAGTATACTTCCAGGCAAGAAGTTTCCGGTATTATTTTCTTTGAGATTTACTAGTTTTTGGAATTTATTTTAGTCTGCGAGTTAGTTGGATAGGACATGTAGGTACCTAAATCATTTTGTTTTAATGTTTTGTAGCATAATGTAACATACTATTTATTAGTGTACTGCTGCACATAGGCACACTGACAGGAGATAAAAGTAGAAGAAGGAGAGAAAAGGAACGCACGCTTTAAATATTGAATTTCTGCAGCATATCTCAATGTTTTCATACAACAGTAAAGTATGATTTAGAAGAATAGTAGTGTAACCTATGATGTCCGCATAGTAGTCGCATAGTAGTCTGATATTGATGACTGCCTCGGTGGCTCAGTGGTTAGAGACCCTAGCTATGGGGTCAAAGAGGCGTGGGTTTGATCCCCACCCAGGGCAAGTATTTATGTTATGAACGTAGGTGTTTGCTCTGTGTCTGGGTGTTATTTAGTTACTATCTATATAAGTATGTATTTAAAACTATGTATAAGTAGTTTATCAGTCTCTGGCAGCCATATCACAAGCTTTGCTTAGTTTGGGGTCAGAGACCGTGTGTGAAATGTCCCCAAATATTATATTATTAATATTATAGTATGGTAGCAAAGTAGTATAATTATCTTTATGATTTGAAGTGCAGTTTAGTTGCATATGGCTTTAAATAGGTGGAAATGGTAATCCAAACTTAGCGCTACAGTGGCTGGGATGACACGTCAGATTATATGTCGGGGTTGTTTAGCCATGTCAGGCTTTCAAACGGCTTAAACGCTGGCAGTAGGGCTAGCCACCGAGCCCATACGAACTTAATTTTACTTAAATAATATATGATAATGCGATTATTGATATATGCGGTAATTGGCGGATGATCGAACAATAGTCACAAAAAATCCACAACGCAACTAATTAGTTAGTTATAGCTACATAGTATATCGTGGTGGTCTAGTGGTAGTAACACCCGATCTGCAATCGTGAGGTCGTGGGTTCAAATCCCGATCCCGTACCAATGAGTTTCTTAGGAACTTATGTACGGAATTTCACACCATTGGCTTTTAGGTGAAGGAAAACATCGTGAGGCAACCTGCATACGTCCGTAGAAGAAATTTGATGGCGTATGTGAATCCACCAACCCGCACTGGGCCAGCGTGGTGGATATGGCCCAATCAACCTTCGTGGGTAGGCCTACGTCCTGCAGTGGACTATTAAAAAGGCTGGTACAGTACAGTAAATAGTATAAAACAAAGTCGCTTCCCGCTGTCTGTCTGTCCCTATGTATTTTAGAAACTACGTAAATGATTTTGATCCGGTTTTTTTAATAGAGTGATTCAAGAGGAAAGTTTATATATATAATACACCTGTGCGAAGCCGGGGCGGGCCGCTAGTTATTTACATGTATATTAGCCACACAAAAAAATCTATAAATAAAAGATACAAGTAATAAACGTATACAATTATCAAATAATCAACAATATAATTAGGAAGTGGTAGAGTAACTTGGTTTCTGAATGCTTTATGAGTTTTCGTAGAGATTTGATGGATATCGATAAGTTTTTGTCGATGTTTGCTATTTATACAGAGAAAAAAGCATTTCGCAACATTTAATACTAAGAACCCTAAAAATCAGATTCTTTGCAATGAAACAACCAAGTCAGTAAAAACACATTGAACGCAATAATTTGTCTGATTAATGTATTTAAGACGTTACATTATTTTCAAAAATATTTGTGATCTAAGCTCAAAAACAAAATCATTCTAAGTAAACTGTCGAAAAAAAGAAACTGGAACCTTTTTTTTCTAACATTTGATCATTCAATCGCAATTTCTTCAGTTTACCTTTGAATATGGGGTATGCTGATATGTTTAAATATTGTGTCCTCTAAGCAAAGTTCAACCTCGGAAAAATTTAGTGAAATATTTCAATGTCTGGATGCATACGGAACCAATGAAATATTGTGTCATTCAAGCAAATACAACGTTGAAAAAACTTAGTACCTAAATAATTTTAATGTCTGGATGCATACGGAACCAAATTAGACAGCTAATTTTAGTAACTACAAGCAAGTCGTGTTGGTTAAATTTGATAACTTTACTATCATCTATTGACATTGACTAAACTTGCATACATTTAAGTACTTACATAATATTCTATAAGACATTTATAGATAATTTTAAAAGCTAAGTAAGCAAGCAAACTTAATAATCTTTTTATACACCTCAACTGTTAATCTACTAAAGGCTTGTCACGTTTTTATGATAGAGCCGGAAAATTTATCGATATTTTATTTTATATCGGCACAGCACTGAAGTGAATGCTTGTCCATCCATGAAAATCACGCACTAGTGTCAAAATTTTACCGGTGTTGTGAAGTTGTAGGTTACGCAACTTAAAGCTGAATACCTACAGTTTAACATTTGTTAGTTTATTGCATGTAATTCTTTATTTTGTTGTTGCATTGCATGCGTATGATCTTTGACACAATTTATTTGTTTCAAGTTTTAGACGTGATAAAGTCTTATGAATCAACTAGCGACCCGCCCCGACTTCGCACAGGTGTATTATCCTATCCTATCCTACTAATATTATAAACGCGAAAGTTTGTGAGGATGGATGGATGTATGGATGTTTGTTACTCTTTCACGCAAAAACTACGGAACGGATTAAGATAAAACTTTACAATAATATAGCTTATATATCAGAATACACATAGGCTTCCTACTAATATTATAAACGCGAAAGTTTGTGAGGATGGATGGATGGATGGATGGATGGATGGATGGATGGATGGATGGATGGATGGATGGATGGATGGATGGATGGATGGATGGATGGATGGATGAATGGATGGATGGACGTTTGTTACTCTTTCACGCAAAAACTACTGAACGGATTGAGATGAAACTTTGCAATAATATAGCTTATAGATCAGAATAACACATCCTACTAATATTATAAACGCGAAAGTTTGTGAGGATGGATGGATGGATGTATGGATGTTTGTTACTCTTTCACGCAAAAACTACTGAACGGATTGAGATGAAACTTTGCAATAATATAGCTTATATATCAGAATAACACATAGGCTATAAATTATAATGATATTGCGTCAAAAAACAAAATATCATGCGGGCGAAGCCGCGGGTAAAAACTAGTACAGATATAAACCTTCCTCTTGAATCATTTTATCTATTAAAAAAAAACGCATCAAAATCCGTTGCGTAATTTTAAACATAAAAGCATACACATGGACAGACTGACAGGGAAGCGATTTTGTTTTATACTATGTAGTGATAAACGCCGACTGCACGCACGAAAAAGCATGACTCATTGTCACGTTCCGCCTGAGCCGAGCGCTCAGAACGAGCGATAGAGAGGCACGATCGGCCTGAGCGTTTGGCTTGTGATACATATAACGTAAAATTATCGTCAGTAAACTTTACAGACAAATAATATTTTTAAATATTTTTTTTTTATTTCAACATTAAAAATTGCGTAGCGTCTTCTCGTCCGACATACCTCAGTGCCTCAAGTCGAAAGTTTTCGACCAGTGTGTGTTGCCAGTGATGACTTATGGCACAGCAACGTGCTCTCTCACTATGGGCCTTATAAGTAGTAAGCTCCAAGTAGCCCAACGAGCTATGGAGAGGGCTATGCTCGGAGTCTCTCTGCGGGATCGAATCAGGAATGAGGAGATCCGTAGAAAAACCAAAGTTACCGACGTAGACCAACGGATTAGCAAGTTGAAATGGCAATGGGCAGGGCACATAGCACGGAGGACTGATGACCAGTGCAATCGAAAAGTTCTCGAGTGGGGACCACGTACCGGCAAGCGCAGCATAGGACGTCCACCCACAAGGCGGACGGGTCATAAGACAGCAGGATCGCGCTGGATGCAAGCCGCTTTCAACCGGTCTTATTTGAGATCCATAGGGGAGGCCTATGTCCAGCAGTGGACGTACTTTGGCTGATGTATGGATGGATGAATATTTTTAAAACTGAAACGCTAAAAAAGCTTTCATAGCTTAGTTTGACTTGGTTTCTTAATCAAACTACGCTATAAGAGCGATCACCGAAGTTAAGCAGCGTTCGGCACAGTCAGTCCTGGGATGGGTAACCGCGCTGGCTTTTACAACTGAGCTCAGCTCGATATGGCTCGGATGAATCGTTAAATTCTGGGACCCAGTTGTTTTAACCTTTTAGCCATGTGACTTTTAGGCGGCCTAGCCTTCATAGCGTTATTTAACTAGGTGTTCGTTGCTGATATGTTCAGCACGGTCAATCTTCGCATGGGTGACTGCGGGTGGCACAACTGAGCTCGATGGCTCGGACAACACGATAAACTGTAGGCCTCGATTGTTCTAACTGTTTTGTCATTTTAGAGGCATTTAGGCAGTTTATAAACTTTGACAACAGGGTTATTTCTAATCAATTAGCATCCTTTTAGGGGCTTATTCTGTGCATCAAAACTAACAACTTTTGTTCTACGCCTTTTGTCAAAACTCAAAAAAAAATTTGTTATTCCATAGAAAAATATCGTTCACCCGCGACAAAATGTATGGACCAGCTGAATTTTTTTTTAGTTTCGACAAAAGTCGCAGAATAAAAGTTGTTAGTTTGATGTACAGAATAAGCCCCTAAAAGGATGCTAATTGATTAGAAATAACCCTGTATACAGTTCATAATGAACTACTTGAAAGCAGTTTGCAATTTTTGAAAAAAAAGATGATCTCTAGGCCCTGGTGTCAGAGTTTTTAAGCCGCCTGAAGGCCTGGCCTCTGACATGGCTTAACGGCTGAAACAACCGGAGCGTCTCATCCGAGCCACGGTAGCGCTCAGTTGTAAATGTGCACCCGCGGTCTCCCATACTAAGACTGACAGTGCTGAACGTTGCTTAACTTCGATGATTGCTAACGAACATCTTGTCGAACAACGCTTTGAGCGTTAATATGATGGCGATGATTCCGAGCACTACATTTTGTTACCTATTGTCAAAATGATGTATAGTTAAAAATTAATAAAGACATCCATATGAGAATTAATAGCCTACAACCAAGCTTAAGTCAGAAGGGCGTGAATATTCAAAAAACTATTCTATAAGCAAATCAGACACACCTGGTTCAAATATAATTAATACACTTTGAACGGAACTAATACTTGCTAAATCAAGCATAAAAATCTCAGATTTAACCCTTGAGACGCTTACAAATAACACATTTTGATGTACATTGCCGTTTTAAAACGGATCATACAAAATGAATCCTTTCTAAGCAGCAATGGTGTAAGAAATGTACAATTCTATAAAGGCATTATAAGGGTAAGGACAGACAATGGGAAACCTTGTTTCAAAGATAATGCCCTAAAGCGATTTTGACAAATGATTTGAGATTTATTTTATTCAAAATAGTTATTGCGTATTTGCGTATAGTTATTGATTAAGATGTAGAGTATTTCTATAATTTTTGGTCGACTGTCAAAAAACGTGAAAGTTTTCAATTTAATCTCGTTTTGGAATGCATGATGCTTTGACTGATTTAAGTATACAGGGTTATTTCTAATCAATTAGCATCCTTCTAGGGGCTTATTCTGTACATCAAAACTAACAACTTTTGTTCTACGACTTTCGTCAAAACTCGAAAATTCCAAAGTTGTTCCATAGAAAAATTTAGTTCACCCGCGACAATATGTATGGAACAGCTGATTTTTTTTTTAGTTTTGACGAAAGTAGTAGAACAAAAGTTGTTAGTTTTGATGTACAGAATAAGCCCCTAGAAGGATGCTAATTGATTAGAAATAACCCTGTATTAATAAATATAATTACTAAAATAAAAATAAAGCAATTTTGAGATTCGTTTTATTCAAAATAGCTATTTAATAACAGTAGCATTATTTAATTTTTGACCGACTATAAAAAAATTGAAGGGTTTCATTTTTTTCTATCTCGTTTTCTTGGAATGCATGATAATTTGAGTTAAATTTTACACTGATTTAAGAATGTTGAGTACTTGTGAAATAAGATTTTATAAAAATTATACATGTGTGTAATTTTAAATATATTCAAGTGCCAATTATGAAGGCGCCATCGTTATTATAATAGCTAATTAGAATATCTCTGCTTCTTTTTCATTTTAGGCATTCGATAGAGAGAACACTTTACGTTGCTATTAAATTTAGGACGGCGCCTTCATAATAGGGACTCAAGTAGCTTTTAAAAAGTTATTACGCCTTACCACAAAAGATTTAAACACGCCTTAACAGCACAATTTGTACTGCTAAACATTGCTTAAAGCGTGCGTAAAACTTTAGTGGTTAGACGGTTAAAGTTCAAAACACGTGACAAAACGCAATTTTCACCAATGACTTACCTGAAACAAATACCCTACTCTAAATTTTAATTAATTAAATTGTAGGCTCCGGTCGTTTTGTCCGTTTAGCCATGTCTGAGGTCTTAAAGCGGCTTGATAACTCTGACACCAGGGCTAGCCACCCGGCCTATACGAACATACTTTCTTTATTTTTAAAACAGCTCAATATCTAACGAATTAGTGTGCTAAATCAAGCATAAAAATCTTCTATTCAACCCTCTATGACTAATACGATTCAACGACGTACATTGCTGTTCTAAGTTTAAGCTACATAAATGCATTAGATATAAGCAAGCAATGGTGTTAGAAATATACAATTTCTAACGTGCATTATAAGGGTGGGACAGACAATAGAAAACCTTGTTTCAAAGATAATGCCCTAAAGCGATTTTGACAAACGATTTGAGATTCATCTTATTCAAAATAGTTATTGCATAATCGATTTAGACATAGCGTAATTAAAATGTTATAGATATTAGACGGTAGGTTAGTTCTTTTTATGGGAATAGTCGATTTTTACAGTTCAATGATTCGACGATAAATATATTCCTGTGAGAACTCAATTAAAGCGTCCTTTTGATGAATGTTAGTGGTTTGATTTGATGATGATTAAAGATGTTTTTTTTTTCTCAACGGAAATATGCATATGGAGTTTAATCTGTGTGAATTATTGTAGAGACGTGAAAGTGGTTAATAAAAAAAAATTTTGCTCGTGTATTTAAGTATGTTGGATAGTTCTTGATAATGTTGTTTTTGAATAATTATTTTCTTTGTGTTTAATATCGAGTCTGTATAAGTCTGCTAACTCACTTTTGACCGCCGTGATGCTCGGTAAAGGGCCATAGTCAGTACCAACGAAGACTATTATGCATATTTTTAACCAACTTCCAACACGGGTTTTGTTTTGTTTTTTACGGGGAGGTTTTATGTTCGTCTGTATGTATTTTTTTGTGTAAGTTCATTGATAATTTCGCCAATTGTGAACCAAATCGAAAGATTATTTTTTAGTTCAAAAGGTAAACTTCTGAGGTGGTCCCATTTAAATTTTAAAGTAATCGACTGAGCCGTTTTTTTAAAAATCAACAATAATGTAAACAATTCTATCAAAATATTCTAATTTTGTACACGATGGTAGGCGGTATTTCCATTTTTTAGTAAAAATAATTATCATATTGATATTTTAAATTAGTTTTCTAACTAATCGACTTGCCAAGTCAAGTCAAGGCAAGTCGCGCTCAATTCAAAATTATTATCTGTTTAAACATGTCAGAGGCCTTCAGGTCTAAAAACTGACACCAGGGCTAGCCACACGGCCTATACGACTTACTTTTATCTGTTTTAGGGAAATATGTTAGCCAAAAAATATACAATGTAACTGCATTATAATTTACAATAATCAAACGCTGTCATAATAGCCATAGTATATAAATTTCACACATTGGATTATTGCTACCGACATTTTTTGTCCACGAAATCTCGACTTTACTCCACCGGGGATCACAGTAGTCTCATACTATTTTTTGTCTTTTTATTATTTCATTATAATACGGCTCACACAAGTCATCAAAATATCGTTAGTAGGGTCCCGTATATTGTGTTATTGGCAATTTTTTTGCCGTAACTCAAAAATTGACTTCTGCTGACGCCTGTATCATTTCTTATTGTGTACAACGCTGCGGCATTGTAGTTTTTATCCAACTTTTTGTGGACTATTTTTTTAGTTTGAAGGAAATTATTTATCTCGCAAGTGTGAAACAGTACTTTATTGTTCGAGGGAAGTAATATATTACAGGTATACGCTGTGACAATTTTTTTTTCGAGATTGCGCCCTGAATGCTTTTTAAAAGATGACATAACTTATACAATGCTTTGTTAGCACTTGTTTATTATTATTTAAGATCTTTATTATTGGTAGATTATTAACATGGAAATTAAACTTGTATTCGTTGTGTATTTATTTATTTATTTAATTTATTCACATAAGAAACACCAACAGGATATAGGTACATTAAATGTTAACTAGAATTAACACTTTCATAACAAACAATATAGTTCTGATATATATACCCCTTATAGGTGTTCACAGCATTCTTTAAGTATAGGTAGAACAATGATGAAAAGTATTGTTACAGTGATACAAATTTGAAAGTAACGAAAAGAGGAAATGTTTTAAGTTTGATACTTAAACAGTTAAATAATATTATAAATTTATTGTTTACAATTATTGAAAATGGAAAATGACACATTATAATTATACAATTTGTTCTTAAACACATTTAAAAAATCGTGAAAGCTGTCAAAATCATTCAATGAACCATTAAAGTCATTGTAGGTACGACACATTCTTGGTAGTGGAGAGTTATGAGCTAAGTTTGTTTTAGCATGAGCAATGTGAAGAATTTTAGTAATTCTACGACGTGGGTAATGGCCAGGTGTATTAAGGGAGATGTCTTTTAAGATTGTGGGAGAGTCTGTTACATTATGAATCAGTTTATATAGAAATGAAAGGTCTCTGATTTTTCTTCTGTCGCGCAAATTATTTATTTTAAAGAAGGACAAGCGATGTATACTCGTAGCTATTCATTCAAATAAAGTTGTGAAATCATACAATGCTTTTTAGAAGATCCTAAATTAAACAATAATTTTATTCAAGATAAGGTAGTTTTTTTGGCTTGTAGACAAAATGTTTTTTATGAAATCGGTTTTTATAATAAGTAGTTGTGTTTTTATTATTTTGATGTTTTTAAACTGTAACTGTACTCACCTTGTACTAATCCAATACTGAACACAACCCTACTTATAAAGAGCAATCTGTCTTGATGTTTTTCAAGCATTATTATATTTATAAAAAACAAATCAATTGTTATTTTATTAGAAACATTACTATTTAATCAATCAAAATGAAAAAAAAATACATCATATCACAATAATAGTCAAAAGTAAGGAACTTTCCTTATTTATTTATAGAAGTAGGTATGTTGTACAAAATGGCAAACACGCGAATGAAACAGCTTCGCCAGAAAAGGCCGTTAAGCTCACTCATTACCCATTCAACTACCATTAAACAAAGTTTAACCGACAATTATCTCGTAAACGCCAAACACAAAACAATTATTTGCTTTCACGGGCGCTTCGCTTTCTTGGACCGTGACACTCGCGTGCCCACTGTGCGGCTCTCGATCTGATAACACGTGTGACGTGACGGCCTGATTATATGGATTAATGGAATGAAATTCATATTAAAAGGCTATACGCAAAGCAATAACTATTGTATTATTAAGATACGTCATAAAATTGCATGTCGATTGAAACGTAGATTATATTTGTAACATTTTTGTTCACTGTTATGTATAGCATTGGTAAACAAATAACTGTATATAACTTATAAACGTGAAAAAAAACCGGACAAGTGTGAGTCAGGCTCGCACATCGAGGGTTCCGTACAAATACATTGTTAAAATAATTAAAAACCTGTTTAGCATGTGCTAATGAAGTTCTTTTATATGATACGATTTACTCACTTTGAATTTTGAACCCATATTTTGTGAATTTTGAGGCCCTATTTTTTTGTGATTTAAATAAAAATGTACAGTTTTCAGATATATTCCTATATGTCTACCCTGAGACAATGCTTCTCACCAAATTTCATTGTTCTATGTCAACGGGAAGCACCCTGTAGGTTTTGGTTTTTGAGAGTGTCGAAATATGCGGTTTTTTACGACATAAAAATCGAAATATGCGGTTTTTTACGACATAAAAACTTTCTTATACGATAACTGAGAAGTTTTTTTTTCACACAACTGCAAGAGATCATAGATATGCGTATACTGTTTAAATTTCAACTCGACATCTTCACGCGTTTCTGAGATAAAGGGTCTTGACATACACACAGACGGACAGACGGACAACAAAGTGATCCTATAAGGGTTCCGTTTTTTCTTTTTGAGGTACGGAACCCTAAAAAATACATGTACCTAAAAATATACAACGCCGTTAGATTTTTTTTTGTATTTTTCACATCATCATTTCAGATCAGATCATTTGAATATGATCGATATGAAAAATATTAAAGTGTTTTAATGGAAATTACTTATATATATATTTGTGTACAAAAAATCTGAGTATTTTGAACGCTTTTTTAAGACAAACGTGACACTGTGCGGATCTCTTGATATGATAAGACATGTAACGTGCGAGGTTGATGTTAACTGTTGGACATAGGCCTTCTCTATGGATTTTCAATAAGCCCGATTGAAAGCAGCTTACATCCAGCGCGTTCCTAAGGTCTTAATCATATTGCTATTTCTACGGATTGCGGAAAAAAGTATAGCCCTGCAGTTATAATAAATATTTATTTACACACATCATAAAAAATGTGTGTCTATGGAAGCGTAAAGATAACTTAAATAACTTTTTTTATTGGTAAACGAGGAAAAATATATCTTTTGATTGCTAGGAAAAGTGCGAAAATTACTATGCCACCTCATTGATTAACATGCCGCTATTATTTTTGCATTTTTTAATCAAAAATAACGGATGGAATAGTTATTTTTTCAATTAACTGGCAAACTACTCCTCATTTCTATCTTGCTGCATTTTTTTTAAGAGCGTCGCGTGCCCTCTTTGCGGAGTCGTTTCATACGATAAGGTCGATAATTTATTTTTTAAATGATATCACTTTGGAAAAAAATTACAACAAAGCATACTACCCTCTTGTCGGCTCTGTAGGGTCTAATATCAGTTTTTGAAACTTTTTACGTACTCAATGGTTCTCAGTTTGCTTGTGAACATGCAGCATAATAATTATCCGTCTTTGCCAAAATACGAGTTTTTTTTCTAATTTTTTTTTTTTCTAATAAAGGAACTATATCCCCTCTTTAATTATATTATTGTTACGATAAATCTCTCGCATTTTTAATGGTAAACAAGAGTAAAAGATACTACATAAGTAGAATTTATTTTACCGACTTCCAAAAATAAGGAGGTGTTATGTTCGTCTGTATGTATATTTTATAATATATGTATGTTCATCGATATTTTTGTCATTCGTGAAACGATCAATTTTTTTGTTTCAAAAGGGTAAGGGTAATCCCGAGGCCTCATTTAAATTTTATAGAAATTGGCGTAGCCGTTATTGATTAATCAACAATAATGTACATGGATGAAAAAAACCATGGTGGTCTAGTGGTAAGGACACCTGCCTTAAAATCGTGAGGTCGTGGGTTCAAATCCCGGTCCCGTACCAATGAGTTCTTCGGAATTGATGTATGGAATTTCACACCACTGGCTTTTCGGTAAAGGAAAACATCGTGAGGCAACCTGCATACGTCCGTGGAAAAATTTCGATGGGGTATGTGAATCCACCAACCCGCACTGGGCCAGCGTGGTGGAATTGGCCCAATCACCCTTCGTGGGTAGGCCTACGTCCAGCAGTGGACTTTAAAAAGGCTGGTACAGTACAGTACATGAATGATACATCGATTCGTGTAAACTATTCGAATTGTGTTTACGATGGAAGTCGGTGGTGCCATTTTTGGCAAAAATTATTATAGGTAGAGCAGTATGTTAATTGATGTATCTAATAATGTTATATAACAACAGCTGTAATAAATCCCGCCTGATAAAGTATGATAAAATATACGATGATCTATAATATTTATGCAAAATATCACCATAATCACTCATGAGAACAATTTACGTATTCTTCATTCTACCTCAAGAAATATAGGAAATAATTAATCAAAGTATCTCTAAACAGTTCTGGATCCCATATAATTTGCCTAATCCATCAACCTATTTAAAATAGGTACATATTTTTAAATCATCGTAGAGCAAATTTCTAGTAATAGAGACAAAAATCAAAGCAAAATAGGCGTTATTTTAAAGCACTAAAAGTGTTTTTGGAATGAATTGTTTAGGGTCAAAAAATATTTGCATACGTTTGCAACGCTGCGGGCGTCAAAAATGCTACTGAATGAAGTACTGTGAAAGCTTGCAAAGGGTCGATTTTTTATGCAGTTCTGAAATTATAATTTGAACTCTACTAAGTTAGTAATAAAGCTGATGCTTAATAGATGTAGATAAAAAATAAAATGGTAAATATATTTGGTAATGATGCGTCAAGAATGCCTAAACAGGTTTTGTCTATTTGGTATACGATGCGCGATTTCGTCCTATTCTGTTTGTCTAATAATAAATGATCTAGTTTTATGAGAAGAACAATATGCAAATGAACATTTCGTGAGAAAAAATGTCAGGGTGGTTTTTTTTTGGGTCCAGACCCGTGGTTACACCGCTTGGTTACGTCAGTTTAACCGTCAGAGCTAACATTACTGTGTTTTTTAAACTTTTGTACACCTGTTATTATTTTGAAAAGAACGGTTTTTGAATTTTGTTGTTTAGTTTTAACGAGCGTGCCACAGAGAATAAGTCGCGAAGCATACTTTCTTTTTCTTTCATCAATGTTTTACAAGTTTTACTACTTATTTTTTTACACAATTAATATAAAGGGTTATCTTTGCGATAAGCATATCAAAAATCAGAATGAAGATAATTTTCTGAGATAAGACTTAGTGCGGAAAGTACTCTAAATAAAAATCATATCACAATTATTTTACCTACGTAATTTCAGCAGTAATTCAAAACTTGATATTTATGAAATAATAAAACTTAAATACTTTGATGATACTAAGCGTTCAAATATAACCATACTACTAATAAATAACCATACTACTAATAAATAAAAAGGTATGAATTATCCCGAAAGCCCCGTCCAAATACTAAAACTCCAACTAGTGAGATACATAATTATTATATACTACGGGACTAATCGCGCACTAAAATTACGAGATAAATAAATACCTCCTCATCCCGACGTTTCGGCCGAGTTGCATCGACCGTGCTCACGGGTAGACTGGAATGTAGAACAGCTGGTACCGCCAATTCA
This sequence comes from Hypomecis punctinalis, assembly GCA_949316475.1. Lineage (NCBI taxonomy): Eukaryota > Metazoa > Arthropoda > Insecta > Lepidoptera > Geometridae > Hypomecis > Hypomecis punctinalis. The sequence continues at coordinate 13,110,020 of OX438819.1, read as the reverse complement.
ATTTGAACTTGAAAAATTGTCACTACGACACACATATAATTTTAGTGCGCGATTAGTCCCGTAGTATATAATAATTATGTGTTCAAATCGCGAAAGTTTAAAAACAACATAGTGAGATACAGTCATTAAATTTATTTAATAATTAATTAAGCGCTCACTTTTGAAGTTACTTTTATAATACAATATCATAATTATCAGCAATCAAAAAACTATTTCCAATACAATTAAATTCCTGATAAAACATTAATACTATTATGTCGACTCTAATGAAATTCCTACCTTTAAATTCGTCGAAGTAGTTTATATCTACGAAAAATTCCAAACAAAATACCTATACATTGAACTGTAGCAACATTTTAATTGTAACGTGTAAGTTTTCTCAATACCCATCCTTTATTTTAAATACTGCTCATTAACAACTATTCTGTCATATTCAGCACATCATATGGTATGACATTTCGAAAAAACCGTTAAAAACTATTTTACCAACTAGCGAATATTTCACGAGAAAATTCAATTAAACGGATACTTTTTCGACAAATGATTAAAAAAGGAAAGGTTAAAATGGTAGAACTATCTGATAGTGGAAATATTTGTCTAATTAAAAACGCTAATAAAAATGCTTACAAAAATGTTAAGTAACAAAAAATGTTAAGTTTAAGTAACAAAAAGCGGAAAACAAAATGCAGACGTGACTTAATTGTGTCCTAAAGTGTGAATTCAGTTGTATTTAATACCATGGTACATTTGCGTGTACGCTAAATACCAAAGAATTCATTGTTAAAATACTTCGCAAGTCGAGTGTAAATAATTGCGACTATTTTGCGGACGCAGAGGCAAGGAGCGTTTACTTTATAGGGTTCCGTACCTCAAAAGGAAAAAATGGAACCCTTATAGGATCACTTTGTTGTCCGTATGTCCTTCTGTGTGTATGTCAAGACTCTTTATCTCGGAAACGTGTAAAGATATCGAGTTGAAATTTAAACTGTATACGTATATCTATGGTCTCTTGCGAGAAGCATTGTCTCAGAGTACACATATAGGAATACATCTGAAAACTGTACATTTAAATTTAAATCACATAAAATAGGGCCTCAAAATTCACAAAATATTGGTTCAAAATTCAAAAAGGGAGTAAATCTTATCATGTAAGGTATCATCTATTATATAAAAGGCTTCCCTGAGTGACTGACTGACAGACAGCCTACAGCCCAAACTGCTTAAGATATGAGCTTGAAATTTGGAATATATGTACATTGAACGACGTAATGGAGCACTAAGGACGAAAATTTTGAACTTTCGACCTCTAAGGGGGTAAAACGGGCCCTTTTCGTTTGTATGTAATTTTTTATTTCCTGTACCGATTGATTTGAAACATTGTATACATGCTTTTCAAACAAAATAAAAGTTACGTTTTTTCCTGTTTTTCCGAATTTTCCTCATCTAAGGGGTCAGATAAGGTCCCAAAGTTGGTGAAAAAAGCGTCAATTACGTTGAACCAGCTGAACGGTTATTGTTGAAAATTGGTATGAAGGAGGCACACAGCATGTTTTAATACAGGAACTAATAAAATCCAGGAAAATCCATAATGTTCCTTAGGGATACGCAAAACTAATAAGTTTAGGCTACAGCCCAAACCGCTGAAGATATGAGCTTGAAATTTGGAATATACGTACATCGTACGACATAATGAAGCACTAAGGATGAAAAACGTACCCAACTCTAACTTACGGGGTAAAACGGACCCTTTTTGTTTGCATGTAACTTTTTATTCCCTGTACCGATTGACATGAAACTTTGTATAGATGCTTTTGAGACTAAATAAAAATTATGGCTGTACCTGTTTTTCTGAATTTACCTTAAAAATCCTTAGGGGTCAGACACGTCCCAAAACTCCAATGCGTTTTTTTAAATAATGTAGTATCTAGAATAGGATTAAGATAATGATTTATCCTTAAATGGGGCAAAATGGGTCCCCAATAGTTTACGATTTTTTTATTTTGTGAGCCAATAGTCTTAATCTTAGGGCAAATACGGATCAATATACGTATTTTACTATGGGATCAACCCTGATAAGCGAAAATTACCTACATTTGTCGCGGGTCGATGAACTTTTTGTGTCGAACAGCTGATTTTATTCATGTGATTTTGGGGTTGATACCATTGTAAAAGTGAATCAAATAATGAGTATAATATCATCCTAGAACATGCCTGACGAGTGACGTCTAGATATACACTATGTGTTTCTCAAATAATATAAGATATGGATAAGGAAAATTAAATTACTCATGACTTAATGAAACATGTCGAATACCTGAACCGGCCTTAATTAATAGTGCACTACTGAACATAGGCCTACCCGCGAAGGGTGATTAGGCCATATCCATCACGCCGACCGAGCGCGGGTTGCTGAATCCACAAACGACATTTATTTTTTCTCTACGGACGTACCTATACAGGTTGCCTCAATGTTTTCCATCAATGAAAAGCCAGTAGTGTGAAATTCCTTACATAGTTACTCATACAATTATTATTATTGGCTCCCTCGGTGGCTCAGTGATTTGTGACCCTGACTCCTGGGTCCAAGAGGCGTGGGTTCGATTCCTACCCAGGGCAAATGTTTATGTGATGATTATATGTGTTTGCTCTGTGTCTGGGAGTACTCGTAATTAATGTATTTTTATTTATTTATTTATTTAATACTTTCTTGCACACCATTTGTACAAAAGGAGGACTTAACGCTAAATATCATTATCAGCCAGTCAACTTACAGGTATATGTATATGTAGTATATCAGTCTCTGCCAGCCAAATTACAATCTTTGCTTAGTTTGGGGTCAGAAACCGTGTGTGAGATGTCCCCCAATATTTATTTTATATATTTATTTATTATTGAGTTAATTTCAGAAATTCGGCAATTTATCATCCAAAAATTCACGTACTCTGTAATAAGCTTTAGATACAAGTAAATTAAATAACCAAATACTGAGACAATGCAGGCCAATCCGTGGGCTATTATCATTTTAGGCAAATACTGATACAATTCAGGCTAAACCGTAGGCATTATTTTTGCAAGTAATACGATAATATGCTCAATTATGAAAGCGCCATGGTAAACGTTAAACATAAAAAGTGTTCTCTCTATCGAATGCTCAAAGTGAAAAAGAAACAAAAATAATTATGCTAATTAGCTATTATAATTACGATGGCGTCTTCATAATCGAGCCTAATGCGGGCTTAACCACGACCTACTATTATTTTAAATAAGTGCCAAGAAAACGCTGGCCAAGCTGTGGGTTTTATCATTTTAAGCAATTACGAAAATAACGCAGGCCAGACCGTGGGCTATTATCATTGCAAGTAATACAACAACGCAGGCTAACGGCACGCTATTGTAATTTTAAGGATTTATTAAGACAACGCAACAGACCGCGAACTATTAAATATTATTACAAGCAAATGCCAATATAACGCGGGTTGAACCGCGGGCTGTTATTTTAATCAAGTAAGTACTAAAACAACGTGGGCCAAACTGTGGTTTATTATCATTTTAAGTACCAAATTACGCGGGCTATTATCATTTTGAGCAAGTGCTAAGACAACACGGGCCAGACCATGGGCTATTATCATTGTAATTAATACGACAATGCAGGCCAAACGGCAAGCTTTTATAATTTTAAGCAAGTATTAAGACATCGCAGTCCATGCTGCGTGCTATAAATAACCATCATAAGCAAGTACTAATAATACGCAGGCCAAACCGTGACCTATTATCATTAAGACAAATACTGTTACAATTTTGGCCAAACCGTGGGCACTATCCTTGCAAGTAATTTTAAGCAAGTATTAAGACAACGCGGGCCAAATCGCGGAATATTAGAATTTCTAATTAGATACATAAAAAAAGGGTACGGTATTGTACCTGTAATAATTATCGTAAAAATCGGTCTTTCAATAAAAATTACATTTCTGAGTAAGTATACATACATCAAATCAAAAATGCATCAAAAATAATCACAATAAAATTATCAAATAAATAATCAATAATATAATCAATGTCAAAAATATAATCAAATGTCAAAAAGGTAGGTACATAATTAAGATCTATGATTTGAATGTTAATGTAATGTTATATTATAAGCAAACAACATTACAAAGACAACGTAGATAAAACCGCGGGCTATTTTCATTTTAAGTAAGTACCTAGGTACTAAGACAACGCGGGCGAAGCCGCGGGTTGTAAGCTAGTACTCGTATAAAAGAACTTCATCAGCACATGCTAAAACAGGTTTTTCATTATTTTAACAATGTGTAATTTTCGAAGGATGGCGAGAAAAGAAAAAAAATTTTTTTTGTTGACTTTAGCAAAGACATTTTAACAACTTACTTCCCAATTTTGTGAAATTATCTGGATTTGTACGAAACCCGCGGTGTGCGAGCCAGACTCGCACTTGTCCGGTTTTTTAAAAGTAAGTTCGTATAGGGCTAGTCCTGGAGTTAGCCAGATATGACCAAATGTGTAATAATCTTAATCCCATAAATGGCTAATAGATCTATAAATTACTAACTTTTGCCCGCGGCTTCATCCGCGTGATTTTTTGATTTTTGTGCAAAATATGCAATCAATGCAATGCAAGCCGTGGCGGTCTAGTGGTAATGACACCCACCTTACAATCGTGAGGTCGTGGGTTCAAATCCCGTGTCCCGTACCAATGAATTCCTTGGAATTTATATACGGAATTTCACACCACTGGCTTTTCGGTGAAGGAAAACATCGTGAAGCAACCTGCTCACGTCCGTAGAAGAAATTCGATGGCGTATGTGTATCCATCAACCCGCACTGGGCGCGTGGTGGATAATGGCCCAATCACCCTTCGTGGGTAGGCCTACGTCTTGTAGTGAACTATTAAAAAAGGCTAGTACAATACAGTGCAATCAATCCCATTAGAATTTTTATTTTTCGAGATATATTAGTAGCCTATGTTCTATACTTACAAGGAATTTCTAAACTGTAAAGTAGTTGAATCTAATATAAGCTTTGTACAATAGTCGACATTTATTTAATATAACTGCTATTCATTACTATTTATTATTTAATCGATTATTAGTTTTATTTGACATATCTGATAGGAATATATTCGGTCGATCCTAGTCACCTTTGTTTTGAACAAAGATCTTATTTGTTGACGAAATTTTATTAGTAGTATTTTTTATGTTAAATGTATTAAGTAGTAAGGTATTGGCAAATCACATAAAACGATTCAAAGTTGACTTGATAATTTTATATGAACTTTTATTGTTAATTTCACTATACGAAGACGCGATCCCTCGACCCCTCCCCGACTCACTTTGTTCGCGGAGCCGGTCTACGGACGATACGCTTGAAATCATTGGTTACTGATATTTAAAAAAAAAATTTTAATGATGAATTAAGAATCGAAAATCCTTAGAACTTGGTAGAAATATTACAAACCGCGAGTGTTCAATGTTCCATTACAAGCTCAAGTTTATCATTGTTCTAACTTTATTAGCATAACTTAAGTAATACTTGACTGAGCCGGCTATTAACTGCAGAAAACGATATTAATCATGTGCAGTTGTTAAAGAGAGTGAAGTTGGTAGCTTAGTTAAGTTACATTTTGTGTTTTGAGTGTGTTTAATTTGGTTGGAATGGAAAATGTTCTACTCAACCAGAGAAAATGGCACTTTTTACATGCCTACCTCAAAGAAACTTATGAATATTTTTTTTTTTTTAAATGGCTTGACCGACTACAACCGTGCACAAAATTCGCGAATATTTCGCACGGATCAATGTAGCATTTTTCATTATCGTTATCATTATCGTTGATTACCAAAAATGGCTCATCCGATTTCGATAAAATTGAAATCGAACCATTACGTAAAGAGTTATGCGTAAATAAAAATATTCGCGTCGAATACCTCCTCCGTTGCGTCGGTCAAAAAAGGCACATGCGTATGTTTCTGTTTTTTTAATTGATTACGTATATAGCTATCGTCTTTATAATTTTTAATTTTATGGGGCTATCTATTAAAATGTGAAATTGTTATTTAGTAATTTCAATACTGTTGACTCAATAACAATTTTAGTTTGTAACCATGACGATTACCTAGTGGGAACTTATTGCAAGGTTTTTTCATCTATTCATTTGAAGCATCCATTGTCATCATATCAGTAGACAAGGTCCAGCAGTACATGACTTGTTGATGCTGCTGGGGGCAGCAGTCTACTTTTGCTTATACCCACTTCAGAAAAATAGAATTTGCTGACTTACAGTTTTTTAAGGTGTACAAACAAAATAAGTGTCCAAAGCAGGCAATGCCCACGTGTGACCCCTCCTTATTAGCTAAGCACACGATGTGATCTACGCTATTACACGTTTACTCTGCCGATTGCATTGCAGCCAAATCGTCGCAAAATACCTTACAAACTCGTGCTTAGTGATGACATGCGTAATTTTATTGTGAAGCTGCTATATGTGTAGCTGTAGGGATATAATCATCTAGTTATAGAATATAAAGTGACTCACATCAACCCCCCCGTTGTTCCAGGGTGGGAGCGCGTAGTGGGAGGGGTCGTGGTGCCCCCCTCCCATGTGCTCCGCCATCACCGACATCCAGTGCACCAGGCCCTGGGCCCCGCCGCCGCCTGATGTTCCTGCAATACATACAGAGTTTGTAAGTTTGTATGGGCCAGGTGGCTAGCTCTGTTGTCAAAGTTTTTAAGCCGTCTGTAGAACTCAGACTGAATTTCGCACCAATCTCTTGATACTTTAAGAACTTGGCATCAAGCAACATCTAGCCAATTCAAGAGCGTTAGAGCGTCTGGTTGTCCAGGGCTAAGTGGAAGGCACATTAAGACAGATAACTGAATTAGACAATATATCCTGTACCAGTCTTTTTAATAGTCCTGCAGGACGTAGGCCTACCCAAGAAGGGTGATATATGTCGAATATTAATTTAGATTTAATTTTTGTTTTGTACTGGTATCACCTATCTTATGTCATTGTCAAATGTCAAAGAGTTAGTTGAAAATTATTGATTGATACGATGTTTACGACGGTCTGATTATTGCAAGTTAAAATTAATAAAAGGAGTTAAAAGTTACTGTGTATTTATTCTGGACAAGTGCTACACATCCCACATATATAATATCCACCATGCTGGCCTGTAGGGCTGGTGAAGGTTGGTGGATTGACATACGCCATCGAATTCCTTCTGTGGACGTATGCTGGTTGTTACACGATATTTTCGTTCACCGAAAAGTTAGTCGTGTGAAGTTCTACAGAAACTCTTTGGTACGGGATCAACATTTGGAACCACGGGGACGTCACGATTGTAGGAAATTACATGTAGTAAATGAAATGTAGAAGTGAATGATGTTTATATTTACCAGTAGGCACGGCGGCGGGCTGCGCAGACGCCTGCTCCTGCCCCCCTCCCCCGCCGCTCCACACGAACGCTGACGACGCACCCGCCTTCTGGAACAACAGCTCGTTGTTACTACTGATAAAAATCATATTGAATTATTATTCATTTATTATCATTACATATTTTAAACCATCGACCTGGCATCTGTTTGAAATTCATATTGATATTAGCTATTCTTTTTTTTTATTCTTTTTTTATTATAATAATGACAATACTACACTACTACTACATAGATAGCAATTGGATCATCCACAGACCCTTGAAGGTCTAAAGATAACCCAAGTGCTCAAGCCCACTGCCAGTTGGCAGCGTGCCCAGCATGCTGGCAGCATTGCCACGCTGAATGGCAATGCTATAAGCATTGAGCCAAATAAACACCAGCATTTTGGTCACGCGTCGCGTCCACCAGACGCTCAGACGCTTAGCTATTTTTATTTTCAATAACGTGGTATTGGTATTATTAGGTATTTCTTGATCTGTATAAGTCTAAGGACAAACAAGACCACAATCTTAAAGGAAAATGTTGATAAGTATGTCTTAAGATTATACTAATTGATAAAATCATAAATTAGCTTTAAAATAAGTTTAGCAGTAGCTACGTAGACGTGTCCATAAGCATTATCTAGAAATTAAACAGGTAGCTTATATGAAGTCACAATTCCAATAAGATTTAAGTATTAGAATAACCTTGGCAAGATTCAGGTATCTTAAAGTTCAGAAGGTATATGAACATACCTCAGAAGTTTGAATTTAAATAAAAAAGGTTTTGGGAACCGGACTTCCCCAGAAACAATTACTGTAAATTAACGATTAACAGTTATGACACAAATATTATGAGTCCATTATATATAACTACAAATTGCTGTCGGAAATAAATCAAAACATTTGAAATCTAGTTCGCAGTAAAAATAGATTTTCACATTTAAATCAGTAATGTAATTGTTGGGTGTTTTGATAAAGTTACCATAAAAATCTTGATTATAAAACATCACGTCACGGAACTGTTTCGTACTTACACTTAACACCTAGATTTTTGTCTTACATCTAGAAATTATTTATACCCCAATTATTTAGTTAAGTTTACCTCTTCCGGGGAATCTGTCATCCTGTCACCGTTCTCATCATCCGACGCATCCATTCCAAAGTTATTCCTCGGGAACAGCATATTCCTCTGATACAAAGAATAACAGTCTGCAACATTTTTCCTTCTCTTTCCAAGCGTAGCTAAAAAGCTCTTATACAGTTGCGTCGGTAGCAAAAACGGAGAATCTTTAAAACTTAAATTCTGATTCCGAAACGGATTCGTAAAGTCAAGATCTGGTAGAAACTCTTTCTTTATAAAATCAGCCACAGGATGCAAATTCAATGCATTGTCCGTATAATCTAAAGCTACATTATTAGTATCATCATTAGGATTATCTAAATCACTTATCTCAGAATTAGCATCACTAGAATTATTGCTATCATTCTTGTTTTCGTTTTCTGTATACTCTTCGAACTCTCGCTTCATTTGCATGTTCATATTCTTTATAAATATATTGGAATTGGTCAATGTCACTGACATTCTTTGGCACTGTTGTTCTTAGAATAATATTATCACTATCACTAATGTCTATTTATATTGAAATAAAAATATATATCTTCGTAATAATTGTGTAGGTAATTATAGGAACTATCGTTGGGTAGGAGGTGCCTGGACCGTCGCTAAAAATAATTTTGAATTAAGTTGAAATATTTTAATAAAGTTTGTAAGTTCTTAGCCCATTTCAATATTTTGTTTTCATTTTAATTCAGAGGTTGCTTTTGGTAAAATAGTATTCTTGTATAATTTTATGTTTTACTCTTTTTATAGAAATAATAATAAAAATTGCAAATAATAGAACCAAAAGTTTATTTTGTCGATACATAGGAATCAGTGGTAGGTACTCGTATTTATACTTCGAGTGGAAAGACAAAGAGTGATCACATTAAAGATAATGTCATAATTTTTTGTCCCTATACCATCGAGCATATATCCTTGTTCGATGACTTATACCACTATATTTTGACACGTTTCCTTTCGCCACTTCACTCCATCATACGTCAGTTCATCAACTCGGTTCTCTCCTTTTTTCTCATATTTTATCATCTTACATACACTGTGAAGACAAAAATAATGACAAATACTAACGTTTAACTCATAATAACTTCGATCAAATCGACAAAGTTTGCACTATTCTGATAAAATGTGTAATTGAAAGTTCGTATCATGCAATTTACTCGTATTTTCATTTACTTAAAATCTTTTCAATTTTTGACCGACGAACCACCGGAGGAGATATACAATTCGACGCGTATATATATATATTATGTATAACCACGCATAACTTTTTTCATAGTGATCCGATTTCAATAGTTCTTTTTTTAATGGAAAGAATATACTTCGAAATTGGTTCCATTTAAATTTTATTGAAATCGGCTGAGCTATTTTTGATAAATCAACAATAATGTGAAAAATGCTACATCGATCCGTGCGAAATATTCGCGAATTCTGTACATAGGTGAAGTCGGTCATGCTAATTTTTGCAAAAATAATCTTGTAACAATGATATTTAAGTAAGTGTGACTTGGTATTATTTTATTTTGTGTTTTTTTAGTTTTAGTATTACTTTTCTTTTAGGTTATTTAATTTTAGTCACAGAGGAAAGGGTTATTTAAATGGTTTTCTTTTTCTGTGTAAATAAAAGTTTAGTTAGTAAGTGTCATGTCCAAAATTCCAATAAGATTTTGTAAAATGGTTAAGACGACCGAGACGCAATCAATGAGAACCGAGACATAATAAATAGCGTTTAGGTAGATAGATAGATAAACTCTTTATTGCACACCAAGAAATAAACACAAAGAAGAAACAAAGAAACATAAACATTGTAACAATCGAGGGCCTTATCGCTGATAGCGATCTCTGCCAGGCGGCAACCTTATGATGCAGAGGACAGAAAGCTTATAAATAATGGACAGGGTGCGCATTAATTAAAATATAAATTAGATTATACATCATAAACATACATACTAACAAAAATTAATACAAATACTGAAAATACCTAAAAATAAAGAAATCAATTTAAAAGAAAATAATTATTTAAGTAACCTATGATAAAATAATAAACTAATACATAATACAAATTATAATATACTCGTACTGCTGACATAAAACAACATAATTAACAACAACAAATAGTTAAAGAATCAACATTTTCTGGAGGTAATGGTTTTTAACCTGATCTTTAAATATGTTAAGTTATTGAGCTTTTCTGACAGTCACGGGCAAGGCATTGCATAAGGTAAGGTTTAGTGTAAATCCCATTCGCGGTCACCCATCCGAACAATGACCGTGCTGAACGTCGCTTAAGTTCGTTAACTAACTTTAATTGATTAATTTGATTAATTAAATTCACGAGTGTCAATTTCCTTATGTCGAATTGGCGATTAATTAAATTATTAAACTTTTAACCGTGTGTAATATGTCCCCTAATATTTATTTAATCGTTTAGATTTTTTTTTTCTACTTTTGATGTCAGTTTTCAATATGAATTCATACTTTGTTTTCTTTTAGAGGGTTACTTAGATAGGTGGATAGTCAATTTGTCTATTTGCCATGATAGTAGTGCTGATGTTAAAATATTATCGTTATAAGTACCTAAAGCCCTAGAAAAAGGCTAGAAACCAGACCTAGATCGATCCGCGCCGGATATATTTGGATGTGGGTCAGCTAGCGAAAATATTTTCGTGAAACTCTCATATTTTAAAGCAGGGCTGCTGCAGGTCTGACCTCTTTCTCGAGTATTTTAACTTGACGGTTTTATGAAGCTTTATGTTTTTAGCTATTTACGGATTGTAGTGAAAGATTAGGTTAACAATTAATATAATAAATGAGTAACTTTTAGGAACAGAGAACCTTTCCGTAGGCAGACCAACTGAGCGATGGGTCGACGACATTTGACCATAGACCCATTACAGGACATTCCTGGGTGAGATTAGCCCAAAATAGGGAACAATGGCAGAAAGAATAAATACGGAAAAAGCGAAGAAAAAAATAGTTTTATCTACTCAGATTTGGAAATGTATTTCTAGCGGCACATTAACGTAACAAAATTAGTCGATAGTGATTAAGGTTACACTATCTGGACGACGAAAAATATCTTAGTGTGATGAGATGAAATAATAACCCAACTAGCAAAAATGTCTTGGATTTCACTTGGATAAGAATGGTGGGCTTCTAGCGCTCTTATAATAGTTTTAGAACATATTATCGCTCTTGTATTACTCTTAGATAAGCTTTTTTGGACTCAAGAGCTCTGTGTCTTATACTTTGTCTCAAATATGTATATAAGCGCATTTTATAATACTATTATAAGCCTGTTACTCCTGAAATAACATTTACGAAGACTCATTGCACTTGAAAATATTTGTTCTTATATCCTCGTTTTGTAAGTTCATTTGATTTTATAATGTTCTTGGTAAAAGCTCTTTTAAGAATGTCAGACTTATATCAGCATAACATAAAAATACTAAGAGCGTACTTTTCTATTGCTCTCATTTCATCATTCAAGAATTCTCGGTTTTATTACTTAGTGTCATATATGTTTATAAGCGCATTTCATAATACTATTATAAGCCTCTTAGTCCTACAATAACATTTATGAAGAATCAATGTACTTGAGAATACCTGTTCTTATAACTCCTTTCTCTAAGTTCATTTCATTATATAATGGTCTTGATAAATGTACTTACTTGTAAAAATGTCAGACTAATATCAGGATAAGATAAATAGTATGTACCTAATTGAAACCCATATATGTGTATTTTAATTCTTACCAATTAGAAACACGAGTGTCTTAAGCCCTTAGTCCAGGTTTTGCGTAGCTTACTTAAACTTTCACGTTTACATGTGGCTCCATAATATTGGTAGTTCTTTCCCATTTCCGCCAGGGGCGCTGTACAAAACTGTATAAAGCCATATGGAAACAGCTGTAGTTTCAATTTACAAGTAAGCCTGGACTAACCCCTCAGTTCCTTGTGTCGAATTGGTGACTAATCCAAATGGACATCCATCTGATTAGAACCGAAAAATCGCGGTGAATGTAAGTCGTCTACAACTTTGCTTACTGGAAATTAAATATGTTATTATTAGAGGTTATTGACTATGTTCTTTATGAATGTTAAACAGAGGAAGTTATGTAACTGCTGGGATAATAAATAAATAAATATTAGGGGATATCTTATACACGGTCTCTGCCACAAACTAAGCATGGCTTGCGGTATGGCTGCCAGAGACCGATATACTATTACATATTGATATAGATGACAACTAATAACATCCAGACATAGAGCAAACACTTGTATTCATCACATAAAATGCTTTCCCTGGGTGAGAATCGAACCCGTGTCTTTGACCCAAGAGTCAGGGTCACTAACCACTACTTACTTACTTACTTTTTACTAACCACTAAGCCACCGAGGTAGTAGAGGTGATGATAAAACATTTCCATTTTGTTTTTAAATAGATTAAAATAGATATATAGTGGTTAGCAACCCTGCACCTGCCCTTAAAACCTAGATTCCCAAACAAAGCCCTGCGCTGGATCGTACCAAAATGCCCTTAAGAAGCACTGACCTATTTTTAGAACTAGAACAAAGCGTTGGGCACTAGAGACTTGACAACATGATATTATTAAAAGTAAAACAAAAAACTCCCAAGAAAACGTAAGTAGCCTAGCTTTAGGTTTTTTTTGGAAAAGTATAGGAGAAAACAAAAATTCTGAAAAACTTGATCACATATGATACTATTGAGATTTACTTAAGTTACGTTTCTATTTATTATAGATATAAATATTTTTGGGACATCTTACACACGGCCTCTGACCCCAAACTAAGCAAAGCTTGTGATATGGCTGCCAGAGACTGATATACTACATATAATTATTTTTAAATACATACTTATATATATAGTAACTAAATAACACCCAGACACAGAGCAAACACTTACGAGTATGTTCATCACATAAATATTTGCCCTGGGTGGGGATCGAACCCATGCCTCTTTGATCCAGAAGTTAGGGTCACTAACCACTGAGCCACCGAGGCAGTTATATAAGTCTGCGTTTGACTTACTCGTCTGATAGTAAACGACGTTGTGATCGAAGATGAAGCACGTAGACTTAAAAGAAACCCATTCACTCTGAATTTGAAAAGCTTTAGATTAAGCAATAACACCTAAGCAAATTGACAACTATTTGATTTATATCATCTTTATGCTGTTCAGTGTGGTGTCACGGTGTCACCTAAAAAGGTCTGAATTCAATTGTATGCAGCCTTAGTTTTGCAAAAAATATTTTATATACGTAAGTAAAATATTGCTATACACTAAAAATGATTTTTCATCTTTCCTTAGTTTGTCTATAAGCTAATTTTGGTAATGTATTCTTATTGGATTACTAGTTACTAGTCTCATTGGAAAAAAAATAAAGATTAAATAAAAAGCCGATTGTAATTATCTGATAATCTTAACTCATTACTGAAACTGCTGATATTTTTAGTTAAAACAGATGTCTACGTAGACATTAATTTATCAATGAAAACAAAACACAGGAAAAAAGTCACATACCTACTCACATAATTATAAATAAGAACTAACTTAGCATGTATCATAGAACGGTTTGCTTTGTCTATCACTACAATGTATCTATCTATGCTATCTAAGTTGGTCTGTGTTTGTAAACTTGATCTTGACACAGTTAAATCTAATGAGGTTGGAAACCTAATTAGAGGAAGCTGGGTTTTTTTTTGGCGGGAACGCGGAAAAATTATGTCGTCCCAATGTATTATTTTGTTAAACTTGTGTTTTTATCAGTGATAATTAGTGAAAAATGGTTTCGTTGATTATGAGCTGATTTACGTGCATGAGTGTAGGCAAGTGATATAATGTGACGTATCATGTTGTTCCGTGTTGTTACCAAAACTCCATAGACGCCTCTAGTAAAGTCTCCACTGCTTTACTGAGGTATGACTTGGACTATGATTGGACTTGACTGCGACTTTATTGGACTATGATGAGACTACGACAGTGACTACTTTGATAAAATATTATCAAAAATTATAAAAACTTAATACTTGACACTGGCAAATGCACAATAATGCGACGCCAACACTAAGAAGAAGAAGAAGAAGAGGAAGCTATGGAGTGTTCTTAGGGTCTGAAATATAAACTTTTCAAAAATATGGGTCATCTTTAGTTCTTATTATTATAAAGTAGAATGTATATTTGTCGGTTTATTGTGTTCACATCAAAAATTCAACAATTTTGTTCTCGTAGTTTAATTGCCGGGCGTACCTAACTTCTAATCAATTTATATAGCATCGTTAATAGTTCATTTTGTTAACTGTTGTAATCTCACGATAATTCTTTGCGCTGTGCTGAATCTAACTTTTTTTCATATTTATGAAGGTTTTACATAGTTTGGCGATTAATGTATAACTGTTAATATTGAAATATTTTTTTTATTTTACTCTAAGGAGAATTCATCGACAAGAAATTTAATTTTTAACGAACATAGGAGCCTTTGGGTTAATTCTTACCCAGAACAATATAATTTAGTCCATAATAAACGACGTGCACTGCTGGATACAGGCCTTCCTTCTAATTTAGTTGTCGGACGTCCTACAAACTAAACTAAACGATTTCTTTATTTACTTATATTTATTGGTTACTCTTTCATGCAGCAATGAAGAGATGGACTTGGACTTGATTTTTTGCATGAATATACTTAATTAATAGACAAACCAAACCTGATAATTTTCATAAAACACTTTCACGGTAATTTTATAACGTCTAAAATATATAAATGCGAAAAACTTAAGGAGTACACAAAAATATTCTGATTGAAATGAACGCAACACGCAACTGGCCGTTGTGGTGTGGAGGCCTATGCTCGGTAGAGATATTTTAAATCCTTCCGAAGACAGATAAAATATCAAAAAAAAAAAGCAATTCGATTACTTTAAATGCCCAAAAACACCCGAAAAATATGGTCCGTTCAAACAAAGAAACGTAAAATATATAAATTAACTGACCATACTCTAGAATGTTTCTGTACTCATGATGTGAAGAATACTATGAGATCAATACTAAAATCATAAAAAAAATCAAAGCTGTTTCATACATTTGAGTAAAATGGTAGTCTCGTAATATACATTTTCATAACGATGATAACAGTTATATGTATATAGGTGCATATTATAGATTCGCCTACTAAAGTGCAATGTGTAATTTTTTCTTAAATTAAGTGCTGCTAAAGGTTAAAAATAAATTAATACCAGTGTAGTAAAAACAAAAGTAGTTGGTATGAAACTGTCTCACAAACAAAGAACTCAACAACAATGACAATGTTTCCAACAAGACAGTTTCAAACTGTTACATCCAGTTAGAAAATAAATAATAATTAAGAGTACACAAAGGTAACTAAAATGCTACATTTATGCGCATAATTAAAAATGGAATCACTTAATTACTAAGTCATAATCAGACTGAAATAAAATAGCGCGAAATGCCTTAAGGCTCTTATCGGACATCGTTATGGAAAAAGACAACACTAGTCACGCACACAAGCACAACTCATTAGCACATTTACATCACTAATGCAACCACGTGTCTCTGCACTAGCTCCAATCAAAACTTTCAATTAGAACCTCTTTTAAGTTTGTTAACTTTTTAAACGGGACCTTTTTTGTTTTTCGCGCGGTTTTGTTCTTTTATTTTTCGGATTTGGAATGCGTTTTTTGACGAAACGGGCTAAGAACTTCGTTTAAACTGCCGCCGTCGCCGATCGATTTGTAAAGACATTTTTTTAGTGGAATTCTCGTTGTTTAGAGGTTTTTGAGGCGTTTTTGTGGAGGTTTTAAATTTTTAAGTGAACGAGCAGTCTTTACCGCGAGGTATTCGCTATGGAACTCTTCCCGTGAGGTTGCTGCAAGGAAAAGCATTTTCCCAACACATGCAAAGTTTTCTTCAGATTTTTGTGTGTGTGAGTGTTCATGTATAGAGTCTACGTGTCGCCGGGTTGAGACGCGAGGCGACGTGTGCATGTGTGTATCGATTGCAGCGCCAGTGTGGGTATTTTATGACTCTGAGTGCATCCCTTTCGAGCTGCATGCAATTTATATGTGTGCACTTTATTTTTTTTCTAAACGGGCGCGCTCTCTGTACGTGAAGTTTTCATGTAGGGGTGTACTGTTTTTTCACATGTGATCGCGCGATTTTCGCCTTTTATTCTCGGGTGGTAAAGGTGATTTTAGCGTGTTGGGAAGTAATGTATTTTTCAGTTTTATATCGACGATATGAGAATCGGGGATAGCAAAGAAAATGTAAGACTATAAAAAAAGCATGCATCGTATATTTTCAGGTAGACACATTTTTCTTTAACCCATTTTATAGAAGGTGTGTGTGTGTGATGCATCTGGGGGGTGGGGTGGTTTTTAAAGGGTTGGGAGGGGGGACATATAAAAATGATAACGCATCGCAAGACGGCTGCTTTTATGGTTTTTCTTTATTTTTTAATATTTTTTTTTATTGAAGCGATGTTTCAGACAGACTATTTCATATTTATACCTAAGACGTCTAGGAAACGAGTAAAACTTTTATAGCATTGAATACTGTTCTAAAAAGGTTAGTCATAGGTATTTACAGTTTTACCTACTTCAAAAAAAAAGAGAATAGTCAAGCTGAAGAGCAAGCTTAGTTGATATTATGCAGACAGTATTACTAAATACTGTACTGTACTGTATCAGCCTTTTAATAGTCCACTGCAGCACGTAGGCCTACCCACGAAGGGTGAATGGGCCATATCCACCACGCTGGCCCAGTGCGGGTTGATGGATTCACATACGCCATGGAATTTCTTCCTTGGACATATGCAGGTTGCCTCACGATGTTTTCCTTCACCGAAAAGCCAGTGGTGTGAAATTCCGTACATAAATTCCAAGGAATTCATTGGTACGGGACTGGGTTTGAACCCACGACCTCACGCTTGTAAGGCTGGTGTCATTACCACTAGACCACCACGGCTTACTGCCTATTAGATTACGTGATATACCTAGGTAGTAAATTCTTTTTAAGATTCACTTATCGACTATTTTTATAGCTTATAGTTCTATTATATTATACACAGAACAGCAAAACGTTTTATCTTCTGTGATATTATAGGTAACTAGCGATATCGACCCAATAGAAATTGAAAGACAAAACGTCGCTATCCTGTTTCTAAAACAGTAATTTACAAAAAAATATTGGCCGCTGGCTATATACAGACTCGTAATTATAATACCACAGATAAGAACTAATTATCCATATACAGGGTTATTTCTAATCAATTAGCATCCTTCTAGGGGCTTGTTCTGTACATCAAAACTAACAACTTTTGTTCTACGACTTTCGTCAAAACTAAAAAAAAAAAATCAGCTGTTCCATACATTTTGTCGCAGGTGAACTAAATTTTTCTATGGAACAACAAAAATTTTTTTGAATTTGACGTAAGTCGTGTAACAAAAGTTGTTTTGATGTACAGAATATGCCCCTAGAAGGATGCCAATTGATTAGAAATAACCCTGTATAAGCCATCTCAAACAAAGAAATCACATCAAAATTATTCAGTTTATTCACTAGCAAACTTATCTTCTATTTATTAACTCAAAAGTGTTTTGACAATCCGTACTTATATCATCCATCTATTCATCCATCAGCCATAAAACGTCCGTTGCTGGACATAGGTCTCCCGCTGTTACCTATCCAAATACTGACCGCGCGGAATGCTGCTTAATTTCGATGATCGTTGACAAACACCTACTCAAACTACGCTACGACCGCTACATAATAATTTATCATTATATTCAGTTCTTTTAACCTATCCACGCAAAACGTACAACGATAATCTATTCAGTAGTGTCAGGGGCATTAGGGCTGAGGGCTCGCTACTTAGTTACACCAACTTACATAGCAAGTTGCTAATTTCATGATAAAACCAACTGAAACTTTCCGGAAAGTAGGTGAACGCAAAAAGATATGCCCCGGGTGAGGATCGAACTCACGACCTTAAGATTATGAGACTTACGCGCTGCCTACTGCGCCACCGAGGCTTGTGGAGGGGGAGTCGAAATTGTCTTACGCGTTAAATGACTAACATTATTAGAGCTTACTATGTAGATACTAGCTTTTTTCCGCGGTTCTGCTTGCATTATATCAGTAATAAATGTAGCCAATGACACTGCGAACTTCTAACTATAGGTATTCATGTAGGTACCCATTGCTTATAATATCTTGGTGGTTTCGAATAGGTATTCATTTTTATTTGTTTTTTTTTTAAATGTAAATCTTAAAGAGCATAAACCCCGAAGTCAGTGGAGTGTGACAAAATTAAAAAAAAAAAGTTTGTTCTCTATGTCGTTATATTAGAAGTTTTTCTTCATTATTACTAGTACCGTCTTTGATCTTCTAAGTCATACAGCAGATTGTAATGCAGTTTTCACTATCTTATGAAATAATATTTCTTTTGGAAGGTTTATAATTATGATGTACTAATATTATAAACGCGGAAGTTTGTGAGTATGTACTCGTATGGACGTTTGTTACTCTTTCACGCAAAAACGGAAAAACCCATTTGGATGAAATTCGGTGTAAAGGTAGCTTAGATCTAGATTAACACATAAGCTACTTTTATTTTGGACTAGTTTTTACCCGCGGCTTCGCCCGCATGATATTTTGATTTTTGTGCTATCCCATGGGAACCCTTCATTTATCTGGGATAAAAAGTAGACTATGTCACGTTCCGTCTTTCAAACCCCAGAGGTAGGGCCCTACCCTAGGGGAGAGCCCTACACAAAGGTAGGGCTACCTTACCAACCTTAATAAAGGAAGTGGGAAATCCAAAAAATAAAACAAAAAACGATTTAACGGTTGTTCTATTCAACAGTTGATTTTTATTGACATTTCTTGAAGCGCACTCTAGAATAGCTTCTCAGAGTTCTCAGATCTTACTTAACACTTATCTTTATATTATGAAAATTACACAATATCATTATAATTTATAGCCTTTGTGTTATTCTGATATATAAGCTATATTATTGCAAAGTTTCATCTCAATCCGTTCAGTAGTTTTTGCGTGAAAGAGTAACAAACATCCATCCATCCTCACAAACTTTCGCGTTTATAATATTAGTAGGATTAACGCGGGTAACACCGCAGGGCGCAGCTAGTAGCTAATAAAGCTGATGACGTCTGAGAAATTAATGAAAAATACCTACAGATTCAGGAAAAAGTTTGCTTACATAAATGTATTTCAACAACGGAATCAGAGAAAAACAAAAAGCGTTAATTTTTTTTGCAAAATGTATTCTAGTTTTAATGATTGATTTGAGATCAAAATATTGATTTTAAAAAAAATTGGAGTCCAAATTAAGTATAAGTAATTTATGTATTGAACCATAAGGAATGATATATAGTGCCAACTTTAGATTTGAAATAAAGTATAAACTTTATTAATATCGAGACAAAATTCAGTAGAGAAACATTAAAACTTCAAATAAAAGTCCATCCTCCTATAATCTCCCACACAATAGACCTTACTACTCAATTTTCTACAAAAGCATAAAAAAGAAAATAAATATAATCCCGCACTGCACGGAGCAAAATATTACCTAGATATATAATATATCAAGACAGTTCGTATATATATAGGAAAAATATAAAATACGACGAGTAAAAAATACATAAAAGCAACAAAAATATGTTATTCTCAAGACTAGCACACAGGTGACTATGCTCGTGTGGGTTAGTATGTTAGTGTGTGAAAAAGTTTGAAAAGGAATGGAGTCGCTTTAATATAAACTTTGTTTTTTTTCTTTCAGTTTTGAAAGATATTTTAGGTAGTTTTTCAAACATTAATTCTACACAAATAGCATTGTTGCTATTTGTATATAATTAAAAGTGCTATTTATTCTCAGTCTATCTAACAACTAATCATTCCACTCTTTAACAGTGCAGTCTGTCCCCCGACTAAATACATTATTATTTTTTACATCTGTTTAATCTGTCGCTTTGTCCATTTACATTAAATAAAATACAAGTAATTTGGATTTATCTCTAATTTCATTTCTAAGCGAGTAAATCGAAAATATCAATTTGTCCGTCAAGTTTAGGATATTTTGTAGTGTGCTATGCATCATCATCGATATCATCCACAGCCTTCTTTATCCCACTGCGGGATATAGGCTTCTCTCTTTTAGTGCCATCTGCCTCGGTCTTTGCCAATCGTATCCAGGTTCGACCCGCGATATTGACGATATCGTCGACCCACCTTGCTGCCGGACGAACCACACTCCATGTGCTATGCGCTAGCAAAAATATTTCATGTATCAATTACCTTCAAAATTTAAGATTAGAAAAGTTGCATGGCATAATCATGATCGTAAGGAAGAATATGTGGACATGAGGCAGCGTGTCCAGAGCCAAGTTTAGTAAAAGTTTAGCTATTTGAGCTATTTCAGAAAGCTTTTTTATCAATTCGAATGCTTATATTGCAAAAATTCTGATAGAATTTGTCTCAGATGTAATATTATTGATGTACTGAGTGTTTTATTTGATAAATGAACTGACGGAACTAATGTTTAATTAAATCTCCAATAGTTTCATTCTATAATAGTTTCAACACGGTATCTTCCCGTTTGCATGTGCTTGAATTTAAAGACTTTTTCGTCAAAAACACTATACCTATTGCAGATTTTCGTAATGGCGATTTTAAGTAAATCGTAATAATTTGCATTTCCCTATTTCGAAGCGAATTTTTTTCCTGGCTTACTAACCAGACTTGTTATAAAATTTAAATTAAATCATCACTTTACCATAAAAAAGCAATCAGAATTTTATAACCTCGTAAAATGTTAACGACCTAAAGTTTTCACATGTAAGGCGTCTCCATGTCATTATTGTTCGTGTACACTATCAGTGCATAGGTGACGCGTGAATGTGTGCGTATGCACCTAACGTCGGAACATAGATGATAGAAGAGAATACTAAACTGGAAGAAACATTTTTAGCAAAAAAATTATAACACAAAGGTCTTCGTCCTAAAATTTCCTAGAATACATATCGTGACAAGGCCGCCAGTTGTTTTATTCTTGTTCAGCTTTTCTGTATCTCTGTATATTGTAATATCTGTGATTGTGAGTGAATCATTTAATAGTTTATCTATTAATCATAAAATATAACACAGATTAAGGCAGAAACAATTCTTAAATTTCTTAACCGTTTAAAGCTACAATAGCAGGCTACAGTGCTGTAGATACTCCTACTCATTTATTCATATCAATGAATTGCAGGTCGAAAATCAATAACCAATTAACTTATTCCTCTTCAAAGTCAAAGTCAAATCATTTATTGCAACATATTTTGAAATTTACATGCGGTTCTTAGTTAACATGTTTTGTATACATACGACCTTATAAGAGTATGGCAATTTTATTATTTGTATTGGAACGATTCATTATTATGTTTTCTAGATTATCGTTAAAAATTCGTCTAATGTGTAATAGCATTTCGATAAAAGGATTATTTTTAGTTGTTTTATGAAACAGTTTTCTCTTTCTATATATCTTTTAGATTGTTTGGCAATTTACTGAATATTTTATAGCCATAGAATTTGGGCTAGAACAGTGCACTGCTAAGTTAAACTTTGGTTCTACGAGTTTATTAAAACTACCGTGAGTATTCATCATAACTATAACAGAATACGGCTAAAACTCACGTTATAATTATACGGTCGGGTCGTCGACGGGGGTGCGCGTATTCCCTGAGGATGGAGTTCTAAATACTCTGAAACTGGTTGGATTCCTTGCGGATCGACCGTATAATTATAACGTGAGTTTTAGCCGTATTCTGTTATAGCTACGAGTTTATGTCTATATTGTGATCTAATTTTGTGCGATTTATCAGACGCTTTGTTAAAATAGTCAGAGTGCTTTTTGACAAATTTGCATATTTCAAATATATAAATAGATACCAGGGACATAATTTCAAGTTTTATAAAGTATGGTTTATAGAATTTTGGTTTGGTAATATCAGGCTTCCTTTCTCGTCTGTCATAATATACGCAAGCGCTACCGCAGACTACGTGTGGCTAGCTACTTAGTGTACCTATCTCAGAAAAATGTGTACATAGAATTAAGCCGGGCTAATATACTGTACCAGCCTTTTTTTATAGTCCACTGCAGGACGTAGGCCTACTTACGAAGAGTGATTGGACCAAATCCACCACGCTGGCCCAGTGCGGTATGGTGGATTCACATACGCCATTGCATTTCTCCTACGGAAGTATGCAGGTTGCCTCAGAATGTTTTCCTTCACCGGAAAGCCAGTGGTGTGAAATTCCGTACATAAATTCCAAAGCACTCATTGGTACGGGACCAGGATTTGAACCCACGACCTCACGATTCTAAGGCGGATGTCACTACCTCTAGACTACCACGGCTCTTCTATTTCTACATTTCGATATTTTTTATGTGCCATTTCTAGTATAAATCCCAACCTCCACCCACACGAGTGCAGCATGCATGTGTTGCACGCCGAACCGAACTCATATCGTACATACGCCCTTTATACGGCGAATGCTTGAGAATACAAATCATGAGTAACTTTATGGCACATTTGAAAAGATAATCAAAAGTTTAATTGGTATGTAGAGCAGTAATAATAATATAATATTATCATCATCCATCCATCCCTCAGCCATACTTAGGGCGTCCACTTTTGGACATATGCCTCTACAATAAGACCCTGAGCGCTACACAAAACGGCAGATGAGATGTTAGCAGCAGATGACCCTTCGCCGTGATTGGCCGATGCCGCGTGTCGTAGTGCGTAGGGAGCGCGCGGGAGGCATGAGGTCGGCGGGCGGGTGTGCCCCGGGGTGGGCTCCCGCGAATGCCTGTATTTCGGCTTTTGCGCAGTGCTCTGCGCATAACTTCCCATTCGTTGATTTGTGTGGCGCTTAGTTTAACAGTCACCTATACGAACCATAAAAAAGTTTAATGCACATACAAAGATAAGGACTTAAAGTTTGATGTTTAGATAACATAAGTAATTTTTTTTTCATTATCCATAATGTAGGTTTGTTGATTTGTTTGTTAATATTTTTCACGCAGCAATACTCACGATACGATACGAGCATGGACTTGATTTTTGGCTTGGATAGTTATTGTCTAAAGGTTGAGATTGTGATGGCTACTTTTTAACCAGAAAAAAATAATAAACCCTGTTTGAAACCTCGGGTAAGCCTAGTTTTAGTTATGGTTAAGTTCCGCATTAATTAATTAAGTATTTTACCGTTTCTAGGTAGAAAACTTACCAGAAATGTAACCTAATTATTCTGTATTTGACTCTTAGATTATATTGGGACGCATAGACCGTCTCAAGTAGATAATTTATCCTCATAATCAGATAAACAATGTATGAAGGTTTTAAAAACGAAATTCAAACATTCAAAGTGTTAATTACTTTATGTGGCTACATTTGCTGAGTAACTACGCCTTTTTTCTACGCATGCGAAGTAAAACGATACCTAAAAACCTACTAATCATAAAAAGTCGATATTGATCAGCAGTGTTAACCGATTAGTCCATAATGAACCATTTCATAACTAAACGGAGCCAGTTTTTCATCGAACAAAACAGCGTCAAACGTTTAGTTTGACTTTCGATTCTGCGCACACGCACGATAACTAGCAAGCGTCGTGGAGTAGAATATAGAGCCAGAGAGTTAGCGCAATACTACTACTATAGACTGACATTATATCATAATTAATTAATAGGTATATTTTCCTGAAATAAAGAAATTTAAATTTTTTATATCTAAAATACATTCACTTCATTAAAACTACCATGAGTATTCTTAACTACAACAGAATACGTAGCCGTATTGTGTTGTAAACTCACGTTATAATTATATGGTCGATCCGCAAGGAATCCGACCAGTTTTGGAGTATTTAGTACTCCGAAACTGGTCGGACTGCGACGGGGGTGCGCGTATTCCCTGAGGATGGAGTACTAAATACTCCGAAACTGGTCGAATTCCTTGCGGATCGACCATATAATTATAACGTGAGTTTTAGGCGTATTCTGTTGTAGCTAAAATACATTTATGTATCTATCTGCCGTATATATTCACTAAGGTGTAGAGTTTGCAAAGTAAGGGCTTGTGGACCGAGGAGGTACCGACTACTTGGTAGACGCGAGTCTACTGATGAAAACCGTTGATATATCTCTCTGCAGCTATTATACTCAGGGCTAGCGTGTTATCAGTGGCATTATCATTCAAGTGATAATGATAAGATAACGAATAGCTGGGCTGAAAGCGACGTAAACTGTTGAAACTTTCATGTACATATTTGCTTTTTTCCTGAAGAATTGATTGACAGTTAGTGTTACTAATCAATATTGGATTTAGTTTTTGTCTGATAAGATAAGCGCTTGGCATGTGGTTTCTTGTAGTGATATCCATCTGGAAAACAGTCATTGCTGTGTTGGAATTTCTATGTCTTGTTTCTCTCATCAAACAAACAAATCTTTTATAAATGTGTTACAGCGATACATGATCCATAGGCTCCTAAACTAGTCTAAGACTGTGTCTCAGGAGCCAGTGGCTTCTCCATATTAACATAAAAAGCATGCCAAAATGTAAATCATCGTCAAAAGCTTGTTAATGATTAGTATAAGCTTTTTTATAGAGTCACTTTAGATATAAGCTTTTTTATAGAGGCACTTTAGATATAAGCTTTTTTATAGAATCACTTTAGATATAAGCTTTTTTATAGAGTCACTTTAGATATAAGCTTTTTTAAAGAGTCACTTTAGAGGGGTTTTTAGTACAACTGCTAGGAATTGTAATTTAATTTGCGAAATAATATTCTGTAACTCGAAACCGATGTAATAGCATCGATAATACGGTTACTGTACTGTACCAGCCTTTTTAATAGTCCACTGAAAGACGTAAGCCTACCCACGGAAAGTGATTTGGTCATATCCATTACGCTGGCCCAGTGCGAGTTGGCGGATTCACATACGTCGTAGAATTTCTTCTATGGACATATGCAGGTTGCCTCACGATGTTTTCCTTGACCAAAAAGCTAGTGGTGTTAAAATCCGTACATAAATTCTAAGGAATTCATTGGTACGGTACCGGGATTTGAACCCACGACCTCACAATTGTAAGGCGGGTGTCATTACTACTAGACCAACACAGCCTAGATGGTACTAAAATGGTTACGTGGGGCACTAAAATCTACTTCTTTATTTAGCTAAAGGGCGGCCCTGTGGGATAGTCTCTTCTATACAGGGTGATTGGTAAACAATTAGCATGTTTTTAGGGGCTTATTATTTACATCAAAACAAACAACTTTTGTTCTGCAACTTTTGTCAAAACTCAAAAAATGATATATTTTTCCCGCTAAGCAAGCAAAAGTTGCAATAACATTACTGAAAGTAACGTCAACAAGCTTGTAACTTACAAATATAAGGTTGCAACGTTCATGCAAGCTTACAGCGAGCTTGAAACGAAGTCCTAACGGCCACGCTGTAGATAAACCCTGTAACTTGCCTAGAGCTGATCACCAAAACTTTTTAAAACTTTAAAAAGTGAAGTTGCAGTAACATCACACATAAAAAATATCTGGAAGTTGTAAAATTAACTTTCCGCAAGTATGACGTAGTGACACCCGCCTTACAATCGTGAGGTCGTGGGTTCAAATCCCCGGTCCCGTACCAATGAGTTCTTTGGAATTTATGTACGGAATTTCACACCACTGGCTTTTCGGTGAAGGAAAACATCGTGAGGCAACCTGCATACGTCCGTAGAAGAAATTCGATGACGTATGTGAATCCACCAACCCGCACTGGGCCAGCGTGGTGGATATGGCCCAATCACCCTTCGTGGGTAGGCCTACGTCCTGCAGTGGACTATTAAAAAAAAAAAAGGCTGGTACAGTACAGTAAGTATGACGTTTAACATTTCCACAGCTTTAAATTTGAAAAGTAATAGTAACTTGTCTAAACTATCTTGTCAAAATGTTACAAATGAAACTTGCACGTAGCTTGCTTTTTTTAGTCGTCGCAAAGTTACATTGGTCGGTTTTCAGTTTATAATTTTTTTTTTTAAATTCTTGATGCTATAGGACAAGTCATAGAGGCGGGTGTGTCGTTTTCTTTGTCCACACTAAGAAGTGTTTTAATCGAATATACAACTGGGGATACCAATTTCTGCAAACACAACGCCACCGCAATGCAGGATTTCAGTAGAGATTTCAGAATCCAATGTTACAGTATAACATTTCAATAACTTTCAATTGTAAAGTACAGGAAATGCCAGACAGTGAAGTTAGTAGAAATATATTTTATTTTAATTTTTTTTTCAAAGTTTTATTTGTAACGTTTTAATAACATTATTGCTACAATGTTAATTATATAAATTTAGGTAGGTTTGGTATCCCTATATATATATATAGGGATAGCCTCCCTGCAAAGTTGAAATGTAAACTTTCATGCGAAATATAACAGTAACATAACTAAATAGCTTTTAATAAGTTTCAACTCAACAATAAGATCTATGTTACTGACATGTTCCTGCAACACGATGTTTGAAATTTACAAATGTGCCATATACAAACTTACTACAACTTATTGCAAGTTTCATACTTAGTGGGTTATGGAACAACAATTATTTATTTTGAGATTGGATAAAAGTCATTGAATACGAATTGTTAGTTTTGATGTCCAGAATAAGCCCCTAAAGGGATGCTAATTGTTTACCAATCTCCCTGTATATTTATCTTCAAGAAGCCAAGTTGGAAACGGCTTGCATCCAAAGCTACCTTGCGCTCTTGATATGGTCATCAGTCTACCTTGTGATTGTCACGCACAAAGCTACACACGTCTAATCTATAATGCCCCTCTTTTTAGATCTGAGGTTTAAAATATGATTTAAAATTTCAAAGTAGCCCAAATTTTGTCCTGAACTATAAACGAAAAGCCTCGTACGGTCAGAAAACACATAAAATATTCTATGAATTTATTTCAAAAGGTTTTTCACTGAAATTGCAAAACCGAATGCATCTCAAATTTTTTGTTGGACTTTTTACATTTCTTCTTGTACCTAGAAGTTTTATTAGAAGGTTGCAACGGAAATTTTGAAATGTTTTGTGTTGACACACAAAACGTTGTTGAGTTACTTTTGTGTCATAAAAGTTCTTTTGTTAGGGTTCCGTACACAAAGGGTAAAAACGAGACCCAATTACCATGACTCTGCTGTCCGCCTGTCTGACTGTCCGTTTGTCTCTCAGCAGCTTAATTATATCTCATGAACTGTGACATCTAGACAATTGAAATTTTCACAGTTTTCTGTTGTCGCCACAACAATAAATACTACAAACGGAATAAAATAAATATTGACTGCCTCGGTGGCTCAGTGGTTAGTGGCCCTAAATCCTGGGTCATTGAGGCGTGGGTTCGATCCCCACCCAGGGCAAATATTTATGTGATGAACATAGGTGTTTGCTCTGTGTCTGGGTGTTATTTAGTTACTATCTATATAAGTATGTATTTAAAAATATGTATATGTCTCTGGCGGCAATATCACAAGCTTTGCTTAGTTTGGGGTCAGAGGCCGTGTGTAAGATGTCTCCAAATATTTATTTATTTATTTAAGGGGATTTCTATACAACAAACGAAATTCTTTTTGCTGGGAGAACTTTTTTGTACGGAACCCTTCATGCGCCGACTCGCACTAGGCAGATTTTCACTCAGTAACTATTTGCTACTAGCACAATAGGCCCGATTACAGAGGCGCCAGCGTAAATTTAATATCAACGTAAAAAGCGTTCTCTCTATCGAATGTCTAAAGTAAAAAAGAAACGGAACTATGCTATTCAGCTATTACAATTAGGATGGTGCCTCTGTAATCGGGCTTATTGATCTCATAAAGACTGCAGGGTCGCGCTGGATGCGAGCCGATTCCAACAGGTCATTTTGGAGATCTATAAAAGCCTATGCCCACCAGTGGACGTCCTATGGCTGCAAACTACGACAAACAATGACTAGTACATTGTTTTATTTATTAGTACCTACTCTGTATATGTAGCATTATTAGTCCCACAAAATGCTAAATGTGCTTTTCTGAATTCAGAAATGATAACAGGCCCAATTATGAAAGCGCCATCGTAGTTACATTAGAAATTTAGAATATTTCGGTTTCTTTTTCACTTTAGGCATTCGATAGAGATAAAACTTTTTTACGTTTCTATTAAATTTACGATGGCGCCTTCATAATTGGGCTTATTGTCCATCTATCATTATTTATCGAGGTATTAAAATAATTGTCATTTTCAATGGCCTTCGTGAATACAGTCAACTTTTACATACGTTAGTAATGTGCGATAAGTACGCTAAACTACTAATTAAGCTACTGAACCCTATAAGAAAATCATGACATTGCATTTGAGATTTTATTTTGCTATCTGTACATTCACTATCTCACTATAACTTATAGTTTCGGATAATGCATTAGAGAAGTTCTTTATAGTGAGGAATATTCTCATACTTATGAAATGTTTTATATTTATAACTCTGTAGGTATTCTTATTGCGGCAGTTGAAAAACATGCAGCTAAATTTAATAATGTAGAAATACAATATAATACTTTATCAATTACTCAAAGATAAAAAAATATAATTTGTGAAGTTTCAAAACTATGCCTATGGAAAGCATCATAAAATTACAATTGTTTTGTAGACTTTTTTGTTTCAAGCCGATTAATTTGAAAAAATCATTTGGACAAAAAAGAAATTGAACCACGAGGTGCTAAAGGAACAATGAAAGCTCTTAACAAACATAATCGAGAACAGAAGAAAAAAGATGTTTGGCTACCTTATACGAGATGACAATCTAGTAAAAACCACAATAGAAGGAACGGTGGATCAAAAATCAAGAAGGGGAAGGCCGTGGAGAGAATTTTTAAATCAAATTAAATAAAGTTACATAATTATTGAACCTCTCGTACTAAAATAGCAAGAGAATTCATCACTCTGTCACATTTTAACTATGAAATTTAAAAGCTGTTAGATAAAGATGCACATACACCTAAACTTACGTAATTTCGGAGGGTTTCACAAACTAGCTCATCTTTGATCATTTTATCTTCCTACTTTTTACCTTTTTGAATTTGAACACCCGAGATAGCTCAATTATCTCGGGTGTTCAAATTCAAAAAGGTAAAAAGTAGGAAGATAAAATGATCAGACATTTGAACCTTCTTACTGGAACTAGATGGTTCGAATTTCCGAAAAGCTGAGGCAGAACTAATAGCAGCTTCTGAGAGACCTGTTCTCCGCCCAAGTGGTAATGATGGTGCCATGTCGGGTCTCCTCAGTGCTGCAATGCAGAGCTTGTTCCGATTCACGCCTAAAACACCACCTCCACAGACAACAGCGACCTCGAGGAAGGCTTCACCACCTCAGGCAACCCGTACGAGAGCCGACATGGGACAGGTCGATTCGCCCCGTTATATCTTGGCTTCGGCGCCACGAGACCACGCTAGAAATGCCCTGATCGAATACCTAGCCTTATTGAGAGCGACAAAAAATGTCAATCTCAAGAACTGCGACAACATTCTGGAGTTCTTTAGGCTGGGTGGTCCAGTAAGTGAGAGTCTACTAAAATCAAGACTCGAGGAGGCAGAAGCAGCCATATACAATAACGTCACTTCTCAAGTCATCAGAGGGAACATGAAAGGACAGCATATGGCAGCTTACAGCGCAGAAAGTGGTTTTGTGGAGTTGAGTGAGGGAGAGACAAAGCGAATAGGAAGACCGAAATACGCGATACCATCAAACGACCCAATTGTAGTCACCGCCAAGTGCACAAAGATAATGCTAGACGATAGAATCCTCGAGATGGCTAAAACCATCGAACGGAGCTCGGACGTCGAGAAAAGCTGGCAAAACTGGGCTGTACCAAAGATACAATGGGTCAACGGGGTACCAGGATGTGGCAAGACAACATGGGTGATTAGACACTTTGATGTGGACAGGGACGCTATCATCACAACAACAACAGAAGCAGCAAAAGACCTGAGAGAGAAGCTATCGCACCGAATAGGAGATCTAGCAAAATCAAGAGTGCGAACCATGGCTTCATCCCTCGTAAATGGTTTTGGAAAAGAGAGCTTCAGGCGCCTTCTGGTGGATGAAGCTCTAATGAACCATTTCGGAGCTATAATAATGGCTGCACGACTGTCTGGTGCTAGCGAACTTGTCCTCATTGGGGACGTCAATCAGCTGCCTTATATCGACAGAGAAAATCTCTTCGAGATGAGGTACCATCGCCCTACCCTGGTTGCAAACATCACCCAGGAGTTGCTCTGCACACTTAGAAACCCAATGGATGTCGCGTATGCGTTGAGGGAAATATACTCAGGTATATATTCCTCAGTTCCCCGTATTAGGTCTCTTGAGCAGAAAAGGTTCAAGGGAGCTCAAATATCCAAAACCCTCCCCAACACCCTTTTCTTAGTGCATACGCAGGAAGAAAAAGAGACCCTAATAAGCCAGGGTTATGGAGGTGGCTCAGGATCGCGCACCCTTACCATCCACGAAGCTCAGGGACTGACGTACGAGTCGGTAATCGCCATTAAAACTAAGCCTAGAATAAAGCTACACGAAAGCGTCTCACACGCTGTCGTTGCATTGTCTCGGCACACTGGAACTTTCATCTACTACGCTGACGACATCGAAGGTGATGCCATCAGTCGATTCGTGCGGCGTGCAACCTCTGCGTCTTTGAGGGCTATCAAGGACTATAACCTGCAGATGGCCATCAGAGACCGGAACGCGGCGGTGATGGAGGCTCTGGGCCGGGAGGAGGCAAAAGAGTTGTAATAGAAGGACATGGGAGCGATCACAAGCAGAGTAGATACCACCGAGTAACACACGGAAACGTAGCCTTGGACTCTGCTGGTGATCGCTTTCACAAAATAAATCAGAATAAGTGTGCATTAAATAGAAATTAGCATTGCGTGCATGCCTTGAGCATTCACGCTCGCCATCGAAGGCTCCTTCTTGCGGCGGCGTCGTGTGTCGGGTCGTTCTCTTCCCTTAAATATGGTCGAGGAGAGTGATGGCTGATACATGCGTCATACTCGTGATCGGGTGCTGCATGCGGGTCGCCGGTTTGCTCGTGGCATTCACGCAATGCAATGAAACCACTAACTTAGACTAAGATTTAATCTAACCCCTCTCTATTGTACAGTCGCATTCTTTCAATTGGAACTAACTTAACAAAAGGCACAGACCCTGGAGTCTGTGGCCATTAATTTAAATAAAAAAAAAAAAAAAAAAAAAAAAAACCGAAAAAGACATAAGACCAAGTTTAACCTAATTTTAAATTTTAACTATTTTGACATTCCAGCTGGTGATTTTGACGTACGCGACAGACATTGCGTTTTTTTGTTCCACTCACTCTCGCGTACGCTGTAGGTATAACCCATTCCTCAATGGTATAACCAGATGTGAATAAGACAGATGTACCGTAGTTTTTATTTGAGTAAAATTTAGCAATACTTCTAATACTTGTAATTCTTCTAAGTAATATGTTGTACAAGGAGGTGACACTGGCAGAGGACCGCGAGAATGGAAGTTATTTAATTTTATAAATATTTTGGGACATCACAGACACCCTCTGACCCCAAACTAAGCAAAGCTTGTGATATGGCTGCCAGAGACTGTTATACTACATATACTTATTTTTAAATACATATTCATATAGATAGTAACTAAATAACACCCAGACACAGAGCAAACACTTATGTTAATTACATAAATATTTGTCCTGGGTGGGGATCGAACCCACGCCTCTTTGACCCAGAAGATAGGGTCACTAACCACTGAGCCACCCAGGCAGCATTCTACGAACAAAGCCCTGAGGCACCTCGGGCTTTGTTCGTAGAATTAATAATTTTGACAGATTAAAAAACAAAAATCGATCACTTGAAAGTGACGTTTTGAATCGCAAATCTCGTTTCACCGACCAAGATGCGCATTGTCCCTCTGAGATCTTTGTGGGCTTGCTCTAAAATAAGTAAGTATATCTGGCATTTTTTTCCTAATAACAATATTTACCAGAGTATAAAGATACATTGACCGTAATCGATATTTGCCGACTAAATCGATTTAAAATCGATCTCACCCGCGCGGCGGGATCAATAGCATCGAAACACAACTTCCGAGCGATTTTTGAACACCTTAATGATTTTGAATCGATATTCGGGCTCTAAAAAGGTGCTTTTACTTTGTTATGAAAATATTTGTAATTGTAATATTAAGGCGGTTGAGCAAGCTATGGCGGTTTGGTGGAAGAACGCTCACCTTGGAAGCATCAAGGTTCAAAACTCCGAACCGTACCGTAGTTTTACTATGGAAACTAACACATTTAACACACTTTTATACTATATATAACGAGAATAAACTCACGTTATATGTAGTATAAAATGCACCGTACTGAGCTGGTATCGCGAGCGCTACGCACCGCAGCCCGCAGTGCATTGCGAGACGGCTCCGCGTGCTAGCACTCGCCAACTTGAGAAAGGTCGCCAAACGCGATTTAAACTATAGTCGTTGTTATGACTATATTTACGTTATATATAGTAAAACACGTACCGAAGTATTTGTATTTTTTTTTTTACTTTTGATTTCAGTAAAGGAATTCATTGAAAGATCTGTATACGTCTTTATAGAGAAGTTCTTAGTTTGGTGTCAGAGACCGTGTGTAAGATGTTTCCTTTTTTTTATTTTATTACTTATATCTATGGTAGATGGTAGGCTTGCAGAACATAGGCCACCTTAGAGTTATAAAATCGTTCAAATCCAAACAATCTCAAATCTACGCTAAGTATTGAAATCATAATCATCATCCAGTCACGGCTACTTGCATCCAAAATTATTCGAAACCGACCCATTTTAGTGGTTATTTCCAATCTGTAAACCAACATCGTTAGCGGTCAGGGCGGCACGTCCGGCCATTACGCGGTCGGACGAGCTACTGAAGGTTCGCTGCGGGAGAAAGATGATGAGGAAGATTTTTTTTTGATAAGACACAATTAGATATAGAACGTTTTAAACTTAGCAGAGTGAAGTTAACGACAAGCTAAGCAGATCCCCTCGCAAACCCTCCCCACTGCCATAACAAATTTTCTACTGTCCAAGTGTCCAATGACTCGCTTCGTGTCTGCAGACGCCATAAAGATTGATTTGGTCTAAAACCTTGAAAAATCTACCAATCTAGGTATAATAGAGAATTTTTCAAGGTTTCTGGTGAATTACACACTAACTGACACGGAAAGCCTATTTAGTTCATCAAGAATATTATTCAGAGGTGAACAAATATTTTCTATAGGAGCGAAACCGAGATTACAAATATTACAATATAAACAACTGAGGGGTTAGTCAGGGTTCACGCACAAATTGAAACTACAGTTGTTTCCGTATGGTTATAAACATTTTTGTACAGCGCCTCTGGCGAAAACGGGGAAGAACTAACCAAAATGTATGGAGTCACACGCAAACGCGAAAGTTTAAATAAACTACGCAAAATCTGGACTAAGGGCCGTGTTCCATAAACAAAGTTGACTTGCGATATTGATAGAATTGCAACTTTTTTGCTATTTCAGAGTTGACCGCATAGTAAATTAAAAATCCGGACAAGTGCGAGTCAGGGTCGCACATCGAGGGTTCCGTACAAACACGTTGTTAAAATATTTAAAAACCTGTTTTAGCATGTGCTAATGAAGTTCTTTTATATGATACCTTACATGATACCATTTACCCACTTTGAATTTTGAACCCTTATTTTGTGAATTTTGAGGCCCTTTTTTGTGACTTAAAAAAAAATGTACAGTTTCAAAATTATTCCTATATGTGTACTCTGAGACAATGCTTCTCGCCAAATTTCATAGTTCTATGTCAACGGGAAGTACCCTGCAGGTTTTGATTTTTGTGAGTGCGAAATATGCGGTTTTTACGATATAATCGGCTCTAACTTTTTTAAACGATAACTGAGAAGCTTTTCTTTTACACAACTGCAAGAGACCATAGATATACGTATACAGTTTAAATTTAAACTCGATATCTTTACGTGTTCCCGAGATAAAGAGTCTTGACATACACACAGACGGACATACGGACAGACGGACAGACGGACAACAAAGTGATCCTATAAGGGTTCTGTTTTTTCCTTTTGATGTACGGAACCCTAAAAATGGTGATAATACAGGGGTATATAACTGGAAATGTTATGTTATACTATTATATTGTTTTTGTATTATAATCTACAATCTGTGCGATAAATCTAGATCACCCAAAACCAAGTTATAAACGTCGAAAAAACTGCGTGGCACACAGAAAAAGACGTGGTGACATGGTGGTAAAATGCTTGCCTTACAATCGTGAGGCGTGGGTTCACACCCATCTCATACCAATGAGTTCGCTTTTCAGTTACAGAAAAAATCGGATAACAATCTGCTATCAATATGGAATAACTAGAAAATATGCCAAGTCGAAGCAATCTGCATACGTCCGTAGAAGAAACTCTTTGGTGCTAGTAAATGGCAAATAGAAGGAACTAATCAATCTGAAACACCATTTATATGTACTCTATTTTAGTGGAATAAATATTTCATTTCATTTCATTTCATTTCATTTCATTTCATTTCATTTCATTTCATTTCATTTCATTGGTGTTATAATTGTTGACTACCAAACCGTTCAAATCAGTCAAAGTGAAACTTCTTTTTTAGAAGTCCGTTTATAGTTAAAAACAATTGAAAAATCTTTATCCTTAACAATAAATACATCACCATAGAATAAACTACATTAAGACATTACTCCAACGACATAATTGAAGCAATATAACACGAAATACAAATAACATCTAATAAAGATCATTGCACACCAAATAAGATACTATAATATAAATAAGAAAAAAAACTAATGATACCTCCATTCGTTCCGCGCGCCGCGATACAGCTTCCGCTCACAAATTCAAATTTAGAACTCTTTTTTCTTTTTTTCAGGGTTCAGTGGGAGATCAAGTGGGTCTTGATCTTTTATGTTTTTTTTTGCTGATGGCGCTTCGGTGTTATTTTGTGTTGGGAATAATGCAAGACAAATTATTCAGCTTGTTTGAAAGTGAAGGACAGGAGATTGACAAGATTTAAATTATGGTGAAATACAGTTCAGGACCAAAAATACGATTTTATGTCTAAATACGATAAAAGGCGTTTTTTTTTATCAAGATATGTCGGTTTAAACTTCTCAGAATATTTCAGGGTTGTTATGGTCTGTTTTAAGTATTATTAATTCTATAATACTCACTCTCTCTAAAGTACTACAACTTTAGCCACGCGTCACGTTTCGGCACATTTCGATTAAGTTTTTGTTTTGTTTAATTATTTCATTTCGTTTCGTTGATAGAAAAAAGAGAGTTTGATTGTGGAAACTAGCTTGGTTTTGCATATTAGAACGTTTAAATACACTCTGTCTCATAATCTAGATTTCTTTTATTTTTTTTTATTTTATATCTCATAGGTACACTTATAATTTATAATTATAAGTGTACCTATATTTTTTTGCTGCTCTTGACTCTGAACCAATAGATCAATACATATAATTTGTCATAAATATTTATAACATTTAATAAAAAAAAACATTACGGAACCCCCAGCCTACACAGCTCGTTACTCTTGCCCAACTTTTTCTCCACAACGCTTTTTCGTTTTGTTTTTCCTGTGATCCGTAATGGTTTTAGATTTTTTCCTCTTTTTTACCGAAAGATATTATTGTTTTTCGGTACTTTTGTTCTTTAATAATGATGGCAGCGTAATTCGGAGGCCTCTAATGAATCGCGAATCAATTTTGTTGTAAAATAAGAGAATTGGATGATTTATTACCTTTATTAGATTAGTTTGGCAGTAGTGGCCTAGTGGGAGAACGGTTGCCTTACAAGCCTAATGTGTCGGATAAAACCCGTAATAGAGTTCTTTAGAATTTATTTACGGATTTACACACTACTGTCTTTTCAGTGAAGAAAAATCTAGTATAGTAGTATA
The DNA here is from genome assembly GCA_949316475.1 of Hypomecis punctinalis. NCBI lineage: Eukaryota > Metazoa > Arthropoda > Insecta > Lepidoptera > Geometridae > Hypomecis > Hypomecis punctinalis. The sequence goes on along the minus strand of OX438819.1, from coordinate 13,073,348 downwards.
CTAGTATAGTAGTAGCAAGTAGCCCGTAGGAGAAACGATCAAGGGTGTATGAATCTGTCTACAAGTACTAGGCCACTATGTGTTCAGCAGTTGACTGTTACTATACCTACTGTACTAGCCGTTTTTTTAATAGTCCACTGCAAGACGTAGGCCTACCCACGAAGGGTGATTGGGCCATATCCACCACGCTAGCCCAGTGCGAGTTGGTGGATTCACAAACGCCATCGAATTTCTTCTACGGACATATGCAGGTTGCCTCACGATGTTTTCCTTCACCGAAACGCCAGTGGTGTGAAATTCCGTACATAAATTCCAAAGAACTCATTGGTACGGGACCGGGATCTGAACCCACGACCTCACGATTGTAAGGCGGGTGTCACTACACCTAAGCCACCACGGCTTTACTATTAAACATTGATTATTAAAAAGGTTGGTATACCAAAATACAGCAGAATATGTTAATTAAAGTATAGCATAGATATTACTCATGATTGATTTTAGTAGAAAACTACTATAATAGTTTTCATCGCATAGTGCGATCATTTTCAAAGTTAAGCGTAATTAACTCCTGTGTTTTACTTTAAAACCATGCTCGTTTCCATAATCAAATACAGCTGAATAGAACTATAGATAAAATAGATAGAAAAATAGCTGAAACAGTAGAAACAGCTAACGGCGGTAATATCCTATCCTACTAATATTATTAACGCGAAAGTTTGTGAGGATGAATGGATCGATGGATGGATGGATGTTTGTTACTCTTTCACGCAAAAAGATGAAACTTTGCAATAATATAGCTTATATATCAGAATAACACATAGGCTATAAATCCTACTAATATTATAAACGTGAAACTTTGTGAGGATGGATGGATGGATGGATGGATGTATGGATGTTTGTTACTCTTTCACGCAAAAACTACTGAACGGATTGAGATGAAACTTTGCAATAATATAGCTTATATATCAGAATAACACATAGGCTATAAATTCTACTAATATTATAAACGTGAAAGTTTGTGAGGATGGATGGATGGATGTATGGATGTTTGTTACTCTTTCACGCAAAAACTACTGAACGGATTGAGATGAAACTTTGCAATAATATAGCTTATATATCAGAATAACACATAGGCTATAAATTATAATGATATATTGCGTATGCGGGCGAAACCGCGGGTAAAAACTAGTACAAAATAACAGTAAAATAGCCAGCAGCGGTAGGTATAGATCCTAATAAGATTGTCATAAATTATTGAGCCACTAGCTAAAATAAAAGCGTATCTCCTTATGAAAGAAGTTCTGAAATTTTTTAACAAATGCATATTTTTCCTTACAATTGCGTCAATTCTCACGCATTACTTTACTTGTTACACATAAAAGCGGAGTGAAGCATTCTTCCAAGAAAAACGTTAATTTATTTTACTCTTCATAAAATCCATCAACCACAATACGATATTTGTTTAAATTGTAAAATGCAGTTAAATTTGAGGGGAATACGCCTTCTGTGAGTGTGTGGTATGATATAGGTACAGTCGCAGACATAAGTTTTGTATCGAATCACTGGTAGCTTAAAATATGCAGTCTCTTATCGGCTTTTTAACCGGCCTCAGCTGTGTCACTCGTACATTTTTGCAAGTTTGATTGCAAAAGAAATAAAAAAAGCGTTATTTTTTTTTATTCTGTCATATTAATAAATGTAAAAAAAAAACTACAAACTAGTAAAATGGAAAATTGAAGCATTAAATCACATCAAGATTGACAAACTTAACTATGGCTCCAACCTTGAATAAGCAAAACGTCAGCTATTTCATACAAAACGTTCATTAAAAATTCAAAATGATTCTATGCTATGATTAACTAATAAAATATCTTTGGAAGGGTAGATTTCAAAAAAGTTACTGGTTGTTTACGGAGGTACCTTCAGGAGAGGATAGCGAAACAACCTTGCGGTGTTTTCAGAGAAACCGTTTATTAAAAAACATATAAAACATTGTCGTGTGCATCGTAAACCAAATGACACCGCGAGCTATCTCGACGCACACGCCATCTAGTTCAATTTTGTAGAACTAATTTACTAACATACAATATTTTTATAGGTAACAGTTTAGACATACCGCCCACCAAGGACGAGTTGTCCTTAATAATGAACAATAACTAAGAAATACTATCTATATTAGTATCCAAAACAAAAAATCAAAATCTACTAATTTTAACAAACAGGGGACATCATTTTAACTAGACGCTGTATCACAGAGTCTTTAGAGTGTGAACAACATGAAATTAAACAATTCATATTATAAATGAAACAAAGTCATTCTATTTGCACATATTGATCTTTTACCAAAACCACGTACCTACGTCACGACTTCACGATTCTATTTTACAAATTAAATACTCATGTGACCACTTGACCAGCGGGTTCCAGATGTGTTTCAAGATTTTCAAGTTTGCACGGTGTTACAATCGTTTGTATAACCCGAACTAATGTTTTGATCTTGGAGATCCAACGTTTGCAGTAAGGAGTTTCAGGTGCGCTGCTATTTACTAAGCAGAAATCGTTCGTGCGCCTCTGAAACTTTGCTCTCGTTGCGGCGAAAAACAAGATGCCGCATGCTATTAACCAATCCTTGCTAGATTAGGTAAGTCCGTTTAAATATTCTATGCTTGACATATCTAACATTACTATTTTATTTGTTTTGAAATGTTTTTAAAATCTTCAATTTAGTGGTTGTTACTAATGCTTTTATCTTTTCCAGGAGACAGGTGATTTCTTCAGGCAACGAGCGAGTGTGAAGAGTGTTGGCGACAACATGTAAAAAAGTCTTCGAGTTCCGGTTCTGTAACTTAAGTGTGTCGTAATTTCCAATGCTTTTGATTTCCACGTTTTATTCCATTATCAATGGAATGAAGCTATCTCTATGAAACACTTTCGTCGTGCATCCAAAAGAGACCGTACTTCCACAGCATATTTTTCGGCAGCTCAGCAGGATGTATCCTGTGGGATTCACTGTATGCTTGGTTGTCAGTGGACTGTATAATGACCATAGAGTTGCCTTTAACCTCATCCTTGCTTCAGAAGTCCGGTTGGGTTCGAAAGGGTATCTACTTGACTAGTTACTCAACCAGAACAGGCTAATAGTCGAATCTATATCCAGGCAGTTAAATTTTCAATATGTTTCAACTACTTCCAACATTAGCTTGCTGATTACCATCACTCTACACAACTCTAGCCGGGGAATAGAAATCTGTACTATGATTAAAACTTTCGTCATAGCAGTTACCAGGTGAGTTGTAATTCAACCGTCATTAGAGATGCTTCTAAGGTTCACGAAAGCTGCAATATTCATATGCACTGTTAGAAATGTCTCTAGAGACGTGTAGATCCAGACAAGCTTCACGATTCGTAACTTGTACCCACCGTGATATTTGAAAGTTTACCACTAATTATCTTTAATCTCTGTTTTCTATTCTTTTATAATTTTTTCTGTCTTCTGTGAAAGATCTACTTTTTCATCTACTTTATTTATTCTAATATCACTTGTGATTTATACTTTTTTTAATCTTCTAAATTTTTCTGTTACAGATTGGCAGTCAATGTAAAGATCATTGGAGATGAAGCTTCGTTTGTTAATCTCAGCAGTCACGAGACAACCGTGTTCTTCATCTTTACTAATCTGCTGTACACCTTTTCCAGATACATATGGGGTATTTGAAGTTCCAGGATTAACTGCCGTAAGCCGAGATTCTCGAACTTCATCTGGAGCATCTAATCGCCATATTGTTCTAGGTATTGTAGTTCTAATCGGTGCATTGGATTCTACTCTCGTGTTTTTCGTTCTTTCAGCATAGTGGACTACAACATCAGGCGGCCAAAGCACAATTCCATCATCAACAAGATCGTGACCTGTGTTTAGACAGGATGGTGGCTCAACAAGGTTGGGAATTGGGTTGGGATCTATAAAAACTTTTCGCGTTGTTTCAGTGAAATGCTGTTCACTTGCTTGTTCCGAGGGTAGAATCTTCGATTGCAATGAGCTTGGTTCAGGCTCAAGCTCCCACTTGTTCTGCTTTACAGCATTTTCTTCCAGTTTGACGTGTAAATTCACCACTACATTATGAAAAACTTGTAATTTATCACTATCACCGTCAACCTGACCCGACAGCACCCATCCAAGGTACGTGTCCTGCGCAATTGTGGAACCAGTAGGTCTTCTAATCAAACCTTTTTTGAGAACTCGACTGTAAACCTCGGAGCCTAATAAGATGTCAATCCTATTAGGAGAATCGTACTGTGGATCTGCCAGTTTCATTTGAGGTAGTTCATTCCAATCTGGAAGGATGAATTGCTTCTCTGGCAGTAACGACGTAATCGTGTTAAGCACATAAGCTTGAACTTTCAATTGGAAGGTAGGGTCATAAAGCGACTGAATAGTAACCATAACCACATGATTTGCGGTTAAGTCACTCTGGACACCACCTAAACCCGAAATGCTACTTTGAGTTGCTACCTTTTTCAGCCGTAGCGACTGCACGGCTGCTTCAGAAATGAAAGATGCTTGCGATCCTTGGTCAAGAAGAGCTCTCAATATCTGAGGAAAACCATTGCTGGACTCAACCTTAATCAAGGCTGTGGGTAATAAAGTCTGGCTGTGGACCTTTCCTGTCACGAAATGGTTAGCTATCGTAGCAGTTTCGTTCGTACCGGATGACGTTTCCGGCAGGCAATTCTCACCATCTGCTACTTCAGTCGCTTCAACGACGGTTGCTGAAGTGGACTTTCCATGAAGCAGCGTATGGTGTCTTCCTCGACATAGACGGCATTTCGTTGTAACACGACAAAACCGTCCCGTGTGACCATCGCCAAGACAATTGAAACAAAGTCCCAGTGACTTTGTGATCTCTTGCCGCTTGCTAACATCTTTGTTGGCGAACTGGCCACATGAGTATAACCTGTGGGTTTCCCTGCAGAGAGGACAGGACATGACATAATTATTTGAAGTGACGTGCATTACTTTGGTAATCGATTTACCAGAATTGAACTTGGGGGTATTTTTGATAGGCTCTACTAATTCTAACGCCCGAAATCTAGACTCTAAAAACTCTTTGAATTGAGCGAACGAAGGCAATTCCAGACAAGTTTGGTTCACATAAAATTCCCATTGCTTTCGTGTCTCAGCGTCTAATTTCGAACTAACAATATAAATTATGATAACATCCCACGATTCAACGCCTACCCCTAGGTTCCCTAACTCGTGAATACAGTCTGTAGTGGTATTTAAAAGATCTTTTATTGCTTGAGAGGATTCAGTGTTCATACTACGTTGGCCAAATAAACGCTTTAAAATACAATTTGACATGAATCGCTTATTGTCGTATCTACTTTGTAACATGTCCCAACATTTTTTATAATTCGACTGAGTAATCGGGATATGCTTTAGCAATTGTTCAGCTTCGCCTTTCACTTGAGTCTTCAAATAGTGGAGACGTTGTACATCGTCAAGTGCCGCGTTATTATGAACTAATGAAAGAAAGAGATCCTTAAACGACGACCATTCAGAATAGGAACCACTAAAAACCGGTATCGAAATGGTCGGTAAACGAACTAAGTAGTCAGTCCTTGAATGAGGCGACTCGGAACTATTGCTTGCAGAAGGCTTAGCTACGCGAATATACGTCTTAAGTTCTCCTTTGTATGTCAAGTAAGCTTCATACGCCGTGTTGAACCCGTCATTCTTCACGTATGAACTGGCATCTAATTCTTCAGTTTCGTAAGACGATATTAACGCTTCATGTTTAGTAGAAAACCTATTCATCAGCTCTTCTAAGCTTTCTAATCTCGCTGCAACATACGGCTCTGTTATCCGCTCCTTTGGCGACTTTCTGAAGTTACTTATTCCTCGTTCTATTTGATCTTTCAAATTGTCCAATACTCGTACATCTCGTTCCATATTTTTATTTATATCGCTGCTCTTCGACATTTTGTTCTATTTTGTCTTCGAAACGTAGTGTAAATTTTTTATTTCTCAAATCGTCAAAAAATGTCTATGTTCAAAATAGCCGTAATTTTTCTAAGTGTTTGGACTTATTTAATTCGCTAAGCAATCGGGCATAGGTTCCCCGTCTCGTCGTTTTTGGCGAAATTATTCTAAGTCCTGACTATACTGACTAAATCTTGAAAATTTTACAAGTCTATGCATTATTTTGAGAAATTTGACAAGTCCAAGATTTGCTTTTACACAAGATAATAAATGTACTCACAGTTTTTGTGCACTTTACCACTTTTCACTTCCGCGGGTCCAAAGTCCAATTTCTGATCCGGTGCAATCTTCAATTTCTGCTGAAGTCCAAAGTCCAATGAGGTTCGGATCCGGGTCTGCCCTGCTGTCCTCTAACCGCCCACCGTGCTTTCCTCTCGAACTCTCGACTGCTTGGTGCTTTATCTTCACTGCTATCGTCCGACCTAAAGATGCGCGATACGAATCGATATTATGTTGTATCGATACAAAGCAATGCGATATATCGATATTTTGCATCGATACACGACCATACGATACGCATCGATATATCGTATCTCTATAAATGAAATAAATAAACGATTTAAAAATTCCGAAAAAGTGCATATTTTGGCCATTTCTACGATTTTGGATCCCAGGTTCAAAAAAATTTATTTCACCGACGCTCAGGCTTGTGCTAAAGCTTTAAATGACATATCAGATTATTACAGAACCCGCAACGTCTGTCTAGACTTTTGTTTCTCCGAAGCCTAACTTCGTCTCAGTGGCAATTGTAAAAATTTCATTTTTCAGTTGGTTTGGTTTCAGAACAATATATTACTTTTCACTGCTTAGAGTATTTTTTTTCATTTATTTTACCCTGTTTATAAAGTTTATAAATATCGTTACGTATCGAAAGTATCGATACAAAACCCTGCGATATATCGCTGGATCGATACAATTGATTGCGATACGTATCGATACGCTGTATCGATACAAATGATTATTTTGAACATCTCTAGTCCGACCAAGGAATCTCCTCCACTTGTGTCGTAGAACGGAAAGACAACTTTTCCAAAAATTATCCGACTCGTAAGGTCCTTGTTTACGGAGGTACCTTCAGGAGAGGATAGCGAAACAACCTTGCGGTGTTTTCAGAGAAACCGTCTATTAAAAAACATATAAAACATTGTCGTGTGCATCGCAAACCAAATGCCACCGCGAGCTATCTCGACGCACACGCCATCTAGTTCAATTTTGTAGAACTAATTTACTAACATACAATATTTTTATAGGTAACAGTTTAGACACTGGTACATGTAAAAAAAATATTTACATTTATTTTTATAGCATGCCAGACACAAAAATCCTCGTAATGTGAACAAAAACAAAATATGAAATCATTAAAAGAAAATATTTTGTTGTGATTTGGCTTCCATTTCAATTTACCTCTGTGTTGACTCAATTCTTTGTATTCTAATTGTAAAAAAATATAAATATTAAAGGTGTTCTGTTTTTAAACCATGAACAATAACAATGTAAAAATGTCATTGCTTACAGATACTTCCGGCGCTGAGTGTACTATTTTACGATATTTGTATCTTGCAGACATCAACGAACGAATGTATTGACATCGGATTTTACTTTTACTTTAGTCAGTTAGCTTAGCAATAAGCAAATTTTAAAAATTAATTCTCTTATCTCTCTCAAGCAGGATCATTTCGTGTAAGCTATTATCAAAACTGCATTCTAATTTAAAACAAAGCCTAACAAAAATATTTTTCCTTACAGCTACTTCTAGGTGCGTTTGGTTATCCAGCGTTCGTTTTGAGAGCAAAAGTTGCATTTTTAACTGTTTTTATTCACCGTTCTGATCGCTCAAAAACAGCCAAAAATGCCATCGTCAACTGTCAGTTTTGACCCACCTACAAAGGTAAGTTCTTTGTGATTGTTTTCTGACATATATACAATAGAGTTTGACGTTTAGCGTTCGTTTTGGGTAGTGAGTAAAAGTTGCATTATTGGCGATATTATGGGATATGAGTGAAATTTTCAAACCGAGCGGTTTACAATAACGCAAATTTTGCAAATGCCAGAAACGTCATCGAGTCCAAAACGAACGCACCCTCTGCCATTAATTATGTCTTCTATTTTAAAACGCAAACGTTTAAGCAAACGTAAGAGCAATCGTTATCGTCTGCTTTGAGTCGGCCATTTTTTTTTCCATCCGCTCTGTTAGATTCGATGTTGTTTCGCGAATACAGGATTTTTAAACTGATTATAAAATTAAGATCGAGTCAATATACATGTATAGGGTTATGAATATTCAATTAAAAATATAAATATGCAAAAACTGTATTTTTTAAGGGAAGGAGCATAGAAAAGGTCTATTTATTCGGAAAACTATACGATATAGACATTAATTTTATACTTTGGTACAAGGCTAAATAAAATCTTTCCGACGCTCGCAATATAGATACTGTAAACTAAAACTGTCTATGACTTTAGTGTTGCTAATTCTATTGAGCGCATAAAAATGATCAACTCATTCAAGGGTCAAACATATAATTTTGTAGCTGAGTGTACCAGTTTACGATTTTTGCCGAGACGCCTCGCAGACGTCGACATGCGTCAACGACGTACGAATGAATAGACATCTGATTTTACAACAGATTTTATCGGCGAGTGTATAGGCCTGCCGATTTTATGGCGGTTTTTTTGTACCCTGCCGGTTTTAGTAATATCGGTAGCTTCAATTATTCTATGAGACTGACAACCTATAGCACTGTTTTTATCGGAGTTAGCGCACGTTTTGCCATTTTCATGTCTAAATTTTTACACCTTATTATTTGATTTGAAATTTTTTGATTGATTATAAAGTTGTTATTGTTTATAAAGTAAAGTTAATACTAATACAAACGCCTGTTAATACAAGCTTTTATTTAACTTGTAATGTATGTATGTTGGTATGTCTATGTAAGTTTGGGTGTAAAATACTTCGTACCATGGAGCTGATCGGATGATGGAGTCGGAAGGAACTACAGTACTAAACAAGATAGACCCGTCGTCGTGTTTGGGCTCGTTTTACTTATCTTGGCTATCACTTTGTGGCTACATGATATCCAGATTCTTGGGTTTTAATTTATACTTTTATAATAATTTATTAAAATATATGAGTTGGTCTAACGATAAAATTTGGTCATACCTAACAATGAGTAGATAATTAGATATAAGTAGTGATAACCTGGAATAAGTATGTCCGTTACATAAAAATACACGATGCTTAATTTTTCATGATTGACTACTTTTTATTCGGGCTAATGCGGGTAACGCCGCGGGGCGCAGCTAGTCATCAACTATTTGTCGTCAACTATTAGACTTTGATTTCTAAAAGATTTTGTTTGAAATAGTTCAATACCTATCTATTCATTCAGCGATCTTTTGTGTTCAGGATTTTCTGATCAAAATCGTTATTCAAATATTATCGTTCAATTGCATAAGATGTTTGTTATATTTTTTTGGTACAGACAGTTGATAAAAAATAACAATGGTGTCTAGGACCCAAATTCACCGCAAAGCAAATACTTGATAAAGATTTGTACCTAACGAGTTGATTGAGGTGTTTTCTAAAAATAGATCTAGAACTTTCATGATCTCTTTTCATACTTTATGATATCATCAGTAAGCTATTTGGTGACTGGGTGTTTTTTACCAGTCACTGAGGTGAAGCAAAGGTTGGTACGGTCAGTGACTGGTGGTAAAGCAGTTGACTGGTTTCATAGTTATTTGTACGGCCGCCGGCAACGTGTACGTGTTGAAGATACTCTCTCTTCTTGATGCGATACTGGTGCTGGCGTCCCTCAAGGTGGTGTTCTTTCTCCTCTCCTCTTTGCTATCTTTATTAATGGTATTACTTCTAACATCACGTCTCTCTAACATCTATATGCAGACGATTTGCAAGTTTACTCTCAAGCTACAATATTACTTGGATGAGGCTGTGGCAGCTGTTAATGATGACCTGTGCCGTATTGAATGTTGGAGCCGATCTTACGGGCTCGTAGTCAATCCCACTAAAATGCAGGCCATCATTATTGGCAGCTCTAGGTTGATTGCACGCATTGACCATGATTTTCTTAGTAAAATTGTATTTACCGGTGTTACGATTCCTTTTACTACCGAGGCAAAAACCTTGGTATTATTTTTGATAGTTCTCTCTCATGGAATCCTCAAATCCAATCTGTTAAGCGCAAGTTGTACGTTTCTTCAACATCATTACGAGGAATTCGCAATTTTCTTCCCATTGCTACCAAAGTTGCGTTAGCGCAATTCCTTCTTCTGCCAATTTTAGACTATGCCGACACTTGTTATCTCGACTTAACCCAGTTATTAGATGGGTTAACGTTTGGAACAACTATGCTCTGCGGGCTCTAGCGTGACTCGGATAACAATTATTATTCTAATTATAGCTTTAGGCATTGATTTACCTAGGGATATTCTCTAGGGAGATAAGCTGCCTGCCTTCATCCTTTCTCTACACTTTCAATTTTCTGGGGTAGATACTAAAAAGTTGCTAATAGTACCTAGGTATATTTGACACTCAATTGGGAAGCGATTCCCACAAGAATTCTTATTTTTTTTGGATTCATAAATATAAATAGAAGATTAATTATAAACATTTCAAAAATGAAGTCGATTTGTTGCTATGTTTCAATTTAATTACATAAGGAGTGATTTACGCGTGGTTAACTAAAACAACAAATACACTTTGGAATGTATGGTTTATGATTGGTCTCGCGTCAAGCGCAGCAAGACTAATTATTAATCGAATGCTATACCTCAGGAAAAAAACGTTTTTTTTTTCAACTTTGCACTAAATTTCCGATCCAATATTTTTTTATAAGGTTTAGGATCACTTACTGAGCATAAAATCACATAATTATTTTTTGCAAAAAATAGCATGACCGACTTCACCCGTGTACGAGAATCGTTATAGAATAAAACAAAGTCGCTTTCCGCTGTCTGTCCCCATGTATGCTTATATCTTTAAAACTACGCGACGGATTTTGATGCAGTTTGTTTTAATAGATAGAGTAATTGAAGAGAAATGTCTATAATATGTATAATACACCTGTGCGAAGCCAGGGCGCATCGCTAGAACGCAAATATTATGCACGGATCGATGTAACATTTTTCATATTATTGTTGATTTATCAAAAACAACTCAGCCAATTTCGATAAAATTTAAATGGGACCCATTTCAAAGTATACTCTTTCCAATAAAAAAAGAATTATTACAATCGGACTACTATGCTAAGAGTTATGCGTGGTTATACATAAAATATATATATATACGCGTCGAATTGAACATCTCCTCCGGTGGTTCGTCGGTCAAAAAAGCTGACAGATCTAGGTGGAGCTTAAAGCGCCATTTTAAAAAAAATAGCTGTTGACCGATATCTCAGAAACTATGCATTTTAGGTCAAAAGTTATGGTGTAGTGAATAAAATTTCGCATATTTTGTTGCCAATAAACTTTTTTGTAAAACTTGCCGTTTACGACTTATAGCCCAACTTTATAAAAAAAAAATGATATTTAATACAAAGTTAAATTCTTGTTTTCCTGAGATATTTAATGGTTTAATGCCGTACTAATGAAATAAATAAATGTCATTTGTGCTTATTGTTCAATGTTCATTATAATGTAACTGTCAGTTTCCACATTCACACCAAAAGACACATGCCACACGGGCGTTGACGCCGCGTAATTGCACCGCGGCGTCACCGCCGCTGCACCGCTGCGGTGCAGCGGCGGTGCTGAGCGTCGTCGCGGCGACACCGCGGCGCCCGGTGTTGCCGGTAGCGATTTAGACATTAAATCTAGAGTATTCGAGTATTCTATGAATTTTTAGCGGGAAAAAAGGTTTTGAATTCATCAATCCGTTCAATCTTAAACTGAAGATGAGAAAAATCTCTCGTACACGTTAGAAATCAGATCGTGTAATTTGTCACGACGAATGTCACAGTAACAGCTTTCCAAGTGACAGCTGTCAAACTTCAAAGTGATTATCTCGGTCATTATTAATTCTAGACTACTACGTCTTCACAAAAGTGATAAAGGTCAACGAGATCTATATATTTAGGATGACAGCTGTCAAACTTCAACGTGATTTATCTCGGTTATTATCGATTTTAGACTACTGCTGTCTTCACAAAAGTGATAGAGGTCAAAGAAATCTACATTTCGGATGACAGCTGTCAAACTTCAAAGTGATCCAAAATGTAGATCTCGTCGAGCTTTATTTTTTTTGTGAAGAGAGCAGTAGTCTAGAATCAATAATTACCGAGATAAATCACTTTTAAGTTTGACAGCTGTCATCCGAAATGTAGATTTCGTCGAGCTTTATTACTTTTGTGAAGAGAGCAGTAGTCTAGAATTGATAATAACCGAGATAAATCACTTTTAAGTTTGACACCTGTCATCCGAAATATAGATCTCGTCGAGCTCTATTACTTTTGTGAAGAGAGTAGTCTAGAATAGATAATTACCGAGATAAATCACTTTTAAGTTTGACAGCTGTCATCCGAAATGTAGATTTCGTCGAGTTCTATTACTTTTGTGAAGAGAGCAATAGTCTAGAATCGATAATAACCGAGATACGTCACGTTGAAGTTTGACAGCTGTCATCCGAAATGTAGATTTCGTTGACCTCTATCACTTTTGTGAAGACAGCAGTAGTCTAAAATCGATAATAACCGAGATAAATCACGTTGAAGTTTGACAGCTGTCATCTGAAATGTAGATCTCATTGAGGTCTATCACTTTTGTGAAGACAGCAGTAGTCTAAAATCGATAATAACCGAGATACATCACGTTGAAGTTTGACAGCTGTCATCTGAAATGTAGATCTCATTGAGCTCTATCACTTTTGTGAAGACAGCAGTAGTGTAGAATCGATAATGACAAAGATAAATCACTTTGAAAATTGACAGCTGTCACTTGAACAGCTGTTACTGTGACATTCGTCGTGACAAATTACACGATCTGATTTCTAACGCGTACGAGGAATTTTTCTCATCTTCGGTTTAAGATTGTCTACGATTGATTACGGTTGTCGTCAAAACCTTATTTCCCGTTAAAAATTCATAGAATACTCGAATACTCTAGATTTAATGTCTAAATCGCTACCGGCAACACTGGTCGCCGCGGTGACGCCGCGACGACGCTCAGCACCGCCGCTGCACCGCCGCGGTGCAATTACGCGGCGTCAACGCCCGTGTGGCATGTCTGAAAGTCGAAACATCAAGATACACTGTAGTAACTGCAATACAAAGATATAAAACCGCCAGTTATGACCTGTAAAATCCAGTTCATTATATTAGCAATAAATATTTTTAACAACTCTGCCCGTGGGAGTGAATAAACAAATAAAATTATTTGTTTGTTACTTATCTTTGTACATTGTATTATATTGGATCATCATCATTGTTATGTCAGTTGTAGAATGTCCACTAATAGAGGAGGCTCTACTGTAGGTCACCAGTTTACAAACCGGGTGTTTATTTATCTAGAAAACGTCACGAAAATGAGAGCGCTTGTTCACGGCCTTACGGTTTTAACACGCTTTTTTTAGGTCGACCTGTATGTAACTATGTAATGGAATCTGAGGTAACTTATTTTACCATCTTCCAAGGGTCGTAGTGTTATGAAAATTGGCAGCTGTATGTCGTCCTGATGACAGTACAATAATATGGTAATGTCGAACGACTGATCTGATGATGGAGTCGGAAGAAATTAATTGGAACTTCATGATGGAAAATCGTATCATAGCTGTTTTGAATTTCTTAAAAAAGTCTAGTAATGAACTTTAACCACGATTAGGTTTCAAGGTCTGACGATGAAGCAGGAAGATAGGCACTGGCATTCCATGATAGAATATCGTATTATAGTCGTGTTTGCACTTGTGAGAAAAGTCACGTAAAGCGTGTTTTTCTAGGGTTTTTTAAACTATTCAATATTTTTTTTACCGGACAACGGACTGTCAGTAAACAAATGTCTACTTTTTCCGCCCATCGACTTGGCATTTTTTCTTTTTGATATTTCCGCCGGATGGATGTCCGGTGCATCAACACACGTTCATTGCAAATATTGTAATCCATACACCACCGCGAATAAGAGCGCTTTTTCACGGCTATTTATTTCACCGGGGTGTATTGAACATGTCTATTGCACCGGACATCCATCCGGCGAAAAATGTAGGCATTTTGTTTATTGACGGGCCGTTGTCCGGTGAAAAAAAAACTGCTGTGAACAAGCGCTCTTAGGATATCATTCCGACATTTGATTGGACCATTGACGCCTCGGTGGCTCAGTGGTTAGTGACCGTAACTTTTGGGTCAAAGAAGCGTGGGTTCGATCCCCACCCAGGGCAAATATTTATGTGATGAACATAAGTGTTTGCTCTGTGTCTGGGGTTTTTTTTTTATATTTGATTAATTACAATGATAGACAACTCGGCCATACATTGTCTTAAAACCTATATTAGGTTTGTCTAGACAATCTAGTTCTTTTATATTAACAGTATTAAATACTCTGTGCTACAAGATACATTTTCATGCATAAACAAATATATATACATATCAATGCATATAAACATACAAAAACATCATCAAATACATTTTGGTGTCATTTAGTTACTATCTATATAATTATGTATGTATTTAAAAATAAGTATAAGTAGTATATCAGTCTCTGGCAGCCATATCACAAGCTTTGCTTAGTTTGGTGTCAGAGGCCGTGTGTAAGATGTCCCAAAATATGTATTTATTTATATATCCATCGAGACTAATTATGAAATGGCGACACAAAAAATAGGTTTACATACAAAACACAGGTAAACAAATAATTTCATTAGGATAGGACCACAAGATTACACTGGATGCAAACCGCTTCCTGTCGGCTTTATTAGAGAGTTTTAGGGGAACTCTACCCAAAAATTGACGTTATATGGCTGAAATAAACCTGCAACAAAAAAGCTCTGAAAATGACCCCATCGAGACAGCAAGATTGCGCTGAATGCGAGCCGCTTCCAACCACTCTTATTGAAGATCTATCGGGAAGACCTATGTCTTGCAGTGGACGTTCAATGGCGATAACGATGAAAATAGGGATATTTAATTTCACCTGAAGAACACCTGCTAGCTTAGCTTTCTTTGAAACTCTTTTCGACGTGTGAAAAAGTAACATATTTAAGTATATAATACTATGTCTCGTTATGACACGTAGAAAGAATTATTTCATGGTGCATACATAGCCCGGTTGGACAAGATATATTTATTTATCACCTGAAACTTTAGAGTAACGCCATCTACCAAGTTTCAGTGACATTGCTTAGGATTCCTAGACTAGTCAGAAACATTTGAAGGTGTACTGGGTATGGAAAGCAAAAATGCCAAGTCGATGGCTGGGTGCTACCTTAAAACCAACACCCCTAGAAGCACCTTAAGGAGGTGAAGTGATTTTCAAAAGAGGAAAAACTCTTTCGGTGTAGTTTATTGTTAGAACAACGTTGTTTTACCTAACGAGTGTCTTTGTGAAGAATACAATGCTAATCAGTGATATCAGTTTAGTAGAGTCTATTTATGTTGCATTATGAGATGGCAAAAAAATCAGCTGAACAATTTTGTTCGGGGAGGGTGACAAATTGTAGGAATCAATATTATTTTTAAGCCAAAAACAATTTTCAGATTTAAATATATTATATAAATATATTAAGATACACTCTTTATTGCACACCAAATAATAAACAAAAAGAAGAAACAAAGATACATAAACAGCGTAACAATGGGCGGCCTTATCGCTGATAGTGATCTCCGCCGGGCTTTAAACTGGATTTAACTTAGTAATATAATAATATCATCTTAGTTTTACAATAATACCTACCTAGGTACTTAAATTTATTGCTAAGATAAATTAAAATGAAATGAATTCCACAGAAACGTAATTTCAATTATTTATACGAGCAATTTCCAAGAATAAAACAATGATAAAAACAATTGCGTAGTGAGTATTATAACGCGTATCTCTTATTATTCTTACTTAGATATAACATAGCTATGTCATGCAAAGTTATGGCATTTATCAACAGGTGGGCATCATGTGTCACTTACTCAACATAAGTCTAACTTTAATCATCTATCTGTTATCTTAATGCCTATTTATTCACTACTGCATCAGAATTTACATTCAATAAAGTAAACAAAACTAAAACATCTAGAATAAGTTCCATTATTATTTGCTATGCTTAACAACCAGTTTCAGTTACGAAATAGGTATTAATTACTTAAAAAACTCACCGGATTCACATCTTCGTAACTATAATACTCCAATGTTACAATGTTGTCCCACAGCCTCCAGAATCAGGTTTGAAAAGAGAACACATTTTAAACCGCCACTTTCCCACCAAAAGTAACCGTTTAAAACCTCTATACGAAACACAACACACGCACACACGCATACAACACTAAAATAAACGCGTTCTATATTCAAAACTATCAAAAAACGCCAGTTTTCACTCAAAACGCTGCAAAAACAGTACTTCTGCGGAGTCTCACAGGCAAATTAAGTCGATACGTAATTAAAGCTGGCACCAACTCACACATACAAAGGATCGACATAAAAATGCTGGAGAGGAAAAAAAAGTATAGGTTTAAAATTTACCCGGTATAAATTTGTGTTTTTTTCCTTCCCCTACTTATGTATGGAAGCATGCGCACTAAAGGGTTAAAAGTTTGCTAAGCGGCCGAATGGAGAAGGCTCCCCAAACCTTAATTTCCCGGAAGGATCGAGCTTTTGTATTTGGTTGGATTATAATTTGTAATTAGTTTTCACGTTTTCCGCTACACTCGTAGCGCTGCGAGCAACGTAGGAAGTATTCTGATGTCGTTCGATAACTGTGATAATTCCAATTAGACAAATGTTTAACTTAAAAACAAGAATAACTAATAAACACGAACGTTTTATACATTTAACGTTATACATTCTAATAATTCGAGTAAGGTTTGATTTATATTTTAATGTAAATTACTTTTGATAGAGATAATTGCTTTTAAATGCCCACTGCCCGACATATATACCCTTTTTTGTTTTTCAAAATAGCCGGAAGATACTTACTTCTTGACCAACTTGAGAATGTAATTTATCTTTGTATAATAAGTTTTTAAATATTCTTTACTACGCGTGGTCCAAAGTTTAGCTACTTAATTCAAGAAAGTCACAGCCATCAATCAAATTATCTTATATAAGTAGGAATGAAAACCTACTCCTAACCTACTCAGAAATGAAAACAATTATAGATTTTACTATATATTTTTACTGGCAAAGTTTAATAAATGAAACATTTTTTTTAGAAATAACTACGTTAAGTAAAATGTTGCAATGAATTTTATCAACATGTAATATTTTGATCCAATTTTTATTTCAATATTTTATGTAACATGTCATGCCGAGTTGCATCGATCGTGCACACGGGTAGACGGTAGAGTATACCCGTGACTACGATTGATACAAAACGGTCGAAACGGATGATGTATATACGGTATTTCTTTTTTCGTAATTTTAGTGCGCGATTAGTCCCGTAGTATATTTAATAATAAAATAATACAATACATCAGTCTGTAATTATTTAACTGTTGGAGAGGTTACCTTCCTCTCTCTAAAGGCTTCAGAATAGTCCCCTTGTATCCTCCTAACCTCAAACTCTGTCCCTACAGAGATAAAGCCTGACTCATGGTTAAAAGAAAAAAATAATATTAATGTATGTTCTAAACAAATCAATTTGTAACAATAGGTGTTTTAATCAAAAATCTAATAAGAAATACAAATAACGTGCCGGTAGTCAAAATCTAATAAGAAATTCTTTGGTTTCAGTGATAATTGTAAAAAACGTGTGTCGTGTTATGAGGTAAAACAATAAATGTTAACTCGGTAGTGATTAAGCTGATAGATACCATTTTGCTAAGCGTTTGTTGTATTTATTAGAGATTATACATATAAATCGTTTTAAGGGATAGTGGTTTATCTCATTTGGCTGTTAAGTTTATTTAGAGTGATATTAAGAAAGATAAATTGAATACATATGGGGGCACGATAGTGACCCGCCAAGACGAATCAAGCGAAGCGAAGCGCAAGGCGAATATTTTGACTAAGGTGTAGAGTTTGTAAAATATAGTTGTAGAGTTAGAAATAGAGATAGTGCGCGGGCGTGTAGTTACAAAGCTCTACATGAGATCTGAAAACTTTTTCATATTGTGTAATAGTTCCGTCTTGGCGACATTTTATAACAAAATGTTTTTGGTGGGATACAAAGGTTTTGAGGAGTGTTACACGCCTACACGTTTTTCGCCACAATGAAGTACATATATAGTAATACGAGTAAGTTTGTGTAGCAAAGTACGTCAAACGAAAACGTGGCCTGAAATAATAAAACTCAAGATAAATGGTCTTATTGGAAATATCGGTAGTTGCTTCACTAGTCTTAACAAACAATAATTATTCTAGAATCTAGGATATTCTCATCTGTTGAACTCATCATTACATCTGGTATTCAGGGAGTTACTTTGCAAAGGGCAGATACTTTCATAAACGTAATACGCTCATCATTATAAACAACTTTTACTATGGAGATAGCCAAATTATTTTAATTGTAAATTCTATATATCGAAATGCATGACTGTTTATTATTAGACGATTTTCTAACTAATGTACTACCTTAATATTTAAGAACACAGTATCGTTACTAGTATAGTGCGTGCTACCAAAGATGAGACTGTCGTGTACAAACTAATTATCCAGAATTCGTATATCTATTAAACGTTTTATAAACGTTTGTATATCTATTATCCAGAATTTGTATATTTATTACAAACCAATCAAGTCTCATCTTTGGTGGCACGCACTATACCTATGGACGCATCAATATAGAAGCCAAGTCGATGTATGGACGACAGCCATTAAAATTTTAAAAGCAATAATCAAAAATTTTAAATTAGTCTTTAATTTCTAGGCGTCAAAGTATTTTTGGTAATCCAAATTATTGTACAGTTTGTAAACTTTTAGTTCAATTAATATGTATTTATTTAATTTACAATTGTGAAAAAATAAGCTATTCCATGCCAATATAAAATACGTTTATTGATTGCTCGACAATATGTGCATCAGCAGGCCAATCGCGTTAATTTTAAACAGCTGCGTTCCATCTGTAATTCAGTTAAAGTTCGGTTGCCATTGTAGTTAACTTTCGATTCAGCTTCAAGGAATTAGGTATTGCGCTAAACATCATACACCAGCCGTTCATTTGACACCGGTTACGTTCCAACTCTGATCGAGTTGCGTTTCAACTTTAGTCAAAATCATTAGTGCGATACGAAAATAGACAAAAAGTCGAAGTTCAGTTAAAGTTCAATTGTAGTTCAGCTGTAATTTTTTAGTGCGATTGGCCTGCAGGACTTAGTTTCTGGTGACGACAGAATATTTTGAGTTTCACCAACTGGACACACGCGGGAGAAGTCCCTTGTGTCCAGTTGGCAACTAACCCGTACGAAGCCTAACTAAGAACTTGGAGTCGGATATATTATTAATTAATTCGTATTCATATTTGCGTCTTATTTTTTTCAATACATTTTCCGTATGACGCAAACTTAAACCATAGCTACTACATTAAACTCTTAGATTAACCTAGACAGTAACAAATTCCTGTCTTCAATGAAACGGTCAAAAAACCCACCAACCAAAAACCAAGATTCAATGGAATTCCACCTCCTTCTAACAAGGTGCCCCAAAAAATTACATCTAAAAAGTTCCCTACAAAAAGTTTTGGTTCATTCACAGAGCAATCAGAGGCTGAAAGAGATGCAGTGATTTACTGCGGCACAATTTAGAAAGGGACGTGATTAGTGTCTGATATCTCGATGGATGAAGCAACGTCAAATTTTAGTACATTTTTAATGATTTTGACTGTTCTAATCCAAAAATTTTGTTACTAATAAGTGCCTATTAAAAGGCCTTGGCGGTCTAAAAACTCTGATACCTGGGCTAGCCACCCCGGCCTATACGAACTTACTTTTACCTATTATACTATGCAGGTTAAGCCGTGGTGGTCTAGAGGTAATGACACCCACCTTACAATCATGAGGCCGTGGGTTCAAATCCCGGTCCCGTACCAATGAGTTCTTTGGGATTTATGTACGGAATTTTACACCACTGGCTTTTCGGTGAAGGAAAACATCGTGAAGCAACCTGCACATGTTCGGAGAAGAATTTCAATGGCGTATGTGAATTCATCAACCCGCACTGGGCCAGCGTGGTGGATATGGCCCAATCACCCTTCGTGGGTAGGCCTACGTCCTGCAGTGGGCTGTTATAAGGCTGATACAGTACAGTACTATGCAGGTGAATCCGAAAGCATTTTTTGACAGCAACAGAAGGAGGGATTGGCTAGATTTTAGCGTGAATATTTTGTAGTACGAAGGTTTTAATGAGCGCCATAGTCTTCTTTTCATTTTACGGGAAAAATAAAAGGTTCTTATGGGATAGCACAAAAACCAAAATGTAACGCGGGCGAAGCCGCGGGCAAAAGATAATATGAGGCCAAAAAAATATTGGGCTAAGTACGAAAACTGTACGAGAAAATTCTAAAACTAATTTTATAAGATATCTGTGGTTGGAATTATATTGTAAAGCTTCATTCCTTCATTCATCGGACTAGCGCCATCTAGCCCGCGTGAACTGAAACTGTTTTTGTTGGAGTTTTTTCAGCGGTTGAGAAGGGTGGAAAAAAATACGGAGAGGGCGCGTGTTTTGGGTTTTTCTGCTTTTCAAGGGTTTCCCTCTGATGTGACGTATTGGAATCGATTTGGAGCAAGTGTCGGTAACTTGTGTAGATTTGGCATCTGCCCACTTTTTTATTAAGAAAAAGGAGGCAAGCGGGCAAAGTAAGTTTATTCAAAAAATATTTATTGTCACAGGATACAAATTAATTATACTTACAATTGTTATGCATATACACTATTCCCCAAGCAGGGTACAATAAAGCACCCGTACCTATCTTGGGGCCTAGGCATTCTCGCTTTGTGAATGTGACTAAAAAACTTTATTAAAATAAACATTTGGCTAAAATAAATTAATAAGATTGGAAAGTACAATGTGGGTGTCATCAAATAACCGCATACCTGCTTAACATCAGACAGTATGTAGTCAAACGTAAACCTATAAGGACCAAAAAAAAAACCCTACAGATTTCCAATAAGAAATGCGGAAAGTTAAACTTACAATTACAATTTTATGAAATAATTTATACCATCATATGAATATGTAAATATTTTTCAGCAATTATTACTATTATTATTTTTTAACATTATTGCTATTTAATTAATTTTATTTGAAAAATAAAATTTAAAAAACAAAAAAAAAAAACACTGTGACATTACTTGTAGGCTCAGACCATTTTAAACTTAACATTATTATTATTATTGTTTTAATTAAGAAGTCAAGAATTTTAGATACCATTAATTATACTGTGCAATTGACAATGATGTAACTATTAGGAAGGCTATCCATCAAAATACAGGTGTTCTCACACCTAGTTTGATGGCCATGGCTACATATGTCTTGTATTAATTGTACTGAGAGAAATAAATTATTAAAAAAAATATTATTATTATTATTAAACTATTTTCAACATTTTTTTATTGGAAACCTACCGTAGGGGTTATAGTCTAGCCTCATAGTCAGACTTGCTTAGCTGTTCCCTGAAACAGATCGCTGTTCGTGGTAAAGTCAACTGTTGTTCCTGTTATAGGTCGGATAAAACAAATTGGCGGTTGTGATGGTAGATACAAACTACGGATAACCCAATCCTGATTGAAGCTCACTCAACAGCTACGCAAGGATTGGGTTTCCTGCAGCTTGTAGCTAATTTCACAACCGTCAAGTTGTTTGGTTCGGCCTATGCAGCAGTTTTTAAGTTTTTTATGTAATTTTTCTTCCATACCTACTGTGAAGCCGTGGTGGTCAAGAGGTAGTGACACCCGCCTTACAATCGTGAGGTCGTGGGTTCGAATCCCCGGTCCCGTACCAATGAGTTCTTTGGAATTTATGTATACGGAATTTCACACCTCTGGCTTTTCGGTGAAGGAAAACATCGTGAGGCAACCTGCATACGTCTGTAGAAGAAATTCGATGGCGTATGTGTATCCACCAACCCGCACTGGGCCCGCGTGGTGGATATGGCCCAATCACCCTTCGTGGGTAGGCCTACGTCCTGCAGTGGACTACTAAAAAGGCTGGTACAGTACAGTAGTACCTACTGTGAAGAATAACCTTGTCGGTAGAAGTCATCCACTACACTGCGATTGCCGGTACGGGGTTTCTATTCGACAACTCTATAGCCCAATATCCATACGTTCTACGATTTATGTGCCTTGCCTATTGCCACTTCAAGCTGCTTATCCGGATATGTCGATATAATTATTTGGTTCGTAGTAAGTAAGTTCGTAAATGCCGGGTGGCTAGTCCTGGTTTTTAGGCCGCCTGAAACCGTCTGACATGGTGAAACGGTTAAAACAACTAGCACCTACAATTTAACGTGTCATCCGAGCCACGGTAGCGCTCAGTTGGAAAATGCCACCCGCGGTCACCCATCCAAAAAAAGACCGTGCGGAACGTTGCTTAATTTCGGTGATCGCTTTTGGCATAACCGACTTTAACCGTGTATAGAATTCGAATAGTTCGCACAGATCAATGTATAATTTTAACATTCTTGTATAACGTATAAGCATTGCCATACAGCGTGGCAATGCTGCCAGCATGCTGGGCACGCTGCCAACTGGCAGTGGGCTTGAGCACTTGGATTATCTTTAGACCTTCAAGGGTCTGTGGATGATCCAATTGCTTTCTATGTAGTAGTAGTGTAGTATTGTAGGTTTGTCAAAAATAGAATCTGAAAAATACGAATCTACCAAACAAAAAAATCGTTATTGATATTGGACCGCTATGTAAAAAGTTATACGTACATAAAAAAAACAAAATCTCCTTCGTTTCGTCAGTTAAAAATATACAAAAGTGGATATCTAAACTTTTTAAAGCATAAAACGATTTTATCTAAAATAAGGCGCCCTCTACGCATCCGAGACGCCACAAGCCTGATGATAAAATAATAAATGGCCGCCAAATCCCACGACACACATACACATTCACAGATAAGTATACGTTCGACAAAAAAGCGGGAAAACGATTTTTCACCATCAGACATGTCGCCGGCGGGCGCTCTGCTCGGATGGTAAGCGCATCAGTGTTTGATTGTTCTTATTGGGATCTGTTTTAGCTTCTCTGTGGTTAAACTTTAACTACACATTTACAATAAGGTGGACGCGACGCATGACCTAAACCTAAATAAACACCAGCATCATGAATGATTTGGTCTCCTCATGAAACAAAGTATGTACAAATGTTAGAAAAGATACAGAATAAGTTCATTAGGTATTTGTATATGAAGTTGTATAGAGTGTACCCTTTTTATCCATTGATGTATCCCACTCTGTTTGTCTTGGGCATAGTGGGATACAACCAACTAGGAGTAAGGAGGGAATTTGCGCTAGTATCATATTTATTTAGAGTACTTAGAGGGAAAGTCCAAAATGGAAATCATCCATCCATCAGCCAAAAGACGTCCACTGCTGGACATAGGCCTCCCCTATGGATCTCCAATAAGACCGGTTGATAGCGGCTTGCATCCAGCGCAATCCTGCGGCCTTAATGAGGTCATCTGTCCACCTTGTGGGTGGACGTCCTACGCTGCGCTTGCCGGTACGTGGTCTCCACTCGAGAACTTTTCGACTCCACCGGTCATCAGTCCTCCGCGCTATGTGCCCTGCCCATTGCCATTTCAACTTGCTAATCCGTTGGGCTATGTCGGTAGCTTTGGTTCTTCTACGGATCTCCTCATTTCTGATTCGATCACGCAGAGAGTCTCCGAGCATAGCCCTCTCCATAGCTCGTTGGGCTACTTGGAGCTTGCTAATAAGGCCCATAGTGAGAGACCACGTTTCTGTGCCATAAGTAAAATAAAATGGAAATATTTTAGGGGAAATATACATACCTAAACGTCCCGGATGGGTACGTGCGGCGGCGGCGCTGGCGAAGCCGCGCGCGCGCACCAACCTACTCGCGGAGGCGCCGCTGACGCGCGCACTGCACACTATCAATCTAATCGCGGTTGAAACGGACCTATTTTGTTATTTTCTAAACGAATTCACAAAAATAGCTTGGTATATATTATGTTATGGCAACAGAGATTAATAATGTTGTTGAGATTATAAGTAGTACCTAATATGTTGTGGTTGTAAATCGTATTTATTTAAGATTTTTGTTTTTTTAATTGTTAGCTGCACTATCGCATTAGGTTAAACCTGTAAAGAAAAAAAATTGCTGGTGTTTATTTGGCTCAACGTAAGGTACAGTGGGTGATTAACGCCCACCTAACTTTAATTTCAAATATTTTTGGTATTTCAATAGTTATGGAAGAAAAACACCTTTCTAAATAAATTATGTTTATTTATTCTACATATAATGGCACATTACAGTGAGTTTTACTCATAATACTTATTAATAGCCTGCTTTTTAAAAAACATTTATTTGGGCGTTATTAAAAAGTATGCGTCCATTGACGCCCGTTTTTTAAACTAAGCTTTAATTAAACAACTAGGTTTAAAACAAAAAAAAATTAGGTAACTTACGAAATCTTACTTTGTACTATCGTGATTACACTAAAAATAAACAAATAAAATCAACATTTAATATAGACTTTGCCCAACTTAAGAATACACCTCATAACACGTCGTATCTTTGTATTTAGTCATATTTAAGGAACTTTTTAATAATTTTCAAATAACCTATCGTGAGCACAAGGCGTACTAATCATTTTTAAAGCAGAATTAAGATATTTTTTAAATGTTCATTGGGCGCAATTACATCGTTAGTGGGTAATAACGCCCAATAGTAATAAGTATTAAAAAAAGTCTAGTCAATAGAGTTCGACTACTCTGTCAAAAAAAGTATTAACTGTTTATATAACAATTAAACTAAAATTGCCAGATAATCATAATAAAGTATGTCTTACATAAAATAGTCAGTCTGAAGTTACATTAATCAGTCTTATAGAAACTATACTTTTTTTTAACAATATGGACAAATAAACTCTATATCACATTCGGAGAGGCCTACGCATTCCTCATGGTACCATCTCTTACATACTATGCATTGCGCCATGTCTAACTCCTCTATCTCACCACAAGCATTACAGTACCAGACTTCATCGCTATTCCCGTTCATCTTCTTTTTATTCTTAGTCTTATTTTTAGTGTCTTTCGCTTTGTTTTCTTTTTCACGTCTTTCTTCTAATTTCTTCTCACTTATTTTTTCTTCTCTTTTGTCATTCGTCTTTTGTGTTTTAGAAATGTGTAGCTTTTTCTGCTCTTTCTTAGTTTTCTTCATGCTACTGTAATTTTGTTTATTAGATTTTTTAGTTTCAGTTTTATCATTGAATAAATCCTTAGTGATTCTTTGCCCTTTATAGTTCATCGCTTTCTTACGTGGTTTTGAAGATTTATTTTTTGCATAATTAGGCGTAGGTAGGAATTGTTGAAATTGCGTTTTATTCTCTTGTTGTAAACTGGCTAATGGTACGTTGTCTTCATCTAGGTTGCAAGTTTCATTTTGAATAGGACAGATCATTTGTTTTTTCGGTGTTTTTGTTCCTTTGTTGAGATGACTGTTGTCTTCATCTAGGTTGCAAGTTTCATTTTGAATAGGACAGATCATTTGTTTTTTCGGTGTTTTTGTTCCTTTGTTGAGATGACACTGACTTCCATCTCTTGATGATTCGTCTGATGTGTAGTTATAGATATCATCAGCAACATATTTGGATTGATTGAAAAGAGGCCTAGTAACGAATGAATCCAAATCAGAAATCGTTGAATCAGAACCCGGATCGTCACGTAAAGATTTTTGTAATCCTGAACAGCTGGGAACGGCCAGATCATGTTGTCCTAAATGTTTATCGCCATTGTAGTGTGAGGAATCAAATTGAGAAATACCAATTAAGTTGGTATCTGGTATTAAGGAAGGTGAATCACGATCTTCTTCTATCATAACTTGTGATTTAAGGTTCGGCCAAATTGATGCTATGTCAGAATTATCGGATGACGAGCTGTAATCCACAAGACGGGACTTAACTGGGTTAATATTTTCATTAAGTAAGTCAGATTTTCTCTGAATAGTAGATAACTCAGTAACTAAAGCCAAATGGTGATCATGATCTTCATTAATGTCATCACTATCAGTGCTATCATCTAATGAGTTTAAAATGAGATTCTGCAGAGGTTCCTGGGTTCGCGGGCATGGCATTTCCGACAAAACAGATGGGGCAAATGCTTCCTCTGGTATAACTTGGGGATCGAAGGGAAAGAGACCGGTTGCCTTGAACCCATTGACTATATTGCTGTGCGTCATACACTTGGGCCAAACTCTAGTAAATATTTTATTGAATGTAGCTTTTGTGAGTGTTCTGTCGGCGCTTGCACATAAATAGTTTAAGACTTCTTCGTCCCAATGATGTTCAAAAGACTTGTTTACGGACTTATCCAGAGGCTGTAACTCATGGGTTGTATTTGAAGGAAGGCAGTATAGCACTATGTCATTATTATCAGCTTCTTCGAGTGCTTCAACTGATAAGTGACACTTAGCGCCATCAAAAACAAGTAAACATTTTCCCGCAACTTTGTATTTGGCTAGGTGCTGGATAAATTCTACAAACAAATCGGCAGTCATGGACCCTTTCGGCGCCATTCTTACTAAAGTTCCGGCAGGTAAGTTTTCTGAAAGGTCTGGTCTTTGTCTTTGCCCTTTAAAAAGAATCATGGGAGGAATCGCGGTTCCTATGGCATTAACACACATTGCTATGGTCACATTTTCGGCATGTTCGGGTGCAATAAGATGTACTCTTTTACTTCCTTTCTCCGCAAGTACCGTGTGCTGGTTGTGGACTGTAATTCGGCAACCCTTCTCATCCATGTTGTATAGTCTTTCAGGATGTTGAAGAATATCTAATGGTTCGTATATTTCTTTTACATTCTGAAAATGTTCCCTAACTATTGCTTTGTTAAGTTTTTGAGCTCGCGCTGGGTTTAATATTTGTGGTTTTCGTTTAGTGATCGTTGGGTTTCGCTTTAAAAACTGCCTTAGCCAATCAGCACCCGCAATCCTTTTTGTAGAATTGAAATTATTTTTTATGTCAAATCTCTCGCAAAACATAAAGGCTTGTTTTCTGATAAATTTAGGTGTGAGAGGTATTCCGATTTTTGCAAACCTTTTGATTCTACCACACAAATCATTTTCCTGAGCCTCTGTTAAAATAGGTTTTCGTCCCATACGTTTTACGTCTTGGCCGGTTTTCATATGGTCCCTCAATGTTCGTCGCGGAATGTTATACTTGAGAGATATGGCTCGCTGACTTAATTTCCCTTTTTTAACAGCTCTCAAAGCGGCTTTCAAATCGTCTTCTGACCAAGATTCTCCCCTCTTTTTACGAGGCGACATCTTTATATCTAAAAATATAAAAAATAATGTAATGGAAATATTTCCTTTATATGTCAATATATATCTTATTAAAAATATCTTAAAGCATAAACAATGAAGTATAAGAAAACAATATTTGAGGTTATATTGATCGCGTCGATAATTAATTTAATGTTCAGTATATCAATGTATAGGTACTCATTTTTTTAGTAGTTTCTGAAATTAGAAATGCTCTATCTATGGTTATGGTTATAACGCCCGTGTAGTGTAATAGCGCCCAACCGTTATTTTAACGGGCGTTATTACCCAGCTGGGCGTTATTATCGGACGCTGATTCAAATGGCACGTTTATGGAAAAAAACATAGAAATCTACGCCAAACATTCAGGCAATAGTGAACTAAGTTTATCTTGAAGCAATTAAGGTGACGCATTGATAAACTATAGTTTCAAAATCGAGTACCGCGCCCCTTCACTCGGACAAAATTTTACGCGGTCTCACTTGACAGGATCACGCCAGAGCGGCGGGCGGCAACGCTGGGCTAGCGTACGTGGCGCTGCTAACGGCGCGGCGGCGACACGCGTCAACTCAATTTGCCTAGAGCATAGATAATCATGGAGTCGCCTTGTCCTTAATCAACAATTTAAAAAAAAGGCAAAAATTATTTTGATCTTTTTAATGTTTTTTTTTTTTCATACAATACAGGGTTATTTCAACTGCTGTTTTTAAACTTTCGCGATTTGAACACATTATTATTATATACTACGGGACTTATCGCGCTCTGAAATTACGAGATAAATAAATAACTCATCATCCCGACGTTTCGTCGGGAAACGTCGTGCGGAAAACTGCTTCAGTTGCGCGTGACCACAACCTGCTGCCATTATTCCTGCAACAACATCTTTGTTTACATCAGCCAAAGATGATTTTATTTTGTTTTTATAATTACACATAGAGCAGACAAATGTAAATTCCGATTGTAATCCAATTCGATGTTCAGAAACTAATTTCATTGAGGCTAATCCGCAGTCAAACAGAGATTCATGTTGAGAGAGTTGTATTAGTTGTGATGTAAAATGATTAACATCTATTACTCGATGCCCCAAGTCGGGTATTTCTGTATGAATCTGAAATTTAAGCACATATTTTAGTATTTATTTAGTTTGAATTTCTTATTATGTAAACATGCCTTAGCTATAACAAAATCCTTACTGTAGTTTCAGAGGTACTTTCGAATATGTATGGAATATCTTCATTTTCAGGGTTTTGTTCCTTTAACTGAAACAAAATTACACAAGTTCAACTTGCAGACGAAGTAAAAAACGACATTTTCAAAATATAACCAAATCGACAACATCCTCTTTTTTGAAGTCGGTAAAAAGACAAGACAATAATCGCGATAGTTTAAAAAGGTACTTAAGTTTACCGTTTCCACCGAATCCTCTGATGTGGGCAACACATTTTGTAACTCTTCATTTTCAGGATTTGGTTCTTTTAACTGAAATTAAATTACTTACATTACTATTAAAGGAATTAGACATGTACAAAATGGAGTACAGTGGCGGAGGTATAGGTACTAACTACTCACTAAATACCTGGAAAATCTTTGTGATAAAGCAGGGAGAATAATTTTAATTTCGTTTATTTAAAAGAAGAAAAAATAATAACCCTATCGACAACTTCCTCTTTTTTGAAGTCGGTAAAAGACAATACTATAACCGTGATAATTTAAAAAAAGTGTTTAAATTTACCGTTTCCTCTGAATCCCCAGATGTCGGCAACACGTTGTGTAACTCTGCGTATGTTGGTGATATTTCTGGGTGGCTACAAAATAAAATGATGTAATTATATAATTATTAAAAAGTTAAAGCTAACACAATTATTTAGGTGATAGAACATCACTTAATAAATATCATTATTTTAGATAGGTTTCTAAAATATCAAGAGACGACTCCATAGCTTTTTGTTCTGATATTTGTTTCTTTAGTTTGTACAGACAAATCTTAGTAGGTACACACTTGAAAATAAAGAATAGACGGAGTATTATTACTAGATACTTTAAATTGATTGCTGACATGATAGATAGGTACTTGGCATGGACTCACTCTCTATCTACTGGCCCTGTTGAGGATGTGGATTGACAATCGTCAGGTTGCAGTTTCCGTTTTTTTGACCTAAAAAAATTGTAAATATAGGTAAATGCAGAAAAATTGAAGTACCTAGGTAGTAAGAATGTGATAATCCATAATCTGTAGACGAATGTGTATTTGCCAAATATAGACTTTATTATTAGGGCATTAGAGTGCAACTATTTATTGCAAGTTTATTATATATGTAATTCGACTTACCCAAACATTCCGTCATTTTTTTTAGGTTTTCTTTTTCGTTTTTGTAAAAACAATTCTTTCCGCTTATTTTTACTCCCCATTTTCTATGCACACTTGTTCACTACTATTTACACACTACCAAATAAAAATACTACCTAACTTACTACCTACTATAATAATGTTCTAAAGCTACAATATAATATAGTACACTAAAGTCTAACTTATAATTTTGAAAATAATTCTGAAGTAAATTACTCGGTTGTCGTCGCACAGAGTACCTAGAAGACAATAACCAAAAACAAACAGCACGCATCTCGCGCCGTCCGTACTTTGCGGCGTTGCCAGCCCGACGCTGAGCGAATCATGCGCTCGTCGGAGTCGCAACGTCGCACCGGTACGGCGGCGGCGGCCCAGATAGTGCCGGATCAAATATTCTGAGCAAACACTGTAGAGTAAAAGCTAAACTAGAGTAGGCGCGAAGAGATTTGATTGAGTTTTTAATTAATTACTCATAATATACAATTTAAAAAAAAAAAATTCTCGGTTTATAATAAAGAAAAGGGATCTGGCTATTTTATTCGTAAAAAATAATGGGGTGTTGTCGCTGATAATTCTGAGCATTCGAATTACTAAAATTTTTTTGGTGAGCAATTTGTTTTATTTTTTTTTTAATAAAGCCGGTTACTTTTCAAAATTTTGTCCGGTTCATTCAATTTATTAAGATTTTCCCTTATCTATGACATTTTTTAAATTTGAATCGATATCATTCATCCTCTCACATCGCGCATTCAAAAGTACTCGTTTTTGCCGTTTTCGTGTTTCTCGGCCCGGTGCCTCGTCTTAAATCTTAAAAATTAACCCAAAACGCAAAAAAACACATAAAACCACTCACAATTTCGTTCCGGTACTTTTTATAACAGTGTGGTACATGTCCGATCCTGCCGGAACGCGGCGTCACACTGCCGCGGATAATGGCGTGAGCGCGTCGCCGCTTGTTTTGCGGTTTCTTATTGGTTCATTCTAAGTGTGCGTGGAGTAGTAACGGAATATTTTTATATTTAGTATGTTTTCTGCCATCTGGGCGTAAATGCGCAGCGGGCGTTAATCACCCACTGTACCTTATAAGCATTGCCATTCAGCGTGGCAATGCTGCCAGCATGTTGGGCACGCTACCAACTGGCTGTGGGCATTTGGATTATCTTTAGACTTTCAAGGGTCTATGGATCCAATTGCAATCCAATTTATGTAGTAGTCGTTTATGTAGTTTTAACCTTTGTAATTAGTGTTGTATTTTGTTGCAGTTAATAAAGGCATTTGTCCTATATACAAAATGATTAAATAACTTTTACTACATCTTATAATTAAATATATTTATGGGAATTTATAAATACTAGTAGTTCCCCAAACAGTCGACCTCGCTTCTGTTTAACTGAATGTTCATAAACCCTATCTATCTCGACTTAATTTATTGACCGATTTCATTAATTCTCGCCTGTTTTGTTAGAATTAAGGTACTAAACAACCTTGCTAAGTATTATCCATATCGGCTATTAATACTGCAAATTGCCTTCATTTTTGGGCCAAATATAGAATAATTTACGAAATATGCTGATAAATACAGCAACTGCAAATCGCCTCCGTTTTTGAGGGTAATAACACCCCAATAAAAAATCACCGACGACAAAATAAAACTATTAAGTTGTAATGAGAATAAGAACATATGTACCAAGTTTCGTCAAGATTCGTAGAAAAATGCGACATGTAAAACAAAATCGTCTAAGTATGTAAAACAGAAACCTCTTTCACTTCATTCGTTCGGTAAAAGTTTGCAAGACTGCAATTTCTGTGAAATAAAAAACCGGACAAGTGCAAGTCAGGCTCGCACACCAAGGGTTCCGTACAAATCCAGAAAATTTCACAAAATTGGAAAGTAAGTTGTGAAAATCTCTATAAGTACTCACACCATCGACAAAAAGTTTTTTTTTCACTTTTATTGTCATACATCGAAAAATTACACATTGTTAAAATAATTAAAAACCTGTTTTAGCATGTGCTAATGCAGTTCTTTTATATGATACCTTACATGATACGATTTACACTTTGAATTTTGAACCCATGTTTTGTGACTTTCGAGGTCCTTTACAGTTTTTAGATTCATTTCTATATGTGTGCTCTGAGACAATGCTTCTCGCCAAATTTCATAGTTCTATGTCAATGGGAAGTACCCTGTAGGTTTTGATTATTGTGAAGTGTCGAAATATGCGGTTTTTTACGATATAAACGGCTCTAACTTTTTTAAGCGATAACTGAGAAGTTGTTCTTTTACACGACTGCAAGAGACCATAGATATACGTATACAGTTTAGATTTCAACTCGATATCTTTACGCGTTCCTGAGATAAAGAGTCGACATACATACCGACGGACAGATAGACAGACGGACAACAAAGCGATCCTATAAGGTTTTTTAAAAAAAAAAACAAAATCTGTAGAAGTAGTAGTATTAAACTTGAAATACTAGTAGAAATCCTACCTAATATCGTTACTTATTTTTCGTTCGTTTTCGTTTAATGACATTATCAGAATCTCAAATTAATAATGTTTAAAATTATATGACGGGTTTGACTAACAACTTAATTCTTCGTACTAACATACGCGAAAGTTTGTGAGTATGTATGGATATCACGCAAAAACTACTGAACGGATTGAGATGAAAGTTTGAAATAATAATGCTATATCATCAGAATAACACAAATGCTATAATATGTAAAGATATTGTGTGAAATATAGTTCGCCGGGTCCCTCTAGTATCCACATAAATCTCTATATATATAATCTTTAGATAAGAAAAATTAAAACTGTCACAATCGCCCCAGTGTACACGATCGATATTATCCCACTAAGCCAAGTTCCCAAGATGTCACCGCCGCACAACGGCGTATAATACACATACTAATGATCCGAGCGTGCGGTTGAAAGAACAGCGTTCGTCTTTTAAATTAATTGTTTGCGAGTGTGCGCCCGCCCTTAGGGAGGGACGTGAGTGACGCCGGCAGTGTGCAAGGAGCTTTAGTAGCTTTGGGTTTCGTCACAGATACCAGAGGGATAATGTGGTCTATCGAGAAATGAAAGAAAGAGATGCAATGATTTAATATGGCATGAGTTAGAAAGAGACATGAAAAATATCTCGATTGAGTGGCTATTTGCCGTGTTTTTCTCTCAGTAGTGTTCCAATACATATTTGACAGTTTTTACAGCTCTGAGCCAGATTGTCCATATATTTTTGTGGATGAGAATTGCCTCATAAGACAACAGCGGTATCTCTCTAACTGTAATAGCTCTGTGGGTTTGGTTTTGTTTCTACATCATCATTATGTCAGCTGTAAGTCACCAGCTGCCAGATATAGGTCTACCCTTTAGACCTATATAGGTCTTTCACCCAGAAGGTGTTTGTCAGCGAGAACCGACATTAAGCAACGTTCCTCACTGTCAGTATTTGGATGGGTGACCGCTGTTTTCATTTTCCAACTGAGCGCTACCGTGGCTCGGATGACACTTTAAATTGTAGGTCCCATCCATCAGCCAAAGGACGTCCACTGCTGGACATAGGCCTCCCCTATGGATCTCCAATAAGACCGGTTGGAAGCGGCTTGCATCCAGCGCGATCCTGCGGTCTTAATGAGGTCATCCGTCCACCTTGTGGGTGGACGTCCTACGCTGCGCTTGCCGGTACGTGGTCTTCACTCGAGAACTTTTCGACTCCACTGGTCATCAGTCCTCCGCGCTATGTGCCCTGCCCATTGCCATTTCAACTTGCTCCGTTGGGCTATGTCGGTAACTTTGGTTCTTCTACGGATCTCCTCATTCCTGATTCGATCCCGCAGAGATACTCCGAGCATAGCCCTCTCCATAGCTCGTTGGGCTACTTGGAGCTTACTAATAAGGCCCATAGTGAGAGAATTGTAGGTCCCGGTTGTATCTATTATCCGTTAAGCCATGTCAGAGGCCTTCAGGCGGCCTACAAACTCTGACACTAAGGCTAGCCAACCGGCCAATACGAACTTACTAACTTACTTTCTGGGTGAGGTAAGTAAGTTCGTAAATGCCGGGTGGTGGAAGGTAGACTAACTAAGTATCGACCTTTTTCAGAGTGTATCCCATCTGGCCCGGTGACTTGGCCCCGGCAGCGGGCCACATGGGAACAAAAAGTTTTAACTGGCCCGGTGATATATTTACTGGGCCAGATGACACAAATCAAGTGCCATCGTCCCCGGTATGGGGAGAAAAGAGGATACGCCTTGTAGTTTGTGAAAAACTAACTACATGCCTACCTATGAAAGGGATTGAACTTATAAATCAAACTGCTTAGAACACAATAATCAGTTTTTATAGTGAATGGCGCGATATCAACTTCTGTCATAAAACTCAACCTGAAATAGACTTCATTGCAGTTCATCAGTTAATAAATATCACGTGCACACTAAGGCACATGCCACACGGGCGTTGACGCCGCGTAATTGCACCGCGGCGTCACCGCCGCTGCACCGCCGCGGTGCAGCGGCGGTGCTGAGCGTCGTCGCGGCGACACCGCGGCGCCCAGTGTTGCCTTAGACACTGATGACATCTAGACAGTTAGCGGAAAAAAACGTTTTAGGGATAACCGTTCAACCTTAAGCTGAAGATAAGTAAAATCTCTCATATACATTCTGATTTTGTGTGAGCCAACAGCGAAATCGGATCGTGTGTAGCGTCAGCGGTCCAACTTTGTCCTCGCTAACTCTTTCTAATATTATAAATCAGAAAGTATATTTTTTGTTTTTCGTTTGATCACAGATATACTAGAGGAATAATGTGATTTTTCACGAGTGTCACAGTAACAGCTGTTCAAGTGACAGCTGTCAATTTTCAAAGTGATTTATCTTTGTCATTATCGATTCTACACTACTGCTGTCTTCACAAAAGTGATAGAGGTCAACGAAATCTACATTTCGGATGACAGCTGTCAAACTTCAAAGTGATCCGAAATGTAGATCTCATCGAGCTTTATTACTTTTGTGAAGAGAGCAGTAGTCTAGAATCAATAATTACCGAGATAAATCACTTTTAAGTTTGACAGCTGTCATCCGAAATATATTTATATTTATTTTATTTATTTATTTATTTATTCATTGCAACATATGTAATAATTTGTACATGCGGTTCTTAAATTACATGTTTACATAATATTGTCAAATACATATGACCCTTTAAGGGTATGGCAAACTATTTATTATATTAGGACTGTTCATTGTTCATTATCATTATAAAATTGAAAATAAATTGTCATAACAAAATCAAAAACAAATCTACACAAAATTAAAATTAAATTAACATTACAAAATCAAAATTATATCCACATTGTCATAGCAAAATTACGCAGTTGGTCACATTATTAAAATTATAAATCATTAGGAAAGAGGAGGACGCTATTATTATTTCCAAAAAATAAACGTCAGCTGTGTGTTACATCGTCATTTTCATTTAAATAATCCGCGAGTGAATAATACGCTTTGTCAACAAGATTTTTTTTTAGTTTTCTAATAAATAAATTGTCGTTACAAGTTTTAATATATTCAGGTAGCTTGTTATATATATTTGTGGACATCACTAAAGTACTAGAGGCGTGCATCTTCAGTCGGGACTTCGGTGGCACCAACCGGTTGCTATAGATACGTGTACTTTGGCTATCAGTTATGGCTTGCTCGGTTATAAACAAGTGCTCATTATTTCTAACAAATTTACAAATTTCCAAAATATATATGCATGGTAAAGTTAAAATTTTATATTTTATAAAGTATGGTTTGCAACTGTCCATTTGATCAATATTCGCTAGTATTCGGATAAGTTTTTTTTGTGCGATAAACAAGTCATGTGCAGCGCTGCTGTTTCCCCACAAAATAACACCGTAACTTAACCTTGAGTGTGCATTGGCAAAGTAGGTCATTAATGCAGTTCTGAAATCTGTAGTCTTTTTTACTTCACGGAGTGCGTACCTGAGGGATAATAGTTTAGATCTAGTTTTTCTAATGTGTGGTTGCCAATTTACATGGGTGTCAATTACTATACCTAGTAGGGAAAATTCATTAACTATTTCTAATTTAGTTCCTTGAAAAATGAAATTAAAAGAAAGTGGTGGCTTTTGATATGGATGGAAACATAATATTTTGGTCTTCGATAAATTTATTTCAAGGTTATGGTCGTGCATCCAGTTTGTTATCCGTTCGAGTAAATCTGTAAGTTTTGAGTTAATATTTAAATTACTTTTTGTGGAAGTTAGTAGAGAGATATCGTCCGCGAAACATACACATGGTTCGGTAATATTTTTAGGGAGATCATTAATGTAGATTAAAAACAGGAGACATCCGAGGACACTACCTTGAGGGATTGAGGCCTTTATATCAATAGGGTCTGAGCGGATATTTTCAATCATTTTATTTTTATAATTATAACGGGTGATCTCCACAAGTTGTTTTCTATTTTTTAGATAAGATTTAAACCATTGGTGGGCCAAGCCGCGGATACCTATATCGTATAATTTGTCTAAAAGAATTTTGTACTGAACCCGGTCATACGCTTTTGACATATCGAGTAAAATACTTACTGCATACTTTTTTGCGTCCACAATGTTAAGCACTTCCTGCATATATTTATACACTGCCAAGGTCGTTGACCTTTTTTTACGGAACCCGTTTTGGCAATCGTCAAATATCCCATATTTTTCACAAAAAGAGTATACTCTGTCATTCATCGCTTTTTCAAAAATTTTTGATGCTGATGGCAATAGCGCTATTGGGCGATAATTGCCGGCATCAGTTTTTGAGTTCTTTTTATGAATAGGTTTTATTATGGCGTTTTTTAGCTGGTCGGGGAAAGTTCCTTCATTAAAAGATTGGTTAATCAATAAATAAAATGGCAATGTTAATTCATCCGCGCATTGTCTAAGCAGGCTCGGCGGGAACTCGTCTATGCCGCTGCTAGTCTTGTTTTTTAAAGATTTAATCAACTTATTTGTTTCGTTTGGCGTCACGGGAGATAAGTACATAGTGTTTGTAGTCGGCCGACTGACTGGCCGGCCGACAGGTCTGTGCTGCGGGGCGGTGGAGGAAGTTCTTGTCGCTGAGACGTTTTCACCTATCGATGAGAAATACGTATTAAAAGAATTTGCTATTTGTTTTGGGTCTGTTATGGTTGCATTATTCTGTTGCAATTTTAAGTTTAGTTTTTCTTTTTTAGGGTTTTTATTAGTACTTTCATTTATTAATTTCCACATTGTTTTTGATTTATTTGTTGATTTTTTTAAAGATTTTACAAAGTATATTTTTTTTGCTGTATTTACTGCCCGTTTTAGAACTTTTTCATATTGTTTATAGTATCTAGTTAAAATAGGTATTTTCGATCTTATTGTAAATATCCTTAAAAGTCTCTTATTTTTGCATGATTTTTTTAGTCCAACTGTAAGCCAATGTTTTTTATTATTTGATTTTAATTTTATTCTACGTTTAGGTATGCACTCGTCCAGAACCTTTGTTAAGGTTTCTAAAAATATCATATAGTTTTCATTAACATTTTTATTTTTTGTATCTATTTTATCGCACCAGTTTATATCTCGAAGTTTACTCTTAAACTTTTCATTATTAATATTATTAAATAGCCTTTTCTCTATGTACCAAGTAATGTTTTTATTTATTTGTTTGGGTAATGAAATACTAATACTAGTTGCCAAGTGATCTGAGAACCCTAAATCTTTTACTGTGGCGAATAAATTCATGTCGGAAAAATTCGTGAAAATCAAATCTATGCATGTTGATGACGTATTTGTTGTACGCGTGCTTTTTTTAATGCGCTGTGTGAAGTTATGATCTGACATTATCTCAAGTAATTCTAAAAGTAAGATAGATCTCGTTGAGCTCTATCACTTTTGTGAAGACAGCCGTAGTCTAGAATCGATAATTACCGAGATAAAACACTTTTAAGTTTGACAGCTGTCATCCGAAATGTAGATTTCGTCGAGTTCTATTACTTTTGTGAAGAGAGCAGTAGTCTAGAATCGATAATAACAGAGATAAACCACTTTTACGTTTGACAGCTGTCATCTGAAATGTAGATCTCGTTAAGCTCTATCACTTTCGTGAAGTCATCAATGGTCTAGAATCAATAATAACCGAAATAAATCACGTTGAAGTTTGACAGCTGTCATCCGAAATGTAGATCTCGTTGAGCTCTATCACTTTTGTGAAGACATCAATGGTCTAGAATCAATAATAACCGAGATAAATCACTTTTAAGTTTGACAGCTGTCATCCGAAATGTAGATCTTGTTGAGTTCTATCACTTTTGTGAAGACAACACTAGTCTAGAATTGATAATGACAGAGATAAATCACTTTAAAATTTGATAGCTGTCACTTGGAAAGCTGTTACTGTGACATTCGTCGTGACAAATTACACGATCCGATTTCTAATGTGTACGAGGGATTTTTCTCATCTTCAGTTTAAGATTGAACGGTTGTCGTCAAAACATTTTTTTCCCGCTAAATATTCATAGAATACTCTAGATTTAATGTTTAAATCGCTACCGGCAACACTGGTCGCCGCGGTGACGCCGCGACGACGCTCAGCACCGCCGCGGTGCAATTACGCGGCGTCGACGCCCGTGTGGCATGTCTGTAACGTGACATTAACCTTGACTGACAGTTCAAAAATTCAGTAATTTTTAGATCATATCTTTTTTTCTGCCATTTCGTATTTATTTAAAAAGAAGTAAATACGATGAGTTTTTTTTGTTATTAATAATAGATTTGATGCATTTAAGATAATTTTTAACTTGGCCCATAAAAATACCAAAAATTTATTACCCATTTTGTTACCCATTTTAGATGCTAAAAATCAATTCCGACACTTTTTATATCAAAGGAAATTCAGCAGGAGTCACTTAATGTTGAAATTTTGTTTATGCGTTAGTTGCCTTTTTCATTGCGATCGTTTTAGCACGGCGTTTGAGCTTGGAAGAGCATCCCGTACGTTTTGTGATCGCTTTTTCTAGGAAACTTGAGTTACAAGGCGTATCCTCTTTTCTCCTCTTATCGGGGACGATGGCACTTGATTTGTGTTATCTTAAATATATCACTGGGCCAGTTAAAACTTTTTTCTCATGTGGCCCGGTGCCGGGCTAATTCACCGGGCCAGATGGGATACACTCCTTATTAAGACCGCAAAGGTCGTTCTGG
The DNA here is from genome assembly GCA_949316475.1 of Hypomecis punctinalis. NCBI lineage: Eukaryota > Metazoa > Arthropoda > Insecta > Lepidoptera > Geometridae > Hypomecis > Hypomecis punctinalis. The sequence continues at coordinate 13,034,136 of OX438819.1, read as the reverse complement.
ATGCAAGCACCGTTCTTATTGGAAATTCATTGAGCAGGCTTATGTTCAGCAGTCAACATCCTACGACTAATAATGATGATGATGATTTTGTCTCCAGCGTAAGATATTGAATCCAGCGTTTTGTGGTTTACATTTTTTTAAATCGTTAAGTCTTTGGTTCAAGCTCCCGGTTCCAATGTTCCACATCAATAAATATTTTTGGGAATTTATTTACTAGTAAAATTAACCGCATAAACTGCATACGTTCAAAGAAATATACAAGTATGTCATTCTATCAATGAGTGAGGAGCGTGGCACATCGGACCTAAGATGAAATCGAGGTGATTCCAGACAGAGAGAGACAATGTCCGAAACGAGCGACGGTAATAATGACGTTTCGGACATTGACGTCATTAATCAACCTATCTGGAGGGACGCTAGAGAAGTGGTGTGGATAGAGATATGTGACAATATTTTGGAATGCACGTTCAATGAAAAAAATCGACGACATACAAGAATATAATTCTATCAACCCGCAACTGGACCAGCATGGTGACTAGGTATTGCATTTGGCGCCTAAGATAAGATCGAGGTGATTCCAGACAGAGAGATACAATGTCTTAAACGAGCGACGGTAATAATGACGTTTCGGACGGTGACGTCATTAATCAACCTATCTGGAGGGACGCTAGAGAGGTGGTGTGGATAGCGGTATGTGACATTATTTTCTTGGTTGGTGGGTTAAGTATACTAAACCATTTGGTATTTTGATTTTGTTAATGGCTATTGACTGGTAATAGTACGTTATGATACGAGTATAAGTGCGGTAAGTTGAAAATTACAGCCGAGGCGATATAGCTAGCCCTCGCCTACGGCTCGGGCTATAAGGAAGCAGAGGCTGTAATTTTCAAAGCGCACGTATGTCATACGACGTTTTATAACATATTTGCGAGGAAATTAATAAAACTCTCACTTTCTTAAACGAATAAATCTTTAATTGCTTGTTAAAACAGTTATAGAAATTTGAACAATTTTTAAAAGTTATTGTTACGTTGCCAGTTTGCATTTAACTAAACACCTCGAATTAAAATCCAATTTGTCTCAAAACCAGAACACCATATTTTTTTAACACAGATCACTAATAAGTTAATTTTAAACTAGAAAAATCTTAGCACGCTATAACTGTTTAACTTTGCCGCACGCGACTGACCCAAACATTAGGTAATAAGTAGTTATACCTCATGAATGAAACTCAGTACTCAAGCTAAATACCTCTCAGATCAAATTAAATTACATCAAGTAAATACCTAAATTATCACAGACATAAAACGACTAGTTTTTGTACTAGCACGCGCTAACATTTACTAGCACGAGTCAAGTCGTTTATAAAATACGCTCAATGTTTTTTAAATACATTAATTGTAACGAAACCTGGTTTTTAGTTTCAAATTAATGGTTAGAAGTTGTTAATGTTCTAATAAATAATAGTGAATTGGCGAGCAACAAGATTCTGTCAATTTTCTCATGTTACAACACAACTAAAAAAAAACTTAAATTAGATCACAAACTTTATTACATTTATTTATTTTATTTTATTTACATTTATGGCGATCATAAATATACATAACATCTGTATTACTCTGTAAACACCCATATACGCAAATAAAGATTATGAATTATGGAAACTCCAAATGATTAGAAATCTAAGAAAAAAAAACAGGATTGGATATTGCGCAGCTTGTAGCTAACTTCACATCCGCCAACTTGTATGATTCAGCCTATAGCAGCTGTAGGATGTCTAGTGCTAACCAAAATCCTCCCTTATGGCTTTCCAATAAGACAGGTTAGGAAGCAGCTTGTATCCAGCGTGCTCCTGCAGTCTTGATAAGATCTTCCGTCCAACTTATCGGTGCAAAGGGTACCTAGGCTACGCTTACAAAGATGTGGTCTCCATTAGAACATTATACTGTCCAATAAATACTACAAACCCTGCCCATTGCCACTTCATCGTTTTCCATTGCGTATATAATAATAATTTCATTTATTTAAGATTTTACATCAATATCTTAAATTTAATTTTAGTTTTTATCAAATCAAATTAAAATGGAAATCAAAATTGAGCAAATACATTTACATACAAAACTTTTAAATTAAAATTAATATAAGTATTATAATAAAATTAATAAGTAAAATTCCAAAAAAAAATATATGTAAAATATAAATAAATCTAGTACCTATAAAATGTATAAATACACGGCAAAATAAGCAACGAAAAGAAAGTCTTCGATTGAAAAGCAAGAATGTCGTGTAAAAATGGTCACTTACCTTGTTCTTAACCTCGGTAAAAACTCGTCGTTACCCAAAGTCTCAGCAATTTGGTGAAACCGTGCCCACAAGCAGTCATTCTCTAATATTGTCAGCTATTGCCCTATGTGGCCGTCTTCACGAGCAATTTATCCGTCAATAGTACAAAGTTTCTACAAACAAAAACGTGTCATAATCGTCGTTACATAAAATTGCAAAACCGCCTGCCATCGTGTAGGTACATAATTCAAAAGTTTCGCCCGAATTGCTTATAATAATGTTGATTTTTCGAAAACGGCTCTGTCGATTTCTAAAAAAATATAGGACCATCTCGGGGTACCTATATTATTTCGAACTAAAAAACAATTTTTCGATTTGGTTCTAGGGAAATTATCGATGAACATACACAAAAAAATATATACCAACAGACGAACATAGAACCTCCTCCTTTTTGGAAATCGGTTAAAAATAAATAAATTAAATCATTAATTAAGGCATACTATTAAGTTATCTGTATAATTTTCTCAAAGGCAACAAATATTAAGAAAATTGAAGACGAAATCGAATTAGCAAAAGTATTAAAGAACCTACTTATCACGAAATGCTATTATACATTAAACGAGTACCTATTGGACAGTCATAAAATAGCAAATTGAAACAAATAAATCGCTCCGCACAATCTTGCTTTACCCTAATAGGGTCATATGTATAACTTATAGAATATAGATACTAAACATGTTTCTTAAGACCTGCATGTAAATTATACTACATATGATACAATAAACGATTGATTGATTGATTGATTGAAAATAAAAATAGTTAAAAACTGCATGTATTTCAGGAGCCGATGGACTCTCCTGAGCGTTTAACAATTAATTATTTTTGATTTATTTAACCTGTGCTGTCTCACTGATGGGCAAAGGTCTCCCTCAATTCCTTCCATTCCTTTCTGTTCTGAGCTACCTCCGTCCAATCCTTTTTAAACCTCTCGATTTCGTCGCGCCATCGTGTTGGAGGACGGCCTCGGGGTCTACTGGACAGAGGAACCCACTCCGTTGAGACCTTTGCCCATCTGTCTGGGTGCATACGACTCACGTGTCCCGCCCACTCCCATTTGAGCTTTGCAGATTTTAGTCCAACGTCGCTTACGCCTTATAAAAATTATAACAACAATTTAAATTATATTAATTATATGCTCCACGCATAGGTATACTCGTACCTACCTAAATTATTATAATCCTATAATACACCTAGATAAAAATGAAAACAATTAACAATGTATATTTTGCCTCTCGTGGTCTCATATGGCCTGTGGTCCCCCTTAAAAATAAACTCCAAGTAGCCCAACGAGCTATGAAGAGGGCTATGCTCGGAGTTCCTCTGCGAGATCAAATCAGAAGTGCGGAGATCCGTACTGCCGTCCACAAGTTATAATACCGTTAAGCCACAGGGGATCATTTTTCACTTTTAAACACATTCTTATAGAGTTTAAAAATCTCTATCGGTCACTGTAAGAATTATTTTTATATCGTTTATAGTTTAGAAGATAGAAATTGTGAAAACACCGCTATTGACGTTCTTATTTCTACTTTACAAGTCAATAAAGTCGTCATCCAACAAAACATAACTTAAATACCTCTATGATCCCATAATTATTTGAAAACATCATTATTCTACAAATAATAGCTTACCTTTAAAGCCGTTTTTGCAAATAATTATCTAAATCATAGTTAAAGTACTTTATCTGTCTAGTCCTGCGTTTTTAGCTGATAACCAAAAATTTTGTTTTGTGGTTTAACGGCTTTTTAGGTTATAGACGGCAGCATAGAAGACCAAGTTACTGACATAGCCCAGCGGATTGGCAAGTTGAAATGGCAGTGGGCAGGTCGCATAGCCCAGAGGACTGATGATTGATGGGGTAGAAAAGTTATCGAGTGGAGACACCGTAACGGCAAGCGCAGCGTAGGACGTCCACGCACAAGGCTCACTCAAAATTCGAAAAAAAAACTGCTGTTTCATACTTCTTTGACCGACGAAACAACCGGAGGAGGTACTCAATTCGACGCGTATATACACACACACACACATATACATATATGTTAGAGGAATGTTTTATTTTGGTTTATTCGAGTAGTATTTCAATCAATTCCAATGGCAATACAGTGTGAACGCAAGAGTTTGTATTCTGTGTTGATTGAATGGATGATCGAATGAAGTTGTCTTTTATCGGTCAGTAGTGCGTTCATTCGAGATATGATTTGAATTCACTTCAATCTTCCTCGAGACAGCGCCTGCGCCACTTGTGCGCACTGACAAGTGATAATATCGACGATGGCGGACAACGACGACAACCACGCGGATTCTTATCCATCTGAATCCGCGACAGCAGCGGTGGGATCACTTCCACAAGCACCCTGCGCGTCTACCGTGACACCAGCTACCCATAATCAAGGATATTTTACGCCGGGATATGAAGCTCAAGAAAATATCCCGAAAGAACAATCGACGTCGCGAGCCGATCGACCTGGCCTGCCAAATAGCGACATGTGGGCGGCATTTTTCCAAAATATGATGACTTGTATCCAGACTAATCAGAAACCGTCTACGAGCGCTTCCAAACCCAGAAAACTGAAGGCTAGCGAGATTTACCTACCGCCATTTGATCCCGATGAATGTCAATTTACTGCAGGTCAATGGTGTGAAGAAATTGACCATCATCGGAAAAACAATTCATGGACGGACTACGAGACCAGGAATGCTTGTTTCACGCATCTGCAAGGACGTGCGAAGAATTGGGCGGCGCGATCTTATCCTTTGTGTACCACTTGGGAGGAACTGAAGATTCGACTCACTCGGCAGTTTGCGGCAACGAAGAGGTTCCATGACATGTTCCGTGATATGGTGGACTACAAAAGTGACCAGGCGACTACCTACATCGAGTATTCGAGCAACAAGTTGGCGCTAATTGATCGACTGGAGACCGGCTGGAGCGAGTCTAACAAAATCGAGGTAGTTATATCCGGCATCGCGGATGTTCAGGTACGTTCGGAATTACTTAAAAATACCCCCAGTAATTTTGTGGCACTCGACAGACATTTGAGCATTTACCCGATACTTAAAAATCTTAAGCGACAAATCGATAAATCGGCAAGTGAATTTGAACCTTCTAATTTTAAACAACCTAAAAACAATTCACCAACGGAACGCCGCTGTCACTATTGTAATAACATAGGTCATTTAAAACGACACTGTCTGTTGTTCCGTAACAGCGCAAATGATGAAGGTATCACTCAAAGTCCTCAAGTATCTCTTGAAAAACGTAGTGAAAAGCCGACCGAATGTTCATATTGTCATAAACCTGGGCATTCTGAGACTACTTGTTTCACAAAACAACGAAACGAACGAATGAAAGATTATAAAAATTCTAAATTACAATCGAAATCGCCAGTGGCACTAGTCAGGCTAACGGACAGTTAGAGCGGATAATGTCGGTACTTACCAACTGTTTTTGTTTTTTGTAAAGTACAAAAAAAAAAACAATATGAGGGTACCTACTTAAATTTTGGAAGTCTGTTACAGGCGAAGTTTATCTTACTCTAAATTGCACAGGTTCAAATTGCACGGTTTCCTTTTCCAATTTTTGGCAGGCTGCAACGAAGGTCCACCAAACCTAAACTTTCTCACTACAAACTAAAAAGTTGAACCAGATTTATCACTGGCAAAGCTTACAGCTAAAGGCAGGATAGACGAGCAAGCAGTAAAAGATAAAGCACGTTTTGACGCCAACAAAGCTGTGATTCACCCTTTTGTAGTAGGTGAACTGGTTTTGGTTAAAAAAAAATCCCCGTATAATTAATAAACTTAGTGAGAATTAAGTATAGCGGTCCTCGTAAAATAACAACGTTTGCCCGAATGAGTGGTACAGGTCGAGCCAATAACAGGCGGGGGCGTGATCAATACGTTTTTCATGAGAGATTGCGTAAATATCCATCTAGTCTACCAGATCTATCCGAATGTCTGGGTCCTGTAGACTTAAATGATGATTAATAACTAAATTAGTTGATTCACACAGGACCATTGCTGTTTCGATTCTTTAAATAAGCGTAGAAGATTTGTTAAAATAATTGTGTTCCGTTGTGTACTTCTATGGAAAGTTTACGTTCACTATAATATTGTGAATAAGTTAAATAAAGGACTTTGTAATTATTGCTGATTGACAAGCTTAATTGTACTGAAAGCTTTAACGCTTTGTTAGGAGGTTTGTCCTCGTGTGAATTATTGAAAGTTAAATAAAGGACTTTGTAATTATTGCTGATTGACAAGCTGTTTTATTGTACTGAAAGCTTTAACGCTTTGTTAGGAGGTCTGTCCTCGTGTGATTATTGAAAGCTGCTGCACTTTACTGGAATCACGGATTGAAAGCTTTGCCGCTTTGTCCGAAGATATCGTTGAAAGCTGCAACGCTTTACGTGTTACAAGTTTGTACTGTTGCTTGTACTGACTTATGTTTGATGAAAGCTGCTACGCTTTGCTGGAGTTACGGATTGAAAGCTTTGCCGCTTTGTCCATAGGTATCGTTGAAAGCTGCAACGCTTTACGTGTTACAAGTTTGTACTGTTGCTTGTACTGACTTATGGTTGATGAAAGCTGCTACGCTTTGCTGGAGTTACGGATTGAAAGCTTTGCCGCTTTGTCCAAAGGTATCGTTGAAAGCTGCAACGCTTTATACGTGTTACAAGTTTGTACGGTTTCTCAGACTGACTTCTGGTTGCTGAAAGCTTACGACGCTTTACGCCAAGCTCAGTAGAAGACTCGTGTTGGCCAGTATGTTGTGCTGAAAGCTTTACGCTTTGCGTTTGTCATGGAAACAACTTAAATCTCTTTGAAATCGTCTGCGGTTAAGAACTAACGCTATGCCTGTGTTGTTGATTGGTATCTGTTAAGTTGCATATTGGAAAACAACGCGAGAGCGCGTTGAATGGCAGAATGGCCGTGTTAGAGGAATGTTTTATTTTGGTTTATTCGAGTAGTATTTCAATCAATTCCAATGGCAATACAGTGTGAACGCAAGAGTTTGTATTCTGTGTTGATTGAATGGATGATCGAATGAAGTTGTCTTTTATCGGTCAGTAGTGCGTTCATTCGAGATATGATTTGAATTCACTTCAATCTTCCTCGAGACAGCGCCTGCGCCACTTGTGCGCACTGACAAGTGATAATATCGACGATGGCGGACAACGACGACAACCACGCGGATTCTTATCCATCTGAATCCGCGACATATATATGCGTGGTTATACATAATATAACTTTTTTCACAGTAGTCCGATTTTAATAATACTTTTTTTTTTTTGAAAGGTTATACTTCGAAATTTGTCCCATTAAAATTTTATCGAAATCGGCTCAGCCATTTTTGATAAAACAACAATAATGTGAAAAATGCTACATAGATCTGTGCGAAATATTCGCGAATTCTGTACATGATGGGTGAAAGTCGGTCATGCCATATTTTGCAAAAAATAATTATGTCGATTACGGGTTACAATTTTTTCTGGAAAATCTGATTTTTATTTATAGTTTTTTGAGTTGGGAGCCAACCAGTTTAATAATAGTATAATAATAGTAAAAGTTATTCGTAATGATGATATTAATCATCCCCTAAAACAAAAAACAAAAAAAAATTATAAAAGTAAAAAAAAAAAAAAACAAAAAAAAAATTAACGTCTAGCCATTGACACGAAATGATGATGATGATGATCATCCCCTTTCGGCTTAGTAGGTACAAGATAAGCAGATAACCCTGTACAGTTACCTTTGTCAGTAAATCTCCGCACATTGCACATCTTGGTACAGATCAATTTCAAAATACTGCGTTAACCGCCCTGATCTATTTGAACACATCACGTGACAGTCCCCAGTCCTGCGTAGATTGATTAATGACGTCACCGACCTCTACGTCATCATTGGGACACGGTCGATATAAGACAGGACGACTTTGTGAGTTTGTGACTGAATTATACCTATCATAGTGTTACTCAGCAAAGTAGTACAGGAAAAAAAGAATTTGACTTTGCTCTAAATTTCCGATCCAATTTTTTGATTTTATAAGGTTTCGGTTTACTGAGCACAAAATCACAAAATGCTTGAGCGCCATCTTGAAAAAACGTTTTGGCCGATATGTGGGAAACTACGTACTTTCAAAAAAGTCACAGAAAAACACAGAAAAGAGTATACTTTGAAATTGGTCCCATTTAAATTTTATCGAAATCGGCTGAGCCATTTTTGATAAATCAACAATAATGTGAAAAATGCTACATCGATCCGTGCGAAATATTCGCGAATTCTGTACACGGGTGAAGTCGGTCATGCTAATTTTTGCAAAAAATAATCTTGTCGTTGAAAGTGTACGTCGATACCACAAACGAACTGTCCCCCTTTTGAACGATAGCGGTACATATAGAAGAGTAGAACGATGTCCAGTCCCTAGCATAAAAACTAGGTTCAAACAAAGAAACTATGAAGTTATTGTTCCACTTTTGTATAATAAAATAAACAAAACGCACAAAATTAGAAAACACAGCAACAATGAGGTAAAAAAAATTGTATTTGCATGGCTGAGTAATTATGACTATGATGGGATTGAAGATATGTTATTTGACTTCTACATTAGTTAAATAAACACACACACACACACACACACCCCCACACACACCCCTGTTTGTACAGACACCCTTATGAGGACCTTGTTAGTTTTTGACCGAAGCGAGGACTCTCTAAAAAACAGGTTTAGACACCTCGTAGGCCATCTTGAATAAGATAGAAAGAGACAGCTGAGTAAATCTTAAGTGATGAGCCTATTAGGATAACGCTATCTCAATATTTTTCTGCATGAATCGCGGCGAACATACCGAGGACCTGAAATACACAACTTGATGTGATCAGCAGTGCACATACGAGGACCTTGTGTTAGCCAACCGAGGACCTCTTACGTAAGCCCGGCGATGACCTTCCGAGGACGTATTTTTACACAATATTTCTTATATCTCATACAAAATGAGGACGCTGTGTTGGACTTTATTTCACCCAACCGAGGACAGTTTTCCGTGTAGAACTCGTACAAAGCGAGGACGTAGAAAATCTACCTACCTAACCATTTTAGTATTAGCATTCATATAAGTAGAATGTTTTGAAATATTTCTTACACACATTTTTTATAATGAAGTACCAAGCGAGGGCGGGTCAATGACTTTACGTTTTTTGGAGCTTTTCAAAGGATTTTCGCAAACGAACACAAACAGTTTACCGCGTGCGGTACGCGGCAGAAATCAAAGCATAACTAACATGCTAGTGCAAACAATACATGCAAAAGACAGCCTAATAGTTCAATTCAATTTCATAATATATGTAAGATCCTTAGTTATCATTTTTACGTGCGTTATGTAAGATGTAATGTATGTAATGTACCAGTTTGTTCTGATGCTGCAGCCAGGGTCGTTTCTTCAAGAGGGAACACCTTAACAGTTGATGGCATAGTCTTCAAATTTGGCAAACGCGTTAGATTTACATAGTATACGTACGATAAACACCAGTTTGTGCTGATGCTGCAGCCAGGGTCGTTTCTTCAAGAGGGAACCCCTCAACAATTGATGGCATAGTATTCAAAATTGGCAAACGCGCTAGATTTACATAGTATATGTAAGATAAACACCAGTTTGTGCCGATGCTGCAGCCAGGGTCGTTTCTTCAAGAGGGAACCCCTCAACGGTTGATGGCATAGCTTCAAATTTGGCAAACGAATTAGATTTACATAGTATATGTAAGATAAACACCAGTTTGTGCTGATGCTGTAGCCAGGGTCGTTTTTCCATGAAGGAACCCCTCAACGGTTGATGACATAGCTTCAAATTTGGCAAACGCGTTATATTTACATAGTATATGTAAGATAAACACCAGTTTGTGCTGATGCTGCAGCCAGGGTCGTTTTTTCATGAAAGAACCCCTCAACGGTTGATGGCACTGTCTTCAAATTTGGCAAACGCGTTATATTTACATAGTATATGTAAGATAAACACCAGTTTGTGCTGATGCTGCAGCCAGGGTCGTTTCTTCAAGAGGGAACCCCTCAACAGGTAATGGCATAGTCTTCAAATTTGGCAAACGCCTTAGATTTACATAGTATATGTAAGATAAACACCAGTTTGTGCTGATGCTGCAGCCAGGGTCGTTTCTTCAAGAGGGAACCCCTTAACAGTTGATGGCATAGTCTTCAAATTTGGCAAACGCGTTAGATTTACATAGTATACGTACGATAAACACCAGTTTGTGCTGATGCTGCAGCCAGGGTCGTTTCTTCAAGAGGTAACCCCTCAACAGTTGATGGCATAGTATTCAAAATTGGCAAACGCGCTAGATTTACATAGTATATGTAACATAAACACCAGTTTGTGCTGATGCTGCAGCCAGGGTCGTTTCTTCAAGAGGGAACCCCTCAACGGTTGATGGCATAGCTTCAAATTTGGCAAACGCGTTATATTTACATAGCATATGTAAGATAAACACCAGTTTGTGCTGATGCTGCAGCCGGGTCGTTTCTTCAAGAGGGAACCCCCCAACAGGTAATGGCATAGTCTTCAAATTTGGCAAACGCGTTATATTTACATAGTATATGTAAGATAAACACCAGTTTGTGGTGATGCTGCAGCCAGGGTCGTTTCTTCAAGAGGGAACCCCTCAACGGTTGATGGCATAGCTTCAAATTTGGCAAACGCGTTAAATTTACATAGTATATGCAAGATAAACACCAGTTTGTGCTGATGCTGCAGCCATGGTCGTTTCTTCATGAAAGAACCCCTCAACAGTTGATGGTATAGTTTTCGAATTTGGCAAACGCGTTAGATTTACATAGTAAATGTAAAATAAACACCAGCTTGTGCTGATGCTGCAGCCAGGGTCGTTTCTTCAAGAGGGAACCCCTCAACGGTTGATGGCATAGCTTCAAATTTGGCAAACGAATTAGATTTACATAGTATATGTAAGATAAACACCAGTTTGTGCTGATGCTGCAGCCAGGGTCGTTTCTTCAAGAGGGAACCCCTCAACGGTTGATGGCATAGCTTCAAATTTGGCAAACGCGTTATATTTACATAGTATATGTAAGATAAACACCAGTTTGTGCTGATGCTGCAGCCAGGGTCGTTTCTTCAAGAGGGAACCCATCAACGGTTGATGGCATAGCTTCAAATTTGGCAAACGCGTTAAATTTACATAGTATATATGCAAGATAAACACCAGTTTGTGCTGATGCTGCAGCCACGGTCGTTTCTTCATGAAAGAACCCCTCAACAGTTGATGGTATAGTTTTCGAATTTGGCAAACGCGTTAGATTTACATAGTAAATGTAAAATAAACACCAGCTTGTGCTGATGCTGCAGCCAGGGTCGTTTTTTCATGAAGGAACCCCTCAACGATTGATGGCATAGCTTCAAATTTGGCAAACGAACTGAACTAAAAAAGAACTGGTAATTTTCGTCTCATATTATTTTCTTTTACTTTTAACACCAGGCCTTTAGATTTTATATTACTGATGTCCTATACTATTTTTTACTTTTTAGTCAGATAAATCGTAAGCAAAAAAAGACTAAAGGCTGATTCCTAAACCTCAATGATGCTTGTATTGATTATCCCAAATAATGTTTGATCAAAGATTATTACAAAGGTTTTTTATACTGTATTATAAATCGTGATATAACTAATAAAGCGTTGCTTTTTCTAAAGATCTTTATTTTATTAAGGTACGTCAGCTCACCTGCTTTTTTAGGGTTTCGAAGTAAAACAAGGGACACTTATAACATCGTTGTGTCCGTCCATCTGTCTGTTCATAAGTTCGTCCTGATGTCACAAAGCCTCTTACTAATATTATAAAAGTGAAAGTTTGTATGTCTTACCACAAAACTCTGAAACAGCTCAACGGATTTACAAATTTGGAATGAAGGACTTTCATGGTCTGGACTGACATAGGCTACTTTTAATCCTGGAAAACTCATGTTAACTTTTTGACCGTGGGTGAAACCGCGAGGTGCAGCTAGTAACTTCTCTATTTATGAACCAAATAACATAAAATTTCACACTATAATAGTTTTCCATTTTGAACACTGAGAACTATTACAATTGTGCAATTAAGGGGTTAACCACACAACGCACGCAAAGTCAAGATAAAAATTTAGTTGGCAACATTCTTTATTTCTTTGTACTTTTTGTTAACTTGAAATCTTTCTGCCACCATTTCACCAGCTCCCAAGATAATACAACATTTTATGGCGCCAAATGTAATATTGTGTAATCCAAGTATAAGCAGACCTAGGCACTTAGGACATACTGCGGAAAAAATCTCCTATAGTGCGCCTAGTAGCTTTTTGCTATTTGTTTAGAATTGTGTCAACTTTTAAATTTTTCCTGTACAATCTTATTTAAATGATAGCGCATAGCTCTTGTTCTACACACGATGAAAACTGTCAAAACGAGGACTAGTATACACACTGTTTCGAAAATGCAGCAAACCGAGGTCTCAAATACACATTGTTTGGAAAAGCTACCCAACCGAGGTCTTCTGTGTGAAAGTTAACACATTAGTCCTCGGATAATACAGCAAACGTGAAAGGAGTGTAAAGGAGTGTGTATGAGGCGACAGTGGCGCCGCCTGGTGTATACACAATGCGTGTGTAAGATTATGAATGATTTTGATCAAACCGAGGCTCAGACCACTTTTTTGTGTTAAGTATACAGAAAGACTCAAAATCGCTTGCAGAATACGAATATTTGGTCAAGTCAAACCGAGGACTCTCGAAAAAGTCCTCGCTTTGAAAAAGTCCTCGGTCGTGCCTTGTGTATTCATACGCAAGTCCTCGGATGGTACTTAAAACAAACACACACATACACACACCCCTGTTTGTGCAGACACCCTTATGAGGACCTTGTTAGTTTTTGACCGAAGCGAGGACTCTCTAAAAAACAGGTTTAGACACCTCGTAGGCCATCTTGAATAAGATAGAAAGAGACAGGTGAGTAAATCTTAAGTGATGAGCCTATTAGGATAACGCTATCTCAATATTTTTCTGCATGAATCGCGGCGAACATACCGAGGACCTGAAATACACAACTTGATGTGATCAGCAGTGCACATACGAGGACCTTGTGTTAGCCAACCGAGGACCTCTTACGTAAGCCCGGCGATGCCCTTCCGAGGACGTATTTTTACACAATATTTCTTATATCTCATACAAAACGCGGACGCTGTGTTGGACTTTATTTCACCCAACCGAGGACAGTTTTCCGTGTAGGACTCTTACAAAGCGAGGACGTAGAAAATTTACCTACCTAACCATTTTAGTATTAGCATTCATGTAAGTAGAATGTTTTGATATATTTCTTACACACATTTTTTAAAATGAAGTACCAAGCGAGGGCGGGTCAGTGACTTTACGTTTTTCGGTGCTTTTCAAAGCATAACTAACATGCTAGTGCAAAAATTACTTACAAAAGACGGCCTAATAGTATTTGATATGTAAGATCCTTAATTATCATTTTTACGTGCGTTATGTAAGATAAGCACCAGTTGTGCTGTTGCTGCAGCCAGGGTCGTTTCTTCATGAAGAAACCCCTCAACGGTTGATGGCATAGTCTTCAAATTTGGCAAACGCGTTAGATTTACATAGTATATGTAAGATAAACACCAGTTTGTGCTGATGCTGCTGCCGGGGTCGTTTCTTCATGAAGAAACTCCTCAACGGTTGATGGCATAGTCTTCAAATTTGGCAAACGCGTTAGATTTACATAGTATATGTAAGATAAACACCAGTTTGTGCTGATGCTGCTGCCGGGGTCGTTTCTTCATGAAGAAACTCCTCAACGGTTGATGGCATAGTCTTCAAATTTGGCAAACGCGTTAGATTTACATAGTATATGTAAGATAAACACCAGTTTGTGCTGATGCTGCTGCCGGGGTCGTTTCTTCATGAAGAAACTCCTCAACGGTTGATGGCATAGTCTTCAAATTTGGCAAACGCGTTAGATTTACATAGTATATGTAAGATAAACACCAGTTTGTGCTGATGCTGCTGCCGGGGTCGTTTCTTCATGAAGAAACCCCTCAACGGTTGATGGCATAGTCTTCAAATTTGGTAAATGCGTTAGATTTACATAGTATATGTAAGATAAACACCAGTTTATGCTGATGCTGCTGCCGGGGTCGTTTCTTCATGAAGAAACCCCTCAACGGTTGATGGCATAGTCTTCAAATTTGGCAAACACGTTAGATTTACATAGTATATGTAAGATAAACACCAGTTTGTGCAGATGCTGCTGCCGGGGTCGTTTCTTCATGAAGGAACCCCTCAACGGTTGATGGCATAGTCTTCAAATTTGGCAAACGCGTTAGATTTACATAGTATATGTAAGATAAACACCAGTTTGTGCTGATGCTGCAGCCAGGGTCGTTTCTTCAAGAGGGAACCCCTCAACAGTTGATGGCATAGTCTTCAAATTTAGCAAACGAACTGAACTAAAAAAGAACTGGTAATTTTCTTCTCATATTATTTTCTTTTACTTTTAACACCAGGCCTTTTGATTTTATATTATTGATGTCCTATACTATTTTTTACGTTTTAGTCAGATAAATCGTAATCAAGAAAATGCTAAAGGCTGATTCCTAAATCTCAATGATGCTTGTATTGATTATCTCAAAGAATGTTTGACCAATGTTTTACAAAGATTTTTTTATACTGTATTATAAATCGTTATATAACTAATAAAGCGTTGATTTTTCTAAAGATCTTTATTTTATTAAGGTACGTCAGCTCACCTGTTTTTTTATGGTTTCGAATTAAAACAAGGGACACTTATAACATCGTTGTGTCCGTCCATCTGTTTGTGAATAAATTCGTCCTGATGTCACAAAACCTCATCTTACTAATATTATAAAAGTGAAAGTTTGTATGTGTCTTACCACAAAACTCTGAAACAGCTCAACGGATTTACCTACATGAAATTTGAAATAAAGGTCTTTCATGGTCTGGACTAACATAGGCTTTTTTTAATCCTGTAAAACTCATGTTAACTTTTTGACCGCGGGTGAAACCGCGAGGCGCAGCTAGTAACTTCTATATTTATGAACCAAATAACATAAAATTTCACACTATAATAGTTTTCCATTTTGAACACTGAGAACTATTACAATTGTGCATTTAATACAACATTAATACAACATTTTATGGCGCCAAATATAATATTGTGTAATCCAAGTATAAGCAGACTTAGGTACTTAGGACATACTGCGGAAAAAATCTCCTATAGTGCGCCTAGTAGCTTTTCGGTATTTGTTTAGAATTGTGTCAACTTTTAAATTATTCCTGCACAATCTTATTTAAATGATAGCGCATAGGTATCTCTTGTTCTACACACGATGAAAACTATCAAAACGAGGACTAGTATACACACTGTTTCGAAAATGCAGCAAACCGAGGTCTCAAATACACATTGTTTGGAAAAGCTACCCAACCGAGGTCTTCTGTGTTAAAGTTAACACATTAGTCCTCGGATAATACACCAAACGTGAAAGGAGTGTAAATGAGTGTGTATGAGGCGACAGTGGCGCCGCCTGGTGTATACACAATGCGTGTGTAAGATTATGAATAACTTTGATCAAACCGAGGCTCAGACTACTTTTTTGTGTTAAGTATACAGGAAGACTCAAAATCGCTTGCAGAATACGAATATTTGGTCAAGTCAAACCGAGGACTCTCGAAAAAGTCCTCGCTTTGAAAAAGTCCTCGGTCGTGCCTTGTGTATTCATACGCAAGTCCTCGGATGGTACTTAAAACAAACACACACACACCCCCACACACACACACACACACACACACACGTGTAACGCTGCAAACCTTGACTCTCATGAGATCTCGAGTATTGCAGTGTTACACACACACACACATACACACACACACACATACACACACACACACGTACATGTTTGTTGACAAAAATGAATGTTTTAGGTTTTGAGTTGTGAGATTGTGTGGTTCGTTATAAGTGTAATGCGATGTAATTTGTGCTTTATAATATTTTTTTTCTCTTACTTGTTTCGATAAATAGTCTAAATTGTTTTTCTAAATTTAATCTTACTTTTGTTTTGTATAACTTTTTGTTGCTTGTTAATATAAAGGGAGAAGCCATTGGCTCTGAGATACAGTTATTAATTAGTTCAGAGTCAATGGACAAGTGAATATTGTTAAAAGTGTTTTAAGGCAAATAAAGTTATTTGTATTTGTATTTGTTGTACTGTACCAGCCTTTTTAATAGTCCACTGCAGGACGTAGGCCTACCCACGAAGGGTGATTAGGCCATATCCACCACGCTGGCCCAGTGCGGGTTGGTGGATTCACATACGCCATCGAATTTCTTCTACGGACGTATGCAGGTTGCCTCACAATGTTTTCCTTCACCGAAAAGCCAGTGGTGTGAAATTCTGTACATAAATTCCAAAGAACTCATTGGTACGGGACCGGGGATTTGAACCCACGACCTCACGATTGTAAGGCGGGTGTCACTACCTCTTGACCACCACGGCTTATCTTGTTGTTTGCTCAATTTTTTTCTGCTCCTATAGGTACTATCAGAAAATTCATGTTTAAAAGTAATAAAACTATGGACAGTTCTTCATACGCATATTTAGCTATTGAGCCAACTATTACTGTGATCTATTCGACCGTCCCCAGTCGGTGGATTGATTGATTAATGACGTCACCGACCTCTACGTCATCATTGGGACACGGTCGATA
Organism: Hypomecis punctinalis; assembly: GCA_949316475.1. NCBI lineage: Eukaryota > Metazoa > Arthropoda > Insecta > Lepidoptera > Geometridae > Hypomecis > Hypomecis punctinalis. The sequence continues at coordinate 13,017,022 of OX438819.1, read as the reverse complement.
TAAAATAGACTTTACGCTGCAGTTGATGTCTAAAATAATTATTTTTGGCGAAAAGTCGCAATACCGTCTTCCGCCGTGTAAAGAATTCGAATAATTTGCACGAATTGATGTGACATCCATGTAAATTATTGAATTTAAAAAAAAACCGGACAAGTGCGAGTCAGGCTCGCACATCGCGGGTTCTGTAAAAATCCAGAAAATTTCACAAAATTGATTAAGTTGACTAAATCTCTATACTAAAACCATCGACAAAATTTTTTTTTTATTTCACTTTTCTCGTCATACATAGAAAATTACACATTGTTGAAATGATTAAAAACCTGTTTTAGCATGTGCTAATGAAGTTCTTTTATATGATACCTTACATGGTACGATTTACTCCCTTTGAATTTTGAACCCATATTTTGTGAATTTTGAGGCTCTATTTTTTTGTGATTTAAATAAAAATGTTCAGTTTTCAGATTTATTCCTATTTGTGTACTCTGAGACAACGCTTCTCGCCAAACTTCATAGTTCTATGTCAACAGGAAGTACCCTGTAGGTTTTGATTTTTGTGAGTGTCGAAATATGCGGTTTTTTACGACATAAACGGCTCTAACTATTTTATACGGTAACTGAGAAGTCTTTCTTTTACACAACTGCAAGAGACTATAGATATACGTATACAATTTAAATTTCAACTCGATGTCTTTACGCGTTCCCGAGATAAAGAGTCTTGACATACACACAGACGGACAACAAAGTGATCCTATAAGGGTTCCGTTTTTTCCATTTTAGGTACGGAACCCTAAAAACAACTCATTGCCCCGGTACCCGGATTTGAAATCACGACCTCAAGATTGTAAGACGGGTGTTCTACCACTAGACCATCACGGTTTTTTCACGACTTTGTTACTCAGCAAATCACAATGAATACCCAAAACTATCTAGCTTGAAATCTCCACAGTTTAGCAGATCTTCCACAAGATCCGAGCTCTTCACGAGGGATTACAAAAGCTCTGTGGATCATGGCGTGTCGCCGACATTGATGCATGAGACGACAATGCTACGTTTTGTAGGATTTTTCTGCTTTGCAAGAGTATTGGGGATTTCATTTTAAAGTAGCAAGATGTATGCTTGCGGGTCGCTGGTTTGATCGTGGTCTAAATTAAAAGTACCTAACCATTATCACAATATAGTATAAAACAAAGTCGCTTCCCGCTGTCTATCTGTCCTTATGTATGCTTAAACTACTTTAAAACTACGCAACGGATTTGATGTTTTTTAGGGTTCCGTACTCAAACGGAAAAAACAGAATCCTTATAGGATCACTTTGTTGTCCGTCTGTCCGGCTGTGTGTATGTCAAGACTATTTATCTCGGGAACGTGTAAAGATATCGAGTTAAAATTTAAACTGTATACGTATATCTATGGTCTGTTGCAGTTGTGTAAAAGAAAAACTTCTCAGTTATCGTTTAAAAAGTTAGAGCCGTTTATGTCGTAAAAACCGCATATTTCGACACTCAGAAAAATCAAAACCTACAGGGTATTTCCCGTTGACATAGAACTATGAAATTTGGCGCGAAGCATTGTCTTATAGTACACATATAGGAATAAATCTGAAAACTGTACATTTTAATTTAAATCACAAAAAAATAGGGCCTCAAAATTCACAAAATATGGGTTCAAAATTCAAAGTGAGTAAATCGTATCATTTAAGGTATCATATAAAAGAACTTCATTAGCACATGCTAAAAAAGCTTTTTAATTATTTTAAGAATGTGTAATTTCCGATGTATGACGAGAAAAGTGAAAAAAAAAAAACTTTTTGTCGATGCTTATAGTTATAGAGATTTTAACAACTTACTTCCCAATTTTGTGAAATTTTCTGGATTTGTACGGAACCCTCGATGTGCGAGCCTGACTTGGACTTGTCCGATATTTTTTTTAATAGATAGAGTGATTCAAGAGAAAGGTTTATAATTATGTATAGTATAATATATAATCATAAACCTGTGCGAAGCCGGGGTGGGTCGCTAGTTAAATTATAAATTGATAAAAATAATATGTTTTCTTTTCATTTTGAACTGCCTAGAAAATTATTTGAGGTTGCGTTATCGTCGCTATGACAAAACAAACGTCTAAGATACGAGTAAGAAAAATGCATCAAATTCAAATCCCAGGTATCGGCCGAACCATACAAGTCAGTGGGTCTGAAGTTAGCTACAAACTACATATCGAGTCCTGACTGAAGCTTACAATGCAGCTGGCTTTCGCGTATATTGAAGCTAACTTCACATCCGCCAACTTGTATGATTCGGCCTATACCTGGGATTTGAATTTGATGCATTTTTCATTTAGATAGATGCAAGTGAGATAAATCTTTAGAAAATACTGTCATCTGTGAGTCACGGAAATAAAAGTTATTATTTTATGAACTTCATCAAATAACAAGCCGTTCCTTTTTTGTGTAATGCTAAAAAGACATAAAACTGATGTGGGCTAACGTGTGATGTGACTGAAACTTGACGATGTTATGACACCCATATAACCAATGATAATAATCGATTTATTAGGACCCACAGTCCACATATCTATACCAGGATCTATATTAGTCCCCTATCGGATAAACATGCTGGTAATAGCTCCTATCCTCGCTCGAGTAATATGTACCTATCTAGCTGCTGATATAGATTTGCTATAGGTATAATTATTTTCCGCAAAAAATGTCATGACCGACTTCATCCGTATACAGAAACAAACGAATATTTCGCACGGATCGATGTATCATTTTTTTACATTTTTGTTGATTTATCAAAAATGGCTCAGACGATTTCGATAAAATTCAAATGGGACCAATTTCAAAGTATACTCATTCCAATAAAAAAAAAGAATTATTAAAATCGGACTATGAAAAAAGTTATGCGTGATTATACATAAAAAATATATAAATATATGCGTCGAATTGAATACCTTCTCCGGTTGGTACGTCGGTCAAAAATAAATTTAATTTTTAACAACATTGAAAAAGTACTATACACAATTATTTAAGAAAAACTAATACTAACTACACTAAAACTAATACTAAAATAAAAATTAAATCTAATCAAAAAGCCCCGGTGCAGAGGGATGCTGGCGGCATTGCCACGTTGAATAGCAATAAGTAAGCTTTTTACCAAAGTAGATGCCAGCATTTTGGTCACGTGTTACCTCTACCAGACGCCTGGCCAGTGGCCAAGTCTTTGTCAGGCCAAGATATTTTTTAAGAAAGATGAAAGTAGAAAGCCACAACAATGTCAAAGTTAAAGAAGTCTATAAGTAGAAGTGCGGCATTATTATATAGGTATATAATTCCAGATTACCCCGCCGATAAAGGTACGATTCCGTAGCAGACTGCAGGCTAACAGCAGCCAAATCCAGTGTCACGAAACACTACTGTAGGGATTTTCTACGATAACATGACCCCACCAAAATTCAAAACGTTTGAATGTTGTTAAAATCTTTGAAACAATAATTTATTTTATTTTTATTCATCACAGGTTACAGCACCATTACATTTCAAACCAAGTTGATGCTGCCCTTAACATGCTAAATATAAGACACAAACATAATAGAAATAGAACATAATCATTACATACACAACACAAACTACTTATTCGAAATTATGGGTTTTCACATATTTTCTGCACCACTTCTGTAAAATTTGCCAGACTGCACCCAAAACTATCAATATCATTGGCGATTTTATTTAATAGTGTCAGAGCGCGAGACGTGGGGGCGTATTTTACGAGATTCGTCCTATAATGTGGAAGGGAGGCCCACGTTATCATAGAAGATGTCTACTTTAGGTATGTATGTATATTTTCTATGAGAGGTATTATGTAGCAGTGGCTGTGTATAAAGTCCCTATAGTCAGTTACTATGAAGTGACATCTGGAGTGGCTAAAGAATTATAAATTACCAAAAATAAAACATTATATAAAATAATAACAGTTGATAAACTTTTCGTTGACAACGAAAGAATACTAATAAAGTTTCGAAAGTTGGAGCTGTTGTAGTTCCAAACATATGGGAAAACCACGCCAATACAGACAATAAACTGTTTGTTCTGAAGATGTTATTGACGCCGTCTCATTCAGGGAACATGAATGAACAAACTGGTGCGGCGGTTGGACAGTCAACAAATAATTAAGTGATTACTCACGTGTAGTAGTGTACTTATTATTGTATTTGCTTTGCTCAGGTGTCGGCAAACGATTTATAAAATCTATTGACCTCTGAACCATTTGAATTCTAAAATATCGCCTAAAGTCTAATATCTACAATAAAAGCCAATAAAGTGGCCATGGCTCCTCCACTTATCTCGAAACAGAAATTTAATTTCTCCGAAAACTAGATAAATAACAGCAACTCAGAATCTGCAAAAATAAAAGCATTCTTCGTTGACAACAAAATGAACCCTCTTACATTTTCGAAAGTTTAAGCTGCTGTATTTCCCAAAATATAGGAAAACCACGCCAATACAGACAATAAACTGTTTGTTCTGAAGATGTTATTGACACCGTCTCATTCAGGGAACATGAATGAACGAACTGGCGGTTCCAAAGTCAACAGTTAACTACCTGATTACTCACGTACCGGCAACGTGCCCGTTTTTGTAGCCGATAGGAAGTCGGAGAGAAATAGAATAAAAGTTATAGGTGCTGATGCTGCGCGAGCTTGGGAAAGAAGTGAGAGGTTCCGAATAGTTCTTTTTTGACAAGAACTATTGGTTTACAACAATAGAGCTCAAGCCTTCTAATGTGGGATTTACACGAGTGACTGGAGTCGCACGATTTTTGTCGTGTCTCGTCGAATTGCCATCTTGATGGTTGATTTTTAACGCGCGGCAAATATCGTGCTACTCTAGTCACCCGTGTAAATTCCCTTTTGTGACACAATTATTCAAAGTGCTTGTAAATCAATTTTTGAAGACGCTTCAGTACTGTTATCCATATTTCGAAGCTGCCATAAAATTACAATAATTAGCTAAATAAAAATGTCGTGACTGTTTTGGAAAGTTCCTCAACAGATAGGTATGCTGCCTCTGCGTAGGCCTCGAGTCTGAAATGGGAACCTAAGTACGAGTAAGTTACTATAGTGAGACTTTTAGTAGTTCACTATAAGATGTGGGCCTATCATTAAAAGCTAATTGTATCATGAACACGACGCTGACTCTGTGTGGATTGACGGATTCTAGTTTTCTTATCGTTTTCCTTAACCAAAATGCCAGTAGTGTAAAAGTCACAGACCTGATTGGCACGAGACTAGAATTTGAACCCACGAGTTATAGAGATATAACCATGGATTCTAGGAAGTACTTTAGTTCATTTTAATTTTGTCTTACAGTTTTCCTCCTATTTATCTTCTTAGCTTCTTATTTTGGTATTGAGGACCCCCAAACCCACAGACTCGACGCGACGCCAAAGCGTAGAGAATCGCAAGCGTTCGTGCGTAACTATTTTAGAATAACTCAAACAGGTTGATATTTTTTTATACGTTTTTTCTGGCCACCACTGGTAATGCTTAGCACGGGATCTGGCCAGTGCTCGAGCGGGTAATTTGAGCAAGATGCTCTAATTGCTGCGGCACGAGCAGGATTGAAGATTTTGAGGTTATGGTCTAGTTCACAATTTTAAGCTACAGCACTTACCACTCACCGCGAGATCTCAAAAAGTAAACTTGCTGTCTGTATTAGGTTTTTAACCGCCAATCAAAAAATAAATATAATAATAAATATCTTGGGACATCTTACACACGGCCTCTGACCCCAAACTAAGCAAAGCTTGTGATATGGCTGCCAGAGACTGATATACTACATATACTTCTTTTTAAATACATACTTTTATAGATAGTAACTAAATAACACCCAGACACAGAGCAAACACTTATGTTCATCACATCAATATTTGCCCTGGGTGGAGATCGAACCCACGCCTCTTTAGTCCAGAAGTTAGGGTCACTAACCACTGAGCCACCGAGGCAGTCATAAAAATTAGGTGTTAGAGTTTGTGCAAAATGCGAAGCGTCGTAGGTGAGGTCGCCCGTGTGTCATTTTACTAATTTTGTAACGTTGACAACACTGCTCTGTCATTGCTGGTACAACTAAAAGTGTTTGATACTTGGTAGACACCAATTTGGTTTTCATAAATACTCGCGTCTACCAAGTAGTCGGTACCTTGGCTGATGGTTAAAATCTTATTGTGTTCACCGTTACGTCACGTCGGTTCTCTTTTTGCACAAACTCTTCCTGTGCAATATGCTGAGTGTGAGTTTTGTCGTAAACATGACGCGCTCAACGGCGAGCGCGTAAGCATGTAATTTGTATGAAAAAATGTATAGCGCCACTAGCGGCGCGTTTTTGAAACACCTTGTACGAGTGCAAGTTCGTACAAAATACATGGTTACGCGCTGAAAAAATTGCAAATATTGTCTTTTTTTTACGTGCAACTATGCTATTTATATTTGTACGCCATATTGGGCAAGAACATGCGTTCTCTACTCTCCGAACATCTGTATGTGACTTTGTATGTTGTTGTACACTACCATGTTTCTAACAAATAAAGTATCTTGAACCTCGTCAAAGAGCGCGACAATACGACAAAACTCACAATCAGCATACAGTGCGCGACACGTGCCTAACGAGACTTCAATAAGATTTGCACTATAGTGAAAGGATTAACTAGACAGGGTGCTAAATAATAATAATTACCAAAGTAAGAGAGGGCGAGATGTGCATGTATTAAAGTGTGAACAGGACGAAACTAATATCTTTTGTCTCTATTTGCGTATACGTTTTTTTGCCTGACTATTACGCGCGGGCTAGACGTAATAGTCATACAATTTTTTCGCGCCAAAAACTACTCTGTCCGTCTGTGTGTATGTCAAGACTCTTTATCTCGGGAACGCGTAAAGATATCGAGTTGAAATTTAAACTCTATATTATGTATATCTATGGTCTCTTGTAGTTGTGTAAAAAAAACTTCTCAGTTAACGTTTTAAAAAGTTAGAGCCGTTTATGTCGTAAAAAACCGCATATTTCGACACTCACAAAAATCAAAACCTACAGGGTATTTCCCGTTGACATAGAACAATGAAATTTGACGAATAACATTGTCTCAAAGTACACATATAGAAATAAATCTAAAAACTGTACATTTTTATTTAAATCTTAAAAAATAGGGCCTCGAAATTCACAAAACATGAGTTCAAAATTCAAAGTGAGTAAATCGTATCATGTAAGGTATCACATAAAATAACTTCATTAGCACATACTAAAACAGGTTCTTGATTATTTTAACAATGTGTCATTTTCGATGTTTGACGAGAAAACTGAAAAAAAAATCTTTTTTGTCGATCCTTATAGTATAGAAAGAGATTTTGACAACTTAATTCCCAATTTATTGAAATTTTCTGGATTTGTACGGAACCCTCGATGAGCGAGCCTGACTCACACTTGTCCGGTTTTTTTTTCTCACAGCCTATGCACTAGTAACTCCTCCAGCCATTCTCCCTCCACGATTTGCACGAACTTTATTAACGTGAGGACTTAACTATACTCGTATAGCTTTGTCATACCTACTTCAATCTCAAACGTTTGAGTTTGTTCAAGTTGCGTGCCCGCTTAAGTATAACGTGGGTGTCTTCAAATCCCGAGTAAATAGATATCTTCTAGGTAAGCGTGCTACATCCTAGACCGCATATCTGCTCAACATCAGGCAGTATGTAGTCAAACGCAAACCTACAAGGAATTAAAAAAAAATTAATAACATATGTTGACATATTCAACTAGAATGTCAAATACCATTACAAACATTTTTATAACCACGACGTGTGTTGCTGACAGGCGTCTAAGTGACAGATGTCAGGTGAAGCGTCTTTCAAAATCTGACAGATGCAGCTGTCAGTTTCTACTGTAGAAACGTCATTAGTGACGTTGACGTTTAAATAGGTACTTAGATATCATCTATCCATTGTATTCAACTTATTTTATTATTATATTCCACATAATAATATGACTTCGATTATTTTCTACTCTAATCATTATTCATTTCCAATGGCAAACATGTACATAATTCTTAAGTTAAGATTATAGGAAAATTACTGAAGCAGCTGTCATTGCATACTTAATGCTCACCTGTTAACTTGAATTAATTTATATTGAATAATTAATATAACGTAACCGACTCTAAAGTAATTGCAAATGGGAAATACTTTGCATTGATTCATTGAGAAATTGTTGGATAGGAATGACGCGGGCTTGTAACTGCGCTTTTAGGTTAACAAGTCATTTTAAGTTAAGTCGAAGTACACGGTAACATAAAATAAATTAAGGTGTATAAGGCAAAAATATACGATTACATATCCATTTTAAATAACGTGTAGTTTGTTTATTTTCTATGACAAACCAGTAATACTAGTGTTTTGCTGTAGGTAATGTTTTATTGGATTTAATTTTTATTTTGTTTATTAACACAAAAAACCTTCAAGCAAATATTTACAGAGCCACAGTCCCAAAATTGAAGTATTAAAAAAATGTCCGAGCGCCGTCATACATACCGACTTAGATATTTACATTAAATAATTCACAATGGTCCGTTTTCTCGAATCTGGACGTTATGTCACCTAATTAGTGCTTGTAACCGAGCATTTTGGCATCGCGCAACGTTGTAATCGGCTTGCAATCGCCTTAAGTCTAACTAAAGAACCTACCCACTACGTAGCTTGGGCAGGGTTTTGGCTCGGACACTTTTTTGGCACGATTGTGACTCTATAGATGTTTGCTCGAAGCAAATAACAGAATATATTTATATTAAACAACTCCTACTTTATTTAGTAGGGATATCATCCCTACTAAATAACGTAGGAGTACACAAGATACTTTTATTATTTATTTACCTAACTGTAAATTATAGAGTTGTAGGAACAGTCTGGCTGTATCATGTTAAATCGTATCTACTAATCTACTGTCACTTTATCACTCTCACACACACAATTATCTTCAAAGTCGAAGTCAAAGTCAAAATATTTATTTTCCGGAGACATGGGTAACATGTAGGAGATAAATTAGATACATAATTATGTGCACCATTATCTAGCATCAGGGCATGCAAAATTATATGAACATTAATTTTATAGGTTTGAATAATTGTGAGTTTATATTATACAACTGTACCAGCTTTTTTATTATACAACGTGGTCACATTAACTAGACGCTTGAGCATGTAACGTTATTTTGGCGCTCAAGTACAGTGTACAAAAAAAACCGGCCAAATGCGAGTCGGACTCCCGCACGAAAGGTTCCAAACCATCTATAAAAGATAAGTTTCAACCTGTTTATTAAGATCGAGTAAAAATTGCTTAAAAATTAATGCGATGCGTCGAATTAATGTGACCGCTTTATACATTATAGTTGCACAAAGATTTGTCATATAAAAACTCTTCTATGGAATAATATGCCTTGTCTTTTAATAATTTCTTAAGTCTACATTTAAAAATGTCAATACTATTAGTGTCTTTTACAATTTCCGGCAATTTTCGGCTTCTTACGATTCAATCAAAGCCTTGATTGCTATTTTTAACAGTTTTTTTGTCAGCGTTACTATTATTTTTATAGCTATCATGTCCGTAAATATCACTGTTATTTTAGATAGCTATCATGTCACCAAATATCTTTGTAATTTTTAATGTTACAATATCTAATGCTGTTATTTTTAATAATGGCTTGAAACTATACTTGTGAGATGGTAAATGGATTCTGCTTCATGTTTAAACATGTCTTATACGAGTACTTACGCCAAATAGAATCTTTAAGCAATCACAATCTCATTATGACTTTGCTAGTTACATAGTAATACTTACACATAATAAAATAATTGACAAAAGTCATACCTTAATCGGTGGGGCATAGTCGACGGCCATCATGCAGTCGCTATTGACACCCGCCTCAGTCTTGATCATAGGTGGCGCGTGGTGGTACAGCTGCCCCATTTGGTGGTGGTGCATGCCGCCCTCCCCCCGGCTGTACCACGTGGTATACATGCCGTAATCGCACTCGTTCATATATGCCACATTATCACTATTGTTTTAAAGTTAAACTTCTGTGACTCAGTCACAGTTTCAAATTTTCTAGTTTTACGACAAACAGTTAGCACTCACAGTCATTGTTCGTTATTTTTAACATTTTTAACGGTTATCACTGTCACTGTCATTTTTCTTCGTGATATTCGTACCACATGATCACTATTGTTTAACTAATAAGACGCAATCACAGTTTCAATCTTTACTAATATCATAAGTTACAGTTAGCACTGTCATCTTTCGTTATTTTGTAACGTGATAACTGTCATCACTATCATTACACTCGTTCATATTATTTAACACATATCACTATTGTTTCATTAGCTAATTTTATGTGACTAAAATCACAGTTTCATTGCTATTTTTGCTAATAAGAACAGTTAGCAATCACTGTCATTTTTCGTTATTTAATAGTTATCACGACGCTGTCATTTTAATGTTATTTTTGCAGTACTGTAAAGAAATTATTTGGGTGTTCACTTTTTTATTTCTTGTCACATCACTAAGTTTTGAGCTCTATATATTAGTTCGATTATGAAAATAAATTCATTATTTTAGCGCTCATTGCTACGCTAGATTTAACATCAAGGCAGTAAAATTTAACGCGTTAGTTAAAAGTATACCTAACTATGCTATTACAATGAGTATTACTTGAAATAGCATGCTAAATTATCGTTTCGTGTACTGGTTAACTTGTTAATGCACTGTTATTTTCGAACGATAATAACTTATAGCTGTTAATAATGCTATTTGAGTCACAATAATAAATTAAAAAGTTTTTACAACGTCCGTTTCATCTTTAAGGTTTTTTATTCGTATACATTTATTTGCCGTTTATTTGATCACAGATTTTTTCAAAATATTTATTAGATTTTAATTAATGGATTGCACCAGTTTTAATTAATTTTCCCTATTTTATTGCACTAAAATGTATAGAAACTATAAATTATTGTTGTCTTCTTATTTTCTTGTTTATGTGCAGGAAAACATCTGAAACAAATAAAAATAACGTTAATTTATTTGACTAAAATTGAAAATATGATAGAAGTTGTACAAATAGATGTATTGAATATATTACAAAAATCTTTTTTAGCTATACCTAGATATTAGACAATTCAGGCAACCTGTATCCTGTTTGTAGAAGAACCACTAATCTGCACTAAGCCATCATAGCAGATATGACCCATTGCCTATCGTGGGTAAGGCAATGTTCAGCAGTGAACTATTAAAAAGCCGGTAGAGTAAAAGTAACTGAGGGCGTATAGCTGTCAAATCAAGCACAGCAGCCTCTTTTTAACCGACAAAACGGAGGAGGTTCTCAAGTCAATAATTTTTTAATTTTTAATTGTAGTTATAATTTTTTAATGAATGATCTTGTATAACTTTTTACAGAGCTGTCCGGTTTTAACATTATTTTTTTATTGGAAATAATATACCATAAAATCGGCTCTGTGTGAATTTTATCGAAATTGGTTTATTCTTGCGAGCGACCTCGAAGAGTCAACACCTCCTGAAGATGCCTCGTTGAGAGGCGAAACACGTGTCAAACAGAGTATAGGTAGTGCAGTGAGAATAAGGGTGATATTTATTAGTGTTTTAAATATTTTGTCATATTATTTTTAAAAGATTTTTATAATATTTATTTGTTGTTAACGGATTTAGTATTTTAAAAATATATAATAGAGTGTGGTGAAAATAAGTGATATTTATTATTATTTTATCTATTTTGTAAAATTAAGTTTTTTAAATGTATAAATATTGTAATATTAGTAATTGTTTGTAATTTTTTTATATTAAAATGTCCTTAATGCACTTAATGCCCTTAAACTTATTTGCCTACAACAAGATAGCGGAAATACACTAAATATTTATTCAATACATAGACTTAGCCTTGCTATCCAACGGGGTAATGTCACCAGCCTCTTAGGTACTTTGCCCGCGGACAGCGACCTCAAAGCAGTTTTTTATTTATAATGTAAATATACCTATAGTCCTATACCCTATAAAAAGTAATTGTTTTAGATATAAGTTTTGTTGTTTTTTAAGGTTTATTACAATAAATCTCTGTGTATTTTAAGGGCTAAAATAAAGTCTTCACTGAAAAAAAAAAAAAAAAAAAACATAGATTGGTTTATTCATTTATGAAAACTCAACAATAAATCTAAAAATGACACCCTTCGATTCGAGCGAACTAACTTAACTCGAGTTTAACATACTTAACGTATATTGCAATGTTTGAAGTGGGTTGTGCAATTTTTGCCCAAAAATATTTATTCCTTAATATACAAGGTTATTTCTAATCAATTAGCATCCTTCTAGGGGCTTATTCTGTACATCAAAACTAACAACTTTTGTTCTACGACTTTCGTCAAAACTTAAAAAAACATCAGCTGTTCTATACATTTTGTCGCGGGTGAACTATATTTTTCAATGGACCAACAAAACATTTTTTGAGTTTTGACGAAAGTTGTAGAACAAAAGTTGTTAGATTTGATGTACAGAATAAGCCCCTAGAAGGATGCTAATTAATTAGAAATAACTCTGTATGATTTTCAGTTCCGGAATGATGTCATTTCAGACTTTTTATCTTGATTATTATTGCGACTAATTTGCGCTTTGATTTAATGGAAACTCACGCATCATTTATATAGATTCAACCGCATTTATAATCTGTTTGACCGATGAACCACCGGAGGAGGTATACAATTCGACGCGTATATTTTTTTTTGTGTATTACCACGCATAACTTTTTTTAATTGTCCGATTTCAATAGTTCTTTTTTTATTGGAAAGATTATACTTCGAAATTGGTCCCATTTAAATTTTATTGAAATCTGGTTCCTAAGACAAATAATCTAACGGCTTACGTTTGCGTTTGACTACACACTGCCTGATGTCAAGCAGATATGCGGTCTAGGATGTAGCACGCTTACCTAGAAGTTACCTATTTACTCGAGATTTGAAGACACCTATATTGTACTTTAACGGAAAGACAGACTCAGGCAAAGCGTTCCACATTGTGGCAGTTCGTATGAGGAATGTGGACTCAAAACGCTTGGTTCTAACGCTTGGGATGTCCACCATAAAAGGGTGTTACTACCATGGAACCAGCATGATTTCGAAAGAAAAACACCACCATTTCAGACTTCTACGCCATACACAGCTCTAGACATCTCCGTTTCTTTCTGCTTTGGTGGAGTATACCCTAAGCCTTTTTTTACTTTGCATTGTAATACCATAGACATAATTTTAACTTCAACAACCTACCAAATCTCACAAAATTCTCAATTCAAAGTGCACGCCCAAACTCTACCAAGTTATGCTACTTCTAAGTAGGTACCTATCTAAAAATACCACCACCACACGTAATAGCCCCATAACCATAATGTAACTAATAGAATTGCTAATACGATTATCCATACATGGGTACACATAGCTAGGTATATACCTATACAGGTATAAATGAAGCTATGTGGGGTCAATGGCCTTTAGACCACGCCTCTCACCACGTCCCGCCCAAGCCCCGCCCACTCGCATTTTGGCGTCGTGACGTCATAAAGATTTGGTTATTGGTTAGATATTTTGTTTTACAGTTAATTGTTGGTATGGTTATCTTTCTATGTTAAGTTAGATGTGTTTGTTTAGAGGAAGAGTGAGCTCTATATCTATTAGTGGTAAAGTCTATATTTTATTTCCGTCAAGCGTGTTCTAAGTGATTTACAAACACTAATGTTCAGCGACGGATGTCGCAGTCAGTCTTCGGATGGGTGACCGCAAATGGCATTTAAAATAGAACGCTCCCTTTTTAAATCATGCATTGAAATCAGTTACTCCCTTATTGGTTAATATCTCTGTTGTGAGATCAAATAATAGAATTAGAACGTTCAAATAGTCGTCTAAGTATCGTGTTTTCACACCCAGCGACAATATATTTAAAGTACTTACTTACTTACTAACTTATAAAACTAGCTCGTCTCGAAGACATATTATTCTATTGACGAATTCTTTGAGGCGGAACGAAAATGTTATTTAAATAGTAACGGCAGAGATCTTGTGACCTTGTGAATTGTAATTTAGCTTATTCTTATTGAGTTATATTGTTATTTTAATTTTGCAGAATTTTAATTATTTTTCCAAACCAGAAAAAAAAATTGTAACTTTAATTGTTACGCATTGAATAATTTTTATTTTGTTCAACACTTTTGTATTAAAACTACATAATAATTGAATTGTCAGAATGAGTTAATTGAGATTTTTGTTAAGTCTGTTTATCTATCAATAGAACTTAGGTTCTAAGGTAGGTAAGTAAATACCTAAATAATTTATTGACAAAATAAACGTGTAAGAAAATTGTTTTTCCATAAGATAATTAATGTTTTTCATTACTCCAATAGTTTGTATCAGTTTTCGTAGTTTTGCGTACAAGTTGGTTAGATATAGATGATAGATAGATAGATGAACTCTTTATTGCCCACCAAGAAATAAACAAAAAGAAGAAACAAATATACATAAACAGTGTAACAATGGGCGGCCTTATCGCTCATAGCGATCTCTGCCAGGCATAAAGTCATTGTATCAGTATATCATTGTATTGTATCATAAAAAATACGTAAAGACTAACATAGAACATACCCTTTTTTTGAAGTCGGTTGCAAATGAACAAATTATAAATTGTACATATGTACAAAGCAAACTTAATATGCTTATTATGTTATTACCGAGCAAACGTAACGATTACCATACCAAATATACTAATTGCTAGTTACTACTTCGCAATAGGCATGTGCAATTGTATTCGAATTGATTTAAAATCGAATAAATATAATTATAACTGCATCAACAAGTAATTTGGCACTGAAACGTGAACATATTTGCTAACGATAAAGATGTTATTATAATTTATTTTATTTTCACGCATTTCGTTATTGTGATAGATTAGTTGTATATAGACACGCGTCTTGTTTACGTAAATACTCTACTGTACTGGCCTTTCTCATAGTCCGCATCTGAACATAGGCCTACACAAAAAGAGTACTGTACTGTACCAGACTTTTTAATAGTTCACTGCAGGACGTAGGCCTACCCGCGAAGGGCGATTGGGCCATATCCACCACGCTGGCCCAGTGCGGGTTGGTGGATTCACATACGCCATCGAATTTCTTCAACGGACGTATGCAGGTTGCCTCACGATGTTTTCCTTCACCGAAAAGCCAATGATGTGAAATTCCGTACATATGCTCCAAAGAAACTCATTGGTACGGGATCGGGATTTGAAACCACGACCTCACGATTGCAGGTCGGGTGTTACTACCACTATACCACCACGGCTTCCATTCACAAAAAGAATAATTGGGCCATATCGACCACGCTGACACAGTGCACCCGCACTGTGTCAGCGTGCACCCGCACTGTGCACCCGCACTGTGTCAGCGTGGTTGTGGCTGTGGTGGTGGATTAAGAAACGTGGATTTCTTCTGCGGACGACAGTATGGATGTTGCCTCACGATATTTTTCCTTTACCAAAAAGCCAGTGGTGCAAAATTCCGTGCATAAGTTCCATAGGAGTCTTGGTGTAGAAGCCCCGGATTTGACTCCGCGACCATAGAAGTATACCTGCCGGGCTAGAATGCACCACGTAATATTTCTTTTGACATAATCAAAACGAGACAGAATTATGGCGAAGTATATTTTTGACACTTTTTCACACGTCGAAAAGAGTTCTTTTCGTGGTCACATGCTTGGTCTACTGGTAGAGTTTGTTAGATTTAGTACATTTTAGCGGTTTTGTATTCTAGACACAGCTGTTTCATAAATATTTCCACATTTTAGTACCTACATAGGCATTGATTTTCTAAAAACCATTCTAAGCACTTATCAATTATAATACGTATCCAAGTATAATTTATCAAAGGAAAATTGGTTTCGATATCTCTTAATTTCTATGTGTAGTTAGCTAACTGGTTTTATTGACATTGTCACTGAATTAAGTATAAACATTTTAGTTTAATTTTGTGATTAGGTATAAGTGGGTATATATTTGATGAACTTTGAATTGATGTAAAAATAGTAATCGACAACATCGATTATTCACATCTTTTCCCATCCCTATGCGCCGGCCAGCCTTATTAACATTGGCACTGAATAGTAACCGTTTTTTATAGTCTTATCTAACTATGCAAAATAGTGAGGAGAAAAAATGCTCGCGCGTTGTACCGTTCCTTTGATAATTTCAATGTTGAGTGATAACAAGCATGTTTAAATTATAGTGTAGTTTTTCAGCCGACGTCTAAAATGGAGAAGGTTTTCAGCTAAATTGTTTTAGTGTATATTTTGCCATATATTTGTAACTTTAAGATTAAAACATGTAACAACAACACCTACTTCTAGTTCCATTTGTAAAAGAATTTTGCAATAGTGTCGCGCAAGATTAAGGGCAAAATGACAACTTTAGAGGAGAGTCGAAAAACCACTCAAAGGACATGTCCTCAAAATGTATGGAAGCTAGTATGATAATAATCAAAAATTCTAACCACAACACTCGTTACATTTCGAGAAAGTTCATATTTTTCTGAGTCTATTACAACAGTTAAAAACAAAAAAGATCCCTCCGATGTTTTTAAAATTAATTTTGAATTTACTAGAAAAAATAAGTATATTTTGCTCAATAGGTAGTTTATCTCTAGCAGCCCTGATTAAGTAACCTCCGAATTGTAAAATAAGAGCATTTTTACCAATGAGACACACTTTTTAAGTGATTTTTTGTCACATTGTACCTACTAACTGGTCACACTGGTAGGTTTTGGTTTTCAATTTTAGCAAATTAAGAGATGAATGTGGAAGAATCAGCTACGAATGCAAGTAAAATAACGATAGAAGCACTTTATTATTGCTAAACTAGAAAAAATAATGATCTGTATTGTTATTTTTCATACAATTTATTTTTCGCATTTAAAAAAAATTGGAGTGGTGAAAAAATCTAAATTAAATATTATTGGCAAGCCCATAACATAGCTTTCAAATGATGTGTATATCATCTTGATTCGATTTTTCTCTGAATAATATACCACTTGTGGACGTCACCTTTAGCTACCTTACTTTATACTTTTTTGACTTTTACTAAATAACTAAGCTTTTTTTATCGGTTACAGAATAGTGTATCTCATACGTCATTTTGGCTGTTACAAACATTTATTAATGTATGCATTGCAATGGAACCTTCGTTGAAATGGCCTTGATTAATGGTACTTTACGCTTATTTGGTACGAAAAAAACTTAGGCTTTGTTTGTAATCAAACATTTTGTGTAAAAAACGTATGACAAAATATGTTATTTGAGTGATTAAATTCAAAACATCTTCAGCGTCCTATTTTTGACAAAGTAATAGCAAGATTATTGTAAGTAGAAACACTTCATTTTGGCAGTAAACAAAAATATTTTTTTTGATACGTTGTTTTTGTACTAAGCAATATACACGCTAGTCAGCTCCAGTATTTTGGAACATAAAAATATTGGTTATGGGGTTTTAAAAAGCGAATCGTGTTTTTTTTTTTGGTATATAAGTAGGATATATTTATATAGGTATAAGGTAGTTTAGAATTGTATTTCTTTGTTTTTTAAGTTATGTAAATAAACATTATCTCATTTAACATTTAATTTACGTTATACTGCATAATACGTTTTTTGTAGTGTTTTAGTCACAATAAAAAGCTGTATATATGTCTGTTTGCCTAAATACAAAGATTAGATATGAAATGGATCGTATTCATCTTTTATATTTGCCTGTTCGTTTATATTTGCATGGTGCTAATAATTGAAAAAATATTTTAGTGAGTAGAACGTTTTAGCTAATAACCAAGATTATTATCTTACGTTTGAACAGTGTCAATCCGAGAGACTTGAATTCTAAATGATTATAAATGTTGATTGCACTGTAGTATGAGCTATTTTCATACATTAGTGACTTGAGGTATGACAATACCTACCTAAATCGAGATGGATGGAAACCGTTTCAAACTTCTACACATATAGTTAAAAATCAATAGGGGAGGCCTACCTCTAGCAGTGGATGTTTATTGGTTGAAATAATGATGATTATGATGATGTTTATTGGTTGAAATAATGATGATTATGATGATGTCTATTGGTTGAAATAATGATGATTATGATGATGTTTATTGGTTGAAATAATGATGATTATGATGATGTTTATTGGTTGTAATAATGATGATTATGACGACAAGCCGTGGTGGTCAAGAGGTAGTGACACCTGCCTTACAATCGTGAGGTCGTGGGTTCGAATCCCCGGTCCCGTACCAATGAGTTCTTTGAAATTTATGAACGGAATTTCACATCACTGGCTTTTCGGTGAAGGAAAACATCGTGAGGCAACCTGTATATGTCCGTAGAACAAATTCGATGGCGTATGTGAATCCACCAACTTGCACTGGGCCAGCGTGGCGGATATGGCCCAATCACCCTTCGTGGGTAGGCCTACGTCCTGCAGTGGACTATTAAAAAGGCTGGTACAGTATGATGATCTATATTAACCGTGTAGGGTAGATCGCCGTTTGTGATCACTGTCCTGGTTTTAGACATCTTATGACAAAATTATTGGATAAATGTAGTATATTAAACTTTCGCGATTTGAACACATAATTATTATATACTACGGGACTAATCGCGCACTAAAATTATGAGATAAATAAATAACTCATCATCCCGACGTTTCGGCCGAGTAAATAAATGTAGTATAAACAATCTGACACCGTAAATATTGTTTGTGTACCTAAGTGAAAATTTCTTTACAAACGTCATTTTAATATTAAAATTGTCTACTTAATCCTCAGACCAAATAATAAAATCAAGACAGAACGTCGTGAACAGATAAGTGAGGCCGGTTTTATATACATGCGTGAGTGCGTCGGTGTTGCGCCGCCATGGTTCGACTGACGAGCCAAGGCGTAGTTTGATTCATACGTGTTTGTGTGTGTAATTGTGTCTGTACCTACACGTAGTTTTGCCGACCTCACTTGTTTGTTTATTAACATTGTCTTGATTTTTAGGGTTCCGTACCCAAAGGGTAAAAACGGGTCCCTATTACTAAGACTCCACTGTCCGTCTGTCCATCTGTACCTATGTTTGTCACCAGGCTGTATTTCATAAACCGTTATATATAGAAAACTGAAATTTTCACAGATGATGCATTTCTGTTGCCGCTATAACAACAAATACTAAAAACTGAATAATATTAATATTAAAGGGAGGCTCCCGTACAACAAACCGGAATTTTAACCGTTTTTTAATAATGGTTCGAGTAACAAGTAGGTAGATGCTTGAAATATTCACAGAATGTTTAGTTGTATATACAATTCAATAATAAATAATTAAATTAAAATAAATATTTAAGGGGGGCTCCCAGACTGTACGGAACCCTGCGTGAGCGAGTCCTACTCTTACTTGGCCG
The DNA here is from genome assembly GCA_949316475.1 of Hypomecis punctinalis. Taxonomy (NCBI): domain Eukaryota; kingdom Metazoa; phylum Arthropoda; class Insecta; order Lepidoptera; family Geometridae; genus Hypomecis; species Hypomecis punctinalis. The sequence goes on along the minus strand of OX438819.1, from coordinate 12,997,462 downwards.
ATTATTTTATTTGGTTTAAGACTTAACCATTAAAATTCAAAGTTAACCAAAAATGACACCATGATGATAGAATAGATAGATAAGATGAGAGAAGCCACAATCGGTGAATCTACTACATCCATCGAAAGTTTGTATTCAAGTAGTAGCTCGTAAAGTAAACATTAAACATGCACTACTACGATACTTATGTACCTACTTCAAGTAGCTTATCTAACTATTTGTATTGATTTAAGTACTAAGTAATAATTCCAATAGACACTAAATCAAACGAATCCACGACGGATACACTACAAACAGCTAAAATTAGCTATTAAATTTTAATTAGCCGGTTAAATTAAACAGTTAACCGTTAAATAACCATGAACTTACAATTGTACGGCAGTAACAATTAAAATTATTTAGAGTTGTGAAACGTTTTTAGGCCGGACGAAATGTAGGCCTAATTTTAACCTTTAATTATCTACTTTATTGTAAGTAAAAACGTATTCTGACTGAACCATTTTTAGTGGTCCGTACTCAAAGGATAACAAGGAACCCTGTTACCAAGACTCCGTTGTCCGTCCATACGTCTAACTGTCTGTCTGTCACCAGGCTGTATCTCATGAACTGTGATAGCTGGACAGCTGAAATTTTCGCAGATGATGTATTGCTGTTGCTGCTATAAAAATTAATACCTACTAAAAACAGAATAAAAATATTATTTAAGAGGGGCTGGGAATATACCCACCAAACCTTAGTGTTGGAGTTTTTTTAACGAAATTAATAATAAATAAATATTCTGGATAGCCGTGTTGGTCTAGTGGTAGTGACACCCGCTTTACAATCGTAAGGTCGTGGGTTCAAATCCCGGTCCCGTACCAATGAGTTCTTCGGAATTTATGTACGGAATTTGACACCATTGGCTTTTCGGTGAAGGAAAACATCGTGAGGAAATCTGCATACGTCCATCGAAGAAATCCGATGGCGTATGTGAATCCACTAACCCGCACTGAGCCAGCGTGGTGGATATGGTCCAATCACCCTTCGTGGGTAGGCCTACGTCCTGCAGTGGACTGTTAAAAAAAAGGCTGGTACGGGTACAGGAAAACAGAATCAAAATATTATTTAAGAGGGGAGTGTTGGAGTTATTTGGATCGAAATTAATAATAAATAAATAAATATGTTGGGGACAACAACTAGACGCTTGAAATGGTGCTAACGGGTTCCATACGCTACTGGGCCCTACGTGTCCGGTTTGCACTTGGCCGTTTAAATTTAATTTGATAATCCTACTGGTTTTGACCGGATCATTCGACATAATATCTCTAATTTCAATCTCTACGCTTCGTACCCACAATGCGTAAGAGTAATATCCTAACCTAAGTAAATAATTAAAACGTAGGTAACATATAATATTATTAATATTTATTTGTCTGCAGTTCAAATTGTGTTAACAAAGTACTCAGAATTGTTTACAATCGCTTATGCCTTTTTTATACCAGGGAACTTAAATTATAGATACCACAACACCTCGAGGGCAGGAAGGTGGTTACGTGGAAGTCCCCGCACTACGGTATATCCACCAAAAACCCTAAAACCACTGCGCCTGGTGTCGGGGCTACGGGCACGCTTCCGCACTCCTCCGCGGCACCCGACAGCGCTGGCCCAACTCGGGCTCCACCATGGAGCTTGCGCTCCTGCCAGACGATGTGTCGAACACCAGATACATCGTCATCCACCACCTGGGACCAACCCGCACTGGGCATCGGACACCGTATATGACAGCCCTGATCTCGATGGATACGGGTGCTGTCCTATGCCCAGTGCTGGCCCAGTGGTTTGACAATCGTTTATACAGGGTTATTTCTAATCAATTAGCATAATTTTAGGGGCTTATTCTGTACAACAAAACTACTTTCGTTCTGCTACTTTTCTCAAAATTAAAAAAAAAGTTGGAGTTCTATAGAATAATATCGTTCACCCGCGACCAAAAGTATGGAGCAGCTGATTAATGGAAAAGTCGCAGAACAAAAGTTGTTAGTTTTGATTTACAGAATAAGCCCCTAAAAGGAAAGATGCTAATTGAAATAACCCTGTATACCAACTCCAAATTGGTTTAACGAAAAAAATCAGAGTGGAAATCAAAACGAACACTTCTGTTTAACTGAATCTTCATGAGCTTAGGTATATAACGGGAAGTATTTAATGGAGTGCCTATTAATTCAAACCTAGCGAAAATTAATTCTAATTAAAGGTGTCAAAAAAATTAGAAATGGCATATGGAAATACTGAATGGGCGACAAAAAGCGAGGAAAAACAAATGCCTAAATCAGAGACTTAACACCAGATATTTGAGATATTATCTACACTTGTTTCATTGTGACAGCAGGGTCACGTTGTATGCAAGTCGCTTCCAATCAAAAACACTTTTCATATCCCATTTGTAAGAGGTTTTGTTGGCGTGTAATATTCAAATAAGGAATAACACCTACTTTACAATCGTGAGGTTGAAAGGATGTAGGTACTAATGTACTGGCTTTTCGGTGACGGAAAACATCGTGAGGCAACCTGCTTACGTCTTTCCTTGTCTGTACGTTTTTCATTTTTTGGTTGAGTCTACCCGTGACCACGATCGATGCGACTCGGTTAAAACGTCGGGATGATGAGGTATTTTTTTTTCAAATAGTTTTGCGTTTGACTACACATTTCCTGATGTTAAGCAGATATGCGGTCTAGGATGTAGCACGCTTACCTAGAAGAACTATGTACTCGAGATTTGAAGACACCTACATTGTACTTTAGCGGAAAGACAGGCAAAGCGTTCCACATTCTGGCAGTTGAGTATTTATCTCGTAATTTTAGAGCGCTATTAGTCTCGTAGTAGGTATATAATAATAATCTGCTTACGGACGTAGACGAATTTCGATGGCATTTTTAAATCCAAAATGTGAAACCACGCACTCGGCTAGCGTGGTGGATTTGGCCCCGCCTTTCGTTAGTAGGCCTACTTTCAGCAGTGGAAAAGGCCAATATAGTACATTAGAGTACAATGTCAGGATATTAATTTAAAATAAGGTTTTTTCATGAGTATACGGTGGCAATTATATTAAGTGTTTCAGATTTTCTGTGAACCTACGTACTTACGTATGTACTTAGATACAAACAAGTCAAGTTAGTACTTATCAGAGGTTTTATACCGATCTGATGTTATTAAACAAATTAAAAACCTGTAACCTTATAGTCTAGTTTGACTATGTGTCTGTCAGCGATCACTAAAGAAGCTCGGCTCGCTACCGTGGCTCAGATAACACATTAAATTGTAGGCCCCGGTTGTTTTAACCGTTTAGTAGTCAGAGGCTTTCAGGTGGCTTATAAACTCTGACACTAGGAGTAGCCACCCGCGTATACTTATTTAAAAACCTATCTCTTCAGTATACCTAGTAGGTTTTTCGAACTAGCCTAGTTTATCCTTTAACCTATCCAACCTATCTCTTTCTTGCAAATACTTTTCACGGTCACCCATCCGCCTGACTCTAGGTACCTACTAATTGTTGCTTCACTTGTGATCTCGGTGATCGATTAAGAGTAGCTAGTCAAACCACAGAGTGAGCGCAAACATATTTCTACAAACTCTATACTAAAAGATACGGCTTTCACGGATTTTTTCTATATTGTTTCTTTACGTTCTAGGTAGAGTTAACTCTACTAATCTTATTACTTTGTGATTTTTTTTTATTGAATGCAGTTCTGTTCAATCTATGTAAGAAACAAAGAAAGTTATATTTTTCATTAGATGTTTTATACCCCATGGTAGGCATTGACTGACTTAGAACCCTTGACCGCTCGATATATATTTTTTGCAAGTTGAGATTTGTCATAAGTTATTTGGAATGACAATAGTTATATTTTTTATAAATAGGTAGTGTTCTTTTCTTTTTAAATCTATAGTTGTTGCAATTTGTATGTTAATTTGACTGTCATTTTTAATATCAACTAACAACTATACTTAAAAAAACATAGGATCGAGTTAAATATCATTCATAACACAAAACGTTACATTGTTATATTATTGCTAGCCTATTAAAAGTAAGTTCGCATAGGCCGGGTGGCTAGCCCTGGTGTCAGAGTTTTTAAGCCGCCTGAAGACCTCTAACATGGCTAAACTAAACGGCTAAATAATTAAAACCACTACGACCTACAATTTAAGGTGTTATTCGAGCCACGGTAGCGCTCAGTTGTAAATGCCACCCGCGGTCACCCATCCGAAGACTGACCGTACTGAACGTTGTTTAACTTCGATGATCGCTAACGCTTAGTTGACTAAGTGTTCATAGAGTAGTTTGAACTACATTGTGACCACTACATCCTATTAATTAAACCTATAATGACAAATAACAACAATTATTATTTTATACTACGGGACTAATCGCGCACTAAAATTACGAGATAAATAAATACCTCCTCATCCTGACGTTTCGGCCGAGTTGCATCGACCGTGGTCACTGGTAGGTATACTGTATAGTTGCATCGACCGTGGTCACAGGTATACTTTATAGTGTATACCCGTGACCACGGTCGATGCAACTCGGCCGAAACGTCGGGATGAGGAGGTATTTATTTATCTCGTAATTTTAGTGCGCGATTAGTCCCGTAGTAGGTATATAATAATAATGTGTTCAAATCGCGAAAGTTTAAAAACAACAAATAATTACCTCAACACACAAAAAAGCACAACAATCACAACACAGCACGTAACACAACAAAAAACGGGGAAGCGAGAGAGAAACAATCACTCTCTCATATAACACTTCTACTAGCAATAGTTTCCAAAAAACCGTTTGAAAAAAGAATTGTTACTTTTTCACCGCTTTTTTATATTTTTTTCGCGCTCAGACCGTTCACCCGGGCGACGTCTTTGAGGCGACTAAAAACTGTTTTCTGAAACTGCGGAGGCGGTATGGATGTGAGCGAGAGGGGAGTAGCTTTTCCAGTAGGGTGAAAAGGGATAGTAGTTTAAGGTGTAGGCGTGTTAAGGTGGGTGTGGCTAAAGTTTTGCATACGTAATAGGCCGGTACAGGTCTCGAGAAGCAATATATTAAGCGGTCCTGCAACTTTTTGCGTCAAGTGCATTGTCTCAACGTTTTTTTTTTCGTGGATGAACTATGAAATGTGGTGTTTGCGTCCAATTTTCTTGACTTGCGGTAGGTTAGGGTCTAGGATGATTCGATTGGTGATAGAAGGTAAGCGTTTGGATGTTTTTGAGATAGTGGAAAATTGTTTTTGGAAAATATTGTTAAGTGTGCGTCGGCGTTGTTGAGTTCATAGGTTCATAGTATCTATTGGTTCGATAGGTAAATACTGTTGCCAAAAGGTGTGAGTAGGTATGTTGTGTTGTTTTTCTTTTTAGAATTCTACGTGCATTTATTTTGAATATTAATTCATGTTTTTTTTTATTCTATTAGTGCAAATTTTATATGCAAACATGTAGTGTTTCAAGCCTATGTTACTAAAAATATTTTGCTATACTTACATATTTAGAACATTTACTGAAAAAAGTATTCTATTCAGATATCGGTCCCTCGATTTATTACTATTTTTATGACATGTTTTTTTCTTATCATTTAAAATAAATTTCTTATCATTTAAAATAAAATGAATTTCATTGTTTTTTTTTTTTCATTTTTCTGTCACAGTTCAAAACTTGCCTAATTACAATCAATCCTACATTAGGTAGGTATTTAGGCTATAGAAATATAATTATAACACAATAAATTATTTTTAGGTACCTACTGACATACTTAATTTAGTCAATTCCTTAACTACAGTACCTACTGTGCCGGCTTTCTATAGTCCACTGCTGAACAACGAATAGCGATGGGTCGTTATCCACCACGCGGGTCCAAATATGTGCGCGTCTTGGTAGATTAGCAAACACCACTTAATTATTTTATGTAGGTACTACGGAACCAATCACGCACTGAAATATGAGGTAATTATATAAATACCGCATTATCCAAATCCACCATCAATTTTTTTCTAAGAACTTCTTTCGCAAGCTGCTTCTAGCGCTCCACCTTAAGATGTTGTCCTTCACCGAAAAGCCAGTGGTATGTAAATCCGTTAATAAATACCAAATAACTCAAACAATACTGGACCCCCCCCCCCCCCTCTACCGCCTAAGCAATAGCAATCGTTTAAAATTTCATTTTAGTCATTTGGCATCGCCTATGTGACGTTAGCCATGAATTGCTTTGCGCGGATTGCGAAAGCAATCGTTAAATGAATAACTTTGATGGCTTACGTCACATAGGCGGTGCCAAATGACTAAAATGAAGTCATAAACGATTGCTATTACGATTGCTATTGCTTTAGGCGGTAGGGGGGCTGGTGTGAACCCACGTATCACGCTTGCAAAGCAATTGTTCTACCACCAGGTCACTCTACAGAACTCTAAAAAAAGTTAAGTTCGTATAGATTCGATGGCTAGCCCTTGAGTCGGACTTTTTTGCCGTATAAAGGCCTCAGACATAGATAAACGGCTAAAGTAACCGGAACCCACAATTTAACGTCTCATTGAGTATCGATAGCGTTCAGTTGCAAATGTCACCCGTCCGATGACTGTTCGTGCCGAACGTTACATAACTTTCCGTGATCGCTAAGAAATATCTAGTCAAACTATGCTATGAGCGTTATTATCGTAAGAGATCGTAGTAAAATCTCGTCGCTGCTTTTGGAAAATAAGCAATAAAGAAGGCATTATGTAGCTACTTAGCAGTATTTTGCTAACTCTGCTGGGCTTTATTGAGATAAAAACGATTTTTCAAACATTTACATTCATCTCACATTAATTAGATCAGATTTATAAAATCAAATACAATTAAAACATAAGTCATCAAATTAGTTGAGAATTCAATAGAAAATAAAATTAAAAATAGTCACAATACATGCCAAATAAAATTATAAAATGTCAAAACAAATGGTAAATAACATGTCAAACTTCAATAATCAAACTATAGTTTCATCATTAATTTCTACAATGTCAATCGAGCTGTTAGTACTATTGCTTTTGTCCCACTGGTCGGTGATGTTTTCCCGAAGAACGCGTCATGTTTACGATAAAACTCACACTACTGTTCACATTTTTCTTGAAGCATTTTGCCTGATAAGATAAAGATGTTAGAAAGCTAATTCAAATCAGCTTGTAATTCATAAAAAAACTACTTATAATAGGTATAACGTCAAAAATAATTATTATTTTTCGCAAAAAATGCCTAACCGACATCAGCCGTGTACAGAATTCGAATAGCGCACGGATCGATGAAGTAATTTTTGCACATCATTGTTGGTTTATCAAAAACAGCTCAGCCGATTTCAATAAAATTTGAAAAAGACCACTAGTCTTTGAAATATGATCTACCAAACAAAAAAAAAATTGAAATTGGACTAATCTATAAAAAGTTATGTGTTCACAAAAATGTTGTACTGTTTCGTTGGTTAAAAATACGTATAAAATTAAGGAAAAAATATTTTTTTTACCTGTGCGAAATCAAAATGATTACTAAGTGAATTTGTTGTGATAAAGAGCAGCTTAAATTCTTTAAGTAGAATATCTTGAAGCTTACACTAAAACTAATGACAAAATAAAATTATTATTATATAATAAGTGCTTTCAAACGTTTTTACATCAGTGAAATCTTTTGTTTTAATTAGCATAAAACCTAAACAGAAATTCGAAAATGGAATCTCGAAAACTTCTTAACGGCCAGCATTTATTTATGCTAAGCTTAAAATTGCAAATATCGAATCCGTTCGGGTTCCAATTTTCAAATTTGAACTTGGAACGTCCAGTTCGGATGACGAACAAAAACTGACCACGCAATGCCGCCCGTCATCTGCGCGGAACAATGGCGTGAATAAAGTAGTTTAAAACTATTCAGGTATAGACTTCTATGGATTTTTTATTTTTGAGTTTCTAATATTTTGGCACACTTCGCTCAATCTTAGCTCCGTATTCGCAAAATATCAGAAACTCAAAAAAAAATGTAATGGTGAAAATTCTTTAAGCTTCTGCAAAAACTGGCATAGTTAAAATAGCTTTAAATAAAAATAATTTATTGAAAACGGCGGATTTTTTTTTAAAACAAGTAAACAATAAAATGTTTTGTCAAAAACTAATCAAACTTTTTGAATCACCACTGGCAGTCACATTTCGCAAGGCAACCCTGTTTAATTCTGTTGTCCTATTTAAATAATAAATTGGTTTGAACGCTATAAGCGGGAAGTTCTTGCGGAGGAATCTCGGGCTATAATTATGTATAGAGCAACACAAACAAAATAATAGTTTTTATTTATTCTGTAAACACATGCTAATGCATCGGGTCGTCTGTGTACAGGATTATCTGCTGGCCCTACACTAAACTGAAAACGAGCGATTAAAACTATCATAATCCTATTAATAGGTACTATAAACGTGAAAGTTTGTGAGGATGGATGGATGGATGGATGTATGTTTGTTACTCTTTCACGCAAAAACTACTGAACGGATTGAGATGAAACTTTGCAATAATTTGGCTTTTATTTCAGAATAACACACAGGCTATAAATTATAATGATATATTGCGTATGCGGGCGAAGCCGCGGGTAAAAACTAGTGTATCATATTTTACTATGAGGCCAACCCGGAATTCGCAAAAAATAATCAAGTTCTCCATATAAAATTGCCATTTGACTTCGGCAAAATGTATAAAACGAAATTCGCCAAAACATGTATTTTATACCCGAAATTCGAGAATAAATAGTAAGTTCGTTAAGTTCACTTTCTTTCGACTTAGTACACCAGTTCTAAATAACTCTGAAGATACCACATACCTAATCTACGAAAAATTTTTAAAAATCTTTTCATCACATCTATTCGAAAAGGACTACTTGATTCGCCTTTAAGTGCGCCCAAAGGTGGTGTTTTCTTTATGGAACTTTATAAGTGCGCCGGAATTATCTTTGCCGCGCACTTTTTGAATTTGGAAGTATTTGTAATGTTAGTGTTCAGCGCCAAGAAAATGAATTAAAATAATGTAAATATAAGTTTTTTATTTGTTTTATTATTAGATACCATTTAATTTCAATTTAGTTGTTACTCTAAGTTTTATTAAATAATAATATTACAATAAAATATGAGGCGCCTTTTATTTTATCATAGAGGTGAGGAAAAGTAGAGTGTACCACTCGGGCGCAAAATATATTTTTGGCTCGGGCGACGTACTTTGAATCCCTCGCTACGTTCAGAATTCTGCTAAAGAATCCCTCACTTCAATCTGGATTCAAAAAAGCGCCCTTGCCGTAAAAATATTATTTTGCTCCCATATGATACAATCTACTATTTTCGTCTTAAATCGTCTCCACATCTCTCCATAGCCTGCGCAAATATGCCGCCTACCCCTGCAGACTTACAAAAACAGTGTCCTTAGCAAACGCTCGTTTTATCACATACGCGCCACGGGAGAGCAAGACGGTAGTCTGCTGTCTCGCTCTACACGTCAGGATTTGAAATAATAACATATACAATACTTACCTACATTATACAACTCTAGCATAGCTTATTGTCGTTGCTAATATTTGAAGTCCAAAAGTGTGTTCGATATAAAATTAGGCAGTAGCCGAGGCTCTGGGCTGAAAAAAAAATAGGTACAGAATTGGAATAAGACTATAGGACGACTTAAAATAATATTATGCGACAAGGGGACAAAGCACTGTCATCTGTTACGGGCAATATCTTGGACCTTGAGCGTAGCGAGGGATAGGTAACTCCCGGGCAAAGCGAGGGAATTATTTAGAGTTCTGAATGAAGCGAGGGGTTCAAACTGCCCAAACTCTCTAGGAGTTTCCACCAACATTATCACCTTGCCATAGCTATCGAGATTGTGTTATGATAATGACTTGTATTACGTTGAGATTGTATGACATTTAATTGGTCATTTTCGAGCAAGTTGAATGAAAAAGCAATTACTGGTAGAGCTGAAATCACTAGGCAGCACACAGAGACGTAGCCTGAATGACGATTAAAAAATATAATTAATCTGTCAGATAGACTTTAAAAAATATTATAAACGTATTTTTTCTCTTGTCAATTAAATCAACAATCGATCATCATCAATCAATTAACCAAAAATTGATAAAGATAATATAATTAATATAACCCGGCAAAGTTCCGGGTGACGTCACAAGTGCCATACAAATGTATTGTTCTTTAAGAGACGTCACAAACCCCACTCCCAAACTTTGACAAGGTTATCTACGAGTATGTCATTTGTTGTTTGATTGGAAAAAAGAAAAATACATATCCAATATTTTTTGATAATCTAGCTCACGAATTAATTATAATTATGATTTTTTACCGTCATCATGCCTCGCTTTCACAGATCAATTAATAACACTGCAATCTACATACAAAGTTCACTCAGCTCTAACTAATTGACATTAGTAAGTGCAACCATTTTTACCTTATAGATGATTTTTCAAAAACAGTTGGCGAAATGATCGCAATTATTACCTATTGGTCTACTATCGGGACACTCGTGATTGGGTTTTGCTTGAGGGTTGTCGGTTTGCTTGTCGTGTTCACGCAGCATACGAGTACAATACCAAAACTACTACAGTAGGCCAAATTATTAGGGACAATGGTCGTATTTGCGTTATTTACTGTTACTTGTACTTTTGAATAGATGATGTTGTTAATATTGGGTTATTTCATATGAAATAGCTACTGGTATCATTATCACTGCTTTTGTCAAGTGCTAAATCAGAATACCGCTCGTCATTGGTCAATTATGTGACGTTTCTTATCACTCAGTCATTGCCCTTAAAAAGCGCCTTATTTGTGTCATTTGTTTTGTCGTATAAGTATTATTTTATCATTAATTTTAACACTTTTTTGTATCTAAAATATACAAATGCTAAGTAATGTTTTTAATAAGAAAACTTTTGCTTTGTTGTTTCGATGAATTTCGATTGGAAAATGGATTCGATTGATTGATGAATTTTCTTTTTTTTTATATATTTTTAGGATGTGCAAGGCCTTGGACACGTTTCCATTAAAAATTTAGAGAGTTACTAACGTTGTTACCAGAGTATCACCAGACATTAATTCCATAGAAAACATGCATCATAGCATAGCAGCTCTTATGTGTTAGCTCTTATCAAAGGGTGGCATCACTAAATATTACAATTAATTTTAAAAATATTTATACCGACGATACGAAGAATATAGAACAGTTATAATAGTTATATAATGAAATATAAGACCTCTATCATTTCTCATTTCTCACAGAAATCCAATTAAACTACAAAATTAAAAATCTCAGCACTGTCCCTAATAATTTGGCCATCGATGGTAAATTATAATTTCCATTCAGCGTGGCAATGTAGCCAGCATGCTGCCAACTAGCAGTAGGCTGGAGCATTTGGACTATCTTTAGACCTTCAAAGTAGTTCAAAGGTCTGTCAGTTCCGTGGATGATCCAATTGATTTTTATTAGTAGTGTACGTACGTTTTATCTCTTCAAGTAGTTTATTGTATTTTGTTGGAGTTAATAAAGGCACTCATGCAAGCTAAAAAAGAACTAAACTATGCAACCATACGTTTTTTCGTTTACTATGCTAGGCCTACTGGGGTCCCGGGTGACTATTCTCTATACATGCATACATAATAGGTTTTTATTTTTATTTCGAATAGGTTAGCGTTTGACTACACCCTGCCTGATGTTAAGAAGTTGTGCGGTCTAGGGTGTAGCACACTTACCTAGAAGATACCTATTTACTCGGGATTTGAAGACACCCACGTTGTACTTTAACGGGAATAGGGAATAAATAGCCTTAGTGATAAATCCTAATCAGTATAATGAATAAATAATTATAAAAGCTTGTCAATCTAAACATTTTATTATCTCACTGACATAAATATAAAAACCTTAAAATATTTACAAAAAGACTTACGTGAGTTATCCGAGTCACGGTAGCGTGTAAAAATCCCCCCCATTTAAAAAATATATCCCCATAGATATATGTGTCTATGCATGTATCCCCAAAATTAAAGTTTTTAATATTTAAATAATGTTACCGTCTAACCACGACCTACCTACAATGCTGACTAAAGTTATTCTTAATTAAATTTAAACCTAAAACTATTTATTAACTAATTATCAACTAAATATGGCCAATGATCGTCTAGTGTGAACCCAACGTTGTGATCCGCAAAACCCAGATTATGGTGATTTTGAAAACTACCTAACCGATATTTAAACAACCTAAAATTCTAATACTCACTACATAATTACGAGTACCTAGGATATTTCTAACGCATAATAAAACTTATACTCATATTGACTACTTGGGGACCGTAAACCTAAAGAGTAAAGATTTTCCGTTTCGACGCTTCGAGTACGCTAAAGATACGTATGACTTTTCCAAGATTAAAACATATATTTCAAATGCGTGTATTTCACGTAAACAAATATCATTAAGATAAATAAATGTAGGTACAATCATTAATCTTCAAGGTTCCTTTGAACTTTGGTATACGCTATAATCGCAGCGCAGTAATCAAATGAATATTTGACACCGCAATATTAAAAATAACGCGCTTAATATAATCCGTTTAGGTAAGTATAGAAAAACACAATATATTTCATATAAGAAAGTCCAACCCTGCAAATGGGCACAGTAAGAACAAGCAAGCACACAAATAACAGATCAACAATACAAATAAAAAGTAAGATTGTGCGTAAGAGATTGACGGTATCCAATCAAAAGATTCTTTGAAATAAATCAAGTATTTTTAATGTCCAACTAAGGGTACACGCCAGACTCAAAATAAATAATGTAGGTATTTTGTAAATGTTTAAAAGTCGTATACTTTTACAAATCAATCTCTCACAAATAAATCGGAATTGCCTCACCAAATGAGAATGTTCCATCCTATGGCTCTCGTCCTCGTAGTTGGCTAGCTTTCCCTTCCAAAGTAGTTCAGCGGCACGCTGGAAATATGTCCGTTCCTTAGCTTCGAAATCCAGCGCTGCACCGAACCGTCTTCAGGTTGCACTTAGCTGTGCCAATCTGGCTTACCAAACGTTTATGCAAATGGCATAAACGTTTGGTAAGCCAGATTGGCACATACCTAATATCAACCCGCAAGTTTCTCCTTCAATTTGCACCACATTTCATTATAATTTCACTTATATAAAACGATCCGCACTGAATTACACTATCACAAAGCCGATGTCACTATTTTTCACTTTTCCGATAATTCCAACAAAGATTTGGCAACGCGAAATAAAACTCCCGATAATCCATCAGAGAAATGGCCTCCGAATTAAACTGTGTATTATATCCATCAGAGGTACGGCCTCCTCGAAATCCCGACGTTAACAACCCCGGAGCTGGTCCCCCGCGCCCTTTTATACTAAACTAGTTTTTATACGATTGCTTTAACTGCAATCGGTGCACTAACACAACAATATGCAATAACACGGTTCCTGCTAAGAAGGCCAATATTGCAAATAATCACCACAGAGCACATAATGCCATTACAGCTAAAAACACTCATTCGGAACAAAAGCCCAACAACGCAATAAAATGCAATACCCGCAAAAGAACGCATAAGGCAACTAACGTTGATAACCAGCATACCCTCAATTTGGATCTTAACGCTAATAAAGCAAATATTAGCAATTCTTGCATTATGGAGCATATTCGCTTTATGTCAGTGACGTCACTGGTAGTTTATTACAATGTTGACACCCATAAAATTAAATTAAATATTCCGTTACTTTTACAGATTCCTTGTTATTTCTACAAATACGATTTAAACTATTTTCTTTACACAATGTAGCCAGAATAATAGTCATCTAATCCGATGACAACACATATCAATCTTATGTCATTGTTTTAACGCTTTTCTCCTTGAACAAATATTACCGTACAATAATATTACACCACAACTGCTTCTTTTTTTTTTTAAATCGCGCGCTGGCAATAGTGATTTTTGACCCGGCTTTGCGATGATTGTTATTGTGAAGTGTAAATATTAAATCCTAGTAAAATAATCGGATAAAATAGCTCGAAATACCCATAAATATTAATACGAGATTACTGCTAAACAAATATGCAGTATTTAAAGTTGAATGGTAAGTAAAGTATTTCAATTGGACTACGATTCTTTGCGCATGTAACCTAAACATTCCAATCTAATTGTTCGATGTTCGTTTCAGGATACTCTTTTTATTTCAGTCTTTGACATTTTCCCAACCTCCGAAAAATCTGCAGCTCCATTCAAAAGATCCTAGAGCTTGCAGGACAGCTTCTTACCTGGCGACAGCGGCAAAACTCCTTAATATTGGCTAAAATTATATTAGGTATTGTTACCTATAGAACCAAGCAACACGGTTAGTAAATTACTACTCTTTACAGTTCTTCTCAATAAAGATTACTGTACTTGTACCGTACATACCTAAGCCCACCAAATGCTGATTTATTGCTAAACGCTAAGTAATTCTCAGCCAGCAACTCGTCAGACTTTAAAATACCATAAATGTTGTGCAAGTTGCCTTTGAAACGTACATAAACTTCCTGACATCCTAATATCTCTACCTGATTTTCTTAGGATACGAAAATTAAGAAAATTATTCCTAATTTAATCTATTCCAGCCTGAATTCAGCGTAGGAAAGGAAGGTTCCACCGTTTCTCGTTCTCTGCGACCCGCCTCCTGTTCATCCGACGTCCAGGCCCGTCCCATTATTACCAAAGCGTGTGAATTTTCTTCTCATTGTGGTAGTACATCAATAAAGGTATAATATATCATATCTTACATCTATTACCTACATTATTTTAGCACCTGTGGAGCTATTTTCTATAACTCTAGTTGAGTTGCTCAAAATATTGTACTGTACTGTACTGTACCAGCCTTTTTTTAGTAGTCCACTGCAGGACGTAGGCCTACCCACGATGGGCGATTGGGCCATATCCACCACGCTGGCCCAGTGCGGGTTGGTGGATTCACATACGCCATCGAATTTCTTCTACGGACGTATGCAGGTTGCCTCACGATGTTTTCCTTCACCAAAAAGCCTGTGGTGTGAAATTCCGTACATAAATTCCAAAGAACTCATTGGTACGGGATCGGGATTTGAACCCACGACCTCACGATTGCAGGTTGGCTGTAACTACCACTAGACCACCACGGCTTCAAATACTAAGTAGTATAATTAATAAATATGTATAAAAGCTTGTCAATCTAAACATTTCATTATCTTACTGACATAAATATAAAAAACTTAAAATATTTACAAAAAGACTTACGTGAGTTATCCGAGTCACGGTAGCGCTCAGTTATAAATGCCACTCGAGTTCATCCATCCGAAGACTGACCGTACTAACCGCTGATCTGTTCCACTTCGCTGATCGCTAAGGAGCATCTAGCCAAGCTTCGCTATAAGCGTTTAAGTACTCGAAAGAATTTTCATTTGAAAGCAGAATGTAAAACATAATTTACTGGTTATAAAAGTTTCAAGAAAACATAGTTATTTATAGCTTTGGCCAAAAGTATTAGGCACCTTTAAAAAATCAAAATGCATGTTTACTACTTAACCAATAACTGAGTGCTTATCTTAAATTACTTACCGGGGTCATAAGTAACTTCTTAGAATATCAAGCGGCTCTTTGTTAAAGTCATAAAACATCTGGTGACTGAAAACAAAGGATTCGGTTTTCTTTCGGTCTTATCAGTCAATATTTGGTCACTTGTGTTCTGGAGCTTGTTTACTTGTTAGAGAACAAGTAAACAAGCTTTCATTTCTGTTGATGTGATTAAATTGACACCTAATTTTGCTAACAATGCCAAAAATGAGTGAAATAGTTTAGAAGATCGAGTGAAAATACAAGGTGCCTAATACTTTTGGCCAAGGCTGTACATTACTTATAAGTAAGTACCTACGTATGTATGGATGGGATAACTAGCCCTGGTGTCAGATTTTAAACCGCTTGAATAATTCTGACTTGACTAAAATAATCGATGTCATCCTACAAGGTATCATCCTAGTCACGGCAGCGCTCAGAAGTTGACACATTGCTTCACTTTGGTGATTGAAACACCTAGTCAAACTATATACAGGGTTACAGTTTACTACATTTCGGACTGATTTGACTATGAAACACCATATCCTAAATCTCACAGTTTTCGAGATATTTGAATTCAAATACTTTTTATAAAAGGTTAATTTTACGGACGATATTGGGTAGTGAGGTCATAAAACATTATTTTACATGTAAAAAAACAAATAAAAATAATAATATGACTTACACGTTTCAAAATATCTGAGCTGATAGCTGAAAATTGGGAATTTTATAAATACTAATTTCAAATATCTGTTTTTTTATTTTATTTAGGATAGTGTATTTCATAGTCAAATTAGTCAGAAACAAAGTAAACTACACACCCTTAACGGGACGACTTACCCTGTAACCCTGTGAGTAAGTAAGTTCGTATAGGCCGGGTGGCTAGCCCTGGTGTCAGAGTTGTTAGGCCGCCTGAAGGCCTCTGACATGGCTAAACGGTTGAAACAACCGGGACCTACAATTTAACGTGTCATCCGAGCCACGGTAGCGCTCAGTTGGAAAATGCCACCCGCGGTCACCCATCCAAATACTGACCGTGCGGAACGTTGCTTAATTTCGGTGATCGCTGACAAACACCTAGTCAAACTACGCTATGAGCGCTACCGAGTAACCCTGTATATGAGCGCTATGTTTGACTGAAGATAACAAGAAAGAAAATGATGATCCAATGCTTTTATGTAGTAGTAGTGTAGTTAGTTTTAGCATATAAAGTAGTATTGTATTTTGTTGTAGTTAAGAAAGGCATTTTGGCCCGATAAAAAATAAAAAGAGGAAGTAAATATTTTGTCTCTACATGGCTCAACGGCTAAAACAACCGGGACATACAATAGGCATAATGACTAAATAAATATAATTAGTCCGTCAGATGTATCAAAAAATTAAAAATATGTACCAAAAAATATTAGACACGTACTTTTCCTTTTGTCAATCAAACAAAAATGGATGTAGATCATTCATCGTAGGAATCACTCTTCGTAGGTTTGGCCTACGTCTGTCGGACACGGGTACTGTCTAACGCCCAGTGCTGGTTGGTCCCAGGTGGGGGATGACGATGTGTCTGGTGTTCGGCACACCGTCATTCTGGAGGGAGCTTACGCTCTGAGGTGGGGCCCGGTTTAGGCCAGCGCTGTAGGGTGCCGCGGAGGAGTGTGCAAGCGTGCCCGTAGCCCCGACGCCAAGCGCAGTGGTGGAACACCCAGGGGTTTTGGTGGGTATGCCGTCCAGCAATGGGCGGAGACTCCCACATAACCACCCGCCTGTCCCGAGGTGCGGTGGTATCTTTAAAAGATATACAAGGTTTGGCCTACGTCCTGCAGCGCTATAATAAATGGCTGAAGGTATAGGCTGTTAAAGATTCGCGTGACTTCACAAGTGCCTTACAAATGTATACTTCCGAAAGAGTTGACGTCCCGTCCCCCACTCCCAAATTTTGACGTTTATCGTTGTCATTTATTTGTTGTTTGATTGACAAAAGAAAAAAACGTGAACAATATTTTTTTAGTAATCGAACTCACGCACTGATTTTATATTACCTAATGATTTTTTTTACCCAGTCATCATACCAACATGTCATCCGAGCCATGGTCCCGCTCAGTTGTTAATCCGGTTTCCCCCATTATAAGAATGCCGTGCCGACGAACTTAGCTTAACTTAGACCATGCTTACTGTACTGTATCAGCCTTTTTTTAATAGTCCACTGCAGGACGTAGGCCTACCCACGAAGGGTGTTTGGGCTATATCCATCGCGCTGGCCCAATGCGGGTTGGTGGATTCACATACGCCATCGAATTTCTTCTACTAACATATGCAGGTTACCCCACGATGTTTTCCTTCACCGAAAAGTCAGCGGTGTTAAATTCCGTACATAAATTTCAAAGAACTCTTTGATGAAATTTGGTACGGGACCGGAATTTGAACCCACGACCTCACGATTGTAAGGCGGGTGTCACTACCACTAGACCACCACGGCTTCAGACCATGCTTAATTTATATGATCTCTGAGAAACACCTAGTTAAACTGCACTATGAGCGCTCCACACACAAATTGCATTACTCCAAGTACAAAGACAGGCATATTATAACGTAATGAACCTATGTAAATGGGCAGCAAAAACTGCATTACAGGCGTGGTACGTGCGTGCTCTGAGAAAAATGACAACTCCAACATTATTGTACAGTACCTACTTAGATTAAATAATTACTTTGGAGACTGGATTCACAGGGTGATCTTTTATTTTCACTATCTCGATTTTCTCTTCACCATTTCATTAAAACCCACGACTATAGTTTTCACAAATTGAAATTAAGATCGCTTCAGTTAGTTATATTATAAAGATATAGAAGAAGAAGGTATAGGACGACTATATTGGTAAAAAAATAATTATTTACCCGCGGCTTCGCCCGCGTTATAATTTGATTTTGGCTTATGCTCATGTCAATGCCTACCAATTTTAGTAAAACATAATCTCAAAAAATACTCTAACAATAATAGTAAGTGCGCCACAAAACATTAGCCACAATTCAATGTAAAACGATACTCAAATATCAAAGCAAATAATAATTTCAAATCCAAAAAATAGTCAATCTCAACCAATTTGTTTCATCGTCGTTTTGATCCGCAGCATTATCTATCTCACTGCTGGGTATAGGTCTCTCGCAGTGATATCTGCTTAGGCCCTTTGTCGGTCGTGAGGTCGTGACCAGGTTCGACCGGCGGTATTGACTCAACTTGTTGCGGCGCCGCACATAGCTGCGCCCCCTCACCTATTCAAGTACCCTTGCACCTTGTTGTCACTATTCAAACCTAACCTAACCGACCGACATCGAAATACCTTAGATTAATGCTTCTATTGGTTAAGTTAAGGTTATTGTACAACCCCCTTGTGGGTTTCCGCCTTGTCGTGGCGGGAGGACTTAGTAGCCGAGGCTTATGGGCGGCCACGCCAGAATCCGAGGTAGAGCCGCGTCTCTGGGTTTCTTCTGAAACAGCTTAGAAAGAGATCTCCCGTTTCTTTCGGTCTTTTTCCCCAAGGCAGCTTAGAGGTTGACACTCGAGGTTGGGCCGCTTCTCTGGGATTTTTAACTAAAGCAACTAAGGGGCTGGCCGGCGACGTTGCGTACCTTATGAGGAGTGCCGCAACTGAGCCGAGCTGCAGCGCCGCTCCTGCGATGCTTCTGCCGAGGATTAGGGGCTGTGGTAGGATGAAACTGATGGTGTGTGTGCCAACCTACCCTACCTTCCGCAGGACCGTCAACGTCACATTTTGTAATTCAAACTATGTTCATGTAGAAACTAAGTCAATCCGTTGCTTCGTTGCTGAGAAAAAGTGTTTGCCCCATCCTACGGAAACTATAACATTTTTCGAGATAAAAAGGAGTTTATGTCACGTTTCGTCTTCCAAACTATTTCCAAGCCAAAAATCAAGTCAATCCATTGCTCCGATAGTGCGAAATAATTTTTGTCCGATCCTATGGGAATCATGATTTTTTTTAGATAAAAAGTGAATCATACTGACTATTCATTACGACCGCAGGATCGCTCTAGATGCTAGCCGCTACAAACCGGTCTTATTGGAGATTTTTAGGGGAGGCCTATGTCCAACAGTGGACGTCTTATGGCTTCTTCTGCACCACTGCATTCCTTTGGAGATCCCGGAGTTCCCAAAAAGGCACAAAAGCTGGCCACCGAAGGGGTTTTAGTGGGTACAATCCCGCATAACCCGACTGCACCCCAAAGCAGTCGGGCATCTTAAGAAGATTAGCGTTCGTAAAAAAAAGGGCTTTGTCTTCTTTGTGTCGATGGTTCTAAAGTGATAGATCAAGAAGGTGATGATATATATCTAGATACAATGTCCTATGGCTGAAACGAAAAATTTGAACCAACGACCTCACGATAGTACCCCGGGTGTCACTACCGCTAAACTACCACTATGTTCATCGTTATTCTAAGAAAGTATTTTTTTGCACACGTGAATCATACTGTATGTAATCCAGCTGATGTGGGCTGACAAGAAGTCACATTGTTACAGCAGTCCCGATTGATACTATCTGGCGAAAGTCTGCCTCGGGGTGGGAACAGGGCTTTTTGCTGAGCCATTGTTGGTGAGATTGCGTGGGAAGAGGTAGGTTCGAAGGTGACTCTATCTGGACCGGCGGATTGGTTTTAGTTGTAAATCAAGATATTATATACTTACTATCAATCTGAAAGTCTTCAAATCGAAATTAAACACAACTACCTAGTTAATTGTGCTACACCCAAGGATACATCTTTGCATTCAGAAGGAACAAAGCTTACATATCTAAAATAAACTTTAGCCAAAGGACATGTCCACAAAATGTATGGAGGCTGGTATAATAATAATCAAAAATTCTAACCACAAGACTCGTTAAATTTCGAGAAAGTTCATATTTTTCTGATTAAAACACAAATAGCCGACGTGACACAAAAATGTGCCAACTTGAAGTGGGACTGGGCTGGACATGTCTGCCGCATGCCGGACGATCTTTGTACCAAAATTACCACCGACTGGACCTGGACACTAGGCCAAAAACGAGCTCGTGGCAGACCTAGAAAGCGATGGCGGGACGCTCTGGGCAGGCACCGGAAGGACTGGCATACTTTAGCGCAGGATAGAGATAAGTGAAAAGAGGGTAGTAGGCTCCTAATAATAATATTAATAATTAATCGCAGGGGCGACTTTGTGGCGAGTCGTCGGTGAGTGGCGACACCGTGAACCCTGATTCCCTGGGGCTAAACGAGACCCCTGACTCCTCTCTTGCCTTAACCGGCCAGCTTGGAGTGGAAACCGCAAGAGTTAAGAACTTAAGCTCCAGGGTGGAAGTGTTAAAGGGCATAACGCCGCAAGTAGCGTCTAGTAAAAGCGCAGCACACCTCTCGACACCCTAAGCCGTCCACACCAATGTTGCCCCTCCGGCGCCAAATTACGGTATCCTTTATGGGGGGCTCATTTAGTGGATAGCAAGTCACCACCCGCCTAAAAATTTTGAAATGAGGCATTACTTGGCGGGTGCAACACCTCATTCCATAGACCAGCTTAAAATCCCTTAATAATTCATTAAAATAGCCCAAGAAGTACCTATTCCCCGTCTTTACAATAGTTTCCCTTTTCCTATTACCCAAAAACTGTAATTTTTTACTTAATGATTGTAAAAGGGCCTCTTGGTGTTGGTTTCGGCTCCATCAATGCCCTTCAAAGATCCGGGGCAACCCGTGAGTTGTAAAACAAATAAATGTAATAATAATAATTATAGAATCACATACGTAGATTTGGTGGTATACGTAGGAGCCCTCGATAAGAAATTTATCCGAAAACAAAACTAAGCATTCTTATTTCTAGCATAAAATAAAAATGCCTCAAAGATGATTAATAACTACAATAAACTGCTATTTTAGTACTTAGAAAACGTTTGGTCAGACAGTTTCTTCAACGTCCAACATTCGCAATTAAAAAAAACGCATTTCTTCCCTAATCATGCTATTAAATAGGTATTTCTAACCGCTGAGGCATATCAGTACAGAACCTGTATAGAAGCCGTTAGACTCTACCAACTTTGCAGCACTTACGACCAAATAACAAAACTAAAATATCGTATAGATTGTTATCTGATTCGAGGTAAAATTGCGATCGTGGCGACGTCGTCCAAGCTGTCAGTTAAGGTAGTTTTACCACGCGCTGGTCGACCACATCTGACCTTTGATAGAAAAACACCTGTTTTTTGCGATATCAACGGAAAGACGCATAACTTTTATAATGTAGAAATGTCAACGTTTCCGCTTTGTTATGGCCTTATAACAGGGAAAAGTGTGGAGACGGCAAAATTGTATAAAACTATTCTAATGGTGTGTACAATTATTATTGTACATACGATTAGAATATAATTAGTTGAAATTAAAAATAAAATAAAATTAGAATATAATTGATGGACGTGTGACACCTGCAAAAATGCTGATAAAGTTTTTTTTTTTAAATATCGTTTCCACTGAGTTAGTAGGTATTCTCCAGCTCTCTAGATTTTATTATATCTATGAATGTCAGCCGCTTTTAGTGGTTTTTCATAGCATAGTAATATTATTAAGCAATGATATTGATTTTTATCATATTTTGATAAAATTTTCTATCTAAGCAAGTAATTTCCTTTCAACTGGGTAACAAGCGTACATTTTTTTTTCCAGTGAAACGAAAACACATCTAAATTTTAGAAGAAAAAAAACAGGACAGTAGTTAGGTACCTAGGTATAATTATCTCCAAGAACGTTTTCTATAGTTAATGTCAAATTTTGCATAATACGTTAAAAAATCTTCGATTTCCAAGATGAAGTAGCTTATCGTATGGAAATAGACAACGTGCTTACAATGTCTCTTTCGAACCTATTCTATTACTAAAAACGTGGATGTATATTATTAGTACTGTAACGCAGTAGGCACACGCCCGTTGTAGGTATACAGTAACTATGATGTAATCTGCGATGTTTACGTGATCATGCTTCTGGGGTGCTCTATTGTTTTGCGTTTTTTTGGTGCCTTTTGTATTCGGTTTTATGACTCGAGCGGGGTCGGCCTTTGTCTGCCGTCGTTGTTTAGTTTTTTTGGTGTTTTCGTATTGGAGAAACAATAGAGAAGTCTCGAACTTTCAAGTTATTTACTTTTCAACACAATAGCGTTTATTAGATCTAGTAATGTCACGAATTATCTAGTGAATTCCAGACTGTAATAACGGATATAAATACGCCGGCCGACCCTTGGGGACTCAGTTTTTTCGTTTACCGTCGAAGCGAAAACATCTCGTGGACCAGTGCGATTGTGATGTGACTAGTTTGTGTGAATATCAGTGCCAGTGTAAAGTGTTTGTGCGAACCAGTTGTGTCGTGTGTATAGTGATTTTGTGCCAATAAAGTGCAAAGTGAATAATCGGCGTTTTAACTGATTATCCAAGAACCCATCTCGTAACAGTACTGAAAAATTGGGAAATTACAAACCACAGACTCCAGGGTCTGTGCCTTTTGTTTACTAAAATATTCAATTATTCGATTTTACTGTACAAAAAGAGTTAAGTACAATAGAGATGGGTTAGTTTAAATTTTAGCCTAAGTTAGTAGTTTCGGTGCATTGCGTGAATGCCACGAGCAGACCGGCGACCCGCATGCAGCACCCGATCACGAGTGTGACGCATGTGCCAGCCATCGCTCTCCTCGACCATATTTTAGGGAAGAGAACGACCCGACACACGACGCCGCCGCAAGAAGGAGCCATCGATAGCGAGAATGAATGCTCAAGGCATGCACGCAATGCTAAACTCTAGATACTACTTTCGTCACTGAAAAATTTCGTACTGAAAAATAAAGAAACAAACTCTACTCCACGCCATTTCTAAAGTCAAACTTATATCATCCACGGTTCATAACCTGACGTTTGATCACGCTATGCTATAATTACTGAAGCTATTAAGCTCTAGTTGTAGTTGTTCTACGCTGCGAGTTTAACTGTGGGATACTTGCCCAGGTGTGGGCAATGGACATTCCACGCCCATGTCCAGTTTGTTTATGTGTTGCCTTTGGGTGATTTTCCACATGGGATTTATTTATCGTCATGATGTTAGGTGTAGGACTATATATTTTCAACCAACTTCAAAAAACAGGGTTCTCAAATCGATTTCCTATACTCTATAACATTTAACTTGATCTCTGCGACAGTGACATTGACATAGAAGATTGACATTTTTAGAGTTGAGATAGAGGTGGAAAAAATCGATTTTCAAACAATGTTGTAATTAAATCGAATGAGTAGTTGAAGGTGAGAAATTGGATTTCATTTACTTACTATTATTTAAGATCAAGTATGTACACATGTAAATAATGTTATGATATTAATTAAATACTCATAATAATGTAACGATAGTATTTATCGACGTTTTTCACTATTATCGATGCTAATGTAACATATAATTGGGTTTAATTTAATTACACATGTAAAAAATGTTATGATATTAAAATATACAGTAAAATTAATGATAAATTAAGTTTTATTTAAAATATCGTTAGTATAAAATATCGTTAGTATAAACTATCGATATTTTAAATAAAACTCTATCTACAACTCTGTGGTCACGATCATTCGTCGCCCATCACTAATCGGCATGCCCATAAAGTCTGACATTGACAGGTACTGTCTGTAATATTAAGACATTCAGGACTTCATAGGCGTGATTTTTCTGACAGCTGTCGCAGAGTTCAAGTTAAATTTTACGCTTTCCCGCGTTCTTCTTGTTAGTGGATGTACCATGGTGATTCACCGATACTTTGGCTCCAATCGATAAATTTCTGCGATCCATTCGTTCTGTTGTGTCTTGCCCACTACCACTTCAACTTGCCTTCGCCAACGTGTTTTACCAATTGTATTCAATCCGCGATATTAACAATATCGTTTAGTATAATTGCAAGCGATCTTCCTTTACAAAAAAACATTGTAGACTTTGTTGTCAATCTGAGTTTTTACTCGTACCTCTTGTTTATTATGAACCAAACTTAGAGAATAAATAACTAAAGTATAGTAACTTATATAGTTACTTATATATACTCTAAGGAACCAAAGCATTTACAATGGTTGGCAACATTTTTAATCATTGTATGCGCATGTAGGATCGTGTCAACCGTATCATAACATTGTAAAATTCAGGGACTTTCCAAAATTATATATTATACAGGGTTATTTGTAATCAATTAGCATCCTTTTAGGGGCTTATTCTGTGCATCAAAACTAACAACTTTTGTTCTGCTACTTTTGTCAAAACTCAAAAAAAATAAAATGGTTGTTCCATAGAAAAATATCGTTCATCCGCGACCAAATGTATGGACAGCTGTTTTTTTTTGAGTTTTGACATAAGTCGCAGAACAATAAATGTTAGTTTTGATATACAGAATAAGCCCCTAAAATGATGATAATTAATTACCAGTAGCCCTGTATATCGATGAACATACACAAAAAAATCATGCAGACGAACAAAGTAGGTACCTCCTTTCTTCTCCTCCTTCCTTTTTGAAAGACGATAAAAATGTAGACTTTGTTGTCAAACTGAGTTTTTTACTACTTACAGTGGTTGGCAACATTTCTAAACATTGTGTGAGCATGTAAGATCGAGTCAACCGTATCTTACGGCCAGCGATCTACGTAATTGTAGCCAATTAAAAATCGCTGCTCATTTACTAGGGATTGCTGGATTCGAGTGCGATACAACAATCGGATTCATCGAATGTTTCATTCGATTTTTTTTTTTAAATTTACGCTTGTCTATTTTTAGATATGCGTAGCATTATTTGTTATCTTAAAAATCAGTACTATTTTTAGTTATAACATTATTATTTTAAAATTATGTTTAGATTGTTTTTTTTAAGTGTTGCTATTGATATTTATACGCCAAGATCAAAAAACGTGCATACTCTACTCTCTGAAAATATGTTATGCCACTTTGTATTCTTTACACTGCCATATTTTTGGCAAATAAAGTATCTTGAATCTTGCATACCGTGAAACATACCAAGTTTGCATCCAAGGGTCTCTTTGCCCAGAATGAAATCTGCAAGTAGATTCGTTTCTATTAAAAAATATTCTTGTGTTATGGCATTGCCTTAATACTTTTACTAGTTTCTTTTTCATTGGCAAAAAAGCTATGTCTTCTTCATAAAAAAAAACACCGGTAATGTTGGCTAGAATTGTAGATAACTTTGCCCGCCATCAAAATCAATGAAATATTGGACAAAATGTTAACTTTTTTAAAAACTTACAAAACTAGACCATGCCCATGATCTTAGAGATCACAGAATTAAAGAAAAATATCTCAGGACTAGTAAAAAAAAGACACTTTAAGTTTTCTAAAATAAACGGGCAAAGTTGGCATATTTCACGGTAGTTGATCCTCTTTATATAGAGACATAGGGAATTAGCCCATAAACCCATTTTTGAAACGTTAGAATAGTTTCTAACGTTTGCAGAAGATTGCACGCTATGCTTTTGCTCTCACTCATACTTTCAGTCATTCCAATGATTTGATTATATACAACCCTCGACAGATGCTTATTCTTTTCACCCGATGCGTTAGAATCTTATCCATATTGGTAGCAAAAAATTATGCGCGGCAAAACACGAGTACGTGCATATGAAAATTACAAACAATTTAGTTTTGTTTACTTTAGATAGGGTATTTTAGTTTAGATAGGATATTTTAGTTTAGATAGGATATTTTAATTTAGATAGGTTATTTAAGTTAGTATTTTTAATTTGTGTTCTCATATTTAATTTAGTTATTTGATTTCTCTTTTGATATTAGTTAGGTATCGATTCTGGCCGAGAGAAGGTTTATGTAAGTTATCTGGACGTGGGCTGAAAAAAAATGCAGAGGACGAGGAGATTTGATGATGTCCAAAGTGTTCAAATAAAAATAAACATTCTGTTCGAATAACTTACAAAATATCGAATAACTCGATTGCTTCTTTCCAACAAACCATGATCTAAGTGCCACCTTACTGTGTAATTGAAGAAAATAATTTCTATTTCTACTTTGTACGATTTATTTTCAAATCGGTAGTAAAATGGAATGATTATAATGCAGCCTGGCTATCGCGGATTATTAATAGTGTTATGGTATGTTTTTACGCTAATAATTTATGCACTTCTAGTATTTTATAAGAATCGGACTTTTTAATTTTCTTTTTTGCTATCTTCAGTTAAACCTTACAAAATATTTATGTTATTGTAGCTTTTGTAACACTTATGTATTGTTTTTAGCTTCCTTTTGTCGTTTTAACACTTACAAGAATTCTTTTTTACCACAGAGCTATTACAACTAGAGAGATAGCTCTCTTGTCGCTCGAGGCACTTCTCAACCACAAAAATGTATGGAAAATCTGGCTCAGCGCTGTCAAAACCGTCAAATATGTTTTGGAATTTGACACTACTGAGAGAAAAACACGACAACTAGCCATTGAATCGAGATATTGGTCTCTTTCTAACTCATGTCATTTTAAATCATTGCATCGTTTCTTTCTTTTCTCGATCGACCACGTCGTCCCTCTGGTATCTCTGTGTTGTTTTACAATCCTAAACTCTATATTACAATAACATCATCACTACCATTAGTAGAAGGCACGTCTACAGCTGGACATGGGCCTCCCCATTTTCGTTAGTAAGATGATTTTTTAAATCATCAAGATGCTGTTCCGAATCGAATAACATCTCAACCATGACCGAGCTGAACGTTGCTTAACTACGATGATCGCTAACGAACACCTAGCCAATCTACGCTAAGATCACTACTAGTACTAACTAGTATACTTGTGCAACTTCAAGCATTATTCGCAAAAAAATCTGTGCCTTCATGATTTTTATTCTTCGAAAATCTTATTGTTATTCTATTTCACTGACTATAATTGATATTTGTATACACTATCCTAACCATGAATCGATTTGAAATCTAATATTTTAGTTGGCACTCGCCCAGCCCTGTTTAATAGCCAACTACAGGACTAATGCCTACCCACTAAATGGGTGATTGGGCAATATCCACCACGCTGGCCCAGTACGGGTCGGTCGATTCACATACGCCATCGAATTTCTTCTACGGACGTATGCAGGTTGCCTCACGATGTTTTCCTGCACCGAAAAGTCAGTGGTGTGAAATTCTGTACTTAAATTTCTAAGGACACATTGGTACGGTACCGGGATTTGAACCCACGAGCTCACGATTATAAGGCAGATGTCACTACCTCTAGACCACCACGGCTTACGTAGTTACTTAGTCTGTTATGACATTTATGTTTCACAAGTGAATTAAAATTGCCAAACAAGAAGAAATGGAAAATCTGGAGTAACTCCATGTTTATTTATTTATTATTTTATTGAAATAGGTTCGGTTACAGACAGTAGTCTAATAACGTAGTAACATGAAATGTTACTTCATATTATATATACGGATCATAACTCTTTGAACCCAAGGTCCAATTAATGTAACCGTACAAAGCTTATAGACAGAAGAAAGAAACACAGTTTAGTTGAAGTTTGAACACACAGTCGAAATTTTACTTCAGTAATTTTTTTTTTTATAGTGTGTAGTAAAAACTTTAAATGATATATATGCAAGATAACATGTCTAGCGCGGCTAGATTTTCTATTCGTTTTTGTGGTTGAAAATTGCCTCAAATAACAACAGCATTAGAATTCTAGTAGTCTAACCACAAAAACGAATAGAAAATCTAGCCGCGCTTGTCAAAACTGTCAAATATGTATTGGAATTTGGCAATAATTTGACATTTTGCGTCGAAAAATGGGACATCACCCACCTAATCGAGATATTTTTCACATCTCTTTGTAACTCGTGCCAAATTAAATCAATGCATCTTCTTTAGATTTTATCGATTGACCCGTGGAGCGAGGATACCTAGCTGGAGAAACTACTGGCTTATAGATGTGAGAAAAAAGATGTGATATACATACTTAGATAGCTATTTACCGCTGTTATGATATCATAACACACTAATAGAAGTGATAGAAAATAGATGAGTATATAAATAAATAATTCATAAATATGTTAATTTACTTAAGCATCTCATCAAAAATTCAACAGTAGTTTTTGCGCGAAAAATTTGTCTGACATCGACGTCTAGGACGTGCGTCAAAACACACAAATAAAACGTATATTTCGGAGACAGGAATCTAAATAATACAAATAGAAACCATTAATTACAATTTATTGATTAAATACTAAAAATGGAACGATTACAACCAAAAATAAGAAATTATTTTTCAAGCTCAAAACAACAATAATCTGACATTCCTCTTATTTAATTAATTTTTAATTAATTTTTACAATCAGCTTACTTTTCAACTTACGCAATATTTTGGCGATGATGAAGCCCTTGTCTTGTCATCAGCTCATGTAATTTTCATTATTATTTTCGCACAAGTTTTACCTAAAATAAATTAATATTAACGTTTCATTGGAATAAGTTATTTACCAGTTCAAAGTTGTATATGTTTAATTATTTTTTTTAAAATGAGATTGTACTTAATTTAAATTGTTTTATGAATGTACGTCGACAGGAACGACAAAGCAAAGTTACTTATCACTTTAAACTAGTTTATAATTTAAATATATGGCGCTAAAATTCAAACGACCGTCTTATAATAGATTGATTAATTAATTCGATTATGTCTAATAATATAAAAGGCCAGTAAGTTCATATAGGCCGGGAGGCGAGACCTGGTGTCAGAGTTTTTAAGCCGCCTGAAGGCTTCTGACATGACTAAACGGTTAAAACAACCGGGACCTACAATTTAACGTGTCATCCGAGCCACGGTAGCGCTCAGTTAGAAAATGCCACCCGGTAAAATACAGTAAATCGTCCGTGACAACCACATTTACCTGCGCAAACCAGGGCCGGGACAATTCTGTTAACTGACAGCTCAAAACTGTCAGAAAAACGAGAGAGGTTCAAGAACGTGTCACCTCAGCATCGAGATCGGTTATCAGAATTGTCCCGCAGGTGTCGAGTTAAATAGCTGAAACTTACTTACCGAGCGAGATGGCACTTGAAATTAATATACATTGTAGTTTAATTTTAAATTAAAAACAACATTTGGCAAGTCAGCTAGATAAGTAGATATAATTAAGTACATAAAATGTTGATTTTGTGGAAATTGCGGGTCGAACTAGGTACTTTGTTAAATATAAGTTTACCGACATTTTAACCAAACATAGTCATTTGCAGTAACATTTCAATATTGCCGTTAAATGACTGCCCAGTTAGCTATAATAAGGCGAATAAATACGTCTCGAGTCACGGCACGTCGTTATTTTTGTAACAGCCGCGCTGCATGTCTGATATATCAGTACGTTTACGCGGGGGATAGTTACTGGCTCAAGTACAACATGAAATAAATGATATGAAATATCTAGGCTAAGGTACTGAATTACAATGGAATATCCAATTTGGAAACTGTTGGCGACTTCATCTATCTCGGCTCCGACATCAGTAGCAATGGCTCCTGCGAGCTTGATGTTCGAAGGCGTATCGCAATGGCGAAGAATGCGACGTGTCAGCTTGACAAAGTCTGGAAGAATAGAGGGATTGGTCTGAAGACGAAGATAAGACTGGTCCGAACTCTGGTCTTCTCTATTTTTCTGTATGGCGCGGAGACCTGGACTTTAAAAGCAGCGGATCGTGGACGTATTGATGCTTTCGAGATGTGGTGCTGGAGAAAGATGCTTAGAATACCTTGGACAGCTCATCGGACCAACGTATCAATTCTTAAACAGCTCAGGGTCACGGATAGACTCTCGACTAACTGCCTTAGACGGGTACTTGAGTACTTTGGCCACATAGCTAGAAAGAACGGAGAAAATTTGGAAAAGCTCATGGTTACGGGGAAAGTCGATGGCAGGCGGTCGCGAGGTCGAAGCCCGATGCGTTGATCCGATCAGATCCGCACCACGCTGGACATGTCAGTATACGAGGCGCTCCACGCCGCCGAAGATAGGGGACGATGGCGCAAGATTGGGAGGTGGTGGTCACGACCCTCAGACATGAGGAATTCGACTGGAGGAGGATCTAGGCATGAATAATATGAAATAGGCTAGGCTTGATGACTGGGTAAAAAAAAAACATTATTATAATTATTTCGTGAGTTACGAGCACAGTATCTAAAAATATCGGGCACGTTTTTTTCTTTTGTTAATCAAACAACAAATGATAAATATAAACTTTTTCAAAGTTTGGTAGTGAGGTCGTGATGTTACTTCTCTGACAAAAGTCTTGTACATTTGTATGTAACTCGTGATAACGTCACGCGGAACTTTAAAGAGGTATGGTATATTATCATCAATTTTTGTTTAATAGACAAAAGAAAAAATACGTGTCTAATTTGATTATCTATGTGACAACTTTATTTTGATTTTTATACAATACTTTTACTATCTAACGAGAAATGACTCACGTAATTTTGTCGTAAATAAGGAATACAATAGTCATTTTATTTAATAATGAATTAAAAAGCCGTGGTGGCTTAGAGGTAGTGACACCCGCCTTGCAATCGTGTGGTTGTGGGTTCAAATTTTGGTCCCGTACCAATGAGTTATTTGTAATTTATATACGGAATTTCACACCACTGGCTTTTCGGTGAAGGAAAACATCGTGAGACAACCTGCATACGTCCGTAGAAGAAATTCGATGGCGTATGCGAATCCACCAACCCGCACTGGGCCAGCTTGGTGGATATGGCCCAATCACCTTTCGTGGGTAGGCCTACGTCCTGCAGTGGACTATTAAAAAGGCTGCTACAGTACAGTTAGTAGACATACTAACGAGTACCTACTTATAAATATAAATTGTTTACATGTTTCTTTCAGTTTCATAAGCCAGCCAACTGTGAACTACGAAAATCAACTCAAGATAACAAAATCTATTAATAGTCAGCGCATCTATGATAAAAAGTAAGTAAGTACAAGGCTAACAAGAAAGTGCATGGGCAGTAGTTTTTGCTACGCATTATGATATCCTAAATTATCTCAAAACACATCAGAAAACAAACCTTTACGCCGTTTTAAATTATATGTTAACTGTATTAAGACAAGACATTAAATACTTATCATTGTACCATGTTACCTCAAAAACTAAGTCCTGCAGTAGACCATTAAAAAGGCTGATACAGTAATTATATAAAATTACTATTTTAAACTAAAATAAACAAAAATTAAGTAAAAATGGCGAAAGGAAAACTTATGTGCCAAGTCACCATTACCATTATTTGCCGTATGAGGTTGACTGCTGGGCATAGGCCATGGTTTTCGAAAAGTACCGATCAAAAACGGCTTGCATCCGCCTAGTCGGTGGACGTCCTACACCGCACTTGCTGGAACGTGGTCTCCACTCGAGAACCTCTTGTTCATGATTATCTGGCAAAAAATGCTGTAGGTGATATGACCGCTATTTAATCACCTACTTTTTGTTTCTTTCTCCTTGTTATTTTTTTTGTAATGTGGTTATCCAATAAATGTTTATTAAATATTATTGATTGATTGATCGACCCCTTTGGCCATCAGTCAAAACTTTGACAAACTCATAATAGTAGTAGGTAGTACACAAGACGAGTTACTTCTACTATTCTATTCCTATTATATTATAGTATTTTTTATCGATTTTTTACGCGCTCGATAGATTTAAGGTAGATTCGCTAACTTGCGCGCGAAATTAAAATATTTTCGAGGTTATTTGCATTTACAGATAAACGGCTTATTGTAAGTTCACAAAAACTCTTTTAGCGGCCATGATAGTAGTAGTGGCGGTAGTTTTAACGAGTTACATACATCTAGAAACCAAAATAAAGACCTGTTTATGCATAAGAGTAACTAAAAACTAAGGTGGAAATCAGTTGACGCACTTTCGTGCATAAACTGACTACTCATTTGGCTTTCAAGAGTATGTAACTCGTAAATGCTTCCTATTTATGATCGCTAATGAGTTTTCGTAAACTAAATATTTTTTTAATTTCGAGTAGGTTCGCGTTTGACACTGCCTGATGTTGAGCAGATGTGCAGTCTAGGGTGTAGCATGCTTACTTTGAAGATACCTATTTCCTCGGGTTTTAAAGACACCCACGTTGTACTTTAATGGGAAGACAGACACAGGCAAAGCGTTCCACATTCTGGCTGTTCGTATGAGGAATGAGGATTCGAAACCCTTCTTGGGAACAGGCTGCACGTTAGCAAGCTTCCAAGATTTGGGTACTTGACCTGTCTTCAGAGATAGGTAAAAGAGGCGAGTCAGCACAGGCGAAAGCTCAGGCGCCCAAGTCTTATATCTATACAATGGCCGGAATACCATCAGGGCCACTGGCCTTGTTCACATCTAGACTGCGGAGAACTTGGAGGAGCTCCTTTTGCCGGATGTGTGTTCCACTCATTACAGTGCCACAGTTTGGCAAAATTCGAGGTCTCGCACTACCGGGGTCCAGACGCGAAGACTCATCAAATTGTGATGCAAATAAATTTACTTTCTCTACCGCGGTATGGGCCAGCGAACCATTGGGTTTCAGCAACGGATATCAATAGTAATTTCAATTTATTCATTAATATCAATAGTTTATCTGTAAATATCAAAAAACCCAAAAATATTTGAATTTCGCGCTTCTGACCGAGACGATCCACGTTAAGAGCTCGACTAAAATGTAGGACTGAACTATAAACTTGAACGCAAACTGTCCAGATGTAAACGGACCGAGATGGAAGATACACTTTAATGAAAGTTTAACGTGTTATCATGGTTTGTGCTCGCTATTTGCATTTTGTATGGCTCTTAAACTTGTTTGTATGATAAATTAATGGGTGGGGAATTGTGTGCGGTTAATTGTGCAATTTTGAAGTTCAAAAAGAAATGGTTTGCACTGTTAGTTAGATAATTAGTAAAAGTCGCTGATAAAATACTAGAATTTGAAGTGCTGGTTGTTTCTCGAGATGACTGAAGACAGTACTGTACTGTACCAGCCTTTTTAATAGTCCCCTGTAGGACGTAGGCCTACCCAACAAGGGTGATTGGGCCATATCCACCACACTGGCCCAGTGAGGGTTGGTGGATTCACATACGCCATCGAATTTATTCTACGGACGTATGCAGGTTGCCTCACGATGTTTTCCTTCACCGAAAAGCCAACTCATTGGTACGGGATCGGGATTTGAACCCACGATCTCACGATTGCAGGTCGGGTGTTACTACCACTAGACCACCACGGCCTCTGAAGACAGTATAGGTATTATTATTTTATATACTACGGGACTAATCGCGCACTCGACCGTGGTCACGGGTCGATGCATCTCGGCCGAAACGTCGGGATGAGGAGGTATTTATTTATCTCGTAATTTTAGTGCGCGATTAGTCCCGTAGTATATAAAATAATAATGTGTTCAAATCGCGAAAGTTTAAAAACGACAGTATAGGTACTTATAGGTATACCACTGTATCTTTGATTGTGTTACAGATACATAATCAAAGCACTGTACTTATCATTTTTTTTTTATTAAGGTTACCAGTTTGAGACCACGAAAAAAAATAGCAATCTATCGTCGTATAAGGAATAAGTACGCCAAATTATCCCAAATAGAAAAAAAATGCATGAAATATATTTTTATTACTAGTGGACTATCAAAAAGCCGGTACTGTAGGTACAGTATCCTTTTTTTGACCCAGTAAAATCATTTATGGATACCACCAGCCTGGAGAGACCAGTGGTTTTGTGGGAGCCCCTGCCAACCCTAGTCGGTATACCTACCCACTAAAAACCTTGGGTGAACATCCCGCCTCTGCTCCATGTGTATCCATGTCCATGTGGGACTACGGGCACGCTTCCGCACTCCCCCGCGGCTAGGTACAGAACCTAAGTATAAGTAAGTGCCCAGAGGATTGTTTTTTGAACTTCGCACTGTTTGGTCGTATACGAAACTTGTATGGAGTATTTGCAGCTTCCATATGAAATGAAATTGTTTATTCACCAGACAATGTCCACAATAAATTCCACAGATTAAGTTAAAATTACAATAAAATTCAAATATTAAAATGTCAACTAAAAGCTAAATAACGGGAGCGTGGTACGCTCCCTACGCTGCATCGATGCTGGGGACTGGAATCGCAGTCTCTCGCCGCCGAGACCAGGGAGTTGGAGGAGCGGTACAGCGCCGCGCGGGCGCCGGCCGAGCGCGCCCGCAGCAGCGCCTGCCAGCCGAGCGCGCGCCCCGGGAACAGGTAAATTTTAATGTAGGTATAACAATGCAATTTTATGCACCCTGGATTTCGCACTAGGCTAGCCTGTGTCGCGAAATCCAGTGTCTTTCGTTTTTGTGAATTTAGGTGTGAATGAATGAATGAAAAACTTTTAATAGATAAAGATTCTAATAGACAGCACATATATAATACTTACATATAACACAAGAAAATTATAATCGAACTACCGGTGGCAACTGACATGTATAATATAGGTAAGTAGTGAATGTAGTATATGTGTGTCTTTGTGTGTGTGTGTGAGTGTGTGTGTGTGTGTGTGTGTATTTGATGTAACGAGTGACGTATCTGCGTAGCGTCAGCCTCATGAGAGTTGGGCTCGCAAATACATCACCGAGTGTGAGCGAGATCGTATTCATGTTTGGCTTCTAATGAAATTTCTTGCTTTTAGCTTCACCTTCATAGGTATGCTGAAGTATGACGCGTTTGGATTTATAGCGGCAGAACGGAATCAGAGACAAAATAAAGGCCCGGAAGGTCTCCAGTTAGCTTACTGGTTTGATTAGATTTTCTATATCATTGTAACCTGTATGTCGGCGTAGATATATATTATGTATAGACAACATAGAGATGCTCCATACAATCTGTCAAAGTTCCGTATACGACCAAACCGTGCGATTTCAAAATACGGTCCCTGCATCTTATCAGTCCAAGCGGCAATACCCTATCCAAGTAGGTACCTAAGTAGGTAATTGTTGTGAAACTAATCAATGCGTATCGATTGGGTGCTACAGCCCGTTATTACGAGGTTTCTTGGAAACTCGTTCCCATGTTGGTTTCTAGTAGTTATGGTGCTATTGTCTGGCGTATGTGAGAATAAAGGAGCCATGAGTAAAGATTTTGAAGGACTTTTTTTGAAAAATTCAACAGACTTAATCATATTTGTAACCAAAACCATTTCAACTTAGGTGACTATTGTAATAATTGGTGTTAAGAATTTTAGGGACAAATAGTTGAATTCACATAATGTTGAATTCCTAAAAAGTATAATTTCCCTGACTAGAATTTTTTGAGAGAGTGGCTTATCCTGAAAAAAATAAAGAAAGCGGCTGAAGTTGTGGGTAAGAACTAGTACTATATGGATTCAAAGGTGTGTTTGTCTTTTAGGTACCTACCTACTCTTTCATGCTGCAACAGAGAAAAATGTCGACTTAATTTTTGGAAAAAGCTAATGTGAGTTTTGGCGAGAACGCGGAAAAGTCATGTCGCCTCATTGTATTATTTTGTTAAACTTGTGTTTTTATCAGTGATAATAAGTGAAAAATGGTGGTACTTCGTTGATTATGAGCTGATTTACGTGCATGAGTGTAGGCAAGTGATATAATGTGACGTATCATGTCGTTCCGTGTTGTTACCAAAAATCCATAGACGCCGCTAGTAAAGTCTCCACTGCTTTACTGAGGTATGACTTGGACTATGATTGAACTTGACAGCGACTTTATTGAACTATGACGAGACTACGACAGTGATTATTTTGATAAAATATTATCAAAAATTATTAAAACTTAATACTTGACACTGGCAAATGCACAATAATGCGACGCTAAAACTAAGAAGAAGAAGAAAAAAGCTAATGACATATTAATACGTCTGCCATGTAGAGAAAAACCACTGTTTGTTATTTATCTAATTTAAGGAACTGAAACATGGTCTTTTACTTGCTATAGGCCTTATGAAGGAGCTCAAGATAAGCTAACGTGCTATACAGAGGGCTACGCTCGGAGTAAGTATATCTGAAGGATCTAATCAAGAATGAGGTCTGCAGACGAATCAAAGACTGCCTTGGTGGCTCAGATGAATGAATTAGAATTTAGACTATTTTTTCGACGTCTCAGTGAATGAAGAACTCTTGGTCACCCTACACGTCGCGTCAGATTAGCACATAAGAGTTTACCATTGATTTATAATAGGAAAATCAACGGAACGTAATCATAATGAAAATTATACAATTATTGCGAATACTTCTCATCGTGATTAATAAGGAATTGATTAACTTTCGATTTACTATAAATAACCTTTTTGTAGGGCACTTTATAACTAAAACTAGATACAGTACAGCTAGCTACTCTAGGATAGTAGTATCTACCTACTAGATACATATCTATACAAAAAGCAACTGAATATTTAGCAGAAAAGATTTTATCCAAATGTTATCGCCTACAGCCAGTCGTCAGCGCGCCCAGCATGCTAACAGTATTATAACGCCGTTTCAGTCATAGAACGACTACTACTGGACATAGGCCTTCCCTACAAATTTCCATTAAAAGCTGTTAAGAGACTGCGTCGCTGAAAGATTGCTCGATTTTGAGCGCGAGAGTTGAAAACCGCTGCCACCAGGGGCGCGGCGAGCGAGGCTCTCGCACGTTTTGCGAATAAATACAATCCGGCTTCGAGGTGATCGGGCGCCGATGATCGGGAGGGTTCTTAAAAACGGCTTGCATCCAGCGCGGTCTTGACGAGGTCAACCATCCACCTTGCGGGTAGGTGAAGTTCTGCGCCGCGCTTGTCGCTACCTTGTCTCTATCAAAGAAATTTTCAGCCCCATCAGTAGTCATTCCTTCATGCTACGTAACCTGTCTACTGCCATTTCAACTGCCAATCCGCTGGCCGATGTCTCTTTGATTCTTCTACGAATTTTCTCAGTTCAAATTTCGCATAGAGACTTCAAGCATAGCCCTCTCTTAGCTCGTTGGGCTACTTAGTTAGAGCATGCTGTGGTAAGAACCACAGTAAGAGAAAAAAAAGTTAATAAAAAAATGACAATTAATATGCTAATGTTCTGATAATCAGAGATCTTAGAGTAGCTTTAACTTTAAACTTGTGTATGTAAATATCGGTTTTCTTAGATACCTGGAGTGTTGTATTGACCTGCTATCCTTAGTATATAATAATGATATATATATAATAAATATATAGTAATGAGATCATTGAACCTCAGGTTGAAAGTGAACCTGCACAATAAATAATTATTTATTACTTAAAATATTATTTTAGCCCAAAAATGGCACAACCGTTGTTGTTTTTAAACTTTCGTGATTTGAACACTTTATTATTATTATACAACAGACTTCAACCGTGTACGTACAACTCGCATTGTTCTCATGGTTAAAGTAATTTTTAAATTAAGAAGTTCAAAAACGACTGAGCTGATTTAGTAAAAGGTAAAAATAAAAAATAAAAGAAAACAATAAAATTTAAATGGGACTATTTTTTTTTCCATTGACTACTTTTCTACTTAAATGTACAGATATAAAAGTGAATCGCGGGGCGAATCGCCCAAGACACTTTTTGAAGGTCCCCATTCGCCCCGCATTGTTTGGAGCGGGCCGAATGGGGACCTTCAAAAAGAGTCTTGGGCGATTGGCCCCGCGGGCCGAACCGCTTGCGGGGCGAAACGACGCAGGACTCGACTAAGTTAACTATGAAGTTTGCCAAACAAAAAAGAATCAACAAAATCGGTTATTATCTGGCGTACTAATCGTTTTATTTAAGTAAAGGTTGAATTGAACGGTTGAATGTATTTTCATTATAACCGTTAGGGTTGCCAACTTTTTTTTCGACCTTAAGGGATAAATGGTCATAAATCTTAAAAAATACGGGATTTCTCTTCTTCACACGTGACAAATAAAAATCGTTGAGTTTTAAGACACAATTTGTTTTACGTGGACTTAAAACTATACTTTTTTACAGATTTTACAATAATATCAATATCAATAATCATTTTGTCTTTTGAGATAATTATAAAAGAAAACGCAGTCAAAATCCTACCACAAAAAAATCCTACAACAAAATGACCTACGTCATCAATTCGTTCTTAGACAAATTCGGTGTGCATTGCTTACCTTTTCGACAAATACTCCAAATAGTTGGAATAAAGTAGACGAAAATCGGTCATTATAGATTTTTTATCGGTTGTGTTTAAGCCGATTTACGTAAAATACGTTGGCTATCCCGGCGGGTCATAGAAATTTATGCATGAAATGCGGGACGTCCCGTGAAATACGGAACAGTTGGCAACGCTAATGACCGTCTACTGCTACTAGAGGGTTTGGATGGGTTTCGCATCCAGCCAAATCCAGCGAGTTCATGACAAACGCGAAAGTTTCCCAGTTACACCATCGCGTGCTTCGCTTATCAGAAAGAATACGGCATCTGCATTTTTAAAAACTTTTTTACCATCGACCATATGTAATTTTCATTCCGCACGGACGCTTTTTCAAGACTCAGGGGCGCTACACTAGTTTTTGTACACGTTTTTTTTTTTTTAATAAAAATATACTTACGTATTTTATTTTGACAATGCCTGGTTTTTGTATAACGATGCTGTTCTGGTGAGTGTTTGGTTGTGTTTACATTTTTTGTTGTTTCTATTACAATAAATACCTGTTTGTTTTGATTTTACTGTACTGTATTTCTACAAAAGAAATATCTAGTAATGTTACTGATATTATGTTATGTTACAAAAGTAAAAATGTTTATTTTGGGTAAGAAAGCACGTTTGATGTATAAAGATGACGTCTATTGCATTATATAAAACCTTTGCTTAGTAAGTAAGTAAGTAAGTTCGTATAGGCCGGGTGGCTAGCCCTGGTGTCAGAGTTTTTAGGCCGCCTGAAGGCCTCTGACATGGCTAAACGGTTAAAACAACCGTTTGCTTAGTAATAATTGCAAACAATCATTGCTTTTTGAAAGACATAAGATACAATTAAATCTTTCATAATCGTGTTATTAATTTTGTTTTAATTAGGTTGATAGAATTGTATGATTAATTATTATGAATTATGATATCTAATACTTCAAAACGAACAACTTAGTATTGTATATTTAATTATTTTTACAATTCAAATATAACGAATTTAGTAAAATTTGTATTCAGATAATTTTAAAAGTCTAACAGTATATCCGAAATCTAAATGTGAACTATGTGAACTCTGTCTCATTGTAAATATTTGTACCAAAAGCTCAGTCACACTCTAGTTGATTAAATAACTTTTAGTTTTTCATAACTAACAAAAAACAGCATACATTTAATTTTATTATCTCGCAGTATGAATTTATTTAAACGATTTCAATTTCTTACTCTTCACTAAAAAAGTTCACAACTCCTGGATTATTTTAGCTCTACGGTCAGTGGTTTTCCGACAAATAGATATTGCCAGAGCCAGTCTATTAAAATATTCCTTTTAATTAGCTTTGCAAGAAAACTGAATATCTTACTGGACTTGTGTACAATTTTGAACTTTAAACGAAAACTGTTAGAATAGAAAAATTAAATTTGCAGTTACGCGGTTTCTCACGTGATGAGTTAATGAGAAAACATTAGGGCAGTGGCATTTTAGATAGTTTTGCTCTGAGTATGATTTGTTGGCTATGAAATTATAATTAACTAGCTTTTGCCCGCGGCTTCGCCCGCATGATATTTTGGTTAATGTGATAGGATTCTATTATTTTTTCGGGATAAAAAGTAAAAAAGTAGCCTATATCACTTTCTGTCGTTCAAGCTATGTCCATTCCAAAAATCAAGTCAATCCGTTACTCCATGAACGTGCGTGCTGTGTGAATAAGGAAAAAACCAATAAACTAACAAATACGGATTCGGATTTATTATATTAGTAAGGATTATTAACATTTTTAATTTAAAAAAGTTTTTGCAATCTAATTACATTTAGTAGCGATTAAAAATAAGTACCTACCTACCTACCCGGAAAGTTATATCATTCTAGATAGTTTAATTCAATCTTAGATTTGTAGAGACCTTTCTTGAAAGTTTCTAGAATGTTTATAAATTTAATGCGTATTTTTAAGTTCTTATATTGAAGTGCAAACGAAGAATACCCATATCATTTTTTCTGACACATTCAAGTAATTATAATTTTGTAGGGTTCCTTAACCAAAATATAAGACGAACACCACTTACGTACTTAGTTATTCTCGATGTCGATCAAAACTTACTTAGATAGATAGATAGATTAACTCTTTATTGCACACCAAAAAATAAACAAAACGAAGAAACAAAGATACATAAACAGTGTAACAATGGGCGGCCTTATCGCTGATAGCGATCTCTGCCAGGCAACCTTAGGATGGAGAGGACAGAAAGCGTATAAATAATGGATATCAATGATATACTTATCAATGATGCACAGATTAATTATCATCTGTATAGTTAAAAACCTACAATGGCGAATTGATTTTAATTTTAGCAATGCTTCAATTGTAAATAAATGAACTATGTAACCATAATCAAGAATCAAGAATTTATACAACTGCCAACACAACAGATACTAATTTTGTTTATGGAATTTTTTAAAATGATCATTTTATTGTGACTCATACAAGTAATCCAATTTATTTAATGGAAAAATTAAATGTTTTTGGATAAGTACTTACCTTATCTTTTGAAATTTCGTGCACTTAACAGATTGAATTTCAAAAAAATCTAAATTTGTGAAACCAACTACTAGCTGTGTACTATTATTGTGTTTCTTTTACTTTTTATTAATATAATTTGATAACAAAAACCTATTTCATAGATACTTTCATAGGTCTTTATTATTTTATCTTAAACTACGTCTACGATTTATAGTCAAAATTTAATATTTTGCCTAGGTTTTAAAAAATCATGTATTCAAGTAGATATTTAGTAGAGGTTATTATACGGAACCATCGATACCGTCAGCCCGACAAGTATCTTAGCCGTTTTTTATCATTGCAATTAAAAGTAAAAGTATTTTTTTAAAGTGTTATCAACATTAATGCAAAATTGGAAGTCTCGCGTGCAAGTATCTGATAAAAATGGTTTTGCAAGGATCGTTTGGAAGGAAACACGCATTCCGTTATTTTTTGAATAACTAAGTAGGCCTACCTGTACCAGCCTTTTTTTAATAGTCTACTGCAGGACGTAGTCCTAAAGTCCTACAATTTTATCAATTTTAATTTTTGATCATTTTCATAATAATATACTTTTTATTATCGGTTTTGTAGTTGACGTATACAAGTTTATACCAAATCAATGAGTAAAAGTATACATGGTTATCTGCTATCCGAAAAGGAGTACTCGGTCTATCATTATGAACAACTTTTAACAACGGGCTAACCGAGAAAAAAAATCTAGGAAAAAATAGCTGTTTTCACAATTACCTAATAACGTAAAAGTTTTTCATGGTAGATAATGGTCTGAATCACCTCCTTTGGGATTACTACATCAGTACTGGATAACCCTGTATAAGGGAATTAAATTAGTTTACAGTAAGTACAATGCATTGGTATCTCACCATCACTCATCATCATCATCAGCCTGTACCGACCCACTGCTTGGTATAGGCCTCCTCTCCCATGTACATAGGTATCCGCATATCTTGGGCTGACATTATAAATACATAAATTAATATTAGGGGATGTTGTTTTTAAACTTTCGCGATTTGAGCACATTATTATTATTTATACTACGGGACTAATCGCGCACTAAAATTACGAGATAAATAAATACCTCCTCATCCCGACGTTTCGGCCGAGTTGCATCGACCGTGGTCATAGGTAGACTCAAACCCGGGTAGTACAACCAAACCAAACCCAGTACCAGTAGTAACCAAACTCAGACGGGTAGTCTACCCGTGACCACGGTCGATGCAACTCAGCCGAAACGTCGGGATGAGGAGGTATTTATTAGGGGATGTCTTACACACGGTCTCTGACTCCAAACTAAGCAAAGCTTGTGACATGGCTGCCAGAGACTGATAGACTACATAATA
Organism: Hypomecis punctinalis; assembly: GCA_949316475.1. Lineage (NCBI taxonomy): Eukaryota > Metazoa > Arthropoda > Insecta > Lepidoptera > Geometridae > Hypomecis > Hypomecis punctinalis. Next base: position 12,954,732 of record OX438819.1, on the reverse strand, counting down.
ATATACATCTTTTTAAATAGATACCTACTTATATAGATAATACCCAACCAAGACCCCGACGCAGAACAAACAACCGAGTTCATCACATAAATATCTGCCCTGGGTGGGAATTGAACCCATGCCATTTTGACCCAGGAATTAGGGTCAATAACCACTGAGCCAACGAGGCAGACATTGGAGAGACCTATGTCCGGCAGTAAATGTTGTAGGTATGCTTCGATAACATGTTTAGGTGAAAAAAATTTTTTAAATAAATGATATCACGAGGTCTAACCGTAGCATGTATTGTTATTTCAAGATCATTGTACCTATAATTACCTTTTACTAAGTATGGGACCAAGCCTAGAACCGTGGTAGAATATTATTATTATTTTGGTATCACATTTTTGGAGGCTTCAATAACCTGCCATCTATATTCATTTACAAACAACGTTTTCTTCAGTAAAACCAAAATATACTACTTTTTGCATCAGTATTTTGTTCGTTGCTCGAAAGGTTCGAAATCCAAAATTTTACTTTCCTTCAAAGTAGATACGTAAAATTTCACTGAAGTCGCTAAAATAGTACGCAAGAAATACAACAGATGGCAAAGAATTGCAGCTTGTTATGCGTTGGTAAAAGTATGATAAATATTTTCCAGATGTCGCTTTGATTGCTTTCAAACAGATCACCAAGTAGTTTGCGCAAAGTTGCCTAGATGGCAGTTTAATAAAAAATGAAATTTGAAAAAATTATCCTTAACTAAAACTAAATAAGTAATACTAGATTAAACATTTTAGTTGTTGTGTGCATAATATTATATTAATAAAATATTTTTTACCACACTTAAATTTATTTTCATTATTACAATGAGCTTTTTTGTGCGCTGTGTGGTATATGTTCACCAGTTCGTCTACTCAACGCTAGATGGCAGGATACGAAATAATATAGAGATTATCTTTTTTCAGAGTACCTATATTGTATTAAAATATCTGAATGATGTTTTTCTGTGCTACTAAATAGCTGATGACTAAAAGACGCCCAAATAAATATAGCTTATTAAAATATATAAAATATATTCCATATTTAATACTAACTAGATATTTGATACCCACTAACTGCTATTAGAAGTATAGTGTAGTAGTGAATACTTTAAAAGTGTACATAAATGAGAGGATAGATAAATTCACGTATTTAGATATTACCCTATATTCCAAAATTATATTAAACCTGTGAGTACCTGTAGTATTAAAGCCCTGGTAATTAAGGTTATATAAGTTTTTTAGATACAAATATTCTTGCTACGTAATGACTACTAAAATTCTGTCTCCGATATCATTAAATTTCTTTCTGATTACACTGTCTGGCTACATTAGTATAAAATTATGCGACACCCTATCTAACGGGGTATACATGTCTAGAATTAGAAAAAGTTTCTATGTAGGTACATTAAATAAAATAAAAAATATAAACGCACTTAGCTAAAATAATTTGTAGGTACTTTTTTATTTTGGTAGGTATACAGAATGTTGATTTTCAAAAAGCAGAGATTTACAGATATGCATATACATAATTATATTTTACTCATCATTTTGACTAGCTTTTAGGTATTACGAGAGCAAAAATTTCGGAAAATACGTTAACGGTTTCATAAATAAGTTCATTCTATGGTGCGGCTGTTTATTCGCGTTTTTGTAATTCACTTCGTATACCTACCTACCATAAGAGTTCAGTCGATGAGCACAACAAAATATTCCTCTCAAAGTCAGTGCATTTTAGTTACAAAAAAACAGCTTTTTAATGTATGTTCGAGGTGTGGGATGATCATGGGGAGACTATAGTTACTAAAAGGAAATTTCCAATAGAAAAACGACTGTATGAATCATCCGTTTTATTTTTTAAAATAATTATAGCTAACCGTTTCGGCAATAATAGTTACTATCTCAATAATGACACAATAAGCATTTTCCGTTGTTAAAAAATAATAATTATTCAATCTCTAATAAAAACGATATTGGGTTAATTTGTTCAATAAATTGTTATAAAAATAATAATAATTGCTAACATAAATCAACACTAAACTTAACTATTAATTACATAGCAGTTCTTATTACGTCCAGTAAGTAATAAGTATACAAAAAAATATAACTTTTATAAAAAATATATTTCAATAAACACATTTAAATCTAAATAATCAAAACATGGCATCGTTTTATGTTATTTAAAAATTAAAAAAGCTTAATTAAAATTACGCAAGGGTTAACCTCTAATATAAATAAAATTATAATAAAAACAAGGTTATTTTGTCGTGAACACTTGTGATTTCTTATATAAATGAAGTTTCTACATAATTAGAAATACTTCAATGCGTATGGATGTCTAAACACCAAGTAGGTACAATAGTCACATCACATTCCCTAATTTTATATACATTTTATTATTTTTTAATGTAGTACAAGAACATGTCAAACGAGAATTTTGACTTCTACCTAATCGTAATTTTTATTCTAATCTAGACGAATTCAATTTTACAATTTTTCCATTATGCCGAGATACAACAATTTTGAATTTTTACAATTATTTTTTTTCCATTTACAATTATTCCATTTTACAATTTCTGTTAAGTTTCCAAATGTCACATCTTTGTTCTTAACCACGACAGAGTTCAACAATTAGATTAAGGTATTGCGTAAACAAGACTAGAAAATACACCAATTGAGAATTGAACATTTTTAGACAACATAATTGTTATGCATAACGAATGAACAAAACCGTTATGAACAACGTGAATGCCAAAGTGACATTATGAGGCTAGGTATATAATAAATAGACGAAATGGAATGCGCTGTCAGTGCTCTTTGAAGTGACATAATACAGTATTATTTTATTCTTATTCTCTTATAACAATATTCAATGTAAGTAGAAGACTAATACATAAAGTATTTGCAAAGATTTATTGATGATGCATATTAATTTTGTAGAACAATTTAATCATTCTTGTTCTTTCCAAACTCACGGTTTCAAAATTCATTTATTTTATTAACATTCTAAAATGGATACGACGATTGGTCGGGATATTGTTACTCCCGTAATAACACCGATAATAATTATTACTAAGACATTTAAGTACACGGTTTTTTTTTTGTATTTATGTATTTTTATTTCGTTGTTTACTACATCCGGATCACAAAATAAGCACCCTTTGCTTCTTCTATGTATAGTGCTTATTTTGTGTCAAATTTATAGCCATTTATAAATTAATATTTAATTATCTGTTTATAAATGACTCTTTGGAATTACATTACATTGGTTATGCTAACTTATTATTTAAGAATACATGTAAATTACTACTATGTGAGAGTATGAATTGAAAACCTGGCTATCCTGTCTACACTTAACGCTAAGAGTAATAAATGTGTATATTTTGCTAAATATTATATAAAACAAGCTAAGTTACAATAACAAAAAACATGAAGCGATAAAATAAAAACTTTAACAGTCAATGAGGATGTGTAATAGAAAACAATTGCAAGTTATATGTAAAAACTTAACAATGAAAAGATATTGTGAAATACGTTGTATGATTATTTGAATTTAGCTTAGTTTTATCACTTGTACTAGTCTATATATAATCCCAAAAATATTTTATCTAAATTGTAAATGGAGAACGCGTTTCACAATATTTTTTTTTTATAAATCAAATAATGTAATGTAATCGCAAGTTGACGGTAGCGATTTGTGTAAATTGAAACGTTAACACGGACATTTATTCAACAATAGTTATTTTTGAATATTTTTCGAACAATAACAACGACAAAGTCGATTTCAATCATGTCGCTAACGTGTTTGTCCATAACAAGGAAACAATTAGGTAAAACAATAATTTTAACGTCAAATATGCGAATAAAACTAGATTGAAAACGTCGTATCCATTTCTTTTTCATTTAACTGACAGCGCATTTTAAGTATAACCCATGTGGAATCCCATTGAACCACATTTCGAAATACATCAACTGAATCCAGTGCTATTGAATCTAATACCAATATGCAATAAATATGCTTATATGCACACATATAATTATACAATTTATTGCATATCAGCGAATCAGCGATACAAGACATCGCTTGAATACAAATAATTAGGCTTTATCATTATTAAATGTACACAGCTTAACTACGGAATTTTTTTCATCATAAAATAAATGTAGAAAACCATTTTCTCTCTCCATCTTTTTAATTTTTTTAACATTAAAAATTTATCCATCAAAAACTTAAAAGTAACCTGGATACCTTCAGACACGATCTGATTTATTACTATTCCGTTTCGATGATCACAGAGAATTTGAGGTCTACATTTTTGCGAAGCGTACCCTTGCGCCTAACCACTAAAATTTTAGCCTATTCTGAGTATCTTTTGTCGTAGAGTCAAAAAATCTTATCTAAATTTGCGATTTTGAATTACAACTCCAATATCTTTTTTTTTCTTTTTACAAATACGAATGCGACACAAAAATGTAGACAGCAGTGACATGAACACTTTCTTGGAAACGTAACTTTGATCTAAAAATCTAATGTTACTTAGGATTCATGATCCGTGCTTTTTATTTTGTACAACTCGCGTTCCGAGTTCAGTTCCCTAACACGATGTTAATTATAACTTTAAAAATACCAAACGTCCATAAATTTTTTCCTTCTACTAAGACCTAAATTTAAAACAATACCATTTATACAATATTCATAGGAACTTCTTTTGTTGTTATATTTAATTTATTTATATATTAAATTTATGAGGACACATTTTTACATAAATAGCGATCCATTCACTTCGAATTTTATTTCAGTAATCGTATAGTTTTTGTTTTGTTTCAGTCAAAAATTGTTTTTTTGTCGTCTAATAGGTAAATTTATTCACGTTCCCTTGAAAACATTATCTTTATCGGTAAACCTTCGCGTCTCGATGGTACTTTCCATAACGCTCCAAATAATATTAAAAATCGGCCGAAAAGTTTTGTATTTCATGAAATTAAATAATTAACGAAGAAATCAACGTTCATAGAAAATAATCTCATTTAAAACCAAACACGACACAAATTAGAAATTATCTCTTGGGCTATTGCATTGTGTTTTTTTCTATGTATACTATGACGCTATGACAGCAGTAGCATTTTATTTCATATAAATAAACTACTGTTGTAAAAACATCAATATTAATTTAAGAATGAAATCATTACGTACATTAAAGTCAGCTTACTATATTACCTTACCTATTACGATTATACGTAGATTATTCCAATTTATATAAACAAAATGAATCGAAAATTCAAAATGTTTACATATATTGTCACTTATCTATAATACATGAAGATAATATTAAAAGAATTAATATTCGGCAACACTTGACATTCTCTTAATAAATTGCCAAAAAGCCCCCCTTTTTTTTAAAGATGGGCTTTTTTGCAATCTTTGAACTATAAATCTATTGATCGGCAACTGTATAGCATTTACATGCTTGTTGATGGTTGAAAGCAAATAGCTTTAACCATTTTGAAAATTATTTCGGGCTATTGTAGTTTGTTGATTATTACGATTATTAAATGAAATAAACATTTATAATTATTCGGGCTATTGAGTGAACATCCGTGTTGAAGAAGAATGTCTCGTGTTCTGTTTTATTTATGGTAATGTATCGAAGAGTTATTATTTTATTTTATTTCCTTTGCTTCGATTTTATTATAAGTTGTTATTGTCTTGTCTATGTTAACAGTGAAAAATCGCTATTTCTTATTGTATTATTTCAATAAAAATCAATATTTTATTTACACAAAAAAGTAACGGCAGTCTTCTGAACAAAAAATAACCGAGTGATTTTATATACAATTATACATATAGTAATTTGTAAATAATCCCTTTTTTGTAAAATAAAATGTTCGTATATTAAAAATAAAAATGTTATATGTATATTATGTTAAAACAAAAGCGTCAACTTTTACGTAACAGGCCTATAAAATTATTTACAATTTATTATCTAGTATGGCATTAATAGTAATAATAAAAATAAAAAGTTAAAAATCAATCAAAATAAAATGTAAAATATAATTTGGAATTTTGGTTACAAAATAGAGAATTTATATTTTGTGCGTTCAAAACGTGACTAGCATAAGACGTGTTATTGCGTGAAAGATATAATAAATCAATGACAGGTAAATGTTATAATAATATCTTATGGAAACTTAATAATGCATAATTATAATCGTAATAAAATTATAATTATTATTGCAATAAAATTCGCTAAATGCGATAAAACGTGCTTAAAACAGTTTGGCACATCCAAAAGTTTTTACTAAGCTAATAAATACAACGCTCGTGCTACAGCTAAAAAAATAAATATATTTCAATATAATAATAATAATGAAACAAATGACAAAATTGTGAAAAAAAAGATTGCACTGAATAATTATTTGTCAATAGTTTCTACTCCTAATTTTGATCGGGCGAGTTTTTGTTCCATACTTCTTTATTTTCAACTATTTTAGGTACATTCTTTTAAATTTATATACAGTTTTTGTTTCCGCTAAAATTTCCTTATATACAACAGTTAGTGACTATCTAAAACATAATGTTATTTTATTCATTGTATACTTTTTTCACTGGCTATATTCATTTGAAATTAAAAGTCCCGTCTGTAGAAAAACAATTACTAATCGGAGGCGATTTCGGGTCGCTCGAAAAACAAATTTCCATAAGAACACAATGAACCATTACAATTTTGCTATCACGAACCTAGTTTTTGACGATCTGGTGGAAATCGCATCGGATTAGTAATAGCTGAATTTTCATGGCTGAGGGTTTTGTTGGAGGTGGACAGCTTGTTGAGCGGCCTGTTGGGCGGCTTGTTGGGCGGCTTGAGCGGCCTGAGCCGCGTGCGCTGCCTGCTGCTGCATATGTTGCTGTTGGGCGGCCTGCTGCGCCGCTTGTTGGGCGGCCTGGGCTGCTTGAGCCGCTTGTTGGGCGACTTGTTGAGCGGCTTGTTGCGCCGCTTGTTGAGCCGCAGCTTGCTGCGCGGCCACGGCTTGCTGCGCCACCTGCTGAGCCGGCGAGGGCAGGTTGAAGCCCAGCATCCTCGGGTCGTGTAGTCTCAGCGCCTGCTCCAGCCTCTGCTCCTGTGCGATTCTAAAAGCCTCAACTAATTCCGGTGACAGCTGTCCGCTGGCGTCGTTCGGCTGCGGAGGGAACCCTCCGTTGTGTCTCAACGGACTAGCGACTTCATTCTGAGCGGCTGCCGCTTGAGACACGGCTAGTCTCAGAGCTTCGGCCTGACTTCGAAGAAGCGCTTCAGCTTGCTGGATCCGCAAAGCCGCTTCGGATGGAGCGGGCGGCGTTTCCGCCGGAGGTTGAGCCGGGGGAGGTTCTCTCGCGAGCTGTTGTCTCATTGCCGATACTAGGTTTGCTGCTGCGACTTGCACGGCGTTCGCTCCTTCGCCGGGCTGAGCCATCATGTTCGCGGCGGCGGCTGCAATGGCCGCGACTCTCTCGTCGGGGTACGCTTGGTGTCCGTTGTTTGCTGATCGGAGTAAGTCTGTGAGTTTGTTGACCGCTGCGCCCGCTTCCGAGCCCGCTGAGGAGGAGAGTCTGCCGTTGGAGGAGGAGTCGGAGTGTGCGGGCGAGGGAGGCGCGAGGTTCAGCAGGCCGGAGCCTCCCGCGGAGACTGCGGCGAGGAGGTCGCGCTCTCGTCGCTCCGCCGCGGCTCGGGACAGGACGTATTGTGCGGCGAACTGATGTTTCGGTTCCATTCTCATATGTTCCATGTGGGAGAGGAGTCCTGAAAATCGATATGAATGATTTATTGGTGCACGCATATCTTTTTGATGCTGCCAGATTTCTAAGGAAATTGTATTAACAGGATGTTGTATTAATAGGAAATTCTAAGGAAACTGTATTAATAGGATATTAAAAAAAATGTTTTTACGCGAGGTGATTTGAAGGCGAACCTATTATTTAAAAATACTATATGTTGGTTTTCTAATAACATTAAAAGTTGTTTATAGGCGGAAAGCAAAAATATATGTCTCAGTCAAGTTGATTGAATCAGGCGTTACTTTGCGGAGTTTATCTTCAAATCTTTGTCCTGATTTACTGTGTATTTCCGCCTTGTTGTGATTTAAGCACAATAAGTTATAAGGGTCCTGTTTCATAAAACTGTTATGTTAAATAGTACTATTCTCGACATGAGATTTTCCTCTTAACGAGACATCTTCAAGACGTGTTGACTCTCCGAAGACTCCGAAATCACTCGTAAGATGACCTAGTGCTCATTTTCATTGGTCGTTAGAGCTTGCATTCGGGGTACGGGAGATTTCCGTATACGCATGCCATAGAGTTAGTCGATAGGGCCCGCTTGCGGATTGTTGGATAGTCATCACCGCGCATTTGTTTTACTGAGCAAAGGTACCGAGTCCCCGCGCCACGTTTGCTTTACACCAACCGATGAATTTCATTGATTGTTAGGCCACGTGCGGGGAATACTCGCATGCCGTATATATCGACATACCCAAGATATAGATAACCGACTTTCATTAGTCGATAGCACGTATTTGGAGACTCCCCACATACTGCCTCCCTACATACCTCACATACACATATAACAACTGAATTAAAGACCAATGAAAATGAGCCTTTTCTTTTTTGAGCGTTCAGGCAACTTATAACTCTGTAACCCACAACTTACCACTTTCATGCGTAAACACAGCCTGGCAAACAGAACAAGGCCACATCCTCAAACTGCTCGTGAGCTGCGTCTCGGGATGGCACGCGAGGTGCTTCCTCAGGGACCCTTCATTGACGTAGTGTTTCCCGCAGACAGGGCACGGGTGGTTGGCGGTCCGCCGCTTCGCTATATAAGGATCAGTAGGTTTAGCTTGCGCTGGGTACGGTGACGTGGCAGGAGGACCTTCACGTCACCAGGAGTGGGCAGGTTAGTGGGTTAGGAGGGAGGAAAAGAAAATATACAGGTTAGTACTGTTGCAATGTTAGTTTTGGAGATAGACGACGTTTGATATCTGACACTACTCAGTGTTTGTTTCAGTGTTGATGATTTTGTAGATCTAGACGCTAAACAGTTGCTTAATGATTTGAAGGATTGAATTGCAGTGAAAGTTCCAAAAGTCGTCCATGCTCTTATAACTAATAGTACTAGAGTTAATATAAGAAATAAAAATCAAACAAAGAAGATAGTTACAACTAAATTAATAGAGATAAATGAGACAGTACATTAATAGACGAAAAACCAAAACACAAATCAATTAACGGAACACGAAACGCTAACAAAAACTTCCATAGAAATGGGAAAGTGTCTATTAGATACATAAACAAAACATGTTATGATAATACAGCCGCAACGCCATCCGAAGAATGTAATGGACAAGAAATGTTTGCAAAACACTACCCTTCCAATAACTTTAAAACAATAACATCCACTCCCTCGAAATGCGTTACAGACGTAGCTTATTTATTAAGTTAGCTTAGATTTATGGAGACGATACGTTTTTGTTTTACCGTTGATTTCGCAAAACCAACACCCCTTATGGCTTTGTGCCAACTGGAAGCTTTTATAAAGCAAAATATGCTTGCGAAATGGGTTTTTACAGCGGGGCTATTATAACGATGATGACCGGCAAAAATTTTATCTACAAACTTCCAGTAGCAGAACTTACGAGCTAATAAATCTCCCCTGTAGCAGCATTGTGTTTATTCAGCTTTGCAACTTCATTATACAAGCGCTCATAAAAAAAAACTACTAACAATAACGCTAGCCACAAGAGAGATGTTACTAAAAGTAATACAAATAAGAACGCCGCTACTTTATGCCTTTTTCACAAAAGAATAACTCGTAGCAACCTCCTTTTCTGTTTCTATAAGAATCTTAAACACTAAAACAAAAAAATAACTCCATAACGCAGTTGTTCCAAAATCTAATTCTAACCAATGAACAGACAGAGTTTTAAAAACATACGTTATGGAGTCAGTTTTTCACCAATCACAGAACCCAAAACCGAGCGGTCGGTGAAACTTACTGGCAACGCCGGACGCATTGGGGTCTTTATGGGTGTTCTTCATGTGTTCGACTAGGGCTTCGCCACCGAATACGACTTTGTGGCATATTGGGCAAGGAGTGGCGGTGGCGCCCCCAATCATGAGCGCCGCGTGTTGCTGCAAAACACCAAGGTGCAGCTGAAGCTCCTGTGTCCGCCGGCGGGCGAGGGCATAGCATTATAAAGATTAGCAAAGGTATAAAACACATAAATACATCAAATGAAATACAGATTCGAAAGGGAATTTTGAAATCATAAGCGGCCGAAAGAGAATTTTGTTGCAATTATGAACAATTTTTAAAATTAACAAAGAGATTAAGTAATTTGGAACTTTGAAACAAAGAAAATAAAATAGTATTAAAATTTTACTAAGAATTCAAAATAACACCATTATATTTTGTGATGTAAAAATAACTTTGTTCATAATTAGTCAAAAAACAAATCAATAAAAAAAATATAGAAGAGAGAAAAAAAAAGCTAAAGTACAATCGAAACTTAATCAATAATATATTTTTTTATAAATTACGGTCAAATAATGTTGTTATGAGCTTCTAACAGGTATTAATACAATTTTAAACAATATTTATTGGGATCACTACAAACGCAGTAAAAGTAAATTTAAGTTGTAATAATTTTATAGCATATTTTTCAAAATTCTTCTTAATGTCATGAAGTAATACAAATAGATAGTAATATAAGTACGAAAAAGAGAGCAAAGAAATCTTGTAACATACACACAAAAAACTTTAAGACTGAATCTAAAATATTATCCTATTTGAAATCACCTCTTTAGGCTTTAAGGTAAGTAGTATTTACGCTTACAAAAGTAAGCGTAAATACTAAGTTGATTGACAAACTCTTTGTGATTATTGTCTAGAAAACGGTTTTTAAGGAGATCTAGAATGAGGACTGCTAAAATTGATTTATTTTACATACCTACATGGATATGATACGAGTAATATAAGTGCCAATATTATAAACGTAAAAGTTTGTATGTAATATGAATGGCTGTTTGTTCTTCTTTAACGCAAAAACTACTGCGCGACTGAGATGGAGCTTTGCTATAGTTATGTTTATACATCAAAATATCACATAGGTTATAGTTAATAAAGATATTGCGTGAAACGAAGTTCGCCGGGTCAGCTAGTTGATTAGTAAATAATTAATACAATAAGGCTGCAAAAGTATTTTGAACAATGTTTTCGACATAAACAGTGGCAATGTCTGAGTACACAGCAAGGTGACCTGGTAGAGCCCTTTTATTTAGCGTGATATCTTTATATGAAATAGTGTGTTTTTTATAAGAAATGTGTGTTTATATGAAGTAGTATGCGGAAGTATCATGTGTTTTTATGAAGTGAAATGTGTTATAGTGATGATCATTTGTAATGTGGAGGTACTGACCTTGGCAGTATGCGTTCTCAAACTGCTCTCAGTGGCAAATCCCTTGCCGCAGATGTTGCAGTGGAAGGGTCTATTCTTGGCGCGCTCGACTTGAGCGTCGTGGTTGCGAAGGTGCTGCTGGAGATTGGACAGCTGGATGAAAGCGCGCCCGCACTCTGGTAGGTGGCATTTGTAGGGGCGCTCCCCTGAAAGGTTACATCTCGTTAGGCTAATGTCAAAGGAAGACAAATTGGGTGGACATGTGAATATTGCAAATCCACCTGCAACCCACATTTAGGCAAATAGAAATGTAATGTAATCTGTGTTGTTTTTTTTATCTAGGACATATTTATAGAAGTATGCTGTTGCTCGATGAACAAGAGCATAAAGTTTCTAGAATTTTGACTAGATATTTGGAACAGCCGATTTTTGAAGTGATTCCAGGGTTGGTCCAATAACAAAATTCTCATGTCCATAAATGTGGCAAGGATGAAAAGAACAATACAGCTCAATCACCTTTCGAGGATAGGCCTATGATGGACTATAGATTACTAGTAAGTAAGTAAGTTCGTATAGGCCGGGTGGCTAGCCCTGGTGTCAGAGTTTTTAGGCCGCCTGAAGGCCTCTGACATGGCTAAACGGTTAAAACAACCGGGACCTACAATTTAACGTGTCATCCGAGCCACGGTAGCGCTCAGTTGGAAAATGCCACCCGCGGTCACCCATCCAAATACTGACCGTGCGGAACGTTGCTTAATTTCGGTGATCGCTGACAAACACCTAGTCAAACTACGCTACGAGCGCTACAGATTACTGATAGGTATATTACGGCAATAATTAAACTAAAAAAGTAAATAACATTAAAAGGAAAGTAAAAATTTCATCTAGCCACCAGACGTAGGACGTTCCCCTTCCCTATAGATTTCCATTATGACCGGTATGGACGGTTGGAAGTGGCCTAAGTGATCTACTTTGGTTAATTTTCTTATTGTTTTTTTTTTTTAATATAACAGGCACTATTCCACAAATATATTTTTGAGTACTGTACTGTACTGTATCAGCCTTTTCAATAGTCTAGGACGTAGGCCTACCCACGAAGGGTGATTTTGTTCTTCATCTGTTGGTTCATTACTACTAATTAATGTCGATGTCATGTAGGATAGGTTATTACCTATCGTTTGTTTATTGACATTCCAAATCAGTAAAATCCAATAAGAAAACAAAAGTAATCTAATATTATCTAACCCGATTTCGGCATAAAAGAAAAACCATTCAAAATTCGAACAAAACCGTTCCGAGTTCGAAAGCGTAACGGTAACCGGGTAACAGCGGTCAGCCGAATCACTTTTCGCGCCAAAATCCCGACCTAGCCCAACGGAAGAAACCGATGACCGGAGCTCCATTTTTAAAATAAGACCATAATAAAACCAACGCATACTTTTAGCCTGTACTCCGGCAAATGCATAGGTCATTGACTGTACACGCATACATGGAAAGGCGCGCACACATGCGTGCGTCATACAGAATGAAAAGCAGTAAGGGCTAGGACGTATGGCGAACTGTGACTTTAACGGTCTTGTATTTTATTGCGAATAAATATTTTAATAAGTGATCTACAACAAGCCAAGGATACGGCTCATATATATTTTTTTTCATATAATAGGTATTTTATTAAGAAATTAATTGAAATGGTCAATATGCTTGAGATATTAGAAATGTTTACGATTATTTATTTCAACTAAAATAAATTATTATACATTAATGTGCAGTAAATAACAACCTTTATAAAAATACTGCTATTAAATCTGTCTAATCACAGTGTATCTGTTGAATAAATACAACCCCACGAGTAGGTAAATCGGTTTCATGCAAATATTTGACCTATTGATAAATCACAGACTTAAACCTAAGAATGCTGGTTTTATTACACGTAAATTAACCGTCAGCTCTTGAGATAAGACAAGAATAGCAAATACACATCAATGCTGTGAGAATTACAGCTGCTGACTTTTAAGTCCATCATGAGATTCAAAAATATTTCTTGCTATTATTTGGCAAAAATTTATATAAAAATATCATTGGACAAAAATCGTAAATCAAACATGACCAAATTTTGGGACATGACACGTAAGCTTAGTTAATGAAACGTAAAAGTCGTTGTGTCGCTTAAAATTGCACAAATACATTCCATGAAGAACCGACATTTTTAATAACTATTTTAATTTAGGCAAGAGAGCGAAACAACACTGGGACGGGACGTGATCAATGTTATTTCTCTAGCGTCGAAGACTAAAAATTATTTTAGGTTGCCGCGCTAAAGGACTAGGTAATATATAAAATAAAATAGACATTTAAATAATCAAATTTCAAAATAAACAAAAACATCATTTCATAATAATCAGTAGTACTTGGAGTAGATATATTTTATTATAAGTATTCTTATATATTTATATACATACTATATCCTCCTACTACAACACAAAATACTATTTTATTTAGCAAATAAATTGAACTAGATTGGCAACATCGCGCGAAATTCTATTCGTTACCTCACGGTTTGGGTCACCAAGACACAGGCTTAGCCTAGTTTGGGGCCCATTAGCAATACAAGACGATGTTAATGGCTATTAAGTACCTACCTTCCAACTCCGGTAAATTTGTAAATTTCAGTTAGTGCTTTACTTCTTGTCCATGTACCTATCTGAATTGTAAAAAATATTTCGTTTAGTTAATAAGTACTTAAAATTGAATATTTATTGTTTGGTGTTCTTAGGTTAGGTATTTATGAATAAATTATCTTATCTTATCTTAACATAAATAAGTGAAATGAAACGATAATAAAGCAAATTAATGACTCAGTTAAATCTATTTGCGAAATGAAATAAAATTGCACATCAAAACTTATATGTCTTAACGCCAACGTTATAAATTGGTTAAAATGACAAACACTTCACAAATTCGACGCAAAGTCAGAACTGCAAATTAGCTCAGTTGGGAGAAAGAAAGCTCGAGTCCTGCATTTGCGACGAATTTTTGAAATGTTTATCACACAAATAACTCTTATCTGTCTTCGTCATTTTGCTCTTACTGTTTATAGATCTCGTTTGTGGTCCTGTAGAGCTGTGTTAGTGATTTTGCATGTTTGAGAAGAATGCGTCCGTGTACACTGCGTTTGTACAAAGATATTGTAGAATTATTTCCTAGATGCAACCAGATATATGGTGCACGTTTGACGCACCTAAATGAATAGATGTATTGCGTGGCGTATCTATATATATTTTATAATCAGTTGTAGCGTTTGGATGTTCGTAGAATGTATTTAGCAGAAGATAACGCAGTTTTTGTGTTAGTGTATGAGATAATGATAGTTTTGTAGGGAATTTGATTATCTGTAAAACTGTGTCTTAATATATTTTTACAAATGAAATTGAAGACATCAAATATTTATACACGCCCTTACGGGGTCAATGCCACTAAGTTAAGACTCTAGTTTGTAAGAACTTTTGTTATAACAGCAATAAACGAATATATATAAATAAATAAGATTTCGGGAAAAAAAATGTCGCCCTTGATATACGCAATTATGAGTTTATATCATTTTTGTGATAGTTCTTATTATTTTGACACATTTAAATAATTATTTAAAAATGGGTAAATTTGTAATGGAAAAAAAACAATTTAGTATTAAATAATACTCACTAAGGGTTTAGGGCATCTTGAAATAGTTCTAGATTCAAAGTAATCGGTTTTATGGCGTTACAAATTATTGATTTTAAATCATCATAAATTTATTAATTGTAATATATTAAAAAAACAAACATTTTCAATTGAAAAAGAAATGAAAGTGGAAAGGAAAAAGTGTATACATAATATATTTTGATATACCTAAAAAGATATAACTCAATAATTTTATTTTATACAATAATTAGAATTGTTTTCCATAATATATAAAAAATATGAAAGGAAATACGAAGAGAATTATTGATGATTTAATTTGCGTAGATGTAAAGTTTAATTTTAAAAGAGGCAACACCGCGTGGTTCACCTAGTCCGATCTATAGTGCGCGCCTATGTCTTATCCATAGTCTGTATCTAAGTCTAATATAAATAAATCCATAGAATGGTCTTAAGTAACATCTCATATACACAGTTTGTTGAATAGGTATGTCTATTCTGCCACTAACGGTTCTATAAGTTTATTTATAGGTAGTAAACTTTATACCTAAGTTAGTTTTATTAGGTTGCCTTTGTAGATAAAAGTGTAGGTAAAATATTGCGTTATTTAATATATTTTATGCGTTGGCGCGGAATATTTTATGGGAGATTGTTCGGTGTAATATTTGAACTTAGAAGGAACTAAACTGGTTGGGCGAGATTTTGTGTAACATTTGATTTTAGGAATATTTTTAAACTATTTTACATAAAATATTGTCAAAAAATTATTTCTTGGCAAATTTTGTGTTGTATTTTTTTTTTACAATTAGGGTATCTGAAGCTTATGCGTCCACATTGGTGAATATAACTTTGGAAAATTGTTTTCATTAGAAAATTATGAGTACCTACCTATGTTATTTTGAATAAAACTAAGTATTAAATAGAAAATAAAAAAAAACGAGCCCGGTTCAGGTTTCAATATGAAAACCAGACTATAATCTAACAAGAAAAGATCAATTAGAAAGTTATCAACTTCAAATGTTCCTAGATGCCTATAAGTGGCTCTAAGAATAATTATTGTAATCATTATTTAAAAGAGTGAATTTAATATTTATTTAAAACTTACTAGTGTAAAATATTACACCGTGCGCTCAGACATACTTGTAATATTCGAAATTCAAAATACTAATTCGAATCTCGTTACACGTACTACATCTTCTAATCGCTATAATTCACGGAGAGGCAAATTAGAATTAACAAATCCATGATAAATTCAAATTCAGAATCTAAGATAGCATCCTTCACATCGTTCGGCCGAAGTGTGCTAAGGCGAACGCCTTTCCCTTGCCTATTTATTCATAGAGGAACAAAAATATCCATAGACTACCGACCAGCGAGCGTAGACCTCTCGCGTACCGCGCGACAATGTTGACTTTTACACATTTAAATTATTTTGACAGTTCTGCTGTTGTTTGTTAGTTTATGCAACGGTTTATTGCCAGGTTTGGTATATTGACGAAAATATTTTAATGTATTTTAAAATGTTTACGACGAGTTTATGGCAGAACCTTTTTATTCTAAAATTGTTAAAACCCAAGGTTACTTAAATATCGTTAGTTTTGTATCAATTTTTGTGGTCAAGTATATAAGTCTGGATAAATTATACAAAGGCTTTTGAACTAGTTCTTAGCAGTATTTCAGGAAACGTTGGACTCTCCTATGCGTAGATAAAGACTACCGTTTCAGGACTTTGTTGATTTATCAATGACTCTAGCTACTGCTCTACAGCTTGTTTCGATTTAAAAAATCGATAAAATTTGTTATCACAATTATTTTGTACGCAAACGTTATTATTTTGAAGCACGTACGAGTATATTCTTACTAAGTATGTAGGTAGTCAAAATAATGTTTCATAATGCTTCCCACATATACATTAATAATTGGATTTATTAATTGGAACTGAACTCGTTTCAATCCATTAGTTATAATAATAATTACTTACTCGTACTATACCCAGCAGTGGGATAATATAGTTAAAAAAAAAAACTGAAAAACACGCATAGGATTCATCATTTTTTTTATAAATGCATTTTCATCAGGCTTTGATTGGCTTTGTGCAAAGTTTAAAGAATCTGATCGCTTAAAGTAGTTCAAAATCGAGCTCAAAAGCTGTTTGCTTGCTTGCTTGTAGCCAACCGGTTACTAGCAAGCAATCAAACAAGTAAACATACAGGTGAAACTAATAAAAGCGTGTTAAATAGTTTGTGGATGATGGTTGTACCTACTTTCCAAATTAGACCATAGTTATACTATATTATTATAATACTAGAATGTGTATTGTGTATATATTTAATACATGTTATTTTGTCACCATAACTTTACATAAGTATTCATAATAATTTTCATATTAAAACACTGGATTTATTTAAGGGAGCTTTTCATCTATGTCAACGACCATAATATTATTTATTCTTTTATTTATGGTCTTTGGAAAAGCTCTCGTTTCTGAAAAAACTTAACATTCGCGGGAAACTTGACATTTGGCAAAAAAAAAATGAAAATATGTTTTATTATTTACTCAGTAAGTGTTGTGATTCTCGAAATATATTTAGAATATTCCAGTGAAATACAAAAACACGTGCCTAAGTAACGTGAGCATTTTTCATGAATATTGATTTATTTTCCAACATTTTTTTTCTAATATCGCATTAAGGTTCTTTTCAAACGCAGACACTAAGCCAAACCGTTATAACAGGTTAAGTGATTATTATTATTTATTTTCCAATAAAAATATATTTTCTATCCAATATCACCATATTTATTTTCCACACGCAGTCACTAAGCCAGACCGTTACAATAAGTTAAGTGATTTTATTTATTTATTTTTCAATAAAAATATAAATTTTCTCTCCAATATCGCCATAAGATTTCTTTCACACGCAGACACTAAGCCAGACCGTTATAATAAGTTAAGTGGGGTCAGACTACACTGGACGCGAAACGCGTAGGTTGAATAGTTGAAAAATGGCGGCGCGCCACAATGGCATACGAACGGCGAACCCGGAAGAATTCGCAATAGACAAGATAAATCTATGGTTTATGTGAGCTGCAGATTAAAAATTATGATAGAACATTATGGTTGCATGAACGAACAGTAAAAGTAATAATTGTATGTAGAATTAATGTATTTCAGTTTATTAATGAATTTCTATTTGAAAATGTATACCAAAAAAGTTACCCAAAACGGGTAATTTACGCAACAATAAAAGTATGGTTTGCAAGTGTAGAGTCAAAAAATTGATTACTTTTTTATTGTTGATATTTTATAATGAAGTGACCATAAAAATTACAAAAAATACGATGTCAGGCTTGTAGCCAGTACTTTTATGTACCTAGTAAATAAGTGGTTTTTAAAAAAGAAAATATCGTAAAAAAAGCTTTCATGTAAAATTACACATAATAAGATGAAAATAATGAAATAGAAATCGCTGCAACAAAATCATACAATGTTACAGTATTAATTTCAGAAATAATAATAATTCTAATACCCTATTATTATAGTTATTCTAAAACCCACCACTAACAAAGCCCAGGCAACATGGCCGAAGCCTACGCACTCAATTTACATACAAAAGTACTTCCCTCTAGCACTACAAGCACCTTTGACTGGCAACGCGTAGGCATAAAACATTCTTGCCTTAAGCCTGAACTTTGAGTTAGGTATATAAAAAAAGATTAGCCATAGACAAAAACTGAAAAACCTACAAATCTAAGAAAAATTGAGAAAGATGTTTAAAATTAGTATTATCGTATCGATAAGTTCTAAAATGGAATACAAATTCGAAGCCTAGTTTCAAATTGGCAATTACATTTTCCAATCAGATTATTAAAAGAAATAAACATGCGAAAATTAAAATTTCCGTAAACCGTGACGTTTCTTTCAATTATAAAACACGACAGGCCGACAGCGCGTGCGTGTTCGAATTTATTTTTGAATATGGAACGCAGACTTTGCGCCATTCTGCATTGGAATAATCTCGATTTTTGCCAGTCATTAAATTCATATTTCGAACGGGATGCGAACTCTTTTAACGCTTCGTATTTTTTCTTTTTTCAATTCTTGTAAATCGGTTTCAACCTTGACATGATTCTGTTTCTTTTTCTTTTGCCGTTGTTGTTTTAATACACAGAGTTACCAGAGGGATAATGTGGGTGATCGAGAAATTAAAAAGAGAGATGCATTGATTTAATATGGCATGAGTTAGAAAGAGACATGAAAAATATCTCGATGGCTACTTGCCGTGTTTTTGTCCCGATAGTGTCAAATTCTTGTCTAATTCTTCTTCTTCTTCTTCTTCTTAGTTTTGGCGTCGCATTATTGTGCAATTGCCAGTGTCAAGTATTAAGTTTTAATAATTTTTGATAATATTTTATCAAAATAGTCACTGTCGTAGTCTCGTCATAGTCCGATAAAGTCGCTGTCAAGTCCAATCATAGTCCAATTCATACCTCAGTAGCGCTCGTTGCGCTCGCGCTTTGTACAAATTTAAGATTTTTGTTTTAGTCGCATTTCATCTCAAATTTTCCGTTTACTATATAAAACATCCAAAAAATTTCGCGCTCGCTGCGCTCGCGTTCAATGTTAATTGTTTTCTGTTTTTGGTTCTGTACTTCTCTTTATCTGATGTTTATATTAAATTAAAACCTGTAGTTTATGATAAAATCACAAATATGGAACGCAGACTTTGCGCCATTCTGCATTGGAATAATCTCGATTTTTGCCAGTCATTAAATTCATATTTCGAACGGGATGCGAACTCTTTTAACGCTTCGTATTTTTTCTTTTTTCAATTCTTGTAAATCGGTTTCAACCTTGACATGATTCTGTTTCTTTTTCTTTTGCCGTTGTTGTTTTAATACACAGAGTTACCAGAGGGATAATGTGGGTGATCGAGAAATTAAAAAGAGAGACGCATTGATTTAATATGGCATGAGTTAGAAAGAGACATGAAAAATATCTCGATGGCTACTTGCCGTGTTTTTGTCCCGATAGTGTCAAATTCTTGTCTAATTCTTCTTCTTCTTCTTCTTCTTAGTTTTGGCGTCGCATTATTGTGCATTTGCCAGTGTCAAGTATTAAGTTTTAATAATTTTTGATAATATTTTATCAAAATAGTCACTGTCGTAGTCTCGTCATAGTCCGATAAAGTCGCTGTCAAGTCCAATCATAGTCCAATTCATACCTCAGTAAAGCAGTGGAGACTTTACTAGAGGCGTCTATGGAGTTTTGGTAACAACACGGAACAACATGATACGTCACATTATATCACTTGCCTACACTCATGCACGTAAATCAGCTCATAATCAACGAAATACCACCATTTTTCACTAATTATCACTGATAAAAACACAAGTTTAACAAAATAATACAATAAGGCGACATGATTTTTCCGCGTTCCCGCCAAAACCCCTTGTCTAATTCCAATACATATTATATTTGACAGTTGACAACTAGTGATAGTGATTGTCCATACATTTTTGCGGTTGAGAATTGCCAGAAGCGACAACAGCGCTATCTCTCTTGTCGTACTAGCTCTGTGTTTTCATAACATTTTCTTTCAAAATATTTAAAATTGGAAGCTAAGAAGTATGAGTACCGTGGCTTCAAAATATATTTTTTTCTTTATAAAACACTAAGTAGCACACTAAGCTCACAAGGCCGCATAGAAGCTATATACGCCTAACTTCAGGGCATACAGCATAGTGCAAACTTGCATAGCAAAGTGATATACGGCTACATGTTTGCATCTCTAGCCTGCTTATAACTAGGCATACCTACTATATCTAGATATCTGTTAGGTACTATGACCTATTACTATTACTATTACTACTAAGTGCAATCTAGATAGAAAATGTACAATGTAGGTAACACGAGAGAATGAAGTTGTAACAACGTACTTTACATGAAATAACAAAGTATTAATGACCTAACCATATTTCGGTTAAGAGGGTTCGTTAAGACGTCATAGGTAGGTACCTATAGGTATAGGTATGGCTGAGATGGTGGTGATGATTTAAGGGTCAAGTTTCTTCGTCATTCTAATCGTCGTTTAACACTTTTCTATATTTAGTTAAAGATTTCCAATAAGACCGAAAAACAACTATTTAATGGGAATTCTTTTTGAAGGTAGGTATAGAGAAGTAAGCTTTTCCAATAGGGCTATTTATAGATTTAGTGTTAGATTTTTCATTTTAAAACTGTTAGTTATACCTATTTATCAAGATACAATTATCGTCAGATAATAATGCAAAGTATGATTTATACTTACTTAGTGCTTAGTGGTATATACTTAGAAAGTGAAGTGGGAAAGCTTGTATTAAAAGTATCTTGAAATATTAATTACTATTTCTTGAAGTGTAGTTACTGTATATTTGTGTCAGTTGACACATGTCAAAATATTTTTATTTACTTTTCATAACCCGAAGTAGGTACCACATCAGTTTGATAGGCTAGCAACACCAAAAACATTTATACTGCCCACAAAATTACTTATTCGTAGCATAAACAACTTTGTAATTATTAAAAGCGTTAACTATGGAAAATAATTTATCTATTGATTCTGCTGCGTACTTAAATTAATACTGCATTAATCATAGCCATTCGAAATTTAAATTATTGGGCATGAATTTGCGTGCACACATGGTAGTGCAATACCCGCGAGGGGGCGACGCCACCCTAAAGGGGAGGCGGGAGGGGTCACGCACACCTACCCAACTATGTCCCCACCCCCTCACCCCAACTATTTTGGGGTGGCCAGCAAGCATGAAAAAAAAATATAATAGTATTCCACCTGCGTTCGACGGGCGGAATTTGTATTGACGCACGTTAAATATGGATATTGGTCCGCCATTTTGTTTTCATACGCGATAAAATATTCCGTTACGAAATTCGACATTCGAAATTTTCGTGAAATGAGTTTTAAGTTTCAACCTTTAACGGTTGAAAAGAGCCGAAAGAAAAGCAATAAAAAGTATCTCTAGAGGTCTTAACCCCTCCAAGAAAGTTTTATCCCGACTGGATGCCGTTATTTTTTCTTTTACTTTTTTTAATTTTCACCGCGGCGCGGCGCTATCTCGCGAATGCTTCAGTGGTCAAATAAAAACTTAAGGAGTTTTCTATGAACAGAGACCTCATTGGAGATGAAAAGCGTATCAGTTTTGGGAACGCTTGAAATAAAATAATGCAGAGGTACCTATTTTTCTGACTTCATGAATGTGTTAAATATTCTAATAATCATTTGATAATTATACATTGATTACTATAGTTATTAAGCTTATTTTAGACCGGCATTTTGAACTTATGTAAGAAAATACTTAGCTACAACGGTAACGATTAAATTAGATACTGTTTTAGTAAGTTTTCATTTCGAAACAATTGTTTAATATTCAGCATTTTCCGACAGTAAAAAATATCAGATCAAATAATAAAAGAAATATCGAAACTTTCTTCTTCATAAAACATAAATGTGCAAACAACGGTTCAAAGAAAGATTTCTTAGCATCTGTAATTTTTTTTCGTGGTAACATTTTATTTGGCAACGCCTGTAGATATACTTATTTGCCTACGGAAACGTACTCGTAGCTTTAACCCCAGGAAGGAAGGGTAAAGGACATTTTCTCAGTCGAGTTAGCAGAGCGTATCCCATAAATAGTGTTACTAAATTAGTTATCCACCTTCCTCTAGGATCGATAGAGTGAGGCATGAATTTCCGGTGGCATAATTGACTAGTAGCCCGCCCCGGACTTGGACCTCGCGCAATATGTGTATGAAAGTTGTTTATTTTATACAAATGTTGAAAGACATACGAAGATAACATTCGGTGAAATGTAATAGTCATTCGCAACTCCCGCAGAAAATGGCGCCGTTTTGCCTCTTTTTACCACGGCCCTCATATCTTTGCAACCACTGAACAGAAGATGCTCATACTCCAACTTAAAAATAATATACTTAAACTACGTTCATGCTAAATTTCATGGAGATCGGTTGAGCGGTACTTTAGTTATCGTCGAATAAATATATATACAAACATACGAGTACACCCAAGTGCCGGCTCGATCCAGTAGACTCTGATACCTCACTTACGGCCAATTAAATGCGTTCATAGAGTTTAGTTAAACTTTACTTTTGCGAAACGTATCACAGTCTCTAAGTGTCGTATGTATCTTCTTTGGTACTGTCTTCTTTAAAATATGTAAAACAAAGAAATTAGTTAGGACACCAGGAAAAGAGTTAAATATTATTTTTTCAAAAAATAGCATGACCGACTTCACCCGTGTACAGAATCATTATCATTACATAGTATAAAACAAAGTCGCTTTCCGCCGTCTGTCCCCATGTATGCTTATATCTTTAAAACTACGCAACGGATTTTGATGCAGTTTATTTTAATAGAAAGAGTAATTCAAGAGAAATGTTTATATGTATAATACACCTGTGCGAAGCCGGGGCGCATCGCTAGAACGCAAATATTATGGATCGATGTAGCATTTTTCACATTATTGTTGATTTTTCAAAAATGGCTTAGCTGATTTCGATAAAATTTAAATGGGACCAGTTCCGAAGTAGGTATATTCTTTCCAATAAAAAAAATATTATTGAAATCGTACTACTATAAAAAAAGTAATGCGTGGTTATAACCATCAGAAAAAAAACATATAAGTATACGCATCGAATTGTATACCTCCTCCGGTGCTCGTCGGTCAATAAGGTAGGTATCTCGTACTTAACCAATTTTGAAATCGAGAAAATACATCAGTAGTTTTATTAGACAGCAGTGTTACTCGCTCATAGCCCAGCAGATTGGCAAGTTGAAGTGGCATGGGCAGGGCACATAACGTGGAGGACTGATGACCGATGGAGTCGAAAAGTTCTCGAGTGGAGACCACGCACCGGCAAGCGCTGCGTAGGACGTCCACCCACAAGGCGGACGGATGACCTCATTAAGACCGCAGGATCGCGCTGGAAGCAAGCCGCTACCAACCGGTCTTATTGGAGATCCATAGGGGAGGCCTATGTCCAGCAGTGGACGTCCTATGGTTGAAGGATAGATGGTTACTCGCTCAGGATAAAATAATATTCTACACACTAGTCTGCGAGACAAAATTAAGTTGAAGAGTTCAGACAGACAGACATATTATTAGGTATATATATAGAATTTGGTCATTTTTAGGTAGGTACTTATGTAAATCCTGGTAAATCAAAGCCAAACAGAAAGATTTTTCTTAAAATAAAGCGTCTCTACAGTTTCCTTCGTCTAAAGCAGTCAACTCAAGAAAGATAGCCAACTCCTGAAAAGGGTACAACGTTTTCAACAGAGTAAAAAGATTCAAACGGAGCGCGAGGAAAACGAGAAAAGGAAAAAAACCGGTTAAAACGAGGAAAAGAAAAAAACCGGTTAAAATGCAAAAAGAGCAAAACTTATAGTTGGCAAGTTTTCTCCAAGTTGGAGCGTCTGGGTTTACGCTAGGGCTGCCGCTAACGACTTTTCCTGTTTGTTTTAACTTTTATCTTAATGTTTGTGTAGTTTTCTGGGACTGTAATTTAAGTTAGGCTTTTTCTGATGGTAATATTTGGGAGAAATGTAGTTGGAAAGAATAAACCTTTTGCAATAAGTTAATGCGGTCTTGCGTAAATAGCTTGCAAGTTGCAATTTCTTATTGTTTTCTTCTTGGAGAAGTTTGATTGCATTACTTTACCCAAACATTAGTATAGTCATCAATACATATCCAGTACAGACAGTGCACTTCTAGTTTATAGAACTTTAGAAACAAAAACGTACTCAATTAACGAAAAATTATACAATCAGAGCTTTCGAGAATGTAGACATTGTATTATGAGTGTAGGTATGGTCAATAGTTTTAATATAATTAGATTGTTTATATTGGTTTTGCTTTAAGTATGTAATTAGGCTAAGTTTTGACAAATAAAGATATATTGAATATTTAATTAGGTTAAAACAGAAACTTAACAGAAACAACTGAAGCTTTAACTCTGATTTTGCGTTTGCATTGTTTTTCAAGCGATAATAATCTAAGCAATCACAACTTAGCAGAATTTAATTTAAGAACTAATAAAGACGCAAACCATAGCGCTCAGTTTACTTTTCTTTTCTACCGTCAAAATTTTGACGACATTTTGACTTTTGAAAATCTAATACGTTACTGTTATCCCGCTTAAAGTTCAGGTGGCAGCCCTGCGACTCAATGATCGTGTGAATAGTAAGAGGTTGCAGTCCCTGGACAATTATTTTTATTCATGCCAAGTTGCAGCTAGACCGAGATTTGTAGAATATTCTTGATTGACCTCATTTAAAAATGCTAAAACTGTTCCGTTTGAGGTTTGTCAAATAGGGAAAATCGGTTCGCAAAGTTGGTCAAATGTAAGTTTTAAACAAATTTATAGTCATGTTTATTTTTGAAGTGGACTAGTATCTGTATTAAGTACAACAAAATATAATAAACGTCCCTTAATTGTAGGTACTGGCTATTAAAAAAACAAAAAGTATTCAATCTCCTTTTTGAACGGTCTTCATGGCATTAACGTTATGATTCCGTTCCAAATTCAAAATCAACCCTTTAACTTTTTTCTAATCCAGTAGTTATTGTTAAATCTAACCCTTTGATACCTGTTATTGTTTTTTGTCGCAGTCCAAGAGAAGGGTCCGGTGTGACAATATCTGTACTATTGTTAATTTTTTCTCGAAATGTGACCCTTTTAATTATTATTTCAACGTTTGTGTTTCATTAATTTGATACTTGAATGCGTGGCGCAAGCTACGAGTATTTTATTATTTAATGTTTTCCGTAATAATGTGCTATATTTTTTTTCTATGACAGCATTATCAACTTTAAAAATAGAACAAGACAAATTAATTAAATAATGATTGGATTGTGTTTTCCTGTTTTGAACAGTGACATTCAGTTTAGTACCTATCGAATATTACTTAACTATTATTTACAGGGGCCATTGTTAGGCGCCAATATTGTTTATGAAACGGAAAAGATGGCAATATTCTCAGCTTGAATTTTAAGATTGAGGTAATTTAAGGAAATAACTAATAAATTTAATTGGTTCGCTTTATGCCATTTTTATAGACCTTAAGTATTGTACCTAATAATTACCAAATAAGAAAATGAAAAAAGTAAACTGTCGATAGAATTTAATTTCAAAGCAGTCACTTATATTCAAATCATGTAATAAGACTTCTTTTTTAATACAGCTGTAAAATAACACTTTCCTTTGATGTTCTTGTTAATCTTTTGATAATTCCTTATCGGGAAAGCAATCAAGGTAAAAGTTATTAGTATAACTTTGTGAATAACATAAAACTTACTCAATCATATATATCTTATCTCATTTTATGCAATCAAAATTAAAACATTGTTAGACATATCTTTTTATTCACCAACATTTCCGCATACAAACCAAAGGTGTATGACCTCACAATCGCTTTGTTATCTCCAAATACCGATGCCCAGAAAAAATAAAAAAGTGGCCAGCAGCTGCCGGACATAATAGGCATTTGTTGTCCGAAATAATAGTGCAAAATGCATTATTATGCAAATTTTGGCAACGTACGCTATTATTTTATTATTTTTATTTCTCAGGTACAAAAGTACGAGGTATCTTCCGGGCGGTCCTATTGTCCATCCGACCCTATGTTTGTCGTTATTTTTAACGTCGCAGATGTAGGGTTAAGGGTTTTGTTTGACCACGGTGTGACTAATTTGATGAATTGTAGTGCATATGCTGCTTTTGAAATTAGTATAGGCCGAATCATACAAGTTGGCGTATGAGAAGTTAGTTACAAGCTGCGAACGCGAAACCCAATCAACGCGCAGCTTTATGTGAGTTTCAGTGAGGATTGGATATTAAGCAGTTTGTAGCTAACTTCACATCCCCAGAATTTTATGATTCGTTCTATATGGGTACTTGGTTATAACCTGGCTTAGTGGAAGTCTTAGATTATTTACTTGTCAATAATCAAAGGTGAAAGTATGATCGCTATATAAGCATGGAGTGCGGGCTTCGATCAGTGTATTCCTGATCGAAGAGTGCGGGTAGAACTCGACTAACGAATTTTTAAAATTTGAAATTGGTATGATGATCGCTAGAGTTGAATAGTACCTATCGGCAAACGCAGGGTAGGAAGTCCACACAAGGTGGACGGATGACCTCATTAAGACCGCAGGATCGCGCTGGATGCAAGCCGTTGCCAGCCGGTCTTATTGGAGATCGTTAGAGGAGGCCCATGTTCAGTAGAGGACGTCTTATGGGCTATGGCTCAAGGATGGATGAAATTTGGAATTTTTAGTAAAATGAAAATGAAAAGAAGCAACTTCAATACGTTCAATACTATGCACTGCGCTGGCGTGATGGATACCTAGGCCAATTTCTCTTTATGGGTATGCCTATGATCGGGAGGAATAAGAAGGAAATAGTTATTGGGGAAGACACTACAGAGTAATTATCATAATCATCATACTATTATATTATATCAGTACTACCTATTGTGATAACTTAATTAAGGCTATTATTTTCCACGCTTAGTAGTAAAATATTTTATTATTCCTCACCACAAACATTACATAACTATATCTGAAAATAGGTAGATAGTATAAAATACCCAAGTTCAAAAACCGGTAAATTAGCTGGCAATAACTCAATTGTAGTCGCTTAATCAATGGATAAGCTCTAATTAGTTTTTTTCCTTAATAAGTCATTTTTAAATACCCACCAACTGGCATAAAAATAAGCTTATCAATTTTTTTCTTTTCCGCTTGTGAACTTAATGGCTACGTATTTTTAAAATCGGAACACAAAATCTATACCTAATTGCCGCAATTATTCATCCAATTAAAATGCACCGCGTCACAGTTAACACATCGGCGATTGTTCCAAAATTGAATTTTAATCACCGATTCTTCTTACAATGGCCTTTCGAAATTCGAATTTAGATCCCCGCCTCCTTGAAGAATGCCAAAAAATGGGGAAAATGAATGAAGACTCGCTCCCGTTCAGTTCGATTTGGCGCCATTGAAAGCGAGCAATTAACTCGAGTATCCTTTTGAGTTTAAATTAAGTGAAAAAAATCTAAGACCTATGGAATCGCTTTGAGGATTTTATAGACGAACCAACAACTCAAATTTCAGGACCAACTCAAATTTAAATTTTTTTTTTTCTAAGATTTGGCATCACATTCTATATTTTTTGCCAGAATTAAATATTTATGTAGGTACCTTTCATGGATGTTTGATAAAATTGACAATTTGATTTTCACTTCAAACCTAATAGAGATAACTTAATGCCTAAGTAAACTGCTTTAGTAAAATTTTCGAGTTTGACATTGAACTCTTTGCATTCTATCCATATCAAATATCTGACTACGAAACGTTTTATACGACATAAAGCCACAATTTCAGTTGAAAATCCGCGCAACATTCATAATTCGAATTTCGAAGACCATAAACATGTTAACCCTAAACTAAAAAGGTCAGAAACGGCCGCACGCAACGAAGCCTACAACCTACATTTTTACATAGATTACTGACATAGTAAGTATGAATATTTTCGCTAAACAGAACCAGTTTCAGCGTGCAGTATTGCGCCTACGGTCCCGTTACTTCGCATCGCACTGATGCAACTTTTGATGCCTATAATAACATAATAGTGCACTTATCCGACACCGAAGGAAAATGAAGCATAATGAACTGCTATTATATTAGTGTTAACATGGGAAAGAAAAAAAAGAAGGATGCTGAATGTGCGGTAGGGTTTGAGCCAAAAAAGTAGAGCTCTGACGTTGATTGTCACTTGTCAGTGCTACGAAAATTGAATAACGATTCAAATAAGTTCCATCCCTAAAAAAAAAAACTCTCCGGTTTTTTACTAATTCGTTTGAAATGTTGTTTCTTTTTTACAAAAATAATGATCAACGCATGAAAAGTTGTATTGTTTCGTTTCAATGGCAAGAAAAGAACAAAAATTTGCATGTCATAATTTGTAAATGGCGCATTATTACCATTGTCTTTGTCGAGTGCCAGTAATTAAATTAAAAAAGTAAAAGCAACACGCAATCCTATTCTTTGTCACTAATTAAAGAAACAACTGAGGGAGAATGAAAGAAATGGCTAAGTAGCAAGTTAGTTGAAAAAGAAACAAAAGCTGGCGTAGGGATTTAAAAACAGAATGAGAGCGAGTTTGCATGTTCGCGTCAGTTTGTGGGATTCCATTTTTAAATTATTTTGCGCGGACTGTGTCACGAATTTTAATTTCTTTTGTTTTCTTTTAGACCTCTTTGTTTATGATTAGTGTTTTTACAATTTGAATAAAATGTTGTCGATTGTTTTTATAGGGCGGGAGAAAGGTCGATTTTTAAATACGAAATCGATACTATAAATCGATTACGAATAAAAAGCCCACAACAGCTGTTTGTTGTCGATACCGTCATAAAGTCCGTTTCTTAAACGAAATTTCCAGAAAGCCGGAACTCTCTCATCAATAAGTAACGTGGAGAGATTTTTTACCGGGATTTTTGGGAACATGTGGACGCAACAGATGGGGAATAAGAGATTTCGGGGTGAATCGATTTATTTAAAGTACCGCTAAATCATGTTAGTAAGTACAATTAGGTACTTATAAGTGCGTTTATATTTTCACTACATATCTGATATTTTTTATATTATTATCGAGTAATGCGACGAGCTATGTGTTTGTTTGTTACGTATGTCTAAAATGGTTTGAACCACCCATAATTTTTGAACTATATCAGAGCAAAACCCTGCCTTAATTTATTGCTCATAAATTTTGCTAAAAACGTTGCCACAGATATTACGCAGTTTTTTTTGAGTTTGGTAATTTGAAAAAAAAAATGTATTTTAGTATAGTTAGGTATAGTTAAAGCTAGATCTAGATGAGATACCTATTGTATTCGACTTGTGTCTAATCATAGACCTATAAGTCACGGAGACTTATAGGTACCTATACGTAGTACTTCGTATTTAACCTTCTCGTAACACGCGTAGAGAAAATGGCTTACTTTTCTAAAGAATTTCCTCAGCCAGTATTGCGACATGGTTCTTAAATATTTACTAAGTATGCAGAAGAATAAAGTTTCATTTCAATACACATTTCAAAAGCAGGAACCTGTTTTTCTTTGGATATTGTTTCTCTCGTGTCTATTCAGTGCGTTGTTGATTGTGATGTTAAAATCCGCCATCTTTGTTTTACAAATTGTGCCCTCGTTTTATAATAAGCGAGAATGTTTCACGAAGCGCTTGGGAAAAAATATTACTTACCTACTTGGAAATTTATTTCCATGCACGAGTTTGATTATTTTTGTGTCTGTTTTTGGATGGGTGACCAGGTGGCATTTACAACTAAACGCTCCGATGTAGGTTTCAGTTGGCTTAACCACGTGAAAAGCAATGGCGGCTTAGATAATATAATAGATTCATAGAGATGACAGTAGGTCTAGCTTTAAATAACTTTAATAATTACTTAAGTAATAACTTTTTTATAATGACTTGCAAAGAAATAACTCTTTTAATTACTCTTTATAATTGACTTTTAAGTAAACTAGTTCAATAGAATTAAAAACTAGCGTAATTTTAAACCTGATTCGATCCAAAAACTCATCAAAATCATTTAATCTAACCAAAGAGTCTCAACTCTATAGCATATGGCGCGTAATACGAATCGTCAGGGGTCAAAAACAAAAGAGCCTAAGAAAAAAAAACGTAATAATTAATACTGGCAATTAATTCTACTCTTTGTTAAAAATAGAACAAGCGGTGTAAGAATTCTTTTCTTAAATTTTGACGTATCATAGACGCTTTTGTTTTTTATTTCGTTAATTAAAGTTGGTTGTTACATTTTTGTGATTGTACGGTTCGTTTGACGTTTTGTTTTTGGAAATGGAATAATTTCAATGCGATTCTTTTTGAATATATAATTTTGCTGCTATTAGGAAAGAAACATGTATGTCCGTTTAAAACGTATTCTAAGTAAACAGTATTTTTCCTTCCTTCTGAAAATATATCGGCGTCGCATTCTCACACATTTGCCAGGGTTCAAATTGTTTTCCTATAAAATTTACCATAACTACAAAAATCAACCTAAAACAAGCTTTCACTACCAAAAAGATCCAAAGTATCTTACAGAGGTCGCGATTAAAAAAGTTTCTAACAAAAATCTTACAATTAAAAACAAAGTCCGATTTAATAACCGAACGGCGACACCTAAGAAGAAGGGAAGAAAAAGTAAAAGAAGAGAACTGCTCCAATATAATTTCCTAATCACCGGGGCGAACGTCCGTTTCCGCCAGAAAAAATTGAGATAGGAATGAAGAATGAAGCATCGACCTGTCAAAATTTGATTAGTGTGGATAAGACACCTGAATTTTGCCAATAAATATAGAAAATTTTAATGGGTTGTTGTAATAATTTTAAGCGGATATCAATGTTCGGTGACATGTAAATGTGTTCATTTTTTTTCTTATTTGAATCAACAAATTAATCAGTTCTGAATTATACTCTCAATGAAGTCAACAAAGACTTAGTACAGCATCAGTAATGTCCTTATTGTATTTGTTATTCTACCATAATCCCATTTGGTTCACAGTAGTCGAGTAAAACTCTATGAATTCCTATGCATTTTTAAAGTTCTGTAGAGTTAGTGGCACCATTGAAGCCCGTTGATGCAATATTGATTGCATAGTATTGATTGCATCCTAAAAATGTCATCAAAATAGCAGATAAATCAAGGCGAAATTCCAAATTATAGTATCAATTGTTGAATTTGATGAATTTTATTTCGAACAGCAATCTTTCCTGTTTTTTTATTAAAACCAAACTCTACAATTTTTACAGTGAAATAAAATTATTACAGAAAAACATATTCCATCCAAACTTAAATAAAACCGCTCCAAGAAACTGTCGTATCCACCTAACTCTCGCGGCAAAGAGTCAATATTTACTCGGTTAAAAGAAGGCGGCAAAAAATAAATTAGGCAAAAGCTCATTTTGGCTCAAAAATCGTCCCGACGACATCTGCGACCTCTGCCGGGGGCGAGGGGATGTGATTTCTTTTCCATTACTATTTGAGCTCTTGAGGGATGAATTGGGGAGGGTGGGTGTTAGAATAGGTATTTTTATTTCAAGCAAAAAATATACTAGAAGTTTTGGGTAGGTACATACATCGCGCTTCTTGTTTATCCGATGTAAGTAAAAAAAAATATTACGACGTATATAGGCATGTAATTATTACTAAATGATTTATTTGGTATTCTATATTTAGGAAAACAAAGTTGTTTCAAAACAACTAGGTTAAGCTATTAACAGTCCGACAGTAAATATTTTGTTGAGTCATGTATAGAAGAAAGGAAGGTTCATAATTGTTTTTTTTTTAAATACTACTTTATAAAACTACCTACACTACTGAGCTTGGGTTTGAGCATTTGGATTATCTTTAGACCTTCAAGGGTCTGTGGATGATCCAATTTCTTTCTATGTAGTATTAGTGTAGGTAGTTTTAGCATATAAAGTATATGCATACTATTAAGTTTTATGGTTCAAAAATTCATTTTGGCTCAAAAATTGTTACGACCTCTGCCGAGGGCTGCTAAAAGATGTGGTTTCTTTTCCATTAATATCTTGAGCTCGTGAAAGATGAATAGGGTAGGGTGTTTTCTATGAGTGATTGTGTAGAGCCAGCAATGTAGAATGTAAGGAAAAAATGCCAAGTCAATGGGTAGAGTAGACATATTATATTTTCTATTTTTCTCCATAGGGATCAAAAAGTACATAATTCTCCTTCAAAATAGGTTCAAATATAAACGTGCTACTATCTTTTTATAGGTATTTATAAAGCCCGATGACAGAGGCGCCATCGTAATTATAATAGCTAAATAGCATAGTTTTGTTTCTTTCTCACTTTAGACATTCGATAGAGAGAACGCTTTTTACGTTGCTATTATTTACGCTGGCGCCTCTATAATCGGGCTTCTATTATATTATTTAAAAGTACTAAGAATTTTACTTTCTCGACATTTAATTGATTTTTTTTCTACTTAGATAAAATTAAAGAAATAACTGATTAGTACTGTCCTCACATAACAACAAGTTGATTTAGTATAATAATGTTACCAAAATTAATGATATAAACACTAGGTACAATTAAATTGCCAACTAAAATAACACGACGAGACCTTTGAATTTTTCTCACTCAAAACAATTTTCTACTCAGCGAAAAACCCTTTATTATATTACAAAAACCTTATTTTACACGAGAGGCCCTTACATTAATTGAAAGATAACTTGGCGAATTCTTTTCTTTTAAAAAGCAAGGGCAAAACCTCGGGTTTACTTTAAATTTGCCAACTTTATGAACTTTCGTAACCTTTTGGGAATCGCCCACTTTTTCAGGTGTTTTTCTTGCAAATTGTTTTTTAATTAAATTGGGAAAAATCGTATTAGAACGACTTTACTGATTTGTCCTAGAAATAGTTTGTTTTAAGTTTAAATATTAGCTGTAGTTTATGTGTATCTGGGTTTATTTCTGAGGCATATATCAGACCATATCATTTATCAGTAATAAGTTGGGACAATTTTAAATTGTCCCAACTTATTACTGATAAATGATATGGTCTGATATATGCCTCAGAAATAGATGACAATTTAAAATTGTTCCAACTTATTACTGTCTGAAATATAAAAAAAACGCCTTAGAGGCATTATACGAGAACAAGACTCACTAACGAAAAATAAAAATCTATAATATGTCAGATAAGTTTTTTATATCCAACTCCAAAACGATTCAACACATACCAAGAACTCATAACCTTACTTTTTTATGTAGAATAGGGCTATATTTGGCCACCAACTTGCTTGATAGAAAACGAAGTTGTAGCCGAAGATACTAAAGGAGTACCTAGGAGATACTTGTCATAAATACGAACAATTCACTTCAAATCACAGCAAAGCCAAAAATATCAGTAATTATCTCGAAAAGACGATAAAAATATAAAAACGAAGACAAACAGAGGTACCGAGGCGTCCTAATTTGGTCGCAAACATCGCGAGAATCAAATAAAAACCGATCGCACGGAACAACCTTTTTTCCATCTCGGCATCTGCAAATAGGCTTCTGAGTGCGCGGGTCGACACTTCTTGATACTTGAGATAATTATTAAACGGCAGGAGATAGAAAAAAAACCGGTAAACGCAGCGTACGATGTGTATCAACGAACGATCTGATTAAAACAGCAAGATTATACTCGATATTGACTTGACTGCCTGGGTGGTTCAGTGGTTAGTGACCCTAACTTCTGAGTCAAAGATTCGGTTCGATCCCCGCCCAAGGCAAATATTGATGTGACGAACATAAGTGTTTGCTCTGTGTCTAGGTGTTATTTAGTTACACTATCTATATAAGTATGTATTTAAACTATTTAATTTATTACGTAGGAAAACGAAACTCGACAGGTAAGAAATACACCATTGCAAAAACTTAAGATATTTTTTTCAAATTATAAAAAGAGAATGGTTTATTTTTTTGAAATTGTGCGTGTGTAAGTTTATAATTCGACTGAAATATTAATTTGCAAACCATTTCATACTAATGATAAGTTCTTGAATTTCTCTCGATACCTGCTCAAGTATCAAAACTGTCTTACTTTCTGTACATTGGTTTCTTACTCTACATATAACTAAGTCAAAGTTATTAATAATTTTCCTTCAAGCAGGACTAACTGAATGTACAAATATTTTGCGATTTTTTTTAAAATCTGCTCAAAGCATACTCAAGTATCAAAACTCTTCTAATCTAGTACACTTTGCCCTCTTTTCTGGAGGGTGGCACAAAGACGTGAAGGAAAATGAAAAAAAAGCGACAAAAAAAGATAACTGGATCCCTCGAGTCGGACCAATCATGGAAATTACGCTTCCATTGGCCCGGGTTTTCTTTATTGAGCTGTTTAAAATAAATATTTTTCTTTCGAGAACCGTTTCATTGGAAAAACAGATTTAAAATATATGAGACTTACTTCAAAGTTTTTGTAAGATTCGTTACGTAATTAACACGCTTTAATTAGGTCGACCTGTATGTGACTATGTAATGGAATTAAGGTAATTAATTTAACCATCTTCCAAGAGTCGTAGCGTAATGAAAATTGGCAGCTGTATGTAGTTCTGATGACAATACCATAATATGGTACTGTCGAACTGATCTGATGATGGAGCCGGAAGATATGAACTGGAACTTCATGATGGAAAATCGTATCATAGCTGTTTTGAATATCTTAGAAAAGTCTTGTAATGAACTTTGACTACGATTAGGTTTCAAGATCTGATGATGAAGCCGGAAGATAGGCACCAAAGCGTGTTTTTCTAGTGTTTTTTAAACTATTAATCATTTTATTTTAGTGGCACTTATACGTAGGCACTAGATCTGATTTTGCGTTTTTTGATTTATTTACGAAGGTAAATAATATAGGAAGTAATCTTTATGAAAATTAAATCAAATTAAAATCGTTTACACGGTGAAATAAATTCTTCCGAAAGGGTCTTGAACTAGCGTTTAAAACTGTGTATCGAATCTCCCGAACGTATAAATACTAGAAATAAACTCATATAACTTTTACTATCGGACTAACCTGCGATTGGATATATAAAACATTTTTCCAGTAGTAAGGCGCGTTACATATTTATCACATTGTCTGTAACAATTATTGTTGAACTAGCAAAACGCCCTGGCTTCGCACAGGTGTATTATACATAAACAGGGTTATTTCTAATCAATTAGCATCCTTTAATTATCAAAAAAAAGTTGTTTTTTTATTTATTTATTAAAATACACAGTTATCACAACAAATCAATAAAGTGCCGTAAAAGTAAGTTTCTAAACTTGATCACATATTCTTCCATAGAAAAATATCGTTATCATCCTCGACAAAATGTATAGAACAGCTGTTTTTTTTTTAAATTTTGACAATAGTTGCAGAACACAAGTTGTTAGTTTTGATGTACAGAATAAGCTCCTTAAAGGATGCTAATTGATTAAAAATAACCCTGTATAAACCTTCATCTTGAATCTTAAAAAAACCGCATCAAAATCCGTAGCCTAGTTTTAAAGATATAAGCATATATAGGGACAGACAGACAGCGGGAAGCGACTTTGTTTTAAACTAAGTAGTGATAACCTTGAACTTTTTGAATGTCCTCCTTTTTCTATGTTGGTTAAACATACAAACATGCTACTTTCAATCACTTACTTTCTAGATGGAAACTTTAAAAAAAATCTATTATTAAAGTAAAATATCTCGTAGCAATTAATAAAGCACCGCATTGCAAAGATGACAATCTTGCACAGTGGTTTATTTCTAGAAATAACGACTCAAAATTTTATGAAACTCGCGTTTGTAATGACCACGGAAACCTGAGCTATATTTTAGCCAATAATATTAAATGGAGAGGAGCATTTTAGTTAAATTATCTATGTATAGCAAACCGCAACATTGCGGCATTGGTTAGCCTATCAAATGCGTGGAATAAAATTAAACTAATGTATTATTTTGATAGTCGAATTATATCGATTCTAAAATGCAAAATGTTTGTAATTGGCGAATGTTTAGCGTACTAAAATTTGGTACTAAAAGTGGAATTGTTTGTATGGTGATTTGAATTTTAATGCTAGTTGTCGACGCAAAATGTTGTTTTAATCTGAAAATAAATATCTACTACATATCTATTTTGTTATTGTTCTCTTGTAATCTTATGCTTACATGACACATTTTTTAGATTTCCGTACCCGAGGGGTAAAAACGAGACCCTATTACTTGATTTCGTTGTCCGACTATCCGTCCGTCTATCTGTATGTCACCAGGCTGTATCTCATGAACCGTGATAGCTATACAGTTGAAATTTTTACAAATGATGTATTTCAGTTGCCGCTATAACATCAAAATACTAAAAAAGATTAAAATAAATATTTATAACACTTAAGTGGTCAGTCAAGGTGACGCTAGGTGGAGTAGAGTAGTCACAAAGTGGTGGCCGAGACAAAGCACGTCGAGCGATGGTCGTCCGGCGGCAAGATGGGTCAACAATATTGTGAAAATCACGGGTCGAACCTGGACACGATCAGTACAGAACCGAGACAAATGGCTCCGTAAGAGAGGCTTATACTCAGAAGTGGGATATAAAAGGCTGCAGATGATCATAACAAAGTAAGTGAACTTTATTTATTGGTTCGAGGTCAAAAATAATCTATTTTCAGACTAAATTCATGATTTATGTAAGTAACATGAATGAATTGTAGCGCTTTTGACTTTTTTTAAAGTTTTCAAGACAGTATGAATACACTGGATATACTCGTAGGTAAACCGTTTCTAATCAATCTAATTGGAAGTCCTGTTGATCAATCGGGAGGTTTCTTTATAGTCATACAAGTACTGTAGATGTCTTTCGGCTAATATGATGATGATAATGAGAATAATGTACGCCATTTTTAATCCAAGCCTAATTCTCAGTACCTCAAAACCCCTTTTAAAAACCTCAAGAAGGGGAGACACCTCCGGGAATACTGTAATTCGAGCATGTAATCCATCTTATCATTTTAGGAAATTTTTGTAATGGAAATTTTTGCGACGGAAAAGAAATCTTTATCCCACTGGGGGTGGGGTCGTGGGGAGATTTATGTGATATTGTTAATCTCTAAAGATACATTTTGATGTATTATATACCTACCCAACATATTAAAAGTTTTATTACCTAACAAATGATAATGTTTTTTTACATGATAATTAAAATGAGATTAGAGTTTTGAAATTAAAAGGATGGGAATGAAATACTATGCTAGTTCTTGTTGAGTTGATAGCATGACATTGTCCTAGCTTTAGTGATATTAGTTCAATGTCTAGCACTGATCTAATACTCGTATAAGATAAAAAATTAAGTAACTCCATAACTAGAATTGTCCCTGTGTCTGCATCATAGTTTCTAACTTTCTTAGCTGGTGAACTGATTTTGATTTAGTTTTTTTTATTTGTAACAGCTATTATTTGGCCACCAACTCGTCCGATGGTACTCGATGTTGTAGGTATTTTGGTTTCAAAAGCGAATTTGATTGCTCAGATTTTATGACTGTCACTATCAGCATCATATTTCAAGTTATGCAATAATTACGTAACATCGACGTAAAACGAACCACAACACAAGTAGACAAACTGACCTGTTTAAAATAGCAAGGATGTATTGAATGTATATTAAGTATATGTAATTACTGATCTAACCGTAAAAATTAGTCAAATCTACAATGGCCTTTCATTAAAACATTGGTATCAAAATTAGGAGCAGTAGTCGTTCTGTCTGTTGTTATGATGATAGCCTATCGGGCACTCAATATGTACGAGCACTATGTTCAACTGTGGGCCTTATGAGTAAGCTCAAGGTAGCTCAACGCATTTTCACACCACGGGCTTTTCGGTGATAGAAAACATCGTGAGGCAACCTGCCTGCGTCCGTAGAAGAAATTCGATGGCGTATGTGAATCCACCAACCCGCACTAGGCTAGCGTGGTCGATATAGCCCAATCACCCTTCATGGGTAGGCCTACGTCCTACAGTGGACTATTAAAAAGGCTGGTACAGTACAGTACAGCCCAACGCGCTATGGAGCTATGCTCGGAGTCTCGCTGCGAGATCGAATCAGGAATGAATGAACCAAAGTTACCGACATAGCCCACCGGATTAGTAAGTTGAAATGGCCATGGGCAGGGCACACAGCTCGTAGAACTGATAGCCGATGGGGCAGCAAAGTTCTCGAATGGAGACCACGCACCGGCAAGCGCAGCGTAGGACCGCCACCAACCAGGTGGACCGACGATATTATTAAAACCGCAGGGACGTGCTGGATGCAGGCTGCTTCTAACCGTGCTTATTGGAAATCCATAGGGGAGGCTTGTGTCATGTTATGGACGTCCTACGGCTGATAATGATGACTACGTTCAACATGATAATGATAAAGTAAGTTCGTTAGTATAACCTAGGTGGCTAAACCTTGGTGTCAGAGTTTTTAAAGCCTCCCGAAGGCCGCTAACACAGCTAAACGGTTAAAGCAACCGAGACCTACTATAGGCATGATGATTAAAAAATGTAATTAGTCCGTCTACTTCAACGGATTCTAACGTCATTAATTTTTGTTTAATAGGCTTATTTACTAAAATAAAATAATTACTTAGTCCATCAAATAGATTGTCAAAAAATATTAGACACGTATTTTTTATTTTGTTAATTTAACAAAATATGATGAAGATATAGCCCGTTAAAGATCCGCGTGACGTCAGTAACCGCTATCAAATGTACTGGCCAGTGACGTCACGAGCCCCCACTCTCAAACTTTGACAAGGTTTATCTTTGTCACTAATTGTTTGATTGACATAAGAAAAAATACGTATCAAATATTTTTTAATAATCTAACTAACAGACTAATTATAATAATGATTTTCATACCCAATAAATATCCTTATTAAAAGATAAAAATACGTGTACAATATTTTATAATAGTCTAACTCATGGTCTTATAAAAATGTTTTTTTTTTTACCAAATCATCATGCCTATTATAATGATGA
Source organism: Hypomecis punctinalis (assembly GCA_949316475.1). Lineage (NCBI taxonomy): Eukaryota > Metazoa > Arthropoda > Insecta > Lepidoptera > Geometridae > Hypomecis > Hypomecis punctinalis. The sequence continues at coordinate 12,914,942 of OX438819.1, read as the reverse complement.
TGATGATTATTTCTCCGAATCATTCAAAAGATGCCAAAAATGTTGCCAACCACAGCAAATACTGAAATACCTACGATCCCGGCTTTCATCCATCCATTCGTGCTAGTCGAATATATTGAATACTTTTGCAACGGAATCATCGCTGTGCAACGGCGCAATGATTCTATCGATTTCCCTCCCCCCTCAACCCCTCCCACCCCTCACCCTGCGGGAGATGTGGGGGGCTATATGCACAAAGTATATGGTGTCAATAATCGGCAGGGCGTAGACCTCTGTTAATGTTATGTAACTGCGAAATTCAAAAGCTTATCGAATAGTTTGGAGGTACAATTGGAATTTATTTGACTCATTTTGAAATTACCTATTTGAATTTTAGAGCTGGGTGTGGATTGAGAAAATTGTCTTGTTTTTTGACCGACGAAACGGAGCAGGTATTCAATTCTACACGTATATTTTCTTATTTTTTATGTATAACCTCGCATAATTTTTTACATAGTAATCTGATTTCGATAATAAATTTATTTCTTCAACATTTTTATTTAAGCTAAACGAACATTTTCCTCGCAATCTAAAAGTAGCAAGACAAGGCAAGCTCGCCTGTCTTTGGCAAAAGCAAAGAGTTCGAAACTTTTTCTTTGATAAAAAAGCACAGGTGTCCGCCAACTCGCTCCTTTCTTTCCGCTCTACGGCGCGAAAACTCAATATTAAACTAAAAGTTAACAGTTGAGTGAAAAATTCTCGAAGAACAAAGACGCCTTGTCCAGAAAGTTTCAGGATGAAATATTTAAATAATTCTTTTGAATGCCGCCTTTTTGGCGTTTAGTTTTTTGTGAAATCTGATAATAGGTTGGATGCTTTGAGTTTCTTTATCCAAAATGAATATAATGTAGATATAATTTTTGAGCACAAATCCTTTCTAGCTATATACATAGGTATTGTTTCGTTTTAAATCTAGTTACATCAAGAAATAATGGATATTAATAATAATTGATAGCAAAATTCAATCTCAGAAAACTAAGACCCATAAAATGTATTATTTATCTATGCTCTCCTAAGATCTAAAATATTATCCAATCATATGACCCAATCAGCCTACGTGGGTAGGGTAGGCTTACATCCTGCAGTGGACTATTAAAAAAGGTGGGTACAGTAAGTATATGTCTAGTGGTGAGCGACCACCTGCTTCATTACTATTACTTATGGAAATGTAATATGTAATAAGAAGAAACTGTACTTAGGCACATTTTTGAATGAAAATTACATCCTTTGAAAATTATTTTCAGAACTTTTACCTAAAACAAACAAAAGAACTCCGATATCTCGTCTCTTCAAGTAAAACAAAAGAAATGAAGTTAAAGAAGACAAATAATTAAGAATTCTGAGTAACTAAAGAATATAATAAATATAATAAATATTAGGAGACATATTAGATCTTACACACGGTCTCTGACCCCAAACTAAGCAAGTAAGAGCACTTGGATTATCTTTAGACCTTCAAGGGTTTGTGGATGATCCAATTGCTTTCTATGTAGTAGTATGTAGTATTGTCATTTAAATAAAAAAAAGCAAGTAAGCAATGTAATAGGTATACCTTACATGTCATATTTTTAAATACATACTTATGTACGTATAATAAACATGCAGACACATTAAACACCTATGTTCATCACAAAAATGTTTGTCCTGGATGAGAATTGAACCCACTTCTCTCTCACTTCTCTTTGGCACAAGAGTCAGGGTTATTAACAACTGGGCCACCGAGGCAGTCAAATAATCTTAAAAAATCGTAGAACCTTGTCCATATTATTATAAATAGGTACAATTAAATAGTTTCTCATGTTTCAAATAAGTTTTATATGTTACATCCACGTGCCCTCTAACTAGCCGGCCCTAAAATAGCCCTTAGAAGTATAAGGCTTCAGACCATCGTACTCACCCGCCCGAGTAACACGTGTTGGAAACCTAAGAAAACTGTTCCGAGGCATTTGTTCTTAGTATAAAGGTCTAAATGTATGGGACTTGTTCTAATTTCAACTAGTTGCTGTACCAGCTTTTTAATATTTAGAACAAAGGCTTACCCACGAAGGAAAACAAATATTTTCGGTAAAATAAGTGCAACGATTTTTTTGTTTTGCCCAAGATTTGCGAAAACACCTTCATCAAAATTGGTCGGTCTATTCGTATGCAAACAACGATGTTACGGATATACATAGTCAAACATTTATCTCGACTCGTTCTTGGCCGATTTAATTCATATTCGCGAATCTTGTTTGGATTTAAATATTAAACAATCTTGCCAAATATTATCAAAATCGGCTGATGTAAGGCGACAGAAAATAATTGCAGATGGAGAGAGATATAAATGTATCTATTTAAAAATGTAGCGCTCGTAGCATAGTTTTAGTAGGTGTTTGTCGGCGATCACATGGGTGACCGCGGGTGGCAATTTCCAACTGAGCGCTACCGTGACACGTTATATTGTAGGTCCCGGTAGTTTTAACCGTTTAGCCAAGTTGGAGGCCTTCAGGCGGCCTAAAAACTCTGACACCAGGGCTAGCCACCGGCTTATACGAACTTAGTTACTTCCTATAACTACTGAACAGATTGAGATGAAACTTTGCAATAATATAGCTTATCTATCAGAATAACACATCCTACTAATATTATTAAACGCGAAAGTTTGTGAGGATGGATGGATGTATGGATGTTCGTTACTCTTTCACGCAAAAACTACTGAACGGATTGAGATGAAACTTTGCAATAATATAGCTTATCTATCAGAATAACACATCCTACTAATATTATAAACGCGAAAGTTTGTGAGGATGGATGGATGGATGGATGTATGGATGTTCGTTACTCTTTCACGCAAAAACTACTGAACGGATTGAGATGCAACTTTGCAATAATATAGCTTATCTATCAGAATAACACATAGGCTATAAATTATAATGATATTGTGTCAAAATTCAAAATATCATGCGGGCGAAGCCTCGGGTAAAAACTAGTTATTTATAAAATATACCTAAGTACTCGTATATTATTTTTCGTCGGGTTTTGTAAACTATTACAATATTACAGTTAAGTACCTACGTATAACTCATAAGAACTAAGTATATCACAATCAAATAACATAAAACATTAACAGAACAAATAAATTAATATTGCAAACACACGATGTTATTTCTTCTAGTAACTGATCATAGCTAGTCATTTCCAATAATTACTATTGAAGGGTTCAGAATGCCTATGTGAATATAATTGAAGAAAATTATAGAGGTGGTATGTCGTGAAAATACGGGGTGTGCCTACTCGTATCTTTTATAAATATACGACAGATATATTCTAGGATATCACTGTAGTCATCAATACAACAAACGTTTATTAATATATGAAACTTAAACTGTTATTTTTAAGCTTTCGCGATTTGGGCATAATATCAAAGGTATTTAATTAGGACATATCTCATGTTTTATTGCGCGATAACTCCCGTATTATATTCGTAGAATAACCCAAAATAGATAGGTGCATATATGAAACATGGTCTTTCACTGTTGACCTTCATCATCATTAATATCTACAGCCCTCCTGCCCTTCTGCCACTGTATTTGTTCGACGACACCAATCCGAGTTTAACGCTGATGGGAGAGATAGACAGCAACGACGAAAATATCAGTTGGATATACCGCAATAGAGGGTGTGTATATATAGTAATAATGTTTATTGTATGGCCATTAAGGTATACAACAAATTGCCAAATTGTTTAAAAGAACTTAATTATGATACTTTTAGATACAAATTATACAAGTTCCTTATTGACAAGTGTTATTACACCATTAACGAATTTTTAGAAGACTCACTTAAAAAAAATGTATAAATAACGTTAAGCCAAATACCTCTATATATTTTCTAAAAATATTTGTACACCTGTAAAGGTAGAATATTTGAGACACTATTGTTCTTTAACATCTACATTGTAAGACAATATTCTAATAAATAAACGAATTTTGATTTTGATTTAATTTTGACTGCTGGGTAGGTATAGGCTGGGTAGGTCTCTCTTATAATGCCGACTGCCTCGGTTGTGTCCAGGTTCGACCCGCGATACTGACGATACGTGGGCCTTATGAAATATATATTAACAAATCAAATTTCTTAGTGACTGTGATGTGATGTTAGCTACAAGCTGCGGACAACCCGATCCTGCCTGCTGCTCTCTTAATAAAGTAGCTCAACGTCATATGGAAAGGGCCATGCTCGGACTCTCTCTACGTGATACAGACATCAAATTTTTTTCGAAATATGATTATTAACGATGATTAACGAAATAGTGAAAATAATTATGTCTAGCAGTGAGCTGTTATAAACTGTCAATGACGATGATGAAGTCGGAAATCGGCTGTTCAATACAAAATTTCATAAAATGTACGAAACTGATGATTGGTTTTTGAGCTGACAGGATTCGTCCCATAGTAAAAGTGGATTGTAGTGATGATAATTAAATTCTAGAATATATATCTTAATATATATAAATCTCGTGTCACAATGTTTGTCCTCAATGGACTTCTAAACCACTTAACCGGTTATAATAAAATTCGCACACCATGTGCAGTTCGATCCAACTTGAGAGATAGGATAGTTTAAATCTCAAATTATAGTCGCAATTTTAATTTATTTAGCCACAGCAACGCGTGGCCGGATCAGCTAGTATATATATATACTTAGTATAAAAACACCCTGTACAATAGGTGTATTGTGAAAGTTCCGTTATTTTCACGTTCAGTTTAAATTTTTCGAAGGGGTAGAAATAAGTGGGCAGTTTTTTCCTCGTGGTATGAATTATTAATTTTCATGATGGTTTGTAATTAGTGGTAGTTTCCAATGATCTGTTTTTGATCGTAAATGTTACTTTTACACATAATTTTAAACTGTTTTCAAAGAAAATTAAAAAGAAAAGTGAAAACGAATAATACGATACTTGATATTTGATTAGGATCAATTTTAAAGTTAATTTATATGGCAATAACAAAAACACCACTTATTTAAGTACCTACTTAATAAAAACATTAAGGTAAAATATTATAGGAAACATTTTTTTATATATTATGATCAGGAAAGAAACCCTGAGCCACAAATTTATTTTATTGGACGATTGCCAGCTTCATTTGCCTGTTTGCTTTAGATTTTCTGGGAAATATAAATTCAAATATTGCCATGAAATACCTATAATATGTTCTTATTTTATTATTAAATGACATGAGACTTATATTTCCTTTCCTCTAAGACAAATGGTGAGTTTTGGCGGTAACGCGGAAAAGTCATGTCGCCCCATTGTATTATTTTGTTAAACTTGTTTTATCAGTGACTAGCAGCCCGTCCCGGCTTCGCACGGGTAGACATAAATAGGTACTATAGTAATCTAGTACTAAATATAGCCTATGTTACTCACTGATAATGTAGCTTTGTAATAAAAAAATAATTATTAAAATCGGTCCACTACTTTTTGAGTTTATTCGTTACATACAAAAATATAAATCTTTCCTCTTTATAATATTAGTGTAGATAATTAGTGAAAAATTGTGGTATTTCGTTGATTATGAGCTGATTTACGTGCATGAGAGGCAAGTGATATAATGTGACGTATCGTGTCGTTCCGTGTTGTTACCAAAACTCCATAGACGCCTCTAGTAAAGTCTCCACTGCTCTAATGAGGTATGACTTGGACGACGTTTGGACTTGACCGCTACTTGATTGGACTATGACGTGACTACGACAGTGACTATTTTGATACAATATCAAAAAAATATTAAAACTTAATACTTGACACTGGCAAATGCACAACAATGCGACGCCAAACAAAAGAAGAAGAAGAAGAAGACAAATGGTGAATAATTTCCTTGTATAGGACTTTTTTACATGATTGACTCAAGACTAAGATAGGTTAGTATTTTTTTCTTAATTCTCTAAAACTTTAAGATATTATGCATTTCCTATGCATATCATTTACCATAAGGGAGGCCTGTGTTCGTCAGTAAAAGTTTTACGCCTGATAAAAAAATGAAACTATCTAAATATTTGATATTTTTGGTCCTAATTTTGTATCAAAACCATGCTCTCTCTTTGTTTCTATGTATCTTATATTGGGGTTAAAATATTAAATAAAATCAAAAAGACAAAAAAAGAAGAATTTTTAGATTTTCAATTAACTTAGTTAAATAAATAGAAGTAACAAGATGATTATGTTCGTTTATCTGGATTGTATCAGATGTAAGAAAATTACAATACCATGATCTTTATTTTTAAATTGTATTATTTTTTTACAGTTCTAAATAACAAACAAATGCTTCATTTTCAGTAAAGTGTCATTATTTTTCAAGAACTTATTTAAATTAGGACATGTCAAAAAAGCGAAAGAAGGTTAAAGTTTTGTATTATACGATAATAATACTAAATGCTAAAATATGAACGTGAAAAGTGAACATAATAAATAGTCAATCATTTCGCATAACAGTCAACCGTGGAACGCCACAACACCACCATTACTAAGTAAAACAGACAATCTAAACGAATAAATCTAATCAGTTAAACAACACGCAAAAATTGCAAAACAGTGTGCATAGGAATAGAGGAACGCCGTCGGCCATTGGCTAGTTCGAACGTGGAAAAACACGTGAATTTTTTTCTAATTCACGTTGAGCCAGCCGTACGTTGCGTAGCGCTGCGCTCTGATTGGCCGGCGCGCTAACCGCCAACGACCATTGGGCACATTTTTTTCTACGCTTTTCACGTATACGGCGCATCTATTTTTTCCGAGGAAATGCCGACCAATAGTGGCGGGACGGCCGCGTTTTAATTATAAAAGTTGTTCCATTTTTTCGACGCTGGCCGGCGGAGTTGGAATGTTTTAGTTTTTGCGGGGGCGTTCGAATTTTAAATTGGTCGTTAGTTTTTGTCAGCGTACGTATTTGGAATGCTTGCTTATTGGCATTTCCAGTGATGGTTTTAAAAGAGGAAAATACGCAAAATAGTTTCTATTTTAGATAAGTTAGCTGGTTTTGGTGCAATGCATTGAAATTTTAAATGAAGTAAATAGATACCTGATGTATATAAAATATTTTCTTACTTTTTATTTTGCAAAGTTAACGGTAACTACCACATCGAATCTATAGAGATTCAAAAGTTTTTATGTCTAACTGACTGACTGGCTGACCTGTAAAAAGCTTAGTGTGCTGTATTAAGCTGGGGATAGGAGCTATAAGACTTGAGACATTGCTGTACTGGCGGAGTTTTCCCTCCCCTCGACAACGGCAGCATTTACGCTAATAAAACTACCCGTCTTACGTTTTACGCACGCTTTAGACAATGTTTAACGGTACGAATTGCACGGTTAAACAGTGTTTAAAGCGTGTTTAAATCTTTTGTGGCTAGACGGTACATGTTTTCATAAATAACCAATTTTTGCTGCTTTCTGTGCATAATATCATAAGGTCTTTCTTCAGAATGGACATAGATGTGCTACACCAGTGGATAATGTGAGGAGAACGACTCACTGCTAGCACTGGTGGGACTTTACCTTCCCCCCTATGCCTCATTAAGCTAAGATAACTACAAGTTTCCCCAAAAAAACTAACCCTCTATTTTTGGTAGCCGTTACGAAACTAGTCGACACTAAAAAAACTAGTTTCGTAAAGGCTACCAAAAATGCTATCTGAGATTGTGTGCTGATAGTTTCAGGAGACTCTACTTCCCACTAAAACACACAGGAGCTGTGACATTAAATTAAATTCCATAGCTTTACAGATGGCGTCCTGCTGCAGTTGGTGGAGTTTTTATATCTTCTAAGTTTCCATAGACTAACCTGTATGCAACCTCGTGTGCTGCTGAACATGGCTCAGCTGCTTGAACCTCCGGTCGCAGTAGGAACACTTGTAGGGCTTCTCTCCCGTATGAACGCGGATGTGCTGCACCAGTTGGTGGTTGGAGGAGAAGGACTTGAGGCACTGCTGGCACTGGTGGGGTTTCACCTCCCCGCCTAGGCCGCGTTGGAGCTCGCGCGCATGCATTTGCATTGCGTTCTTGTGCATGAAGATCTGGAAGGAGACGTATTGGATAAAGCGTAGGTAGTTGACTTTTTAACCGATTCATTAATATCGAATTCCACACACTTTTTGGTAAAGGAAAGCGTTGTGAGGAAACCTGCTCACGTACGGAGAAGAAATTCGATAGGTTGTCATGGGACGTCCACTAATGTAGATATGCCTCCGCTATAGATCTCCAATAATACTGATTAGTAGCGGCTTGCATTGAGCGCGATCCTGCGGTTGGACGTCCTGAGCTGCGCTAGCCGGTACGTGGTCTCCACTCGACGACTTTTCACTCACTTCGTCTGGGTGGTGCTGCTTCGAATCCACGAAGCAGCAAGTGAGTCAATGTAGCGCATATGACCCTATCGCTCTTGGAGTGTAATAGACCCATGATCAACTCATCATCATCTTACCCTTATCCCACTAGGTGGTGTCGGTACAGTACGTTTCTTTTCGCCACTTCACTCTGTCATACGTCATCTCATCATAATAGGCACATGATCAACTGTAGGCTATAAAAATAAAATTCTGAGATAGCACTTCAGCACTTAATAGCGTCTGAGTGTCGCTTTGTTTCAGTTTGTTTAGTTTAGAAATTTTGAATATTTGGTGACAAAAGAAACGTCCCTAAAACGTGGCAACACACAGATCATAGTTTAGTAACAATAATAACTCTTCTATAATATTATATTATAATCATTTAATAAGCCACAAAACTTAAAAATGTTAATACAAGTAACAGGTAAGTACTACAAGCTGACATGAACCAAAACATTGTATTACGTATCAAAAAATAAAATATATAATTAGAATATTTAGTGTAGGAAAATTGTTCAGAAAAATGTCATTGTGGTGACTATTATTAAGTAAATTTACATTATTGTGGTTAAGCTGTGCGATTTATACCTAATATACCTATGTACTGCAATAAATGTTAAGAAGTATCTACATATATTATTTAGTTAAAATTTACCTGGCAACTGAAATATGTTATATACCTAATTATAAACAACGTTTAATGGGGGGCTAACGTCCCACATAGTTCAAGAAAAAAAATAATCGTTTTTGTTTTTTTATTCCGAATATTAATTGTGTTAGAGATAATATTTATCGTTTGTGTCAGTGTGACGGTTTATTGAAAATTTAAATCCACAATTTTTGATAAGAAGAATTTATTTATTTATTATTCAATTTCTCGAAGACGTTTTCTGTAGGGCTATTTATCAGCCGAATTTGATACTTCTTAATAGGTAAGGTTTTTTTAATGTGAACAAAAAATAGGATACAAATGTGAACTAACTGTGGGAAAAAATATTGAGATAATTAAATAGACGATGAAGTTTTTAGACAATAAGACTAAAATGGAAACTTTATTTTTGTGATAAACATTTCAAAAATTGACGCGCTCGCAGTTTAGAACTTGCATCTCTCTGGGATTCCGGCCCAGATGCATTGTCCAAATTAAGCTAGAACGCTATCTGCGAAAACGTCGAATCATTGAAAGTGGTTTATCATTTTACCAACTTACTACATTGTTGGAGACTAAAATAAGATTTAATTTATTTAATTTATGTGTTACGGCTTTAATAGCCGGATTACAGAGGTGCCAGCGTAAATTTAATAGCAACGTAAAAAGCGATGTCTCTGTCGAATTCCTAAAGTGAAAAAGAAACAGAACTATGCTATTTAGCTAATATAAATTACGATGTAATCTGTAATCGGGCTTTTAATCACAGTAGAGGCTATCAGGTGACTTAAAAACTGACACCAATGCACTGAGAAAAAAATCGCCACTAAATATTACAAAAGTCCTTAGTAATTGGCGAAAACACAAAATTTTAGTATAACTTACCAAAGTTTTGCTGTATTTGCAATTTTTATTATTTTTTACTAACAGTTTTGTTTTTGTAATTGTAATTCCTAAAATACGATTTTAGTAAATGCAGATATTGCAAAAGTTTAATATTTATTACAAATGTATAGTAAATATTGTTAGAGTTTTGTAAATTCCGCAAATTCGATTACTATTTTCAAGAAAAGGTAGTTGTGTTTCTAACAGTTTATCTATTTTGTAATTCTAAGTAATACTTTTAATCAATTTTACAAAACGTTTGTAATTTTAAGAATTAACTATAGTTGATACAACAAAAATATTTAGTTTTACCTTTTTGTAATTCTAATCAACACGCTTTATTTATTTCAACACGGGTTTGTAATTTTTAGAAAATATAAAAATATTGGTACAAGAACAGATTTAGTTTTTACCTTTTGTAATTCCAAGCATCTCATTTTATTAATTTCAACACGCATTAGTAATTGTTAGAAAGAACTATAATTGGTACAACAAAAATATTTTGTTTTACCCTTTTTGTAATTCCAAGTAACATGCTTTTTTAATTTCAACACGCGTTTGTAAATATTAGAAAAAACTTTAATTGGTACAACAAAAATATTTAGTTTTTCCCTTTTTGTAATTCCAAGTAACACGCTTTATTAATTTCAACACTCGTTTGTAATTATTAGAAATAACTTTAATTGGTACAACAATAATATTTAGTTTTCCTCTTTTTGTAATTCCAAAGAGCATGCTTTATTAATTTCAATACAAGTTTGTGATTTTTAGAAAGACCTTTAATTGGTACAACAAAAATATTTTGTTTTACCCTTTTTGTAATTCCCAGCAATATGCTTTATTAATTTCAACACCCGTTTGTAAATATTAAAAATAACTTTAATTGGTACAACAAAGATATCTAATATTTCCCTTTTTGCAATAACAAGCAACACGCTTTATTAATTTCAACACTAGTTTGTAATTATTAGAAATAGCTTTAACTGGTACAAGAATAATATTTAGTGTTTCCGTTATTGTAATTCCAAGCAACATGCTTTATTTATTTCAACACACGTTTGTAAAATTTAGCAAGAACTTTATTTGGTACAACAAATATAATTAATTTATCCCTTTTTGTAATTCCAAGGAACATGCTTTAATTATTATGAGCTTTTAGCGGCTTCGCCCACGAATCTACAGGAATCAAAATATGACGTACTGTTTTTTCAGAAACAAACATTATAAGCGCTCTTACGATAATAATCTCAATTGAAATTACAAGATGACAAAATTCCCAAACAAAGCATTATTGCTTTTCAAAAACAATAAAATTGTCAAAATTTGCCGTAAAACGTAAACTTATCGCCTATAACAATAGCAAATATTAGATCATAAGTAGTAGTAAGTAACAATATTTTTCCCAGAACAAATTATAATAAAATGATTTTACGCTATGGTCTTGAGTCAAGAGTAAAAAAATGAAGAATAAGCATAGCTGCTGGATTCTAAACGCTTACAAATAAAAAGCAAATTTTTGGCTTTAAAATTTAATAAGGTATGGTTAAATATATGAAGCTATTAAACAAAAACGGAAAAAAGTTAACGTTTACTATCAAAAGTCATGGTAAGGGCACTGAAGTTACTGGAATAATATACGAGATAAGTTTACACTTTAATACTCGAAAAATCTCAAATTAATACTTATGCATTAATTCTAATTGCATTAATTGGCATTAAGATTTTTCCTGATGCCGCGTTTTCTGTTACCGCCAACGTCGTTGAAATATTCTTATTTGACGGCTTTGACTTTGGTTTCAGTAGTTCAGTACACTAAGTATCTTACTCTTACTTACTTACTCTTTATTAATAATAACTAGTTATAGGTCATTTGTAGTGCATGCTAACATATTTCATCAAACGTTACCTATAGTATGATTCCTTATTACTAACATAAAAAGGTGCATTTAATAAAATCCAATAAAAATTGTATCATACGAGTACTTCGTAGGGTTTGACAAGCTCTTAGGCGATTAGTACTATGTACTTACAAAAAAAAATCCACCGCGTTGGTACCTAGATAGGTACTGGTATAGACCACTGGTTTGAAAGATGAAAAAAAAATTGATTTACCTTGTTTTGTAATTACAAGCGTGGGTTTAATCATTTTCAAAACACGATTGTCATTTGTATTGAAAGGAAGAATAATTTCAAGCATGAGGCTTTATTAATTTCAAGACACTATAGTAATTTTACTACAATACTTTAGTTAATGCAACAGAAACATTTAGTTTTTGGTCTATTTTGTAAATCCAGCAATAAGCTAAGTAATTTCAACGAAATGTTTTGTTATTTCCAGTAAAGTGTCCGGTGTGTTTTGCTTTATGAATACGATCCCGCCTTTCCAGCAGCCATTTCGTCGTTGCTTGCAGTAGAGTAAACATGTAAAGGAGAGTGAAGTTCAGTACCAACAAACTATGTTTTACCAACAGATTTAAATACTCTGAGTGACAATTGACAATCTTACCCAGGAGTCAGTGTTATAACAGCTATACAGTCATACTGAGTAACTGGGGTCTCAGTGAATACGATCCCGTCTTTCCAGCAGCCATTTCGTCGTTGCGTGCAGTAGAGTAAACATGGAGGATGAAGTTCAGTGCGGACCAACTAACTGTGTTTAATTAAGTGTCATAAGTACAGATTTAACCAGTGTAAGTGAAAATTGACAATTTTACTCAGAATCTACGGAGTAACTGGGTTTCTCCGTGAATACATTATACTTGCCGGCAATGTAAATTATTTTTATTGTAAATGTGGCTGTTTCGTATGTTATATTATACATGTATAATATTTAATAAACATGACTTCACTTGAATCTTTATTTTTATGTCTACAATTATTATTCACCTTGTAGCTTACATTTAGTATTAGTTTACAACCTTAGATTCGTTTTGTAAGATATGTAACTCAAGTAGTTTCAATAGCTTAATTTTGTATTATTTAGTTGGTTTTTGTAATGTCTAGTTTAGTTCTGTGATATCTACTTAATAAACCCTATCCATAATAAAGTTATAAAACACTTCAAATTGAAATATTAAAAACAGTATACTTATAGGTCATTGTTATAAGCAGGTATACAGTTTTTAATATTTCGATTTGAAGTGTTTTATAACTTTTACATTGATAGGGTTTACTAAATTGATAACACAGAAATTATACTAGAAATTACAAAAATCAACTTGATAATACAAAATTAAGCAATTGAAACTACTAGACTTTTACGAGATAATACTGAACTAAACTTTTGAAAGTACTAAGGCTTACTAAATATCACAAAACGAATCCATCAAAATTACTAGGTGTTTACTAGATGATACAGAACTAAAATTTCGAAAAAACTAGGACTTTACTAGATATTACATAACTAATCTATTGGATCTACTGGGGCCTTACTACATGTAACAAGACAGGTATTAATAATTCCTATTAAATATCAATTTGTATTTTTTACAGGACATTTGTTGTCCTCGGGATTAGTAAAATCTTAGTAAAGACTACTAAGGAGTTTGCTAGATATAACAAAACAGGTATTAGTAATACCTACTAAATATCGATTTGTATTTTTAACAGGGCATTTGTTGTCCTCGGGATTAGTAACATTTTAGTAAAGAGTACTATGGACTTTACTAGATATTACAAAGCTAATCTATTGAAACTACTGGGGCCTTACTACATATAACAGAACTGATATTGTAATACCTACAAATTGCATTTACAAAAATCGATTTGTATTTATTACAGGTCATTTGTTGTCCTCGGATTTAGTAAAATTTTAGTAAAGATTACTATTTTTTTGTTAGTTTTTCTCTCAGTGTGATAGCTATCCGACCTATAATAAACTTCCTTAGTCAAAAAGAACATTTTTCAAAGAAAAAGTTTTACATCATTGGCTTTTCGATAAAGGAAAATATTGTGAGTATACGGCCGTAGAAGAAATTCGATGCCGTATGTGAATCCACCAACCCGCACTGGGCCAGCGTGGTGGATATAGCCCAATCACCCTTCGTGGGTAGGCCTACGTCCTGTAGTGGACTATTAAAAAGGCTGGTAGAGTAAACAAGAGTCAAAAAGTTACTGAAACTGTACCTACTAAACTGAAAATATTTATTTTCATGAGCTACTTGCGCGGTTATTGTTAGTATCGTAGAACTAATATTGTTTGGCATATTTATTTAGTTAACTGATGTTTATTTATAGAACTATAATTTTATTACAAGTTATAATATCTAAATAGTTTTTTTAGCTATTTATTACACCACGGGGTGTTGGGTTAACATGCATGGCGTGCGATAATGCCCTCTTTGCTAAGTATCGCGGCCAACTGCCAGATAGAGCGAAATAATACTTACTGACTGTTATTTATTGTGTTATTAAACTGCTAATGCTATTTGCTGGGTATTTTTTTGGAATTATTAAGTCTTGGAAGTTAAGTAGGTAGGGGGGTGGAAAAGTTCTGAAGTGTCATGTTCCTACGGGCAAGCACCACCAGATACTGGTCCCAAAACATCTAAACCATGTAAATGATTTGTATATAGTTAAAAAAAAAAAAAATGTCTAGCCATTGACACGAAATGAATGAATAAATGAATGAAGCATAGGACGTCTACTCACACGGTGGTGGACGGATGTCCTCATCAAGACCGCAGGATCGCGCTGGATGCAAGCCGCTTCCAAACGGTCTTATTGCTCCTACCGGTCAGCGATCATCGAAATTAAGCAACGTTTCGTACGGTCAGTATTTGGATGGGTGACCGCGGGTGTCATTTTCCAACTGAGCGCTACCGTGGCTCGAATGAAACGTTAAATTGTAGGTCTCGTTTGTTTTAACCGTTTAGTCATGTCAGAGGCCTAAAAACTCTGACACCAGGGCTAGCCACCCGGGTTGTACGAACTTACTGCAGATTTATCTCGTAATTTTAGTGCGCGATTAGTCCCGTAGTATATAAAAGTGTTCAAATCGCGAAAGTTTAAAAATAACATTATAGGAGAGGCTTATATTCATCAGTGGACGTCCTATGGCTAAAGTGACGGCGAAATATTGGGGATTTACCTAATTGCTGTTTCTAAGATTGTTCATATATAGGTAGTATGAGTTTGCGTAGTAAGTGAAAACTAAGCAAAAGAAAGTGTTTTAAATCATTTCAGTTTCGCTCTATATAATTGTGTTAGTTTTTTTCCTTTTATTTAAACAGTACCTTAGAGTGTACACCACCGTATAATAAAAAAGACACCCAGAATATCAAAGCAACTATAGCTAACGTATTTAACTATAGTTCAGTACCTATTACGCGAGATGAGCCTATGCGCTACTAAATACTCCATCTCTTCGAGCAAATATCTACGAAGTCACAATCATGCTAAAAAAAGTGTCCGAGCCAAAACCCTGCCCAAGCATTGTAGTGGGCAGGCTTTTTAGTTAGTCGTAAGGCGATTGCAAGCCGACTACAACGCCGCGCGATGCCAAAGTGCTCGTATAAGCAGTTATAAGGTGACATAACGTCAAGATTCGAGAAAACGAGTCATTGTGAATTATTTAATGTAAATATCTAAGTCGGTATATATGACGGCGCTCGGACATTTTTTTTACTACTTTCACTTAAGGACTGTGGCTCTGTAGATATTTACTCGAAACTCCATCATGATATAGATTCCGAAATGCTTTCGAACCTAAAATTGACTAGCTGCCATTAAAAAATCAATCATGAGTAGGACCTGTGCTAAATCCAAATTAAAAGTATAGCTAGTAAAAAGTTTATATTCCCCTCAAGCCAAGTTTTATCAATACTGGTTGTCAGGCCAAAGTAGTGTAATCTCAGCCCAATCTTCCCGCATATGTATACAACTAGGTATATAGGTACACGCTATACGTTCAGTATATTTATTGAAAACCCTTCGTTGTGCGATTCCAAAGAAACGACTTGGCACACGCAACGGTGAAGGTAATGCGTGCCGATGGGACGGGCCGCCTTGAAATATTGCAAGCTAAGGCTTGAGTGATACGGATTTAAGAAATACATAGGATTTTTATAAGAAAACCTTAGCAAAAATAAAGCACTTAAAATAATTAGATTTTGTGGGAAAACTTAATATGAGACATACAAAAAAAAATTCATTGACACAGCCCGTGTGCTCTGCGTTGTGCAGTTGAGCGTCGAAAGTCTCGGAAAGAAGATGTTTGGTTTCTATCTAAAATAATATATTTTTTTAGAAAATCTTACTTTTAAAAGAAATGTAAGTAGTATGTATTTTAAACTTACTAATAATTTAAATCCGAAAGTGTGTTTGTTGGTTTATTTCTTAAGTTTTACTCTTTTACAGCAGCCATAAAGGGAGGGGATAGACTTGATTTTTTGCATGGTTAATTCAAGTTATAGAAGTAGTAAAACGATCGGAAATCGGAAAGTATAACAGAGTACTTTTCATCCAGGAAATATACAGGGTTACAGGCTGAGTCGACCTATTCTCGTTAAGCGTGTGTAGTTTACTACGTTTCTGACTGATTTGACTATGAAACACCATATCCTAAATCTCACAGTTTTCGAGATATTTGAATTCAAATACTTTTTATACAAGATTAATTTTACGGACAATATTGGGTAGTGAGGTCATAAAACATATTACATGTAAAAATCAAATAAAAATAATAATACGACTTACACGTTTCAAAATATCTGAGCTGATAGCCGAAAATTGGGATTTTATAAATACCAATTTCAAATATCTGTTTTTTTTTATTTAGGATAGTGTATTTCATAGTCAAATTAGTCAGAAACAAAGTAAACTACACACCTTTAACTGGAATAGGTTGACTTACCCTGTAACCCCGTATAAGGTTCCCATAGGATACCATAAAAGCTAAAAAATCATGTGGGCAAAGTTGCGAACTGGTTCGCTGGTTATAACATGGCTATTTATTATTCATACTTTTGTTAAGTAAAGACCTAGCAAACGTTATTTTTGTTACACAGCTGTTGATAATGTGGTTACTGCTTAACAAAACTCTATCCATGAAAATCAGTTGAAGTGATAACTTCCTCGTGATAGGAAGTCTGTTACAAACTCCCAATTTAAGCTAACAATTTTGTTAGTATTACGAAGAATGGTACATTTTTAATATTTACTTGTTGCTGGTTAGTGCTGTTTCCTTAAAGGGCAAAGTTTACTTGCAATTAATAATTTAAAAAACTAAATTTTGCTAGATTGTGTCTGTTTGTTTTTAATAAGTGCTTTAAAACTGATCTATTTTTAATGTATAGTTATTATAGTATAAACTAATAATACTATAGTTATTTAAATCAAAAATATCCTGTAAATTGTGTGTCTAAAATAATTTATTTTGTAAAACGGCTCAATGAATTTTCATGATTCTTTACAACAACCGTTAGTTCACCGAGACAAAAACGCCGGGAAAAGTTTTCCATACTTAAGAACGATTCAAAGCTCGTAGATGTAGTATTTGTTCATGTCTTTGTCTTATATTTCGATCTAAGTATTTTTTTTTTGACCGACGAAACGGTGGAGGTAGACTCAATTAGACGTGTATATATTTTTATGTATTTATAACTACGGTTAAATTTTTGCATAGTAGTCCGATTTCGATAACTTTTATTTTATTGGAAAGAATATACTTTGAAATTTATTCCATTTAAATTTTGTCGAAATCAACTGAGCCATATTTTAAATTAACAAAAATGTAAAAAATGCTACATGTTCGAGTGTACCGTGCGAAATATTCGAGAATCCTGTACACGGTTGAAGTCGGTCGTGACATTATTTGCAAAAAAATAATTATTCATTGACCCTATCTACGGGTAATAAAATTAAAAAAAAAATGTGGAAATAATATGGAATTGAAGTTAGCAGCTGATCAATAATTTTTAAAGTTAGTGTTTTGAGAAAATGTTAAGATAAAAATGCCTTACCTCAAACATGACATCGGCATTTCGATAATCCCACATCTTGAAAAAAAAAAGAAAAAAAACTATAAATAACTAAACTCCATTAATCTGGACCAAACTGCTCTTGTCAGGGCTAAAGATGGTACTAATTTTAATTGGACCCGTTTTTCTGTATTAAGAAGGAAAAACCCATGGAATATTATACCTATATAATAATACTTGATGTATTAACGCTTAGTTACAATAAAAATATTTTTAATTATTACGCGCTATTTTATAATATTGTTTTGTCCTTATTCCTGAGTGGTATTATGGTAGTGATTTACTGTGCCAGAAGCAGGAAAAAAAACGTACAATTTACAATTTTATATCGGTAATGGTCATAGTTATTTTTGTACGGACATGATAATGCAATAAATATGGATTTATAACATAAATTGAGATGCATCAATTTATATTCATACCTAATGAAAATTAATATTACCTACCTATTTATTTGATATAATATGTCATGAAAGTTTAATCACGTATACAGGGTTCTTTCTAATCAATTAGCATCCTTTTAGGGGCTTATTATGTACATCAAAACTAACAACTTATGTTCTACGACTTTCGTCAAAACTTAAAAAAAAATCAGCAGTTCCATACATTCTGTCGCGGTTGAACGATATTTTTCTATGGAACAACAATTTGTTTCTTTTAGTTTTGACGAAAGTCGTATTACAAAAGTTTATAGTTTTGATGTACAGAATAAGTCCCTAGAAGGATGCTAATTGTATAGAAATAACCCTGTATGTGTAACGTATGTTACAATTAACCAACACTTTATGTTACAATAAATTTAATTTAAATAAATATATAGATACGATAAGCAATGAAAAATCAATCCAATTAAAATGAGTACCTACTTGAAATCTTCAAAAGTTGTTTAAAAAAAATTTGATCGTCTTTGCTAAGTAGTGTATTTTATAGAAAATTTTCTTTCAATTATTTTCCAAAAAAAAAATACTGATATTCTAGATCTGGCCTTATTATTTTATTGCGATATAAATCTCGAACTTTAAAATGTATCAATTCAAAACTGTGTAAACTTAAAAAAATAATTCAGAACAAAAATTTAGTACAAATTTGCCACCTTATCTTTTAATAACAACGATATCCTATTCACATCTACGTTCCCGAAGGAAGTGATTTCATCTCATTGTAAAAAAAACAGTGCCTGGTGTCCCTCTATACGGAATAAGTGCAACTTTTACGCAATAGTGCTCTCATACCCCCTCCATGTAGCGTTAAACGTTTAATGCAACCTTGTGGGAAGTCGTATTAGAAGTTTCACTTCAAAAAATTGAAAACTTTAGGTAATTTATAAATTAGACAAATTATTCTTCCAAATACAAATGTGCCGTTATTTTGGCCAGCAGTGTAAGGTTTTCACGCGTGTTAGAAAGTAGAACTAGCGTCGGCACGCAACTGAATCGCAAAGAATTTACGATTTGACGCGATATGACGAGGTCTAAGGTTCCCGGAAACATGCAAGATTTGTAGATATCAGTTGCAAGATTTCTCGCTAAATTTACTATTAGAAAATACCTACAGTAAAAACTATTATGGAGCCATTATTCGAATTTAGTTGGTCCTCCTTAAACTTCTTAAACACTTTCTATGATATTGTAGTCATCTTTTATAGCGACTTAAATCTATTATTTTTGATGTCATGACATAAATAATATAATTTTATTGTTTATTAACTACAATAAGATACCATAATACTTTATATGCTAAAACTACCTACACTACTACTACATAGAAAGCAATTGGTCACAGACCCTTGAAGGTCTAAAAATAATCCAAGACAGCCCACTGCCAGTAGGCGGCGTGCCCAGCATGCTGGCAGCATTGCCACGCTGAATGGCAATTCAAACCTTGAACCAAATAAACACCAGCATTCTGATCATGCGCTCAGAAAGACTTTTGAAAACAAGATAAGCTACCCGCCCCCTGACCCAAAGTCCAACTCCAAATGGCTCAAATATGTAACCACTACCTAGGTTAGCATACATATTTGCGCCGCTTGTGCTGCTCCGCCGAATTGGCCGCCACTCCAGCCGTACTCTGAGTCGTTAAAATTTTATTGTTTATTGACACATGATATCAAAGAAAAATGCCAGGTAGGTACTTTGAGATTAATTTAAAGAAGGTCTACACTTGAGCATTGTAGCACAGTTTGTAGTCGTAGTTTTTATAAAAGCAAATTTGATTCTAGAATGCGATATTTTTGATGTAATAAGGTCATTTACTTTATTCAAAATATTTAACACGTCAAATGTCTACACAAAAGATACTAAAATCATAAATCCATAAAACTGCACAAAAAAATGAACACGTCAAATGCTTACACGAGAAATTTGTCATTCTACACCACTCGTCAGTTAACCGGACAACCCCTCAAGGGGTAATTAGCAACGTTAAAAATTGAGTGCTTTCAACGCGTAAAAAATTAAAAGAACGCTTCACTTTGCACTAAATTGTTCCGGAAAGCCCGTATTATGGGCTATTAAGAAAAATTGCCACTGCTACCCCTTTTCATTGAGGTAACAAGATTTTTGTACGGAAAAATGAGATAGTCTATTTTGATTTATGTGTTTGTTTTTTTTGTTTGTAATTTAAAGTTAAAGTGTATTTTAAAGTTTGTAAGCAATTTAGAGTAGTCTTTGTACTGTTAGGCCCAGTTTTATAGGCGCCATTGTAATTACGATTATAAGAGCAATTTAGAGTATCCCTGTTTCTTTCTCACTATATATGCATTTCATAGAGAGAACACTATTTTACGTTGCTATAAAATTTACGATAGCGCCTTAAAATTAGGCCTTTTGTCTAGCTTGTTACGCATACATTTGTTATGTCTATTTTCTAGTACGTCCAGAAGTAGACGTATTTTGACTGAGATAATGCCGAACTGAATCATCAGTTTAAAATAAATAAATAAATTCTTTATTCGACCAAAAACAAAGTTACATATTTTAACTTAACTAAGCTAGAATAATTGAGTAAAAAAAAAAAATTATAACAGGTTTCTGTTGCCGAACTAGGCCGAAGCCTGTGTTTCAGCTTACAGTGCCCTCCCCCCTATTTAAGCACATTTCCAGCCATAACATTTTTGAAAACTTAAGTTTTAAAAACAGGACGAACAAAATCTAAACGAGCAGGTACCCATACAAAACCAACTTAAATTAATTTAGGATGACGGTATTTACAAAAATGTATAGTAAATAGTAAATAAAATAAAAATGTTTGAAACTATTCAAAACCAATCAGACAAATGTGTCAAGTAATTGCTCAACCTGCTTAGTTGTCGTGTCGTGGGTAGCTACGAGTATTAGTCAGACTAGCAGGTAGGCAGGGAATATTTATATTCCAATTTCACCTAATCCTTACTATTCTTAGAACAAAAACATGAAATACAAAAAAAGAGACAGTTAAAATTAATCCAAGCATTACTAAAGTTTAACTCAGGTCAACAAAAGATGATGATTCTAAATTCCTTAGTAGGTTTATAACGAATTTGTAATGATATTAAATGTTCGTTCGTTCCAGTTTAAAAAACAGATCGATCTGCAATCCATTATGATAATCGATCGAAGTTTGCTAATCGTTGTTATTGGGATGGAGATAGGAAACCGATCGGAAAATCGTATTCGATCTCGGATTGAACCGACCTCCCGATCGAGGACTCGATTTTGGGACCGGCCTTGATGATTCAGTTTAGCAGAAATTGAAAAGCGACTTTGTAATAATCACGTATAAAGCTGAGACCATGGTCTTGTACTGTAGACACTTGAATATTATAAAAGGTATCATTTTTGTCTGTAAAGTTAGTATAGGAGGTTACCAATCAATCCATAAAAATATACAATCATCAATCAAAGATACTATAAATACATCACTTATTTTATCGTACTGACATTAAAAACAATTTAAGCTGATACATTGGCACATACAACTTCTCAATATAAACAAAAATATCCCGTACCATAGATGTAAGAAAAAGAGACGATCTGACATTCGTTACACTGCATCAAAGCTGTCTGCCATTAAGCACATATAATTATGTACTTAAAACAACGATTTAACATCTCAATTTAGCAATATTCTAAATTCTTTATTTTTGTCGTTTTATATTCCGTTTGTACAGAGTCAACGCTATTTTAGACCTGTGGGGAAATTCTGATGACCAATCTCGTTGCTGAGGTGCCACGTTCTTGAACCTTTATCGTTTTTCTGACAGTTTTAGCTGTCAGAACTTTCAAAAAAACGAGAAAGGTTCAAGAACGAATCACTTCAGTAAATAGATCAGTTAACAGAATTGTCCCGCTGTGCTTCAGATTTTATCTACGCTATACACGGTATATACGTTAAAAATTTTGCTTGAAGTTTTTGCCGTGTCCGACCTTTTTTTTCTTACATCCATGAGCCAAATTAAGAGTCATCGCTCTTTTTATAAACACGACCCAGAAAAAATTGAGTCAAGTTCGAAAAAACTGCGTCACTCGGTCATGAGTGGGTTTATTTGTTGAAAAGAAAAAAGTCAATGAAAAGGTCTTCTCTGTGAAGGTTTTGTTGTCATTTCAACCGAATTTTCAAAAAGAGTAGTTGACAGTATTGTGTATGTGACGTGATAGCGACTGAAGCCTAGAATTAAGTGTGTACTAACCATGGCAATAATAGCTTTAGGAAGCTATTGAGTTTCAGTTTCAGTAATTGCTACTCGTGATCACCCATCCAAAGTAGAGTATTCTATTATCTACCATTTATTAATATCGGTCAACGTGACGGGTGACGTAGAAGCGTAGGTTCAAACCCTATCCCGTACCTATTAATGAGTTCTTTGGAATTGTTACACGGATTTCTGTCTAGCTGTTCAATGAAGGAAAATCTCGAAAATTCGATCGAATTTATGAATCCACCAACCCACACAGAGGCTGCGTGGTGGATGTAGCCCAATAACCCTTCGTGAGTAAGCCTATATTTAACAATGTAGGTACAGGCCGAATCAAACAAGTCGGCGGATGTGAAGTTAGCTACAAGCTGCGCAATGTCCAATCAACGCGCAGTTTTCTGTGAGTTTCAGTCAGAATTGTAATTGTGCAGCTTATAGCTAACTTCACATCCGCCGACTTGTAAGATTCGGTCTAAACTATGAAAATCCCTATACAGTACAATACAAAATCGCTATCACTACATAGTATGAAACAAAGTCGCTTCCCGCTGTCTGTCCCTATTTAGGCTTATATCTTTAAAACTTCGCAACGGATTTTAAATAATTTAATTGATTAAGCAATGCGCCATTTCTCGTTAATGGTAAGAAGTTCTAATAATTTCACATTAAGTGACTGATTGGTTTAAAGCAGTTTACACAGATGGCGTTTCCAACAATGATATTGAACAATTGATAAACACTTTCATTAATTCGTCGTTTTCGCAGACAGCGTTTTAGCTTAGTTGGACAAAGCATCTGGGCCGGAATCCCAGAGAGATGCAGGTTAAAATCCTGCGAACGCGTCAATTTTTGAAACGTTTATCACAAAAAGAAAGTTTCTATACACCTAGTGTGTGAAGCACGATAAAAATCATTTCATTGATTTTAATGCGGTTTTTTTTAATAGATAGTGTAATTCAAGAGGAAGGTTAATATGTATAGCACACCTGTGCAAAGCCGGAGCGGGTCAGTAGTATACAATAAAACATAAATTGAAAGAAAGAAAGCTTATTTGTTACATGAAAATGTCTAGTAACTTATTCTGTAACATCGATTAAAACCTGCATCAATTCAATAATTCAAATGACGACTCCCGGCGGTCACAGAATGCGATATGAATTATTAATTAAAAATGGTCACCAGTGGGTTCCCACGCGCACGGGGCGCTCTGTCGAATCAAGGATGGCTGAAGTACGCAAATGTCGGAACGGTAGATTTTTGTAAAGGTAATATTTAATTTCATCCTCCTCCTTCATTGCCCTCCGACTTCCTGACAATACGCATGATGACTAAGAAAATATTTAAAAAAAAAATTGTCCGTCAGATCAAAGTATAATAAAAAAGCTTATCTGTATAATAAATTACCGAAAGATATAAAACAAGCTAAAACATTTTCTACCTTCAAAAAGTTACTAAAACTTCACGTGTTAAAAGTTTCTTCGTACGTATAATTTGTACGTACTTAATGGTCTACAATGACTTTAATTATTATAATATAGACAAATATAATAACAATCTAGATGAAAAAAAAAATAACGTGACAGTGTGCCACAACCCTTATAAGTACACTACAATAGGTGTTTAATATTAAAATAAGATCTTTCGTTCTTTGACGAAACCTTTTTACAGCTGACTTTTATTAAAATGTAAAACTAAAGAAGATAGTTCTATTTTAATATAAGCTAATTATGTCATAATTGAATTGTATTACTGTATTTATTTTAGTTATATTTTTGACAATGCCCTTTTACAGCTGACTAGATTAAATTTATAGGATATATGTACGTAGATATAGCATGTTACGAATGTTTGGCAACTGCCGACATGTTAATATTTCGTTTTCTACGAAATGCAAACAATGTTTTGTATATTTCAGATATGTTAATTTATTTTTTTGTAATGTAGGTAGACTGGAAAAACAAAAGAACTGCTGTAAGTATTGACGAGTCCATAATAGAACCGTTTATACGCCTTTTCGTTAAATGAGAATGTGTAAATGTAATATTATGTCAATAAATGATTTTCTTTCTTTTCTTTTCTTTCATATATCAAGCAAAAATTTAATTTAATCAATAAACTACAGTATGTCACGAGCTTTATATCGCATTTCACTTGTTTTGTGCGAGTCAGCCGTCGTCGCCGCGTTGACAGAAATAAAAGAATAACTGTAAAACTACCTCATATGTATAAAAAAAAATGTTATTATACTTCTGATTTTTAGGTACTTGGTATATTATGTATAAATATTGCCGAAATTCCACGATGTTTTTATAGTTTCTTTTTACTTTTTATTTTGGATAAGTCTGCACTTTGCGCTTCAAAACAAGAATGTACTTATGAAAAGTGTGTAATCTCAGTAAGCGAATTTTTGTAAATTCTTTTGAGATTAATAAATATTCTTAAACCAGATCAAAAAACATTTGTCACGTATTTTTTCTTTGATCAATTAAACAAACATTAATTAAGATGAAGCCCGTCAAAGTTCCGCGTGGGTTTCCGACTGCCATGCAAATGTATAGTCTTCTGTAAAAAAAGTGACGTCACGACCCTCACTCCCAAAAATTGACAAGGCTTATCTTTGTCATCTGTTGTTTGATTCACAAAAGAAAAAATACGTGTCCAATATTTTTTGATAATAAAACTCACGGATTAATTACAATTATTATTGATTTTTTTACCCAGTAATCATGCCTATTACAATCTGGATATCTTCAAGTCAAGAGTGAATATGTATTTTCTAGGTCTACATACTCCATCTTCGGCTACAACCTCGCTTCCCATAAGGCGAGTTGGTGGCCAAATGTAGCCCTATTCTTCAAAAAAATATTTTGTTTTTCAGTTTCAATTGTAAATAGAGGGCGCTGATGCCAGTAGCACAGATGAATTACTTGTAGGTACAGGCACCAGCCAGACCTTTAATCTATTTATACCGTCGTTTCCGCCATTAGACGTCCACTGCTGGACATAGGCCTCACCTATAGATCTGCTATAATACCGTTTTTTCCGTCTCGTTCACACTGAGATTTTTCTCTAAAATCGAGATATTTTTCACGTCTATTTCTAACTCAGGCCAAATTAGATCAATGTAAATTAAACCTAAATAGACTAATTGTCATCCTTTATGGGTAGGCCTACGTCCTGCAGTGGACTACTAAAAGACTGATACAGTACATTACAGGACTCTGTGTCCGCAATATTATTATTACGTGGGTATTCTTCGCACTTCCTACTGAAATCTACCTCCCGTTCAAATATTCCATAACACGTGGTGTCAAAACAGTAATACGGGGTGGTTACAGGTGTAAATAGCACAATTATCGACTTGTCACTTCCTACACCGCGTACCGACAGCATAGCTCCCTTTGAAGTTTATAGCTAAAATTCTTAGAAAGACGCGTTTATACGAGAAAATATGCCTTCTGTCGCATTAGACTTCTGTTGAAATATTTCTCGAGATAGTGATAATTAAGTACATAATATATAACGGCTTATATAACTGCAAGTAAAACGCTATAAAACTGCTTATTGCTACAGTACTACAGTAGTTAGCATAAAAGTATTCCTAGTTTCCTACCACCATTAGACCTCCAAAGTGTGAGCTTTGATTTAAATTCCTGGAGAAAATATTTCAAGGATAATTAATCGAACTAGGTATATTATTATCGAGGATTTTTTTTAAATAAATGACACATAATATTTTCGTATTCTTTATTTTCTCTAAATGTAAAAGCCAAGTGAAATATAATACTGGCCATAAAACACAGACAAAAATAATGATAAACTGCGTAAAAATACATTTTAAATCAAAGTAATTGTTAAGTTATGTAGGTACTTCAAAAAAAGATACGAATGTACCTATGCGCTACAAAAAAACAAAATCCATCGACTTGCTATATATTATGATATCAAGTAAAACAATAATGTATGACCATAACGTTTTTTGCAAACCGTACGTTTATACAAAAAGAGGGTAACTCAAAAACCAGAAACTCTACAATTAAAAAGTCAACGCGAAATAATAACCGTATAATTACGTAAATACGTTTGTTTTAAAATTGCAGCGGCAATACAAATTAGTAGTTTAGCGACTTTTATCGACGTTTTGTCATTGGTTATTAACTAATGACGTCATACTTTAGTATTATGCAAGTAATAAGTTGCTGGGGCTCTATTTCTGAACCTATATACGATTTCGATGCGGTTGTTGCTTGAAAACTGATGTAATCGATATAAATAGTGTAAATAGTTTTTATGGATTGCGATAAATCAACGGTTGGATGGTTTTCATTATAATAATAATAATTATTTTATTTTTGTATTTTTTAGAATCAATATTTATGTTATAAGAAGTAGTGGTACTTACTGTTATAGGACTAAGTAAACAATATGTATAAACTTAAAATTGTTTATATAATTTGGTGCATTTTAGTAATACATATGTCTCTTTATCGATAATCTACATAATTATATTTTTTTTTCGAATAGGTTCACGTTTGACTACACACTGCCTGATGTTAAGCAGATGTGCGGTCTAGGGTGTAGCACGCTTACCTAGAAGATACCTATTTACTCGGGATTTGAAGACACTCACGTTGTACTTTAACGGGAAGACAGACCCAGGCAAAGCGTTCCACATTCCTGCTGTTCGTATGAGGAATGAGGATTCGAAACGCTTGGTTCTAACGCGCGGAATGTCCACCATAAAAGGGTGGCGCTTTGGTCGCGTCCGTCTAGCCGTACGATAGAAGAAAGGGGCAGGGGGGACCAGATTGTGCAACTCCTGGACGCACTCTCCGAAGTGTATCCGGTAAAAGGCCGACAAACACGCTACCTTGCGACGATGCTCAAGACTTTGCAGCTGCGTCTTAGTCAAGGTGTCGTTGTCAATCAGCCTCCTGGCTTTTATTAAACTATTCTTAGATGTAACATAGTACATATTTTTATCTATATTAATATTCATCCATTACATCTATCTATCATCACAACTATGTTTTAAGTCTACATAATTAACCTACTTAAAACATTTCCTTTTTTGCAAGTTGTCAAATAAAGGGTCCGCAAAAAATGCACGAAATAAAATGTGTCCCACTAACAAAAGTTTTCTTTCAAAAATATGGGTCATGATAACACATTTTCATCATTAATTATAACTTTTGTTTCCTTAATTATGATAACTGATATTTATAACATGTCTAAGTATGAAAAAAGTTATTCATCGAATATGGAAATGACCAGAAGGACTCTTTAGAATTAAACGAAATAATCTGTGTCCGAATTGACATCGACAGCACCTTTCACTCCGCTTTTAAAGACAGAGAGAGCGCGCTACAAAATATTCTACATTACAGTAGTTTTGTGACTTCACCTTTTGAGCGTGAAAGTCGTTCTGTGCTTTCCGTGTTCAAAGCAGTTATTATATGAAAGAAATTATTTATAGAGACAGTGTTATCGACCCAAGAAGGGCATAACTCATCGGTATCGTACATCGAGTATTTTTATAATAGCCTTGAAATGTGAACAATAAAAACGCAGGGTTTGTGTGTATTTTCTTAACAATACCTACTATTGAGATATAATTGGTGTTGCTTATTAAATTTCAGAGATAGAAAAAGGGTATAATCTTTAAACACTATTTTATAATTAAGCCAACCACAAATTACGGAAACAGCTATGCCATAACATTTTGGCGAGAGTCAATGAATTTAGAACAGCTGATTTTAACACACAGGTACTACGTTTTTGGAAAAATATTTGACATACTCGTAGAGTAGAGGAGGTGAATTAGTTGACACCATAAGTTATCCTGATATAATAAATCCCAAGGTGTGTTTGTTGGTTTATTACTTTTCACGCAACAACAAAGCAACGCCTAAACTTGATTTTAGGCATGGTTATAGTTTGAAAGTTGTACAGTAAATAAATAAATATTTTGGGGACATCTTACACACGGCCTCTGACCCCGAACTAAGCAAAGCTTGTGATATGGCTGTCAGAGACTGTACACTACATAATATACATATTTTTAAATACATGCTTATATAGATAATAACTAAACTGAATAACACCCAGACACAGAGCTAACACCTAAGTTCATCACATAAATATTTGCTGTGGGTGGGGATCGAACCCACGCCTTTTTGACCCAGAAGCTAGTGACACTAACCACTAGGCCACCGAGGCAGTCGTCAGGTCACAGTGTCATAGGGTATTTTTTGACCGACGAACCATCGGAGGAGGTATACAATTCGACGCGTATATATATATATATATATATATAAAATTTAAATGGAACCAATTTCAACCAAGGTTATGCGTAGAACTACGCATAACATTTTTCATAGTAGTCCGATTTCAATAATTATTATAATATTTTTTTTTGGAAAGAGTACATTTCGAAATTGGTTTCATTTAAATTTTATCGAAATTGGCTATGCCATTTTTGATAAATCAACAATAACGTGAAAAATGTTAGATCGATCCGTGCATAATATTTGCGTTCTAGCGATGCGCCCTGGCTTCGCACAAGTGTATTATACAAGTTAACATTTCTCTTGAATTACTCTATCTATTAAAACAAACTGCATCAAAACCCGTTGCGTAGTTTTAAAGATTTAAGCATACATGGGCACAGACAGCGGAAAGCGATTTTGTTTTATACTATGTAATGATTCTGTACACGGGTGAAGTCGGTCATGCTATTTTTTGCAAAAAATAATTATTTATACAGGAAAAAGTCAAGAACCTTGTGGAAGATTAAAAATAAAGTTAGTTTACAATAAAAGAAAGCATCTTTGTCTTGCTATTTGCTCGTTATCACGAGGAACCTTGTGACAGCCTTGGCAGCGTGTGTTCATACATTTATCGAATCTTGTGTTTGTACTGACGTCTTACTCGTATTACTAATGAAATTATAGTTATATAAGTGTGTAGCTACTTTTAACGTGGTAGGGACTAAAACAACGAATATCGAATGTTTACTCCGAAGTATTTTTTATTTACTGTTTTTTAGGGTTCCGTACCTCAAAAGGAAAAAACGGAACCCTTATAGAATCACTTTGTTGTCCGTCTGTTCGTCTGTGTGTTTGTCAAGACTCTTTATATCGGGAACGCGTAAATATATCGAGTTGAACTTTATACTGTATACGTATATCTATGGACTCTTGCAGTTGTGTAAAAGAAAAACTTCTCAATCACCGTATAAAAAAGTTAGAGCCGTTTATGTCGTAAATAAATAAATAAATAAATAAATATTGGGGGACATCTCACACACGGTAACCCCAAACTAAGCAAATATTGTGATATGGCTGCCAGAGACTGATACACTACATATATATATTTTAAATACATACTTATATAGATAGTACCTAAATAACACCCAGACACAGAGCAAACACCAATGTTCATCACAAAAATGCTTGCCCTGGGTGAAGATCAAACCCACGCCTCTTTGATCCAGTAGTCAGGTTCACTAACCACTGCGCCACCGAGGCAGTCAAAAAACCGCATATTTTGACATCCACAAAAATCAAAACCTACATGGTACTTTCCGTTGACATAGAACTATGAAATTTGTCGAGAAGCATTATCTCAGAGTACGCATATAGGAATTAATCTGAAAACTGTACATTTTTATTTAAATCACAAAAATAGGGCCTCAAAATTCACAAAATATGGGTCCAAAATTTAAAGTGAGTAAATCGTATCATGAAAGGTATTATAAAAGAACTTCATTAGCACATACTACAACAGTTTTTGATTATTTTCACAACGTGTTTGTACGGAAACCTCGATGTGCGAGCCTGACTCGCACTTTTCCGGTTTTTTAAATACCTTCCGGTATTTTAGTGTGTTTATTTTTGGCGTCGCACACTTTCTAAATTAACTCTACAAAACAGTCCTACCATAATTTAATCTTTAAAAGCTTGTAATAGAAGCAAATTGAAATGGAAATCGTAATAGAAATCTGCAACAGCATTGTAGCTGCATCTGATTTGGTCCTAACGAATGGGGCCAGCATTCTTAAGATGTTTTGCGATAGCCAATCAGAAGCTTAGCCCAGAGCTAGGCCTAAGAATTTAGAACTATCTTACTTCTTACTAATATTATAAACGCGAAAGTTTGTGAGGATGGATGGATGGATGGATGTATGGATGTTTGTTACTCTTTCACGCAAAAACTACTGAACGGATTGAGATGAAACTTTGCAATAATATAGCTTATATATCAGAATAACACATAGGCTATAAATTATAATGATATATTGCGTATGCGGCCGAAGCCGCGGGTAAAAACTAGTAATCTATAAAATTTAACTTGATCTCTGCGACAGTGATATTGACATAAAAGATTGATATTTTTAGTGTTGAGATAGTGGTGAAAAAAATCGATTTTTGAAAATGAAATGTTGTAATGAAATCGAATGAGTAGTTGAAGGTGAGAAATTGGATTTTATTTACTTACTATTATTTAAAATCAAGTATATACACATGTAAATAATGTTATGATATTAATTAATAATGTAACTATAGTATTTATCGACGTTTTTCACTATTATCGATGCTAATGTAACATATAATTGGGTTTAATTTAATTACAAACGTTACTAAATTAAATTAATGATAAATTAAGTTTTATTTAAAATATTGTTAGTATAAACTATCGATATTTTAAATAAAACTCTGTGGTCACGATCATTCGTCGCCCATCACTAATCGGCATGCCCATAAAGTATGACATTGACAGGTACTGTCTGTACTATTAAGAAATTCAAGACTTCATAGGCGTGATTTTTCTGACAGCTGTCGCAGAGATCAAGTTAAATTTTATAGAGTATAGTAAGTAAGTAAGTGGGTATTATAGTGGCTAGTCACCCAACCTATTTGGTTGGGTGACTAGCCCTGGTGTCAGAGTTTTTCAACCGCTTGAAAGCTGTGAGATAGCTTAACGGTTGAAACAACCGGGACTCACAATAAAACGTGTCATTCGAGCCGGTAGCTATAGTAGCCATATCGTTGTTTTAAATGCGGTCACGCATAGAGAAAAACGTAAAAAATAATTATGTAGTAGGTATTTTTTATTGCTTACACTGTAAAAATGGTATCGGGTCTCATGTAGAGCCAAGAACTGTTCATGCTTTAACTTCACATACTCTACGTAAGTAGTACAATTTAGTCAAAATATGTGGTACCTACGGAATTCAAAAGAATGAACTGCAACTCTTTGTGTTTTATTTGCAATACAATCTGAAACTCTTTGATACAATCTGAGAATGTTCAATACCAGCAAAAAATAAGTTGTTATCTGTTTTGTCATTTTTCTTCATCCCAAACAATTAAAAAAAAAATATGGTCGACGAAAAATTTACTGACCAAAATCGAAACATAGTATTTTAGCATCTAGCAACCATTTATCTTAGGCATTTAGAGTGCCACAAAGAAACAAAGGACATATCCACAAAATGTATGGAGGCTGGTATAATAATAATCAAAAATTCTAACCACAACACTCGTTACATTTCAAGAAAGTTAATATTTTTCTGAGTCTATTACATTAGTTAAAACCAAAAAAGAGACCTCCGTTTTTTTAAATTTATTTTGAATCTCCTAATGATAAATAAATGTATTTGGCTCAATAGGTAGTTTATCTCTAGCAACCCTGGTTAAGAAACTCCCATTATTGTTAAATGGAAGGATTTTTACCAATTAGACACAGTTTTTAAGTGTTTGTTTTGTCAGATTGTACCTGATAACTGGTCACACTGGTAGGTTATAATTTTTAATTTTAGCAAATTTAGATATGAATGTGAAAGAATCAGCTACGAATGCAAGTAAAATAACGATAGAAGCACTTTATTATTGCTAAACTAGAAAAAATACAAAGTTGTATTATTATTTTTGATACAATGTATTTTACTCATTTAAAAAAAATGGAGGGGTAAAAAAATCAAAATTAAATATTTTTGAAGAGCCCATATATCAAGGTTTCAAATGATGTATATATCATCTTGGTTCGATTTTTCTCTGAATAATATACCACTTGTGGACGTCACCTTTGTAAAAGCATAGACCCGTATAATTCATAAATTGTGATGCTTAAAAATGTGCTAAAATATGAACTAATTATGTGATGGTGGATGCTTACTGTTATCTAGTTAAGCTCAATTAGCTTCAATGTAATATATTTCTTTATTTTTATGTTATCACAAACTGTTTCCGTGGGTATTAGCTACTAGAAGTATTATTGAAAAAAAAAAGCAATCGACCGGTAGTGATCTGATTGCGATTCAAGGTATCACCTGAGATACCACCCATTTTGGCGATTTAGATGGGGGAGGATATTTTAAAATATTTTTCCCATAATCCTGATACTGACATATAATAAATAATAGCTTATAAACTAAAAATCAGATAAGTACTTTTTTTTTTGTCTTGGGTCTCAGGAGGTTAACTAATAAATACATTCCCTCCTTTTAGGCCGCGAAGTCGGATAAAAAAGATTCAGTCTCAGTGACGCTGGTGGAGACATTGTTCCATTTTTCATACATTTGCATACATAGTACTGGTTGCAATAAAAACTGGAAGAGACTCATTCCGACACTGACCCGTGTCACAGATAACGCGACAGTTACTACGTAACCCGTGTCAACAAACGGAGCGGTGATGTGTGCGTGCGTCCTGGACAAAGAAACATGTGGAGACTATTTTGTATAAAAATATATTGTGTTTTTATACGTACAAATATTTTTATATTTACATTTCTGCTCTAAAGACACCAAGGGTTTTGTCTTTTCGTGTTGTATTGTTTCATGGTTGTAAAATTGAAATAAAAAATATATAAATAAATAGAATATTTATAGAAAAGAAAATAAAGCACTCATGTTTGTAGAAGTTCATTGGATCGTAGGTAAAGAAAGTTAGCAAACGGAATTTAGAGACAAAATTGCATAACAACGAAACAGAGCTATTTATAAAGTAATTACATTAGGTACGGTAGTCTCGTATAAACTAGAGGGCTAACTCTGATTTCAGAGTTTTTCATATCATAATTTTAAGTATATGTACTATAATAATAAGTAGAGGGACCACATGAACACATGGTGGAACACAAAAGCTTACACTGATTGACAAAAGGTGACTAGAAAACCTTTAATAATAATAAAAATAAACTAGAAAAAGAAAAAGAAAAGAGATTTATGTATTCACAAAAAAAAACTTAAAGTAGGTAATAAACGTGTCGCTAAATATTTCATCAATTTTTATTTAAAAAAAAAACCGTTTTTACAGACAGCAAAGTTCAGTAATCTTTGTTTACGAGACCTTTAAAATATATATAATTATTTTTTGCAAAAAATAGCATGCCCGACTTCACCCTTGTACAAAATCATAACATAGTATAAATCAAAGTAGCTTTCTGCTGTCTATCCCCATGTATGCTTATATCTTTAAAACCACGCAACGGATTTTGATGCAGTTTGTTTGTTTGTGTATAATAGATAGAGTAATTCAAGAGAAATGTTTATATGTATAATAAATAATACACCTGTGCGAAGCCAGGGCTCATCGCTAGAACGCAAATATAATGCTCGGATCGATGTAACATTTGTACATTCTTGTTGATTTATTAAAAATGGCTTATACTCTTTCCAATAAAAAAATAATTATTGAAATCGGACTACTACGAGTATGAAAAAAGTTATACGTGATTACACATAAAAAAAATATATACGCGTCAAATTGTATACCTCCTCTGGTGGTTCGTCGGTCAAAAATTGGAAACAATTGGCATGGTACAAGAGTAACGCCATTTTCAGAAGCTAAAAACATTTTAATTTTTTTTGTTACCTATTGCTGATGACAGAGACACAGATAGAGACAGTGATATCGTATCGGATTATTGAAAACTTACGTACAGAGAGCTAAATTTGCCCAGAAAAATTAGGACTAATACTATCTACGGTTTTTCTGTGGCACGTTGCCAAATTCACCAGAAGCCATTTGAGGCAAAAGATGGCTGGTAAATTAAAGGAAGTTAATTCAGTGTACAAAATCTGCTTGTATTAAGATCAGGTTTTGAGAAAACAAAGAAAAACTAAGTATTTTTTTTGTATTATAATTTACTAAGCAGGAACGCATTGATTTTTTTTTTCATGAAACTTTTTACATAAAAAGAACTAAATCATATTTTATTATTTACTTCATTTATATCACTGACCTATGTCAACAAAAAGACTGTTATGTCCAAGAAAGATGGAACAGAAGAAACCGTAGAGCCGGTTTAAATTTATTAAGTTTCGATCTCAATAATAGCATTTACGTACAATAATATTAACTAAAACAATATAAAAACTCTTATTTAAATATTAAAAATATTTTTTAAAGAAACCAAGTAAATGATTCAGAAGAAAACGCATAAACGTAAGTGCACTGACCTGCACCAACAGTTTTATGTGTGTGCGTCAGAAAACCGACAGTGAAATGCTTATTTATAAATTCAGGGTTAAAAAGTTCAGAATAAGAATGAAAATTCGAGTACTTTTCATGGCCAGGTATTTGGACTTTGCGTTTAATTTCGATTCGTGATTTCCTTCTATAGCTTTTATGTGGCTCTAGTTGGAAACTAGAAACTGTTTCATTTCATAGTTCTCTGTCATAGTATTTTTAATAATACCCGTACAATTTGTTTATGAAACTTATTGCCATTTTATCGGTGAGTTTCGTTAGCTGTAATTGACCAAGTGACATCTCTGCGACGACCCGCAAAATTTTCTGATATATTTTTTCTTTCTTATATTTATCGATCGGATCAACGAACTAAGTGTTTTTTTTAAATTTTTAATGATGATCTGGATGGACGGTGGCCTGTGTATATACGATGTATGGTGGGATGTGACGTCATCTCAACGTATAAAATTGAAGCCAGAAGTGACGTCACGAGGAACTTTAACAGCATACATAATAATATTTTAAAGTCATTTAGTGAATTATATTTCAGCTTGCAAAGAGTGAACAACGGGCATAAACTTGTACATTTTCAACTGAATTCCAAAAATAAGATGTTCTCAATTCTCATAATATAATCGATTGTCTCTATTTTATTCGCTTCTTCCGGCTCGATGACGATTGTATAAAGTGGTTTGTTACTTCAGTTATATTAGCTCCTCTCATTTTTTTCTCCTTGAAAAGAGCGATCAAGCGTAAAGTTGTACATTTCATGCGTAAAGTTGAAAATTTAATGCGTAAAGTTGTACATTTCATGCGTACTTTCATTACATGCATACTTTCCTTTTAATCGTGTTTTTTTAGACGTAGAAAGAGCAAGAGCGCAATCGGAAAGCTACTAAGAGTAAAGTTGTAGATTTCATGTGCGAAACTGTAAGTTTTATGCGTACAGCTGTAACTTTTATGCGTAATTTTGTACATTTCATGCGTACCAAATGCATGAAATGTAACATTACGCATAATACTTTGAGACTAGTTCATGCGTAAAGTTGTACATTTTATTCGAGTAGTGATACTAGTAATGTTCGTCTATCGACTGTTAAACAGGCAAACAATGACAGCCGCATCGCGATAACCTCATTTCTTTCGCGATATCACACACACTATCTCGACGATACGCACACGCGTGTAGCTCTTAAATTAGTGCACAGGAAGATTCTGCTTGCAATTGTGACTGGAATGTTAAATTTTTGAAACTGCATATAAAAAATAGAGTCAAAAGATAGTGGTGACAACGCACTGGCAAGCTCAGCATAAAGTCCACCCACATGGAAGGATGACATTAAAATTGCGCTGGATGCGAGTCGTTCCCAACTGGTCTTATTAGAGAAGCCTATGTTCCTCAGTGGACGATCTATGCCTGAAACTGCAGTGCAATACGGTTTAAATAGTCATAATATTTTTATGTGATTATAACATTTAATTTGTAAACAGTTTGTGTTTGCCTGAAAAACCGTTCACAAGATTATATGAATATGTTAAAATAAAAACATACAGCACAGTCAAAGGAAGGATATATAATTGGCCAAGTACGAGTCGGGCTCGCGCACAAAAGGTTCCGTACCGTATGGAAGCCCCCTTAATATAGTTAATTTTATTTTAATTTTAAAGGAACATACAATTGAATTTCTTGAATATTTCAAGCATCTTCCTGATGCCGTTATTAATATTGAGCAAAAAAATCACGTTACTTGTATGGGAGCCCCCTAATACGGAACCGTAAAGATTAAAAAAAAACCGGACAAGTGCGAGTCACGCTCGCACATCGAGGGTTCCGTACAAACACCTTTCACATTCCGTTTGACTTGAACACGTTGTTAAAATAATTAAAAGCCTGTTTTAGCATGTGCTAATGCATGTAATATGAAGCTCTTTTAAATGATACCTTACATGATATGATTAACTCACTTTGAATTTTAAACCCAAATTTTGTGATATTTGAGGCCCTATT
The DNA here is from genome assembly GCA_949316475.1 of Hypomecis punctinalis. NCBI lineage: Eukaryota > Metazoa > Arthropoda > Insecta > Lepidoptera > Geometridae > Hypomecis > Hypomecis punctinalis. The sequence goes on along the minus strand of OX438819.1, from coordinate 12,877,865 downwards.
TCTTGCGATTTAAATAAAAATGTACAGTTTTCAGATTTATTCCTATACGAGTAGATATGTGCACTCTGAGACAATGCTTCTCGCCAATTTTCATAGTTCTATGTCAACGGGAAGTACCCTGTAGGTTTTGATTTTTATGAGTGCGAAATATGCGGTTTTATACGACATGGCTCTAACTATTTAAACGATAACAGAAGTTTTTCTTTTACACAACTGCAAGATACCATAGATATACGTATACAGTTTAAATTTCAACTCGATATCTTTCCGCGTTCCCGAGGTAAATAGTCTTGACATACGGACAGACGAACAGACGGACAACACAGTGATCCTATAAGGGTTCCGTTTTTTCCTTTTGAGGTACGGAACCCTAAAAAAATCGAGAAATACAAATTTATAATGTATTCTTATGTTCTATTTTTAATATTTAGATGCCAATAAAATCTACAGGATAGTATTTAAAATATTTTTGAGTAATTTTAACAGAGTCGCTTGTATTTTGCGCCAGACAACAAAGTACAAACGCGCCAGTTTTATGCAACATGATAGTTCACACAAGGAAGATTTTCGCACACATTAACACCTCTGTAAAAATGACACTTTCTGTGTGTGTTTTTATTACTAGAGTTGTATGAGTGTGTGAGTACAGATGTATGTGTGTAGGTACGGTGATGCAATGCCTAATCATGTTTATCGGAGAAATGACGACGTGCGATGCATTTTTTATTGTAGTTATGTAATAAAGTATGTGATAGTTTTTTAAATTGCCTTATTGTTAGATGAATTTTTGATTTTGCTGTCTGAAATATTTTTTATCTGTTGTTATACAGGGTTATTTCTAATCAATTAGCATCCTCTTAGGGGCTTATTCTGTACATCAAAACTAACAACTTTTGTCAAAACGCATTTTTTTTTGTTGTTAGAAAAATATCGTTCACCCGCGACAAAATGTATGGAACAGCTGTTTTTTTTTTTAGTTTCGACAACAGTTATTAGTTTTGATGTACAGAATAAGCCCCTAAAACGATACTAATTGATTAGAAATAACCATAAATAAATTTTTTTTTGTGTATGTCTATCGATATTTTCGCCCCAAAAAATTTTAATTAGAAAGGGTACACTCCCATTTGAATTTTATCGAAATCGGCTGAGCTGATTTGAAAAATCAACAATCATGTAAAAACTCTATACGGTGGACTTACAGCTTACTTACTCGAGCAGACTATTCGAATTTACTACCCGATGGAAAACTGTTTAGCCATTTTTTTCGAAATAAATTTTTATTATAGTCAATATAAGTAAATTAACAAATTTACCCATACTTTGGCTCTAGATTTTTAGTTATTGTTATTTATGCTAACATTAATTAATATTAAAGTCATTGACCATTTAAAATTGGTATTAAATTAAATGAAACTTGACAAGTGTCTTTGAATCTATAAATCAACAGTGTTTACACACACTCACATCTTATCGTTTCCTGACCTACCACAATACTTTACTTTAGCGTTTAACATTATACATCAGAATATCTGTTATATCTTTTTATGTAATATTATATTGTTTATTAATACGACGTTTTTTAAAGTTTCAATAATTATTTTTAGCAAAAATGGCATGACAGACTTCAACCGTGTACAGAATTCGCGAATCGATGTAGCAATTTCACATTATTGTTGATTTATCAAAAATGGCTCAGCTGATTTCGATACAATTTAAATAGGACCAATTTCAAAGTATATTCTTTCCAATAAAAATTATTAGTGAAAAATAATTTCCAAAATAAGAATTATTCAAAACTGACTTCTACGTAAAAAATGCGTGGTTACACAAAAATAAAATATACGCGTCGAATTGAGTACTTCTTCCATTTCGTCGGTCCAATAAAAAATAAATACAGATTATTATAAATTATTCACAATTTAAAAAAAAAACAACCAAAACCCGGAAGTTCTTCACTGACCTTTCGAAAGAATCAAAATTATCCAAAACTTGAAGAAATTCCAACAAGTTTAAAACAAGGTAAAGTACACAAAAATACTCTCTTTTTGCAAAGACTCGTGAACAGCAATAAATAACTTTAAAACGTAATGAATTTAATGAAAGTGAAATGAAAGTACTTCTTAGTCTTTAAAAAAGGGCCAATGTACTCTCAGGGCTGGTTGATAAGAAAACAAAGAGCATTATCAGTTGTAGGTATTTTACCTACTCGGTCGGGTGTTGAACTCTGGGCCTTGAATTTTTATCAAAGGAACTTTTATTACGACACATGGCAGAGGGCTGATGCGTATGATTGTGTTTATTAATACATTCAATATCGATATATCGTGTAAAGAGAGAATGAGATGGAGCTAGGCCTGGACTCTACGAGATTAAAACAAAAGTTGAAAAATCTAGCCAGAGAAGAGAGAGAAGGAAACTGCTGCTGTATCTAGTGATATCACAAAATTCTTGAAAAGATGCTTTCCTCATTTTAGAGCTTTAATTAGAATACAGAGTACATTGCCATAAGCGATATAATATTGAGCCATAAGTAATACCATTTTTTTTCTAATATTTTTCTAAGTTAAACTGAGTTACTGATTTTTTTTATGAGACAACTACCTACCTAAAACAACCTGACTACATAAAAATACCACACGATCATTATACAGGGTTATTTCTAATCAATTAGCGTCATTTTAGGGGCTTATTCTGTATATCAAAACTAATAAATTTTGTTCTACAATTTTTGTCAAAACTAAAAAAAAATCAGCTGTTCCATACATTTTGCCGCGGGTGAACGATATTTTTCAATGGAACATCAAAAATTTTTTTTGGGCTTTGACAAAAGTCGCAGTACAATAGTGGTTAGTTTTGATTTACAGAATAAGCCTCTAAAACGATGCTAATTGATTAGAAATAACCCTGTATAAACTTGTTACACTTCTATAAAAAAATCTGTAAGTGTTCAGTATAAATAATAGTAAGAACCATACCAATCAGTTTGAACGTTGCAAATATTGCGTGTCATTTACAGAAAAAAAAATTAAAATAGACATCGTAACAACTACAACTTTGGAAGTAGAAGGAAAACTACCTACTACTACTAGTTACAAAAACTATACAACTTAATATTCTAGTCAGGATCGATCATTAATAAGTACATAAAAAGTTGTAGCTTGTAGACAAAGTTGAAAACTCAATGGGGCGTTAAAAAAGTTTGTCAAACGAGACTCCACTGTTCATAAAATGTTCAGTTTTCTTTTTAGACAACTTATCGAGTTTTTAAACTGATTTTTCATATTTTAGTTTACAAACAAAATTTTTCTGTACAACATTATCACTGAACACAATATTAATTTCAGTAATCGACTTCAAAAACGGAGAAGGTTTTTAATTTAACAGCATGTTTTTTGTTTCAATGTTGCCTGATTTTTTTGTTATTTATTGCCTGATTTATAAGTGCTTATACTTTTAAATTTGTAAAAAAAGTTGCAAGATTGTCTCACAATATCACATTATACTTTGTTTCAGCAGCTTTAAAGCAATTCAAAAAAATTTATGACAATAAATAAGTATTTCACAAGATAGGGGAAAGTCCTACAGTACCGGCCGGCATCTAATACCGGCCAGTCACTGTTTCCGTAATTCTATAACAGATGGCGCTGAACGGTTCGCGCCATTTGTTTAGTTTGTACTCGTAAGTGCAATGACCCAAGCGGGGGCAACTTGTCGCTACAAGCTGCTCGTCAGTGCCAATTTATGTGTTGCGCGCGGTGTACGTACGATACACAAGTAAAGTTCCGTGGATTATCACAGAAGATTACAGCCTATTTAAAACGAAATTAAACGTGGTATGTATTGATTACTTATAAAGCTATAATAAAATTGGTTTTAATTCATTTCATGCGTCACATTTTTGTCGCTGAGCTATTATGATAATTTTATTCCTTTTCCTGCAGTACCAGCCACAAAATTTTCCTCCAGCACCAGCCACTATTTAGGTTCATTTTAAAAATGGTTTATTTGTTTGTAGGGACACAATGATGTCAAATGATGAAGGTGAAGATAAAACGAAGAAAAAGAAGGGCACCTGGGATCCTGATAAAATGCATACAGCCATAGAAAAAGTTTTGAGCAAGGAAATAAGTGCGCGCCAGGCAGCCGATAGATACGAGGTTCCAAGAACTACATTAAATGATAGAATAAGTGCTATTAAAAACGAGAAAGAGGTATCAATAAAGCCTGTTATGGGTCGTTTCCACAAAACATTCTCACCTGAACACGAACAAGTGTTGTCAGAACATGTTAAGGACTTGGCAAATAGGCTGATGCCCTTTAAATAAACAGGAATTTCTCAGACTTGCCGAAAAATTTACAAGAAAGGAAAGAGTTTGCTTTCAGGTAAAGATGTAAGTAAGAAAGCTAAGAAAAAACCAATGTCCACCTCGCAGGCCAAATGAAGAAGAGACAATTTGCCCTTTGTGCCTGGAATCTCACGACGAAGATTGGATACAATGTGGAAACTGCAGGATATGGGTCCATGAGGCTTGTGCGAACATCTCTGAATCGTCAAACCAATATGTCTGTGATTTTTGTCTCCTTTAAAAAACATTTTTATGATGGCCGGTACTGGAGGACAATTTTTAGAATGTTAGTTTTGTATAACCTTGGAATTTGATTATTAAAGTTGATGATTACTAAAAATATCGCTATTTTATTACGTCTATTTGCAGCTTATGAGTTCCTCTACTTATATCATCAACTATTAAACATGTACCCTAAAGGGTTTTTAATTTATTCTAAATAAACCTTAAGGTGACGGTACTGTAGGACTCTCCCCTATGCTTATTGCAGTATTCTGCAAAATTGTACGAAATGGCAAAAAAAAAGTTACCAACATTTTCAATTGCCATTAGTCCGACATAAATCAGAATAATGTATAAAATACGACAAAAATTAATTAAATAGTAAAAATGTAGGTATTAAATATTTCACTGAATTTCAAATGAACTTTTCTAAGAATTTCCCATAAGCTACAAAGAAAACAGCGTAAGTAACGTCCACTGAATAGCGCGTCAACTCATCCGAATTGTTATTATAAAAATAAAGTCTTCAATTGCGATATCCAACTTAAAATAACCAATTTAGATTTTTTTTTTAACTTTCTATTGGATATTTTTAGAAGAGAAATTACTGAGTTTGATTTTATCCGCCCCTTTCTTCGATCGGATGGATAAGATTTTATTGTAATACGCGTGCTATATCCAAAACAGCATGACTGTATCTCTATTTTTAAAATAATGTTAGTGATCAAATGCAAGCGCACTGCCGAACAAAAAATAAGAATTAATTTAGACATTCTGCTGAATTACAAATGAAATTTTCTAAGAATTTCCCATAAGCCACCCAGAAAACAACGTAAGTACTCGTAACGTCCATTGAAAAAGGCGTCAACTCATACAACATTCATGCGCGGACGCAGGTCACGATCAGGGACGTCGAACCTGCATTTTTAAATCGATTACCACAATGGCGGCGGAATCGATTCCATTTTTAAACTTCCGATTGTATTCGGAATCGGATTGTGTGTAAATAGACATTTGCTTTTTTAATATGCAAATTGGCTTTTACTTGTTGTCAAGGTGAGGGGTTTTGTTGTGTTTATTAATAATTTATCTAATGTATTGATGGATTAAAACGTACCTTACTGTAAATTGAATTTTTGCTCATGGATCGTGGTTGTTTGTTTTTGACCGACAAAGCAACGGAGGAGGTACTCAATTCGACGCATATATATTTTAAGAAAGATTTCAATAATTCTGTATAAATAATTCTTGGAAAGAATATATTTCGAAATTGGTCCCATTTAAATTTTCTCGAAATCGGCTGAGCCATTTTTGATAAATTAACAATAATGTGAAAAATGCTACATCGATCCGTTCGAAATATTCGCGAATTCTGTAAACGGGTGAAATCGGTCATGTTATTTTGTGCAAAAAAATAATCTTATGTACACCATAAGTATATTTTGAAATATTTAGAGATTCAAAAACAACAGATTAAGCTAGGGCCAAATTGCACGCATATCATAAAACGTTATTCAAAAAAGTGTTATAGGTTATTCGAAAAGAGGACTTTTACTACGGGATCAATCCGAAATTCCAGAAAAAAAATCAGCTATCCCAAACAAAATTGCAACTTGGAATTGGCAAAAATGTAGAAGCTGCTTTTTTGTAGTTAGTAGTTCATAATGATGTCTTAATCACCCCTTTGCAGGTTAATAACTCTAGAAAAATAATTTTAATACTTCAACATTGCGAAATAATACATGGCAGATAGATCAGGACAAGTGAAAATTAAGCTGTAATAGCTAAGCTGCTCTTCTATTAAGCAAAAAATAGAAAAAAAAAGTTTATTTTCCCATAATTTCCTTTCAAACCAGAAGAGGAAGGCAGTGCAATAAAATCGCAGTATCTGCCTACCACGTGTTCTCTCCACAATAAAAATAAAGTATCTGCCACGAGAGAGTTCGATCACCTCCCTAACCTAAGACAAGAGTTTGTGTACGAATGCACGCACACACACGCGTTTGTAGGTCGCAAGGCTCGCACACAAGCGCAACACGCACACAAGTAAAGGCAGCGCGTGCGCCGAACAAGTTTAGACAAACGGAAGAAATATTATTCTCTTTTTAGGTACGCAGTTTGCTGGACCTATTCCTGATGTATGTGGATGTAAGGTTTGCGTATTTTATTTAGTTCAGTTTTTGTAAAAGCCTATTAAAGTTCTATGTTTAATGTATCTGCAAGTTTTAAGTATTTGAATGTTTTTTTAATCGATAGTTTTTTAATTCTTAAGTAAAGCTTGCTGAGACGGTTTTAATTTTCACAGCTTAGGTACGCTGTTTGCTAAATGTATTACTGATTATTATTATATACTACGGGACTAATCGCTCACTAAAATTACTAGATAAATAAATACCTCCTCATCCCGACGTTTCGGCCGACTTGCATCGACCGTGGTCACGGGTAGACTCTAGGATTTTAGTGCGCGATTAGTCCCGTAGTATATAATAATAATGTATTCAAATCGAAAGTTTAAAAACAACATGTATTACTGATTTATGTAGATGTTAGCTTTGCGCAATTTTATTTGGTCCAGCTTTTTTATAAAGCCCTATTAAGTTCTACATTTAATGTTTCGGCAAGTTTCAAGTATTTAAATATTTTGTTTACTTTTTAAGTACTTAAGAGCTTGCTATGAAAGAAGTAATTTATCATCAGTAGTCTGTCAGATATTAAAAAAAATATCAAACACTTTTTTTAATTTTGTAAGTCAATTAATAGCAAAGGTAAAGCAGCGCGTCAAAGTTTGGGAGAGGGGGCTCGTTTTGTCAAAGTACATAAAAATATAGCTAGGCGTGACGTCACGTGGAAGAGCTATATTTTCATCATTTTTGGTCGAAACAAACACGTTTCTAATATTTTTAGATAGATCTGATTCACGTTTTAATTATATTTTTTTTGTTTATCAAGCTTATTGTAAAAGGAACTAATTATAATTTTCAGGGCCATAACTTCAAAGAAAAAAATTAGGAATAAAAAGTAAAAGATTTATCTGACCGTGTTATAAAACTAATATGTGTAATTGTGTATTTATAGGTACATTACGCATTTATGTAAACGGCGTTGAGCTAATTTGCATTTTTTTAATGTTAATTAAGTACCTAACATTTTTACAGATCATAAATTTTCTCCGCCAAGAAGCACTTATTTTAAACGTGAAAAAATAAACTGTGTGTTATTTCAATGTATAAACCATAAATCAGTTACGTTATTTTTTATTTACCTACAATGCAATAAACTTGGTTGGAAGCGGCTTGCATCCAGTGCGTTCCCGCGGTCTTAATTATATCGTCGGTGCATCTAGTTGGCGGACGTCCTACGTTTCGCCTGTCGGTTCGCATTTTCCATTTGGGAGCTTTACATCCATCGGAAATAAAATAGAACAATTGCTTAAATAATAGATAATAGGTAAAATAAACTACTTATTGTGCATAAAACTATCCACCAATAAAATTAAATCATGTTACGAAATTTTAACCAAACTAACTTTTATTTTAAAAAACACTGTATGTGCAAATAACGATACCATATTCAGCGTACGTTGCACTTTAGATTTAAATCTCCATTGCATTATTTCAAATACCTATTTACAAAACCAAATAGTACAAATTCAATACCAACACATTTTTTTACAAAGCACTGTAAGTGCCATTGATACCATTCAGCGTACGTTGAACTCTAAATTTTAAATCTCCATTTTATTATTCAAATACATATAAATTTTACGTAACAAAATGGTATAAATACTATACTATACACTAACCATTTCAAATTATGACAAAAATTTTACCAACGCTTTTTTTTTTACAAATCACTGTATTTGTAAAATGATAGTGTGTACCATATTCAGCGCACGTTGCACTCTAAATTTGAGATCTCCATTTCATCATTCAAATACTTACCTATTTTACAAATTAGAATTTTTGCCAACACATTTTTTTACAAAGCACTATATTAGCAAAAATCGATACCATATTCTGCGTACGTTGCACTCTAAATTTTTACGCGCATGTGTGCGTGGAGTCTTGACCTACGACAACGGGCGTGTGTTGTCGTAGGCTCGTATGTGTGCGTCACATTTTTTCATTCAGCAACGGAGCATAATTACCAATTATAAATAAATGGAACTGACCTGGTTACGCAATGAGTTTTGATGACATCAAAAAAGGTGGTAAAAGAAATTTTGTTTGATGGAATTATTTTTCATCATCATCTTCCTGTGTCAACTTGCTGAGGGATATAGGCCTACTTTCTTATGTGCCATTGTTCCCTATCTTAATAGAATTATTTTAAGTTAAGTTATTTTTTAACAATCATTGTATGTTTGATCCATACAAAACTTTTGTTACTTCTTACCAACTTAATTATTTTATGCTTTGGCATCTTAGTACCTACGCAGTTTCACAATTTTATTCTGATTTTATTTTAGAAGTTATTCTGTAATAATATGAACTACAGTGATATACCTAGGCTGAGAAATTCAGTGTGAGCCTTATGAATAAAATCAAAATAGCCCAACGTGCGAAAGGGCTATGCTCAGTCTCTCTGCGAGATTATATCAGGGCAGCGCATATGGCACGAAGAGCGGATAGCCGACGGGGCCGAAAATACGTTCCATAGTGTAGAATAGGACGTTCACAGACGAGTGGACTGACAATATACGAAACTGGATGTAAGCCGCTATTGACCAGAAGTTTTGGAAATCCATACGGTAGGCCTGTTTCCACCTGAGGAAGTCCTATGGCAGATAATGATGTAGATTTAAATAAACTTCTGAGTGGGTAGGTAAGTACATATATAAAAGAAAGAAAGAAAGAAAGAAAGAAAGAAAATTTTATTTACTAAAAACTTACAATGAATTACAATCAATTTATATGTATTATAATAATGTATTCAGACATTATTTTGTTCTGCATTACTTCATTAGATTGATTAAAATGACTGGCCATAGTAAATTGCCATAGGCTGTAATACCTATAGTCAATTTCGTCACGCAGCACTAAACGATATAAAAAACAATAATTATTTTTTGCAAAAAATAGCATGACCGACTTCACCCGTGTACAGAATTCGCGAATATTTCGCACGGATCGATGTAGCATTTTTCACATTGTTGTCGATTAATCAAAAATGGCTCAGCCGATTATGATAAAATTTAAATGGGACCAATTCCAAAGTATATTATTTCCAATAAAAAAAGAATTATTGAAATCGGACTACTATGAAAAAAGTTATGCGTGGTTATTTAAAAAAAAATATATATACGCGTCGAATTGTATACCTCCTCCGGTGGTTCGTTGGTCAAAAAAAGAAAATCATGAGAAAAAAAATCCTTTATATTTTTGACAAATTGGCATTTGCAAATGCAAAAGAATAATGCCAATTTGTCAATAATGCCAATGGCAATAACTCTATTGTTATGTTCTAATATAGAAATATGGTACTAAAATAAGGACATAAAAGTTTTATGAGTCATAGTTATCGGCCATCGCTACGGTTTCACCTACGTGATACCTACAGACAGACCTTTTGTGCCAAAACAGAATATTACCTCAGATTTTCCAGATAAAAAACTGCACGTTATTCTCGAGCGAAATCATAATTATCTTCGTGCAAACCCAGGAGTCATACTAGTTTAGGAGGTGACGTTCGTTTTTAGTAGACTTCAAACTAAGTTACGACTAAAGTGATTTAGAAGCAACTATAATGAAGTTAAACACTAAATTTCATTGTGTCAGTCTAAGAACTTTTAGATTTTTTCAAGGATTTGCGATTCTGATTAGTACCTTTTTTTATTATTCATTACTCCATATTACAGTCAATACGAACTCCATATTACAGTCAATACGAACTCCATATTACAGTCAATACGAACTTTTTGTTGGCATTTGTAAAACCTAAGGAACGCTATCTTACAGAAATTACTGAAATAACCTTTAGTTCATAAAATAAATTAATAGTATGTATAACAGAATATTTATTCTACTAGCTCAGGTGAGCCAAAATAATTTATATTTCCCGTATTTATTAATATGATGTAACGACACCGTATAAATATGCAATAAAGTTATACCTAATTTTATATTTTAATATATTTTTACATGCTGGATTAATAGTATAATCGCTGTAATATATTTATAAAAACACATGTAACATATTTTAGATATCAACCTAAATAAATAAATATTAGGGGACATTTTACACAGTTCGTTGACCTCAACTAATCAAAGCTGTGGTACGGGTGCGAGAGACTGATATATATACAACATATACATATTTTTGAAAATATACTTATAAAAATACTAACTAGTAACATCCAGACAGAACAAACTAAGTTACGTTCATCACATAAATGCTTGCTTTGGGTGGAATTCAAACCCACGCCTCTTTGACCCAGGAGTCAGGGTCACTAACCACTGAGCCACCACTGAGCCTAACTTATTTATATTTGCAGTAAATATGTAAAATATGTACGAGTCAAGACAAATATTGACATATTTATTTTATGACAATTTAAGATAAGAATACTTACTAAATGTATAAAATTAAAATTAGACTAAAATTGTAACTTGATCATTTGTAAAATTGTGATATAAGTTTATAGTAAAAATTTAAATAATAATTATATAAAGACCCTGAAATATGTATACACCAGGAGAATAGGTGGCACTACCTAGGCAGTCAATGATTTTAATATATGATTTTTATTATTGTGGTTCTTATGAACTTGCTAGCTAATAATAAAATAAATAACTTTATATATATATATTTAGTACCTATGTGATGAAACATTAACCCCAACCCGTCGCCGTCGCCTCCGCGACTAGCCGCCTGAGAGTCGGACAAAAGAGTTTATTTTTAAGATCTGTCACGGACACAGTACGTTTGAAAGCTGGATAAGACTTGAAATAATTAAGATTTACTTTAGTTCCAGTCTAAAAGGACTGGGAAAGAAAGTTGTGTTACTTTGTTTTATTTCATTTCATTATTTATTCTACCATACAGAAGGGTACAAAGCTTAGTATGGACCCTGTCTAAACCAAGTATTTACGTTGGTAGCTTAGTTATTATAAGGCTATTCAGTAAAAGGTTTATGCTGATAAAGTACTTGTTTAAAAGAGATAATTGAGAACATTATTATGAGCTACTTTTAATATGAATTTGGAAATACAGGAGATGTCTCGGAATCGAAATAAATGTAGGTATGAGACGTTTTTTTTCTAGAGTACCTATCGGGTTGGCCTCATTGTAAAAGTTATTTGTAATGATATCCTTTTTCGATTTAGTTACCTTTTCTGAAGGTACATATAATCATGTAAAGCTAAGTGTTATAGGTTTAAGTGCGTTTGGATATATAACTGTACATAATTTATAAAGTTATTGAAGTTCTGAAATTAAAATTGTATCCGTATTATTTTTTCAATGTTTCAGTTATGTACCTAAGTCTAACAAATTGAACTATGGCAGCATCCGCTATTTTGTTTTGAATTTTCTTATTTAAGTACTAGCTTTAGCTTGCAGCTCCGTTCGTTCGCGTAATATTTTGATTTTTGTGCTATCCCAAGGGAATTTATTTCCGGGATAAAAAGAAGCCTATCTCACTTTCCGTCATTCAAACTGTGTCCACGCCAAAAATAGAGTCAATCCGTTGCTCCATGAAAGAGGAACAAACCAAGAAACTTTTCGGATTTATAATATTATTAGTAAGGATTTTTTTACTACACTCACAGTTTTAACCTTGAATTGCTAAAAGTATCTATTTAGGTTTCTGACACCCACCATTTTCATTATAACATCAGTCGTAGAATGATTTCCAATGTTGGGCATAGGCCTTAGATGTAATGAAAACTAATGAGCGATTAAACTTTGCTCTATGAAAAATTACAAAACAAAATATCGGGTTTCTTCTTTATTCATATTTCAAATGATTGCACTCACATTCTTATACAAATATTCACCTTTTGTGAGTAGGCCTACGTCCTGCAGTGAACTATTAAAAAGGCTGGTACAGTACAGTACAGTACATTCTTATAAAGTCAAAAACATCATACTTTTAATATTATAAATCCGAAAAGTTTGTTGGTTTGTTCCTCTTTTACGCAGCAACGGATTGATTTGATTTTTGGCATGAATATTGTTCAAAAGCCGGAAAGTGACATAGGCTACTTTTATCCCGAAAAAATAATAGGTTCCTGTGGGATATCACAAAAGTCTAAATACCACGCGGGCGGAGCCGCGGGCAAAAGCTAGAAGGTATATAAAATATAGTCACATTTCGCTATACTTTGGTACCAATTAAAAAACTTAGTCTTACTTAACTTGTTAAAGGCAAAAATCTAAATGTCGAGCTGTGGTGACTTTTACAAGTTGGATTTACTTTTACAAGTTAGCTTAGGTCACTTTCACCAGACGAACGCTAAGTTAAATAAATAAATACTACACGTTGGATTGTATAACTCTAGCTATCATGGTCTTTTTTATTTTGTATACAGGGTTAGTGGTAATCTATTAGAATTTTTTAGGGGCTTATGCTGTACATCAAAACTAACAACTTTTGTTAAACGACATTTATCAAATCTCAAAAAAATGCCTCTTCATAGATAAATAAATCAAAATATCGTTCACCCTTAGCGAAATGAAACAACTGTTCTTTTATAGTTTTGACATAAGTCGCAGAACAGAAGTTATTAGTTTTGATGTACAGAATAAGGTCCTTAAAGAATGCCTATTGATGACCAGTAACTCTGTATAATATGAACTATATTAAACAAGTCAAACATAGAGACCTCTTGAGATTTTTTGTTCATTTTAATATTCTATCTAGATAGGTTGAATAAAAAAAAATATATTATTGAACAGTTCAAACCATGACGTGTGATTTATAATTTCTTTTCCCGGAAACAGCAGGAACATATTTACTGAAATAATACACAATGGGTGATAATAACTCAATGTGCATATAAATAAGTTCATTTTAGTTTTTGATTATTATAACGAAAGTAATAAGTACCTACATAGAAGTAATTTTACTATTGATTCCTCTGCAAAGAGTATTTTGAAGAAGATAAGAACCTTTACTATTAATACTTTTACTTAATTAGTGCCTGTAGATAGTATTAGTAGAGGTATAACTGCATAAAAAAAAACTCCATTACTAAATTATATTACACGCCAGCTTTTGAGAGATTTTTTTTCGTCGTTATAAACTAGCTTAAAATTAAATAAATATTAGGGGACATCTTACACACGGTCGCTGACTCTAAACTAAGCAAAGCTTGAATAATTATGTCGAATAAATAATATACTACTGCTTTTATCATTAAAATCTTTATATATATCTACTCTATGATTCTTAAGATGATATAATTTAATTTTATTACGAACAAAATGCCGGATAGAATTTTATAACTTATAAAACTCCGTTCTTATGAAATGCCTCGAATGAGTAAGCTTCCGTGTTTTACACAAACTAGTTGTATGTAATAGTACACTCACACATACATACAATAGACCTCAACACAGACCCCGGCTTAGAAACTGTTGTTATTCTGTAAGCCAAGTTGCTGTAAGCTCCACGTCGCATTACAACATACTTCACAAGCCAAATAAAAAAAAAACATACCTGCATCGAAACTTTTTCAAACACAATCCTGTGAAAACTCTTTCGAAGTAGCGCATCTCACTTGAAAACGTCAAAGCACTTCACTGGCACTTGAAAAAAGAAAAATAATAACGCAGTAACTGTTACGTCACTTCGAAATTTGAAATCGCAGTCGAATGCTAATAAATTGATAGAGAAATTGTTAATTTTGATATTTATGTAATTTTTATTTTATTTTTTTGTGGCAGCGTATGTCTGTTTACGTCAAAATGTATTTTTCAAATGTGTGCAGCAAAAAATCGCAGTGCTCTCGAGCCGGGGCCGTAGGCGTTCTCTTTATAAGTAGTATAGTTATAGTGTACGGCGAGGCATCGTAATGCACTTATGTGTAGGTACTTGCTAAGTTTTTTATTATAGTCAGTTGTATCCACGCGGTTTCTTAGTTCGAGGCTTGCGTGCCGTTCGAAACGAGTTGGTGCTTTGTTACGTAACGTTTTTAGACTATAAGCTTAAGAAATGGGAAAATGTTTCTGATTTCCTTATAGCACAATGGGATTACAAAATTTAATGGTTTGTTGATTACATTGTATTAGCGAGGTTGGCGCAAAAATACAACACAACACCGCTTGGAATTGGAATCTACTTCTGTCATTATTTCCTGATAATTAAAATATGGATGTCATTAAAACAACGGTGAAGAGGTATCTTCTAGGTCTACATGCTCCATCTTCGGCTATACAACTTTGCTTTCTATCATGTAACATGTGGGCTACATTTCGCCTGATGGGTATTATGAATAAGGAAAAAAATGTACAATGATATCTTGCGATGTTTGGAGTGTACAAATAACTAAAAATTTTTCAAGGTCTACTCTGGTGTCAGAATTTTTAGACCACCAGTAAATATTATTGATAGATGTTAATTAATACAATTCTTACGCGTCATCTGTACTTTGATCAAAAGTCAGACTTTGACTACATTTTACTGGTGGTCTAAAAATTCTGATTTATAGTAATTATTATTTATTAGTGTTAATTAATACAATTCTTACGCGTCATCTGTACTTTGATCAAAAGTCAGACTTTGACTACATTTTACTGGTGGTCTAAAAATTCTGATTTATAGTAATTATTATTTATTAGTGTTAATTAATACAATTCTTACGCGTCATCTGTACTTTGATCAAAAGTCAGACTTTGACTACATTTTACTGGTGGTCTAAAAATTCTGATTTATAGTAATTATTATTTATTAGTGTTAATTAATACAATTCTTACGCGTCATCTGTACTTTGATCAAAAGTCAGACTTTGACTACATTTTACTGGTGGTCTAAAAATTCTGATTTATAGTAATTATTATTTATAAGTGTTAATTAATACAATTCTTACGCGTCATCTGTACTTTGATCAAGGTCTGCTCTGGTGTCAGCATTTTTAGACCACCAGTAAAATATAGTCAAAGACTTTGACTTTTGATGGAAGGATCTGTAACTGAAGGAGAGTGTATTTTTGGTCTGTTTATTACTCTTTCAAGCAGTTACAGAGGAGGATCCCCCTTGGTTTTTGCTCAGATATATTAAACTTCAGAGTGTATCATAAACTACTTTTTATCCCTAAAAAGGGTTCCTATGGGATATCACAAAAACCATAATATACCTAATGCGGGCCAAGCTGCAACCGCAGACATAACCTAAATCTAATATTAGATTACATTTCTGATTGCGTAATATAATGTAGATTTTGCTATCACTTCTATCATATCCCTTATTTATTTTTAAAACCATATTTATTGCGTGATGCAAGTAGCAACATCAATCAGTCCTTCACGAAAAATTACGCAACTTTGCAAAAGTATCAAGACCACATCCTCCTAGTAAGCGATAGTACGTGCAAGAGAGACGGCAACATGCTGTTTTTCATCGAACTCGAAGCAACTATGACTGAATCTGCGGCAATGCTTCGACGGAGTTTTTTCACAGATAAAAGTTTTTATATCCAAGCCATATTCGTCTGTATATGCCATTTTTATTTCACCCCGTAGGTGGTCCCTTCGATTTTTTTTATTATTGATCGTCGAAATCAGGCACTCGCTAAAAATGGTCCGCACTTTAAGAATTAAGTACTTTTCTGGTTATGAATGTCGAATTTTATTTTAAAATCATCGTTTTGCATTTTTTAAAGCTGATAATTTTTTACGAGACGTTCTGATATTTTAATGTTGTAGGTATTACTGTTTTATTTATAAAAATGAAGCAATTTCAAAAATATTAATCGTACAGGATTTTATCTTAGGTAATGTAACGATAGGCCAAGTGCAAGTCGGACTCCCGCACGAATGGTCCCCCCTTAATATGAATCTCTTTAATTTAATTATTTACTATTGCATCTAAATTTTACTTTTTTCTTGACTCTGCTGGTCGTCTTTTCAGACTTCCACTGTACCAACCTTTTTAGTAGTCCACTGCAGGACGTAGGCCTACCCACGAAGGGTGATTGAGCCATATCCACCACGCAGGCCCAGTGCGGGTTGGTGGGACCTCCACTGCTGGACATATATCTCCCCTATAGATCTTCGATAAAACCGGTTGGAAGCGGCTTGCATCGAGTATTCTGATAGAAAACTGATTATGAAAATATGAAAGCTTTTTGTTATTAAAATATAATTAATTTTATTGATCAGTAAGTACCTAATATTTTCTAATTAAGTACAATAAAAGACAATTTATGAACAATTAACTAAGGTACAAACAATAAAATTTCACTTATTAAATTGTTTACCATTTAATATTCGCTAATAAGTAAGTATACCTAGTAGTATAATTATGAAAATAACAGAACTGGCTTGTTAAGTATATACCTACCTACCAATATAATAATATTGTTTTTTTTTGTTAGTACAAAGAGCAAAAATAAACTTTCTAACGAATCTTTGTTCCATTAAATACATTGTAGTTGTCTTCGAATCTAGAACGAGGAGATATTTTGTAAACCTGTTTCATCATAGAAAGTATCATTATTTCAGATTGCAGAATAAATATAAATGTATTTAAATATACTTAAGCCTTAGATGAAGGGCATATTCTAGGATCATCCATCAGCCATAGGATGTCCACTGCTGGACATAGGTCATGTCTATGAATTTCCAATAAGACCGGTTGCATCCAGCGCGATCCTGCGGCCTTACATGAGGTCGTCCGTCCACCTTATGGCTGGACGTCCTACGCCATTTTAGAATATCGTTTTATAATCGTTATGACCAACGTTTACTAGGGGACCAACTCTGAAATCACAACAAAACGGCTGACAAACACATTGCATAGTTGTATCCATAATTATGGGTAGGTATTTTGTCTAAAATCATTTTTTTTGTCAAGTAGATCGAAATTCTTTCGCGGTTTCTGGTTTTAAGTTTCAGTCACAATTGTACGTCACATGTATAAAAATACCTTCAAAGTAGTAACTTTTACCTTTAAGGAAGATATTACATTTAGTTGTACCTAAGGTCGCCAGTTGTTACATTAATTTTTAGCTTACTTTCTTCTGTGTACCTATTGTATCTCGTGTATATGTGAATAATGAGTTTAGGCATCCATTTATTTATCTACTACTAGCTTTTGCCTGCGGCTCCGCCCGCGTGTAATTTCACTTTCCGGTCCTTGAACTATATCCATGCCAAAAATCTAGTCAATCCGTTGCTCCGTTGCTGCGTGAAAGAGAAACAAACCAACAAAGTTTTCAAATTTAAAATATTAGTATGATTCCTCTACCTTGTAACTTTTGTTTGTAGGTATATGTGTGTGCAAATCAATGAAGAGTTTATTAGTCAATATTTTTATCTATCTGAAATTTGCTATGAATAAAAAAAACCGGACAAGTGCAAGTCAAGCTCGCACACCGAGGGTTCCGTAAAAATCCAGAAAATTTTAACAAAATTGGGAAGTACGTCGTTAAAATCTCTATACTCATCATCGACATAAGTTTTTTTTTTTTACTTTTCTCGTCATTCAT
The DNA here is from genome assembly GCA_949316475.1 of Hypomecis punctinalis. Taxonomy (NCBI): domain Eukaryota; kingdom Metazoa; phylum Arthropoda; class Insecta; order Lepidoptera; family Geometridae; genus Hypomecis; species Hypomecis punctinalis. The sequence goes on along the minus strand of OX438819.1, from coordinate 12,859,645 downwards.
CGAAAATTGTTAAAATAATTAAAAACCTGTTATAGCATGTGCTAATGAAGCTCTTTTATATGATACCTTACATGATACGATTTACGCACTTTGAATTTTAAGCCCATATTTAGTGAATTTCGAAGCCCTATTTTTTGTGATTTAAATAAAAATGTACAGTTTTCAGATTTATTTCTATATGTGTACTCTGAGACAATGATTTTTGCCAAATTTCATAGTTCTATGTCAACGGGAAGAACCCTGTAGGTTTTGATTTTTGTGAGTGTCGAAATATGCGGTTTTTTACGACATAAACGACTCTAACTTCTTTTTATGATAACAGAGAATTTTTTTCTTTACACATCTGCAAGAGACCAAAGTTATACGTATACAGTTTAAATTTCAACTCGATATCTTTACGCATTCCCGAGATAAAGAGTCTTGACATACACACTTTTGTCTATGATACACACAGACGGACAGACGGACAACTAAGTGATCCTATAAGGGTTCCGTTTTTTCCTTTTGAGGTACGGAACCCTTAAAAACAATAAGTTACTTCTTACAACAGCATAGTTGAAATCTCAAACCAAGAATTGCAAGCATCGTTACCATAATGACAAGTTATTTACAAAACAACTAAGTAACGTCATTACGGGCCTGCAATAAAAAAAAATGTTAAGCCTAGTTCCCCGTCTTTAGTCTGTCGATGCTTTTCTAGATACTTAGGGCCCAACCAAGCGGTGAATGTGTGGAATTATGAGATTACAGGTTGTCGTAACAACCACATCGTTGTCACCGTAATTTTTATAATTTTTATTGTTGTGTGCATTGACGTATATGGAGTACTGCGCAAGGAGTAGGTAAATTACGTATATGTACTGTACCAGCCTTTTTAAGGTCACGCATCGATATACTATTGTTTCAAAAATCGAGCACCGCGCCCCTTCACTCGGACAAATTTTACGCGATCGCGCTCGACAGGATTTCGCCAGAGCGGCGGGCGGCAGTAGGTTTTTAATTAATTACTCATAACGTACACATTAAAAAAAATTACTTCTCGGTCTGTAAAATAGAAAAGTAATCAGGCTATTTTATTCGTAAAAAATAATGGGATGTTGTCGCTGATAATTATTAGTATTCGAATAATTAAACTTTTTTTTGGTGAGGAATTTGTAAGTTTTTTTTTCAATAAAGCCGATTACTTTTTACAATTTTGTCCGGTCATAAAATTTTTCAAAATATTCCTATGATATTTTTAAATTTGAATCAATATCTTTCGTCCTCTCACATCACGCATTTCAAAGTACTCGTTTTCGTGTTTCTCGGCCCGACGCCTCATCATAATAGTCCACTGCAGGACGTAGGCCTACCCACGAAGAGTGATTGGGCCATATCCACCACCACGACTCATTACCTACATGAATCGTCGCAAATCAAAAACGAGTCAAAAATAAACAGCAAAATTGTTTGTTTTGTGTTTGGCCCGCGTAGTATTATATATTTTTGTGCTATGCCATGGGAACATTTTTTCTGAAATAAAAAGTAATAAACCAACAATCACATTTTCGGATTTATAGTATGTACTCGTATTTTGACACATTATAAACAGTTTTTTCGAAATGTGACATTCTCCAGCTACGAAATAGAGGCAAAATCCAAAGCGTAATTAACTAACAATCTACGTGAGAAATATATGAGACATTATAAATTTTATAAAAATAGTATTAACGAGAGCTACCAACTTACCACCGGAGGAGGTATACAATTCAACGCGTATATATTTTATTATGTATACGCATAACTTTTTTCATAGTAGTCCGATTAGAATAGTTTTTTTTTATTGGAAAGAGTATACTTCGAAATTGGACCCATTTTAATTTTATCGAAATCGGCTGAGCCATTTTTGATAAATCAACAGTAATGTCAAAAATGCTACATTGATCCGTGCGAAAAATTCGCGAATTCTGTACACGGGTGAAGCTAATCGGTCATGCTAATTTTTGCAAAAAATAAACTTGTTCAGTTCTTTCCTCATATTTTTTTATTGCCATCAAATATGTAATTTAAAAATACGGCAAATGGATATTAATCTGGATATGGCATAATTTGATAATCAAATTATACCATATCTTTGATAATCAAATTATGCCATATCTAGATTAATATGTCAATAACTGTTCGTGTCTATAGCAAAATGTCATGTGTTAACATTTCCAGACATAAGCATTGACAGTTTAAATAGGTAGAGGGGTTAAAAAAATAAGAAGTTGAATAAATCACGATTAAGTGTAAACGCTAGAGCGAGCGCGCGAAATCCGACTTTTTTGGGATTATTGCAATACTAGTTTTTACCCGCGGCTTTGCCTGCATGATATTTTGATTTTTGACGCAATATCATTATAATTTATAGCCTATGTGTTATTTTGATATATAAGCTATATTATTGCAAAGTTTCGTCTCAATCCGTTCAGTAGTTTTTGCGTGAAAGAGTAACAAACATCCATCCTCACAAACTTTCGCGTTTATAATATTAGTAGGATATTGCTGAATGCTGAACTATTCATCTTGGATTTATGTCTTTGTACCGAAAACGGCCAGGAAATATGTCTTAACATTTACCTTAAAAGCTTGATTTGGCTCTAAAATGTATACATTATACTTTCTCTAAAAAGCTCTAAGCGCTAAGTAGAGCACTAATTACAGTCATTGTGCCGTCCGTCTAAAATGAGGTCACAAACAAAAAATAATTTCCCCGAAGGAAATAAACTAAGAAATTATAAGAGAGACGTCCCGAATGGCGTTCGTTAGCCTGTTTTAATTTCAGCTAATTTTTATCTTGCCGGCGCCGCGTCTTTTTTACTGTAGCACGAACCATTAGCTGCGACCTACAGGATAGTACTTCTTGATCCTTGAAAATATAATATTTAAAAAAAAACCTGCAGAATGAAAAGAGCTGGAGCACTGTATTTTTTGATCTTTGAAAAAGAAAGTACTTAAAACTGAAATTTTGTTAGAAAATAACTGAACTAACTAAATTTAATTCATTATTTATAACCGAATAAAAAATAAATACTTTTTTTGCTTACTTTATCTGCTAGTTGCGAGCTAGAGATTGATAGGTATGTCTTGATACTTTTGCATTTTGACTTAGCCTTAATCTCAAGTTATTTGTTTGTTTATTTTGAATTTGTTGGTACTCTAAGAAAAATAAATACCGTATTTAATATTAAGTGTCTGTATCAATTTTCTACAACAAGTTGTCTTTAAGACATGAGTAAAAAAATTTTAATAGGTCTACATAATTATATCATCTTGGGCTACAACGTTGTTTTCGAAGGAAAGCGACGTTACAGTCGCGTTGTAGTCTTATTTTGTATAAAAAAATATATCAAGTATCAAGACTAATCTTTCCGTGTATAGTACTGAAGAAATCCAATTTTTGTCCAGTTTTTCTCTTTCTAGCCCCAAGAGGCCACCCTCCCGCCAATTTGTATGTGTTTGTGAATTTTAACCTTAAACTGTTGCCCTGTTCCTGCTTCTGTTAATTTGTAACATTTGTGGCGTTTTACTGACTTTTTTAGTTGCATTTTGAGGGTTAATGAGTGTTTTACAAAGGGTGAGTCTTGTCAAACTCTTTTCGGATTATTTTAATATTAATTTTAGGAAAACAAAGAAGATACTGATAATTTATGCGTTTTTAACGATGTTTATTTCACAAATTACAATATATATTTTTTTATTTCATTTAATATGAATAGGTCTCTGCGTTATGTCATTTTTGACCGATGAACCACCGGAGAAGGTACAATTCGACGCGTATATATTATAATTATTATTTTTTATGTATAACCACGCATAACTTTTTTCGTAGTAGTCCGATTTCAATAATTCTTTTTTTATTGGAAAGAGTAAACTTCTAAATTGGTCCCATTAAAATTTATTGAAATCGGCTGAGCCATTTTTGATAAATCGACAATAATGTAAAAATGCTACATCGATCCGTGCGAAACATTCGTGAATTCTGAACACGGGTGAAGTCGGTCATGCTAATTTTTGCAAAAAATAATCTTGTTGATTTATATGTTGTTGATATCTTGTTGTCCGTTGTTGTGGCGGTAATGCTAGATTACATTTCAAGATTGGTACCCTTTCTTAGAAAATATTCACTTGCAGCTCTACATATTGAAGCCATCTATTATAAAACTGATGATTAGAGAGCCACAAAGTTCTCAAACAGAAATCTGTAAATCCAAAAAAGACACTTTTTCCAAGCATCAAGTACCTAATTCAAATTCGGGTTAAAATTGCCTCAAAAATAAATTAAAATTAATTTCACATCAAAACTTATTTTATTGCCCCTAGAATAAAAGCTAACAACTTTCTGCAAAGAACACGGTTTCCCGCTATAAAATTGTTTATCTCAATACAATATTCAAGCCACACCTGAGATAGGGGTAGACGAAAAATTTTCGTATTTTTTACGATCCATTACCAACTTTCTTAATAATGTCGCGAGTTGAGAGTGTCTTGCCACTAATTGCGAGATAAATTTCCCCGTTTCGCGGGAAAAAGTATGAGTTATAACGGGGTGGAAAAAACGATTACGCCGTGATAGGGTTGCTGTAAAAAATGAGGTACAAAAATATGATGATTTTTGGTATATTTTTTCTTTTAATTATTGTTTATTACACTAGTTTTATTAGTTAATAAGAAGTCACTTATCATTTAGTTAGTTATATCATGAGCAAACAGATTTTGCAACCGTATAGTTTAATAATACTTAGAAAAAGGTCAAACCGTTTAAACTAGATAGTATATATGTCATGTACTTAACGTATGGATTGTTAATATCTCCATCCATGGTTCAGACTTATAGGTAGTATTTATATCAATAGTCATATACAAAATTATGTACATATACATATTAGCGTGTCATTAAACGTCATTCTATACAAGTGTACCCTCAGAATAATAGAAGTAATAGAAGTATTGCTAAATTTTACTTAAATAAAAACGTTACAGCTGTCTTATTTATAATTATCTGGTTATACAGTATACGCGAGAGTGAGTTGAACAAATAAGAACCCAATGTCTGTAGGCATACGTCAAAATCACAAGTTGAAATGTCGAAATGGTTATAAATTTGGTTCCACTTTGTCTTTTTTATGATCGGAAATTTGAACCCTCTAGTTTCAGTACAAGCTTCAAATCTCTGAACATTTTACCTTCCTACTTTTTACCTTTTTGAATTTGGACAGCCGAGATAGCTCAATGCTAGTTTGTGAAACCCTTCAAAATTACGCATGTTCGGGTGTATGTGCATCTTTTTCTAACACCTTTTGAATTTTATTTTTAGTATATATCTTGATATTTTAGTACGGTTTCTATTACTTTAGTTCTTATTCTATGAGTGTACCCACTCAAATTTATTGAAATGATTTCATCAAAATCATTTTACTTACTATTATTTTGGGTCTTTTTTCTGAAGCTGGCGATGAATTTCGAGACCTTTATTTTAACTTTATATTCAGATAGATTACAAATTATGTTTTAATTGTTTCTTTCTCTCAAAAACTCTTTCGTAAAACTCTATAAAATTCAGAAAAGAGTTCTGTAATGTAATTGTTTTTTCCAACGAGTTTTGACTGTAACATCTTTTAACAAGTATCAGACGGGTGGGGGTAGCGGTAATTATGAAAAGTGTCCAAGGGGGAGGAAAAATAGCGGCGAGGACGTTTAAAAAAAGTGGTTTAATGACCGAAAGGCTTTTAAAGTTAATAGGTTCGGAAAGATTGTCTCGATAGTCTTAGGACGTGGTTTCTGGTGTAATGACAGCGATATCTTGCCTTGGAAATTGGGATGGAAAGTAGAGTTTTTCTTTTTTGGAAAATTTAGTTTATGATTGTTTTCAGTTAATGGAAAAAAATATTGCTCGTTATAATATTTTAAGAAGAAAAGTTTTTTGCATTATTGATTTTAATTGGTTTTGAATTATAAAAGGTTTAGCCTTTTGAGTTTACATTTACTCACCTTGTGTTGATAGAATTTTTTTTTGGTCTCATCAAATGTATGTTTTGATCATAGATTTTTCATAGCAACCACAATATTTCAATTTAAAATTTAAAATCACAAAAATTTGAATTCAATTAACCAAATAAAATATTTCTTTGAAATTATAATTACTTTGAAATTTATGAAAAATATGATTTGTATGTAGTTATTATTATTTTTTGCAAAAAATAGCATGACAGACTTCAACCGTGTACAGAATTCGCGAATATTTCGCACGGATCGATGCAACATTTTTCATATTATTGTTGATATATCGAAAATGGCTCAGCCGATTTCGATAAATTTTAGATTTCAAAGTAAGCTCTTTCCAATAAAAAAATATCGAAATCGGACCACTGCGTAAAAATTAATGCGTGGTTATGTATAAAAAAAATATAAACGCGTAAAATCAGTACCTCCTCGGTTTCGTCAATCAAAAATCAATTTTAGTACATATCTCACGTTTAATTGCGCGTAAAGTCTCGGAATATTCCATATATTAGTATAATTTTAGTGATTTATTAATTACTAATAAAACATTTACATATTTAAAAATGACAATACCACGTAGATACCATTTCATAAAAAAACTAACAATCAAACTGAGAACCTTTGTCTTATAAAGCGTTTGTAAAACGTCTGTCCCAAGTAAAATGCTGAATCAGGTATACAATTACCTACGTTTTTTTATTGTCCCTGTAAACCAACTCGGTTGTTTTCCACCGTTCTTTAATTCTACTAAACGTCTTTTAAATTGCTTTCGTGTTCCGCCAAAATAAATCTAGTACCGGCTGAATACAGGCGAGTGGCCAAAATGAGACAGGGAACTAGTATTTAATCTGTGACACAAATATATTCGTTTGGGAACATTTTTATTCGGTTGCTCTCGGTACCTAACTTTAGAAACTATATACCTAGCATCGTCTATAAGAGATAAAAAAAATAGAAATTAAACCAAGATTCAAACGTGCGTTTGCAGAAAAAATGGGTAAGTGAACTTGTGGTTTATTTTGATAAACCTAGAAAAATATATAAATCAATGAAATTTACTTAATTTAAAACCACTAAAAATTGGATATTTTAATATATTTTAAATACGTTTATCGACGCGATAAGTAAAATGTTTTGCCTCGATAAAAAAAAAAATTTCACTAGGTACTCATTTTGGTAATGTGTTTATTGTCAGAAAAGACTATAGAATTGTGCTTATCTACAATGTCTCTACTAAAACAATCATTATCATTACGTTTGTCAGTAAATTCTCCGTAGAGAAGTCAACTGTAATACTTGAATTGATATTTACCACAGTCGATGTATTAAGCACAATTTTTAAAAACAAACCGGTACAGTTAGCAAAAAGAGGCGAAAAAATAAAACACATGTCCGGGACGAACGGCAGACGTCAAAATCGTCTCAATTTCGGTTCGAAAAACAATTGCAATTTGAATTTTAAATTTGGAACTCGGTCATTTTCGGTGTGTTTTTTCGGAAAGCGGCGGGATAATAAATCTCACGGCAATAACGATAAATTCATTGCGGATCGACATGCAAATGTTGCCGATTTTTTTCGACAGCGTACATCAAGTGCTTTTGTTTTTCGAGAGCAAAAATATGTAGAGTCGGAACGAGTATTTAATATCACAACTATTTGCGTACTTTTGGTAATGTGGTAAGTGATAGTGGTAATGAATGATAGTGGTAGTGGATAAAGTATTCGTAAATACAGAAGTATTTTTTTTTAATTTGGAAGTATTTGTTTGGTTTTGCTTTTCTTGTAAATAAATAAATTAACATTATACACATATATTATACTACAGGAATAATAATATTCGTATTAGCTGCCATTTTAATTATTATTATTAGAACTACAGAATATTCTATTTCTGACAGTTTTTTCTCATCCAAAAAACGAAATTATGTTTTTTTTTTTTAAATCAGATTGCTTGTTGATCAAAAAAAATCTGATTTAAATTATATCGTTTATCGCACCCTTTTGTCAATGTAAGAATATATGACAGTGTATTTTTATGATAAAATATTTATAGTAGTATACAATGCCTACATGTTCTCAAAATAAATTCTTTATATATCTATCTATCTATCAGCCGTAGGATGTCCACTGCTGGACATAGGCCTCCCCCATGGATTTCCAATAAGGCCGGTTGGAAGCGGCCTGCATTATATAGTAAAGTTACAAATATAAATTCGTCAACAAAGAATTAAATTTAGAACGCCAACTCAACGCCATTCCTGTCCTAAAACCCGCCCACCTCAAAAGATCAAGTAAGTACTTGGTACAGTTTTTATTCCGACTGTACTTTTCCGTCCCGACACAGTTCTGCCTTTTTTCCGTTCCTTCTTTTTTCGTGCACCTGTGCTTTCGGCCTGTTCCACGCTTAACGTTTCGTGATTTTTTTGTTCAAACTAGTAAGTTTTTAACATTTTTTACGATGATCTTACTTAACTGCTCTTTTTTGAACTCTGTTCCACTGCTGAGCATCAACTTTCTAAAAAACAACTAACAATGTTGACACAGCTTCAGGAACCTTTTAGAGTAATCACCTCTCTTGACTGTCTCGGACAAGCCTAAAAAAGCCAATACCAGGATAAGTCCTAAAAACTTCGCGAAGATATATATCTATTTCGTCTTTCCATCTCTACTAAGTAGGTAATATAGCTGATATTATTACATGATATACTTAATAATTATTAAGAATGTCTAAAACGCTGGCTGAACGAAATTACACTTCTTCCACAATAGGATGCGTTTTCAAATACTGTTTCATACGAGTAAAATGTTATCCTTTTTCACAACGCATATAACTTTGGAAACACTGAAGTGCGTGTAAGTAAGTACCTAAGGTTTGGAACCAAAGACAACCGGATTATAAAACCCACTGTCAGTGAACTAGGCTGTTTTACGCACTGTTCTATCTATTAAGATGTGAGATGTTAACGATGGGTTCGCATTTGCCTACACCCTACCCATCTGTTCTTAAGAATGGATGCAGACTAGGCTTCAGCACGCTTTTCTTGAAGGTACTTGCTTAAGTACATCCCGGTCCCGTACCTATGAGTTCTTTGGAATTTATGTACGGAATTTCACACCACTGGCTTTTCGGTGAAGGAACATATCGTGAGGCAACCTAATACGTCCGTAGAAGAAATTCGATGGCGTATGTGAATCAAGCAACTCGCACCGGGCCAGCGTGGTGGATATGGCCCAATCACCCTTCGTGGGTAGGCCTACGTCCTGCAGTAGACTATTAAAAAAAGGCTGATACAGTACTTGTTTAAGTGTAGGTAGACCGTATCTATTAATTAGATAAAATTTAGAGCATCTACTTTAGATTTAAATACGAATATAATCTTACCACATCACGTGTATTTATTAAAATAAATATCTATCAAAAGAGCTGCAAGTGTAGTTTTTACACCTGATGGTAGATAGTGTTGCCATCTGCGTTAAAGGTGGTGTATGACCAGGAAGTGGCAACACCACGGGATGTGCCGATGTACTTAACATCTGCATACAGTGTTGCCGTTTTTTATTCGTTTTTTGTACGATTTTATGGTGTAGTGTATGGGAAAAGTAATTTTTTAATCTTATATTTTCTCTATCTGGACAATGTACTTGTAAGTAGGTACATGTTCCATCATTATCATCGTCGTCTTCATGATAGGTATATAAACTTCAAATGTACATGTTTACGGAATAAGCTACGCCATGAAATACCTATGCCTCCAGAATGCGCTATAACAATCTCATAGAAAAAATGTAGTTTACGTAAACTCCATAGTGTAAGTAAAAAACTTAAAACTTCACCTAAGAGCACTGAAATTAGCAGTTCTTAGTAGATATATAAATCAATTGTATTTAAAAAAAATGGCTACTCTGAAGATTATGATGACACTTTGTTGAAATTTATGTAGAGGCTTTTTATAACTTCATCTAACCAATGAAGTTTTAACCTACCCATAACTCAACGTTATTTAATATTATGAGTTCACAAATAACTTATATCAACTAATAACTGTTATTTTTGACGATGCTATTGCAGATATTTCTAGTACAGTATTTCTGACATTTAAATTTTTTTGTAATATTGTATTTTTATGGAATGTACCGAATTTTAATTAATTTATTGTAAAATCATGGCTAATAATTCAATTCAATTGAGTACATAATAATTGTTATTTTGACGATTCGTAGGGTGTTGCTCATTGTATATTTTTGTATACGAATGTATGTAATTATCCCTACTGAAAATAAATGATTATCTATCTATCTATCATCTCTCATTTTAGGTTGGGTTGGAAAGAACCAATAAATGAACTGGAAAAGTTATTTCAAAACTGAAGTTTCTACAGACAAATAGTTTCGTTATTAGATTAAATAGATTTTTAAAAGTTTACTTAGCTATTTATAACTCAACATTATTTATATTTAAACTCACATTTACTATTAATAACACCCCTCTTTTTAGGTCAAGGGTTGGAAAGAACCAATGAACGAACTAGAAAAGTTATTACAAACTGAAATCTTTACAGTCAATCGTTTCGTTACGCCCTGCGGCTCTACGTGCTATCTGATCGATGTTTACTAAAAAACGTATGCTAATACACGCATTGGCTAGACTCACTATGTTTCCTGTAAATAGGTATTGTGTAAGGGGAGAAAGTATACATAAGTTCTAACGTGATTAGATAAAAACTTATGTTTTTAATAGTACTTCATACACAGTGTGTGTGTATGAAGTACTAGCTGCGCCCGCGGGTTTGAGTCCCCCGTTCAAGGTCTAAGCTACCTTCATACCGAATTTCATCTAAATCGGTTAAGCCGTATGTGCGTGAAAGAGTAACCATAAATAATCACAAACAATATTAGTAGGATCAATATATTAAATAATCAACATAGGTAAAGCGCAGAATTATAATAAATTAAAGATTTTAAATCGTTTTCATAAAAATTAAATTTAAAAACTGGAATTGTAAAATTATGTACGTATTTGAATGTATTTGTTTACCATTAAAAAGATGATGGTTTGCTAAATATGACTTAAAGTAAAATTTTCAGCGTTTTTCAAGAATGTATAAAAATATTACAAACTAAGTTACTCGTAGCTTCCATATTGATATAAGAAATACCTATCTATATTGATAATGTTTTAGTCTTTTAGCTTAGTCTGATAAGTAAATTATTTTAATCTGTGGAGTTTTATAACAATGTTGGTGTCGGACGTTTCTTTTGCCACTTAGAGGTATAATTAAGGCGCCGAACAGAAGTACCTATAAAGTGATAGAAAAAAAATTGATACAGTATAGTTACATAGGTCTAGATAAAAGTGTGATTGGTAACCAATCATACCCCGTTAGGTAAGCGCTTAGACAGATGCAATGCGACTTTAATTGTAATATAATTATTATAAGCAATAAATTATTTCAAATAAAAAAAAAACAAATAACGCTAAAATAATAGAGGTATTACAAAAATTGTCAATAACAAACAAATTAGCATTATTATAAAAATGGATCCGACATTTAACAAAATTCTACGCCTACCTTATTTATTAAAATTTTAAATAAAAAATAATCAACCCCAATCGTCTTTAGAGATCACTATGAATTTATTTTCTATTTGAATATATTTTTTTTGCTTTTATTCAACTAAATAAATTGTAGAAAGATCACTATAAATTTATTTTCTATTTGAATATAATTTTTTTGCTCTTATTCAACTAAATAAATTGTTGAAAAAATAGTAGACAAAAAAAGATGTGTTGTTGATGCAAGTAATTTTTTTCTGATTCTGATATCTAGAATTTAGACTACACTTTTTAATGTAAGAATATTAAAAAGTATTGCTCAGAGTCAAATTTCAATGAAATACATTACAAAATGAGTAAAAGGAAAACAAACACCACGCCCATCGCACATAAAAAAAATTAAGACATCATATTACTTCTCATTTCATAAAAGGAACTAACCAAATAAGACAATGGATAGCAAAATTATCGCATAGCAAGTGTCCTCGCGCGTCCCTGTCTTGGAAGATGACGATACGCATTGAAAGAGGTGCCAACTCACTCGTTGCAGCGTCGACCAGCACTCCTCCAGGGTGCGCTCGCTGATGCTCTGCCCCGACCTCGCCTGCTGCTGTGAAGATAACACCCAGCTATAAAATTTATAAAAGCCGTGGTGGTAGTAACACCAGCCTTACAAACGTGAGGTCGTGGGTTCAAATCCCGGTGCCGTACCAATGAGTTCTTTGGAATTTATGTACGGAATTTAACACCACTGGCTTTTCGGTGAAGGAAAACATCGTAAGGTATATATGTCAGTAGAATAAATTCGATGGCGTAAGTGAATTGATCAATCCAAGGATATGGCCCAATCACCCTTCGTGGGTAGGCGTACGTCCTGCAGTGGACTATTAAAAAGGCTGATACAGATTCATAAAATCTATATAATAATCATCATCATTAGCTTATTTTGGCCCACTGCAGGGCATAAGCCTCCTCCCCCTTACGCCAACTATCCCTGTCCTATCTATATAATAATAATCATTGAAAAGTCTTTCATACTTTACGGTGGTGGCGGTACTTTAAGGTAGTTACACAACGTCAGCTCACGATATTCAATTTTTTTGAGCTATTTGGTAAGTATTAACAGTATTCGTAATAAAAGTTGGCGATAATTGTGTGTAGAGTACGTGCAAATGAGAATCATGATTTTTATCGTGCTTCACACACTAGGTGTATAGAAACTTCCTTTTTTATGATAAACATTACAAAAATTGACGCGAATTAAATAAATAAAATAAAATAAATATTTTGGGACATCTTACACACGGCCTCTGACCCCAAACTAAGCAAAGCTTGTGATATGGCTGCCAGAGACTGATATACTACATATACATATTTTTAAATACATACTTATATAGATAGTAACTAATTAACACCCAGACACAGAGCAAACACTTATGTTCATCACATAAATATTTGCTCTGGGTGGGGATCGAACCCACGCCTCTTTGATCCAGAAGTTAGGGTCACTAACCACTGAGCCACCGAGGCAGTCAATTGAAGCGTTTCTAGCTTAATTTGGACAAAGCATCTGAGCCGGAGTCCCAGAAGTATGCAGGTTCAAATCCTGCGAACGCGTCAATTTTTGTGATGTTTATCATAAAAAACAAATGAGAGTCGTCATGGCGTTACAGTGAACTATCAATAAGATCCTAATCAGTAGCCAAGGTACCGACTATACTTGGTAGACGAGAGTACTGATGAAAACCGAATTGGTATCTTTCAAGTTTAGTATCAAACACAAAGTACTAACAATGACAGAGCAGTGTTGTCAACGTTACAAAATTAGTAAAATGGCACACGGGCGACCTCACCTACAACGCTTTTCTTTTTGCACAAACTCTACAATAGATTATTATTTTATACTATGGGACTAATCGCGCACTAAAATTACGAGATAAATAAATACGTCCTCATCCCGACGTTTCGGCCGAGTCGGGACTAATCGCGCACTAAAACGGTCACGGGTATACCCGTCCCGTAGTATAAAATAATAATGTGTTCAAATCGCGAAAGTTTAAAAACAACATCTACAATAGATATTCTAAATTCTTCGTCTAGGAAATGATCCTTTATTGGAAAAATAAATTGAACATAAGAAGACAACTATGTAGATATTCTGAAATCTTAAGCACCTTATTAACTAACCACTATAAGCAAGTACAATTTAATATATAGAGTTTTATATTTTAAAATCGTAGTTATACAAGTCTTCTATCGACTTCTATGTGAACAAATTGCTTGATATATAAGATTATTTTTTGCAAAAATTAGCATGACCGACTTCACCCGTGTACAGAATTCGCGAATATTTCGCACGGTTCGATGTAGCACTTTTCATTATTGTTGAATTATCAAAAACGGCTCAGCCGATTTCAATAAAATTTAAATGGAATCAATTTCGAAGTATACTCTTTCCAATAAAAAAAAATTATTGAAATCGGACTGGGTGGTTATACATAAAAAAAAATATACGCGTCGAATTGTATACCTCCTTCGGTGATTCGTCGGTCAAAAATGCAATTCTATTACTAGACAGCTAGAAAAAATTAAGTAAAATTATGAATTGTGAATATGAACATATTAAAGCATGATAAAATAGAAGTAAAATTATAAAGATTTGCAGTGAAATAGCAGCTTATTTTTTTATTCATAAGAATAAAAAATAATTCTATAAAATTATTTGTTATTCCAACGATATGGCTTAGACTAATTTTAAATTTGGCAACATCGAGCTCTATCTGAAAACCTTCGAAATTCGATCAAATAAAAAACTAAATTACCTAGCAATATTTTGTGGAATTTTGATCTTTATTTAAAGACAGATGGAGCTCAATATCCCATAGCAAGCGTGTGAGGGAACCACGGAAACTCATTGAAATTGTGTTCACGCCCTATAATTCTACGAAATTGACTAAAAGCGATTTCTTCGAACGAATTTCCTTAGGATCAAGTTTTGTTGGGTAACATGTGTTTTTTGGACTTTATTGCTGGACTTAGGACTTTAATAGACGGTTAATGGTCAACACGTTCTTAGCCCGGGAGGTGAAAGCAAAAAAAAATCAACCGTTTTCTAAGAGCTTCCAGGCCGCCTTGAGTTACACTACCATAAGTACCTATTTGTATTACTGTTTGTTTTCGTCTTATATTTTTTTGTGTTTAATAAAGTGTTATCTGTATCAGCCTTTTTAATAGTCCACTGCAGGACGTAGGCCTACCCACAAAGGGTGTTTGGGCCATATCCACCACGCCGGCCCAGTGCGGGTTGGGGATTCACATACGCCATCGAATTTCTTCTACTGACATATGCAGGTTGTCTTCACGATATTTTTGAAACCAGCGAATAAATTCCAAAGAACTCATTGGTACGGGACCGGGATTTGAACCCAGGACCTCACGATTGTAAGGCGGGTGTCACTACCACTAGACAACCACGACTTAAAAGTGTTATCTATCTATCTATTAATAATATTAAGATGGATTGTGCCTAGGTACCTACAGTAGATATGTAGAGAAATTTAAAATACGGATAGTTTACAATCTGCCTAGCTACTTAGTAATGAGTTTCCGTGCCCCAGAATAGTGAAGTGAAAGAAATAAAAATAATTACATCGATATTGAGGCTATTCAGGAAATTTACCAAAGCGAACGGCAGCATCGCGTTCCGGTCGCCCACGGCTCCTTCGCCCACCGGCGACTGCTGTTGGGGCTGTAACAAACACTTATTGTAAAAAAAACTTAAATCTTAGAGGCTTGAAAGGCAAAATTTTAGATTGGTCTCGCTGCGTTTGACTAGATCTGAAAACAATACCTCTGTGAATGCGGCAATTGTGACAACTGTTAATTTTTTTAACATTTGGTACGTCCACATCATAAACAGCCTATAATGTGACTTGGTCCTAATCTGACAGTTCT
Organism: Hypomecis punctinalis; assembly: GCA_949316475.1. Lineage (NCBI taxonomy): Eukaryota > Metazoa > Arthropoda > Insecta > Lepidoptera > Geometridae > Hypomecis > Hypomecis punctinalis. Next base: position 12,844,112 of record OX438819.1, on the reverse strand, counting down.
GGCACGCTGTAAATTGCCAGCGACAGCGCTATCTAGTCAAAAGTAGCGAAAACAATCATTAATTTAAGGGCAAAATTTTAAAAATTACGCAAATTCGCAAACAATACTACTTCACTAGTTGACGTATTGCCAGCCGATTTTAAGTTAGACAGGTCGTTTAAACTTCAAAGTTTATTCTTTGTTAAAAAACATTCTTGTTTAACTACACGTTATATGGGTAAAATTAGTTTTAAAAATAAATACAAATGCGAATTGCCATTAATAAATACTTAAATAATTTTAATTTACGGACCGTGAAAAAAAATTAAAAATTTCTAGTTTTCTTAAAATAAAAACTTTATAAATCAGAAAATGTAATAAACTCCTCCGAAATTGTTTCCCATTTTCTACTGATATAATATTAAACAATAAAAAAATAATTATCTGAAACAATTGATAATATTATGCATACTTTTCCATTACACTCTTTGGTTTCAATTTATAAACAGATACAAAGTACATTTACTAAAAATTAACCAACTAAACACTAAACATGCACATGCCGGCGCGAAATTAAAAATGAAAACGGAATTCAAAAATGGAACGTTTTAAATTTAGTCATCAAAGAAGCGCAATAAAAAAAACTAAGCAGTCGGTTAGGGAGAGCGAAGAAATCGTTTTAAATAGCATCGGATGCAAAAATTAAAAAAAAGAAATGTGATACTGTAGTCTTTGTATAAGGTGATGATTTTATCTTTTCAGATATAATGTAGTTTACTTTTGTTTTAACAAGTCTCAATAAAAAATTAACATAGTTTAAATGAATTTTCATGGTATTTTAGAATGCTAAGTTGTATTTTACCTTGTAAAGGAAGGATAATGTAGAAATCTAAAATGTTACTGTTATTATCGGTAATAAGTAATAACTATGTAAAATAAGATCAACTGTCTTAGCTATATCAATCTCTATGCAAATATTTTATCGCTTATATAATATGTAGTTGACATTGGCAAATTCAAAATCATGCGGTACCAATTTCAGATTGAAATAAAAGAGTCTTAATATTTATAAATAAGCTTTAAAAGTATAATGAAATTTTACTTCTCTTTTTCCTGAAGCATAGTCTCCACTCTACAACTACTGAAGCACTAAAGTTTCAACTAAATACAATATAATGTGTACTATTTAAACGACTGTATAGGCTGAATCACTTAAGTAATCATACAACTTAACGGTTGTGATGACGAGGAATCGGGTCGAAAAACACGAAAACGAGTACTTTTGAATGCGCGATGTGAGAGGACGAATGATATTTATTCAAATTTAAAAAATATCATAGATAAGGAAAAATCTTGAAAGATTTCATGAACCGGACAAAATTTTGAAAAGTGACCGGCTTTATTAAAAAAAAAACTTCTCAATTCCACACCAAAAAAAGTTTAATAATTCGAATGCTCAGAATTATCAGCGACAACACCCCATTACTTTTTTCGAATAAAATAGCTAGATCATTTTTCTATTTTACAGACCGAGAAGTTATTTTTTTAATGTGTACATTATGAGTAATTAATTAAAAACTCACTGCCGCCCGCCGCTCTATCGCGATCCTGTCGAGCGCGACCACGTAAAATTCGTACGAGTGAAGGGGCACGGTACTCGATTTTTGAGAAATAATAGTTTATCAATGCGTCCCCTTAACTTCAAGATGGTAACTCAATCCTCAGGCAGCTGTTAAGTGAGCTCCAGCCAGGATTGGGTAATCAGCAACTTAGCTCTTCAAGATCTTTAGGGGAGGCCTATGTCCAGCAGTGGACGTCCTATGGTTGATACGAACTTGTAGCTAACATCACAGCCGCCAAGTTGAGTAATTCGGCCTGTACTAGTATTGAAATGATAATAAATTATTCTATTTTAGAGCAAATATCTATGGAGTCACAATCGTGCAAAAAAGTGTCCGAGCCAAAACCCTGCTCAAGCTACAAAGTGGGCAGGCTTTTTAGTTAGTCGTGAGGTGATTGCAAGCCGACTACAACGCCGCGCGATACCTAAGTGCTCGGTTACAAGCACTAATTAGGTGACATAACGTCGAAATTCGAGAAAACGGGTCATTGTGAATTATTTAATGTAAATATCTAAGTCGGTTTGTATGACGGCGCTCGGACATTTTTTCACTACTTTCACTTAGGGACTGTGGCTCTGTAGATATTTGCTCGAATTATTTTCAAAAAATATTATGTTATAATTACCAATGCAAACGGTACAAGGGATCGCTCGCTCATGGTAGAGTCTGCCGAGGGAGACTGCTGTTGTTGATGTCCCGGTCCAATGTGCGGCAGGGGACGCGTGAAAGAAAGAGACAGCGAGATCAGTTAAATGAATTTAAATATTTGTATTAGGATATTTTAACTATCGCGACATTTACACTACATCAATAGTGTCACATAAGGTCCAATTACAAAAGCGCCATCGTAAATTAAATAGCAACATAAAAAGTGTTCTTCATATCGAATGCATACCTAACCTATAGTGAAAAAGAAACAGGAATATTCTAAATTGCTATTATAATTACTATGGCGCCTTCATAATTGGGCTTATAGTAGATATTACTTGAAATGAAAATAAATACTTGTTTTTTTTCGTTTTACTTTTGGTAATAATTTAATCAAATGTTACGTTTGATTAGTCTTTTTTTTAAAGATTCGAAAATATTCCCACAAAACTTTTGCTTAAATATGTTTAAATATGAAAAGGTTAATTTTGTTTTGAAGTCGTGGTGGCCTAGAGGTATTGACACTCGCCTTGCAATCGTGAGGACGTGGGTTTAAATCCCCGGTCCCGTACCAATGAGTTCTTTGGAATTTATGTACGGAATTTAACACCACTGGCTTTTCGGTGAAGGAAAACATCGTGAGGCAACCTGCATGCGTCCGTATAATAAATTTTATGGCCTATGTGAATCCACCAACCCGCACTGGGCAAGCCTGGTGGATATGGCCCAATCACCCTTCGTGGGTAGGCCTACGTCCTCCAGTGGACTATTAAAAAGGCTGGTACAGTACAGTAAATTAATTTGTATGTAATTTTCAAAATAAAATACCGTGGCTTGGATGACACGTTAAATTGTAGGCTCCGGTAGTTTTAACCGTTTAGCCGTATTAGAGACCTGTAGGCGGCTTAAAAACTGACACATGACATTTATGAACTTACTTACTTATTATTTATATAAATTAAGCAAACTGAAATAAAATAAATCTAAATAGCATCTATGAGTAATTCAATTAATGTCAAATAAGACTAAAAAATAAGTTTTAAAATATTTTATAAGGTCATTTTTTTACGTTGGTTAACATTTTAACATTTACATTAATTTTAATTTAATTGTTAGTTGTTAATGTTCTTACAGCACAAATAGATACTTAAACATGTAAAATAAGGTAATACCTACTTATTTAGTATAGTTTCTATGTATAGTTTTGCTGTTATATTTGTCTATATTTATATCATTACTTTAAATCTTAGTTCTGATTTATTTGAAGTTACATATACCTACGTACAAACGTAGTAAAAACCAATAGATTTTTAGGTATTTATTTTATCAGTATTACCATAGACAAAACTCATATTACGTAATAGGAAATTTATATGGCTGTACATGATGAAACTGTAAATTAGGTACTATTTAAAAAGGTTTTTATAAAAGGCTTAACATTTGACTTACCAAAGAAAAGAAAAACTAAATTTTGTCTTTGAAAAGTTTTGATAACATAGATTAAGTTTATTCTCGCTTTTAACGATACTAGTTTGCATTAATTTTAATTTAATATGACGCTATATTTCAAATGAAAAATAAAGAATTATGAGTAAATACTAAAGAAAAAAGTTATATTATTAATTATAGGTATTTATTAATAAGTATTTATTAATTATGCTATTTTAATTTTCTTGCAGTTATGGCTACGTTTTTTTGTCAAATGTTTTTTTTCTGTCCGTGCTTGGTTGCCTGGAAGAAATTGCTTAAAGCGATAAGGCCGCCAATTAGAGACCTATTGTTTTGTTTTTGTCCTTATAATCTGTTTTTTATGTAATGTGGTTGTCTAATAAAGTGTTGTTGTTTGTTTGTTATTTATTGACCTTTTTGCAGGTTTTTTAGGCGCATCAATTTATCCTAACCAGATTGCATTAGTACAAGCAGTTTTCAACCGGGCTTATTAGAAATACAGAGGGGAGGCCTATGTTCAGCAGTGGACTTCCTACGCCTGATAATAATGAGTTTGAGTAGTAGGTAAATTTAGATTTCAGGTAGTATTAATTTGGTAATAAAACTGATTCGGAAACTAAACAGATCTCGCTTGACCGACAACGTAATAAATAACTGGCTCAGTTAAATTTGATTATACTTTATTTATATATTTCTGTTAATATCGATCAGTGTTAGGTATATAGAGTAGAATTATCATTGATTGGTCTTGTGGATGATTATGAGGTCCATTTTTAAAAACAATTATTTGTTCTTCAAACTACTTTTTCTTTCATACAGTTATTCAATGTTTTGATAACCATCCCTTGTCACATAGTCAAGGGTTTCTCTCGCAGTACAAAAATATTAATAAATCAAATTTTAATTAACCATTGACGTGAAAAAACTAAACCACAAAAGAGCAACACTCAACGCGTTGAACCGTTAAATTTTCATTTACAAGGAAAAAAACAAATGAATACGAACAGGATACCAAACCGGTTCCATATTCAAACAAAATCTAAAAACAAAAAATTCGAAACTCGAACAGATTTGCAGTAACAAATAACTGTCAACACCCCTCCGTGAAACAAAGCGCGGTAAAAAAATTAAAAAATGGAATCAACGTACCCCTAATCCAGCGTACCGTGGGAAGTAGACAAATGCAAGGTGAGCGAAATTCGAAACTAATTTAAAATGTAATATTCTTTCCGCTTCTGTTTTTAATTTCGATGCGCGATTGCGCGACTGTCTTTTTCTTTTTCTGTCTGCTTACATTTTTAATATTCGAACTGCTACAAACCTTTTTAAAATTACACGCTATCGGACCGGAAAAACAAATACTGGCAGGAAATAAAAATAAACGCGCCAACCGCGACGTCACCGAAATCAGAAGCCATATGGTCAAAACAAACATTTAAAAAAAGAACTTTAGTATCACCGACAAGTTGATCAAAGACTAATATCAAAATAATGGAATTATCACAGATTATTGTAATTTACATATCCCTTTTGTGTTACCGGATGCGAAATAAGGACAAAAACGACTTAATAATAAGTTTGACGCGAGGACCTTAACCCTTTCTTTGTAACGCTTCACAATATGTTGCCTTGGCGGCGTCTTCTTTTTTTAAATTTGAGGAAGGGATCATTCAAATTTGGAACGAGTTTTGTAAGACCCGCGGGTGCCCTGAGGTCAGTTGAGCATGGGTCTTGGAACACGGTAGACGCTGTCTTTAAATATTGTTATTTATTTTTAAATTTTCGAAAGAAATCGTTTTACCTAGTCTTTTACGTACTGTGAAGTGATCAATTGAAACAAAAAAAAACAGTTATAATTTCATTAATATTGAAATTAAGATTTTAAATTATTTTATTTTTAATAATAAATCGGCACTAAAATATTAAATAAAACTACTAAAGTAATCCAAACTGTCCAAACCCGCAAAAATATTTAGGTTCTGAATTGCAGAAGATCTTTGCCGACGGCGTAAGAAAACACCTGAAGTCACGTAAGAATTTACGATTTTTCTCTCTGAGATTCTTGTTTAAATTACCAAAATATATTTGATTTTGTTTATTATAATATTTATTTTTATGAAAAAAAAAATGGACTTTGTACCTACTTTATAGGCACTTTTTTTCAGTGAATTTTTTTACAATATTCATTTTCAGTTAATTGTTCCCATTTACTGTCTCAAACGACCGCTTCTCTACATTTATATTAATTTTGTAATTGTTTATTTCATTATTTTCAGTCACAAATGTAAATCAATTTAAATGTATGTTTGTTTAAAAAAAAATATCTAAACATTTCGTTTGTTGACAAACAACGCAACATCTAAGGAAATCCGAAACATGATCTCACATTCTTTACAAAACTACCACCAAAAAATTCAGAAAAGTACTCACCTGAATTTCATTGACCAGTTTTTCAGCCATGATCTTATGGTCCGGCGTAGCTGGCGGCTGCGGTGTCGGCGGTGCGGGCCCCGGCTGCTCCTGGCTCGGGGACTCCGGCCGACTCCTAGACCAGAAGTCCTGCATCTTAAAGCGCTGCGCTTCCGCTGCAGCCGCTTGCTGTAACGCCGGTATCTGCAGGCTCAGCGGCGCCGCTCGCAAATCCAAAGCGCTGCCAGCCGCTGACGGCTCCGAGTTCCCTTCCGCTGCAGTCATCTTGAAGGAGTTCTGAAGCCAAGACGCGACGAAGCTGTCCTCCTCCTTGGGCGGCTCCAGCAAGCGAGGGTACGGCGGCGCGGCGCTGGTCTCATACGCGCCACCGCCGCCGACTTGCTCGCTTTCCTCGGCTATTTTCGGTACTTTAGCCTCCCTAGGTGACCCTTCCTCTACCGCTTCCGTCTTCCGATACTCATGGAGGTCCCTGTACCTCTCCTGCAGCGCTAGGGATATGTTCTCATTGAAGTATTTCAACATTAATTCCAACTTCGGACGAATCGTCACAGAGATGACATGCGACTCGCGCCCGACCTGCAACCGAACACCGGCCTAAGAATTCGTCGGAGGAAAAGTTCGCGGAACCGGAAAAGCGTGGAAAGCGGAAACGAGACCTCCTTGAGACGCGGGTGGGCGACGACTAACTTCTTGGTGGTAAAGTTGAGCGTCGCGACGGTTTCTTGCGGGGCGGGGAGCGCGCGCGTCTGCCGAAGACGTCGGCCCAACTAGCAAGACGCGGGACCGCCCCCGCCGCCTTAGACGTGGCCAAGAACATCCCCACCGTCGTCGGGCGCACGCGCCCCGCGTTTTTTCAGCGGAAAAATGTGCCCGACTAAGGAAAAGACGGCGCGACGGCGGCGGAGCGGCCGCCGAGCGCGCCCGGCCTCGCTCGCCTCGCCCGCACACATATCCCCCAAAACGTATGACGGACCGTTCGGACCACGGCCCAAATAAGAACTATTAAAAAGGGCGCTAAGCACGCGTAAGGGTGGTCTCGCCTCTCGCTCGCCCGACCCTATTTCCATCCCACCCCTGCGCGAAAGAGCGAGATAGTTAGAACTCCCCATTTTTTTCTAAGCCGCTATTAGTGAGGGAGGAAATGAAAAAGAATGGGCTTCTTTGTGATTTTTTCTTAATGACGTTTTCTCTCGCTCGCACTCGTGTAATTTCCATATTGTTATCTCGCAAAACTTTTTGAGGAATTCTTTTCGACGCCTCTTGGGCTATTGAAGTTTTTTTGTGTTTTTATATTTAGGCGGGGCTTAGGGGGTTAGCCGGAGGGTTTTGGTGTGATTCGTGTTTTTCCGCGTTTACCTAAAACGAGGAAAAGCGAGTTTTTAACTTTTTTCCTGTTGCAACGACCAATCATAGACTTCCGGTATTTTTCCTAACCCACTTTTTAACATTTCTTTTAAAGTATGGATAACTAACTACTCCCGTCATTTTAGAAAAAAACTAAAATTGTTATCTTTTTCCAGGTACAAGGACTACGCAATCAAGAAAACTATATTTAAGTCTAAGTAAATTGTGTTACCCAAAGAGTAAAATTAAACCATGGTTCTTACATAAGACTTGAGTTTTCCTTGACCCTGAAAGATTTCTTGGCTAAAACTGATTTCGCTACCCTACGGCAGATGGCGTATGGTGTTACATTGTAGAGCAGACTGTAAGAACTCTACCAAATCTTGAAATTTTACAGAATATTTTTAAATTTATTATGGTGAAAGTTCTGTTTGACCAGCTAAATAAATTCTACATATTTTTTCAACGTGCTTTTTTTAGTTGACAATGATAAATGAATTTATGCTAAATGATGAAGGTTTTTTCAGGAAATATTAACATCGGCTTTCAGGTTGGTATTGAATCTTAGCCGATTGATAATTATGATAAGAAGTGTTTATTTTTAAATACTAGGTACTTAGGTAGAAACTTACCTAACAGTGAGAACAGAAAAACATTAAAATTTAATGGTAGAGATTTTAGCTACTCGCTCTATAAGTATTAATTTATTCCTAACCTCCACCATCAATAGAAATGGTGTTCAAAATTTATTTTTTAAATTGATCTGTTTGTTGAGTACATTTATTTTATAAATTGATCTGTTTTTTACGACTTGCGTTGTAGGCTAGACTCTAACTTGATAATTTGGAAGACTGGTGTTGCTTTATTATTCTATGAATCTAATCAAGTCGAAATTTTCTTTGAATAATGGTAAGTAAGTTGTATGGATACAATATGACTACAGCTACACTGTTCAGGGCTTACGAGCGTTAAATAAAATAGGTAACAATATTTTCAAAAGCCAAAACGAATCAGTAAGTACCTACCTATCAGTCAAGGCTAATTTACTTACAGTTAAGTTAATTAATTTTTTAGTTAGTCCAGTAGGCTGAGTGTGAGTTCTGTCGTAAACATGACGCGCTCCTCGGCGAGCGCGTAAGCATGTAATTTGTATGAACTTGTTGTGTTTCAAAAACGCGCCGCTGGTAGCGCTGTACATTTCTTCATACAAATTACATGCTTACGCGCTCGCCGAAGAGCGCGTCATGTTTACGACAAAACTCACACTCAGCATACAGTTAACTAATTTTCTTTGATTCATAATTACCTTGGAAGAGTTATCCTCTAATAGACCATGATCATTACCATTCCAGCCATACGAAGTTTTCATCAATGAACTTAAATGAGTTTGAGACGCCGTGGATATCAAAACTAATTCAATCCCCACCCTCTACCAGATGGCGCTGTAAGACTTCATTTTTGTTCAAAGCAATATTTCTTGTGATAAAACTATCAAAATGGAATTTAAAAATGTCAAGTCGATGGATAAAACCGGTAAAATATAAAGTAAATAGCCGAAAATTGAACCTTTACCTTAGATTTTATCCGTTTTATCCATCGACTTGGCTTTTTTTTATTCCATATTATCACAAGAAATATTCCGTATTTTTTTTAAAGTGAAATAATATTCTACATAAGATCGCACTTTATCACGTTCTGCCTGATCTTAAGTAGAGATGCGGTCTAGGATGTAGCACGCTTACTTTAATTATAACCAGATATAGAATGATCTCATAGTGAATTTACAGTACAGTTAAATTTATTATAACTGATCTAGGATACCTGGCATAAAATTTATGTGCTTGGTATGCTTAACGTAACGAAAGCAAATTTCAGGAAAATTAGACATTTTTGAATTTCAAATTATATCTTAGATCTCAATATATTTTCTATCGCATACCTAGATCGCAAGGTATCTGACGGATAGATTTTTTTGCTAGTAGGTGAAATATTTAGAATAGACATTTGCCCAGCAGAAGGGTAAAACAAATATAATAAAAAGGTGTGGTACTTAGGTGCTTTTAAAAATATTGTGTAAAAATAAGTTAGTATAAGCCTAAGTACTAAATCTAGACTTAGGCCATAGCATCAGAACTAGACTCGCAGAGCGTGACAATGGTACTCGTTATCGCCCAATCATGCTATGTACTAGTCACGTTATATAAATACTGCTGTTAGTACTAGACTGTAGGAGGAAAGCTGGACACTTATTCTAGTGAGGTGTTTCATAGAAGATAGATAATGCAAGATTTTGCTCTTTAATAGGCAGACAATATAAAATTTATAAAGATAAGAAAAATATTTTGATTTTGGTGTAGGAACAATTTGAAAAAAAAATAGTTTTAAGAAACATTGTTTTATTTTTATGTCTGATTGTTTTAAATCGTATAGAATAGGAATAAACGCAAAGCGTGACAAAACTAACCGTTATTGCTCAATCACGCTTTAAACTAATCACGTTATATAAATACTGCTGTTACTACTGGACTGTAGCGGGAGAGCTGGACGTGAAATAAACTAATGTTTGAACTAACATATTACTGTTGCTTGTAGTACTTGCTTGTCTTGGAGAGAAAAAAAAGCTATCAATAATGTATATTAAAACGGGTAAGAGTTCAAGCCCTAAAACTGATCTTTAACCTTAAAAAAGTTCTGAAAATGATGAGACAATTTATACTCCATTGACGCCTAGATCAGTGCTCTTTGTTGTATGAATTATTTTGTTTGTAAAAATCTAGACAGAAACCAAATAGTAGACTCTGTGCCACCACTAAATTCCGGTAGCAAAATTCTAGGACTAATGTCAATTATACAAATGTATCTGGCAACTTTCATTTAAGCGCTTAACGATCATACTTCAGTGATGGCGCGGAGTCTATACTTTTTTTTTACTAAAAAATTATTGATCACAGACACCAAAGTCCGTGCCTTTTGTTAGTGAAACACAGAAAATATTTTAGAACACCTTTTAGAAAGTAATTTATAATGTATTTTAGATCGTATTTTGAAGCGTATTTTAGAACGTATTTCACGTCGTATTTTAGAACACCTTACTAATTTAAGCGGCCAGCTCCCCACAATCTAAAAACTGCTAAGACAATTGCAAGCTAGGTATAAATGGTATAATGAAGAGGTGTGGTCACATGGGAGTGACTTAGTTCTTTTGCACGGTGTGTGCACACGGCCTTAGATTATAGATACTGAACTGTTTTTGATTGACTTTGTAATGATATCTTTAATGGGTATCATGAGTAATGGTGGAAATATAAAAATAAATTGTGCATCTATATTTGCGAGGTTGTACAGAACGGTTACCAATACGATAGGAAATTTTGAAAGGATAGACACGGGTCTCGTTCGATATGTGTGGCATTGAACTGATCAGTTAGATCTATGCTATAAATTTTAGATAAAATCATATCCATATAATAAACAAAATAAAACCCTATAAAAAAAATATAATTATTTAAGCTACAACTATAACAGAATACGGCTAAAACTCACGTTATAATTATACGGTCGATCCTCAAGGAATCCGACAAGTTTCGGAGAATTTAGTACTCCATCCTCAGGGAATGGCTACTATTTAAGCTACCTCTTATTTTCGCACATAGCTTGATTTTGGCACTTATTACCTGCTAGGTACCTACTTACTAAAAATGTAACACTGTTCTAATATATACAAAGAGCGAGAAAGAAATCTGATTCAGCCATAAGTCAAATTTTATTCAAATTGCGTAAAATAACACATCTTTATTACTTACCACTTTCCTTACAAATAACTCTATTCTGGTTATCTAATTACTAAAAATCAATATTAATGAAAACAATTTTTTTGAAAATTTTATTTCTATGGTAGGTATATTATTAGGTTGGTATGGTATTTTCCTATATATTAGATTTTTCGGAACCTTGATTTTTAAGATCCTATTTAAAATAGGTAATATTTAAATGAACATCTAAACAAACCCAACTCGCCGAATGGTGGAAAATTTGGGATGAAAATCGCAGCGCAATACTTTTATATGAACCCGGAGGCTAAAGGGTGCATTTATGGGAAGGGATGTATCACTAGTTATATGAAAATTTTACAAAACAAACTTTTTCTTAATAAATGTAGTAAAGATTTCAAAATTTTTCATACATATTATGGCTATTTTCTTCAAGAATTCGTGTTTTTCTAGAATTATTTCAATTAAATGTTACTCGTTTTTACAGTTCCAATCGAGAACCCTACAAACAACTGTAACCCAACACTAGATAAAACATTTCGTCGATCTTTAACCCTTAAGTGAACACAATGGGCCTATTTGACCCCATCAGAATTATGCAAATTTTATACCTGGTCTCAGTACAAGGGTCCTAATAATATCACTTTTTTTGTCTTACAGAATAAAACAAATGATTGTGAAGGAACTGGTTTGCTTTTTGCAGACACTTTTGTTGTCTATGGGAACTGCAGACAAGATGTGAAGATAAAAGGGTACGGTTTTGATAGAGTTTGAATGAAGTACTGTGAGAAATGTTGCGACTCGAGTTGGTGACAAAAAATGCCATCTATTGTTTGTAAGTTGTAGGATACTGAGTACCAGTTTGTGTGATTGTGTCTGCTATTTCAGGTTTTAAGTTATTAAAAGTTTATTTAATCTTAAAAAAACATAAACAATATTTACTTTAAACTGAAATAGCCTAGTGAATTCGCAAGTTGAAGTAGGAACAGATATGACACACATAAATAAAACTGACTTTACAAGTTCTCAAATAGAGACTACGTGCTGGCAAGCGCAGCGTAGGATGTTTATCGATAAGGAGGACAGATAAAATCGAAAAAATAAAGCAAGCTTGCGGTAGATACAGGAGTGGTATTATTGGCATTCTATAAATACTGATATTTTGTCGATGACTTGGAATATAAGTTTCTACTACCTAATACATATATTGCCTTATTAATAAATCCTGAGTAACTTTTGAGTAAGTAGTTAGTCAGTTCTTTTTATTCTTACCTTAAATTCACTTGTAAAAGACAAAACACCGTCTAACTACTCGTACTACATAACATACGTAGTACATAACTCTGTTAGGTACTGCGGAGGTCTAAGGCAATGAAAGTCTGATATCTATGCTTATAATTATAAAGAAGAAATAAGGTCACCGAAACCCAATATTCTATTTTTCAATTCATCAAGAAATATAGTAGTTTAGTAATACATTTAGCTATTCAAGCATTCAATCAATTAAAATCGAATTTAGTTCACCGAAAAGGAGTTTATTCTTTACAAAAGATCCGGACGTCACGGAAGTACAGTTGGAATGAAAAAGTTATAATAGAGGGCTCTAATGACCCGTAGCGCACGCACTGCGACCTATTTTTAATCATTTTTAGCCGAAGGGTTAAGATGGACAGGTGTGGAGACGGCTTTTTTATAGAAATTAGTACTGTGCCTGCCAGAAATTTAATTCGCTACTGCTCAATGTAGGTCTACCCATAAAGAGTTATTGGACCATACATCCACCACGCTAACCTAGTACGGGTTGGGCAATAATCTTAGTTATATAATACAGAATAAGCAGATAAGAAATAAATTTTTAGAACATACAATGAAAATATATAATAGAGCAAAAATTAGAAATATATAATAGAGCAAAAATTAGAAATAAATAGTTACCTATACAAGCTAGGCTAAGTTATTAGGTATACTTGTTTTTCATTAACCTTAGGTTAAAATAATGTACAAAATTGTAAAAGCAGTTGTAACTACCCTTGATACTGACTTGTTAAGGATAACTTGTGAAAAAAAAGTGCGGGTTGGTGGAGTCACGTAGGTAGGTATGACACTCCTCTATAGACGCAAGTAGGTATCTCACAATGATTTCCTTTACCGCCATAAAAATCTGAGAGTTAATAAATTTCAGATTATTAATTGATGGCGCGGAGGTGAATGTACCTACCTAGTCAAACCTACTGAGGTTTTTTGGTAGGATTAATATTTAAATTTAGTTGTATCTTGTATTGGAAATAAATAAATAAAAAAAAAAAAAAAGATTTTTGATTACCTACTAAGTATTTTTTTTACCCGTATAAAAATTAAAAACTATTTTGCCGAAAATTAAAAACTATTTTGCCGGTATAAGAATTAAATAGTATACTAAATCGTACTGCGCGTAGTGCGAGTATTAATTGATGGTACTATAATTATAAAGCCGTGGTGGCCTAGTGGTAGTAACACCCGCCTTACAATCGTGAGGTCGTGGGTTCAAATCCTGGTCCCGTACCAATGAGTTCTTTGGAATTTATGTACGTAATTTAATACCACTGGCTTTTCGGTGAAGGAAAACATCGTGAGGCAACCTGCATATGTCAGTAGAAGAAATTCGATGGCGTATGTGAATCCACCAACCCGCACTGGGCCAGCGTGGTGGACATGACCCAAACACCCTTCGTGGGTAGGCCTACGTCTTGCAGTGGACTATTAAAAAGGCTGGTACAGTACTAATATTATAAACGTGAAAGTTTGTGAGGATGGATGGATGGATGGATGGATGGATGGATGGATGGATGGATGGTTGGATGGATGGATGGATATGGATGTTATAATATTAGTAGGAAGTAGGATATATAGAAGTAAGATTTTGTATAGAAATGGTACATTTTTGTATAGAAGTAGGAATTTTAAAATAATATAAATTTCCTAAATAGACGATCTCAAAAATATAGGTAGTGTAAATATAAATATTTCTAATGTTGTAAATACCTAAGAAAAGTTTATTACTATATTATTATTACTAGAATCTTATTACTAGAGTAGGAAACGTAAATTGTATAAATCCCGTTTTAGCTTTGTAATTAAGTCGTTGGGTACCTATTGATATAACTCGATTATACTACTGTGTGTCCGCTAGGACAAACTGTTGAGATCAACCATTTGTTACACCTATGTACCGACACTTTACTTTACGCTTGCTTACTGTTTGTAGATATGTAAGTATTAGACGGATCAACCGTTATGGCGTTTGTGAAATTAGGTAGATACAAGTTGCACAAATCCCCACTCCTCACCTCCGCTGACATATTATGAATGTGCTACTGTGCAACGACTTGCCTCATCGCCACTGACGTTTTTAAGTTTGAACCTGCCTATAATTATGATCAGTAAATATAAATAAAAAAAATCAATACTAGACTCTCTCTCTTCACTCTTTCTCCATCTTAGAGTTTGTGCAAAAAGAAAAGCGTCGTAGGTGAGGTCGCCCGTGTGCCGTTTTACTAATTTTGTTACGTTGACAACACTGCTCTGTCATTGCTATACTCTATAAAATTTAACTTGATCTCTGCGACAGTTGCATATTGACATATTTAGAGTTGAGATAGTGGTGGAAAAAATCGATTTTCAAACAATGTTGTGATGAAATCGAATGAGTAGTTGAAGGTGAGAAATTGGATTTTATTTACTTACTATTATTTAAGATCAAGTATGTACACTAGGGTGATTCATATTAGACCAAAAAAATTTTTTTTTGTTTAAATTTGAGTCTCAACCTCTTAAAATGATCTACTCCCTTAGAAAATAAGCTGTTATTTTTTTTTTATTTTTAAAATTATATTTAGGGGTCGCTACCGTCAATTGAAAATTATCAAGTTCAGTCAAAAACATAACTTTTAAGTTAAGAACTTTTAGTTCTTAACGTATCAGAATACAGTATTTTTCTAAAAAAAGCTAAATATTAACTTAAAAACATCACAAATGTTTATATTAAAATAAAAAACAATCAGTTTTACATTAAATTAGCCTTATTTACATAAGGGTTTTTCTGCCTGTAATCCTCAACTAACAACATTAAGTACTGTTTCTGCTCCTCATTGTTTGTGTGTAATTTACATTGAGAGATTATTTTTTCATTGGTAATTTATTATACTCTTCCATCAATGCGACACCCCTTTTAGGCCATGTCGTTAACGATTCTCATATTTTGTACAATTTCTTTAGCTGACTTGTAGCTTTCTTCTCGGGATCTTTTTGTAAAAATTCAGATGAAACACCAGTTATTTCAAAGAATTTTCTCGTGGTTTTCGACACAAAATCTTTGCTGTTTTTATTTACGATTGCTTCAAATTCTAAAGTAATTCTTTTAGGGCGACTTTCTAAACCTTCCTTGTCAAGTGCTAAAATCATTTGTCGTTTTGTTTCAAAAGAAATTCGATCATCAAAAAATGCGAAAGCAATCAGTTCTTCAGACAAATATCAAAGGTGGCCTAGTATCTTCTTTATAGCTACTTTGGACAAAGTTTGGTTATATTTTTCAAATCCTACTAAGTCTTTTAACATGTGCAGATCATTTTCAGAAGCCATACAAGATACTGCAGCTTTAAACCAATATTTAGCGTAAACACGTACGACAAATATACAAATATTTGTGAGTGCTTTTGTTTCTTTGATTGTGATCTTAAGCTGGTGCTTAAAAAGATACATTTTCAATGCATATATAGCTTTTGTCATCCAAGGTGCACGATGTATTCCAGCAAGGTGACCTGTTTTAGGAATACCTCCTAAAAATATGATGATTAAATGCAGCAGCTCCTAGAAATCATCGCGAGGCTGGAATTGTTGCAATTGATTGTTAGCAAAAGCAATCATCCACTCGAAGGTCTCATGGCTGAAACTACGACAGCTTCAAGTACAATTTGGTAAACAGGCCCCGTTGATTCACCCTGTATTCGATGCTGTTGTATCGAAGCACATACATTTAATTTTTTCCGTAAGCCGCCATGACAAAATTGATTGAAAAATGGCCGATGGCATTGTTTCGCCTTTACTATCGGGAAGCTTTGCAACGGCTAGGAGTTGTTCAACTCCTTTTCCGGATACTAGGATTGGTAGGCGATCAACAGTTTCGCGCCCGGTTATATCTGAATCTTTCCGTCCCAGTGTATGGTAAGCGTGGTTTGGGGTTGAAATGCGTCAATTAACCATATTTCAATCTTTTTTCGTGTATTTATGGTATTGGAAGTCATTTTGCACAGGAAATCACAACAATAAACACAATTATTGTTAGGTCAATTTCGCGCACGCACGTACGAATGCGCCCACGCTAGAGCTTGCACTAATTTGATGCCACTTGACTTGATAGTAGTTAGTGTGGGCCGTGGGGGCGGGGGTGACGAGGAAAGGGGGGAGAGGGGCGACGCTTTAAGTGTTTTTTTACATCTTTGGTTTGTATTTATCTCGTAAAGTGATTTAAAGTAAGGTAAGTTCAACTTCATAAAATGCGCAAAATAGATAAAAAATTTAAAACTTTGAGGGTTGGTAGCGACCCCTAAAAGTTAAATTAAAAATTCGAAAAAAAATACTACTTCATTTTTAGATATGTAGATCACTTTTAGGGGTTGAGACTTAAAAAAATAAAAAAATCATTTTTATGAATCACCCTAATGTACACATGTAAATAATGTAATGTAAATATTAAGTAAATACTCACAATAATGTAACGATAGTATTTATCGACGTTTTTCACTATTATCGATGCTAATGTAACATATAATTGGGTTTAATTTAATTACACATGTAAAAAATGTTATGATATTCAAATGTACAATAAATTTAATGATAAATTAAGTTTTATTTAAAATATCGTCAATATAAACTATCGATATTTTAATTAAAACTCTATATAAAACTCTGTGGTCACGATCATTCGTCGCCCATCACTAATCGACATGCACATAAAGTATGACATTGACAGGTACTGTCTGAGCTATTAAGAAATTCAGGACTTCATATGATTTTTCTGACAGCTGTCGCAGAGATCAAGTTAAATTTTATAGCGTATAGTAGGTGCAACTAAAAATGTTTGATACTTGGTAGAAACAAATTCGGTTTTCATCAGTCCTCGCATCTACCAAGTATAGTCGGTATCTTGGCTGCTGATTAACGTCTTATTGTTATTTCATCGTAACACCACGACGGTTTTTTTTGCACATACTCTAGAAGCGATTTTTTTTCATTAGGTACAACCAGTAATTTTTTTTATTTTCCGATGTCCGTCTCCACACTAGCCCGTACCTTCGTCCGCAAGCCGTTATTGATGGTACGATGCCGTGACAACTGCGCCGCTTATTGTTTGTATGATCGATAAGTATAAAGAAAACATTTTTAAACTACCTTCTTGATTATTGAAATAATTACAAAAAGTTTTGCCATTTGTAATTTTGGCTTGATTGGTACCTACAACTAACTAGGTACTGTACTGTACCAGCCTTTTTAATAGTCCACTGCAGGACGTAGGCCTACCCACGAAGGGTGATAAATAACTAGGTACAAATCAGAAATGAATTCCGTAGGCGAACTCAAGCTAGCAGCATAGCACACAGATTGGTAAGTTAAGGTGGCAGAAGGGAGGGCACGTAGTACAAATATCGGATGATCGGTTAATGCGGCTGTAAAGTTCTCGAATAGGCACGATAAAAATAAACAGTAGTATAATAATTCCGTGAGTAAGATTATCAAAATATGTTGGACATGTATTTTTTGTCCGACGAACCACCGGAGGAGGTATACAATTTGACGCGTATATATACCTATATGTATATTTATGTATAACCACGCATAACTTTTATCGTAGTAGTCCGATTTCAATAATTTTTTTTTATTGGTAAGAGTATACTTCGAAATTGGTCCCATTTAAATTTTATCGAAATCGGCTGAGCCATTTTTGATAAATCAACAATAATGTGAAAATGCTACATCGATCCGTGCGAAATATTCTCGAATTCTGTACACGGGTGAAGTCGGTCATGTTAATTTTTGCAAAAAATAATCTTGTTATTTTATCAATCCGAGCCAAAACCGAATTGGTGTCTACCAAGTATCAAACACTTTAAGTTGTACTATGACAGAGCAGTGTTGTCAACGTTACAAAAATAGTAAAATGGCACACAGGCGACCTCACCTAGAAGAGCCGTAGGTTAGTTTTGAAAAAGACTACGTGCAAAATTCATTACTTAAAAAAATGATTTTTAATTATAGAAACAAAATTAACAAAATATGTACTGTACACTAAGTAGGTACGCAGCGACTAGATTTTTTCTCGTTTCTGTTAACCGTCTTACCTACTATCAAATCTTATTAAACCCCTTACTAAAATAATACCAAAAATGTGAATCATAATATGCAGTTAATCTAGCATGTCATTGCAAGTATTGCTTTTCAAATTGTTAAACACCCCACGCACACTCAATCAAATCGACCGTTAAACAGTAGCCAAACACGGAACCCACAAAAAAGAAAATAAGTTAAGAAAAAAACACCCTGTCCAAATATCCCGGCCTAAACCCCTAAACGTAACAACCAATAAAAAAGAAAAAAAAGTGACGAACTTGACACATACTGTTTAGAAAAAAGTCTAGAAAAAACGCCCCTGGCATTACCGAACCAATAAAAAAACGGCTGAATTCAAACAGCGTTCTTAAAAAAACGACTTAATTGGTGTGCGCGTGGCCAGCCCACTTTTTTTTTCTTTTCCGTGACACGGGCGTCCCTATTCAGGCCATTTTTTCTGAGGGGTGAATTTTTTGTGGCAAAGGCATTGCGTTATACAGCCGTCAATTTCTATTAAGATTATAGCTTTTAAACGTTTAGCGCTGCATAATTTTGTGTTAACAAGTTTTTTTATGTAGTTAATGATATGACGTGTAAGTCATTTTTTGTGACGCTTGCGTTTGTTCCATTTTTATCGTACTTAAAACAAATGAAGAATTCTGTTCGAAGACTTGCAGTATGTTACAATATTATGTAAAACATAAAACAATTTAAAAATACTTAGCTTAATAACACACAACTAGCTTAGATAAAACTTTCAGAAACAGTTCTAGAGTAAAATAAAATATAAAAAAATTAACGCGTCAAGCTAAAATATAATAATAACTAGTAAGTTTGTTCCAATTTTCACAACACTCTACTAGAATTGCCTCTCAAAACCGCATTCAACGATATTTAGCCATAAAATTTCATATTTATTCGACGGCTTCAAGTATTTTAAAAAAGCAGGATATAAAAAATTCAAAAGTCTATTGCGCAATAATGGAAAATTCTATACCTCGATTGCACGAAAAAAGCAGCCGCCCCGCACACTGTCTTCTTATAAAATTTCCGTTTAAAACACACATTATTGCTATCATTTTTCTAACAAAAAATGTATTTTGCTAAGTCTTTATTGACTTCAAAACCTTCAACGCGTACTGTATTTTATGCTCTAATATTGATACATTATACATTATTTTTCATTGCACCAGATTTTGTTTTAAGACGTTAAGATTCAGCGCAGTTAGTTCCTTGGTCTACTTTATTGAATAGAGTTGGGGTTAAATGACTCCATGACACAGTCGATATTCTCGATTGTCTTCGAAATTTAACATTTTTTGATAATTTATTAATAAAAGGTATTTATTTGAAACTTACGCAAATGGTTTGATAAATTAAAATTTATTTTTTCTTATTAGAAAGAAAAGTCATTATGAAAATATGACTGTACATTAAAAAATGCCCATTCCAGACGAATTCTAATTGGGCACGGAGTAAAAACATCAAAACGTATCAGAACCTACCACAAATATAATTCAAACCCAAGTTAATAAGGTACTTCTTGTGCTTTCTGATAAAAGTATTGATTACACTTCAGGTAGAGCACTAATCATTTAAAATCTAAAAGTAGTTTAAAATATTACCTAAAGGTAGGTACACGTATTCATTTAGTATAGTTAAAACGTACATTTTGGCCCCATAAAACTTTCAATGCATATAACTTTTAGCTAAGCAAAGTTTTTGAACCAGCATAATCTAATTATTTGTTGTGCTGTTTTCTTTTTCCACAGACTATAAATAAAATCGATCGATTTAACAAAACAGCTCGTCCCATCCCTAGCTACGCATGTGTGCGTGTTATCTTCAGAGCAGTAGATAAAATTTTGAAAAATTCGCGACTTTTCCGCGATAACCTCGCCGCGTACCGAGCGGAAAAAAGCTTTTGGTACAATTCATAGACCGTCCACTTAATTTTTTTTTTAATCACAAAATGTTACTTGGGTGAATCTTCCCCTACATAATATATTATCTCAACCTATATGGGAAGTGTATGTCTAGCAGTGGACGTCTTACGACTGATAAATTTATGATGAATACATAATCACTACATAGTATAAAACAAAGTCACTTCCTGCTGTCTGTCTGTCCCTATATATGACTAGATCTTTATAACTGCGCAACGGATTTCGCTGTTATTTTTTGAATACATAAAGTGATTCAAGAGGTTTATATGTATAATACACGCACTCGTGGGAAGTCGGGGCGGGTCGCTATAGCAAACCCAATAAGCGAAACATTACAGTAAGTTCCTATATTTTTATATACTTTACCTACCTAGTGGGTACTTTACAATATTCTAATTAGCTGTTATAATTACGATGGTGCCTTCAAAATTGGGCATATTAGCGTCGTTGTGATAGGTAACAGTTTCGCTGTATAAAAGAAAGTCGTGTTAGTTACACTATTTATAACTCAAGAATGGCTGAACCGACTCGGCTGTAAATTGGTGGGGAGGTAGCTTAGAACCAGGAGAAGGACATAGGATACTTTTTATCCCGTTCCTTTTTTACTTTTTAATAGTTATTGCATAATTCCCGTAGCATAGGATAGATAATTAAAAACAAAATAATCTATATACTTATACGCTAGGAAAGTATAATTGCTTCGAAAAAACAAAACAATCTATATATAGATATATAGATTGTTTTGTTTTTTTTTTTAGTAAACGCTAGGAAAGTATAATTGTTTTTAATAGGTAGTTAAAAATACTGCTATAGTGTGTGTACTAGAGTTTAAAAAAGACACCAAAGTGAAAGCTCGTAGTTCCCTTTGCCCTTTCGGTGTCTCTCTGTCTGTCCGTCTATCCACATCCACTGGCTGGACTGCATATCACGGATATCTGACTCGTAAAGGGAATGTGTTACTGAGGTGACATTTTAGACGTTTTGTTTGAAATGTGATTAACAACGAAAATATATTATAGTCCAAAACGTTGTTGTAAGTTACTTGTGTTTGCGTTATATTTTATTAGTTCATGTGCATTTTTTAATAAACATAGGTAGGTACACTTTAAAATACCTATATAATTATTATTTATATTCTAACGTATTAATTGCCGATCTGTGAACAATAATAGGTCATATTTGTTATAGAAAAAACTTCTAAATGGCTCTTATAAGAAATCAATTTATTTATTACAACTCATAGGTACCTACTCTTAATTTTTTACAATGTTTTATGTATAACCACGCATAACTTTTTTCATAGTAATCCGATTTCAATAATTCTTTTTTACTAGAAAGAGTATACTTAGAAATTGGTCCAATTTAAATTTTATCGAAATTGGCTGAACCATTTTTGATAAATCAACAATAATGTGAAAAATGTTACATCGATCCGTTGCGTAGTTTTAAAGATACATATTTCCAGCACACATGGGGACAGACAGCGGAAAGCGACTTTGTTTTATACTATGTAATGATTCTGAACACGGGTGAAGTCGGTCATGCTATTTTTTTGCAAAAAAAAATATATACTCTTCGAATTGTATACCTCCTCCGGTGGTTCATCGGTCAACAAAACAAACCTAATCCAATTGGAATTCTGTTGTAGAATTTAAATTTTCTAGTCTAGTAGGTACTAGGTAGACGACGTAATGTTGAGATGATAATGATGAAAACAAAACGTTACCTCCCATCTAATATTTTTTTAAGTGAAAACTTCTATTGGGATGGGTAAAAAATGTTGTACTCGCGTCAGGACACGTGACCTGATCAAACATTCGTAAGACGGCGCAGGGCGCTTGCGCGCGTATTTTACCAGATAAATGATAGTACATTATATGTTCTAGTTTTCACTTCTGCCAGTACTCCCGGAGTGCAACTGCCTATTGTTAGTGGGATTGAGCATTTAAATTATCTTTATAGCCCTACAGGGGTCTATGGTTTGTAGTAGTAGTATTTAGGTATTATATAGTTTTAGCTCAAGTATGTAGCAGTGTATTTTAATTTTTGTAGGTAATAAAGGCACTATCTCAGTAAAAGAATGTGTAAATATAATAAAAAATTGTGTAAAGACATGCCCACAAAATGTATGGAGGCTGGTATAATAATAATCAAAAATTTTAATCACAACCCTCGTTATATTTCGAGAAAAGTCATATTTTTCTGAGTCTATTACAACTTTTAAAAATAAAAAAGAGCCCTCCGATTTTTTTTTATTAATTTTGAATCTATTACGATAAATAAATATATTTGGCTCAATAAGTAATTAAACTCTAGCAACCCTGATTAAGTAACCTCCAAATTGTTAAATAAAATCATTTTTACCAATTAGACACACTTTTGTCACATTGTACCTACTAACTGGTCACACTGGTAGGTTATAATTTTTATTTTAGCAAATTAAGAAATAAAAGTGGAAAAATCAGCTACTAATGCAAATAAAATAACGATAGAATCACTTTATTATTGCTAAACTAGAAAAAATAATAAGCTGTATTGTTAATTTTTATACAATTTATTTTTCGCATTTAAAAAAAATTGGAGGGGTGAAAAAATCTAAATAAAATATTTTTGGGAAGCCCATAAAACAAACTTTCAAATGATGTACTCGTATATATCATCTTGGTTCAATTTTTGTCTGAATAATATACCACTTGTGGACGTCACCTTTGCCCGTTAGTAGATGGCCACGCTACATGTAACTCCTTATACCTATCAGCCAGACTATAACTAAGGCCCATCTTATAAATAAACTTCTTTATCGGGCTCTCGACAGAGTTTTACATGTATTTTATAATTTTATATACAGCTATGATAGTGTTTCTTTGTGCGAGTCTAGATAAAGGACTAGGTACTTCTAGGTATACACGTCTTCATAGTGATATCAATAGGAACATAGTGTACAGTCATAACTAGGTATGCTAGCACTAGTTTTGCTCTAATTTAGCACTTCTGACATGTTTAGAGATTTTGTTTTCGGGTAATGGTTGAGTTAAGGATTAAGGATTTAACTCCGAAATCAATATAAGTAAGTAGTACCTATGTAGCAGTACCAGCGGGGCAATTCTGTTTACCGATCTCTTTACTGAAGTGATACGTTCTTGAACCTCTCTCGTTTTTATGACAGTTCTGACAGCTCAAAACTGTCAGAAAAACTGGAGAGGTTCAAGAACGTGTCACTTTAGTAACGAAATCAGTTAACAAAATTGCCCCGCTGGACAGAAAAAGAAATCAAACGAAGAATTGCTAAACATGTGGAGGAAAAAAGGAAGCTTTTATCGGTAATCGAGAATAGAAGAGGTAAGATATTTAGCCAACTTGTATGTACGACATGACAATCTAATGAAAACCATAATAGAAGGGGAAGTAGAAGGAAAGAAGAAAGGGGAAGACCACGGAGAGCATTTTCGAGACCAAATTAAAGAAAAAGTACTTATATGTTATGTGTTACAGGGAGGTGAAAACACTGCCAGAAGATCGCGAGAATTGGGAGTTCCTCCACCGACAAGAGCCGCGCTCTTACGTATATGATGCTGAATTGATGATGTAGCAGTTACCCCCCCCAATCGTTTTAATGTGTGTAATCGTGACTGCCTCGGTGGCTCAGTGGTTAGTGACCCTAACTTCTGGATCAAAGAGGCGTGGGTTCGATCTCCACCCAGGGCAAACATTTATGTGATGTATTTGCTCTGTGTCTGGGTGTTATTTAGTTACTATCAAAATAAGTATGTATTTAAAAATAAGTATATGTAGTATATCAGTCTTTGGCAGCCATATCACAAGCTTTGCTTAGTTTGTGGTCAGAGGCCATGTGTAAGATGTCCCAAAATATTTAAAAAAAAATATATTTTACATCTCTCATGTTCAGTAAGTAGGTTCTTATTAGGTACCTCCAAATGAGGCTTGTTAGTAGGTGACTAATTAGCGCTCTAGGGTAATAATGTAGCTAGAAAAGCCCTAGGACGGTAAGTAATAAAAAAACACTACTTTATTCCAAAAAAATCGCGTACATTTAACCATCATACTGGCAATAGACATCAAGCATTCAGCCCAATGACCAAAGAGGTCGCTTTGCTGTTCAGCCTTGTCTTCGTGTGAGTATAATATTCATCAATTTTAAATATCGAACGGCGAAGCTCAATTTCAATAAAATGTTTTATTCTTGTAATGCCGGTTTTTTTCTACTTACCTCACAATCGAGATGTAAAGCAGGATAGTTAGCTCGGGTGTAAGCACCAATTACACCCTCGAACTATAGATTAATATAGATTACTATTTTTAAATATCTCGGGCTGCTATTGATGCCTTACCGCCCTAGGCTACTAATCTACTATTATTCATTAATTCAGAATATAAGAGCGCTGATCTTGTCAGTGGAGCAACTTCTACGTGTCGCACTCCTCCGCCAGTGTCTTCACCTCCCCGTACGACATGACATCTACCTCCTCCTTGATTTTATCTAAAAATGTCCTCCATGGTGTTTGTTCCCCTTCCTCTCTTTCCTTCTACTTTTCCTACTATTATGATTTTCAATAGATTGTCATGTCGTACAAACATCTTTCACCTTTTCAAATTATTCAATTGACAAAATAAGAATATAAACAATGAAGGTATTTATACAAGTTGTTGATTTAGCAGGCACCTTTTGGGGTGTACAATGTTATCAATGTTACCGAGTGGACTCGCGCGTGGTGATGGCAAAAGACCTGACGGCATGACGCTTGTCCCATGGAAGTGTGGACGACTCTTAGTATGGGACGCAACTTGCGTCGATACTTTGGCACCGTCACATCTTCCTGAGACTCAGAGTAGGGCTGGAGCGGCGGCCATTTCGGCGGAACAGCACAAGCGGCGCAAATATGTATGCTAAGCTAGGTAGTGGTTACATATTTGAGCCATTTGGAGTTGAGACTTTGGGTCCGTGGGCGGAAGCTCCTCTTGTTTTCAAAAGTCTTTCTGAGCATCTACAGACGCGACGCGTGACTAAAATGCTGGTGTTTATTAGGCTCAACGTATAAGCATTGCCATTCTGCGTGGCAAAGCTACCAGCATGCTGGGCACGCTGCATGGCAGTGGGCTTAAGCATTTGGATTATCTTTAGACCTTCGAGAGTCTGTGGATGATCTAATTGCTTTCTATGTAGTAGAAGTGTAAGTAGTTTTAGCATATAAAGTAGTATTGTATCATATTGTAGTTAATAAAGGCGCTTTTGCCCGTTAAAAAAATGTTATACTTATTTTAAACAACTTATGTTTTGGGACCACCTCTGTGAAAACGCAAGAAAAAAATTACTGTTGCATACCTCCAAAAACATTATCATGTAATTTTACTTGGAATCCACCATTTATTGGAAAAGACTATGATCACTGCCGTCTGCGGATTCAGTAAAGAAAAAGATTAAAGAAGGAAACCTGTGCATGTCTGAAAAAAATATTCAATGGCGTAAGTATGTGAATCCGACAAAGGATGGAAGTCATAGATGCTGGAAACCGTTATAAACCGTATTATTACTAGACTCTGACGAAGTATTATTATATATTCTTTGCACTGACTTGAAAAACTAAACTCGAAATCCACAAAATGTTTATAACATTTTTTTCTTTAATTCCGGATTGGATAATATAAGTACATAATAAAAGTGGTTTATAACGATTAACGATGGTCTGAAGGGGGTGCCTTTTTGGCACCAGTGTACACCAATTCCGGACAACCCTGTATAACCCAATAACCTTAGGATTGGCTGAAATGTAAGCCTATGTCTGACAGCCTATGATAGCTGCCGTAAAACACAATTTACAATAAATTAAAGCCACTTAAATGTGGAATTTTATATTTTAAAGTTTTGACAGCATAAAATCTGACTTCGCGAAACCTGCGGTAAAAATTAATTTGATTTTAAATCTCTTGCACTAAGAACATCTCTAATAAATCGACCATTGCCTATTATGTAAAACTTGTACGGAATAGGGACGTGGTAAGAAATTATCGACATAGATGTCGACAACGTTCTAATAGATTACCTTACAAGGCGATTGAGATTTTATGGTTGAAGCCGTGTATAATGTAGGCTGGAATGTTAGCAACTAATATGAATACTTGGTTTCAACTAGATCGTATAGATACAGTAAAAAAAATAATCATTGCAAGTATTATTTTCAATTATATAAAGGTAGGTGTATTACAAACAAAAATATAATAATATGTATATATAATGCATGTAATAATATAATAAATAGGTATATAATATTTTTTGAATTGTGTGGAATTTTATGGTATTAATATAAGTATTATTTATCCTTGACGATTACCTTAACTTTACTATAAGTAAAAATACAGCGACAACAACTACAAAATACATTTACTTCTGATTGAAATATGGTTTTTCTTATTAGACTTTGAGAAATATTCTTGTCTATTACTCTTTAATAACCAAAACTGGATCAAAACAAGCTGAAATAATATCAGAATTGTTTTATCATAGTTTTGCCGGGAGTCGGGAACAACTCCACGTTTGTTTGAGTCGTCTGAATCGATAGTAAGTTGAAAAAGATTATAAATGTTTACAAAGTTCTATTCCGATCCGTCCCCATCCCCATTATTGCACTCAAGCTTGAGATAACATGTTTATATATTTAATTTTATCTTCACTTTCTGAAATAAAATTAAATTTAAAACAAAAATATTGTCAGTACTTACAAAGTTTCGCGAAATTATTTGAATTCGTTGTATTACTACGCACAATATTTATTATAACGAATTAGTTTTGCAAAATAATTTTGCAAATCTCATACCTAACTATTTTGTGACGAATAACCCCGCGTTTTCCAATTAGCTAGTAAATAACGACGACGCGATATCGATATCGATAAACCTGTTACCCATCCCTACTGCACCGTTGTTGCGCTCGCGCATAAGATAAATCTTTTTACGGCTGCATTGATTAGAAAATACCTTTATTAATTGAGTCGGGTAATTAGAAGGTTTCGAAGCTTCCTCCATGTTAAATTGTGTTTTAAATGTTCCTGCATGAATAATATATACGTAATATGATGTTATGTTCAATTGTTGCTATGAGAATTCAATAAGATATCTTCATAGCTCATATTATAATTTTATGTTATAACACACAGTGCTTAATGATGTCAGTGAGAACGGGGGGAGTCGTTGCGCAGTAGCAAATTTATATATGAGTGGGGAAGAGAAGTGGGGTTTTGCGCAGCTTGTAGCTAACTTCACGGTCGCCATTAAGTTGTCTTTGCCATATAAGAATATAAGAATAAGAATATATTTATTTTACCATACAATCATTTGACAAAAAAACATGCGCAAAAGATAAGAACAACTCAAAATTAATACTAACAGCTCAGTGTAGATAGGTAGGTACGTCGTTGACAATTAGTTGGTAACATATGTACTATTAATATTATATAATATTAGCAAAACGAAAATAAATAACTGAGTACATCACTATACTCTATAAAACAAAATATAGACAGTCAGACAGACAGACAAAACTCATTACATATTTATAACCACAAAGCAGAAATTTGACACTATGTACACATAATATGATTGGTACGCGATATTTTTAAGGCAGACACACACCTCGTAAATCGCGTTAGCGTCTGTATTACATATACCTATAAGGTTATTCATTAAGGGAAAATGGAGTGTTTCTGGCCATAATTATAATGTTTCTAATATTATTTTGATTATTAACTCTAGCCCTTACCTACGGTGCACTTAGCTTGGGAAAAAATATTAAAAATGCGCTAATGAAAGATAAAATGTTATTACAAGACTTTGAAGTTTAGGTCCTAAAAAAAATCAAACAA
The DNA here is from genome assembly GCA_949316475.1 of Hypomecis punctinalis. Lineage (NCBI taxonomy): Eukaryota > Metazoa > Arthropoda > Insecta > Lepidoptera > Geometridae > Hypomecis > Hypomecis punctinalis. The sequence continues at coordinate 12,815,688 of OX438819.1, read as the reverse complement.
AGTCCGATATAAAACACAAAGAGTACCAACAGAACAAAACAAAATCGCACTTCTAAGAAATACCATACCAATATTAGAATCTAAAAAGGGACCATAAAATCCTTTCGCGTTAGAAAACCGACTGCGATATCCAGAGGAAAATAAATCTACGACCTACGCACGCGACCTAGGCCACACACACAGAGTAAAAATAAAAAAAATATACGAAAGAGTTACAATACCACCAACTTCCAACACATTTAAAAAGGAGCGCCGCGATCGCATTTCCTGAACAGAACCAACGACCATTCATCGAATATATAAGTACTCTATTTCGTTCAAGTACAAAAATAACTTGGTCGAACTGTAAGCGAATATATCCGAGGTGAATGACTGGCGAAAAATAAAACGAAAACGCGCGCGCGGGCACATGTGCGTTCCGCCATTTTTTTCACGCTGTCCCTGTCTCGCGCCAAAATAGGTTGGTGTTTTCTACGAGTGGGAAGGAGAAGGTCGCAAAAGAAAGTTCGAAAGAGTGCGCGGTTCGCGCTCCGGTTTAGTTGCGATCATTGCCGCCAGAGGCGCTCTTGGCGGGAAAATGTTCTTCCTGTTTTGAACGAGTTTATTTTTTAGTTCCTTTATTACGATGCTGTTTTAGATTTGTGATTTCGCTACATTATTTTTTAGCTAGTCGTAGTTGAAGGAAAATATTTATTAAATATGACTAAGATAACACTGTTTCTGTCAATTCTAAGGACTAATAGAGTAATTAACCGACTCACAAAAAGGAGGAGATTCTATGTTCGTGTGTATGTATTTTTTGTGTATGTTCATTGATAATTTTTTTCGCCAATTGAACCGAATCGAATAATTGTTTTTTAGTTCGAAGGGGTATACTCCCGAGGTAGTACCATTTAAATTTTATAGAAATTGGCTAAGTCGTTTTTGAAAAATCAACCATAATGTAAACAATTTGAGCAAAATATTCGAATTTTATACACAATGAAAGGCGATTTTGCCATTTTTAGTGAAAAATAATTATTTTGTAAATATATTTCATTAACGCTCTCTTTCAATTAGATCAGCAATAAAATAATAAGGATGAGGGCGCGACTGTTCTGATTCCTTGCACCAGCTAACATCTATCCAGTTAAGGGTGAAAAAGAACTGCATGCTCATCATTATTTGACTGCCTCGGTGGCTCAGTGGTTGAGTGACCTTGACTTCTCGGTCAAAGAAGCGTGGGTTCGATTCTCACCCAGGGCAAGTATTTATGTGATGAACATAGGTGTTTGCTTTGTGTCTGGATGTTGTTTAGGTACTTTCTATATAAGTATGTATTTAAAATATGTATATGTAGTATATCAGTCTCTGGCAGCCATATAACTAGCTTTGCTTAGTTTGGGGTCAGAGACCGTGCGTAAGATGTCCCATAATATTTATTTAATCAACTTTCACTACAATAGCTAATTATTACTAAGTACTTATTACACAAAAAAATTGCCGAACCTCTTTATATACAGGGTTATTTCTAATCAATTAGCATCCTTTTAAGGGCTTATTCTGTACATCAAAACTAACAACTATTGTTATGCGACTTTTGTTAAACTACAAAAAAATATTGTTTTTTCTATAGAAAAATATCGTTCACCCGCGACAAAATGTATGGAACAGCTGAATTTAATTTTTGAGTTCCTTGACAAAAGTCACAGAACTAAAGTTGTTAATTTTGATGTACAGAATAATCCCCAAAAGGATGCTAATTGATTAGAAATAACCCTGTATACAGGGTTTGTTAATCAATGTTCCATAGAAAAATATCGTTCACCCGCGAGCGCGACCAAATGTATGGAACAGCTTTTTTTTTGAGTTTTGTCAAAAGTCGTAGAACAAAAGTTGTTAATTTTGATGTACAGAATACGCCCCTAAAAAGATGCTAATTGATTAGAAATAACCTTGTATAGCAGCTATAGATACCTACCTACTATTACTATTAGATACCTGCTATTTACTCGGGATTTAAAGACACCTACGTTGTACCTACTTTAGCGGGAAGACAGACTCAGTTAAGTTAAGCAAATGCGAAGTCTACTGATCGGAAAACTACTAGTATTACAGTATAATCTGCTTAGAGTATTATTATTAAATTAATACTCTAAGATAATCTGTCTAATATTGTAACATGGCCTTAATAGCCAAGTCTAAGTAACTCGATACGTAAGTATAAAAAACAGGTTGATCCTGCAGCGGCACGGCTCGGTGGGCTCGCAAAGTTATTATATTTCTTTTGAGATAGGCAACTATGTACCCATATCGTTATAATATTCTAGAATTTGCAATCTGTTTTATTACAAAAAATAACGAGTTGTATTCCGGAAGTGCAGGTAGACGTGAAAACTTGACCATATAAAGCAGGTTATATCATTTATGCGGTGTACAGCGCTCGTAGCGTAGTTTGATTAGGTTATTTATTTATTTATAGGCCAACAGCACAAAATTTTTTTTTTTTGGACATCTTACACACGATCTCTGACCCCAAACTAAGCAAAGCTTGCGATATGGCTGCCAGAGACTGATATACTACATGTACTTATTTTTAAATACATTCTTATATAGATAGTAACTAAATAACACCCAAACACTTATGTTTGTCACATTAATATTTGCCCTGGATGGGGATCGAACCCACGCCTCTTTGACTCAGAAGTTAGGGTCACTAACCACTGAGCCACCGAGGCAGTCATTCGGTCGAATTTCGGTAATCGCTGACAAACACCTAGTGAAACTACGCTACGAGCGCTCCATTTATACATTAGTAGGTAGAATAATATTATATCTGTCATATCTCTATCTCATAGTTATTGATGTGAAAATTACATAAGTACACATTTTTAATATAACTTCACAATATTTTTCCTCGATTTGCAAGAGACAAGATGTCGCAATATTTTTCTTACGTCACACCGCTCACTTAGAATACCTACATGATAGGTATTTGCTTCAATAGGGTGACCATGATTGACGTCAACAAAAAAGACGACAACTGATTTCAATCTTACTCTGTAAAAGCCAAAATTGCATAAAAATAATTTAATATCCAGATTTTAAAATTTTATTAAAGTTGGTTAAAAATAATAAACTATATATAATGCAAGGAGCAAAGAATAGATTGTTGTCTGAGTGATTTAATTTTTTTACGTAAATTATTTCATGAACTTACATAAAAACATACAGACACAGTGGCAACACATATCAACACATACTTTGTAAACTAGAATTCTGTTGGATAGTCTGCATTTTTTATTTCTTCTGCTTTAATATTCATTTTTGATATATCTACGATTAGGGTATAAGGGTATAATCTTAATAAAAATATATCAATGAAAGTAATATTGGACAAACGAAAAACCTAACACAATAACATGGGCGAATAATAATCAATTAAGCGTAATGATTTTGATTTTAAACATGCTTCTATGATAATATAATTTTAATTTTGTGATGATAATTAGGTTATGACTTTGTGATGACAATTTATTTTTAATTTTGGAATGATAATATATCAATGAGCCGACCCTATGTAATTAATAATTTGCCATACCCTTAAAGAGTCATATATAGGTACATATTTGACATTTCTATGTATTTGACTTTATTATAACATGTTATCTACGAACTACATGTAAAATTACATATGTTGCAATGAATAATTGAATTGAATTGATTTTATATATCTATATTAGAAGAAAAAAAAAACGCTCAATACATTTCGATATCTTTTTAAGACACCAACTTCAATTCAAAACACAATTCAAAATCTGTTAATAAGTGGAGGAATAATCGTGAAACAAACATACAAAAAATTACCATACTTTTAGGCTTTAGAAATCATTTACGTCTCTAGTTAGTTACGTCTAGTTAGTATAATAGTAAAATGCTCTGTGTAAATAAAATACCTAATAAAACATATTCTTTTTTTATACAGAAAAACCCATCACTATTTTTTTGTTTCATAGAGAAGACTCATGTCATGGGCACCCTAGCCACATAGAACCGACATCCCCCCTACCATGAGTCAGGCTGCGCGGGCGCATGTCGCAACCGAAATTCTACCAGTCCCAGACAATAGCATTATTAGGCGTAACGACGCCATTTTGATTTTAAACCAGCTTTTAGGTTTTAGAAATTGTTTATGATAATTTAGACTTTAGCTAGAGTTTAGAGACGAGATCTATTGCACTGTAGCTTACTAATATGGTTTGTTGTTCAGAATATAAAGTTAAGAGTTAAGATCATGCTATAAATTCTTTTAACAGGATCATAACACAACACATTTAGTATCTACATACCTAAACTAGTTATAGCTATTGTTTAGTTTAACAACTCTATATGTGTAAGGTACGTCAGTTTCTATTATCAAACTCCGTGTGTATGATTTTTTTCTGTGATAAATAAGAATGAATAAGAATAAGAGAATAAGAATGAATAAGAATGATTTATTAGCCTTATAACAGTTCGTTACACTGGGCAAGTCATTTTACATTTAAAAGAATTAATGCAAATAGCTAATGAATTAAACTAGAATATTTACATCATTAAAACTACCGTGAGTATTCATCATAACTATAACAGAATACGGCTAAAACTCACGTAAATACTCTGAAACTGGTTGGATTCCTTGCGGATCGACCGTATAATTATAACGTGAGTTTTAGCCGTATTCTGTTATAGTTAGAATATTTACAATCTAAAATACATAAAAATTTAAATTAGTCTTAAATGTAGGATAAATTTGCACAATCGTAACAAAACAAGAAAACATTTAAAAAAGTCAATGAGCGGAACACCAAATACCAAAATTATTCTCAAGTACCTGTATGAAATTTTAATTGTGTCGTAATAATAGTATCGTATTAAGCGTGTCGATGGACCATTTCCCGACATAAGATTTCATAGTATCCACTAAGATATTGTACTTACAAATATCAATACAAATAGTAATTAAATAATATAAATATAGTTTAAAAAAAACTACAAAACGCGCTTAGGAGTCATATTTTTTTTATAAATGCATTATCATCGGCCTTTGATAGGTGTGCAAAGTTTGAAGAAAATTTGATCGCTCAAAGTAGGTTATAATCGAGCTCAAAGGGGTTGGTTACAAACAAACAAACGAACATACAGGTGAAACTAATAAAAGCGTGTTAAAAAAAACGTCATTAAGCGAAGGTCTGTAACAACATTTTAAGTTTAAACCAACTCTTAGATTTTTAAATACTTACTGGAATACTTTGCCTGGGTCTGTCTTCCCGTTAAAGTACAACGTGAGTGTCTTCAAATCCCGAGTAAATAGGTATCTTCTAGGTAAGCGTGCTACATCCTAGACCGCACATCTGCTTAACATCAGGCAGTGTGTAGTCAAACGCAAACCTATTCGAAATAAAAAAAAAAAAAAAACAAAAAAAATGTTTTATGATTATCTCGAGTTTAGAGAAGAAATCTATTGAAATTGTCTTCGTTTCTTAATAAGTTTACAAAGTTTATATCACACACTATTACACATAGCTGAGAATACTTTTAGTAATATATTTTATTTAATCAGCCTGTTTCCACCCACTAGCGGGATTTTCGTAGGCCACCTCTCCTTCTCGCTATTTTTTCCGTTTCTGTGCAAGCCTGATCTTGACTGGCTGAAAGCCAGTTTGATTTATAACATCATAAGATATATTCTATGAGATCTACCTCTATGTCTATAAGAATACTAGAGAACATAGGTAATAAATATGTCAACAGTTTTAGCTAGAATATTACATAATTATTTTTTGCAAAAAATATCATGACCGACGAGTAACCGTGTACAAAATCATTACATAGTATAAAACAAAGTCGCGTTCCGCTGTCAGTCCCCATGTATGCTTGTATCTTTAAAACTACGCAACGGATTTTGATGCAATTTGTTTTAATAGATAGAGTAATTCAAGAAAAATGTTTATATGTATAATACACCTGTGCGAAACCGGGGCGCATCGCTAGAACGCAAATATTATGCACGGATCGATCTAACATTTTTCACATTATTGTTGATTTATCAAAAATGGCTAAGCCATCAAAATTTGGATAAAATTTAAATGGAACCAATATCAAAATATAGTCTTTCCAATAAAAAAATAATTATTGAAATCGGACTACTATGAAAAAAGTTAAGCGTGGTTATACAAATATATATATATATATATATATATATATATATATTTATATATTTAACGCGTCAAATTGTATACCTACTCCGGTGGTTCGTCGGTCAAAAAAATATGGTAATGTATGTTACTTCGAAAACCTACGAAGGTAGATTTTAAAATGTAGAAAAAATGCATAAATCTCTAGATTAGCTCAAATAGATTTCAATTAAAAAAAAATTGACGAAGTACAAATTGCACGTCTAAACAATGTTTAAGGCGTGTCTTTTGTGGTAAGGCAGTATAGGTTTAAACCAGCGCTTAGATTTAAAAAATTGTTTATAATTAGTTCGAGTTTAGAGACGAAATCTATTGAAATTATCTTCGTCTTTTTAGGACTTCTTGAATCATAGATAGAGCTATAGGTACAATTTTTTTTAAGGAGCTAAAAACTAATCATCATTGACGATGACGTCCATCCACGCAGATACCAACCGCTACATCTATCAATATATTTTACCTAGTGTACCTAGTCAATCTACTTGTGTATATTGTAAACTCTACCTATGACGTCAATGATCTATTGTGGCGTCAACAGCTGCTCTACCTCATCGAATAGCTGAATAAATTCGAATAAAAACGTTCAATCGTTTTTACATCTCTCGCAACATCCAGTTCATTCTCCTACGTGAAGTCACTAAGCATTGCTAAACGTAAATTTGCAGAAATTTGATAAACGGTCACCCATCCAAACACTGACTGTTTTAACTAACGAAGAATGGTAAACCGTTGAAGACCATAAAAATATATAACCAATCTTAATAGCACTATCAATGATCTATTGTGACGTTAACGGTACTGTGCTCTACCTTATCGAATAGTCATAATTTAATCGTATAATTATTTTTCACCGAAAATGACTTCCTTTAGGTACATAAAGTTGAATTCTCATCATCGTGTACAAAGTGTACAAAATGCGAATAGTTCGCTCAAATCGATAAAAATATACTATTTTTCGTTACATTTATTGTGGATTTTACAAAAACAACTCAGCTAATTTCGATAAAGTCTTAAATCCTTCCTACTAATATTATAAACGCGAAAGTTTGTGAGGATGGATGGATGGATGGATGGATGGATGGATGGATGGATGGATGTATGGATGTTTGTTACTCTTTCACGCAAAAACTACTGAACGGATTGAGATGAAACTTTGCAATAATCTAGCTTATATATCAGAATAACACATAGGCTACAAATTATAATGATATAGTGCGTATGCGGGCGAAGCCGCGGGTAAAAACTAGTAATTTATAGTTCTTCATACATATCTTCAAAAAAACAGTCGATTTTTTTATTGATTTATAGCACTCCCCAGACTCAGGGGTCTGTGTGTTTTAATATGTACATGTACATTATTATTATTATTTTTTAAGATTTGAAGAATATTTCTTATAACTAAAGGCTATACAGTCGAATTGAGAACTTTTTTTTTCGAGATAATAAACCTATAATTTTTACATCTTTCGCAACATCTAGTCCATTCTACTACGTGAAATCACTAAACAAAGACCTAACGCACACACGCAAAAAGATTTACAGCCCACGCACACATGCAACACATTCACATCAAACGTTCAAACGAACTTCTTGTAAACATTTCTTTATATATTACGATCATCCATTAGAGAGCTATGTGCAGAGATATCTACAGCAATGCAATCGGCATGGATAAAGATTTTACCAAGAATATTGCTAGATAGAGAAGAAAAAAATAATGTTTTATTAAATGGCGAATATAAAAATAAAATATGATCTATAGATAATAGACATAATTATATTACATATCATATACTAACTAGAAAACGACTAAGCTTCGTTCGTTCAAAAAATGTCGATCAAATTTTATAAAATTGTTAAGTACCTACTTTAATTTTCGGAATATCAAATGTTAATATGTATATATAGGAATTAGTAAGTGGGTATAAATAAGATTTATGTAGTCGTAATCGTCTTCTCGGCAATTATAATTATATATATTGTTGGAAAAAACCGTTACTTAAGAGACTATAGAAAAACCAAATAGCGTAGGTAAGTACGTAATAATCATAACACTATAATTACTATGATTGACTAGGAACTTTATAAAACCAAACAAAACGATTCACAAATACTATTAAAAGATGGAAATTAATCTATGTATATGTATAAAAACTGACAAAATAAGCTCCTAGTTAATAAACCAAAGATATATCGGAAAGACCTTTTTACATTGATATTTCCTTATACAATATAATCTATTACCTTATAAATCAACAATGTCCTAAGCGGCTAGCAAGTAGGTAGTACTGACCTTTTTCCAAAAAGCCAAATAGATGACCAAAGTTAGTAGATACACTATGGTTGCACTGCTACATTTGCTGCCAATATGGTCACAAAATGCGAAGCGAGACGTACCTTATTGCACCAGTCTTTGAGTAAGTCACCTGTTGACCATAGACCGACCTTTACCCAAGAAAGTCTATTGGACTATATTGGCCCACTACCAATTAGTTAGTTGATGACTAACAACACAAATTTACGTCATCGTAAATTAAATAAGAACATTGGTAAGAAACATCTATCTAACATCACACCATGAGTATTAAGTCAATGTAGGTATCTAAGTAATTATCCTGCAGTCTAAAAAAATATTCTGATTATAACGAATCTAGCTGCTTCAATCCTGGTTTATCTAGTACTGGTCCATCGGACGAAGATGTACCTATAAGGAAAGTCTATGTCTTACAGTGCAAGTCCTATGGCTAAAATGACGATAATATGTAACTAAATTAAATTCCTCAGCTTGAAGTAGTAGGAAAACACTCGCTTTTCAATCGTGAATTGCAGTTTCAAATATTGGTCCCGCACCGTTAGAGTTTTATGATACTCAATTATGTTCTTATAAATTTTCATAATTATTTACTTCACCAAAGTATTTGTAGTGAAGGGAAATACCGTAAACAAAATTTCATACATACATACATAATATGAAGAATATCATAATATACCAATTCGTACGTATTTTAGGCGTATATCTATTCTTACTATTACTTACATTATTCTTAAGCCAATAAGAATTACAATAAACGAAAAAAGGAATTAAATTTCATACAAACTATTAATTTATGACATCCCACAAGGTGGTACTGCAAGGAAATGCGCTAAAAAGTAACCCACGAAAAGAAAAAGAAACGAAACGCATCCCAGCACTATTACTCACACATAGAGACTTGTGTAAACATGCTAGTGCGCGTGTGTGGGTAGAGTGCATTCGAAAGAGCTGGTAAATATCGCACATGTTTATTTTAGTTGACTGAAAGAAGGCAATCTGGCTGTTGTAAAGCGTAGTTTAGGATAGATAGTTACGTAATCAAATAATATTTAGACTTTGGGAAAAAATTACAAAGAAAATTATGAGGTCTAACATAGCCGTACTAGTAGATGCCTAGATGTTGCATAGGATGGATGCTGCTTTATAGACTGTGCATTAAAATTCTCCGTAGTTATTAGTAATGTAAGTTGTATTAGTAAATTAAGTTGTTAAGTTGACTGCCTCGGTGGTTCAGTGGTTAATGACCCTAACTTCTGGATCAAAGAGGCGTGGGTTCGATCCCGACCCAGGGCAAATATTTATGTGATGAACATAAATGTTTGCTCTGTTTCTGGGTGTTATTTAGTTACTATCTATACAAGTATGTATTTAAAAATAAGTATATGTAGTATATCAGTCTCTGGCAGCCATATCACAAGCTTTGCTTAGTTTGGGGTCAGAGGCCGTGTGTAAGATGTCCCAAAAATATTTATTTAAAAATATTTATATATTGTTTATCAGTTTTATTCTTCACTGACAAAACGTCCAAAGTTTGGACTCGGGATGTACTATTTGGACTTTTGCACTTCAAATGGAAGGCTTTCATTAATCTACACTAATATTATCTACACTAATATTATAAAGAGGAAAGATTTGTATTTTTGTATTTTTGTATGTAACGGATAAACTCAAAAAGTACTGAACCGATTTTAATAATTCTTTTTTCATTAGAAAGCTACATTATCACTGAGTAACATAGGCTATTTTAATTGCAAGAAAAAAATAAGGATCCCTATTAAAACTATAATAATGTTACCCAAGGTGTAAAAAAATGCCTAAAATATTCTTTACATCGCGTGCGCTGCGAAAACTATTGATGATGGAATAAAATAATGTACTACGACTTTATAGAACACACCATAATTTACAAAAAATGCCGCGACAGCATATATCTAACTATTATAGTTAAGCCGTAATAACTGTTCTTTTATTCTTAAAAATTAATTGAAATACCGTCGCAGGAAAAGGATCTTAATTTGTATCTTGGTATTAATCCTTATCAAAATAAATTATTTCATATTCAAGACTGTTTCAATAGCTTCATGCAACTTTTTAAATTATTTAATTCAGACGTTTTATTACAAAGATATCACGAGTTCAAAAATGTAAGTATTATAAAAGTTCCGTTTCGCCGCTCTCTCCGCTTGGCAATTCATGTACTTTGTACAATGTACGTACATAATACAAAATTCACTTCGAGCAAATATCTATAGAGTCACAATCGTGAAAAAAAGTGTCCGAGCCAAAATCCTGCCCAAGCTACGTAGTGGGCAGGCTTTTTCGTAAGTCGTAAGGCGATTCCAAGCCGATTACAACGCCGCGCGATGCCAAAGTGCTCGGTTACAGGCACTTATTAGGTGACATAACGTCAAGATTCGAGGAAACGGGTCATTGAGAATTGAGAAGGGTGCTTGGGCCATATCCACCACCAGTGCCAGGGCCCAGTGTGGGTGGTGCAGATTGCCACACAATATTTTCCTTCGCCGAAAAGCCAATGATTTGAAATTACGTACATAAGTTCCAAAGAAACTCATTGATACAGGATCGGGATTTGAACCCACCACCTCACTTTTGTAGGACAGGCGTTACTACCACTAGACCACCACAGTTATATATCTCCCCCATTAGTGTGTCGATTTATGTTTTATTGGTAGTAAATAGGTATGCAGTGGCGTAGCGTGCCTTGGAGGAGCCCTGAATCAAACATAGTTGGGGAGCCCAAATCACTCATTTCTCACAAAAGAAACAAAAATGCTTGCATTAAATTGAAATAAATATATACCGCCTTACCGCAAAAGATTTAAACACGCTTTAAACACTATTTTACCGTACAATTTGTACTGTTAAACATTGTCTAAAGCCTGCGTAAAACTTTTGTGGTAAGACGGTTATTTATAAGTTGTCACTTCCTCCTAGAAATTGAGCTAGCCAAACAATTCATTTGAAATATACACTTTTCTTGCCTTTGTTTCAGGAAATTGATAATGATTAGAATATAATTACGTATATCAGCTAAGTAGGTAAGTCTAGCTGAAGACGATTTCAGTTGTTATAAAATTTCTGCCTCTTGAAGACGATTTCAGTTGTTATAAAATTTCTGCCTCTTAGGACAACTTTTGGAAGAATTCTTAACCCGGGAAAAAAGAGATGATTTTTTTTCGGGAAACACGAGATTAAGTGACATTGTGGATAACATTTTACTAGGTTTTGCTTACACACGATAAGGCCCCTGTAGCCCGGGAGCCCTGTATTATTGACACGGCTGATACTGCGGTAGCTACGCCCCTACACATAGTATGTGAAACGAATTATCGATGGGACCTTAAAGTTCTCGAATGTAGACAATGTATTGGCAAGTGTAGCGAAGGTCTTCACGTGAATCTAAGATCTGGTCGTGACGTCCGGAACACGTTGGATGCCAGCGCTTCGATTCCTTCCATCAAAGCTCTTTGGATTAGCAAGTTGAAGAGGCCTTAGGTAGGGCACACAATTCGTAGAAGTAGAACTGATGTCCAATGTTTTTCAAAGTTCTCGAGTGAAGACAAGATCAGGAAACTAACTTACATGGGTAGAATGTATAGACTGTCATGTGGGTCTCTAATATTTTAACGTCACTTTCATTCTCATCGTCATTTTCTGAAATCAGGGCTATATATTATGTACAGCCACCCAACACATACGAACTCACTTTTATTTAGATATGCCAATACCTACTATCTCTTTTTCATAAACTTCGAACAGTTTTAGACTACGGAAACTCTCGCGATTTGGGTAGGTTTTAACTCATCATACAATACAATACAATACAATACAACAACACTTTATTGACACCAACAAGAAAACATAACAAAAGAAACAAAGACAGAAAAGGCACAAAAGGCGGTCTTATCGCTAAAAGCGATTTCTTCCAGACAACCTCTCTTGGATGCGAGGAAACGCAAATACAAAATAATAATAATAAAATAATGAAAACCAAAAATTCCTAATCAACAATAAAATAAACTACATAATAATAGCCATACATAAATACTTCAAATAATACATACAATAAAAATAAACATACTTATACGTAAATATATTAATGGTTCATCCGGTATGTCTAGCATGTGTGTGGCGCATACCTACATTACGTGGTAAGTATACTTATGTATAGCCAATCATACCCGGGCAAAGCCGGGACGGGCAGCTAGTTACCAATATAGTGACTTTGTCGTTAGGAATGGCGATTTGTCTTTGGTCTAAGCGCAAAAATGTTTTGGAGACCAAAACAGACAATAATTAACAACCAAATCATATAAATAACCACTAATCAACTCATCTAACTTGAAACATTTATGCATTTATTTCAGAGTTAACTGTGTTTCGCAGTGGCGTAACTATAGGGTGGCAGGGCTGGCAAAATGCCACGGGCCCCCGATCCGAGGGGCCCCGGCTCAAGAGGCCATAACCCAACATTTTGAACAACATTTCTAAATTTTACTACTTCAAAGAAAAAAAAAACCATGAAAAATTTTCGCGCTCGTTGCGCTCGCGCTTTGTACAAATTGAAATATTTGTTTTAGTCGCATCTCATCTCAAATTTTCCGTTTACTATATAAAACATCCAAAAAAATTTGCGCTCGCTGCGCTCGCGTTCAATGTTAATTGTCAGACTCATATTTCAGACAAATTTCATTTGGCTAGATTTTGTAATTAATTCCAAAAGTAATATTCAAAAGTCTTTGTGTCCCCTGCTTGCTGCTTTAGAAAATAAGATTTGCTAGGTATTGAACTAAAATACACATAATATTATTAATAGTGTCGGTAATTGTTTATGAAAATTAAATTACAACGTGTGGATTAAGTGGTTTATTAAAATTAAATTTCAACGCGACAATTTTTATTGGAAGGGGGCCCATCTAAAGAATTTGCCACGGGCCTCAGATGATATAGTTACGCCACTGGTGTTTCGGTAACATATATCTTGAAACAATGCGCATAAATTTAAAAAAAAATTGTTATCTTTCCTAAAAGATATGGACTATCAAAACACTGAAAGCTTTATCTCTGTTCATTAAATTTTTTTCTATTAATTATTAATGTTAAAAAACGATTCTAACTATGCTTATCATAGTTTTAATACGTTTTAATTAGCTTATGTATGAATGTTTAAATTTTATTATTTTAAATATTATTTCAAAATTTATTGTTAATATTGATTCAAGTTACTTATTTATAATTATTGTAATCTAGTGCAACTATAGGGAGAAGCCACCGGATTCCGAGACACAGTTTTTAACTAGTTCGGAACCGGTGGATTCAATTCAATAGCATGTATATTTTGTGTCCTAATAAAGATTTTGAATTTGAATTTGAATTTGAATGATTGCGTAAATGATGGAGCCAAAACTTGAACAAAAAAAAAACTAAATCGTCAACATTGAATGGACACCTTTAATTCGGAAAATTGTAAGTAGTCCACTACCAAACCAAACAACGGACAAAGATGGGTCACCGCTCGGGAAAGAGTTCAGGCTTTAGCGGCAGCGGCAGAGTGGTCTACGAGCGCTCGGCCCCCCTACCGCCTAAGCAATAGCAATCGTAATAGCAATCGTTTATGACTTCATTTTAGTCATTTGGCACCACCTATGTGACGATAGCCATCAATGTTGTTTATTCAACGATTTCTTTCGCAATCCGCACAAAGCAATTGATGGCTAACGTCACATAGGCGGTGCCAAATGACTAAAATGAAGTCATAAACGATTGCTATTACGATTGCTATTGCTTTAGGCGGTAGGGGGGCAGGACTTCATGATGTCACTCGAACAATTTATTACATATTTTAGGGTTCCGTACCACAAAAGGAAAAAACAAAACCCTTTTAGGATAACTTTGTTGTCCGTCTGTCCGTATGTCAAGGCTCTTTATCTCGGGAACTCTTTATCTTTATTTTAGTAGTACCTAATATCCAATGCCTACTAGTTTTTCCCGAATCTGCCTGCCTGATAGTTTTTTATTGGAACCTTTCATATTTCCGGGATAAAAAAGCATATGATACTATCTGATGTATATCTATGCCAAAAATCAGGTCTGTAGCTTTGTGAACGAACAAACAAAGCAACCAATTACCCAACAAATACTTACAATTTCAAATTTTGCGAAATCAAGTAAGAATTTAATACGTTTTTTTTTTTCATTTGCTTACTACTATGTAATAACTATTCAATGTAAATGTATTTACATGTTGCTCCAATATGATTCCCACCATTGATATTCAGAAGTCTAATCAAGGAAGCTCTCACTTCCGCCCAGCGTTATAATGTAATGTTTGATGGCAAATTCTATTTTTATACTAATGCAATTTTATGAGCGAGCTTTATTCGTGATCAGAAGATAAATTTCTCAATTAGTATTTATGGATTTCATTTTGAGAATAAGTTGTAGGAAATGATAAATAATAGGAATTGATTTAGAGCGACAGTTGTATTTATTGTGGTTTTAGTAAGGTAAAAATGTAATTTTGGCAAATTAGAATTAGAACTTGATCCTAAAGGAATTGAAAAAAAATTCTTTAAAAAAATACATTTTCGTGTAAAATGAAGCTAAAACGGGACTTACAGTTTGCACCACCAAAAAGTTATCAGATCTTATGGAAATTTTCTAACTCTACAAGCTCTTACTTCACAAACTCTACACCTTAGTCAATGTAAGCGGCTTGGATGTTCCGCTACTTTCTTATTTTGAAAATTTATTTACTGTTCTTTACTTGTTTCGGTACTTTTTGGTTTTACAAATGTAATTCTTGTATTGTAAGTCTACTTAAAGTAAGAGCTTGTGAAGTTAAAGTCATGTAAGTTAGCTTGGTTCCACGTGAGATCTGATTACTTTTTGATAGTGCGAACTGTAATCTCGTCTTGGCCCCATTTTACATGGAAATGTTTTTGGTGGATTTGTGTTTCTGTTACTATCAGATAAGTAGGTATAAAGAAAAAACCTCATCATATTCGCAATAAGACGATTAAGTACTGTAGGTGAAAAGAAATATTTTATTGTTATTCTAATTTAACGATGCCTCTGTACAGAGCTGAGTCATTTTGATTTTATTTGTATATAGTGAATTCATGTACCTACAATACCTACATATTTGTTATTAATGTCTGACAATTCTCAAAAATTAACAATTATGTTATGATCAATTTTCTAATGAGGGAATCATGGAAGTTAAAACTTATATTTTAGTTTATGTTTATTGCTGTTGTCGTTCTCTGATGTAATCCAAGCTATATTTTTTCTTGTTGTGAGGGTAGATAAGAGTACTTAAATAAAAATACTGTAATTGTGACGGGTCCATGGTAGACCATTTATATAATTTATTTTACTTAGTAAAACTGTGTAAATGATATACTATGACAATAAATGATGTTCTATTCCACTCTATTCTATTCCGACAGGGAAGAAATATGTAATAACAAAGTCTATTATTATGAATGAATGAACTGGTAAGCATCCGTCTCGATTTTATACTTTTTAATATTTACTAGTAGTTTGCCGAACAGTAGACTTCGCGGCACATCTCTTAATTTTTGAATTTTCATAAGCATTTTTTTATGCTTATGAAAATACAGTCAAAGAGATGCGCCACGAATATCTCGACTCGCTCTGAACCGGTTTGGTTCTTACTCGCAAATCTTGTTTGAATTTTAAATAGTAAACAATCTTTCCAAATATTATTAAAACCAGCTGATATAATTATTTTTTGCAAAAGATGGCATGACCGATTTCACCCGTGTACAGAATCATTGCATAGTATAAAACAAAGTCGCTTTCCGCTGTCTGTCTCCATGTATGCTTATATCTTTAAAACCACGCAACGGATTTTGATGCAGTTTATTTTAATAGATAGAGTAATTCAAGAGAAATGTTTATATGTATAATACACCTGTGCGAAGCCGGGGCGCATCGCTAGAACGCAAATATTATGCACATATCGATGTAGAGTTTTTTACATTACTGTTGATTTATCAAACATGGCTCAGCCGATTTCGATAAAATTTAAATGGAACCAATTTCGAAGTATATTCTTTCCAATAAAAAAATAATTATTGAAATCGGACCACTAAAAAAAAAGTTATGCGTGGTTATACATAAAAAAAATATATACCCGTCGAATTGTATACCTACCTCCTCCGGTAGATCGTCGGTCAAAAATAGCGCGACAGCGCCTCCTTTTTAGAAAGAAATCCCTCAACAAAAAATCGATTTTCAGTTGAATTCCCGTAAAAATAGTCATAAGTAAATAATCTTTCACTTCCGCCATGGTGCAGCAGTGTGCACTATGCTCTAGCAGTTCTATTTTTAAATGGATCGGGTAATGCGCACGATGCAGTTTTATGCACAAATTCACGCCGCGGCCGGATGGGCGGCCATTTTTAACGTTTATTACTAGCTTTAGCTTTTGGCAGCATTCGGGGTACTTATTAAATTATAGAAATGTTTTTAAATTTAAAGAAGGGTTTACAATACTTAGTATAATTAAATGTAATTTTAAGTTTACGAACTTAAACAACTATATTGGTAGCGCTAAAGTTAGTTATAGAACAATACTCAGAATGATTAAATGTCATTTTTTTTGTTTACCTCAGAGCTATTACAACTAGAAAGATAGCGCCGTTGTCGCTTGAAGCGATTCTTAACTACAAAAATGTATGGGAAATCTTGCCCATGACTGTCAAAACTGTCAAATATGAATCGGACTTTGACACTACTGAGAGAAAAATCAAGGCAACTTTCTACTGAATCGAGGTATTTTTATGCCTCTTTCTAACTCATGTCATGTTTAATCATTGCATCTCCTTCTTTCTTTTCTCGATCGACCACATTATCCCTCTGGCATCTCTGTGCAGTTTACTAACGTACCTTCACAACTATTGGTAGGTACCATGCGCTGAAGTTAGTTATAGAACTATAAAATTTTTTCATCACATCTATTCGAAAAGGACTAGTTTGTTCGCCTTTAAGTGCGCCCAAAGGAGGTGTTTTCTATAAGGAACTTTATAAATGCGACGGAATTATCTTTGCCGCGCACTTTTTAAATTTGGAACAAATAAGTGCGACGGAATGATCTATGCCGCGTACTTTTTGAATTTGGAAGTATTTGTAATGTTAGTGTTCAGCGCCAAGAAAATTAATGAAAAGAATGTAAATATAAGTTTTCATTTGTTTTATTATTAGATACCATTTAATTTCAATGTAGTTGTTACTCTACGTTTTATTGAATAATAAAATTATAGTAAAATATGAGGCGTCTTTTGTTTTCTCATAAAGATGATGAAAAGTAAAGTGTACCACTCGAGCGCAAAATATATTTTTGGCTCGGGCGACGTACTTTGAATCCCTCGCTACGTTCAGTATTCTACTAAAGAATCGCCCTCGCCGTAAAAATATTATTTTGCTCCCATATGATACAATCTACTATTGTATTTTTTTCAAGGGCTTTTTCAGGTAGGCATCGAGAAACAAAATGATTAATGTTTTCTTAAGTAAACAATGGTCTCCACTTACGTTTTATCAAAAGGATTGCGTTGGATGTAAGCTTACTACTTACTCTAAATGTTATGTCCTATTTAAATTCCTATATTACCAAGCAACGGTGGACGTTTTACAGCTGACATAATAGATAATAATTTATATTTACGTACCTAATAAATTATACCCCAAATGAAAACTTGACGAAATACCGTGAAAAACGTGCAAACGATACATAAATTTACCTACTTACTTCAGATAGAACATAAAATATGTGATCTTCGTTTTTAGTCAGATTAACGAGGAAATATTTTCTATATCAGATTATTTCACAGAAGCTCTTTATTTAACTTATATCTGCACATTTTTCAAGTTAGTACATCTCATACTGCTGCGTCCTAAGTATGTAGGACTGTAATTTTTTGCCTCGTTTTAAAACTGTCTCATTATGATTATATATAATATAGAGAATATTGCGCACTAGTATGTTTACAGTAGATATTTATAACAGAAGTTTAAAAAAATAAAATATTAAATAAATCTTCAATCAAATAACAAAGCTGCAAAAAATTAAAATTGCGTTACAAAGTGCTGACATCACTCTACATTTAAAATTCAAATTTAGAATCAACACATTCTATTTTCGAAATAATTTATCCATCCACCTATGTGTGTCGGATAGGCCACTCCTATATCTATGAATGGGCCGATTAAAATAACACCACGACTGATTCATGACAAGCAAGTTTTTTTTCTCTGGTGATTCAAACGTAGAACGCTCGGTGATTGGTTGGTTTTTTTGGTGATGTAATAATAGCGATTGGCTGTAGGCGGCTGTGTACGTTATCTATTCTTTGTATTATGATCTTTACTGTCTGATTATTAAATTCGTTTTTTAAATGTTTTCCAGCAAATTGATTGTTCTGCTGTAGAGCAGGAAATTTTATTAAATTAAAATGTTTAGCACAAATAGGATTTGTTTATTTCCGTTTATTTCATTCCTCGTCATTTTTTATTGTATTAAAAAAGAAAAATTGATTTTGGTGCTATTTTCCCATTATTTTTTTACTTCTTGAATTTAATTTATTTACTACTGTTATATGTCACAGTGATGGTAAAAGTCAACCGAAATGATTGATGAATGGATTTACTTCCCATTATGATATATTATATATATATATATATATATATATATATATATAATACCTACTTCCCATTTTTCTGGGATAGGCAAAAGGTAGTAAGGGTAGGGCGTAGCGATAAATTTTAACAAATAAGGTTAAAAAATAAAAAATAAAATTCAATACTTTCTATTTTTCTGGGATAGGCGGTAGTAAGTAGTAAGGTAGTGAACGAAGCGATAAATATTAATTAAGAAAATTAATGCTAATTTTCCTACGGCAATGGGAACATACTGAAAACAAATGCCAATAAAAATATCCGATTAAAAACTCCGTGCACCCAGATCGCGCAGTGATGAGATCAGGGAATGCGCGCGTGTATTTTTGCCAGATTTCAACCTTGAATTTTGTCGGTATTTTTGTATTGCACCTACTGCACTTGGCTCGGATCTCATTGGAAAAATAAACGAAATGGCCGCTCAAGGTGCCTGAAGTGCTGAGGGAAACTGATGCGAATATGTGGAGATATTAATTACTTTGTTTTCGGCAATTTTATTTGATTTCTTATATTCAAACGTCGGGCTAACAGCTAGTTATGCCTACATTCTATAATGCCATATAAGATTTAGTAGATCAGTTTTAGATATGTTAAAAAATATCACTTTAATTTACGATCGCATGAAAACAATACCGTCATAACACAAAAGTTTTACGCACGCTGTAGACTATGTTTAACAGTACAAATTGCACAGTTAAACTGAGTTTAAAGTGTGTTGAAATATTTTGTGGTAGCATGGTTAGATTTTTAATCCTGGCTTCAGCTTCTACTCAGTCAGGACTTCAGGACAATTTACTCATAGTATCAAATTGAGCTCGATTTTGGGTGAATTTTATTAAACTGTGCTTATATCTATTGCCGTTTCTATTGTCTCATTGGTAGTCTTTAAAAGTAGCAAAATGTGTACTCAAAAATTGTAGCATTATATAAGTTACTGTATAAACTTTTTTTAAATATTAGAAATTTATTGATTATCTTAGTCTTAATCGATACAAAATCTTCTGAGATTTTAAATTTCGGTTTTTCAGAAAATGTTGTGTGTATTTGGTAAATAAGTAGTCAGTAAATAATATCTTTTCAGTGACTCTGTTGAAGGTACTATGTATTCATATTCATTGTTTCTTTTTATATAAAAAGTATTTTTTTTATAAATACAATAAATTCGATCATTGCCAAATACATTTCGTACATATACCATAAACCGGTAGAGCAGTATCTATACAACCTAACTCGTTTATTCTACCAATAAACATCTATTCACACATAAGCAATAAAACACACTAGTAAAAATTTCGTCTAAGGCCACACACACACTGACAACTTGCCTGTGATTGGCGGGCAACACGTCGCTTGCGCAGCACAGATTTCAAAATGTACGAGTATTGCACATTTTTCGACGTTCTATTTTTGAATTCATAAGTTTTTATCCCTTTCAAACTGCGCCTGAGTGGTCTTGATCTGTGGCATGTTTTTACAGTTGTATGTGTGTTTAAATAAGTATGCTTAGCTTATTATTTTTAGTTTAGATTTAAGTGTTTAGTCGTTTTAGCAGCTAGGTGTTTTTTTTCGCTAGTGATATCTCTAGTTTCCTATTTATTTCTCTCTAGGCTACTATTTTTTGTTCTTGTCAGTTCATATTCGTGCATGATAGCCTTGAAGAAATCGAAAAGCTGCCATTTTATAAAAAAATTTTCGTCATAAATCATGTTCTTATATAGTGTTGAATTTTTGTTTTAATGTAGTGGTTGTTATAAAGAGTTCTGTCGGTATTTTCATCGAAAAAGGATACATTGTAATTGGTTGGTAAATAATAATTAGGCATTTAATTCTTGTATTTTTAAGCAATAGTATTTCATGTATTATGTAAACGTAGTCAACATAATGTCAAAGCAACTAAAGATAAACAAATCTGTTTTTAGATCAAGTATAACATGTTGCAAAGAAACTGGTTTGATGATTTCTACTTCTATTAATAAATTATATGATTTCTTGGAATCTTCATTGCTAATTAATATGCATGGAATAGGAAAAAAATCAGCATTGGCTGCAAAGCGATTAAATAAATCAAAAAAATTGGGATACAAAAAAAACTTTTTTTAAATAATTTTAAAGTTCAAATAGGTATACATTTTTATATTTCTTTAAAAATCATACTGTACCGGATTTTCAGTTGTCTTCTAATGGAAATAGGCCTAAATAGGTCTTAAAGATATAAAGGAAGGTTAGACCATATGCACTATGTCGGCCCAGTAAGGTAAGGTCGTTGGATTCACATTTAAATCGATCTTTTTGTGTACTGAAAGAAAACTAAGACTAATTAATTGTTCACATTAATCAACACTTAAAGTTCGGCCATAAACTTAGTTTAAATTTATTTTTAGGGTTCCGTACCCAAAGGGTACGGAACCCTAATTACTAAGACCCCGATGTGCGTCAGTCCGTCTGTCTGTCTGTCACCAGGCTGTATCTCATAAACCGTGATAGCTACCAAACAACAAACGTGATTTTTTGGAGTTTTTTGCTAGCTATTAGGTAATAACGGCAAGAGGAATGGGGCCAAGGAGGCACCAACACGGTACCGATTTTTTTATTTTCCTACTCGCCCAAGTACAAAATACTACACGTTTAGTTTAATACCATTTAGAAAAATAATAGTGTGTTCATCCATCTCATAGAAAACGGGTTTGTATGTTGTAGTGTGTTTACCGTGTTAATGAATGCGCGGTATCTGACATTTATTTTTATGAATAATTAGATAAATCTGTGACAGCAGAACTTGCTAGCCAGTTTTTAATGTATGTGGATATTTTTAATTGACCACGTTTCGCTGTTTTTCTAGTTTTACGTTGTACTTAGTTATCTAAGTATTAAGTAAAAAACATGTATGTAGTATGAACGGTAATAATATTTGTTCATGGAAAACTTTAGCGGATAATATGCAAGCACCTATCATTATCTTGTCAGTTCTTTGACTGCCATTTAACCCGCTTAAATTTATTCAGAAATAAATACAACAATAAAAAGATGATGATTATATGAAAATGATAATAAATGAATGACTTAGGTCAACTTCAAATCAATATCAGTTTAAAAAAAAAACATTACCTACATGACGTTTAGGAGCTAAATATAAGAGCCTCAGCTCTTTTATTCGCTCGTTTTTCAAACTGTGTAGAAATATCCATACAAGACTAATATTTTTCTGCCATACATTTTCAACATTTTTTTTTATTCCGTATAGGTTTGCGTTTGACTACACACTGCCTGATGTTGAGCAGATATGCGGTCTAGGGTGCAGCACGCTTACCTAGAAGATACCTATTTACTCGGGATTTGAAGACACCCACGTTGTACTTAAGCGGGAAGACAGACCCAGGCAAAGCGCTTCTATCGCGCGGAATGTCCACCGTAAAAGGGTGGCGCTTTGGTCGCGTCTGTCTAGCCGTACGATAGAAGAAAGGGGCAGGTGGGACCAGATTTACTTTACCTCTAAGACAATGTAAATAAAGTGCGTTTTCTATCTATTGCATAATTTTCGTAAAAAAATTGTATCAATCTGTCTTAAAATACGTATTTTTCCTATGTAAAATTACTATAACCAAAGTATCAAAACCTTTCATCCCATCCGATCTCCTTTGTGTTTTTTGGCACGCCAGCCAAACATCGGTTTATGTGATGCATCGCAAACCGTAGTGTGTGTATATCGAAAAATACACAGAGTAATGTGTTAGTGTGCAAAGAAAACAAACTGTCTTTCAGGATAGTAGGAAATTTACTGCCCGTGTAATGAAGGACAGGATGGGAAATAATGTAATGCTGTAATTACTGAGACTATCTTGGTTCATTTCCTAAAAAGCTTGTATTGAACTTGTAAGTCATGACCAATATTTTATACTGCAGAGTTCTATGGTTTATCAATATATTAGGGGCATGTAACACACGTTCTCTGCCTAAACAAAGCTTGTAATATGGCTGCCTAATTTTTTTTTTTTTTTTTTTTTTTTTGACAAGTTTTCACAGTGTTGTTAGTTGATAGATAAATATAGTTTATTGCAACTACCCTTAGTATTTTTACGTAAATTTGTATCAATTATTAGTTTCTTTTTAGTACATTTATTTTATTGTGTTGATTTCACTTTGTAGATTTTTTATTATTATGTTATTTATTGTATTATTTAATATAGAATTATTTATTTACATATAATGTACAACGAGTGTAATGTTTTTAGTTGGCTATTCGCTGAATAATATGTGTGTACCCATGAATTGTCTATGCTACCTCCCTACTTAACTATTTTGTGTTTTCTGTTCGCATATTGTGTAGATGTTATTGATTTACCTACTTTTTGTTGGTTTATTTACGTTAAGATTGTAAATTGTTCATACAACCCACGTATCTAAATAGCCCACTGACCTATATGTGCATGTTACTATAATGTAGTATTTAAGATTATCACATAAGTGAGACGATATGTTTCTTGTGATATAACAATAAAGATCTTTGAACCTAATATATATCCTACTTCCTACTAATATTATAAACGCGAAAGTTTGTGAGGATGGATGGATGTTTGTTACTCTTTCGCGCAAAAACTACTGAAAGGATTGAGATGAAACTTTGCAATAATATAGCTTATATATCAGAATAACACATAGGCTATAAATTATAATGATATTGCGTCAAAAATCAAAATATCATGCGGGCGAAGCCGCGGGTAAAAACTAGTAATTATATACATAGTATATAATCTAATCTTTAATTACAATTTATTATATTAAACATCCACACATACAATGGTTTTATACTGTACTTTACCAGCTTTTTTATTAGTCCACTGCAGGACGTAGGCCTACATATGAAGGGTGAATGGGCCATATCCACCACGCTAGCCCAGTGCGGGTATTTTTTTATTCCCCTGGTGTATACATATTTCAGGGTCTTTTTATAATTATTATTTAAATTTTTACTACAAACTCATATCGCAATGTTTCAAATGATCAAGTTACAATTTTAGTCTAATTTTATACATTTAGTAAGTATTTTTATCTTAAATTGTCATAAAATAAATATGTCAATAGTTCCCAACTTCAAATACAATGGTACTACTGACAGAAAACCCAAACCCCTACTTTCACCTATATACTGCGCTTGAGTCTTAATCATGTAGGTAAATTGGTACAGTATGATTTGTCTCTATTTTTATAATATGAACTGTTGATCTAAGATAGATCTAAGTAGGTAAGTATGAAATAGAGTCTGTTTGTTTAAACAAATTTAACGGTTCTCAAACCTGTTCTAGATCCTAGACTAGACTAGGTGGAGTAGCTAGGCTCTACACTAAGATCAAAGAACCTTTTTTGAGCACTGTGAAATTTCATCGTCTACAAGGGGCGCTTTAATACCTATTTTTAATCCATCTTAAAAAAGAAATCATAGAACATACAAATACTATCTACAAATGATACTTATCTATGCGTATCTTGGAATAGTATTTACAAACTACATAGGCTCTAGTCCAAATCGCGCCATTGTGTCGTTTTTCCTGCAAAGCAGGTGTTTTAACAGCTTATTATCCAAACAAACCATTGTTTTATTCTTGTCTATCAGGCAAGCGAGATATATTGAGAAATCAGACTAGAATTGTATAGAAACTTCGGTGCGTTATCTGTCTTCAGTGCAGTCATAACGTCGGAAAAACAGTTTTAGAAATGCAAGTGAAGTAAGTATAAGGCTAAATTGTGGATGTTACGAAAGGAGGGCCTAGAAGAGCTAAACTTCAAATTATCAACCAAGATTTCCTATGTACCACAGCTATGTACATTTTCCGCCATCTTGGAAAATAAATAAATTCAGATTTCTCCGAGGATGTATTACTATTCCTCAAAACAATTCGGTTCTCCGGTAAGATACTTATGAAAATATAGATTCAATATATTTTGTTGCTTTTTAAAAGTCTATCAGTCAAGTTTCATACATTTTTGACCCATCGTTCATATGTATTAAGATATCGATAAATGTAAAGCGTTTTTTAGGGTTCCGTACCTCAAATGGAAAAAACGAAACCCTTATAGGATCACTTTGTTGTCCGTCTGTCCGTCTGTGTGTATGACAAAACTCTTTATCTCGGGAACGCGTGAAGATATCGAGTTGAAATTTAAACTATATACGTATATCTATAGTCTCTTGCAGTTGTGTAAAAGAAAAACTTCTCAGTTACCGTATAAAAAAGTTAGAGCCGTTTATGTCGTAAAAAACCGCATATTTCGACACTCACTAAATCATAACCTACAGGGTACTTCCCGTTGACATAGATCTATGAAATTTGGCGAGAAGCATTGTCTCAGAGTACACATATAGGAATAAATCTGAAAACTGTACATTTTTATTTAACTCACAAAAAAAATATGGCTTGAAAATTCAAAGTGAGTAAATTGTATCATATAAGGTATCATATAAAAGAGCTTTATTAGCACATGCTAAAACAGATATTTAATTATTTTAACAATGTGTAATTTTTAATGAATGACGAGAAAAGTGAAAAAAAAAAACTTTTTTGTCGTTGATATACCTAGTGCAGAGATTTTAACAACTTCCCAATTTTGTGAAATTTTCTGGATTTGTACGGAACCCTCGGTGTGCGAGCCTGACTCGCACTTGTCCGATTTTTTTTATTTATGTCTAGCGCCCCCAATAGCTGAGTTTCGTTTTAACAGCTCACTTGGATGTTTTTTTTTTCAGCTAAAAGCTATTGTTGCTGAGCAATTCTGTACATAAATTACAAAGAACTCCAATGTACGAGACCGGAATTAAATTATCATCTCACGCTCTACCACCAATCTGCTATTCATCCCATATCAACAAAACCAGGTTGAATCGAAGACTATAGGCACCACCCAGATCCAGAGTAAAATACCCGTTCTCTCTACATTTAAATACACCTACATTGTAAGACCCTACACGTGGTCCATATCAAGACTGTTAACCCTTAATTGGGAGCGCCTAAAAAGTTACCTATACGGTTACGTGAAATTTCAAGCATTACAATTAATTCTAATAAAATAAAATAAAATAATTAATAAAATTATTTATTTAAAGTAACATACTTTTTAAGTACTTTTATTTACTTGAATAACATATTTTGGTTTTTATGAGACATTTATGTACAACACTGGTGCAAATTAACCATTTATATTGTTTTGTAATTTTTTTACATTATTTCATTTAGATACAAATAAAAATTTGTACTATTGTTTTTTTCCTGTGAATTTGTTTGCCATATTTTAGCGCTTTTTTGGGCAACTGTACAAAGCCTGGGCCAACTTTGCAAGATCTTCTTTGTAGTTTAGGGTGTAGCAATTACTAGATAGTAACACTAAAAAAGTTGTTATACATATCATAAAATCATCATTGGGATATATAAAGCCTTCAAAGTTCAACTAAGGGTTAAAATTAGCTCTAGGCTTTCTAGGTCTTCTTAGGCCATTTTTCTATGCACCCACTTCCTAACTGTATTCTAGATCCGAGGCCAGATATCGACGTAACATCGCCTCTGCCTGGAATTTTAAGTGCTACAACGCTATTGAATTGTAAAAACTTTACTAAGTTAGTATTTGTGTGGGGTAGGATTGTGGTAATGAGGTTAAATGTATAAACATAGGTACAGTTATATATTTAATTCAAAAAGAGGTAAGTAGGTATACTCTTTTAGAAAGTATAAAAGCATTCTTGTAAAATGTTTAAGCTGTGCACTGTACACAGGTACCTACGTAGAATTCAAGGATTACCCATCTATAGTAGAATTCTTCATAAAAATTAATGATCTTTGTTCCTGGACCTTTTCTAATGATGCACAAATTTACCCCATCTGATGTTTGTTTTTAAAATTTCGCGATTTGAACTCACTATTACTACACAGGGATATTTCTAATCAATTATCATCCTTTTAGGGGCTTATTATGAACATCAAAACTAACAACTTTTGTTCTGCGACTTTTGTCAAAACTCAAAAAAAAAATCAGTTGTTCCATACAATTTGTCGCGGATGTACGATATTTTTCTATGGAGCACCAATTTATTTTTAGTTTTGACAAAAGTCGTAAAACAAAAGTTGTTAGTTTTGATGTACAGAATAAACCCCTAAAGGTATGCTTATTGATTAGAAATAACCCTGTATACTTTATTTATCTCATAATATTAGTGCGCGATTAGTCCCATAGTATGAAGTAATAATAGTTACCCCATCTAAGTCTTTTAACTTTAAAATCTTTAAATGAGCAATTTTCAGTACTTTTATTGTAAATTTTGGGACCATTTTGACAAATTGGATCAGTATTTGGAATTATAAAAGAGATTTTTTAGACTCTAGACACTTTACACGATATTTTTACACTGAGAAAAGTACGATTGCCAATTAAGTAGTCGACAAAGATACTATGTACTCTACCCACTGCCTTCCATAACTTTAATTCGTCAACAAATCACCACATTTATAGTTCGATCTGGGAAAAGACTCAGACCAAATAAATCTTCACTGGCATATGAAAAAAGGACGGCAAAATATAAACAAAAAATAAATTATACAAAAAAAAAATGAATCGTTTGACATATTTTTTGCGCATGTTTTTGTCATTTTACATTTGTTTTTTGTAATTATTGATAATTTAATGACAATTAATTATTCATTTGATTTTATAAATTTATGACATTAATTGTTATAGTTTTAATACATTTTTTAGGTTTTCTGTATGACATAAAATAAATTAAAATTATACAAAAGGCAATTTTAATTATCTAATTTCGATTGACTTCGAACTCCATTCTGAAATTATTATTATATACTACGGGACTAATCGCGCACTAAAATTACGAGATAAATAAATACCTCATCATCCCGACGTTTCGGCCGAGTTGCATCGACCGCGGTCACGGGTAGACTGACCACGGTCGATGCAACTCGGCCGAAACGTCGGGATGATGAGGTATTTATTTATCTCGTAATTTTAGTGCGCGATTAGTCCTGTAGTATATAGTAATAATGTTTTCAAATCGCGATAGTTTAAAAACAACATCCATTCTGAAAGTTATCTATTAAATTGCATTATTATAATCGAAAACTAGTTACTTATCTAGTACAGAGAGTACCTACTGGTACAAATATGCTATTTTATCAAGAAACCTCAGTTCGATTCCCGGTGAGTGCATTTTTTTCCGACATAGTATCGTCAGGATAGTTTTATTGAAATGTATGTAAATCTGTGTATAGATTGAGTGCAGCGATCCGATAGAGTGCATTTCCATTGTACTAAAGTAAGTTCCTTTAGGTTTAGTTAGTCTCTCTGCGGGATCGAACCAGAAATGAGGAGATCCGTAGAAGACCGAAACTTGGGGGCTAGCCCTAGTGTCAAAGTTTTAAGCCGTCTGAAAGCCTCTGACATGGGTAAACAAGAAGTCAAGAATTTTTAGATACCATTAATTATACTGTGCAATTGATAATGATGTAACTATTAGGAAGGTTATCCATCAAAATACAGGTGTTCTCACACCTAGTTTGATGGCCATGGCTACATATGTCTTGTATTAATTGTACTGAGAGAAATAAATTATATTATAAAATTAAAAAAAAAAAACAGCACTGGGCTAGTACACTTCTGCGGCTTAAGTAATTTGCGCGATCAATATAAAATTTCAGAGCAAATAAAAAAATCAAGAAAGTATGTTATGAACAAACAAGTGAAGCCAACCAAAACTACGCCTCGCCGTGTACAGACAATTACACGCATATCCACGTATAATTAAACTACGCCTTGGCTTGTCAGTCGAAATTTGGCGGCGCAACACCGACGCACTCTCACATATACAAAAAACTGGCCTTACTTGACTGTTCAACAACGTTCTCTCTTGATTTTTTTATTTGCTCTGAGTATAAAACACGATATAAATTATAAACTATTAGTAACACCAAATAAGTAGCGTCTTCGAGAGTTTTGCAATTATTTAACGAATATTTTACGCGATAAAAAAAGAAAAAATCCTACTTCCGCATACGACTTTCCATACAACGGACACGCACACAAAGGCATGCACGTATGCATAGCAGACACTGCACAACTTATTGCCTTCGAAGTTACGTAACTACACACACACACAAGATATGTATGTGGACATGTGTGCGTGCAACTTGATGCATTTTTCATTGTGCCGTTAAATTTTTCCATGTAAAATGATGTTTACGAGGTAAAAAGGCAAGTCCTTTATTGTGATGGCTTATTGTGGTTTTGTAATGTTTTTCTTAGATTTTTAATAGGTAGTTTTACAACGAAAGAAGAAATTCATGATTCAGTTGTGTTTTTTTTTATCTACTTACTTAGGTAGGTACTACATAAAATATTTTTAAAGAAAATAAAAATTGGCACATCGATTTTTGAAATTGCGTAATAAGATAACGATACTGTTTTATACATAGAAGGTTTTACTTCACAACGGTCTCTAACTTGCACATAAATGAGTGTGTATGTAGGTATGTATTTATCATAATTAATAACATTCACTACGGGACTAACATAGAAATAGCTAAAAAAATCGGCCAAGTGCTAGTCAGACTCGCACACGAAGAGTTCCGTACTGCTTGGAAGCCCCCCTCTTTATATATTTTATTTCAAATATTTATATTTATAACTTAAAAAACATTGAATAACTACCTTATACCTATATAAATACATCCTACCTACATAATAAGAAAAGGCTAAAAATCGAAACAAATATCTACTGTGTCCATGTGGTAAGCACGCCAAGAACGCTGGCTGCATTCCCACGCTGAATGGCTAAAGAGATTCTCTGTGATTTTATTTTAATTTAATTATTTATTTATGAAGATATATACAACTTAATATTCTGTGAACATTTCAAACATCTTCCTGTTGCCGTTATTAATATCGAGCAAAAAATCACATTTCTTGTAAGATCCCCCTTACATAACTTCCTTGGAATTTTATTTAAATTTATTTATTCATTTTTGAAGTGAATGTTTTTACTAAATATTCTGGGAATATTTAAAGCTACCTGAGACTGTTATTAATATCAAGCGAAAAACGGCTGAATATCAGATTTGTTGCATGGGGAGTCCCTTTAATATACCTCTAATATTTATTTATTTCTGTTTTTAGTAATTTGTTGTTACAACAGCAACAGATATAATATCTCATCTGTGAAAATTTCAACGTTTTTGCTATCACGGTTCATGAGATACAGCCTGGTGACAGACAAACGGACGGACAGCGGAGTCTTAGTAACAGGGTTCCGTTTTTACCCTTTGGGTGCGGAACCCTAAAAAGTTCATTAACTTTCAACTTAATGTCTTCATGGTACGCTGTTTTATGCTATTCCAGAGTGGTTCCATAGCAAAAGTTGTTATAATATTTTAATCAGTATGTACCTATACTGATTTCCTAGAATAATTATATATGTACGGCTATTATAATAAGTATAATGTATGTATCCATATAATCTGCTATATTAAACAATACGATTTGCTTACAACTAATTCTTTGTATGTACGAGTAAGTGTACATAGAAATATGTTGTACGTAACACTTTTCATACTTTAAATATAACTTTTATGCTAATTGTTTATTAGTTTAATAAATTCTAATTCTTGTTACATGCCTTTGGCATTTATTAAGCTAACCTTTTAATTAAAAACCAAGTAAATAAGACTACAAGGAAAAATATAAGGAGTTAAATGAATGGTTGACTGTTTTGGTTTGGTCGGCAACTTATATTCAACATTTTTTTTTTCAAATTTTTGACGTAGTATAACTTATTAATATAAATAAAAATAGTTTTGTAAATAAACTTATATAATATGATCTTTGCATTTCCAAAGAGTTATTTTTTTATTTAACCTGTACTGTCCCACTGCTGGGCAAAGTCTGCCTCAATTCCTTCCATTCCTTTCAGTTCTGTGCTACCTCCGTCCAATCCTTTTTAAACCTTTCGATTTCGACGCGCCATCGTGTAAATTAAAGAAAAACTTTCAAAAGACTGATATGGTCAGTAACTACACTACTGGCCACTAGTCTTAGATTCACAGGCATCAGATTATAATACTATCATCATCAAATTGGGTGGACGTATAAGTTTACTCAGGACATTTAAATTCTTTGAAAATTTACTTGTAATAATTCATTTGGCACAGGATTGGGATCTGAAGCTTCCAATTTTTAAAGATAATGTTCTGCCACTAAGCGGCTACGGCATTTTTAAGTGTTTGCTCTAAAATCAGTCAGTAATCAGGCATGTAGTCAAACGCAAACCTATATTAAATAAAAAAAATATTATGTGGCATGTATGTGGCATCATAATTCCCGAATATATCACATACCTTGTACAGTATTCAATAATTTACCTTATTTGTTTTGGAAATTGATTTTTCTATGATTTTCTTTCTTAACAATCTTCATTTAAAGGATTTCCATATTTTCGGGTCTTAAATCTTTTAACATTGCTTATTTAATTTGGCTGCGTGATTGCGATCTTGAATGCAAATCAAATGAGAAAATATGAAATATGAATTCTTCTCAAATTAAGCATTTGATACGGTTGTTTACTTACCTCATTTTAATGGATTTTTTGAGCTACTTCATCCACACAGAAGATGTTTTGCCAAGATCTTCTTTTGGTGTATGTTTTTTGTTATTTCTCTTGTTCTCAGTTGAGTTGAGTATTATATATATATTTTTGAGTATTTAGCCTTCTTTGTCTGGTGATAAATTTCTACCCGCTTAGTAAATTTCTGAAACTGCTGACCATTTCATTTGCACCAAAAATAAATCGCGCAGCTTCTTTGAGATTACCATCATTAAACTTAATTAGTGATTAGATTAAGTTTTATGCGATTCATAAGTAGGTAAGTCATCCATTGTAGCGTACCTACTATTAGCATAGTGTACTTACACATGTAGGTAATTCTAAATCGCCATTTTATGTATATTTTTTACTTTTAACTTCCTTAGCGGGAAGCGTAGTCATATTGAAGTAAAATATACCGAGAAAATCCGTGGTGGCTAGGTGAGAGAACATCTAACATCTTTTATTTTATTATTTGTTACAATTTGACATTATCTTTCTTTTATTATTGACTGAGGAAAATCTACCAAAGTGAATGGGCAATTGGGCATTTGGTTTGGTAGGTTTTCATCACTCATAAAGTGGCACCTTGTTGTGTTTAGTCTTGTATTTTGTATTTACTTATTTTGGAATATTTAGTGTAATGTGGTTGTCAATTGTGTTTAATGTTTATATTTGACTGAAATCAACTTGGTTTTATGAATGTAGAAAAATGAAATGAAATTAATTATGATTTAAGGTAAGTAATTTGTAAACATTGAGTAATTGTAATTTGTTTTGGGACTATTCAAAAGTATGTCTGTGTCGTAACAAATAAACTGAAACTGAACTGAACGTTTTTTTTTAAGTGAAAACTTCTAGGCGTTGTGCACTTTTTAGAATAGGTAAAAAATGTTAATCTCGCGTCAGTACATGACGTAATCTGATCGAAAATTCGTAAGACGGAGGGAGCAAGTTTTCGCTTTTGCCGGCACTCCCGGAATGCAGCCTGTTGCTTTTTTAAATTCATGATATTTTTTAAGAGGCGTGGGTTCGATCCCCACCCAGGGCAAATATTTATGTGATGAACATAAGTGTTTGCTCTGTGTCTGGGTGTTATTTAGTTACTATCTATATAAGTATGTATTTAAAAATATCTCATCATTTCAGCCATAGGACGTCCACTGCTGGACAGAGGCCTCCTCTAATGATTTCCAATAAGATCGGTTGATAGTACAGTTATAATTCTGATTTATACACAGTTTTGGCAATAATTTGTATTTTTAGATAGATATAACTAGATTTATAAAATATGGTTGTACTTATTTATTATCTATATATATAAAAATGAAACCCGTTTTCCGTTGTCACGACATAACATGAAAACGGCTTGACCGATTTGGCTTATTTTTTTTTTGTAGTTTTCTAATACTCTGTACAAGGTTTTTACGGAAAGCGAAACGAAGTTCGCCGGGTCCGCTAGTTTACAATATATTTTTCAACATAATTCATGTAGTTTAGCTCTATCGTGTGCAGAAGTTATTTCTACAAGTGCCAAGTACTTACCTGAGAAAAGCAAACTAATTCAAAATATAATAGTTATTTTTCGCAAAAAATGGTAAAACATCCTTCCATCGTGTACAAAATTTGAATATTTCGCTCGAATTGCTTACATTATTGTAGATTTTTCAAATACAGCTCAGCCGATTTCCGAGACCACCTCGGGAGTATACCCTTTCAAATTAAAAAAATCTGTCATACTCACAGACTAATTTTATTAATGATTTTTACCCGGTTACCATGCATATTCCATCATCATTTTGTTATCGTTACGTTGCTTACGGAGTACCTAAATAATTAAGCTCAGTATACTTACAGTACGATTTCCGAATTGTTTCAACGAAATATATTTCATCTCTTTGACATTAGCAACTGGGTTACCACAAATAATTCAGGAAGTGGACATGATAGAGCTTGGTAATCCACTTACGTCTAAGAAAAAAAAATGGCAAAATGCGCTCCGTAGATTTAACTCTTCGAGCGAAAATCAACAGAGCTACGGTCCCTAAGTGAAAGTAGTAAATAAATGTCCGAGCGCCCCGTCATACTTACCAACTTAGATATTTACGTTAAATAATTCACAATGACCCGTTTTCTCGAATTTCGACGTTATTTCACCTATCAGTGCTTGTAATCGAGCACTTTGACATCGCGCGGCGTTGTAGTCGGCTTGCAATCGCCTAACGACTAACTAAAAAGCCTGCCCGCTACGTAGCTTCGGCATGGTTTTGGCTCGGACATTTTTTGTGACTCTATAGATATTTGCTCAAAGGTTTGACTTGAAAATTTAAACTAACTAAAAATATAGCTGGCTTTTTGATTGCGATCTATTAGACAAGAAGAGCAACATAAAACTATATTTAGAGCTGTAAAAAAATCTTTAACAATGCGCCTATAGTGGCTTTAAAACTTCGACACCCAGAGCTAGGCTATCCACCCTATTCGAATAAAGATACTTTAGGCTAAGAAAAATTACGGAAGAGTTGATTTTTTTAAGAAATTGTGATGTCTCGGTTTAGGTCAGTTTGGCGCTAACATCTAGTTTATTTAAGGTTAAGATTTTATAAGCAACTTTATAACATTGTAATGTTTTTTTTTTAATTTCAACCCTACGTCAAACCAGGAAGAGAAGTTTTTTCCTGGGCGCAAGAGCATTGCGCATGCGCTTCGGATCTTCAATGGGCCTAAAATATTTTGATTTTGTTGTAAGTTTCATTCTAAATATATTTTTTTGTATTAGATAATTTTATTAAAAATATATTTAGATTTTTTATTGATTTTCTTGATATTTATTTAATTTAACAGATCTATTAATGGGATGACAATAACCTCGATAGCGTATGTATGTGAAATGGTAAAAGGTTTTGTTGTAAAAATTCTGTGATTTTAGTCGAAGGATTCTTTTTCAATTTTATTTTAAGGTTTTAATTTTTAAATGCAACTTAAATTATAAATGCCTCCTAGTTTCGTATTGGTTATTCGTATAGTTACCATTGCAACATAAGCCTAAATACAATATTGCAAAGTAAGTGAAAAATCAGAAGTGAACTGATTTTATAAAATTTAATTTTAATAATTTGCATGTTTGGACTTCTAAAGGTTAAGGTAAAAATATTAAGAATATAGTTTCAAACAACCAACAAGTTATTAGCATACATCTTATTAAATAAAAAAGAGGTGGCGTAGAGCGAGAGAAATCGTCAAAAGAAATTTTATTGGTACTACCTTCCTTATAAGGGCACCATTAAGGAAAACCTCAAGATGAATAGCGAGGCCTTTCTTTTGAATTAATTTACTTCAATGCTATCTTTCTAAATTGTCCCAATTATTGAGTAAAAAACGACGCTTGAAAATATTAACGTTCATACATAAAAACACAAATCATCGTTATTTGTTTCATTGATGGTTAGTTTATAAAAGAGGAATAAAATAAAGCATTTTAAAAACAGAACAAAACCAACCTTTTAGATCTTGTGGCACTGCACTAAAATGTCCTTTCACTAAATTTAAAATTCGAAATGTTTTTCCTGCTATTTACCAGATCGGCAGTCAAAGCGGGCGCCTAAAAAACTTCTTGATATTTTTTTCTTATTCCGCAACTCATAACATTTTTATTTCCAATTTCACAGTTTACTGGCCGCAAAATTTGTTTTTTAATTCCAAAGCGACACTTTTAAAAATCTAATTCTTTTTACGAATAGACTAGTGATTGCCACGTTTCCGAACTGCGGCGCCAACGCCGACCGAAAAGATATCTATAACGAGTTCACATTCTGCTATTTTTTGAATTTCGAAAAATAATTCGTTTTCATTGTTGTCCGGGCTAGTGTTGCGCGCACATGTTGTTTCAACACATTATGATCTAACACTGGCCGGCTATTGCAGAACATACTTATTCTAAGTCAACTTACATTCGTTCATATTTGCCTGCAGGCATAGGGCTGTGCTAGGAAGTAAGAATCTAGCTCTTTAATGGACCTTTATCTCGCTGCCGTTCATTTTTGCTGCGAAAAATGATTGTAAAAGCTATAACAGTAAAGTTTTAGTGCCTATTCTCAACTATCTTTGGTATTTTTTGGTCTAACGACGCTTTAAACTTTAGTAATGACTTTGGCAATACCTACAACTTTCGAAAGTACCTCTTTTAAAATTTCTTCCATTAAATAAAAAAATTAATAATGTTATTAGAAATATATAAATTTCACAAGAAATAAGTAAAATAAATGAAATCTGTAATAATAAACGCATTTAAGTTCAAATGGAAGTAATTTGTGCCAAAGCTTTAATTTAATATCAATTTCATAGTTCCTAATCATCGATAAGAGACCAACCCCAGATTTAGCGTAGTACAAGAAACGTCTTGCATATAATAATATGCCTATATTGAGCGCTTACAGGCATAGACCCAGCCTGCTCTCGCGCTTACTAGAATAACGGGTTAAACGCTAAGTCGCTGATATTGCTATTGGTAACTGCTATTCGATATAGCAGTTACTTACCGAAAGCTTTGTTACAAAAACCTCCAAGTTAATAAAGAAAGCTCATCTAGTATTTAAAAACTCATGTTTGTTATTTAAATATATAAAACTATCGTGTCACCGTGTTTGTTATCGAACACATCCGAAACGGTTTGACTGCTTGTAAGTTTTTTGTGTATTTTATTAAGAATATTTATTTGTATATATCTGATAATGGATTTCTAAATATGATCTGTATTGAAAAGCTGAAAAAAAGATTATAACAAATTTTGAAGCGACATTTTCATATTTTTTAGGGTTCCTCAAACGGAAAAAACGGAACCCTTATAGAACCACTTTGTTGTCCGTATATGTGTATGTCAAGACTCTTTATCTCGAGAACTCGTAAAGATATCGAGTTGAAATTTAAACTGTATACGTATATCTATAGTCTCTTGCTGTTGCGTAAAATAATAACTTCTCAGTTATCGTATAAAAAAGTTAGAGCCGTTTATGTCGTAAAAAACCGCATATTTCGACACTCACAAAAATCAAAACCTACAGGGTACTTTCCGTCAACATAGAATTATGAAATTTGGCGAGAAGCATTGTCTCAGAGTACACATATATGAATAAATCTGAAAACTGTATATTTTTATTTAAATCACAAAAAAATAAGGCCTCAAAATTCACAAAATATGGGTTCAAAATTCAAAGTGAGTAAATCGTATCATGTAAGGTGTCATATAAAATAACTTCATTGGCACATGCTAAAACAGGTTTTTAATTATTTTAACAATCTTTTTGTACGGAACCCTCGATGTGCGAGCCTGATTCGCACTTGTCCGGTTTTTTTTCTTATTAATATTTGTCGCTATTTTATTCATCATAGTGTTATCAAATGCTACATAATTTATTAGTAAAAACATATGATACTTATCTACACAAAATAGTTTATTGAGAGAAACTGAGAAGAAAATAAATTGTCTCTCATTTAATTTACTATTTTAAAGAGATATTCAAGTTCATTCAAGTTCAAGTTTTAGTTTGTAAAATTTAAATAACAAAATGTATATCTGCTCACCAATATGAAAGAAGCTTCTAGCCTCATTAATATTAATGCGGTTCCTTCAAACATAACTCCACGTGTATTATAACAGTTATCCAGCATCAATGCTAAAACTACCCGAGTCCCATCCCTAAAAGCAGTTATTGCAAAATTCCCAACACTAGTTAGTTGTATGCATCGTGCAATGGCCTGCAGTGCCACGATCGAACTTTTTAAAACGACCTAACTCCTTTCTAAGCGCATTCTAAATTCTATTCTAACTTTTTTAAATCGTAGCATTATTTTCTGTTGCCAGTTATTTGGTAGTAATAATGTTTCTATTTGGTAGTTTTTTAGAAGCTAGGTTCTTATACTTATTTCGCTATGAATTTTAGCTAGGTATAGGAGTTTGGTATAGAAAGAAATGGTTAGAGTGGGCGTAGTTCGTTTCTAGGACAGCGTGAATGTTAGAAATCTTCGCCGTTAGTTGGAAGTATAATTATTGGGATGCTTTATTCGAATGATTTTGCGATAGAATTAATTTAAGTTGTTGATTAAACTTGGCTTTAGTTTCGTAAGAGCAATTTTGTGAGGGTTAACTGTGGGAGTATTAAGTACCTACCTAGATATTATTATAATGTGGGATTGGGACTAGAATAGCCACTGTTTTTTTTTTTATTTCGGCTTGTACCTTCGTTTATACTTAGTTACAGTATTTTTTTATATTGTTATCTTCTATTTTGTTTTTTGGTATGGCACAAAAGTAAAGCAAAATGCTTTATTAAAACCAAATAATATTTGTAAATTTTTACTTAATAATAAGGTCTAATAGAAGAGTTGACTAAATTTTAAAATTTGGTTAATTATATACTATATTATCTATTTTATCCCAAAAAAACCTTTGTTTTAATAAAATATCAATGTTTACTTTACGTAGTTAGTAATTATAGAAAATAATAATCTCTCTAAAACGCGAATAGTGTCATGCCGTCTTGAATGACGTCACAACCCGTCACAGTCACAGTGAAAATGTTAACTACTACGATGATCAAGAAGATTGTACAAGGAGTATTTATGTAAATCCAAACTTCTTGACGATGATTTTTCGCGGGTCGTGACGTAACACTTTCTGATTGGTGTTCGCTGAAGCGACCGTTATTCTGTAAAAATATATTAAATGCCTATAAGTATAATAGCAGGACGTCTTATGCGAATGAGATGGAACTAAGTAGGTACTTTTACTTATTTAATTGATTTAACTAGTGATAAGTTAATTGATAAATTTTTTGAGTACAGATCTCTCTGTAGGTCAATATACAGGGTTATTTCTAATCAATTAGCATCCTTCTAGGGGCTTATTTTGTACATCACAACTAACAACTATTGTTCCTTGACTTTCGTTAAAACTCAAAAGTTTTGAGTTTTAACAAAAGAGTTTTGACGAAAGTTGTAGAATAAAAGTTGTTAGTTCTGATGTACAGAATAAGCCCCTAGAAGGACGCTAATTGATTAGAAATAACCCTGTATAATACCGTAGAGGCAGAGTGGCTAGCGTTGGTGTCAGACCGTCTTACTACAAAAGTTTTACGCACGCTTTAGACAATGTTTATCAGTGCAAATTGCACGGTTAAACAGTGTTAAAGTACGTTTAAATCTTTTGTTGTAGGGCGGTGAGTTTTTAAACCGTCGCCCGCCTGTTCAAATGGCTAAGCTGTTGAAACTGCTGGGACCTACAATTTGACGATAAATACGAGTCATGATAACCGCGGTAACCCATCCAAAAACGAAGGCCACTGACTGTTGCTTCACGTTAGTGGTTAAAGATCAGTATGCTGAGTGTGAGTTTTGTCTTAAATATGACACGCTCTTCGGCGAGCGCGTAAGCATGTAATTTGTATGAAGAAATGTACAGCGCTACTAGCGGCGCGTTTTTGAAACACTTTGTGCAAGTGCAAGTTCATACAAACTACACGCTTACGCGCTCGACGAAGAGCGCGTCATGTTTACGACAAAACTCACACTCAGCATACAGTAGGCGTTCTTTACAAACTTCTCTATGAGCGCTATTCTCGGAATTAAAACTCGGCATGCTTGGTTGGTTTTGTTTTTTTTTTTAAGATAAAATAAATTAAAGATAATAAATGTTTTCTTAATTTCAATTTAACTAGGTATGTATGCGACTTAAATTATTGTATGTGCTGTGCTTGACTAGATAGTAGTAGATAGAGCCATCATACTTGGAAAATTGCAACGAGACCAATCATTAATCTAAGGTAGGTCTAGGTACCCTATACGTAGGTATATTATTTTTAATTGAAGATGTGTGGGTATCAAATTAAGTCTATTATCTGATAACGACATGTAAAATTGGAACATGTGAGTTTACATTTTTTGAGTAAATTGGAACTGGAGGTAGTATTATTTTATCTTCTTTGACTGGAGTCAGTGAGTGTGGCTGTATTTAAGAGCAAGCTATTCAATTTGTTAGTTGCAAAAGCTAATTATAGTTTACGGGAGTTTTTAGACGATAAAATGTAATAAATAATATGATATTATGTACCTATTTAATTGATTCCAATTTTATTTGACATTTTATAATTATAATTAGGTATTATTTTTATTAATATTCATGATTCTTTGACATTGTACCTATTAGGTATTGTATGTTCACCAAGGACTTAGCTGTT
Source organism: Hypomecis punctinalis (assembly GCA_949316475.1). Classification (NCBI taxonomy): domain Eukaryota; kingdom Metazoa; phylum Arthropoda; class Insecta; order Lepidoptera; family Geometridae; genus Hypomecis; species Hypomecis punctinalis. The sequence goes on along the minus strand of OX438819.1, from coordinate 12,775,578 downwards.
GAGAGGTTTTTATTTTCTTCTAATTAAGATATTTTATGTAACACAGTTAACAATTAAGTTTATCTGAATCTGAAAATTTGGATTGGGAAAGTTATAATGATTTTTTATATCAGTTTCAACTCGGCTGGGCAGCGTTCGGAACATTGCGTAGCGTCTTCTCGTCCGACATACCTCAGTGCCTCAAGTCGAAAGATTTTGACCAGTGTGTGTTGCCAGTGATGACTTATGGCACAGAAACGTGGTCTCTCACTATGGGCCTTATTAGTAAGCTCCAAGTAGCCCAACGAGCAATGGAGAGGGTTATGCTCGAAGTCTCTCTGCGAGATCGAATCAGAAATGAGGAGATCCGTAGAATAACCAAAGTTACCCACATAGACCAACGGATCGGCAAGTTGAAATGCCAGTGGGCAGGGCACATAGCGCGGAGGACTGATGACCGATGGGGTCGAAAAGTTATCGAGTGGAGAACACGTACCAGCAAGCGCAGCGTAGGACGTTTACCCACAAGGTGGACGGATGACCTCATTAAGACCGCAGGATCGCGCTGGATGCAAGCCGCTTCCAACCGGTCTTATTGGAGATCCATAGGGGAGGCCTATGTCCAGCAGTGGACTGCTTATGGCTGATGGATGTATATCAGTTTATTTAATTTTTTTTATTTAGTCTACTAATTCGTTTTTTTATTTAGTTAATAAAAAACGAATTTATTTACTTAGTACGTATACTTATAAGCCGTGGTGGCCTAGAAGTAGTGACACCCGCCTTGCAATCGTGAGGTCGTGGATTCAAATCCCGGTCCCGTACCAATGAGTTCTTTGGAATTTATGTACGGAATTTCACACCACTGGCTTTTCGGTGAAGGAAAACATCGTGAGGCAACCTGCATACTTCCGTAGAAGAAATTCGATGGCGTATGCGAATCCACCAACCCGCACTGGGCCAGTGTGGTGGATATGGCCCAATCACCCTTCGTGGGTAGGCCTACGTCCTGCAGTGGACTATTAATAGGCTGATACAGTACAGTACACAGTACAATACAGTACTTATAACTTGTTCAAAATAAAATCAGAAAAGGATGGGTATATGACGAGAGACAGGGATGAATGGAAGAAGAATACCGACCTCAAAGAGATTAAAGAGATAGAGTTTGGTAGAGTTTGTGTAAAAAGAGAAGCGTCGTAGGTGAGGTCGCCTGTGTTCCATTTTACTAATTATTTTGTTATGTTGACGACTCTGCTCTGTCATTGATAGTACAACTAAGTGTTTGATACTTAGTAGACACCAATTTGGTTTTTATCAGTACTCGCGTCTACTAAGTATAGTCGGTACCTTGGCTGCTGATTAAAATCTTATTAATGAAATGATTTTTATCGTGCTTCACACACTAGGTGTATAGAAACTTTCCTTTTGTGATAAACATTTCAAAAATTGACGCGTTCGCAGGATTTGAACGGCATCTCTCTGGGATTCCGGCCCAGATGCTTTGTCCAATTAAGCTAAAACGCTGTCTGTGAAGGCGCCGAATTAGTGAAAGTGTTTATCATTTTTACCAACTACTACATTGTTGGAAGCGCCATTTGTGAGAACTGCTTTAAACTTGCTTTGTTTAAAATCTTATTGTTAATTCACTGACTGCCTCGGTGGCTCAGTGGTTAGTGACCCTAACTTCTGAATCAAAGAGGCGTGGGTTCGATCCCCACCCAGGGCAAATATTTATGTGATGAACATAAGTGTTTGCTCTGTGTCTGGGTGTTATTTAGTTACTATCTATTTAAGTATGTATTTAAATATAAGTATATGTAGTATATCAGTCTCTGGCAGCCATATCACAAGCTTTGCTTAGTTTGGGGTCAGAGGCCGTGTGTAAGATGTCCCAAAATATTTATTATATTTATTTATTTTACTCTAATGCCACGATGGTTCTCTTTTTGCAGATAGGTACTCTATGTGACGATGATAGTAAGTAGTTTTCAATTAATTACAAATCACAATAGCGTGTACCTACCATAATGAGGTATCTAACCTATCAGGCCAAAGGCCTTTCTAGTTCAGCTGAAGATAATAAGAATGTACTTAATTAAAGCTAGAACATAACCTGAATTAACCACAGCCGTTAGGTTGGTACCTCTGATATACAGATCAGGGACAGTAGCGCAAGTTTCCAAAAATAATGTTAAGGACCATAAAGCTGGAAACATACTATCGGACACGACTGACAGCCGCGAGTTAGCAGTGTGCACAGTCTTAAAGCCGGGTCCAGACATGATCATTTGACCGATCCTATCACCGTATCCGTATCTGCGTATTGTATCAAGCCCCGTATCAAGTTGTGGACGCCTCCGATTTGCTCCGTATCCGTATCTTTAGAATAGTCATGATCGTGTATCAAATTGCCCAGTTCAGTTTCCGTATCTGTATCACCTTTGGTGATCGGACAAAAACCGACACGACATGGGACGGGCCGTATCATAACGGTGTATCGAGACCCCGTATCATGATACGTTTATCATTACCAGTCCACATATGCGATCATGATACGCGTCGACGATACTGATACGATGATCGGATCGGGCAAATGATACATGTCTGGACCCACCTTAAAACATCCGGCGCGCCAGATCTCTCTCGGACGTCCGAACGCTCAAGGTGACGTCCGCGGCCTTATGTCCGATAGTGTGCACGGCTCAGTGTACATTCATTATCTAGATACCCATCAGTCGCGGCTGTCAGTCGCATCCGTCAGCCGCGTTCAATAGTATGTTTCCGGATTAAAAGGTCAGTGCGTAAAATTAAAATTCTTACTGACTTTCAAGAAAAAGAAGGTGGGTACTATGTTCGTTTGTATGTTTTTTTTTTCTTATTATTTCTGTATGTTCAGTGATATGTTTTCCAATTGGGAACCAATAAAAAAAAATCTTTTTATTTCTAAAGAGTACTCCCGAGGTGGTCCCATTAAAATTTTATCGAATTTTGCTAAACCATTTTTGATAAATCAACAATAATGTACATGGAAGTCATGTCACATCATTTCGTGCAAACTATTTGAATTCTGTACACGAGTCGGTGGTGCCATTTTTTGCGAAAAACAATTATCTTGGATATTTTCAATTAACTGATAAACTATTCACGGTAAATTTACGAAAACTCGATTTGTGACCGTTATTGAGTAAGTATGTGTTAATAAGATACTTAAGCCAATACAAAATAGAGGTCAGTGTAGACGAAAAAAATTGCAACAAATTCGACGCCGCGAGCCAAGCTTGTCGGTTTTTAAAACCGCGGTTTTTGCAGAGATCGACAGGCGAACTTTGTCGACGGGCCGTAAAACCAGATTTTAAAGCTCTTCGGCTCGCCCGTAGAACAGCGGCTTTAGGCACATGTAGAGATGTTGCTACTGCCACGCATCTGATACAAAAAATACTTATATATGAGAAGCTTCGAGTAAATACCTACAGAGCCACAGTCCCTAAGTGAAACTAGTAAAAAAAATACCGAGCGCCGTCATACATCCGGACTTAGATTGAATAATACACAATTATCCGTATTCACGAATCTCGACGTTATGTCACCAAATTAGTGCTCGTAACCGAGTAGTTTGGCAACGCGCGGCGTTGTAGTCGGCTTACAATCGCCTTACGAGTAACTAAAAAGCCTGACCACTACGTAGCTTGGGCAAGGTTTGTTACTCTATAAATTATATTTACTCGCAGGTGAGCAGGCGTATATTCAGAGCCGAAAGAAGAGCGTTTAGTCCATACTGCCCAACAAATGTACTTCTGTATTACGGTAATACAAAATAAATAGAGATTACGGGCGTCTACAAAGTAAGGATTGCTTTTACCAGCAACTTTTATACAGAAAGCTATCACGTGGAATTGGCGAAGATCGTGTTAGTTTTTATGATATTTTTATGTTTGTATCCCGGTTTGGACAAATGGAATGACTAAATTGACATCAAACTAAAGTGAGTCGCCATGGATATAATGATGTCTATTTTATATAAAATATGCGTGTGTAATTTTCATAAACATTATTATAATTTCTTAGTACCTAATATTATAAATCCAATAAGTGTGTTTATTGGTTTCTTGGTTTGTTCCTCTTTTACGCAGCAACGGAGCAACGGATTGGCTTGATTTTTAGAATGGAAATAATTTGAAAGACGGAAAGTGACTTAGGGTAGGTACTTTTATCGCAGGAAAATAAAATGCTCCCATGGGATTGCGCAAAAATTAAAATACCACGCAGGCAAAGCCGCGGACAACAGCTAATTTTCATATATGTTTGTTTGGTAATGTATTGGATCACCAGGTAAGCGTTACAAATGAAGACCCTACATTCGATTGGGCGACGAAATCGAAATAATTGGAGGCTCAAAATAGCCCAAAATATTCCAAAATAGTAACACTCAGACATCGTTCGATGTCATTACCAAAGTGAAGTGCTTAGCCATGACCAAAGTTAAGCAACGTTCTGCACGGCCACACTTAGGATGGGTGAATATTCGCCAAACATGAAGCCATGTAAAAATCTTTTCATTTTTATAGGACCTCCTTACGAGTACACTCGTAAGGTCCAAAATAAATTTTATCGAAATAAGCTGAGCCGTTTTTGATAAATCAACAATAATGTACATGGGCGTCACATCGATTTTTAAACCGCCTATATGCTTTTGACATGCCTAAACGGTTAAAACAACCGGGGCCTACAATTTGACGTTCCATCCGAGCCACGGTAGCGCTCAGTTGTAAATATACCACCCGAGATCACCCATCCGAAGATTGACCGTGCTGACCATTGCTTAACTTCGATGATCGCTAACGAACACCTAGTCAAACTACGCCATGAGCTATGCCACATAAAAAGCAGCAACAAATCATGGTGACCGTTGTAAGAGGTGGCCGGAACGAAAGAGCTCACGATACTCCTATAGAATATCGATACAAATGCATGCAAAACATTGTCACGAGTTGTGGTTGATGCAGTACATGAAGTCTGGCGGATTTTTTAATCCAAAAAAGATATTGCGAAGTCGGCCCAGAATACTGGCTACTGGCTACAGTACAGTAGCCCAGAAAAAGCGTCAAAATATTGTACACAAATTCATAGAACAAAACAACAGTAGATAGATAGATAATTCTTTATTAGCTTAACCAAATACAATACAAACACATGAAAAATAAAAACATCAAAAATTAGTTAACTAAATGGCGGTCTTATTGCTTCAGGTGATTTCTTCCAGGCAACCATGAACGGGCAGGAAATAACAAATTAACTAAAACAGCGGCCTTATCAAAAAAGAATTTAAAAAAATAAACAATGGACACTAATAACAAACAAAAATAAGCAATACCACCAATAACACCTAACCAATAAATAAATAATATTAATTGAAATAATAAATAATACAGTATTTATTCGCTTATTATTCTTTATTCAACTGAAATCACAGGCTTAGCCTGGTCCTTTATTAGGCATCAATGGAGCCTAAGCCAACATTGAGAGGCCCTTTTTACAATTTTATTACGAAATATAAAAACAGTGGTAGGTAAGTATTAAAAAGATAGCGTGAAATGGAAACTATGGCATATAAAATGACTTGAAATATTGTAACTGGGCTATTTTGGTGAAATTTTAAATGTTTTGTAAAATTAGACTATTGAATGAGGTACGGCACCCGCTAAATATGCCCCATTTCAAAATTTCGTTTATTAATTATTTATTTAATTATTCGCTTTATTATTATGGAATTTCATATTTCCTAATTTAATTTTTGTTCGAAGCCACCATCACGCCGCCATATTTTACAAGCAATGTCAAAAAATAATAAGACGCAAAAATATAAAATCCCCTAAATGGAGATTTCTACTAAAAAAAATAATAAGAAAACTATTTTCCAAAAAAAAAAAACAAATAATTACATACTGTACATCATAATGGCCTAAGGTTTATGTATTTCTGCAATATCTCTTTTGCGAAAAACGTCCACAAGTGGTATACTATTCAGAGAAAAATCGAACCAAGATGATAATATACACCATTTGAAAGCTTGTTTCATGGGCTTCCTAAATATATTTAATTTAGATTTTTTCATCCCTCCAATTTTTTTAAAATGCGAAAAATAAATTGTATGAAAACTAACAACACAGCTTAGTACTTTTTCTAGTTTAGCAATGATAAAGTGCTTCTATCGTTATTTTACTTGCATTCGTAGCAGATCTTCCACATTTATCGCTAAATTTGCTACAATTAAAAATTATAACCTACCAGAGTGACGAATGCTAGTAAAATAACGATAGAAGCACTTTATTATTGCTAAACTAGAAAAAGTAATAAGCTGTATTGTTATGTTTCATACAATTTATTTATCACATTAAAAAAATGGAGGGGTGAAAAAATCTAAATTAAATATTTTCGGGAAGCTCATAAAATACGCTTTCAAATGATGTATATGTCGCAGGCAATTTGTATGATTCCGCCGTTTACATACGGCGTCGTCAGTTTAAAAACGCTCGCCGTTATGTAAAATGCCGAAGGCAAAATGTATATTGCCTTAGCATTTTATATTATGCCGAAACATTTGATTGACAATTAAAACGCCGTATACATAATGCCGAGGCAAATTGAAGTATTTAGTTCTGTTTCTTACCACGCGCGTCGCTGTTGATCATAACAAACAAAATGGCGTCAAGTAGTGGTTTTATGACCCGAGAAAATATTGAAAATACTACGTGTACAAAAGGCTTTTCGCAAAATACTTGTGATTTTAAAGACATTTATTATAGTGAATTAAAAAAAAGTTACGATTCTTAAACGAAAGCAATAAACACGCCGTGGACAACTTTCAAGGTTTTTCGGTACCTAAAAAATGCTAAGGTGTCCATAGAATCTGGTGTTCCGAGGACTCCTGAAATATGCAGGAGTCTTCCGATTGTTGCATATCGACCATAGTTAAAAAATGGTCAGAGGATATCAAAGGAGGCTAACCCGACCAATTGAAGTCGAAATACCTTAGATAAGTGCTTATGTTGGTTAGTCAATGTTAGAGTATACATATTTAACGGAAGGTCCTGAACTCGTAATAAGGACATATTGTTTCTGGCGCTTCGCCGGCCGCTACCGCGGCACGCTCGCTTCGCTCGCTCGGCTCGCGCGTTGTTGTCACTGTTCAAACCTAACCTAACCTACAAACTTTATATAAGTTTGACCTAAGGTCACTAAGTTTGGTTCACTTATCCTGGCGTAAAAGTCAATGTCAGTATTTCCCCACCCATATACTCCCACATCCCATCGCATTCCGAAGATCGCGGTTTAGGCTCAGTGCCCCACACACGTTTTCGTTTCGTACACTCCAACCGTTAAACGAACTATATCTCGAGATTATAATCGATCTGATTGATTTGAATTGTCCAAAATTTTTATCTGTCAATCTGATTTTTCTGAAGTGTGTTTTGTCATGGTCACCCTAAAACTACAACCGACGTTGAAATTATTACAATTGAATGAGTTGTCATTTTGCCTTCGGCATTTTACATAACGGCGAGCGTTTTTAAACTGACGACGCCGTATGTAAACGGCGGAATCATACAAATTGCCTGCGACATATATATCATCTTGGTTCGATTTTTCTCTGAATAATATACCACTTGTGGACGTCACCTTTGACATATTGACATATTTGACTTGAAGGGTGCAAAACCACCAGACTGAATCATTTTTTTAATGAGAATTACTAGTTTTAAGAAACATCATTGTGTTAAACCTCTGATCGTCGATCAGAGATTATACAGTCCTAGTATAATCACAGAGAAAACTTTAAAACCACGATTTTATTTTGTACATCGATCAGGGGCTAAGCGTATATTAAGACAGACAGACAGACAGAACTCTGTATTGTGTGCACTAATAGGTATTAATAATTTAAAAAAAAGGTATCTACAAAGTATGCATCTCAAGTTAATGCCAGAAATGGCAGCCTTATCGCTGACAGCAATCTCTACCAGGCAACCACTGAACGGAAAAGACTGCAAGATGTAGAATGCATTTATCTAAGTATCTATCTCATTTTTAGCCATTAGCCATGTCAGAGGCCTTTAAGCGGCCTAAAAACTCTGACACCAGGACTAACCACCCGGCCACTACGAACTTAAATAAATAAATATTTTTGGCCATCTTACACACGGCCTCTGACCCCAAACTAAGCAAAGCTTGTGATATGGCTGCCAGAGACTGATATATTACATATAAATATTTTTAAATACATACTTATATAGATAGTACCTAAATAACATCCAGACACAGAGCAAACACTTATGTTCATCACATAAATATTGCCCCTGGTGGGGATCGAACTCACGCCTCTTTGATCCAGAAGTTAGGGTCACTAACCACTGAGCCACCGAGGCAGTCAAATACTTTTATCTAATTTTTCTCTAAATACTTCCTGTAACATAATTATTGACTCTATCCACAGTCATTTATATACTTATGCTTAATCTCTACTACTGTGGTCGTCTATGCGGCGACTTACGGTGTCGGTAATGCAATAAGATGCATTTTTCGTGAACAAAAACCTGCGTCCGCGCAGTTGATGGTGTCGGAAAATTGACGCGATACTTGTAAGGCTTGTGGCGGGTAAGATGCTCTACGTACGTACATTGTTATAATTTTCATAGTTGTTTTAATACATTAGTTTGAATTTTAAACTTTTCAAGGAGCATTGTCTCAGAGTACCTACACATATAGGAATAAATCTGAAAACTGTACATTTTCATTTAAATCACAAAAAATAGAGCCTCAAAATTCACAAAATATGAGAAAATCGTATCATATAAATGAACTTCATTAGCACATGCTTAAACAGTTTTTTAAACATTTTATTAATGTGTAATTTTCGATGTAAGACGAGAAGAGTAAAAATAAAAATTTGATCGATGGTTGTAAATGGATGTTAAAAGTTGTTTATCTAGATGTACTGGGCCCGCCCTTGAAAGGTTTTGCGTTTGATGCCTGTGACCCTGTATAAGTACCTTTTAATACCTCAGAGAATTATCGCAAAAGTTCCTTGGCAAATAAACGTAGCAAATCCTCGCCGAGCTCCTTACAGCTCGTATCGCAAATAAGTTTTTGCTGTGCATTCTTCGCGCATTCCTCGTAACTCGTGCGTTTGCGCAAATGTTGGTTCAGGCTGTGTCGAAGTGCCGACAGGTCAAGACTCTATGTCTATTTACTTTGGCATAGTTTTTCATTGTACAAGGCTATTTACGTTAGATGTAGGTACAGAGCTGGATGGATAGAATGAACTGGAGACTAACTTTCTTTCAAGATTATGAAATACTAGCTTCTACCCGCGGCGCCGCCCGCGTGAAATTAGACATTTATGCTATCTCACAGGAACCTTTTATTTAAGTAGCCTATGTCACTATCCGGCCCTCGACCTATATCTATGCCAAATATCAAGTCAATCCGTTGCTCCGTTACTGCGTGAAAGAAGAACAAACTCACAAACATTTCGGGGTACATAATATATTATCAGTATGATGATATCCAAGGACTGCTCATCGATTGAATTGACAGATATTCGATCGACAGTTGTTTATTTTGACATTCTTGCAGCGCACGCTAGAGTAGCTCGCAGATGGTAGAATTTTCCTACTTACTCAACATTTATCGTTATATTTTGGACAATTCACAAAATATCTTTATAAATTGTAGCCTATGTGTTATTCTGTTGTATAAGCTATATTATTGCTAAGTTTCATCTCAATCCGTTCAGTAGTTTTTGCGTGAAAGAGTAACAAACATCCATACATCCATCCATCCTCACAAACTTTCGCGTTTATAATATTAGTAGGATTTTCACAGTAAGGCCGACAAAAAAGCTATTTCATTGATAAAATGTAATTTGAAATCGACAAAATTATATGAGACATCTGATTTCTATTCCTGAATTACAGGATTGCGCCGTGGTAGGTACTTACTTAAAAGTTGTCCAAAATGACGGTTTGAATCATTACATCCTTTTGGCATGGTACTATTAACTTAGGTATTATATTATACCCTTTCCGACTATCACTGTACAGCACTGTCTATTTGTAAGAAGTATATTATTATCACTACAGTCTATTTCTAAGAAGTATATTTACTTGAATTACAGGATCTAGAGTAGAATGGACGCTAACACATAAGGAAGAAACCAAACTGTTGGCGATGGAACGAAAAATATTCCGGAAAATTCTGGGACCAACCAGGCAGGAAGATGGAAGTTAGAGGATCCGAAAAAAACGTGAAATTGAAGAGCTGGTGGCGGAACCCAACATTTTCGGTGAAATTAAATCAGAATCAGAATCGTTTATTGTCAAACTGTGTTGTTACAGATGTTACAAAGATATTAAAGTCTCAACAGCTTCGTCCATCATGGACATACAATATAATATTATGTACAAAGAACTTTAAAATATTAATATTACATTTTGTCAATCATAATACATAAATGTCAATAAAACAGCATCCAAAATTAAATACTACAGACTCCGCTGGCTCGGACACGTGGAACGGATGGGAGAGGATCGTGCCGTAAAGAAGGCTTATTTGGGCATGCCGGAAGGGCGAAGACTTGTTGGACGTCCCAAATACAGATGGAAAGATAAAGTGGCCGAAGACCTGGCGGAGATTGGAGTGTAAGACTGGCACCTACTCGCGCAGAATAGGGACAGATAGCGGACCTTGGTATCGGAGGCCAAGACCCACTTTGGGTCCCTGTGCCAACAAAGATAATCACTACCATCCATCAGCCCTTTAATAAGTATAATAATAAATACAACCTTAACATAACGTTCAGTTATAAATGCCACCCGCGGTCACCCATCTGAAGACTGACCGTGCCGAACGTTGCTTTATTTCGAAGATCAAAATATGAAGAAATACCTAAAAGAAGAAAAGAAATATACCTAAAATAGGTTTGTTCCCACTTTAGTTCGATCGAACTCCTGAGATTTATTTTTCTGACTTGTTTGACCGTTGAACTATTGACAACGAAAATTCTCACTAGCTGTACCAACTGCATTTCATTCAGAATGAAATATAAAACAAAATAAGTCAATTAAAGATGCTAATTAAAAATGAGATAGTTTGGCGCCGTCACATCTTTCTGAGACTCAGAGTAGGGCTGGAACAGCGGCCAATTCGGCGGAGCAGCACAAGCGTATCGTATTTTGTTGTAGTTACTAAAAGGCACTTGCCAAATAAAAATAAAAACCGGACAAGTGCGAGTCAGGCTCGCACATCGAGGGTTCCGTACAAACACATTGTTAAAATAATTAAAACCTGTTTTAACATGGTCTAATGAAGTTCTTTTATATGATACCTTAAATGATACGATTTACTCACTTTGAATTTTGAACCCATATTTTGTGAAATTCGACGCCCTATTTTTTTGCAATTTAAATAAAAATGTACAGTTTTCAGATTTATTCCTATATGTGTACTCTAAGACAATGCTTCTCGCCAAATTTCACAGTTCTATGTCAACGGAAAGTATCCTGTAGGTCTTGATTTTTGAGAGTGTCGAAATATGCGGTTTTTTTACGAAATAAACGGCTCTAACTTTTTCAAACAATAACTGAAAAGTTTTTCTTTTACACAACTGCAAGAATTCAACGATATACGTATACAGTTTAAATTTCAACTCGATATCTTCACGCGTTCCCGAGATAATGAGTCTTGACATACACACATACGGACTAACGGACAGACGGACAACAAAGTGATCCTATAAGGGTTCCGTTTTTTCCTTTTGAGGTACGGAACCCTAAAAAGATGTTGAAAATAATTTAAGGTATACGGTACAGCGCGCTACCAGATACAATTAAACTTCATAATCAGAATACTAGCAAAGAGCTTGTACGGAAAGACATCAAGTGATTGACGAAGATTCCAATAAATGAACTACTGTTCAAAGAAAAAACCCCTCTTTTTACCCACCATCATTACGGCGACCATAATGCGAGTTTGAATTAAATCTTTATGACGGGTTAGAAAAACATAATCATCTTATATACGTAGGTACCTATGCTGGTTTTTACTTGGAAGTATTCAGAAACCAGCTTTTACCTTCGGCTTCGCTCGCGTGGTATTTTAATTTTCTGACTTAATGGGAGCATTTCATTTTTCTGGGGTAAAAGTGACATAGGCGTCACTTTCCGTCGTTAAAACTGTGTCCATGCCAAAAATCAAGTCAATCTGTTGCTCCGTTGTTGTGTGAAAGAGGAACAAACCAACAACCGTCAATATGGAAAAATGCCAAGTAATAATAATAATATATTATTAGATTTTGAATTGAGGCATTACTTGGATTTTGAAATGAGGCATTACTTGGCGGGTGCCGCACCTCATCCTATAGCCCATTTTTGTAATTCATCTATCACCACATCACAATAACCTGAAATACTGTAAATCATATTATGTAGCAATAGTTATTATCATCCTACTCCATGCACTTAACAGATAAGTTTTATAACATTTTATATAAAAGGGCCTCTCAGTGTTGGCTGCGGCTCCACTGATGCCTGCCAAAGGACCAAGCTATGCTTGTGATTTATACTTGAATAAAAGATATATTAATAGTAAGAATACGAGGATACTACGGTAGTATACTGGGAGAACGGTTGCCTTGAAATTGTGAGGTCGTAGAATCAAATTCCTTAAGAAAACTACCTACTCTGAGCGATCAGACTTTCTTCAAACTTTGCACACCTATCAAAGACCGATGACAATGCATTTATAAAAAAGAACTATATACACAGAAAAACAAAACAAATATCGATTACCACTATAACTAAACCTACCTACTAAAACTAAAATAAAAAAAAATAAAACAAAAACAAACTAAAAATAAGAAACACAAAATAAAATAAAACCTAGTCTAAAAGTCCCCTGGCAGAGGGTAACGTGGCCAGAATGCTGGCAGTATTGCCTCGCTCAATAGCAATACTCAGCTTTTGGGCAAAATAGCCAGCATTCTGGTCACGTGTCACTTCTACCAAACGCCTGGCCAGATCTTTGTATAAAATATGAGAGTCCGGCCCCCACGGACCTAGTCTCAATATTTGGTGGGATTTTTTGTCACCACTCGCTTTTCGGTGACGGAAATTGTGAGGCAATCTGCATATCTTTATCCATCAGCCCAGGGATAACCACTGCTGAAACAGAACATAGGCCTCCTCTATGGATTTCCAATAAGACCGCTTGCATCCAGCGCATTTTTGCAATCTGCACACTTATGTCCAAATAATACTGTTCCAGCCTTTTTAATAGTCCACTGCTAGACGTAGGCTTACCCACGAAGGGTGTTTGGGCCATATCCACCACGCTGGCCCAGTGCGGGTTGGTGGATTCACATACGCCATCGAATTTCTTCTACTGACATATGCAGTTTGCCTCACGATGTTTTCCTTCACCGAAGCCAGCGGTGTTAAATTCCGTACATAAATTCCAAAGAACTCATTGGTACGGGACCGGGATTTGAACCCACGACATCACGATTGTAAGGCGGATGTCACTACCACTAGACCACCACGGCTTTACTAGATCACCACGGCTTCCACGATTCCTAATAATAATTGGCGAAAATATCGATAAATATATCTACGCAAAAAATACAGACAGAACATAATACCTCTCCCTTCTTGGAAGTTGGTGAAAAGAGTTGACTTGTATGAACTTTGAGGTTGCAAGTGCGTCACAACTTTGATGTAAAAGTCACAAGAGCAGAGCACTAGAGAACGATGTTTTGTTTCCATACTTTTGCTTGTAGTCTGATTTTGCTCAGTCTACAGACGGCATGAAAACAAAAAAAAAATCTACCCACTTTTCTTTAATCTAAGATCATACCGTCATTTCAATCCTTTCGTAAAAGGACGATTCAATGAAACATCTACCCAAAAACCAATTCATCCTCATTTCAAAACTCAAAATGATTTTCCGAAAACTCCAACGCATCCAAAAGCCATTCCATATATTCTATAAGGACCTTAATTAAATATCTCATCGTTATTGCATCCTGTCATAAATTTCAGGAACGGGGCGTAACCGATAGAATTTAATACAAAATCAGGCGAAATACGCCATATTGATGTGTATATTTTTTTTCTCCCTCACCACCCTCCACCCTACATAATTGAACGTTCTGAAAACTATCACGGTGGTAAATGACTCCCCCCGCAACCCCCGCAGTTTTCCAACATGGCTGCGATCAATAATTCGGCTGGGCAATGACTGTGATGACTTGGGCATGCGCGCTGAGGGCATTCCGAGTCATCGGCAAAACCTGAACTTGACTTGGCGAAAACGAAAGTTAGGCGAATGTTTCTACTCCATTCTTGGCATTCGGTACTATGACTGAACAAACTTATACTATAAATTGGTCGTGAACTTGACGATTTTTTAGTTTTTGAAGATTTTGACGAAAATAATGCTAATTCTAAGGCTGTTGATGATGATAATCTAGCTACACGAAAAGTAATAGAAGAAACCAACGATAGTAAGATAGATGAAGATATACGCAAGAAATACTTTTGATATAAAAATTGAAGCAAAACGCGGTTTCAAACAACGTGGGATGATTTTAGTGAGAGCGAGCGAGACAAACAGAAATCCATTTTGTGATAATGACGCCGCGACGATATTTTTCGTGTGCTTTTGCGTGGATAATATTTGATCCAGAAGCTTCATATGACTCTATGCTTCCTGAAACGTAATGGTTGTTTCTAAAATCAATATAAGATCAAGTTTACCTCTAGTCCCTGTTATTTTTAAAACATTATTACAGTGGTCTCAAGAAAGTCTCGATGTATCGAACAATTATACTAACGTACACATTTCAGGAGTTTAAAATTCTAAACTTTAAATAGGTATATTTTGAATTTGAAAATTTTAAGAGTAACATGTTTAATTCTAATGAAATATTTACGCTTTTTAATACAATTCCAAATTAGAGTCATCATTAAGTTTTGATATAAGCAAATGGTTTAAAAGAAATATTAATCTTACCAGTTTGAGTTCCTTGATGGTGTTTGCGTCTGTCTGATTTTGAAAACTTGTCGTTCCCTCTTTCTCTATCTTCTTTAAATTACCTATCTCTGCCTTCTTCTGTTCGATTTTCTGAATTGTCGTCAGCTTGATGGTTGTTCTGATTTCTTATGTCTTGAATAATTTGATTATCTTCTTCTACGTCTTCTTCAAGTATTGTCTTGTTATCATATAATATGTAGCCCTCTTTAAGCCCGTTAATTTAATTCGTACTTATATAAAAACGTTGAGGTATAGAAATAACGGAAATATTTAACTAAGTCTTATAATTAATTTTAATTGTAATTTTGTACTATCAAACAAATGTAGAAGTCGCTTCAACAGGTAGGTAAACTCGGTAAATTTAGGATTTTTTAACTTTTTTTCTGTATTTTTATCTTACCTTTTTACTTACAATTTAAGGCCAATTTAAGGCACAAGAATTTGGTTTGTTTTATTTTGTTTTTCACCTCCCATACAATCAGGAACGGTTGATGAAAAATTGGTCGAAATTTTTCCAAAATCACTTATTTGCCGAAAGTTTCAAATATCACTTAGCCTTAACGAGTAGTCCAGAGTCTTTCACTAATTTACTTTTTACTAATAATATATAGAGAGTCTGTATATAAAAATCAATCTAACTCAAATCGAAAGTTCCAAAAATAACCAGGTTGTTTAAATGTACTCAAAAAACTGAAGACTTTAAAATTCTCTTTTCTATTGTTTTGCTTGTAATAACGGTTGATATAAACATAAAACTTGTTCTATTGCGAAAAAACGTGTTTCTTTATCGTCAAATGGCGGTAGTTTTTATTTGTTGTTTTCTAGTTTCCCCTTTGTTACGAAATCTTGAGGATTTTTGGTTTTTTGCGCATTTAACTTATGGGTATCCGCGTTTATGATGCCATGGTATTCTGAGCGGTACTCCCATGTGTTCTTTCCTCCTCTTCTTCCTTATGATTTCAGGATTTTCTTCCCGGATGGTCGCGGATGTTAGTATAGCCCTGTCGCGACGGATCCAGGCAAAAAGTCCTCCAGTTGCCTTAACACTAGTTTACAGTTTGTCAAAATTAAACCGGTTGTAAGTCTATTGTGAGAGTTCAAGTGTTGCAGAATACTATTGTTACTATTACAAATCACTTAAAAACTATTTGATTATATTGTGAGAAAAATGAATGTCTATTGCATAAAACTATCGCGTGAATGTGACGGCGGGCGGGCAGCGGGACGCATGCGCGGCTAATTTTGAATTTCGAACCAAATTATTGGTTTATAGAATTCGTTTTTTGAAATTTAGGCCGTTGAGTTTGTTTATTTTTTTAAAGTTTTAAGAGTCTTTTGTTTTTTTTTTGTTTTTTTCCGCGTTGCGTGGATGGAAAGCACGCGGCGCGTAGGGCCTCGCCGGTCACACTGAGTTCGGAAGGATGCTGCAATGGGCAGTTTGGGGCAAGTGCAGTGGAATGGGGCAACCCACTGCTCCCTGCACCACCCCACCCGTCCCAATGATTCGCGACTACCCCGGAATCATCAAATAATGATTTTACGTGTTTATAATAAAAAGCTGACGCACACACGCTCGCGCTAGGTGTTTCTAACCCTGCGTGCGTGTGAGTGCCCCGTTTGTTTGTTATTTGAGACCGTTAGAATAAACTATTTAGTTGATATTAATTTCATAGGTTGGTTTATTAAAATGGATCGATAGGGTTGCATTCTCTGATACATAATGGATTCGCCTACCCTTCCGGGGTGGCGCGAAAATATACTGCAATATACTTATATTAAAACATATCTATAGTAAAGATGCAAATAGTTAAGTATTAAACATGCCTACCGACGTGGAATATGTAAAGTTTTTGTTGAGAACTATCATATACTTTGCGTAGTGTAGAACGCTCTCTACGAAAGAAAGTCTCTACCAACGCATTAAGTACCTATTCAGTACAATTACACGTGAGTCATGGGTTCAAACCCGGTTCCAAATCAATGAGTTCTTTGGAATGTATGTACACCACTACTGGCTTTTCAGTCATGGAAAACATCGTGAGGTATAGGCCGCGCCACACAAGTTGACGGAAATGAAGTTAGCTACAAGGTCCGCAATGTGCAATTCTGACTGAAGCTCACACAAATCCGCGTGTTGATTGGATATTGCGAACTTTATTTCCGCCAAATAGTGAGGCGCTGCTTACCTTCGACGGTTAAAGAAATTCGATGACCAAGGCGCCAGTGTGGTGGATAGGGCCCTATCGACATTTGTGGGCAGAACCTATGTTTAACAGTGACTACAAAAAGTCTGATACAGTACTTGGATTAGTTTCTAAGGACTGAAGATTTTGATAAATTAAATTAGTAAGCCATGGTGGCCTAGAGGTAGTGACACTCGCCTTGCAATCGTGAGGTCGTGGTTTCAAATCCTGGTCCCGTACCAATGAGTTCTCTGGAATTTATGTACGGAATTTCACACCACTGGCTTTTCGGTGAAGGAAAACATCGTGAGGCAACCTGCATGCGTCCGTAGAAGAAATTCGATGGCGTATGTGAATACACCAACCCGCACTGGGCCAGCGTGGTGGATATGGCCCAATCACCCTTCGTGGGTAGGCCTACATCCTGCAGTGGACTATTAAAAAGGCTGGTACAGTACAGTAAATTAGTAAGTTTGAGTAGGCCGGGTAGCTAGCCCTGATATCAGAGTTTTTAGACAACGTAAAGGCCACTGACATGGCTTGACGGTTACACACCCAGGACCTATAATTTAGCGTGTCGCCTCAGCTACGGTTATGCTCAGTAGGAAAATGCAACCCGCGGACACTCATCCACATATTGCCGTGCAGAACGTTGGTTAACATCGGTGATCGCTGACAAACACCTACAGCCAGAATGTGGAACGCTTTGCATGGGTCTGTCTTCCCGCTTAAGTACCTACAACGTGGGTGTCTTCAAATCCCGAGTAAATAGGTATCTTCTAGGCAAGCGTGCTACACCTTAAACCGCATATCTGCTCAACATTAGGCAGTATGTAGTCAAAGGCAAACCTATACGGAATAATAAAGAAAAAAAAACACATAGTTAAAATACGCTACGAGTGCTACGAAAATGTTGATGATTTTGATAACCATTGCAAAGAACTACTGTTCCGACTCGATGCACTACTCTTACTCTTCTACTAAGTAAATTATCTAACTAATAATGCAGTTTTGGGTTATATGTCTATTTTTAAATGTTTTTTTTTCTTTTAGCAAAATAGACAGTTATTCATTGTATTGGCTGCTTGCTTATTTTTTATTTTGTTTGACTTAAGTCTCGCAAGAATAATGTAAACATATTCTGAAATCATTTTGTTATAATCATAATACACATATATTTAAAACTTGAATGTGTCATACCTATCTATTAATCTACAATGTTTTATGCTTAAATGAAATAAATATAAATTATAATGTCAACGAAAACAGGAATCTAAGCAGCTGTAACACAGGGTTTCCTAGTGCAGCTGTTTACGAAACGCTCTAACCTACGGTTTTTATAATAATTCTAATTTAAAATTTAGATATAAATGTTTATGTAGGTTTGATGTAATGTAATATTTGTGAAATGCATGATTGATTGATATACTTCTTATTAACATATTAATAAAAAAAAAAAAAAAAAATACCATCCACCAACCCGCACTGGGCCAGCGTGGTGGATATGGCCAAATTATCCTCCGTGGGTAGGCCTACGTCCTGCAGTGGACTATCAAAAAGGCTGGTACAGTGTACAGTGTAAATAAATACCAACCCGCACTGGGCCAGCGTGGTGGATATGGCCCAAACACCCTTCGTGGGTAGGTAGCATTAACTACTGAGCTCTACAGTGGGTTAGGTGACAAGCTAAATAATAAGTCCTAGTTGTTTATTTTACAAATAGAAGTATACTTAACGCGAAATTTTGGAAAATAAAACTTGGGCCACGTAGCGCGCGCCTTTTCATAGATAACCAATCAACTTGCTGGTATAGATAAGTACCTATCTGTGCAACTATTCAACACTGCATACACACTATACTATACCTAATGTACCAGCATTTATATTTGCGACTGCTGAACATAAGCCTGCCCAGTGCCCACGGTGAGTGATTTGGCCGCCACCCCGCTGACCCATTGGTTCATAGGTTCACATATATTTGACATTCAGGATGTTCTCTATCACCGAAATGCCAGTGGCGGGAAATTCCGTACATAAGTTCCAAAGAATCGAAACCGCGAAAGACCAGAAAGTCCGAATGGAAGCCATGGACTGACCGGGAAGCGCAGCATAGGACTGAAGATATAATAAAGATTGCAGGAAAGCGCTGGATGCAGGCCGCTTCCAACCGGCCATATTGGAAATCCATCGGAGAGGGCTACGTCCAGCAGTGGTCGTCTTACAATTGCTAGATGGATGGATGAAGTTCCAAAGAACTCATTGGTATGTAAGTATTATAATTATGTACTGTCTATTAGAATCTTTATCTATTCAAAGTTTTTCATTCATTCATTCATTCATTCATACCTAAATTCACATAAACGAAAGACACTGGATTTCGCGACACAGGCTAGCCTAGTGCGAAATCCAGGGTGCATAAAATTGCATTGTTATACCTACATTAAAATTTACCTGTTTTGTTAAAATTAAGTACTATTATAAGAATGTTTTGCACATGTGTTATTTGGAAATAAATATGTTTATGTTTGTGTATAGGACGGGGATTTGAACCCACGACTGCCTCGGTGGCTCAGTGGTTAGTGACCCTGACTACTGGATCAAAGAGGCGTGGTGGGATCGAACGATCCCACCCAAGGCAAATATTTATGTGATGAACATTTGATGAAACATTTGAGGTGTTTGATCTGTGTCTGGTTGTTATTGCAAATTGTCTATAAGTATGTATTTAAAAATACATATATTACCTATATCAGTCTCTGGCAGCCATACCACAAGCTTTGCTTAGTTTGGGGTCAGACACCATGTGTAAGATGTCCCCTGATTTTTATTTATTTAAATATATATTATATTATAAGATCTTATTACCACTAGACCATCGCGGCTTACACATCCATACATACACTATTAAACAGGCTCATAGTAATGATTACAACCAGTTAACTAGTAATCACCGACAGCACTGCAGTGCACTATACAGTATACAGGATGTACACAGCAGCCACCGTGCACAGTACAGGGTGCGTAATCTGCCAGATTAAAGGGTGTGTCGCAAAATTCCATACGTCATTATTAACTGCAGTGAATGCAGGAACTGTTAAATATTTATATCCAAACTAGTAGTCTTTGTTTTACTCGTCATGTGTGTAAGTTCATATGTTCTCTTAAAAACAAATTTATACTCGTAGTCACAAGAATTTATCAAATTGCACACTATAGGTGAAGGAAAACATCGTGAGGCAACCTGCATACGTCAGTAGAAGAAATTCGATGGCGTATGTGAATCCACCAACCCGCACTGGGCCAGCTTGGTGGACATGGCTCAACTACCCTGCGTGAGTAGGCCTATGTCTAGCAGCGGACTATAAAAAGGCTGATATAGTACAGTACAGTACACTATAGCCGGACAAGTGCCAGTAAAACTCGCCTACCGAGACTTCTGTACAAATCCAGAAAATTGCGTGAAACCGGGAACTAAGATGCCTGTTATTCAAAACCTTTTGAAGAAAATAGCACTCGGTACGCTCGCGTGCACTATCTTGATTTGCTTTCTTTTCAAATAAAAAAAAAAACAAATTTTCCACTGCGCTTGCGCTTCAGAAGAGCAGAGTGACTTCTTTTAGTTACATTTTACCACAGATTAAATTATTATACGCTGTATAATAACGCTGTATTAAATAAAATATCGAAAAATGTTCATTTAACTTTCCAGCAACGAGTACGTCTTACGACTTGATGACCTTAACGCTCTGACTCCGAGGATGTACAATTAGTAAAAGTTAGTGCAGCCCTGACGTCCTGACTTAGGCGATATATTTGAATTCATCTCTTAAATGAAGCTCGACGAGGAATTGAACCCTCTACATCGAAGGCAGAAGTACCTCAACTTAAACAGTAGAGTCGTAAAAATGTATGGGAAAACTAATTATCGTGACTTCAGGGCTCTTCTACATTTACGAGTAAATGATATTTCAAAATATGTATTTAGTAGGTAGGTACTTACTTAATAAGGAAAAACAAAAACAAAACCACAGGACGCAACTAGTTTAAAACAACAGTATTAACACAAAAGTCTGCCACGTTCCATATAATACGTAGGCAGATCGCACCGGCATAAAGTACTGTCAGCAACAAAAACGTTTAAATATTTACGTGAAATGATAGTGGAAGCAGGATTAGGGCGTCAGTCATCCACGGGTACCGGAACGGTCAGCAAAAACAATATGATGTGTTGAAAAATCTGGTAGGTTGGTTCTTGTTGATCGTTGCGCTCTTGACAGATCGGTCGTGGTCATCAAGCAGTATTATTATTGGTAGGGGCAGATGTAATGCGCCTCACAATGTCTCGCCATCTCTCTCTATTGGACGTCGGCTAATCGGGTACACTCGTGCACGGACCCACCCACAGCAGACTTGATCTGATCGGTCCATCTCATGGGCGACCTTCCGCGTGGTCTTGTGCTCTCAACTTTTCCCTGGACGACAAGACGCTCTAAGGACTGACTAACTCGCCTTGAGATATGTCCGAAGTAAGCAAGTATGCGAGACTACTATGGCTGATAGACGTTGCTTGATGCCGAGTTCTTGTAGTATCGAGACGTTGGTACGAAAATCAGTCTACGATACCCCAAGCATTCTTCTCCAGCACCACATCTCTAGGGCATAGGTCGGTAGGTTAGTACTTATTAAGAAAAAAAGTTGTTAAGTGCGTGTCGTGACTCGCGTATGATGGGGTGATGATGATTATAATAATGTTATGAGATGATTGACTGCTACAAAACTGTGTTTGTGAGGTCACCTCTGAGCGCCTGTTGCACAATTGCAAGAATAATAAATATAGTTTTAAAAAAAGTAAAAAACACGCTTAAGATATTTTTTTTTTAATATAAATTATCATCGGTCTTTGATAGGTGTGCAAAGTTTTAAGAAAATGTGATCGCTCAAAATAGGTCAAAATCAAGTTGGTTACAAGCAAGCAAGCAAACATACAGGTGAAACTAATAAAAACGTGTTAAAAATATTAATTTTCCTTTTATACCTCAAAATGTTTTAGTCCCTAGGTTTTCAAAACAATTTTAAAATAAAGTTTTTACTAAGGTCTATTAATTCAGAAAGTTTGAAGATCCTATCTTGTATACTTTAGAAATGAAGGGGAGGGGACTCTTTTTTTTAACTTTGGGGAACTATACATTTTTAGCGAAAAATAATCACGTTGCTAAAGTAAGTTCGTATAGGCAGGGTGGCTAGCCCTGGTGTCAGTGTTCTTAAGCCGCTTGAAGCCGCCTCTGACATAGCTTAAACGATAGCACTCATTTATAAATGCCACCCACGGTCACCCACCCGACAATTGACCGTGCTGAACGTTTTTTTTTTATTTCATATAGGTTTACGTTTGACTACACACTGCCTGATGTTAAGCAGATCGGTCTAGGATGTAGCACGCTTACCTACAAGATACCTATGTACTCGAAATTTGAAGACACCTACATTGTACTTTAGCGGAAAGACAGACTCAGGCAAAGAGTTCCACATTCTGGCAGTTCGTATGAGGAATGTGATGTCCACCATATAAGTCTTTGGTCGCGTCTGTCTAGCCGTACGATAGAAGAAAGGGGAAGGTGGTACCAGATTGTGCAACTCCTGGGCGCACTCACCGAAGTGTATCTGATAGTAGGCTGACAACCTGAACGTTGCTTAACTTCGATGATAGCTAACGAACTAGTCAAACTACACTATGTTTGCTATAAATTACTTTTTATGTTGCTGGCTGTATTTTGCCTGTCGGTCCCATAAGCCCGCCGAAAATACGAAAGCTCCATAAAAATGATCAGAAATTAATATATTGGACGCGGCTTACAGCCAGCTCGTTCCACTCACATTACTGTAATTACAGCGGCTGCTAATGTAAACTAAATAATTCATATTTTATAGATTATTATGACTGCAATATTGTATGCGTCACCTTTATAACCCGATTTTAAGAATTTCGCGTTCTCCCTAGTTAGAACTAGATGTCCCGGAATGCCTTAAGGACAACCCGAAACGAGTCAGTTAACACAGATCAATTGGGTTCAGAATGAATCACAGATCCGAATCGGGGCACCCCGACCCAGGTAGTCTTGTGACTATGACTTCACTTAGAACTAGATGTCCCGGAATGCCTTAAGGACAACCCGAAACGAGTCAGTTAACACAGATCAATTGGGTTCAGAATGAATCACAGATCCGAATCGGGGCACCCCGACCCAGGTAGTCTTGTGACTATGACTTCACTTAGAACTAGATGTCCCGGAATGCCTTAAGGACAACCCGAAACGAGTCAGTTAACACAGATCAATTGGGTTCAGAATGAATCACAGATCCGAATCGGGGCACCCCGACCCAGGTAGTCTTGTGACTATGACTTCACTTAGAACTAGATGTCTCGGAATGCCTTAAGGACAACCCGAAACGAGTCAGTTAACACAGATCAATTGGTTTCAGAATGAATCACAGATCCGAATCGGGGCACCCCGACCCAGGTAGTTTTGTGACTATGACTTCACTTAGAACTAGATGTCTCGGAATGCCTTAAGGACAACCCGAAACGAGTCAGTTAACCCAGATCAATTGGGTTCAGAATGAATCACAGATCCGAATCGGGGCACCCCGACCCAGGTAGTCTTGTGACTATGACTCTAGAGTGAATGAGGTCTCATCTTATTCACCATCGAAGCTACTAGAGCAGTTATGCCAGCGGCCCAGAGCCACTCTCCGTTACTTCAAGGAGCTGGGCTGGCTCGGGTAGACGCTGGAGGAGGAAATGCACAAAACACCCCATGCGGGACGTCAGTGCAGGACTTATCGCCCCTACTTCAGATTAGAATTAGACTCAAGAGTGTTTTTTTGATAGCGGGAGCCCAAATTATGTTTGAGTGGAGCAAGCCAAGTCGATGCCGAGTGTAGTGTAGTGTGTAGGTGGCGAGCGAAGCGAGCCGGCGACCTCCGTAGTGTAACAAAGGCCGAGGCTGGAGCAGCGACACTCAGGGCTGACTGCAGAGTTTCTGGCAAGAGCCCACTCGGAGTCTCTCTCTCTTTTAGGTTTAACAGATTCGTTTTGAGATTTAACGCGCTGTCCCAAAAGCGTACCCTAATATATAGTTCTAACTAGGAAAAATGCGCAATGCTATCGGGTTATAACGGTAACATATACATACCTCAGTGCCTTAAGTCGAAAGTGTTTGACAACTGCGTGTTACCAGTGATGACTTCCAACTAGCCCAACGAACTATGGAGAGGGCTTATGTACGGATCTCTCTGCAAGATTAAATCATAATTGAAGAAGTAGAAGAACCAAAGTTACAGACTTAGCCCAACCGATTAGCAAGTTGAAATGGCAGTGAGCAGGGCACATAGCGCACATGGTAACAGCTTATTTTTTTGTATAGCCAAGTTCGGGGTTCGCGATTCCCATAAGAACTTCATTATCTTGAGCAACCGTAGGACGCCCACTGCTGAACATAAAGCTCCCCTATAGATCTCCATAAGAAGCGGCTCACACGCTTCATCCAGCGTGTTAATATCATAATTGTCATCAAAATTATTGTTTTCTTAAATTGATAGCAAAATTCTTAGTCAGAACTTTGACAGGCTATACAGGGTTATCTGCTTACTAAGCTGAAAGGGGATGATTAAGACCATCATTACAAATAGCTTTTACTATGGGGCCAAACAAAAATTGCAAAAAATCTGCTATACCGAGAAAGACTGTAACTTAGAATTAAAAAAACGTATGATACAGTTTTTTTTCTCGAATTGTGGGTTGGCCTCATATTACTATATTGTTCTAAGTGGTTCATATCATCCCCTTTCGCCTTAGTAGGTACATAAGTTCTGGATAACCTTGTATACTAAGTAAACTAACTAAGTTCGTATAGGCCGGGTGGCTAGCCCTGGTGTCAGAGTTTTTAGGCCGCCTGAAGGCCTCTGACATGGCTAAACGGTTAAAACAACCGGGACCTACAATTTAACGTGTCATCCGAGCCACGGTAGCGCTCAGTTGGAAAATGCCACCCGCGGTCAGCCATCCGAATACTGACCGTGCGGAACGTTGCTTAATACTAATAGTATACTAAGTGTGAAGCAAGGTACACCAACCAGTGAACTACCATGCATCCATCTATTCATCAGCATAAGACGTCTACTGCTAGACATAGACTTCCCTACAGATATCCAAGAAGACCGGCTGAAAATTGCTCCAGTGCAATCCTGCAGTCTTTTTGAGGTCACCAGGTGATTCTGTATGAAAACAAGTGTGTAACGCGCTCTAACGTGCTCTTTATTTTTAAGAAATTCTTATCAAAAATATTTATTTATTTATTTCAAACATCATAACTTAAACTCAGTTTTTTATTCATTTTAACGTAATTATAATTAATAATTATATCTATAAAATATTTCTCCAAACAAAATTTTCGGAAATAAAAAAAAAAATACTTACCGCGTTACGTTACGTTTTGTCGATAGAGAATCAGGCCCTGTGGGTAGATGCCCGACGCAACTATAAATAAATATTAGGGGACATCTTACACACGGTCTCTGACCCCAAACTAAGCAAAGCTTGTGATATGGCTGCCAGAGACTGATGTATTACATAAACCTATTTTTAAATACATACTTATAAATAACATCCAGACACAGAGCAAACACCCATGTTCACCACATAATTGCTTGCCCTGGGTGGGGATCGAACCCACGCCTCTTTGATCCAGAAGCCAGGGTCACTAACCACTGAGCCACCGAGGCAGTTGACTATAATTATTAATAAATTCTTATTTTTAATAAAGAATAAATATAGTTTAAAACAACTTATATTTACTTATAGCTTATCAAACAAAAAAGTTTAAAATAATTTTCAATATTAATACTATTTCAAAAAAAAATATGGGGCGCTTTGGGCTATACATTTTCGTAAATCGAGCAGCCCGCGTTTTTTACAATAGTATTAATATTTTTCGGTCATTGTTATTTTCTGCCTAAATTGAAAATTATTTTACACTTTTTAGCTTGATATGCTATGAGGTACTATAATATTTATTTTTCATTTTTTAGTGAATAGCCACCGAAAGTTCTTACTCTTATATAAAGGATGCGGAAAGAAATTGATGAATCCTGACGAATCTAATCAGCATATTTTAATCGAAAAAATGCATTGTCATCGGTCTTTGATAGGTGTGCAAAGCTTAAAGACAATTTGATCGCTCAAAGTAGGGCAAAACCGAGCTCAAAGGGGTTGGTTACAAGGAAACAAATATACAGGTAAAACTAATAAAAACATGTTAAAAATAGTGTCCTATACGCAAATCCTATTTTTTAATGTTATGAGCTAACAAAATACCAATTTTACCCCGCATTATAGAGTCGTTCCAGCACATTTCGAGCACCGTATCGGTCATACATCAATAAGGCTTAATACAGGCGATTCCCGATGAAACTACTTGTATTAATCACACGAAATCGACCAAAATATTCCTACAGTTATCAAAAAATAAAAATCAAAGGCATTCAGCGAGATATTGACACCTTTTTAGAAGAATTTCGACAGTGGCGAAGCGCGCAATGGCATTAGTAAGTTTGTCAGGATGTATAGTGCGACGGGCGGTTGCTTTTATAGATCTAGATAGACTTTTATCTCTCGTCTCTCTCTAGCAACAGTGTAGACTATCATCGTCATGATGATTCCCCCTAAAGGGGAGAATTCCCCCTCTCCCCCTACGTCAATATACACCAAACAAGCTCTGTAGATAAAATAACACACACATCCACACACTCACTTAAATCTACGCACACTAGTTCGATTTTATACAAAATTGAGTTCAGATAATTACATTAACAGAATATATGGACAGTGCTATGTACGGGGGTGTTATGTACACGAGTATGTAAGAAGGGGGGGAGGTTTTTCGGGGTTTTTTGAAATTTCGGCGCAGCCGTTCGTTCGTGCAATTTTAATGGATTTTCGAAGTGCTGAATATTGGATTTGCCTTATACGGATGGGTTTTATTGGACGACAAATTTTTAGTGTATTTTGCGAGGGATTGATTTTTGCATCCTCAATTTATAAATTGATGCACTAGATTTACTTAGTGCTTACTCGATTTGAGACACGAGCTTTTAACGATATTTTTTTAATGCTAAGTAATATATGTGTATAACATACCTTCTTAATAGAGATACGAAAATCAACAATTTGCCTAAGACTAAGTACGCTTTACCTGACTTCATCAAATTGACAGTTTTTGACCAAGTGTTGTCAGTGATGACTTACAGTTCGTAGCAATCTGGATAGGCAACTTGAAATGACAGTGGGCAGGGTATCGCACGGAGGACTGATGAGTCAAGCGCAGTTTAAGACTACTAAGGAAGACAGATGATCTCATAACGTCAGATTGTGCAGGATATAAGCCGCTTTTAACTGGACTTATTAATGATCTATGAGGGAAGCCTATGACCAGCAGTAGGTATATATTCCATAGCCGAAAAGAAGAAAAATAATTTATTCATTATATTAAGCTTTGCTATTTTCATTTAATTCTAAATCTGAAAATATCTAGGTCGGTGGTTCCCAAAGTTGTCTGGGCTACGACCCACCTGATACAGGTTTACCAACCCGGGACCCACTTCTAGGAAATTTAACCGTTACTCATATGAATAAAAGACAACATCATAAAGTTATTTTAATGGGAAGGATGAAATTATTTTTTCATCACATCTATTCGAAAATGACTACTTGGTTCGCCTTTAAGTGCGCGCAAAGGTGGTGTTTTCTATAAGGAACTTTATAAGTGCGCCGGAATGATCTTTGCCGCGCACTTTTTGAATTTGGAATTATTTGTAATGTTAGTGTTCAGCGCCAAGAAAATGAATGAAACGAATGTGTTCTCAGTTGTTTTATTATTAGATACTATTTAATTTCAATTTTTTAATAAAAGTAGAGTGTACCACTCGGGCGCAAAATATATTTTTGGCTCGGGCGACGTACTTTGAATCCCTCGTTACGTCAGGATTCTATTTTAGAATCCCTCACTTGGCTCTGGATTCAAAAAAGCGCCCTCGCCGTAAAAACATTATTTTGCTCCCATATGATACAATCTACTATTTATGTTTTGCCATTAAAGTTTGGACATCAAATTCAACTCGAGTTACTTTTAATCGCAGTGAGTGTGATAAGTCTAAATTATTTCGGTATTTTGTTTTAATGCGGTGACCCACCCAATATTCGCTCGCGATCCACCAGTGGGTGCGTCCCCGTAGTTTAAGAAACCATGGTCTAACTTATTAAATACTTACCTATAAGCTTGTTTTATTATCGCGAGTGATTTCGCGTTTGACTAAAAACTTTCCTGATAGAGTTTGTACAAAAAGAGAAGCGTTGTAGGTGGGGTCGTGTGCTATTTTACTAATTTTTGACCGACGAACCACCGGAGGAGGTATAAAATTCGACGCGTATATATATTTTTTATGTATAACCACGCATAACTTTTTTCGTAGTTGTCCGATTTCAATAATTATTTTTTATTGGAATGAGTATACTTCGGAATTGGTCGCATTTAAATTTTATCGAAATCGGCTGAGCCATTTTTGATAAATCAACAATAATGTGAAAAATGCTACATCGATCCGTGCGAAATATTCGCAAATTCTGTACACGGGTGAAGTCGGTCATGCTATTTTTTGCAAAAAATAATTTCAAAAGCCTTTCAGACTACTGCTAGAAAAAATAATGTTCATAATTCAGAAGTACAAAATTCATTCCAGGAAGCCTAACAAGGGCGTGTGACTACATTCCTCAGTTAGCGTCCGCACCGGCGAAATGCCTGCTCAGTGCCTAGTTCGTCCTAGATACTAACCTACGTTACATTAACCTATGTAGCCTTTCATATGCTGGAATAAGGACGATTTTCATTTAAAAATGTACATACCTACTTGTAAGAACTGCTATAGTACTCATAAAGGTTAAAATTATCCGATTCTTTTTTAGTCATACTTTTCTTGAGCAATAGACTATAAATTTGATCAAAAGGTATTATTGAAAGTATATAAATCAAAGAATAATGTCTTTACGTTTAAATTTTATTTGGGATACCTACGTGTTTTGTGTCTAAGCAAAATAGTTATTAGATTTTTTAAACAATGTAAATAATAAATAAATATTTTGGGACATCTTACACACGGCCTCTGACCCCAAACTAAGCAAAGCTTGTGATATGGCTGCCAGAGACTGATATACTACATATACATTTTTTTAAATACATACTTGTATAGGTGGTAACTAAATAACACCCAGACAGAGCAAACACTCATCACATAAATATTTGCCCTGGGTGGGGATCGAACCCATACCTCTTTGATGCAGAAATTAGGGTCACTAACCACTAAACCACCGAGGCAACCTGCAGTGATGTTTCTGCTATGTATGCGTAGGTATTTAGAAGCCTGTTTTAGTTATGAAAATATGCTAAAAATAATACAAGTAGGTACCTTTTTATACTATATATAACGGGACTAAATCTTCGGTGCACTTCAGTGCATTGCGAGACGGCTCCGCGTGCTAGCACTCGCCAACTTGAGAAAGGTCGCCGAATGCGACCGAAACTATAGTCGTTACGACTATCCCTACACGTGAGTTTAGTCCCGTTATATATAGTATAAAATGTGTGAAAACCACGTAAATTTTCATAGTAAAAAAGTAGGTACCTAATAATCTCATTTAATAATGATCAAGTATTGACTAATGCAAAAATCGTATTGTAAATGATAGCATTAATCAAAAAAATGCTTTTTTTTTCATTCAGAAAGCCAGGTGAAGGCGTATGACTACATTCCTTCGTTAGCGGCGTCCGAACCGGCGATACGCCTGTTCCCTGCCTAGTCCGTCCTAAATAGGTACCAACCTACGTACACATTCTCATTGTAACTCCAGTTTGAAGCTTTCAGGCGCCACAATAAGGGTAATTTTTGTTTGTGTATGACCCGTGAAAGCCTAGTAGATGAATGTTCGGGTTACAAATGTAAGACTAGATTTCAATACGAATCCCGGTCTCGTATCAGTGAGTTCTTTAAAATTGTTGTACACCTACAGGGTTGTCTGCTTACCCCGTACTATATGTATATATATACAAAAAGGGATCATGAACAACTTTTAGTATGAGACCAACACAAAGTTCAAGAAAATAAAATCATCTGTTCCATATAAAAGTGCAACTCGGAATCGTTAAATAAATAATATATATGTTATTTTTAAACTTTCGCGATTTGAGTATATTATTCTACTATAATACTCTAAGTACCTAGTAGTACCCAATAATAGAATAATGATAAATAATATAATGATAAAATCGCAGGGGCGGCTTTGTAGCGAGCCGTCGGTGAGTGGCGACACCGTGAACCCTGATTCCCTGGGGCTAAATGAGACCCCTGACTTCTCTCTTGCCTTAACTGGCCGGCTTGGAGTGGAAACCGCAAGAGCTAAGAACCTGAGCTCCAGGGTGGAAGTGTTAAAGGGCATAATGCCGCGAGTAGCGTCTAGTGAAAGCGCAGCACACCTCTCGACACCCTAAGCCGTCCACACCAATGTTGCCCCTCCGGCGCCAAACTACGGTAGCCTTTATGGGGGGCCCATTTAGTGTATAGCAAGTCACCACCCGCTTAAATATTTTGAAATGAGGCATTACTTGGCGGGTGCCGCACCTCATTCCATAAACCAGCTTATAATCACGTAATAATTCATTATAATAGCCCAAGAAGTAGGTAACTATTTCCCGTCTTTACAATAGTTTCCCTCTTCTTATCACCCAAAAACTGTATTTTTTTTACTTAATGATTGTAAAAGGGCCTCTTGGTGTTGATTTTGGCCCCATCAATGCCTTTTAAAGATCCGGGGCAACCCGTGAGTTGAGACTATTATTATTCCATTTATTTGTTTCACAAATAAAAA
This sequence comes from Hypomecis punctinalis, assembly GCA_949316475.1. Taxonomy (NCBI): domain Eukaryota; kingdom Metazoa; phylum Arthropoda; class Insecta; order Lepidoptera; family Geometridae; genus Hypomecis; species Hypomecis punctinalis. The sequence continues at coordinate 12,744,354 of OX438819.1, read as the reverse complement.
TAATATTATTTCTAACAGCTGACTTTTTTTCTCAAATTCCGGGTTGACTCTATAGTTAAAGTTGTTCATGATGGTTTGAATCACCTCTTTTCAACATAGTACATTAGTTCTGGATTACCCTGTATATTTTCACATCACAAACTTTTTTAATGAAGTAAAAACTTAGTGCAAAATATAGGTATACAGGGTTATTGGTGATCAATTAGCATCCTTTTAGGGGCTTATTCTGTACATCAAAACTAACAACTTTTGTTCTGCGACTTTTATTAAAACTTAAAAATAATTCGTTCTTCCACAGAAAAATATCGTTCACCTGCGACAAAATGTATGGGACAGCTGATTTTTTTTTGAGTTATGACAAAAATCGAAGAATAAAAGTTGTTAGTTTTGAGGTACAGAATAAGTCTCTAAAAGGATGCTAATTGATTAGAAATAACCCTGTACTAATACATCCGCAGAAAAAATGGTACGTAAATCTAGTTATACACATTGGGCCAACCAGCATATGGTCTAGTTGCCCTTCAAGGGTAGATCTATGTTGGTTATTAAAAAGTCATAAATCATAAATTTTTTTAAGTGCTTCTTTATTTTATACTCCAGTATGCTTAGTTATCCAGGACCGCACCGCCTTTTGAGTCAAATTGACGTATACTCCGGGAATCCCTCTCCCGCAACCGTATCCAAAAGAGCACAGCCCCACCAGCTGCCCTGATGACACGGCAGCTCCTCCACTGTCACCCTGGAGTTAAATTAAATCAGCTTAGAAAGGTTTTTGAAGCAAAAATAAAAACAAGCATCATCTGGGTTTTTAGGTGTCTGCCCGCTACAAATAGAATTATCCAGATCAGCCTCCCTACCGCCTAAGCAATAGCAATCGTTTATGACTTCATTTTAGTCATTTGGCACCGCCTATGTGACGTTAGCCATCAAAGTTGTTCATTCAACGATTGCTTTCGCAATCCGCACAAAGCAATTGATGGCTAACGTCACATAGGCGGTGCCAAATGACTAAAATGAATTCATAAACGATTGCTATTACGATTGCTATTGCTTAGGCGGTAGGGGGGCTGGTGTACTTATCCGAAAGCAAGAGATTCAGATGAACAACTTTTACTGTAGAGTAGGTAACTCGGAATCTAATAAAAAAACCGGACAAGTGCGAGTCAGGCTCGCACATCGAGGGTTCCGTACAAATCAAGAAAATTTCACAAAATTGGGAAGTACGTTGTTAAACTCATCATCATCATCAACAAAAGTTTTTTTTTACTTTTCTCTATTATTTTTCTCTATTTACATCACAAAAAAATAGGGCGCCAAAATTCACAAAATATGGGCTCAAAATTCAAAGTGAGTAAATCGTATCATGTAAGGTGTCATATAAAAGAACTTCATTAGCACATGCTAAAACAGGTTTTTAATTATTTTAACAATGTGTTTGTACGGAACCCTCGATGTGCGAGCCTGACTCGCACTTGTCCAGTTTTTTTTGTTTGTGGTATTCTTTCCGTACTGAGGTTGCCTGGAAGAAATTAGGCCAGCTCCTCGCTTCCAGCGATAAAGCCGCCGTTTGTTTTAAACTAGGTTAAGTGACAATTGTATTGTTTTTATATTCTGTTATGGTGTGAAACAATAAAGAATTATTTATTATGTTTGATTTGGCCTATAGACACCGTTAATTTTAAAACGTTTGCAGTTGCAAAATGAGACGCCTGGCTGGGATAGAAAATTTTGCAACTAGCGATATCACAGTGGACTGGTAGGCGCTTGGCAACAGGTTTTTATTTTGAGTTTTCTTAGGCTATTCTCTTCTCTAAAAACTTGGAGCTAGATTTAATTTTAGTTCTATGATACTTAATTGTAGAATTTTTGGCGAAAAATAGTTCTATCCTAAGTATAGAGAATTATTTTTCGCCAAGAATGGCACAACTGACTTCAATCTTTGCAATCTTCTTATATTAATGTACTTACTATACAACGTACGGATAATTGGCTCAAATAATATTAGATTGTTGATTTTTCCAAAAAGACTAAACTAATTTCGATAAAACTTAAATTAAGCAACCTTTGACCGCATTATGACTGCAGGATCGCGCTGGATGAAGACGCTACGAACCGGTCTTATTGGAGATCTTTAGGGAAGGTCTATGTCCAGGAGTGGACGTCCTATGGCAAACAAACAAACGAAGGTACTTTTGAAATCTAATCTGTACTGTACCTACAGTACCAGCCTTTTTTGTAGTCTATTGCAGGACTTTAATAGACAGGAGAGTAGCTATTACCTACACGGAAAAAGTACTGGGCTCATAAGGAGATTCTCGAATCGTAACTAACGATTAAATTGAAAACAATAATTTTAGAAACAACAATTGTACCCTGTCTAACTTTTGGGTGCCAAACGTGGATTTATGATCACAAGGCAAGACACAAAATACAAACAACTCAGAGGGAAATGGAAAGGAGCTGTTTAAATATAAAACTGAGAGATAGAGTAAGAAACATAAAAATTCGGAAAATAACCAAGGTAAAGATGCTCTACACTTCTCTCAAAGTCTCAAATGGAGACGGGCTGGCCATGTTGGGAGATACGGTGATAATAGATGGACAATTAACATCACATAACGGAAAGGACCGCATGGCGTGAGAAGTAGAGGTCGCCCGGGAGCAGGACGAGATTGTATCCGTTGTAGGAAGAGACTGGATGAACTCTGCTAAAGATAGGGGGATACATGGAATTTTTTGGGGGAGGCTTTTACCCTGAGGGCATCCACATTAGAAGGAGATGAAATTGCTTTAGTATAGTAAAGTAATATAATTAGTAAATAACAAAATTAAGTTAACTAATCTAATCAAATTTTTGTGGAATCAAATAAAGCTTTATTGTTATTATTGCAGGACGTAAGCCTATCTAAACATGAACATTTTATGACTCTTTTTTGTTTGGTAGATACCAAACAAAAAAGAATCATAAAATCGATTGGTTCGTAGTTAGTAGAATAGAACCTCTTTTTTGAAGAAGGTTTAGAACCAGTCACCTGACAAGCATCTCTTGCCTCTCCGCCAGCACAGAACATGCTAGAAGTAAGGGTGTGGTTGTACCACGGCTGCTGCACTTCTTGGCACTCTTGTGTTGGGACCACATGGACTTCGATTACTTGGAGGGCGTCGTTGTATTCTCCCTGAAAACATCAAAGACTATAGCAAAAAAAAAACCGGACAAGTGCGAGTCAGGCTCGCACACCGAGGTTTCCGTACAAACACATTGTTGAAATAATTCAAAACTTGTTTTGGCATGTGCTAATAAAGTTATATTTTATGATACCTTTCATGATACGATTTACTCACTTTGAATTTTGAACCAATATTTTGTGATATTTGAGGCCATATTTTTTGTGGTTTAAATAAAATGTACAGTTTTCAGATTTATTCCTATATGTGTACTCTGAGACAATGCTTCTCGCCAAATTTCATAGTTCTATATCAACGTGAAGTACCCTGTAGGTTTTGATTTTTGTTAGTGTCGAAAATATGCGGTTTTTTACGACATAAAGGGCTCTAACTTTTTTAAACGATAACCGAGAAGTTTTTCTTTCACCCAACTGCAAGAGATCATAGATATAGGTATACAGTTTAAATTTCAACTCGATATCTTGACGCGTTCCCGAGATAAAGAGTCTTGACATACACACAGACGGACAGACGGACAAAAAAGTGATCTTATAAGGGTTCCGGTTTTTTTGTTTGAGGTACGGAACTCTAAAAATAGTAATTTGATTTGGGCCGGGTGGCCTCGGTGCCAGAGCTTTTTAGCTGCCTGAAGTTCTCTGGCATAGCATAAACGTAAACCATAGGATAGGCCTAACAAAACTTCTTCTGATTTTAACAACAGGCTGCGCGAAACTCAATCCTGACTGAAGCTCAAATAACAACTGCGCAAGAATTGAGTTTTACGCACCTTGTAACTAACTTTAAAGTAGCCAAGAATTTTCATTCGGACTAAATTAGTTATCATCTGTTATTAGTCGTAGCACATCTATTGCTGGTTATAGTTTTCCAATAGAACTGGTTGGAAATGGCATGCCTCTGTGACATAGAATGGGATGGCGTGAAACAGCATGATTTCTTTAAAATACATTCGCAACAGAATATTCCAACACTTTCATTGTCTCACCACGACCAGCCAGAGAGAGCTTCAGCAGCTGCACAAGTTGAACTCGTCTTTGATCACCAATACACACGTGTGTATAGGTGATCGAAGGAACTCGTGGTAGAGTTGGTAGTTTGGGTGGATGAAATATGTTCTGACTTGGACTTTAGAATGACTTTACGATTAGGAGATGACTCCAACTAAAAGTAGTTGGAGTCATCTCCTAATCATAAAGTCACTTGATAACTACAAAACCGCCTTTAAAAGACGTTTTGTTTCATATTACTAGGTACCCGTAAAATATACTCATTTTGAACTGATTTTATTGTAAAACCAAACTTGACATTGCAAAATACATCTTTTCCATACGCAAAGTTTGTTGCGTTTAGCAAAAGATATCAAGCTACTACTTTGTTAATTAAGAAGTAAGAAGTAGTTCCTTTTGTACCATAGTAAAACAGTGAACCAAGCAATGCAATATCAGGCATACTTACTTTCTCCTCAAAGTATCCCCAACCAAACACCCTCAGCATCCCCCCACAATCCCTCCTACAAATCTCCACTGTCTCCACCAGCCCCCCAAGTTAGCTTCAACAGCTGTACGTCATAGTCGGACTCGTGGTAGAGTTGGTAGTTTGGATGAGTGAGGACTACTTGGACTTTAGGACTTTTCAGTTGGTGTCATCTCCTAAACTTATATTCAGATTTTGTCAAAGTTGACTAGTTGGTAGTATCTTTATAACCTACAAAAACGCTTGAAAACAAGACGTTTTGTTTCATAAAACTAGTTATCCAATAACCATACAATACTCATCATTATGAACTTATAAAACCGACCTCAAATCTGCAAGAACATCTCTTCCATTCAAAAAATACGTTTGGTTTGGCAAAACATATCAATCAACCATTTTGTGAATTAAGAAGTAATAAGTAGGTCCTTCTATACCTTGATAAAACAGTGAACTTGCAATGCAATATCAGCTATACTTACTTTCTCTGCAGCATATCCCCATCCTAACACTTTCAATATCCCTCCACAACCCCCGAAGATGTCCAGATATCAGAAGCGTTCTCGGTAGAGCTTCAGCAGCTGCACATCATAATCGATACCGTGGTAGAACTGGTAATTTGGATGGACGAGATGAGTGAGAACTTAGACTTTAGGACCTCTCAATCCCTTCTTAATATGACTAACCCAAAGCAATATCAGCTTAGAGAATAAATAACTAAAGTATAGAGCGCTAGCACCGCACTAGACGCGCCCAGTGCGCGTCGTAGGCAGATGAAGTATAGCTACTATATATCTATGTTGGCGATTCCTAGGGATGGGCACACGGGGAACGCAAACTCTGATATATGAAATGTGATACGGGATTTAGATTTTGTGTGTTTTCTAATATCGTTTTTACAAGGTCGAACTGCACATTTCACTATTTTAATACATACATTTGAAAAAAATCCCTCAAGAAACGCACTCTCCCAGTACTCAGCTACGACTACAAGCGCTCGCGGCGGGAGCGTCGTTTTGTTCTCACTTGTGCCTACTGTTCCCACTTCGTTGTGCGCGCTCTATAGTTACTTATATACTCTAAGAATATCAGGTATACTTACTTTCTCCGCGGCATATCCCCATCCAAATACTTTCAATAACCCTCTACAGTCCCCCTTACATATCTCCACTGTCTCCACCAGTCCTCCAAGGTAGAGCCCTCGGTAGAGCTTCAGCAGCTGCACATCATAATCAAAAACGTGGTGGAACTGGTAGTTTGGGTGAACGAGATGGGTGAGAACTTGGACGTTAGGACCAATCAGTCGGTGCCGGCTGCCAACCCTGATAAAGGTTCCATGTCTGCATAACAAAAATAAATAAAATTAATTTATTTATAGTGCTTCCCAACCAGGATTATCTCAAATAGAGATCTAAAAGACATGAGATATGAAATTGTTCGGTTGTTTTAACCGTTTAGCCATGTCAGACAGAGGCCTTCAGGCGGCCTAAAAACTCTGACACCAGGGCTAGCCACCCGGCCTATACGAACTTACTTACTCACTATTCTTTTAAATTTTTTGTGACATGGAGTTGTGTAGGAGTTATACTTGCACATAACTGATACTTGGCATCAATATTTTTTTATAAAACAAATTACTTTTCTACACCCTAGACCGCATATCTGCTTAACATCAGGCAGTGTGTAGTCAAACGCAAACCTATTTGAAATAAAAAATAAATAAGGCATACGTAACTGAGTTTAACTGTGTACAGAATTCGAATAGTTCGCACAGATCGATGTAGTAATTTTCATATTATTAATGATTTATCAAAAAAGACTCAGCCGATTTCGATAAAATTTAAAAGTAGGTAATGTTAAGCATGATCTATATCTTATCCTTGACTTATAACTAAAAAGTATATTATATTCACTCTTTTAATATTTAATTAATATTCAGTATTTTAGAAGCCGTGGTGGCCTAGAGGTAGTGACACCCGCCTCGCAATCGTAAGGTCGTGGGTTAAAATCCCGGCCCCGTACCAATGAGTTCTTTGGAATGTATGTACGAAATTTCGCACCACTGGCTTTTCGGTGAAGGAAAACATCGGGAGTCAACCTGCATACGTCCGTAGAAGAAATTCGATGGCATATGTGAATCCACCAACCCGCACTGGGCCAGCGTGGTGGATATGGCCCAATCACCCTTAGTGGGTAGGCCTACGTCCTGCAGTGGACTATTAAAAAGGCTGGTACAGAGTACAGAAAGAGTTAATTAGTATAATTATTATTCACTCATTTAATTTCATGTTCAGATTTTTTAGCAGAACAGCCATTATCAATAATAGAATAATAGTAATAGAAGAAAAAAAAAAATTATCTTATCTTTATCAATCTTTGAAATGTAGCGTCTCCAAACTGTACTATCTGTTCTTTGAGAACACTGCCATTTAAACTTGCTGATCTGAATCTAGGTAATGATAGACAGATAGATCAACTCATTATTGCCACACCAAAACTTAAATAAACTAGGAAAAAACTAGTAATGTCGGTAATTTTCGTTCAATTGCGGATTTCTTCATTCCTGATTCAATCTTTGAATTATTGTTTAAATTTATTGTTTAATAATTTTTTAATATTATTGTTTAATAATTTAACAATTATTAATCTCCGAAAATCAATCTTTAGCCTGTAGCTAAAAAACTGTTTTTTTGCGAGTTTTTTAGGGTTTCGTACTTCAAAGGGAAAAAACGGAACCCTTATAGGATCACTTTGTTGTCCGTCTGTCCGTCTGTGTGTATGTCAAGACTCTTTATCTCGAGAACGCATAAAGATATCGAGTTGAAATTTAAATTGTATATGTATATCTATAGGCTCTTGCAGTTTTGTTTGAAAAACTTCTCAGTTATCGTTCAAAAAAGTTAGAGCCGTTTATGTCGTTAAAAATCGCATATTTCGACACTCACATAAATCAAAACCTACAGGGTACTTCCCGTTGACATAGAACTAATTTGGCAAGAAGCATTGTCTCAGAGTACAAATATAGGAATAAATCTGAAAACTGTACATTTTTGTTTAAATCACAAAAAATAGGGCCTCAAAATTCACAAAATATAGATTAAAAATTCAAAGTGAGTTAATCGTATCATGTAAGGTATCATAATATAAAAGAACTTCATTAGCACATGCTAAAACAGGTTTTTAATTATTTTATCAATGTGTTTGTACGGAACCCTCGATGTGCGAGACTGACTTGCGCCAGTTTTTTTTATGTATTTACATAATAGCGTAGCTGAAGCGCTGCGGCGTACTGCTGCATCGCTGCACGTTGCCACAGATATAAAGGTGCTCTAAATGCACAAACAGATATTGATGTATATCACACACCTCCAGCTCATAATCAGCCTTCCTCGGATTGGGGATTAAAATAGGGTTTCTACAACGAGAGTAATATAAACATACCAACCCACAGTGAGCAGTAGTCAACGCCCACTTCCTATGCACCAGCACAGCACCACATTTGTCAGCGTAGTTCACTTGGTAAGGAGCTTCTGATATCTGAACATCTTGGCCACCTAGAATACTACAAGTTGAAACCTTTTATAGAGATTCATCAATCCATCAGCCATAGGACGTCCACTGCTGGACATAGGCCTTCCCTATAGATCTCCAATAAGACCGGTTGGTAGCGGCTTTCCTTTTTTTTATTTCGAATAGGTTCTCGTTTGACTACACACTGCCTGATGTTAAGCAGATGTGCGGTCTAGGGTGTAGCACGCTTATCTAGAAGATCCCTATTTACTCGGGATTTGAAGACACCCACGTCATTAACGGGAAGACAGACCCAGGCAAAGCGTTCCACATTCCGGCTGATCGTATGAGGAATGAGGATTCGAAACGCTTGCATCCAGCGCGAAGGTCATAGATAGATAGATAGATAGATAAACTCTTTATTGCACACCAAGAAATAAACACAAAAAAGAAACAAATAAACATAAACAGTGTAACAATGGGCGACCTTATCGCTGATAGCGATCTCTGCCAGGCAACCTTAGGATGGAGAGGACAGAACGCGTATGAATAATGGACGGGGTGCGCATTAAATAAAATATAAATTAGATTATACATCATAAACATACATACTAATTAAAAATGATATAAATACTTAAAATACAAACAATAAATAAAATTAAAAAAGAATAATGGTAAAAGAAACCTATGATAAAACAATAAACTAATACATAATATAAATTAAAATATACTACTTACATAAAACAACATAAATAACAACAACAACAGTTACAAAGTCAAAGGATCAACATTTTCTGCAGGTAATGGCTTTTAACCTGATCTTTAAAAATGTTAATTGACTGAGCTTTTCTGACAGTAACGGGCAAGGCATTCCATAGCTGGACTGCCTGAAACGCAAACGACCTGCCGTAAAAAGTTTCACACCGTGCGGTAGGGGTCATAAGGGAAAGGTTATCCTTGGATCGGAGGGGAAGGGAATGTGCATCATGCCAGAAGGAAAAAGAGTCTTTAAGATAGCATGGAGTAGAAGGGTTGAAGAGGATGTTATAAAGAAGATTAAGGATATGAGCATTCCGACGAAGACGAATTGGAAGCCACTTGAGCTTAGTACGAAAATGAGATACGTGGTCATATTTGCGTAACCCAAATCATGGTCATCCGTCCGCCTTGTGGGTGGACGTCCTACGCTGTGCTTGCCGGTGCGTGGTCTTCACTCGAGAACTTTTCAACCCAATCGGTCATCAGTCCTCCGCGCTAGGTGCCCTGCCCACTGCCACTTCAACTTGCCAATCATTTGGGCTATGTCGGTAACCTTGGTTTTTCTACGTACCTATCTCCTCATTCCTGATTCGATCCCGCAGAGAGACTCCGAGCATAGCCCTCTCCATAGCTCTTTGTGCTACTTGGAGCTTATCAATAAGGCCCATAGTTAGAGACCACTAGTTATAGATATATTATATCGAATATAATTTATATCTTCTCTTAGTGAAATTAGCAGTTAGCTTCTTAAAATTTATATTAAGTATATTTATTTATTTGCAAGATGACATACCTACATAAAGTTATAATTATATCCTATCCTACTTTAATATTATAAACGCGAAAATTTTTGAGGATGGATGGATGGATGGATGGATGTATGGATGTTTGTTACTCTTTCACGCAAAAACTACGGAACGGATTGAGATGGAACTTTGCAATAATATAGCTTATATATCAGAATAACACATAGGCTATAAATTATAATGATATTGCGTCATAAATCAAAATATCATGCGGGCGAAGCCGCGGGTAAAAACTATTCTTATTAAAAGACTAATTAACTTAGCAAAGTTTTAGCTTAATATTTATGCGAAACAGTGTAATGGAAACTTGGAAAGAAAACATTTAATAGAGTCTAGCAAAAATAACACTAGGTAACAGTAATTTTGGTAACAGTTAGAGCTCACAATTTCCAATGACAAAATTATGTCTCTTATATTTAGTTTTAGAAACTTATCTGGCTAGAGATGGCTATAGATATTTTTTATCTTATTTAGTCTTAAAAACTACTATAGAATGTAAAAATTGCAAATATTTTTTTTCCAGAACATGCCCGAATATTTGATGTGCCTGAATAGATCGGCCCACAAGTGTTACGAAGCCAATATGACTTCTGACGTCTTTCACTTTTGAACTTAAATACCTTATCATAAAAAATACCTATCTACACTAAATAATGTAAAGAGGAAAGATTTGTATTTTTGTATGTAACGAATAAACTGAAAAAGTACTGGACCGATTTTAATAATTAATTTTTCATTAGAAAGCTACATTATCACTGAGTAACATACTCGTATGCTATATTTAGTACTAGATTACTTTAGTACCTATTTATGTCTACTCGTGCGAAGCCGGGACGGGCCGCTAGTGTAGTATAACTGGACTGGATGGTTATGTACTGTACTGCATCAGCCTTTTTAACAGTCCACTGCAGGACGTAGGCCTACCCACGAATAGAGATGAAAACAAAGCTGAACAAACAATATTTCAGATGTAAGTCTACTTACCCATATACCAATCTAATCTGAACTATAAAAAGTAAAAATATCATAACACAGAATTGAGAAAATATTGCAATTTTATTACAGGTTTTATTTTGAGTAAATATAAAGTATTATATAAAAAAGGCTTGTCTGATTTGTCTGAAAATTATTAGCCTGGCAAAAATTGCTTTTAGCAATAAAGCCGCCAATTGAGACACTATTATTAAGTTTAAATATGTATTTTTAGTTTTATTTTTTATCTGTTATCTGCTATATAAAATACACGCAGTTTATTTTTCGCAAAAAATTCAGCACCACTGAATTCCACAGTATCCAGAGTTTGTGACATCTATGTATATTATTATTGATTTACCTATCAAAAACGGCTCGACTGATTTCGATAACATTTAAATGTGACCACCTGGGGAGTATATACCTTATTAACAAATATTATTTTTTAAATTGGTTCACAATTGGCGTAAATATCTATGAAAATACACAAACAAACTCTATACCATAATCCAATGTGGGTATTTTTTTTATTTTTTTTTACATTACTTCTCCACATTCATCCTTTGTTACTCAAATAGAGTTCTTATTATATTTATTAACAGAAGATTATTCAAGAAGAGTGTTAATTTTATCTTATCCTAAGCATTTAAATAGTTTCAATGCATTGTGTAAATGTCGCGAGAAAATCGACGACCCGCAAGCTGCACCCGATCACAAGTTTGATCCATCGCTTTCCTCAACCATATTTCAGGGAAGACAACGACCCAACACAACGCCGCCGCCGCAAGAAGGAGCCTTCAATGTAGAGTATGAAAGATAAGGGAATTCACGCATTGTTTCTTTCCAATAATTATTTTACGCAAAAAATTGCAACACCGACTTCCACCGTGTACAGAATTCGCATAGTTTGCATTTGCACGAATCGATGAGACATGACAACATAATGTTAATTTATCAAAAATGGCTTAGCCGATTTCAATAAAATTTTAATGGGACCACCTCGTATACCTACTATTTGAAACTAAAAAAAATAAATCAGTTCACAATTGACGAACATATCGATAAACATACACAAAAAATACATACAGACGAACATAGTTACATATTATACATATAATACTTATTATATACATAATAATACTTAGTAACATAGTAGTCCTTTTTGGAAGTCTGTAAATATGACTCACATCCCATATCAATTTATTTTTCATCCCCCCCCCCATCTCGGAAAGAGTATTTTTGCTCTTCGAAATCTGAGTGTAAAAGCCGTTTTTATCCGCTAGAGGGGAAAGTAAAATAGAATTTAGAACATCGTGTGCACTAAGATTGTGAATACAAATTATTATTAAACCTATTTACTTCTACTTCCATGGTGCCGAATTTTACATACAACCTTTTTTAATTTGTTCGGAACTCAGACACGGAACCTTCTTGCTGTAATTTTTTTTTTTAATTTGCTTTGCTCGCGCCATTTTCTTATCATGCAAAGTTTTGAAAATAAGAAACTCGAAAACAAGTTAAAAACCTAAAATAGTAATTCTAGCGACGAGGAAGTTTATTTGGTGCCAACAGAATTGACTGAAACTGTTAATAGTGCACAAATGATCTTTCCCCCTTTAACAACCACGCGAGAAGTATTTGAAACAGAGCGGTATGTATGTACTATGTAGATGTCTTTAGTTATTTCCTCGCTTAGATGGGATGAAAAGTTACGTGTTGTACTCAAGTGCAAAGATTTTTTACCTTGTGCTCTTTTGATTTCCTCGCTTTTTTATTTTTAACGCTCAGGATTCTAATTGATCAATCACTACCTGCGCTCGTGATTCAATTTTAGAATCCTTCGCTTGCTCGGTCATTCAAATTGAGCACGCGGCTAAAAATCAACTTTCCATTCTTGTATAACAAATAACTATTATCAGACTCTCTCAAATTCTTTACAACTAGTTAACAGGTAAAATAATCGTGAATCCTGGATTATTTATTTAAATCATGACACCAATATATTTGTACCTACATATTTTATTTCTTATAATTAGTTTTATTATTCACAGCGTACATCGGTATAAACTAAAAACATTCATTCTTCATCACCGTTAAATTCAGCATTTTAGGGCATATCCCACTGCTGGATTATATCACATGTCAAGTTTTGTGACATTTTTAGTACTGTTAAGTTTTTTCTCAAAAAAATATCGAGTATGTGAATTTGTTACAACAAATTATAAACATTTATTAAAATATCTCTACAAACCTATAAATCAGAACTATTTATAAGAATTTGTGATTACAAAATTTTTGGCCGCCACTAGATTTGAACATGCTTAATTACACAGTACACACCCAACTATCGTTAGCAGTTCAACTACTCGCTAAAATTGTATACAGATCACGGTATACAAGTCTAGCGCTGAGAGAAGTGTGGAGGGGACGGCTGCGCATGGGTTTAGTATGGCGTTCACTATGCGCAGCCACCCCCTCCACAGTACCCTCAGCGCTAGACTTACGTGCCGCTGCCTGTAGCTTTTGTGGACTATTATGTTCTTTAAAAATGTTTTCCCACAGCTCTGGTTTCTTCGTATAGTTCAGCTAATCTAATTTTAGTCCTGTGACTTCTTCTATCCAAGGTCTCACTTTGGCCACCTTGCTGTAGACGCCGAAGGAACCAGGGGTCGCGCAGCCGTAGCCAAACGAGACCATGCCAAGAAGACGGTCGTAGGAGACCGCTGGTCCCCCAGAATCACCCTGGAAAGAAAATTGCGATTACGAATACTATACTTAAAGTATTTTTCATCACATCTATTCGAAAAGGACTACTTGATTCGCTTTTAAGTGCGCCCAAAGGTGGTGTTTTCTATAAGGAACTTTATAAGTGCGCCGGAAGTATCTTTGCCGCGCACTTTTTGAATTTGGAAGTATTTGTAATGTTAGTGTTCAGCGCCAAGAAAATGAATAAAAAGAATGTAAATATAAGTTTTAATTTCTTTATTATTAGAAACCATTTAATTTCAATTTAGTTGTTACGTTCTACTTTTTATTAAATAATGATATTACAATAAAATATGAGGCGAGTGTGCCAATCGGGCGCAAAATATATTTTTGGCTCGGGCGACGTACTTTGAATCCCTCGCTACATTCAGGATTCTACTAAAGAATCCCTCACTTCGCTCTGGATTCAAAAAAGCGCCCTTGCCGTAAAAATATTATGTTGCTCCCTTATGATACAATCTACTATTTTTATCGTAGCGGCGTAATATCCAGCAGGTAGAAGTGAGTAGATAACCTATCGACTGCATATCCAAAGGTTTACTGAATCGCCTACTTACAGACTTCTTTTTTGGGGTGAAAATATTGTTCACATATTCTTTAAGGTGACAAGTCACATGCTTGCTTCTTAGATGGCAGGTTGGCAAACAATAAATTCCCTTCGTTTAACTTAAAATTATATACGGAATATACCTGAAACAGTCTCTACGAAGAATGAACGAATTTTAGAGATCTGTAAATTTGTTCGTAACAATTCTCATTTATATAAAACACGGCGAGCTATTGGTATCAATTCAACACTGCGATACGGAAACCGGTTGTTGTTACCTACGTCCCGACTGCAGATGCACTCATCTGCTACATTAACTATGTCAGTCAATATTTATAACAAATTGCTACCGGAATTGAAAAATGAGAATGACATACCATTTATTAAAAAATTGAAACAATTCCTAATCTGTAAAGCATATTATACAATAGACGAATTTTTGACTGATAAATTATAATTATTATTGTGTAAAATTATTCTAATATTATCTTTGACATTTTATATTTAATATTGACATTTGCATTATTTTATTGATTCTTTTCTATGGACATGCAAATTGTAATTTTATTATTTATTGTTGTTTTCGTTTAAGGTAATGTAATGTTATTTATTAATTTTAATTAATCCGGAATTGTTGAGTTTTTGAGTCGAAAGTGAGTAGTAGTAGATTTTATATAATTTATAGTCATGTTAATGTTTTTTTTACCAAATTATTATTGACATAAGTGACCACTCTCACTCGAATATGTAGTGCCCGACAGGGTCCATACTGAACTTTGTACCTTAACTTTGTTATTAACATCCTGTACTGTATGGAAGCATGAATAAATGAATAAATGAAAGATGGGTCTAGTAATATAGATGGATTGCGTGAAAAATATAGGATATTAGCAACATGATTACGATCTGTACTGTACTGTAGCAGCCATTTTTTTTTACTGCCGGACGTAGGTCTACCCACAAAGGGTGATTTTGCCATATCCACCACGATGTCCTAATGTGGATTTGTGGGTCCACATACGCCATCGAATTTCTTAAGGACGTATGCAGATTGCCTCACGATGTTTTCCTTCACCAAAAAACCAGTGAAAAACAAATTAATCTTAAATTACCTGTCATAATATATTTCAGATGTGAACAAATAATAATGTACCTGACAAGCATCCTTCTTGCCTTCTGAATAGCCAGCGCAGAACATTCTAGCAGTGAGACCTCCTCTGAAATATGGGAACGGAACATGTTGACAGTTCTCTTTAGAGATGATGGGCACTCGCACTGCTCGAAGAATACTCGAGTATGGACCCTGAAATTAAATTAACATTAGTAGAATTTTCGGATACTGAGATATCTGAAGAAGAAGAATGGTTCTGGCGAGAAATCGTAGAAAGGAGAGTGCAGTTGATGGTAATTACAAGTTCATATTACTGTGTTCAATTATATTTTAATTGAAAATAAAATAATGCACTACAAAGATCAGTTGAGAAAACGAAGCTCTAAAACAATTACTCATAAGAGATAAACAATAATTCTATTTTATTTTGATGGCTGTATTTTTTTTATGTGTCATAAAATTGCTTTGAGGTGAATTTAAAAGTTCCAATACAAAATCAGTAATTTATGAACTACGACAACTTCTATAAAAATCTTTTAAATGTGGATGTATCTTTCATAAATATGGTAGGCGTATGCATAAGAAGCGTTTTGGCCTGTATATATGTCACAAATTTTATAACTCACATTTTCTTTAGTATTCCCCCATCCAGTTACAGTAATAACCTTTCCAATGACCATATCTTCTATATGAGCAATTTTAATTGGTTGTATATTGTCTCCATATTTGAGTGGTTCTCCTAGCTCCAAAAGTTGGAAGTCAAAATCAAAGGGGTGTTCTTTACCCTTGGCTGACCAGTTAGGGTGGATATAATTATGCTTCACACTGATCTTCTGACCTTGATTCACGTACTTGGACCCCACTCTGATGTAAGGCTTCTTGCTTTGAAAAATAAAATACTCTAATTATATTATTTGCTTTGTTATTTGGGTTTTGAGTAAGCGCATTAATTATGCATCTTTCCTCATAATCCTTATTATTATAATAACCTGAATTAAAACATTTTGTGTCTCATTCTTATTTACATGATAAAACATACAACGACTTGATTCAAAATTATACACCAATCAAAATTTGCCAATGAACTAGGTAAATCATCTTCTAGGTTTAAAGTCCTCTGCAGTATCTTTTATCCACATGATAAAAGTTTTTTTTTTCAAACTGCGATTACAAACTATTTTTAACAGTCCAACTTACCCACAATGTCCAGCTGTAAGTACCCATTTCTTATCTATAATAGCTCCACCACAATTTGTTCCGTAAGCTACGTGATAAGGGTATAAGTTTATATCGACTTCTTGCCCACCTACGATTTTATTCTCTCCATAATTCGACTCATAATCGTAAGCCAGTTTATCGTTGGTATCATCTTCATTAAAGTCTTCGTCACTCTCACGTCTAAGTCTATTTTTAAATGGATTGCTTCTAGCAACTAGGTATTTTATAATATCATTTCGATTCAATTTTGAATAGTTGTAGTTCTGTGAACTCTTCCTCTCTGTGTCAGTATCATTTTTACGTAAAATTTCAGAAGGATTACTTCTAGCAATCAGGTACTTTAAAATATCATTTCGATTCAATTTTGAATAAATGTCGTTCTGTAAATTTTCTCTTCTATCTTTCATATCGTCAAAGTTATCGATATCCGGCATTTCGGTGGGTTCGTCGTAGATTTCGATGTCGATCCTATCGGAGTTTTCGAAATAATTTAAGTTATGTGGTAGTTTTATTGAACGTGGTTGCTGGAGGTGTGTTCTTGATTCGTGTGATATTGGTATAACTATAATATTGTAATCTGAAAATGAAATTTTAAATATTTAATCAGAATATCCTAGTCCTTGTGTGGAGTGGACATATCTCCATTAAAGAGCAAGTTACTTACTTAGCCAATGTAGTAAAAAATTTCTTCCTTCAAAGTTTTATCTTATTGTAAATGAATAATTGACAAAAGATGAAAATATATTTATAAATAAATACTAAATTATTTATTGCAAATTAATATTGTTATATTTACATACCAATAGCATGTTCTGCATAGTTAAGTATACAATTATTATGATTCCATTCTATTGAGTGTGGAATTTTATTTTATTGTATTGGAACGGTTTATATTTTGTTACATAAATGATCATTTAACATTTGTCCAACTAAACGGAGCATTTTGATTTTTACATGCTTTTTAGGTGCTTAAGGAACTAATTTTCTTTTACAGTATCTTTCAAATAATATTTATTTAAAAAAATTCCATCCATCCATCTATCCATCAGCCGCAGGACGTCCACTGCTGGACATAGGCCTCCCCTATGGATCTCCAATAAGACCGGTTGGAAGCGGCTTGCATCCAGCGCGATCCTGCGGTCTTAATGAGGTCATCCGTCCACCTTGTGGGTGGACGTCTTACGCTGCGCTTGCACCGGCAAGTCGAAAAGTTCTCGAGTGGAGACCACGTACCGACGTGGTCTCCACTCGAGAACTTTTCGACCCCACCGGTCATCAGCCCTCCGCGCTATGTGCCCTGCCCATTGCCATTTCAACTTGCCAATCCGTTAGGCTATGAAATTTGGTTCGTCTACGGATCTCCTCATTTCTGATTTGATCTCGCAGAGAGACTCCGAGCATAGCCCTCTCCATAGCTCGTTGGGCTACTTGGAGCTTACTAATAAGGCCCATAGTGAGAGACCACGTTTCTGTGCCATAAGTCATCACTGGCAACACACATTGGTATGAGGTATGTCGGACGAGAAGACAAAAATTTGCTAATTATTAATTCTATAATCATAAAACTGAGCATAACTGTGCAGCTAATAAAGGTTTTGTTTCTACAAGTGTATGTATGTCTGTATTGCGTTACATTGTGGGATTTATCTGATGCTTTATTAAATAATCAGGGTGGAAATTAAAAATTTAATGATGGAAAATGTAATAATGGAATAAGTACGTACTGTCGAGACGATCTGGCATTATATTACCAATTAAAAACAGTGCTATAATGCTGTTGTAATACATATTTAAATATCCTCATGTAACAGAGCTATTTATTCTCATGGCGTAGACACTTCAACACTATAAAATGATCACTATCGAGAATTTCTAAAAGAAATGGCGATTTTCATTGTCACAGTTAATTTGGCGTGAAATTGAAATACTAAGTACAAAACTTGCGTAACCATGCTCGTGTAAGAGATGATTGTTAGGTATTTTTTAATCAGGAAGTACAAGGAAAATTCTTGAAAATTCATAGTGTTGATTTGCAAAGTGTAGGGTTTTATAAGTAAATAAATAAATAAAATAAACATTTGTCACCGTAAATATTACAATCATTTACAAATTAAATTATGTTGTTTTTGGCATCTGAGTTTTTTGTTTCAGCATGTTATTCGACAAAAACCTCATCCAAAAGGCTTTCTTCATTTATTCCGGTCTCTTGCTTTTCTTCTGTTTTATTTTTGTACTTCGACTCCTTTTGCTGTCTTAGGGACAACATACCAATCGGTTGTAAGTTTGGAACATTTTTCTTTGTTGTCTATAATCATGTGACCTGTACATCTCCATTTTTGATGCTTGCATACTATTTTTACATTCTAAAATATAGTTATAGCTTTTATCAGTTCGAGTTTAACTCTGTCTCTTATTTTGACTCCTGTTACGCTTCGCAGGGTTCTACTGATGTGTAATACCTATAGGTTTAATTAAGAAGGTTTTTATAGATGACCAACGTATAATATATAGTTTATTTACATATATATATATACAAGGCTTAGAGAGTAAAGTTTGTTAAATCTGAATAATAACAAAAACAGAAAATAAAATATATACACCTACTTAGAAAATTAATCAAATAACCCGCCCCTCATCGTTCCTGGTGCAAAGGTGCCCATAACACTTGCTGCATTGCCGCGTTGGATGGCGATGGACATTCTTTGCACTAGAAACGAGGTACTCGTATTATCTGACTAATTTGACTATGAAATACACTATCCTAAATTTAAAAAAAAAAACAGATATTTGAAATTGGTACTTATAAAATTCCCAATTTTCGGCTACCAGCTCAGATATTTTGAAACGTGTAAGTCGTATTATTATTTTTATTTGATTTTTACATGTAAAATAATATTTTATGACCTGACTACCCTATATTGTCCGTAAAATTAACCTTTTATAAAAAGTATTTGAATTCAAATATCTCGAAAACTGTGAGATTTAGGATATGGTGTTTCATAGTCAAATCAGTCAGAAACGTAGTAAACTACTCGTACACATGCTTAACGGGAATAAGTCGACTTAGCCTGTAACCCTGTAGAATAACAGTTATCTAAGTATGTATACTCGTAGCATATTTTAGCCTATACGCAATTTAGGATTCTAGTCATACTTAACTCATTATCGTACGGAACTTGTATGGAGCCCTCGCAACTTCTATAGACAATATAGAGTGTTTTCATACAATCTGTCAAAGTTCTGTATACGTTCACAGGCGTTCGAAGTTGAAAAATCGGGCACCAGCATCATCAGTCTTCGAATAGATGACCGCGAGTGCCATTTACAACTGAGCGCTACCGTGGCCTGGACAACACGTTAAATTGTAGCCACCCGGCTTATACGAACTTACTTACACAGGCCTTATGGCACGCGCACACTTTAACCTAACCTGCCCCTGATCGTTCCTGGTGCAAAAGTGCCCATAACGCTTGCTGCATTGCCGCGTTGGATGGCGATGGACATTCTTTGCACCAGAAACGAGCTAGAATGGGAGTCACCTCCTCTTTCCCGAATCCTGCGCCCTATTTCACAAGTTAACAATTAGGCCTCAGCGCCCCAGCTACCAACGTATTGTAGAATTGTATTCAGCCCATCAAAGACTATTTTTTGACCAACTAAACAACAAAACACAAAAGTAGGTTCTTAATTCCACTGTACCTATCTGTTTGTTTGTTTGTATATGACGCGATTACTCTACCTATGTATAATAATATGGACCGATTATGATATTTTTTTATATTTGATAGATAGATTTTACTTCAGAGGTGGCTTTATTTATATTTTATCGGAATTTGCAGTCGTTTTAGAAAAATCAACAATAATGTAAGAACGCGTAGTCATACGTTGATGATACATTCGATTTGTGCGGATTATTCAAATAAAGGTAGTTGACTGGTATTGTAATAATTAAATTTTTGGAAATCATTTTAAATTATTAATTAGTACATAATAAGCATACTACATTTATATTTCCGAGAGATCTACTGTATTAACAATGAAAATCAGTGTTAAAGAATAGATATTTAAGATCCCACCAAAAACTACATTCTGTAATGGCGCTGGTCTTTGACGTCACACACTAGTACCTGGCGACAGGAACATTACTCGCGTGTGTTTAATGTTTTTAAGTGATATTAGATATTAACACTATTAGACGTCATGGCTAAAGTGACTATTGGAGCACTTAGTACTTTCAACCACGAAGTTCAAGACTGGTCGGTATATAAAGACCGATTGGAACAATGGTTTCTCGCCAATGATATAGATGCTGAAGAATTTAAGCTGTTCTGTAGCAGGAATAATGTGACTTCTCCGACTTATAGCCTGATCTCGAATGTACAAGCCGAAAGCTCTGTTAAAAATGTAAAAAGAGCGATTAAAAACATTATTGCAAGCGGTACTAACCAACGAGATTTAAATGCAAAATTAAATGAATTTCTGTTTAATTATCGAAACTCAGTTCATAGTACGACTAATAAGTCACCGGCCGAGTTAGTATTTGGCCACAAATTAAGATGCAAACTAGATCTTTTGAATGTACGTGCACCGTCATCACGTGATGCTACACTCGATGCGTTAGTGAAAGATAAACAGTGCTCGCAGGTTAGGTCTTACGGCGGCAAGCGTAATGTGAACTTCGAAGTTAATGAAACTGTGTCAGTAAAAGTTTATAAAATGCAAAAACCAAATTGGGTAAGAGGGACTGTTGTAAAACGACTGGGGACAACGCTTTATTTAATACGGATTTGTGAATCGGGGGCAGTGGTAAAAAAACATACAAATCAACTTCTAAAGCTACGAGGGGAGATGGACTGTAAAGATGATGAAGATGCCGGGCGGCCAAGATCGAGCGACGCTCTGATGCCGCCCGTCGGCCGAGAACCGGTTTCCATGCCGCCAGTCTTGGTGATGCCCGGCCCGCCGGCCCTGCCACCGCCGCCGGACCCGCCCGTACCGGCGCTGACGGCCGCCTCGCCTGAGCAAGCGGCAATCTCGAGCTCACCGACACGACACGCCGTGGAACCGCCAGTGATTGCCCCAGGACCAGAGCTTGGCACTACGAGCCAACCGACCTCTACTCTGCACAGCCCGGCTACTCCAGCCCAGAAAACGCGTTCGAAGAAAATAGTAGATTATAGGCGTTATCTTTAGTTTTTCATAGTTATTTGTATGCATGCTTATTGTCGTTAGATTGTACTTAGTTGTTTTATGGTTATTATCTAGAGGTGGAGGGATGTAGTAATTGTAAGTATAGGGTAGGAACCGCGCACGGCTGCGACCGGCGTGAGGTGATGCCAGTGGAATATAGCTATTGATACCGGACTGACGTCTTGTTATTTCATATATATTTCATAATATCGTATTTTATTTCGTGCGATTTGCGAAAATTAGACATATTTTAGTTTAAATAAGGTGAAATATATGTCTTTGAAGCCGTGTGGTCTAGTAGTAATGACACCCGCCTTACAATCGTGAGGTCGTGGGTTCAAATCCCGGTCCCGTACCAATGAATCCCTTAGAATTTATGTAGGTACGGAATTTCACACCACGGGCTTTTCGGTGAAAGATAACATCATGAGGCAGCCTGCATGCGTCCGTAGAAGAAATTTGATGGCGTATGTGAATCCACCAACTCGCACTGGACCAGCGTGGTGGATATGGCCCAATCACCCTTCGTGGGTAAGCCTACGTCCTGCAGTGGACTATTAAAAAAGGCTGCTACTGTACAGTACATACACGCACAACGAAACTATGGCGGCGCACTTGTCTCAGGGATAGAAAAGCAAATGGGTTCTCGGGAGTATGTTACCTAAGAAATGGAATGAAATGAAATGAAAGCATTTATTATCACAATAGTACATTAAAACAATTAAATAATAATTTGCTTATCAATGTTCCTATTAATAGACTCGTCCAACAAAAGATCACAACATAAATAAATGATTAAATAAACAAATTCAATAACTACTTAAGGAGCGCCTAATGCCAAAATTAAACGAAAGGTGTCTTTTTTAAAGACGTGGTGTAAAGGTAACGAACATAAATATCCATATTAAATAAATACTACAGGAAAGGAAAAAACCTATAGTACTTAGCAGAGTAATCGCGTAGAATTTTGGAAAATAATATGGTTACTTTAGAAAAAAAATAAAAGCTTCGTATCATAAAAAAGACATCCTATGCTCGAAATTATCAGCGACAACACCACATTATTATTGACAAATTACGTAGCCAGACTAATGTTCTAGTCAAGTACCTAATCAGTTGTTTTTTTTATTACATGCTTAAATTTTGAATAAATAAATAAAATCCCACTTAAAAATATAAGCTGGAGCTCAAAGCCAACATCATCATAAACTGTGTCATGCGATTTTTGACTCTAAACAAAGTATCATAGATGATAGCGGGCGATGCAAGAAGCGCGGGTGAAATCTGATTTTTGTGGCATTAGGCGCACTCTTAAACGATAATAATTCAATAAAATAAAAATTGACTAAAAACTATGTTTCAAAAACATCTCCTGTCTCAGTCAGAAAGCGACAATACTCAGTATCAATTAGTATTATTTCGATTGCTGTAAGCTCGCAATGATATTCAACTGACAAGCTATCGATATCCGAACGTTTTTTGACATTAAGTTTATTTTGTGTTACTTGAATAAGCACTAATTTATTAACGCTATTCTATTTTAATAAGTCTTGTTAAGGGAGCACAGGTCGCCGAAATACAAGCTAGGTATGCTTAGTTTGGAGATCTGAAGCTCATTGTCATTATTTGGCCTGCGTCCTGCTGTGGGCTAAGAAAAAGGCTGATACAGTACCTACCTTACCTTATTAGAATTAATAGAAGAAGAATTAATAGAATTGACATGTCATGATAGTAATTTAACTATCGACTCCAATAAGCCCCAACGTTTGGCGTCTCAGTCAGAAAGCGATAATTGCACTTTTTTAGACAAAGAAACAATCATCTCAGTGACAAACATGTGAACAATTATAATAATCAAATGCTGCTAATTCATCAAAATTGTAGGAGTATTAAAAATAAAGACAAACGGTTAAAATTACAAGGCGTAGTTGAAACATATCAACCAGATGTTTTAATTCTGTCAGAAACATGGCTTTGTAATAGCGATGTAGATAATTTTGTAATAAGTGTAAACATGCAAACTGGTACATTAGACGCAGACGCATTCATGGTGGAGTATCAATACTTACACGAAAATTAAAAAAAAGGTAATATTCATTTATTGACTCATTAAAATAAATAACATATATGCGTCTAATGTACCAGTCAATGTACATCGCTATCGCAAAGCCATGTTCCTGACAGAATTAAAACATCTGGTTGATATGTTTCAACTACGCCTTGTAATTTTAACCGTTTGTCTTTATTTTTAATACTCCTAAAATTTTGATGAATTAGCAGTATTTGATTATTATAGTTGTTCACATGTTTGTCACTGAGATGATCGTTTCTTTGTCTAAAAAAGTGCAATTATCGCTTTCTGACTGAGACGCCAAACGTTGGGGCTTATTGGAGTCGATAGTTAAATTACTATCATGACATGTCATCATCGTCATTTCAGCCATAGGACGTCCACTGCTGGACATAGGCCTCCCCTAATGATTTCCAATAAGACCGGTTGATAACGGCTTGCATCCAGCGCGATCCTGCGGTCCTAATAAGGTCATCTGTCCACCTAGTGGGTGGACGTCCTATGCTGCACTTGCCGGTACGTGGTCTCCACTTGAGAAATTTTCGACCTCATCGGTCATCAGTTCTCCGCGTTGTGCCCTGCCCATTGCCACTTCAACTTGCCAATCCGTTGGGCTATGTCGGTAACCTTGGTTCTTCTACGGATCTCCTCATTCCTGATTCGATTTCGCAGAGAAACTCCGCGCAGAGTCTTAGTCCACTGCAGGACGCAGGCCAAAGGTAACAGAAATTCGCTGGCATATGTAAGTCCACCAACCCGCACTGGGGCAGCGTGGTGGACATGACCCAATCACCTTTCAAGCATTCGAGGGATGGAATTAAAAAAGGTCTTTCGTGGAGACCGCATTTCAGTATTCGCAGTGTAGCATGTCCACCCACAAGGTTGATTGAGGTCCGCTCGATCGCATTGGATGCAAGCCGCTTCCAAAGAGTCTTACTGGAAATATATAGGGGAGGCCTATTTCTAGCCAACAGCGGTCGTCTGGATGAAACGAATAAACGAATTTGTTAAAAGCAGTTAGAAATCGAAAATTTGGTTAAGCGTCATCTATTTGCACTAGAATGAAACATACATATTAAATGAGAATAGTAAAGTTTAAGATTTTCCTTTCACATTGTAACGATGATATTTAAAAAATGTTAGTTTGCCTATTAATTACGATTTTCAAAATTGACTTTCAAGTCATATTTTGATTTAAATAAAATTATTTACATATGTATTTCTAAAAATGAAATCAATTCTGTAGACGGGGAGCGTCACCTAGCGGCGAGTAGCAGAACTAACATTTAAAAAGACTTAAAGGGTTGTTTACCGGTTTCTGTCAACTTAGAACCTTTTTAACCGACTTCAGAAACGGGGGTTCTCAATTAGATTTAGATTTTTTGAAGTGAAAACTTCCTTAGCGGCGGTGTGCAGTTTTTGGGATGCGTAAAAATGTTAAACTCGCATAAGGACACGTGACCTGATCGAAAATCCGTAAGACGGCGCAGGACAATTGCGCGAGTGTGCGTGTGTGATATTGTATTTTATGACATAAATGATAGTAGGTTTATATGTTCAAGTTTTCACTTTTGCCGGAACTCTCGGAATGCAGCCCGTTGTCTTTTTTTTCCAATTATTTGTTACATCAGAATTTCACCAGTAGGCAGGCACCGACTGGGAAAAAAATAATTAATAGGTACTTAATAGGTACTTAGATTATCAAAAAATATTAGATACGTATTTTTTTCTTTTCTTTCTGTGAGTCAGGAAGCCTTCATTCGTCCATAAAAGATATGCGTTGGTGTATGTGAAATCACCAACACGCAACTGGGCTAGCGTGGCAGATATAGGTCCAGTTGCCTAAAGATTAATGAAAGCTAATAAATAGGTACGGATGTGATCTTACATAACTTAATTATAGTTATTATGCAAGCTGTAAGAAAACATAGTTTCACAAATTAATATGAAAACAATTGGTTCGTGAAAAATTACGCATTAGATCAACATATTTTCATTTTGTGCCGGTGTCATTATCGCAACTGCAGGACGTTTTCTTTAAGACATAGGTCTGCCCAATTGATTTCTAATAAGAGAAGCTGTAAGCCATTTGCATCCAGCATGTATACTTACCATCGACTTGTCTCAGATTATTTTTCCACCTTGTCGGCGGACGTCCTACGCTGCTCCGGCAAGGTAGACAGGTCACTGTGTGGTATTCATATAAGCGTAACATTCAATAAAATTGGGAGTTTACCACAATACCTAAAAAAAAAGCTAGCGTCAACTTAGCGGTCATAGTGCCTATACTCTATAAAATTTAACTTGATCTCTGCGACAGTGACATATTGACATATTTAGAGTTGAGATAGTGGTGGAAAAAATCGATTTTCAAACAATGTTGTAATGAAATCGAATGAGTAGTTGAAGGTGAGAAATTGGATTTTATTTACTTACTATTATTTAAGATCAAGTATGTACACATGTAATTAATGTTATGATATTAATTAAATACTCACAACGATGTACCGATAATGTTTATCGACGTTTTTCACTATTATCGATGCTAATGTAACATATAATTGGGTTTAATTTAATTACACATGTAAAAAATGTTATGATATTAAAATATACAATAAAATTAATGATAAATTAAGTTTTATTTAAAATACCGTCAATATAAACTATCGATATTTTAATTAAAACTCTATCTAAAACGCTGTGGTCACGATCATTCGTCGCCCATCACTAATCGGCATACCCATAAAGTATGACATTGACAGGTACTGTCTGTACTATTAAGAAATTCAGGACTTCTTAGGCGTGATTTTTCTGACAGCTGTCGCAGAGATCAAGTTAAATTTTATAGAGTATAGGTGCTAGTTAGGCACCTTTTAGAAACAGACAAAAATGCTAATACATTACACAAAAATAAAAAATTGCAATTTTTCGAAACCTACAAATTATACTATTTTGTTCCCTTGTTCCCATTTTGTTCTTACGGCAGATGTATACCTACACCTATGCCTATACTTACTGAAATTCTGCCGTATATAATCAGAATAAATGACCGACACTAACCGCGGGTTTTACGACAATGCATAAATAAGGAGACTGGCTTTATCTTAGCGAAAAGACTATATAATAATATGGACTTAATAATAGTCTGTGATAGTATGACACACAAAGTAATAAATTAGCATTTTCAAGAATTTACCACACGAAGATTCGTTTCCATTTTGTTCATACGCCAAATTTAGTGAACATTCTGCCGTATAAAATCCGAACAAAATATGACCGACGCTAAATGGCGGTTTACGACAATGTTTAGAGGGCAACTAGCATCCCTCTAGCGGGTAGGTTCTGTTGTTGTAGCAATCGTCTAATTTTCCAGTCTCTAAGACCCAATAAACAATATGAACTTTAAAAGTGTCGCTATATGAAAGTAACAGTTCATACCTTGGCATCGAATTGTTATTTTTTATCCGTCAAATTAATATGATTTTGTTCCCTTGTTCCCATTTTGTTCTTACGGCAAATTTAGTGAACATTCTGCCGTATAGAATCAGAACAAATGACCGACGCTAAGCGCGGATTTACGACAACGTCTATAAGAAGCTAGCGTTGCTTCAGCAGTAAAACTAGCCTTTAGAAATTGACTAAAACGTACTTTTAAATCTACGAAACACAAAAGACAGAAAATACTTACCTGTTCGCTCTGAAACCTCCCACAATAAATAGGGTAGGTACCTATTTTTTTGGTTCCTCGTTCCCATTTTGTTCTTACGTCAAATTTAGTGAACATTCTGCCGTATAGAATCAGAACAAATGACCGACGCTAAGCGCGGGTTTACGACAATGCCTATAAGAAATGATCATCGCTTTCGTGAATTCACTTGACAATTATTAATATTTAAGTAGGCACATATTAACAACAAGAGAACCCTTTGTGGGTTACGTCTAGCAGTGGACTAATAAAAGGCTGATACAGTACAGTACAGTACAGGGACATATTAAGTAGCCAATGATGATTTTCTGTATGCACATTAAACTAAACCAAATTAATAAGATTTTGTTCCCTCGTTCCCATTTTGTTCTTACGGTAAATTTAGTGAACATTCTGCCGTATAGAATCAGAACAAATGACCGACGCTAAGCGCGGGTTTACGACAATGCCTATAAGAAAGCGGGCGGCGCGTTATAAAATTTGCATTCGGCTGGCGGCGATGCAGGCGGGGTGCTGCTGGAGTAACGTGGAGATGGCTTCTTTGTTCACTTCTAAATCAATATTCTGATTGGTTCACCTTGTAGATAGACGTCTTACGTTGCTTGTGTTAGTGGTCTTCATTCGAGAACTGTCAATCTTAATATTTAAACACTGAAGATAGAATAGACTAGTAATGCAGACTAGTTATTTGTTTCAGCCTTTTTAATAGTCCACTGCAGGACGTAGGCCTACCCACAAAGGGTGGTTGGGCCATATCCACCACGCTGGCCCAGTGCGGGTTGGTGGATTCACATACGCCATCGAATTTCTTCTACTGATATATGCAGGTTGCCTCACGATGTGTTCCTTCACCGAAAAGCCAGTGGTGTTAAATTCCGTACATCAATTTCAATTAACTAATTGGTACGGGAAAGGGATTTGAACCCACGACCTCACGATTGCGAGGCGGGTGTCACTACCACTAGATCACTACGGCACTAGTCACTTACAGGCCATTAACTTTTAATTAACTTATTTGGTCAATCTATTTCACTCAGCCACGGAGTCATATTAGAAAAAAGTTCCAATCAGAATTTTGTCGTAAAATAAGTAAAAAGTAAAGTAAAAGTTTATTACCAAAAGAAAAATACATAGCTACTGAAGTACATAAAGCGAGTAACACCTAAGTACAGTTGATTTCGATTATGTCTAACACAACAACATTGTCTTATATAAAAAATGCATTTCCAAATAGATGAACTGTGAGCCCCAAAGTAAGCTCAAGGCTTGTGTCTTGGGGCTCGAGTGCAAGGTTATCAGAATTCGGAAAGATTTAAAAGTATTTAAAACCTACAAAGAAAATAAAATATGAAGAAAGTTATTATTTGGTTCTTACTTACTAACACTAAGTAGGTAACTCAAACGTAATTAACTTTATACTCAAATAATATAAAAATGTCAGTACGTTTATGCTAAAAATAATTAATGTTTAGGGTAACTTATAAAGCACCCAGATTTTCCCAAAAAAAACATTGTCGCTTTCTATTTTTGATACTTTTCTTATTGGATAAGTTTAATTGTTGATTAACTGACAATGACATTACATTGCTCACAGTCATGTACGAGGGTGGATTGACCAAGAGATGGCGTTCTATAGTACCATCCTTAGATAGCTTGTAGCTATAGTTTCAGTCTGATCGCCATGTTAGTTTAGGTTTGAGAGCACGCTGAACAAGACGCCTCTGTGTTTTTCGTAAAAATGGAAAAGCTGGAAATTCGTGCTGTCATCAAATACTTTTATTTGAAGGGGTTAACGCCGAAGGAAATTAAAGAAGAGATGGACTCAACACTGGGGACATCCTCCCCATCATATTCAACCGTTAAGCAGTAGGTTTCCGAGTTTAAAAAGGGTCGTGTGAGCACCTCTGATGAGCCTCGCTCAGGACGCCCCATTGAGGTCACAACTCCAGATATGATCGAAAAAATCCATCAAATAGTGCTGAAAGACCGCAGATTAAAAGTGCGTGAGATAGCTGAGACCTGTAAGATGTCATATGAACGTGTATAAAATATTTTGCACCAACATTTGTATATGGAACTATAGGTTATCTTTTTCCTAACCTCAAAAAATGGCTTGGCGGTAAGAGATTTGCGGACAATGAAGAAGTAATCGAAGCTGTAAATGGGTATTTTGAGGAGCTTGACGAAACAGTCTATAGAGATGGCATTACTAGACTAGAACACCGCTATGAGAAATGTATCAGCCTTGGAGGAGATTATGTTGAGAAATAAAAAAAAAATCTTAAAAACGTTGTTTTTCTTGGTCAGGCCGGAAACTTATCAATCCACCCTCGTACCTATGATAACAAGGGAATGTATTTCTATCCGCTTGTACATAGATACTAAGTTATGTACCTAATGTGAGAGCTATCCTGCCAACAAACTGCTTCGCTGTTTGGCAGTACTTTTAATTGTACCTATGTATGTTATATTTAGGACAAATAAAAAAAAATTAAAGAAAAACTATCAAGGTTATCGACATAGCCTAGCAGATTGGCTAGTGAAATGGCAGTGATGATCGATGGGGTCGAAAAGTTCTGAAGTGGAGACCCCGTACCAGCAAACGCAGCATAGGACGTCCATAGTCCACATAAGGTGGACTGATGACTTCATTAAGGGGGCGCCTAATGCCAAAAACAAGCGAAATGTGTATTTTTAAATACGTGGTGTAAAGGTAAAAAACATAAATATCCATATTAAAAAAATACTATAGGAAAGGAAAAAACCTATACTAGCAGAGTAATTGCGTAGAAGTTTGGAAAATAATATGGTTAATTTGGAAAAAAATTAACCATATTATTCGCAAACCTATTCGAAATAAAAAAAAAAAAAATTAAAACTTCGCATCACACAAAAACTTATTTTTTCAAATGCTTGAAATTATCAGCGACAACACCACATTATTGTTGACAAATTACGTAGCCAGACTAATGTTCTAGTAGAGTAATCTATTAGTCTTTTAAATATATGCTTAATTTTTGAATAAATAAATAAAATGTCACCTAAAAATGTAAGCTGGCGCTCGAAGCCAAAATCATCGTAAACTGTGTCATGCGATTTTCGACTCTAAACAAAGCAGCATAGATGATAGCGGGCGATGCAAGAAGCGCGGGTGAAATCTGTTTTATTTTTTCATAGCATTAGGCGCACTCTTAAAAGACCGCAGAATCGCGCTGGAAAGTTCAATTCAATTCAATCATTTATTAATCAAATAGGTACACAAAAGTACACTTTTGAACGTCAGATACAGTTAAAAGTACAAAGAAGGTAATAAATAGTATTTACAAAGAAGGTAAGAAATCAAATTCATGTCAAAACTAATAACTACAAATTAATACTATCTAATGTCACGAGCTTCCATGCAAGTAAATCCCTCAAAAAGTCGTCAATAGAGTAATAAGCTTTCTTTAAGTTTAAGTTGCAAGAGTTAGGCAGTGGTGTGAAACCTGCCTGACCAAATGATTGTGACTAAAATGACGATTATTCTGGTTATTCTTCAATTTAGCCCCTTTTTTCTAATTACCTTTATTATTTTTCATTGCTTTCAATTAACAGCTATTTTCCGATAAGAAATGCATAAATGGGTTTGCATAATCAGTAAATATGTACCTATTACCAAATAAAAAAAAAAAGTATGAGTCAAATAAACAAAACAAAAAAAAAAGGACCGATTCATTCTTTCTGTTTTTAAAAAGTATCGAACCTATTCCACACCAACCCAGCCCCCAAGGGGGGTTGTCCAACCTCTTTCCGAGGCGAAAAAGGGGGAGGCAGAGTACAGGAAAAAGGAGGGTAGCAAAATTTCCATTTTCTTACGTCTTTCGCTCTCTATGCAGCAGTTTTTGATTAACGGACGAAATTTCATTATGTATTCATCCCCTTGGAGCCTTATTTACTTCACCCCCTACCCCCCTTTATTGTTTAGGTTATGTTTGAAGGCTTTTTGAAAGAATAGATGCTTAAGGGTGAATTTAGGGATTGTAAGAATACGTATTGTGTCTATAATGAAATGTGAAAGAAAATTGCGTACTTTTTAATCGACTTCAAAAATGAGGTTCCCAATTCAACGGAATGATTTTTTGTATGTAGATATGTTACGCGATTACTCCGCCAATTACTGAAACGATTTTGATGATTCTATTTTTTTCGGAGATCATAATTAAGAGCCTTATTTAAATTTAATTGACATCGGCTGAGCTGTTTATTAAAAATCAAGAATAATGTGAAAATTATTAATAAAAGGGCTATTCGAATTCTGCACATGGTTGAAGTCAGTTGTGCCATTTTTGACAGAAACAATTATTCTTTATTTAATAATTCGTGGTCTCTATTAGAGTTTATTACGAACCTATTGGTTTTTAGTCGAAATAATGAAAGAATTTAATTATCACACACGGTGGCAAGAGGGACAGTTGTGGCTAGTTATATTTATGTTTTAACTAGCTGACCCAACGAACTTCGTTTTACCTACTCAAAAATCTTTTTTGGTTCATGCACAACAACTTTGCTAAAGATCATCACCTTTGGTCATCACCTTTGGTCATCACATGATCAAATGCATAGTTTACGTTTCTATAAAGGACATACAGAGATACATTAATTTATAAACACTACTTATTAACATTATTTTATTTCAATTATCGGGCGTATGACGCCCGCTGTTGGACATAGGCCTTCTCCATGGATTTCCAATAAGGCTGGTTAAAAGCGATCTGCATGCAGCGCTTTCTTGCGATCTTTATTATAATTATCATCAGTCCACCTTGTCCGATGTCTTGTTTCTGATTCGATCCCGCAGAGAGACACTTAGCATAGCCATGGCACGTTTTTTTTTTTTTTTTTTTTTTTATTTATGCCTCCTATTCCCCTGGTGTATACATATTTCAGGGTCTTTTTATAATTATTATTTAGATTTTTACTACAAACTCATATCTCAATGTTATAAATTATCAAGTTACAATTTTTAGTCTAATTTTAATTTTATACATTTAGTAAGTATTCTTATCTTAAATTGTCTTAAAATAAATATATCAATAGCAACTTCAAATATATTTTGTAGTTTATTTTTACATTTATGCCGTACCATTATTTTATACTGCAAGTATCCATATTTGTCTTGACTCGTAAATATAAATATATATATATAAATATTATACTGCAAATATAAATAAGTTATCTATAGAGTGTGTCAGTCATGAGAATAATTATAAGCGTGTATGTAATCGTCCTATGTGCATACTTATGGGTCGAAAGGCCCATACGTTGCCATCCAAATTCAATTTGAGCCATGGCACGTTGGGCTATCTTGAGCTTATTTATAAGGCCCACATTATTAGAACACGTTGATTTCAACTAAGCCACTATAATAATATTATTAGGAGAGCTGTGGAGAGTTGCTAAAGCAGAAAAAATATTCATCTTAAGTATCAGCCGTAGAACGTCAATTTCTGGGCGTAGGCCTCCCTTTAAGCATTGATTTCCAATAAGACTAGTTGCAGCTTGGACTCATAATGTTTCTATGGACTTAATCAAATCATTTATCTGTTAACCTTTGCAGAGAAATCATTTTTAACCGACTTCCAAAACAGAGGAGATTCTATGTTCGTCTGCATCTTGGTTTTTTTTTTTGAGTATGTCTACAAATATTTTCGCCAATTGGGATCCAATTTAAAAAATCTTCTTTAGTTCAAAAGGGAATACCTACTCCCAAAATTAATTAAATTTCCATTTAAATTTTATTTAAATCGGCAGAGCCGTTTTTGAAAAAATTAATCATCAATACTTAATGGACCTAATTGTATACATCGATTGGTTGTACCATTTTTTGCGAACAATAATTATTTGAGCACGATTTATCCAAAAACAAAAAAAAAATCTGAATCGATTGAATTTTACATTTTTTAATTCGGTGGAATAACATGTTTCTTACATTTGCAAGTGTCCCGACATCCCGTAATGGATTTGTAAATAGGTAAGTAGTGATTGGCTTTGTAAAAAAAATACATTCCAAATTCAAATCACAAAGAGTAGACATAACAGAGAGTACATTTTTGAACATACCTGCCTCGCTGCAAGATAAGTGTAATAAAAGTTAGCCTAATGTAGAAACTTGGTAATGTTATCGGTATACGTGATCTCTCCGGCTTTTCGGGTTGGCGGGAACGCGTGCCAACTAACGTTTTTCGATTTGAATTTGGAACGGCAAAAAGTGTAATTACTGTGGAGATAGTAGACTTGAAGCTAGCACGGTACTACGTTTTTGCGAAAGCAAATTCTTTGGAATTAATTTACAATGTCGTTTACGATAAGGTTAGTTAGTGGTGCCGTGCTGGTAGTGACACCCGACTTACAATCGTGAGGTTGTGTGTTCAAATCTCGGTCCCGTACCAAAGAGTTCTTTGTAATTTATAGCAGTATTTTCACACCACTGGCTTTTCGGTGAAGAAAAGCATCGTGAGGAAACCTGCATACGTTCGAAATTAGATGGCGTATGTGAATCCACCAACTCGCACTGGGCCAGTGTATATAGCCCAATCACCTTTCGAGAGTAGGCTTACGTCCTGCAGTGGACTATTAAAAAGGCTGCTACAGTACAGTTAGTAGACATACTAACGAGTACCTACTTATAAATATAAGAGTAAAGTAAAAAAGTAAAAGTTTATTACCAAAAGAAAAATACATAGCTACTGAAGTACATACAGTAACCAAAGAATACAGTTGATTTCGATTATGTCTAACGTAACAGCATTGCCTTATATTAAAAATGTATTTCCAAACAGATGAACTGTGAGCCCCAAATTAAGCTCAAGGCTTGTGTCTTGGGGCTCGAGTGCAAGGTTATCAGAATTCGGAAAGATTTAAAAGTATTTAAAACCTACAAAAATGTAGACTGTATTTTTTTAAAGAAATGAATAAGGTATGAATAAATTATCTAAATAATCAGAAACGGTTGGGTACCTTCCTGTTTGAAGGCTATTCACCATACAAGCAATTTATAAGGTGTTCTGTTTGAGCATAAGACAAACTCAATAGCCAGTCCTTTGGTTTCTTTTTGAAGGCGTATCTTGTGAGTTCATTGATTTCAATCGAAGACCTGTATAGCAACCTATATACGTTATTGTATGTGCATAAAAAAGAATGTTATTATATGTGCATAAAAAAGAATACGCAGGGCTTCGTTTCCCTATCAGAGAACGGACGCGATGTAATGGTACAGCAAAGGCTCTATTGGATCTCGTCAGCAATGTCATACTTAATAAGTAGGTATAAATTGTTTACATATTTCTTTCAGTTTCATAAGCCAGCCAACTATGAACTACGAAAATCACCTCAAGATAACAAAATCTATTAATAGTCTGCGCATCTATGATAAAAAGTAAGTACAAGGCTAACAATAAAGTGCATGGGCAGTAGTTTTTGCTACGCATTATAATATCCTAAATTATCTCAAAACTAATCAAAAAAAACCTTCACGCCGTTTTAAATTATATGTTAACTGTATTAAGACAAGATATTAAATACTTAGGTAACATGTTACTTCAAAAACCAGTTAAGTAGATATTTATTTACAAAACAGCATATTTGGGTGCTCAACAGTGCCCCTGCCGAGATGGGTCGAAATGCGAGGGCACCACTTACCTTTTCTCGAAGTCTATTACATAGTAAACCAATAAGTACCTATTTAAAAAGATAGTAAAACGCCTAGAAGGGCTAATACACTTTTTTATACTTCACCATAGAACGTATTAAGATGTTTATTGTTTTTAAAGAATAAATCGAAGATTCTTAACAAATAAGAATAAGTCGAGGATTCTTACCAATTTGTCACTTCACTCATTTTCCATTTGTCTTCGAGTTTCGTTCCAGTAGTAGCACCCCCGCAAAGCAACCGCGTAGGTTTCTTTCAGTCGTTACAGTCGAGTTTTAATCGACTTTACGGCCCTCTATATTATTACTGCACGCTTTAACTAGGTAATCCCTTGCTTTTTACTACTTTATAACATGAAATATGTTGAAATAATCGATTTTTAAAATAAGTTCGTGGAGCACTGTACTACTTAGTAGTGTAGTAGTAGTAGTCATCATCTTCATTTCAGGTAGAGAATGTCCACTGCTCTTCGATCAAAATATCTACGGAGCCACAGTCCCTAAGTGAAAGTAGGGCTTGTAACCGAGCACTTTGGCATCGCGTGGCGTTGTAGTCGGCTTGCAATCGCCTTACGACTGGCTGCCTACTACGTAGCTTGGGCAGGGTATTGGCTCGGACACTTACTTTGTACCATTGCGACTCTATTGATATCTGCTCGAAGATATGATAAGATAAATTGTGTACCTAGTGTAAGTGTTTTTGCAAAACTTACACTAGGTACACAATTTTAAGTAGCTCTGCCTTTAGCGTTAGTTTAAAACTGTGTTGCAAAAGACAGTGTCTTCCAGATGGATCAAGTGATTTTGCAACTACAAACAAACCAAGTCACTATACAATACAAGAATGAGCGTTTGCATTAGTGTGTGTGTGTGTGTGTGTGTTTGAGTAAGTGTGTGTGAGTGAGTGTGTGCGCGCGCACATTAGTGTGTGTGTGTGTGTGAACTGAACTGTGTGTGACG
Organism: Hypomecis punctinalis; assembly: GCA_949316475.1. Classification (NCBI taxonomy): domain Eukaryota; kingdom Metazoa; phylum Arthropoda; class Insecta; order Lepidoptera; family Geometridae; genus Hypomecis; species Hypomecis punctinalis. The sequence continues at coordinate 12,708,399 of OX438819.1, read as the reverse complement.
AGTTTATAACATGAAATATGATGAAATAATCGATTTTTAAAATAAGTTCGAGTAGCACTGAACTAGTAGTGTCATCATCTTTATATCAAGCATAGCATGTCCACTGCTGGACATATGTATTCTGTAACCATCATTATGTAGCAGTAGGACGTCTTCCTACGGGATCGAATTAGGAATGAGGAGATACGTAGAAGAACCAAAGTTACCGACATAGCCCAGCGGATTGGCAAGTTGAAATGAAAGTGAGCAGGGCACATGGCGCGGAGGACTGATGACCGATAGGGTTGAAAAGTTCTCGAGTGGAGACCATGTACCGGCAAGCGCAGCGTAGGACGTTTACCCACTAGGTGGACGGATGTCCTGATTAAGACCGCAGGATCACGCTGGATGCAAGACGCTACCAACCGATCTTATAGGAGATCTATAGGGGAGGCTTATGTGCAGCAGTGGACGTCCTATGGCTGATGGGTGGATGGACGTCTAGTATTGGATGAAGCTATTGCTATCACTACATGATCATTATAACATCATCAAGTTAGATGTAAAACTCCTGGACATAGATCTCCTTTCAATATCATGTCCGTCCAAGGGAGTCTGTTTTTGGTGATAAGTCTTTAAGTACTCATCATCATTAAGTAAGACGTCGAGTTTCAAACATAAAAAATGATGTTCCTAGAGGATATCCAAACACAGGGTTATCCAGAACTGGTGTACTAAGCCGAAAGGGGGTGATTAAGATCATCATCATGATCAAGTTGCAAAACTGCAACTCTGAATCAACAAAATGTATGAAGCAGTTCACGTGTTAGAATTAAGCGTTTGGAATCCTTATTCCTCATACGAACAGCCAGAATGTGGAACGCTTTACCTGGGTCTGTCTTCCCGCTAAAGTACAACGTGGGTGTCTTCAAATCCCGAGTAAATAGGTATCTTCTAGGTAAACGTGCTACACCTTAGACCGCATATCTGCTCAACATCAGGCAGTATGTAGTGAAACGCAAACCTATACAGAATAAATAAAAAAAACAGCTGATTTTATTCTTTCTCAAATTCCTAATTAGCCCCATAGTAAAAGTTGTTTGTAAAGTTGGTTTGAATCTCCCTCTTCCGGCTTAGTAGGTACATACAAGGCAAGTAGATAACCCTGCAATGATCTCTAATAATATTCGTTCTGTTATATATCTCCTCCATCCGCCCCTGCTTTGAGTACAGCCCTGTACCAGATAAAATCAAGTTGCATCCGCTGTAACCACTTTTCATAAACATTCCTGGATGATCCTGTCTTTCTTTAAAATCATTAATTTCTGGATTTAACCAGCTAATCATCTATTGTTTCCAGAATCAGTATAAATACTGGTTTTCCTTCAGCGCCCCTTCAGTTACCACTGAGTCGCCGTCCAATCTATTTCCAAATTCCGGGACATTACCCAGGCTCTCCGCAAGTTTTATCCAAGTTATTAGTTTTTACCGGGACCCCCATATTAGAGTCCCTAGAGTTTATGTTGTGAACAACGTTTAAACTGTACTTTATTTCTATCAAATATGCCATTTTAATTTGTGATTTAAAAGTGTGTCTAATTAAACAGTGATATATCTTTGAAACGCTGCCTTTACTTTCAAAATTTAGGGTTCAATCCAAGGTCGTCCTAACAGTTCGAATAGCGTCTTACTTACCTACAACTTGATTAGCTAGGAACATAATTATACCTACTAGGTACATTACCTTTAAAACTACAGGAACATGTCCTGTAGTCTTATTTTCAATTTAGTTTAAATTATAATACTTACTTATAATGAGGGAAAAATAAAAACACAAAACTAGTTAAAACATTTTAATAATATTCAAAATAAACATTGAGTAAGCTTTTGTACAACAAAAACGCGAATAAATAATGATACAATACAGAATGATAAAATTTAAAAAAACTAGAAGTTGGAACTGAACTTTTAACATTAAGTTAACGAAATTAAGTTCCAAACACTGTCGTTTGGAACTTAATTTAATTATTTTTAAAGGTATATATTATTATAATACTCGACATCCGGACAGTCGTAGTAGTCCACAATATATTATAGTTGCTACGTGTAAGCTTGTTTGCTTATCGAATACTCTTTTTAACCCTATACCTTGACTCTAATAATATACTCGTAGATGTAATCAATAAAAAAAATTTAGAAGGCAGAGAAAAAAGGTATGACGCAAAAATGGTTTATTCCCAGTGTCACTACTAATCTTACTACCAGTAGTAAGAACGGTAAATGAATGTTAACCGAACCGTTGTTACTACTGCAGTTGAAAGTTGTTAGAACAGTAAAAATAAATTACTCGTGTTACTACCGTAAGAGAAAAATAACAATAAGAAACAAAATATGACCTGTCATGCTGGAGTGGCATGATAGGTGTCAAAGTGACAGCTGTCACACTAAAATATGGCGGCGTGATGGCGAAAGACGAAATTCCATTTTAAATAAGCATTAAATACCGTTGTTTTTATTATGTGTATTTGCTTAACACATTTTATTGCTTTTTTGGGCTATTGTACATAGTCTAAGCCCAGTTTGCAAAATCTTCTTTGGAAGATAATTTAAAGATTTGAAAACAAACCAATCTCTATAGTACTAACTCTTTTTGTGCATGTAAGTCAAATAATTGTACACTTTAGTTAACAAAGGTATTTAGTAAACACAGACTCTGGAGTCTGTGGTTTGTAATTTAATAAAAAAAAAAACATAGTTTGATTTTAAAAATAGAAGCAGCACCGCGCGCCAACACACCTTATTTTCATTAAGTTTTCCTATCGCGATTTGAGACCGTCACTTCGGCAAAGCTCGTAGATTAAACCCTGAATGAAAGCTTACATTTGCATAGAAATTAAAATTTACCTGGACGGAGTAGTGGACCCAAGTGGAATTCCTTTGCACAACTATGGCCGGGAATTTCGGATTTGGAACGAAGAAGCCAGTTTGAATTTTGAGCGGCGATTGACTTTTTAATTTTGTGACTTCCTTTTAGCTTCTAATACCAACCTCATTTTGTCTTTTGTACTGCTATTGATGCAAATTTTGAATTTGGAATGAAAAAGTCAGAATTATGAGCGGCAAATGACTTGATAATTTTGGCCAGTGTACGTGGTGTCATTTAATTTAAGCCAACGTCTATCTTCACGTTTTTAAGAACTTTACGTTGAAATATTTTTTACTAATGAAGTAATGATAATTTAGCTGTTTTAGAAAAGAAGAACCTCTTTCTCTACGTTGTTCTTTGTAAATTAATTAAAATTTACCTGGACGGAGTATTAGACCCAAGTGGAATTCCTTTGCATAACTATTGTCTGGAAGAAATCGCCATGGGTTTTTCAATTTTTGATAATATTTTATCGCAATAGTCACTGTCGTAGTCAACGAAGAAGTCAGCTTTAATTTTGAGCGGTGATTGGCGTTTTATTTATATGACAGTGTTTTACCTTCTGGTTTTCTTTGGTACTAAACTTTCAACTTTCATTCAATCATATTGAAAATAATATTGATCATCCAAAGATATGAGTTAAACGTAATTATTCATATTCATATTTATTTGCTTCCACAATGTTATAAAAAGATAGTAAAAAACCTAAAATATGTACAATTATTATTACATTTTTATAAAAAGAAAATCACAACAATGACAGTAGGTATTTTACAATCAATTTCAATATATCAGTTATTTAAAGTTTTATGTCCTGACTTTACAGTTATAGTGCGCACAAATTATAATATAGTTTCTATCTAATGTATGTACATTGTATAGAATGTAGAGACAAATGATTTAAAGATTATATTTATACCTGCAAACACCTGTATATAGGCATGAATATAATCTGCATAATTTATATTTAAGTAACTAATTCGAATAGCAACCGTCTAAAATAAGAAGAAAAAACAAACCAAAAACTTAACACCCCCAAAATAATACAGCGAATTCGCGAAACCGAGTTTACACCTAAAACGTATAAATATTACCAAAGAAAATTATATCTGAAGTTCAACTGAGGTATTCTCGAAAAGATATTTGGTAGAATTAAAACAACACTTCGCCGAGAGAAAAGTGGTTCCCCCTGTCCCCACCCACCCCACGGGGGGTGGGGTGTGCCCAATCCCAAGATGGCTTCTTTTAAATGGGGTGGACTGTGCCCCTCAAGAATAAAAGTATGCCGTACCTTCCGCGCTAAGGTGGGGACTGAGGGAGCGCTTCGATTACGCGCCTCGAAATTGCTTTTTGAAATTCGAATCGTCCTTGTTCTTTGTTCGAATTTGAATTTTTAATTTTATGTCGAAATGGCTTCTGGTTCTGCGGCGGATTGTTGTTACAGATGGCATTGTCATTTGACTAAGTACCGTATAAATGAATGATGTACCTATATTTAAAAAAAAAAATATGATGATAAAACTTGACCATATAGTTTACTAAGTTCTGTTTCATAGTTTCAAATTTATGTCGTAGATTTTTTCATTTTTTGGATAGTATATTTCGGCGACAGGAACCTAAATAATACAAATAGAAACCATTAATTACAATTTATTGATTAAATACTAAAAATGGAACGATTACAACCAAAAATAAGAAGTTATTTTTTTAAATGAGATTGTAATTTAAATTGTTTTATGAATGTACGTCGACAGGAACGACAACGCAAAGTTACTTCACTAGCGCCACTTTGAACTATTTAAATATTTGGCGCTAAAATTCAAACGACCGTCTTATAATAGATTGATTAATTCATTAGATTATGTCTAATAATATTTTGATAAAAGTAAGTAAGTAAGTTCATGTAGGCCGGGAGGCTAGCCCCAGGGCTAGCCTCCCGGCCTACATGAACTTACACCAGTGGCCTAAATACTCTGACACCAGTGTCAGAGTATTTAGGCCACCTGAAGGCCTCTGACATGGCTAAACGGTTAAAACAACCGGGACCTACAATTTAACGTGTCATCCGAGCTACGGCAGCGCTCAGTTAGAAAATGCCACCCGGTAAAATACAGTAAATCGTCCGTGACGACCACACGGCCATTCTGCTCAAATCGCGACTCTGCGATTTTAACAGAATACGTGAAAATAACATGTCAAATGCATCGACAAGGACCATCAACACCTTAACTAAACAATTTAAAACAAAATTAAAACAAATAAATAAAGTCTAAACAAAGAAAGAGCGATAAACTATTACACCTTACAATGTTACAAACACAGACAGTACTGGAAAGTTCTAATATAATATGGTTATAAATAATGAATTTTTCCATGATTTTTCTATTTGTTTTTCATAATGTTCAATTAATGAATAAATTTACAATGTCTTAGATAACTTCATTTTTATCCTCTTTATAATTAATAATATTCACATGTCATGTTTGGTACCTACGGAATTTATTCGTAAATGAAACGTTACGCCAAATCTGCATTGTGTGAGACACAAATAAATTTCGGAAGAGAATCTGTTTTTTTTTGTTTTTTGTTGTTTTGTTTTTTTTTTTTTTTATTTTAACATTTTACGACCACACGGTCATATGAATCTGAATTTGTTGTTCAATAAACAATGCAAGAAATAATGTAGCGTTACTGTCTTAACCCATTAATACATTTTACTTTCTAAACCAAATTATTACGTTAACAGCTTGATTGAATAATGAAGAAAAACACAAACATCAGGAAATGTGTCTAAATAACAATATAACTCAGCCCTAATATTGATTAATAAGATTGCAAAATAATTATTCACAAATGAAGTAATAGTAATAACAATGACAGTAAATAATCACTACCATAACGTAACATCATATGTTAAAACATTTCAAAATCACTGTTAACTGTGAAACATCAAGTGTAATAATTAATAGATAGTTCAATGTTAATTTCTCAGTGCGAACAATAGATTAATTAGTTTTGTTATGAAGAGAATAAGGAATTTTAAGATGAATGGAGTTATAATAGAAAGTCAAACAATGCTACAAATGGAAGTAACACTGCCAGGTCCGTTGTCTTGTTGTAAGTTTAAGTAAAAAAAAAGGAAAAGTAAAACACGGCTTGCAACAACGCTGATAGATATATTTTGAAATCAGAAAGAATAAAGGAAGTGAACCACCACTCCAAGCTTACACCATTCCGGTTTCTCGCTTATCAAATCAGTACAAAGGATGAAGGAAAAGGTACCACCGATCAAGTCAACCACGACTCGCAAGCTTACACCATTCCGGTTTCTCGCTCATCAAATCAGTAGAGAAGATGAAGGGAAAGATAGCACCAACCAAGTGAACCGCCACTCGAAGCTTACACCATTCCGGTGTCTCGCTTATCAAATCAGTAAAGATAATGAAGGAAAAGGAACTACTGACCCCAGGCTCATCACATGACATCTTGCCCAGGAAGTCCAAAGCTCAACCATTCCGATATCTCACTTTGGCCAATCAGTAGGAAGGAATAAGGAAAGGAGACAAGGATAAGGAAATAGTAGAATCACGTAAAAACCATACATATATCAGCGCAAGCGTTGCGAAAATACGTTAAATATTACCGGAAAGACAACAGATATGGCATGTCTATCTTATTCAGCCGGCTGTTCTCGATATATTAAAGATTATAACAAAGACATCCAAAGGCATAAGAGCGGGTTAAGATTAGAACGAGATTTATCTGAACTTTATCTGTTGATCATTTACAAAATATCATCCGTGTTCTACATTTTAGCTCTATAGGTAATCACTCAATAAATTATCTATATGCTTAGTAAAATCATGGTTGCGAAAATTACATCAGTTTCAAAAATAATCTACGTGGAGACTCGATTAACCGGACTAACTAGTGTCGTTGAGCATTCGGATATTCAAAAATCCGGATATTGGAGTTTCCACTGTATATACTGTTCACATAAAATTTAAAATCAGGGTTTACCTAGAATTTTTACCTACTAGGTTGCATTTAACATAACATCAAAAGAGCGGCAATATAAATAAACAAAAATTACACTTGACACATTAACTTAAAGGACAAGAAAAGTTACATTCACAATATTTGCATTACTGAAATGAAACATCATCTTATCCAAGAATCGAATATCTATCCTAAACAGATTATTTCTGTATTTATTTTAGTATTTTAATTTAGTACAACTTACATGGTTATAAATTTTTTTTTTGAAAATATGAGCAACCTCAAATATTTTGTATTAATCCAACCAAGCCACTAAAACAATTAGAATGTAAAACTGCTCGACCATCCCTGAATGAGTTAAGTCCTTTTAAAATCATTGAAACTTTTGCGACATTTTTTTTTTTTATTTCTATTGTTTACATATGTTATAAGGCCAATAATTAAATTCTTACTAAATATAACAGACAGCCAAGAAATGGTTATTAAGTAGATTAAAAGGCAATTATTATCTTAAGGATTTTAGAACGGCGTATCTACAAATAATAATAAAAATAACAACAAAAACAAAATTAATATGTCGCCTTTACGGGAAGGTGACAGATTTCCAACAAACGAACATAGTAATTAAGTCAAAATTATAAAATTCAATAAGTGATGACATAACAATCGCAGATTTATCAGACGGGGTGAGCGAATATAAATATTGATAGAAATTCTGATTTGGATTTGCTTTCCTTAAACTTACAATTCAGGAATCAGTGTCTCATTTTTACTGTAGAGAAGTTAAAAGCAGGTCTAACTCAAATGCCAACTTTAACATTATAATAAGACATAATATGAGCAATAATGGATCTTTGTTGTTGTTGTTCAATGTATATTGCTGAAAATTGCGCAAAGTTATAAGAACGAGCGATTTGAATGTAAAAGAGCAACTTTAAGTTATGTTAAGAATAATAACTTGAACTAGGTAAACAGAAGAACAAAACTCTGAAAACTAAAATCATTTCAAGTACACACCTATATAATAAATTAAATTCTACTTTGGCGTTCAGCCCTACATTGTTTTATTTCTGAAAAGCAAGGCTATGACAGAGCTGAATTACTTATTACAGGCATAAACTTCTTATATTTCGACGAAATTACGTATTCACTAAGTTATCTTATTTCTTTTTTTTTTTACAATATAAGAAAAATCAAAAATATTTTATCAATTGGTTCTATGAATTATATTTAACCAATTATATTTTAGTGAAGTTTAATAATTTCCTTTTTAATTTAATACATGAAAACACACCCGTTATACTAAGACTTAAAATGTGTAAAAGCCCTGTTAATTTCCAGAGCAAAATTCTATAAGGACCCATGAATTTAATTTAAATCTTATTAAGTACATTGTTAAAGCTTGAGAAAAGCCACTGGCTGAAAATTACATAATGTGAAATCAGTTCACAGCCAGTGGATTTATGTATTTGTTATCTTTTAACTCATTTGTGTCAAAAATCTAATGTCTCTACGCCTAATAAGGAAATGACAATCAGTACTGTTTATACGATCACACCTTTAAAATATCAACACAGCTTCGATAAAATCAGTTTTTTTTAAAGATCTAAGGTGAAAACCTTGTTACTTTATGTGAAGTCGGCTAAACAGAACTCTTTGGTTTCCATTTTACATTTATTTATGAGCATCATAGATGTAGTGATTAGTATTTGATCTTGAAATATTGTATTACATTGTTTTTACATTCAATTATTTATCAATTATAAGGTCTATAAGATATTAATGTTTGGGCATTAATATCACGATTTATGATAATGATAATTATGTGCTAGTAATAGTAGACTGATAATAAACATCTTTTGATATTTTCCTCTATTGCATTACACAGTTACAGCTCTATTTACTGAAAACTAAATATCACGGCAGTCTAGGTACTGCAGTTAGTTGACTAGGGCAGTGGTTCCCAAAGTTGACTGGACTACAACTCATCTTAAATAAGTTTACCGTATGTTATAAATATTCTGTAAATGTATAATTTTAATTTTGTTGTAATGACGTATCTAAGCACATGATAATTGAAATACAAACTCGTTACACCACCTCTAGGAAAATTAACCAATGCCAACATGAAATAACATTCTTTTGCTCGATCGGTTAGTGTATTGTTCTACAGGCAGGGCCCATTCAAATATTTGCCGACGACTCGACAGTGGGTCATGACCCAAAGTTTGAGAAACCCTGGACCAGGACGTTTCCACTAAATTGAAACCAATATATTATATATAAGATTAGAAAGATAATATTATAGCAGTATAGACAGATAGTTCAGCCATGACAGGTTGACCCTATTTTATTAGAGGCACTTTATATCAACATAATTAATTTTCAGTTCTTCCATTGCAACAACCAACATAACAGTAAAATTGTTATATTATTCTAGATTAAAAATAATTTTGTAAGATAGTCAGCCAACAGTTACTTTGGCATTATTACAACAATCAAAAATAAACATGAACAAAATAAATTATTTAGCCTTTACCTATTACTTATTCATAACATATAAAATCCACTGTTAAATATCGGCTCTCTGTCCTCGAGGAAAGCGAAGCTGATCATGTTGCACGGGGAATTGAAGACAGTACTCAGCTCAGACAGTACCTATGCTCCGAAGCATTCTTACATTGCTCTAGTGTAGTACTGCAGCATCACTTCCGAGCCTTCAGCGTAGAACTGCATTCATTTTTATTCTCTGCCAGAAAAACAACTCGCATTAGTTCTATAACAATATCACAACATATTATAAAGCAGGCTATATTTCTGTGTCCCTTTATTTTCTCTTATATGGCCTAAACTATACAACAGATAGCAATGCAGGTTCCACTATCTTATAAATTATTTATTTCAAAAGGTTTATACCAATAATTTATTCATAGCTGAGTGGAGCCGGGCCAAGTAGCTAGTTAATTATAACTCTAAATTAGCCGAAAAGAAAATTAGGTCTTCTAGGTTTCATTGTGACTTATTGTCTGTTTGTGAGTGTTATACAAATTGATCAGAGAATGCTTATGAAGGAAAACAAAGATAAATTATATTGTCATAATGTAAAGACCACAGAAGTAAACCTTATGGATTGTCAACAGCATCAACTGGCATTATTATGCCAGCGACTGTGTTCTCAGCTAAAGACCGGCAGAAAACTCTGTAACAAGACTATTGCAATTTTCATACTTTACCTATATCAAAAACATTTCCTCGATGCAACACGAGAGTGTAGCACTTTAAAAGTATTTACAGGCAGCCACATCGGCATGTAATATTTAGTTTATTCGTTTCTAAATCACAAATCAGATAAAGGACAAAGTTGAGGTTAGAAGTGAAATATTACGATCTCGTCACATTACGTTGCCAATTAACAAACAAAACACATCACCTGGCTTGTTTTCTTGTGAAATAGCTCTGCATTAATATCTTCAAAGGTTTCTCAGTTTTTCCTTAAGTTTTCTCCATGAGAAGTTGCAGTGCAGTAGAAGTACAGCCCTTCAGAGGTCATGATGGATATCCCCCACCGCTGCTTTCGGCGACAGGAACCTAAATAATACAAATAGAAACCATTAATTACAATTTATTGATTAAATACTAAAAATGGAACGATTACAACCAAAAATAAGAAGTTATTTTTTTAAATGAGATTGTAATTTAAATTGTTTTATGAATGTACGTCGACAGGAACGACAACGCAAAGTTACTTCACTAGCGCCACTTTGAACTATTTAAATATTTGGCGCTAAAATTCAAACGACCGTCTTATAATAGATTGATTAATTCATTAGATTATGTCTAATAATATTTTGATAAAAGTAAGTAAGTAAGTTCATGTAGGCCGGGAGGCTAGCCCTGGTGTCAGAGTATTTAGGCCACCTGAAGGCCTCTGACATGGCTAAACGGTTAAAACAACCGGGACCTACAATTTAACGTGTCATCCGAGCTACGGCAGCGCTCAGTTAGAAAATGCCACCCGGTAAAATACAGTAAATCGTCCGTGACGACCACATATACGTACGTGCCGTAGGCATGTATAGGTACATAGATAAAATTTGACTAGATGTGCCCAATTTTAAGTTACCGACATACAAATAGTACCTAGATATAAATAGTACCTACCTACCTCTTACATATTATGATCTAGTCTATCTTATAACACGTGCTTTTTGACTCATTTACTTTCTATCCCGTAAACTTAATGAACTATTAGAAGTTCATTCTCCAAAAGTTTCAAATACAAGTTTCATAATACGCCAATATATTAAATACACGCCAAAATACACTTTAATCATGTATATTTAAGAGCTTGAATTTCTCGAAGGGTTAAGGGTCTTTAACCTTTACATATTCGTTAGTGGGTCAACGTATGAGAACGTATGTTTTGATTGAAGCCTGTTGTAGGTATTTAGGTTGTAGAGTGTGAGAAGTTGCGTATCTACGAGTAGGTAGGTGTGTAATCTTTGCGGGTTCTTTTTTAACACTCTTTTATTAGTTTCACCTGTATGTTTGCTTGCTTGTAACCAACCCCTTTGAGCTCGTTTTTGACCTACTTTGAGCGATCAGATTTTCTTTAAACTTTGCACACCTATCAAAGACTGATGACGATGCATTTATAGAAAAAAAACACCGGACAAGTACGAGTCAGGCTCGCACATCGAGGGTTCCGTACAAATCCAGAAAATTTTGCGAAATTGGGAAGTAAGTTGATAAAATCTCAATACCATAAACATCAACAAAAAAGTTTTTTCGCTTTTCTCATCACATATCGAAAATTACACATTGTTAAAATAATTAAAGAAATGTTTCCTTTATATGATATCTTACATGATACGATTTACTCACTTTGAATTTTGAACCCAAATTTAGTGAACTTTGAGGCCCTATTTTTTTGTGATGTAAATAAAAATGTACAGTTTTCAGATTTATTCCTATATTTGTACTCTGAGACAATGCTTCTCGCTAAATTTCATAGTTCTATGTCAACGAGAAGTACCTGATTATGATTAGATTATGATTTTTGTGAGTGTCGAAATACCTATGCGGGTTTTTACGACATAAACGGCTCTAATTTTTTTAAACGACAACTGAGAAGTTTTTCTCTTATCCAACTGCAAGATACCATAGATATAAAGACGGACAGACGGACAACAAAGTGATCCTATGAAGGTTCCGTTTTTTTCCTTTGAGGTACGGAACCCTAAAAAATGATGACTGCAATGCATTTTTCAGTTTTTTTTTAACTAAATTTTTATATTATTTTGAACTTATTTAAAAATACTTTTAAAATCTTTTTCGAATTTCGACCACGACGTCACTTAGGTACTAGGTATCAGGAGAGTTGGTGGTCGAGCGCGGACTATTGTGATTGAAAAAAATAATTTTATACGCACGCACGTTAATTTGAGTCGTGATGGTCTAGTGGTAGTAACACCCGACCTGCAACCGTGAGGTCGTGGGTACAAATCCCGATCCCGTTCCAATGAGTTTCTTTGGAACTTATGTACGGAATTTCACACCAGTGCCTTTTCGGTGAAGTAAAACATCGTGAGGCAACCTGCATACGTCCGTAGAAGAAATTCGATGGCGTATGTGAATCCACCAACCCACACTGGGCCAGCGTGGTGGATATGGCCCAATCACCCTTCGTGGGTAGGCCTACGTCCTGCAGTGGACTATTAAAAAGGCAGTACAGTACGTTAATTTAGTATCAATTTTAATAACAGATTGGAATTATATTTTGTTGGATACTTACATTTCAATGGGAATCACAGTTAATATTTTTTTTTAACTAAGTAGTTTATTGTATGATTTTCTTATTGATTTTATTTCAAATTGTAAGAGTAACCTTACTTTATCGCAACGCTGTATACCTGATTATACTCAATGGTCTTATAGTCTACTGTTGATCACAGACTTACTCACCAAAGGCAATTTGGCAATATTCATTACAAACCACATAACTATGGAAAAAAAAATTGTTGAAGACAAATATACCTACCTAGTAGAACGTACATGATCAGAACAATTCTAATAAAAATGACGTCTCCGGTCTGTTTTGACTGAATCTTATTTTCTATCTACTGCACTCAATAAGTACCTAATTCTAAAATCACTTTTTCCCAAAATATCTAATTTTGTTTATGTCTTTTTCTAAAATGTCAAAATAATAACTATTAGGGTTATGTTATCATACCAGCAGCGCGAGTACCGTTCTTATACGATCGTTAATTTGACATTTGAATCGCTAAAATTTGCTAAAAACGGTATTTTCTACGATTTTAGCGATTCAAATGTCAAATTAACGATCGTGTAAGAACGGTACTCGCGCTGCAGGGTCGTAATTTTAAAAGAATTTATCTCGACCACTAAGTCTCATCAAATTCTAAATTTAAATTTTAGCAAAAAATATTCTCAATTCAAGTTATCAAATTACAACCCGCAAGACCGTTTCTGCTACCTTCATTAAAAGCTAAACCTTTTAATTTACGTTCCAAATTCGAACCGACGTCATCTGCGCAAAATGCCTGTACTTTTTTCTTGCACAATAATTTTGAAAGCATAATTAATCGAGCCGCCCGCGCCGGGCGCGTTCCTTAATTGAATCTCACCCCCACCCCCTAGCGTCCCCTAGGAAAAACAACCCTTTCTTATTTTTCCACTCTTTCCCCCTTGCAAGACGATAAATCCTTGGTAGAGACAGTAGGGAGATCTCTTACCAACATAACAACGCAATAAAAACCAATATCTTAACTAAAATATACCGTAACGCTATAGAAATAAAGGTCATTCTTGCTATAAAATAGGAAATATAAGTGTGGTAATTTGAAACAAGAAAAAGCCTACGCGATCCGTCATTGGAATTCCGCGGGCGAGTTTGAAAGCGGCTCCATTTTCAAACTTTGGGAGTTTTGAATTTGGAATCGATTTGCCGCGCTGCGCTGTGATTTTGTTTTTTTTATATATTGAAACATTTTACATTATCCATAATAAAAATTGTATAAGTAAAAGAAATAATGAGTTTTGGCGGGAACGCGGAAAAGTCATGTCGCCTCATTGTATTATTTTGTTAAACTTGTGTTTTATCAGTGATAATTAGTGAAAAGTTGTGGTATTTCGTTGATTTTGAGCTGATTTACGTGCATGAGTGTAGGCAAGTGATATAATGTGACGTATCAGGTCGTTCCGTGTTGTCACTAAAACTCCATAGACGCCTCTAGTAAAGTATCCACTGCCTTACTGAGGTATGACTTGGACTATGTTTGGATTTGACCGTGACTTTATTCGACTATGACGTGACTATTTTGATAAAATATCAAAAAAAAATAAAAATTAACAATACTTGACACTGGCAAATGCACAACAATGCGACGCCAAACAAAAGAAGAAGAAGAAGAAAAGACATAATGCAAAAAAATGTGATGAGTTCTGGCCATTAACTTGTAATGTACAGTATTAAATTATTTGATTTATTTCTTTTGGGCAATGATTTTCCTATTATGTCCTTAAAAAAATGTCTATATAAATAAATTTCGTATTTTCAGATCAAATTATCTTTTGATATTGCTTGTAAAATATGACGGCTTGAACTAAAATCAAATGAGAAAATATGATATTCCTAAATAAGGAAGCGATAAGAACCGTTATTTTTTCTGTGAAGTTGTTTGCAATATTTAAATGCATTTTTGGGATACTGTACAAAATTTACGCCCATCTTGCAAGATCTTCTTTTGTTAGTTTCTGGACAGTAATTACTTATATTTAAAGAGAGAACTGAATAAATGAAAAGGTTATGGATACTTCGTCAAGGCCAAACAAAAGCATATAGTGGGTGACTGGATCCAAGGACAGCAGACGTTTATATTTGTCTAGAAGAATTTGAATCTCTAATTAGGTATGTTTTAGGTAATTTTCTCAAAGATGTTTTTATTGCAATTATGGATACTTCGTCAAGGCCAAACAAAAGCATATACCTAGTGGGTGACTGGATCCAAGGATAGCAGACGTTTATATTTGTCTAGACGTGAATACCTACGTTTGAATCTCTAATTAGGTATGTTATAGGTAATTTTCTCAAAGATGTTTTTATCGCAATTATGGATACTTCGTTAAGGCCAAACATAAGCATATAGTGGGTGACTGGATCCAAGGATAGCAGACGTTTATATTTGTCTAAACGTGAATACCTACGTTTGAATCTCTAATTACTTTGCCAGTGTGCGACGCAGGCGGCCACCGATTCCGACTGGTGAGATCGAAAAACAAAACGATCGCACTAGTCGAGTGGGCTGCCCAGTCACCTTTTGCACAGGCTAGCGCATTGCTTGATCATCTTATCAGGATAGTGGACAGCACTCCCCGGGTGATAAGCGTGGACGCTATGGTGGTTGAACGGTCGAAGGCGGAAGCCGCAGACCGGCTGGGTTGCATTAAAGCCTCGGAACACCATGAGGTTATCGTTTATGAGGACAGAGGAGAAAATCTGAGTTTTCTGAAGTCTCCAAGTAACGATCTTGATAATGCAACAGATAGCTGGGGCTACCCCATTCCAAATTCAGCCATCCAATCTGGTTCTGAAAGAGCAGAACTAATAGCAGCTTCTGAGAGACCCGTTCTCCGCCCAAGTGGTAATGATGGTGCCATGTCGGGTCTCCTCAGTGCTGCAATGCAGAGCTTGTTCCGATTCACGCCTAAAACACCACCTCCACAGACAACAGCGACCTCGAGGAAGGCTTCACCACCTCAGGCAACCCGCACGAGAGCCGACATGGGACAGGTCGATTCGCCCCGTTATATCTTGGCTTCAGCGCCACGAGACCACGCTAGAAATGCCCTGATCGAATACCTAGCCTTATTGAGAGCGACAAAAAATGTCAATCTCAAGAACTGCGACAACATTCTGGAGTTCTTTAGGCTGGGTGGTCCTGTAAGTGAGAGTCTACTAAAATCAAGACTCGAGGAGGCAGAAGCAGCCATATACAATAACGTCACTTCTCAAGTCATCAGAGGGAAAATGAAAGGACAGCATATGGCAGCTTACAGCGCAGAAAGTGGTTTTGTGGAGTTGAGTGAGGGAGAGACAAAGCGAATAGGAAGACCGAAATACGCGATACCATCAAACGACCCAATTGTAGTCACCGCCAAGTGCACAAAGATAATGCTAGACGATAGAATCCTCGAGATGGCTAAAACCATCGAACGGAGCTCGGACGTCGAGAAAAGCTGGCAAAACTGGGCGGTACCAAAGATACAATGGGTCAACGGGGTACCAGGATGTGGCAAGACAACATGGGTGATTAGACACTTTGATGTGGACAGGGACGCTATCATCACAACAACAACAGAAGCAGCAAAAGACCTGAGAGAGAAGCTATCGCACCGAATAGGAGATCTAGCAAAATCAAGAGTGCGAACCATGGCTTCATCCCTCGTAAATGGTTTTGGAAAAGAGAGCTTCAGGCGCCTTCTGGTGGATGAAGCTCTAATGAACCATTTCGGAGCTATAATAATGGCTGCACGACTGTCTGGTGCTAGCGAACTTGTCCTCATTGGGGACGTCAATCAGCTGCCTTATATCGACAGAGAAAATCTCTTCGAGATGAGGTACCATCGCCCTACCCTGGTTGCAAACATCACCCAGGAGTTGCTCTGCACACATAGAAACCCAATGGATGTCGCGTATGCGTTGAGGGAAATATACTCAGGTATAAATATTCCTCAGTTCCCCGTATTAGGTCTCTTGAGCAGAAAAGGTTCAAGGGGGCTCAAATATCCAAAACCCTCCCCAACACCCTTTTCTTAGTGCATACGCAGGAAGAAAAGGAGACCCTAATAAACCAGGGTTATGGAGGTGGCTCAGGATCGCGCACCCTTACCATCCACGAAGCTCAGGGACTGACGTACGAGTCGGTAATCGCCATTAAAACTAAGCCTAGAATAAAGCTACACGAAAGCGTCTCACACGCTGTCGTTGCATTGTCTCGGCACACTGGAACTTTCATCTACTACGCTGACGACATCGAAGGTGATGCCATCAGTCGATTCGTGCGGCGTGCAACCTCTGCGTCTTTGAGGGCTATCAAGGACTATAACCTGCAGATGGCCATCAGAGACCGGAACGCGGCGGTGATGGAGGCTCTGGGCCGGGAGGAGGCAAAAGAGTTGTAATAGAAGGACATGGGAGCGATCACAAGCAGAGTAGATACCACCGAGTAACACACGGAAACGTAGCCTTGGACTCTGCTGGTGATCGCTTTCACAAAATAAATCAGAATAAGTGTGCATTAAATAGAAATTAGCATTGCGTGCATGCCTTGAGCATTCACGCTCGCCATCGAAGGCTCCTTCTTGCGGCGGCGTCGTGTGTCGGGTCGTTCTCTTCCCTTAAATATGGTCGAGGAGAGTGATGGCTGATACATGCGTCATACTCGTGATCGGGTGCTGCATGCGGGTCGCCGGTTTGCTCGTGGCATTCACGCAATGCAATGAAACCACTAACTTAGACTAAGATTTAATCTAACCCCTCTCTATTGTACAGTCGCATTCTTTCAATTGGAACTAACTTAACAAAAGGCACAGACCCTGGAGTCTGTGGGCCAATAATTTAAATTAAAAAAAAAAAAAAAAAAATCTCTAATTAGGTATGTTATAGGTAATTTTCTCAAAGATGTTTTATTGCAATTATGGATACTTCGTCAAGGCCAAACAAAAGCATATAGTGGGTGACTGGATCCAAGGACTGCAAACGTTTATATTTGTCTAGACGTGAATACCTACGTTTGAATCTCTAATTAGGTATGTTTTAGGTAATTTTCTCAAAGATGTTTTTATTGCAATTATGACCGTAATAACTTAGTGGTGTAGTTATTCCATACAACATAATATTATCAAATTGGGAAATTTAATTAAATAATCAGTATAATATTAATGTGCATGGAATCATAGATCATATCTATTTTACTATGGAAATTAAAGTGGTTTTCACACATTTTATACTATATATAACGGGACTGAACTCACGTGTGGGGATAGTCGTAACGACTTTAGTTTCGGTCGCATTCGGCGACCTTTCTCAAGTTGGCGAGTGCTAGCACGCGGAGCCGTCTCGCAATGCACTTCGGTGCACTTCGGTGCATTGCGAGACGGCTCCGCGTGCTAGCACTCGCCAACTTGAGAAAGGTCGCCGAATGCGACCGAAACTATAGTCGTTACGACTATCCCCACACGTGAGTTCAGTCCCGTTATATATAGTATAAAATAAATCATATCTGTCTGAAAAAAAAACAAAAATATTTTATTACTAAAAATTGCTATGTTAATGATTATGCCACTCATTAAATAAATATATTAGTTAATTAGCTTTTGCCCGCGGCGTTTCCCGCGTATTTTAATTTTTATGCTATCCCGCGAGCTTATATTTTTTCTGGGGTAAAAAGTAGCCTGTCACTTTCCAGTTTATGAGTTATATCTAAGACAAAAATTAAGCCTATCCATTGCTCCGTTGCTGCGTGAAAGAGGAACAAACCAATGAAACAAACAAACACGACTTTAGTTTATTTACAACAAAGCGGAATCGTGGCCTAGATGACGCTATATACCTACTTACATAACTGCTACCTACTTACCAACTACTACTACTAACTTTCTAAGTACTGTAGTAAAATATCAAAACTCGTAGTATTAATATTCGCCAATAAAACTAAAAGAACGTAGGTACTTATTATGAGAATTAAACTTTTTGTACCTAAATGTACTTAAAAAAAATCTGAATCATTCCAATTTTAAACATTTTATATTGTCATTATTATCAACCTTTACATACCTACATCATTTTAATACTTCACCCTCTTCCGTGAACGTTAAAACTAATTTTTCTCCCCCACCCTGAAATAAGAATAACCGGAGGGTAGGGGGTGAAAAGAAGGAATAAATGCACCCCCGCGTCAAATTGCTAAGACGCGGGACGTTTTGTTTATTTTGTTTATGTGTTGCCATTTACTTTAGTCATGATTTCTCTTGCGATAATTAGGTACCTACATTATAATTTTATAAAAAATAATGCATAGTCGGTATTTGTAATATTATTCATTCTTATTGCAAAAATTGTTTGTTACTCTTTATCTCAGCAACAGAGCGCCTAACGCAGCAACAAAGCGCCGGATAGTCTTGATTTTTGAAAAAGATATATATTTCAAAAGTTGGAGAACTACATAATATTCTAATTTATATCCCGGAAAAATGAAAGGGTCCCATGTAATCTCAGACTAACTAAAAAATAAAAACAAAATATAAACAAACAAGTGAGGCCGGATTTGATACATATACGAACAACGAAACTACGCCTTGGTTTGTCAGTCGAATTATGACGGTGCTACATCAACTCACACTCCATAATTATTATTATAAAAAACCGGCCTCACATGTCTGATCAAGACTTTCTGTCTTGATTTTTTTATTTGGTCTGAGATGTGATATACTAAATACATGCTGTGATAGTACAAGAACCAAAATGTCACGCGGGCAAAACCGTGGGCAAAAGCTAGTTTAATATATTTCTAATGATTTTATTTAGATAGGGTCTGTCAAGGAGCAATGGAACGCAGCGTGCTTGGAATTAAAAGAACGGTTAGAGTCCGCAACGGTACACTGCGTTCTATCACAGGGGCAGTTGGTGTCGACCGAAGAAGCCGCCAAATTTAGTAGGATTGGGCGAGACATGTGGCACGGAATGTTACACCCTGACCGATAGGCCAGGATCGTCACGGAGTGGGTACTTGACGGACGACGCAGCCAGAAAAGGCCCAAGAAATGCTGGCGTGACGATTTTGACTCGTTTGAAGAGGTTGCGATGGATCGGAACTCATGGAATAAAATGGAGGAGGACCTTCGCCCAGGAGCGAGAGATAATAGGTTGAAAAATGTACATAAACATTTATCCATAATTTTTTAGAGTATTCATGACATAGCTTGACTACTTAGATATTCCTTAGCACTCTTCGAAGTGAAATCTTTGCTTAATACGTGTAATACTCTTTAGATGGGTGGATCCGTATGTATTTTCTTTTGTGTGTTTAACGATGTTTTCGCCAATTGTGAACCGATTTAAATAAAGAAAATAAAAAGATGAAATTTAAATGAGATTTATATTTAGTCAAAATCGGAAGAGCAGTTTTTGATAAAGTACCTACATGGATGTCACATAGGTTCGTGCAAACTGTTCAAATTGTGTACACGGTGGAAGTCGGTGGTTCCAGTGGTTCCAGTTTTTTTGCGAAAAATAATTATTTAATTTAATATCCCATACCTGCAAACTAAACTCCATATACAGGGTGTGCAGAGCTAAAAACATAAAACTAAATTGGACTCTTAAAGCGCAGTAAAAGTTCTAAACGCCCCGGTGGCAATTATAAACGATATTCGTCTAGAACGGGCACCAATTACTTTCTTTGGGGAAACTGATACACGGATGTAAAATAATATGGAAGAATTTTGAAGAATAATAAATTATTCAAATTATTTGAAGGTATATAACCTATATATACCTTCATATCGATAATCGATATTCGACTGCCTCGGTGGCTCAGTGGTTAGTGACCCTAACTTCTGGATCAAAGAGGCGTGGGTTCGATCCCCACCCAGGGCAAATATTTATGTGATGAACATAAGTGTTTGCTCTGTCTGGGTGTTATTTAGTTACTATCTATATAAGTATGTATTTAAAAATAAGTATATGTAGTATATCAGTATCTGGCAGCCATATCACAAGCTTTGCTTAGTTTGGGGTCAGAGGCCGTGTGTAAGATGTCCCAAAAATATTTATTTATATTTAAATCCAATTCAGCGAAAAACTTACCATAATTTTTCGATTTTATTAAGATAATTCTAGTAGCAAAGTATCTCAGTAATTTTTCATTAAGTATGTAAATAAATAAAAATCTTGAACTTCGAGTGCAGTACTTCTGAAATGTTAATTTCGTCAAATATCTAATTATTACATAATATAAGTACTTGACCATCAAATTCAAACAGTCATAAACAAAAAAAATCCTAGGAAAAATATGACGGAATTTATTTTTTCGTCTAACTGACAATAATAATCTTAACAAATATGAACTTATTTTTTGTAGGACAGTATGCTGAGTGTGAGTTTTGTCGTAAACATGACGCGCTCTTCGGCGAGCGCGTAAGTATGTAATTTGTATGAAGAAACGTACAGCGCCACTAGCGGCGCGTTGTTTAAACACAACAAGTTCATACAAATTACATGCTCACGCGCTCGCCGAAGAGCGCGTCATGTTTACGACAAAACTCACACTCAGCGTACAGGACTCAATAATATTATAGTCGTACAAGCAAACGGCACTTTTACTCTAAGACATTTGTGATAAGTTATTATTTGGAGATTGTATTACCAACTCTCACTTAGAATTTCACTTGTAGATAGATAAATAAAAACTCCACAAAATGCTGCGTCATCAAATGTGACACATGTAAGAATACCACCCCTAGTTTGTAAATATTTTACCTTGGATGAAAATATTTTTAGTGTAACTCTTAAGTACACTTAACTTTTTTTAAAGTTTTGTACAAAAATCCTAACAATATAGTTTTACCACTTCCAGATGAAACGAAACTATTCCTTTGTAAGAAAAATAAGAGGGTTGAAGAAAGGGGTCTTTAAAATGTCAAAAGAAGGCGAATTTCCCCAAGGGAGTAACCCCCTTAATTATATCTTTTAAAGCGATGTCTGAGTGCATTTTTAACCCCCTTGGTATATAAGAGGGGAAGAAAGAGGGTGTTTTTGGGGATCGGAATAAAATTAATAATGAAATGTGGGTGGCGGACAAATATGTCTGCCGATACTGTTTTAAAATGCTTTGTTTTGTGAAAGAACAAAATTAAAAATTGACAAATATTGGAATAAATTTTGTCGTTGTTATCTTTATTATTTTTCTTAGGCATTGAAAATGAAAATTAAGTACATACCTGTACAAAAAAAAAACGTATAAAAAATTAAACTACTAATTTGGTATTTATAAATATTTCTTGGACGTTTTTTTAATATCTGGTTTTTTTCTACTTTTCTTGAAAGTATTTTATTTCTAACATCCGAAAGTGAAAAATAATAGAATGCACACTTTCAAATTGTCAAATAAATAGAGCAAATTTCGATTTTCGCGGTTTTTCGAAAATGCCCTCTTCACTACATAGAATAAAACAAAGTCGCTTCCCGCTATCTGTCTGTCCCTATGTATGCTTAAATCTTTAAAACCACGCAACGGATTTTGATGCGATTTTTTTTAATAGATAGAAAAAGAAAGATTCAAGAAAAAAGTTAACATGTATAATACCTATTTGCAAAACTGGGGCGGGTTGCTAATACCTATACAGATAAAGTAATACAGAAAGGCTCTATATAAATATCAAATTACATCAACATCATTCGAGTCGTTATCTAAATCAGAATTTTGTATAAATAAACAAAAAAAGACGTATTTATCTAATACACAAAAATTGCAAAGGTATAAGAGGAAAGATTTATAAGTTATTACATAAAATAATATTTTTATTTAACAAAACTCTCCCTGTTTCAATCATACTCAAAATAAATTCGAAATACAAAATGTCCATTTAAAAAAGAAACTCGTTTGTCTTTCCAAATTGGCGGGTAAATTTCCCGCGTCACCGAAGAGGGACGTGTCAGCAAAAAAAGTGTTAGTGGCCTTTCAACACGTCGCAGCTATCTCACTCGCACAATTGCAAGTTCGAGTTCTTAGTATCTATTGAATTTAAAAAAACCCTATGTAGCATTCATAACACGTATAATATATTTTAGAGAAATTCTAGTTTTGATACTTATCTATTATTAATCAGAAAAAGAGGTCAAAATAAATTGTTACTTTCGTTTCTTTCGATCTGATTGGTCAGATTAAGAAATATAGAGATCGTTTAATTACTTGACAAACAAATGCTATAGTAAGCCCATAATTATCAGTATCATAATTTTGTTTCTTTTTCACTTTAAGCATTCGATAGAGAGAACGCTTTTTACGTTGCTGTTAAATTTACGCTGGCGCCTCTGTAATCGGGCTTACTGTAGGTGTTATATTGCTAAGTTTGGAGAATTTCAAAGGTGTAAATATTCATCATTATGAACCACTTTTAACCCAAAGTCCTGAAAAAAATCAACTATCGCAAACGTTTTGCCGAGAATTTTTGTATGGAACAGCCGATTCTTGTTTTCTTATTTCGTAGGTATTCTACAGTAAAAGTTGTTTATACCTAATGATGAATGATGAAAATCTCTGTAAGTCTCTACACTTTGTAAAGCATTATAAATTACGACATGTGATTTTACAAATAAATAAATAATGTAGGTATTATTTGTAAAAGTACATGTCGTAATTTTGGTTTGTTTATTTTAGTGAAGTTGCGCGAGCGAGACGGAAATATCGCATATAAAGTCCCCTTAAAAGGCGGGAAAAATAAGGAAAAAAAGAAAAAACCGGGTATTATCCTTGTTAATTCCCGGTCTAATTTAATTCACGCCTAATTCTATTTGCTGAGCAAAACGGGGAGGTGATAATTGTGGGACGCCATTTTTGTGACAGGATAAGGGAAAAACGTTTTTTTTTTCTGAATTCCGGCTTGAGGCGTGGGAAATGAAAGCATCTGACGTCGTGACATGAAAGAATTTTAATTAAAATGACATTGTGTGTTGTCACTGTCTGGTGCACTCTGTATTCTATTTGTTAGAAAAGAGATATTTAAGCTTTGTGTTAGGTTGGCTTGGCATTCATTAAAAACATTAATGTAGCTACATGATTAGAGAAAGAGGGAGAGCTTTTGCACTGTAGTCGAACTTAGTCGTCAATGATGTTTAATTTCTATAAATTGATACGAAACCCGATTACCTAACAAGTTTATTAATCGAATTAACATTATTATCAATTTTATTTACTATTAACTTTTTGCAATCTATGCCTATTATGTATAGATATAGATAATGTCACCGCGCAATATCAATGCAAAGAAAATTATAAATATTTGTCACTTTTCAAAAACATAAGCTAATAAATCTACCACAGTCAATAGGTCACTTTTGTTTGAAAACAACTAATTTTAACTTTTGAAATAATCCGTCTATGTTCATTATTTCTTGATCACTAACACTGTATACTAATTTTATTTTTCATCAAAGATTTTTCAATAAAATATTTCAACTCACTCTGTTGACTCACTACTGCACCTTAGATAACTAATAACATACTGACCATTACTTCACCAACCTAATCCTAAACATTAAAAAAATAACAATACTAAAACGCAACCCTTTTAAAAAATACCAGTTTGGACAGAAAGCGCGATACTGACCGGTGTCCCGCAAGGGTCACTACTAGGCCCATTGTTCTTTTGTCTATTTATGAATAGGACTGGTCAATCTGGTTTGCTGACCCTTTCTTATCCTTTTTAACATTTTGTCTGGATTAGAGGCAGCTGTTGCCGGAACTGGTTTGGCGACAAAGCATTTTTATAAGCTGTTGGCGTTTCCGTTAGCGGTATCGGTAAAACGATACTTATGTCATTGTGAATTTGATTTGAATATTTCGTCATTAGATATTTTTAGCACTGTTATTTTATTACTGCATTATGACCGATCAATAGCCGTATAGTCAATATAATAGTCTATTTGTAACGTTTATTTGTTTAAAATCTATTATATTTTAGCTAAAAAATTATTAATTTTTCTTTGCATTGTAGCATCTGTTTTAGTAAAATTGTCTACTAAGATAATATATCCAACTAGGTTCTACTCTAAAGTAACTCTGCGTTCTCGATTATGTTTACATTGGCGGATATCTAGCGAACCATTTTCCCAAGCCTTCTTGATACAAATCAAAAATATACTCATAACCATGTCAACCTGTTATCAAAGCCTGACTAAATTCCTCATCACGCAAACTTTTCTCAGTACCAACCGTAAGTTTCAATTATTAAAATTCCGTCCCAATTTTAAAGCACGACAGAGCACGGAACGCCACAAAATGCGTGGTTTATGTCAACCCCAGTTGTTTATGGAAAGAGTTAACGTTAAAACTGTTTATAATAAAATGTACAGTTTATAAGAACCGCCTATCCACCGGTAGACGGCTATTACCTATATGGCATTGCGTATTTCTAAAGCCGTACAGGGGTGAAGGTAGGACTCAGTCGATTATTACCGACTTCCAAATTTCCTATTTGGAAGCTACTATTTTTGTCTGTATGTATAACGCGGTCACATTAACAAGACGCATCGCATTAATTTTTAAGCAATTTTTACTCGATCTTAATAAACAGGTAGAAACTTATCTTTTATAGAAGATGGTTTGGAAGCTTTCGTGCGGGAGTCCGACTCGCACTTTTTTGCACATCGTAATTGAGCTCCACAATAACGTCATATGGTCAAGCGTCTAGTTAATGTGACCGCGTTGTATTTTTTTTTTATTTGTTCATGGATAATTGGCCAATTGCGAACCGAATTCAAGAGAAAATGATAATAAATAAATAAATATTAAGATACATCTTACACACGGTCTCTGGCCCCAAACTAAGCAAAGCTTGTGATGTGACTGCCAGAGACTGATATACTACATATACAGTTATACATACTTATATGGATAACACCCAGACACAGTGCAAACACCTATGTTTATGACATAAATATTTGCCCTAGGTGGGAATCGAACCCACGCCTCTTTGACCAAGGAGTCAGGGTCACTAACCACTGAGCCACCGAGGCAGTCCATCATCATCAGGCATCAATTAACAATCTATAATTATTATTTTTTTAATAATGACAATACTACACTACTACTACATAGAAAGCAATTGGATCATCCACAGGCCCTTGAAGGTCTAAAGATAATCCAAGTGCTCAAGCCCACTGCCAGTTGGCAGCGGGCCCAGCATGCTGGCAGCATTGCCACGCTGAATGGCAATGCTTATACGTTGAGCCAAATAAACACCAGCATATAATTAATTGACTGATATAAATTACATTACAAAATTTAATTAGGTATTATTTCGATCGCGAGTATACCCTATACTCGCGAGGTAGTCCCATATAAATGTTATCGAAATCAGCTGAGCTGTTTCAAATAGATCAACAATAACAATTCGAGCAAACTATTCGAATTCTATACAATATGGTGGAAGTGAGTCGTTCTTTCTTTTTGTGAAAAATAATAATTTAAATCATTTATTCACTTTAACATGTTACCTTTCTGTTATTTTAAAATGGCACATGCTTTTTATTTACTCTAATTACTTCGTGCATTGATTTTTCGGATATGTTTTCTCAAGATATTTTCATCTGCTGGCACTATGACTACGAGATTTTCAGGTGAGCATTTTAATGCCAAGTTACTAAGAAGTCGATTTTAAGCAATTGTAATGTTTTCAACAATTTTATCAAGTTTTTTAAATGGCCGGTCTAGTGAAACACCTAAAACAGTTTATAAAATGCAAGTGTAGAATTTAAAGTGTAACGTAAAAATAGTACTAAAGTTATTTTTCAAGAATATTCTTTTAAATTACTAGAATCTTAGGCCCCAAAGTTCCTCCCTGCGCAACCCCAGTACACAACGTCATCACGCGTGCTTACTTTAATAAGAAATTTCTAGTCTAAATAGTCAGTTATAATTATGAGTGTTCTGCGTCAAAGCATAAAGTCACCATGTTAAAAGCTTCGGTTAAAATGAATTCGGAAAAAAATCTTATGTAAACACTAAATATTTCAGGCCCCAAAGTCCCTCCCTGTGCAACTCCAGTACACAAGCCGCCGTCATCACGCGAATGCCCTATAAAATTTCAATCAAACGAACTGCGGAGGTTTTTCATCGATTGTTTTATCCGGCTTGGCTGGTACGTGCGGTACCATTTCAATCTCGTTGGTTTTTATGTGAAAATTGTCTTTGAGATTGTTAAATTTTTATTGGGTTATGATTTTTATTTCTTTGGCCTGTATATTATGAAGCATCAAAAACTGTTCATGTCAACAAAAGGAGGTTGATAAAATGTCTTTTGAAATCATATACACTGATTCATAATTAAAAGGTACATAAATCGACCGTGCTTAGATCAGCATGGTGGATGGGATCCGATTGCTTTAAGGAGTTGCTTCATAGTGGGGTTAAAAGATAATTATAACACATCTCCACATGTGATTTTCTACTAAAAAGAAATACATAGATATATATAGATTAACTATACTTAAGTTTTTGTAAATCTTTTCGCTGGAAGTTCCTGATCGAAGGCTGGAAGAGATCTCTTATAGGCATCCGCTTCGAATTTGGACTTGGTTTTCGTTACTACTACAAAAAACATAACATCAATAAAGTTTTAAACTACCCCATAATCATAAACAAACAAGCCTTTTTATAGATAAAGCATAATCATTATTAACCCTTTCACCATATGGCGAATGACCATAACCGTCCTACGTGACTTTAAATACATTTGAGCTAAGGGCAAAAAACGTGTCTTTTATGTTGGGCATAGACACGACGCGGAATAGTTCATAGAACTGCATAGTTTTGGGCTTTGTTGATTTTTTATTGTCGATCATCGGTAAAGGGTTGGTCAGTAATATTAGTTAGGGTGCCCATGTCCATTTAATTTCTGATAAAAATAAAATGTCTTTAACCCTATACTTGGCAGGATTTTTTTTTCTTAAAATATGTATGTTTTCTGTGTAATATGGATTACTAGACGTATAAACATGGTAAAAAAAATATTTTATAAAATCTATAATATTTACTTTTTATTTTAGAGAATGTATCCTGCAAGACACACTGCCAAGTTGGTAGCAATCTACAAACAAAAATAATTGTATCTAAGTGGATACACTGCCATGTGTGCCATAAATAAGTTATTTGTAATATTTTATATATTTTATTCATAAAACAGCTTTACATAATTAGGAGATCACAATGTTATACTTGTTTCACAATAACTACTTTATAAGTTTTATAAATTAAATAAATTGAGCATATCAACAGTCTCAAAGTTTGCTGTAACATTTAGAAAAATAATCAAATAAATCAACAGTCTCACTATTATAGAACTTGAAGTTCTGGTAATTATATTTTTATATAAGCATAATACTACACTTATTACTATTAAGTAACACTTTACTGTTAACTATTACAAAAATGAGATCATATTATTCTATCACGAGGTTATTACTTAGTATGGAAAGCTACAAAGCAATTGCGCTCTGGCAAAAAAACACAGCCTCAAGTTACATTTTTAGCAAAATACTTTCGTCTGTCCTTTGGTGCAATATTTGCACCTTCCTTTGGATGAAAATGTGGGAAGATGACCACATTGATCAAACCGAACTACGTGGCTAGTTCTTCCTAATTTCAGAAGGCTTTTGTAAACATCAAGTCGAAACTTTTTGAGGCTAATCGGTTTCATCTTTTGCAGCTCGTTGCTATTATTGCCATATATATTGCGACGTCGCGTCTTTTCAAAATCACGCCGGTACATAAACCAAGCGTTATTCATTGATATATCTATCATATGTGCAATTAGTGGCAAATACCATCGGTGACCTTTAAATGGTGTTCTATAAAGTGCAACCAACATGTCGGCCAAATCAACACCACCCATGTTCAAATTATATTCCTTTACTATGTTTGGACACGTCACAGGCATTTTTCTTCTCTCTTCTTTCTTATATCGCATTACAACCTGTACAGGTCGAGCCTCCACAAATGTGCTTGCTGCGGTCACACATTTGTTGTCAAACCATTTCACAACTACAACCTTATTTTTGTTGCATTGCACCTGCGCATAAGAGCCTCTGCCTTTTTTCTTTAAATTTTTATCAGTAGGCAGTTTCTGTTCAGCTCCTCGCAATCTGTTTTGCCTAATTGTCCCCAAAGCAAATATTCCATACTGGTTACGTAAATATTGCAGAAGCTCAATAGATGTAAAGAAGTTCTCGAAGCACAACACCTTGCATGCGGGTTGGTGAATAGACTGAGCTAAAGCCAAAACGACTTTCGACCCTAAGCCCATGCTATTTTCTTCGTCACTTAATCGGTGAAATCGGAAATCATCTCCTCCATATAGCAAAAAGTCGTAAACGATACCTGAAACTCCTGCTCGTACAAAGATTTTAAATCCCCATTTTTTGGGCTTGTTTTTTATGTATTGTTTCCGACTTCTAGCTCTATTTCCTTTGTGAGAGTTACTAAATCGCGACTCTTCTTCGATCTTCAAACAGTTAGCACGTATTGCTTGAAGAAGCGGCCGAACTTTATAATATCGATCACCGTCATCTTTTAAATTGTCGTTACAGTGAAGGTAACGTCTTATCATCTGGAATTTTTTCAACGTCATTATGTCAGCAACATTATTATATCGGCATTGAGTGGACCAGTAATCTGAATAAGCTGGCAACTTTGCAACTCCCATGAATATCAAAATTGCCAAGAAATCTTTGATGTCATCTTCTGTCAAATTTATCGATGTACCCTTCACTTGAGTACTGTACAGATTTGTTTGTTCAGTAAGTAGAGATATGATATTATCAGAGAAAAATTGTTTGAAATAGTCAATAGGAGTGAATCTTTCATTTGATGTTTCAAATAATACATCTTCGATTTCTGCTGCGCCACTAAATTTTTTGCTGGTTTTTTAACATCAATTTCTTTCGTTTTATCGGTTTATTTTTTGGCAAGTCTTTTGCCAGGGCTGTGACTTTTGTTCATAGCTAGTCGAAGCGATGGCTTGCGGTGATTGGACAGATGAGACTGCCAACGGCGAAGGTGGGTGTGTAAATGATTTTAACTGATTGTGGCATTTGTTACCATGATGTAAAACTCCAGATTGGTTTGGTGACAGAATTGAGGGAGAGCTTGCAGTTTCTAATGCTGGCGATGACGATTGTTGTTGTTTGTTGTTGTTGATTGTTGACGATGTAGAAGCTAACACGTTATCTATTTCTTCATCTTCATCTGAATTCAACAGATTCAAATTTAAAAGCGACGATGGCAATGATGGGTCTGGTGAACTGCTACCAGAGTGTGTTTGAAAATGATATGTATAGTGTTGTAACTCATCGGCAGATGAGTCACTGTCTTCTAAGTCTGATTTAGCCCCCACCTTGGGAACAAGAGCAAGTATTTTTTGAGCTCTGCTATTTATTTGACGATTGTGTGGTTGAACCTGCAGATCAAAATACAATTCAAATTAGAGATTACAAATAAAACAACAGTGCTAAGTATACTAGCAAAGCTAATCTATATATCAATATATAGTAAACATATATACATACATTTATACATACAAACGCCAAATGTTCCCCCTAGACTCTGAGATCTTCGCTCCCTTCGCTCGCTCGATCAAATATTAACAAAACTTAAGAATACTATAATAAAATATTAAAATTGTCGTAATAAACTTGTTGATTAAACAAAATTTATTTTACCAACATGATTTCATACGTAACGGGCAGTGTATCTCCTCAGATACTAAGCAAATGTTTGCAAATTTACTGCGTACTTGGCAGTGTGCTCCTACAGATACATTCGGGAAAATGGGTAAATTACAAACTATAAAGACCCAGTTTCAATAAAAAAAACACATACGCATAAAGTAACGTTTGTGACACATAATATTAGTAGATAATTTTAGCAAATCATTTGGAAATTCTTAAATAAATCTATTTTTTTACCTTCCGTGAAGTAGACGCCTGCGCACGGTTCGCCATCTTGCGAGCTACTGTCATTTCAGTGTTGCCAACAGCAAGAAAATATTTTTTTACTAATTATATACATTATTAGCTTTTATATTGTGCAAAAAAATATATCACAACACATTGTCAATAGTCTCAATATTTTTTTTAAATCTATGTTTCCGTACAGATACAATGCCAAGTATAGGGAACAATAGTAAAATAATTAATTTTAAAAAAGTATATTTAGTTAATGATGAGTTCGATCCGTGCTGTGGATTTAGTAATAAGGTATTAACTGTTCAAGTAATTAATATAAGTAATAATCATTATGACTTAGACGAAAATTCATTTGAAATGAATGGAAATGAAATTATTTTTTGACGGACGAACCACCGGAGGAGGTATTCAATTCGACGCGTATATATTTTTTTTATGTATAACAACGCATAAATTTTTTCATAGTGGTCCGATTTCAATAATTGTTTTTTTATTGAAAAGAATATACTTCGAAATTAGTCCCTTTTAAATTTTATCGAAATCAGCTGAGCTATTTTTGATAAATCAACAATAATGTGAAAAATGCTACATCGATCCGTACGAAATATTCGCGAATTCTGTATACAGGTGAAGTCGATCATGCTAATTTTTGCAAAAAATTATCTTGTAATTCCAATGTGAAAGAATTAATTGAACGAATTGAGTTTGACGCTTCACTAATATATTATTTTTATGACAGATATATAGAACTTAGCCAAGGTTCTGCTACATTCTTCACAAAAGTAGCAAAATATTTTATTTGTTATAAGTCAAAATAGGTACGGTTTATCCTTACTAATATAATAAATGCAAAAGAAGTATGTTAGTTGGTTTGTTGCTCTTTCACGCACAAGAAAACTAATCAATTTGTTTTTTGGCATGAATATAGTTCAAATGCCGGTAACGTACAGACTGCTTTTGAATCCGGAAAATAAAAGGTTCCTATGAGATCAAAAGCCAAAATGTCAAAAATTCCTCAAAAATTTTTAGCACTATGTTGTAAGACTTTATGGCCAAAATAAATCGCGCAAGCAAAATTAGTTTCCTTGTTTCAGAATAAAATCAAAAGTGTGGTCACCACGTCAATATTGTCCAGTCAAAACCGGTAGCTCCCGGCACGGGCCGGTGAGATCCGGTCTGACCAGCGAGTGACCCTTTCTTGGCCTATTGTTTGGGACTTTTTGGCCATTGTCGCGATAGGGGTTGAGGGTTGAAAGGTCAGGCAGATGTTCAGAAATGCATATTGTTGAACACGTTCCGAATAGTTCAATGTTGGGAACACGTAGTGATTTTAATCATAGAAAAATAACTAAAAACGTAGTAAATAATAATTGCTCAAACTTGGTAGTTTAACTAGGTGTTCGTTAGCGATTATCGAAGTAAAGCAACGTTCAGCACAGTCAGTTTTCGAATGGGTGACCGCGGGTGTCATTTACAACTGATCGCTACCATGGCTCGGATGACACGTTAAATTGTAGGTCCCTGTTGTTTTAGCCGTTTAGTCGTATCAGAAGCCTTAAGGCGGCTTAAATGGTCTGACACCATGGTTAGCCATTCGGCATATACGAACTTGTTTACTTTTTCTTAACAATAATTTTTGATTTCAGTTTTTACCAATGTTTTACTGATGAATATAAATTTGATATGGGAAAAGATCACGCGGTCGATCGCCTACGAGATGGACGGATCAAATAAAATCTTTGACCGGCATGCCCATCCCAGACGCCATGAGAACCGCAGCAGATTCAGATTCAACAGATCGAATTAAAAAAGGGAACTTACTCGTACATTATAATATCACCAGTGAGGAAAATTACAATTGAGTGAGTTAAGAGTGAATTAATAGTAGATTGTATCATATGGGAGCAAAATAATATTTTTACGGCGATGGCGCTTTTTTGAATCCAGAGCGAAGTAAGGGATTCTAGAGTAGTCTTTAGTAGAATCCTGAACGTAGCGAGGGATTCAAAGTACGTCGCCCGAGCCAAAAATATATTTTGCAGCCGAGTGGTACACTCTACTTTTCATCACCTCTATGAGAAAACAAAAGGCGCCTCATATTTTACTATAATATTATTATTTAATAAAAAGTAGAGTAACAACTAAATTGAAATTAAATGGTATTTAATAATAAAACAAATGAAAATTTGTATTAACATTCTTTTCATTCATTTTCTTGGCGCTGAACACTAACATTACAAATACTACCAAATTCAAAAAGTGCGCGGCAAAGATCATTCCGTCGCACTTATTAAGTTCCTTATAGAAAACACATCCTTTGGGCGCACTTAAAGGCGAACCAAATAGTCCCTTTCGAATAGATGTGATAAAAAAGATTATTGAAACCAGTGTCGGTACTGTCGGTATCATTAGTTAGAAATATAACTCTCAAAAGTCGCCCAACACAAGCAAAGTAGAACCCTCCCAGCCAAAACCCGTAATTTTGTACTTCCTTAACACAACTCGGAACAATGTAGCCGCATACCTCGAACCGGTAAATATTCAGGTGAGTCGCGCACTAGTGGCAAATTTTTAGTGTGAGTGGCACCCGGACTTCCGGCCCTTCCGGGGTACCGGTGTAAATCTTACATTTGTACCCGGTGTATTGCCGCAAGGTAATATGGAGGCATGAGCTATGTTATTGTATGCTTTTGTAAAATATAGAATGATCTTTTCCGCGCACTTTTTGAATTTGGAAGTATTTGTAATGTTAGTGTTCAGCGCCAAAAAAAATGAATGAAAATAATGTAAATATAAGTTTTCATTTGTTTTATTATTAGATAGATGATATAGTTATTACTCTACGTTTTAATAAATAATAATATTATAGTAAAATATGAAGCGGCTTTTGTTTTCTCATAGAGGTAATGAAAAGTAGAGTGTATCACTCGGGCGCAAAATATATTTTTGGCTCGGGCGACGTACTTTGAATCCAGAGCGAAGTGAGGGATTCAAAAAAGCGCTCTCGCCGTAAAAATATTATTTTGCTCCCATATGATACAATCTACTATTGAGTTTGTCTGAGTGTCTGCAAGTGTGTCTATAGATGTGTTTGTCTGCGGCATCATAATTATCTTTCAGTCTAATTCTGTTACTCGGTACTTCCTTAACCACATATCTCGAACCGGTGAATATTCTCGAACCGGTGAATATTCATATGAGTCTCACACTAGGTGACATTTTTTTAGTATGGCACCCGGACTTTTGCTCCTTTCAAGAGATCGGTGTAAAGTAAATCTTACATTTGTACCCGGTGTATTACCGCAATGTAATATGAGATGAGCTATGATATTATAGCAATATGAACGACAGTAATACCTAGGTTTAATCAAACTTAACGGCGTTTGTCAGGTATCTTTATCGGGGGTGAGGAGTGGGAACTTCCAAAGAATTGATTCGAAGATTGTAGAATTAAGGGAAAAAGGGGTAGGTACTGTAAGTATGATTTGGGTTAGTTTGTTTGTTACAGTTTGCTTGTTACAGGGTTATTTAGAACTGGTTTATTAAATCAAAAGGAGGTGATTCGGACTATCAACGTTTATATGAACAATTTTTGTTACGGGCCAATCTTAGATTATTTACTTGTTATAATCAAAGGGGACAATCTAGGATTTAAAAAAACAGCTGTTTCACATAGCTATCGTACATAATAATATGCGAAGTTCATCAAAGGGCACAACAAATTATCTAAGAAAAAATGCCAAGTCGATGTCTCGGTAGAACATAATGGAGTATGGCGTGAAACAATCCAGTTTCACCAGCAGCGGTGCCACATATCACGGCGGAAGGCGGCAATAATTCGCGGTTGTTTTCGCGAATTCTTCCCGCTCGGCGGCGGCGCATCCGGCCTGTGCCGTGCCACTTCTCTGCCTTTGTTTAATCTGTGCTATTTTATAGTCTATGGTTTTATCTTTGTCTATTCTACTAACTATAGTTACCGTTAATTAAAATAAGTACAGATTGTGAAAAACGTGTATTTACAGCAAAATTTCAAGCCAGTAAATATTTTATCTTCGGTATCTCAGTGACGGTCTGTAGTATTTTAGGTCTTTAACGAATATACCTATTTAACCCTTTCAGACCTGATGGTCCGTATATGTCCCACTTTACACAAGACCGATGGGACAATTTGTTCCAATAAAGTTTGTTACAGGACTGAGGCGTCAGTTTTACTTCACAATAGGGAAATTGTGCCCCATACGGCCCAGGACTTTCCACTTGACAGTTTGACTTTGACAATTTCGACTTGGCAATTTTTATATTTAGTCTGTGGTCAAGAATAAGAAAATGGATCGTTGCTTCTAAAAAAATAATTGTTTTTATATGTTTTTCGCGTTTTTTAGAGATGAGTTATCTGTTTATTTTATAGAATAAAGACACATGAAGACATGGAAACCAACCAAACAAGCTATTTTGGTAGCTGAAAGCGTGATAGGTCACTCATCCGTAGAAGCAGAAGTGCTAAAAATGTGAGTGTCTTGTACAAAAAAACAAAAAATACACATGCATTAATACCAAATACAAAACATGTGACCGATTTTTGTGCAGAAAGTGCTTCACACCATGACATATGAATTGATGCTAAAATCCACTTTCCTCGTCGACCTGTTTATATTTTCTAAGTTTAATACAATTAAAAATAACCATAAAGATTGTTCTTTTATATAAAAGTATGTAAGTTATTCTATTATCATAGTTATATTTGTCGGGGTCTGAGAGTGATCGTCTCAATCACCCGCCATCATTATTTGTGGGTCATTCATTGGTACAGCTCGCCGGTGGTCTCCAGTTATCCATCTCACCAAAATAAACACTCAACGGGTGGTTTTATTGACCTAGTATCACTTGGTAATCAATTTAACAAGAATTTTCGAGGATGAAAACAGATTTCAAAGTCTCGCGCTCGGAATGGCATGACGTTTCTCGGTCATCTGTCAAAGTCATTTCATTCCGACACAAGCATGCAGTGTTGCCACGTGCGACCCCATTCGGGTGATACCCACTATAAAATCATCACTATTGCTTTCAGCTAAAACCAGCTATGCTGTCTCACTCCGTCATATTTTTATTTGACAAAATCTCTAAAATTCTCTAAAACATAAGCAACTACTATATAAATTTCATGTGGCTTGGGACACCTAATCCCACACAGAAAAAGTGGTATTTCAGCCTAAAAATACCACTGAATATCTATTTAGAGTTCTTTTTATCATGATTAATTTATATCAAAATATTAAGAAAATTTAAAAATAACATTTTCAGTCTTTCTACTAGGTACACCCCCTTGCCAGTCTGAAAGGGTTAAAAAATTAAAAAATATACCTAGGTATATCAATAGGTAAAAATGGTTAATATAATCTTTATAGTTTTGACAAACAGTGTTGTTGTATTATCACAGGGGAAAACGGCCATAATTCGCTGTTGTTTTCGGAAATTCTTCCAGCTCGACGACAGCGAATCCGGCAACTTTTCTGTCGTTGCTTATTGTGTGATAATTATTTTAAAATCTATCCTTGGTTTCATGTACATCCATTTAACTATTATTTTTAAGTTTGAGTAACTGGGTACACAGTATTTTTTGCAAAGCGACATTTTAGAGACATAAGACGCGTCGCATGGATAAAATGTTCAATAAGTATCTATTTGTAATGATACCTCGTCTAAAATGACTGCCTCGGTGGCTCAGTGGTTAGTGACCCTAACTTCTGGATCAAAGAGGCGTGGGTTCGATCCCCACCCAGGGCAAATATTTATGTGATGAACATAAGTGTTTGCAATATCATTATAATTTATAACCTATGTGTTATTCTGATATATAAGCTATATTATTGCAAAGTTTCATTTCAATCCGTTCAGTAGTTTTTGCGTTGTCCATCCTCACAAACTTTCGCGTTTATAATATTAGTAGGATAAATATCTGTACCTAGTATATCAGTCTCTGGCAGCCATATCACAAGCTTTGCTTAGTTTGGGGGTCAGAAACTGTGTGTAAGATGTCCCAAAATATTTATTTATTTATTATTATTAAATGCACTAAGCGCCGATTTCAACACAGTTATTGCCTTTAAATGAATCGTTTCAGTAAAAAAAATATTATAGTTCTCAATAGAATTCAACCCAAACAAAAATGAATAAGCAACGTCGTACTGATAAAGTATAAAATTTCAACCTACTCTCAACCAGTAAAATATTGCTTTCAAAAATCATAAACAACGAAAAACCTGGCATTCTTCACTTCAACAGGTGAACAATCTGTCGCCCAAAAAACCAAAACCGTAGAAAGTGAAACATCATAACCATAAAGATATCCAAAACAAACAAGGAACAGAAAAATACTAATAGTAAATGGGTTCACAAATTCGACTTTATAGAAAGTAATTTAAAGTTGAATTTTTAATAGCTTCGGTTATAAAACCGTGTCCACAACAGGTGACGGCCAGTTGGACAGTCAACAAATGGTTGTGATGACGTGTAGTCACGCCTTTATGGCAAAGAAGTGGGATTAAGAAGGGATTTTGTAGTTCGTCGAAATCTAAAACGGTTTAGATACTTAAATATATTATTTATAACTATAGTACGATTTATAACTAAATAGAAACCCAAAAGTAAAAATTAAGTGACCTAAAATTTCAACAAAAAATTATAAATAAGGATAATACTCATGTTTACAGGCATTGTGTAAGTGTTTATTGTTATACGAGAAACCATTGATTAGACACAACATAATACATGAAAACAGTTACATACTTACCTACATTTAGGTACCTACTTACTTAATTTTCTTCAACCATGTAGATATGTATAAATGTTTATCAGTTATTTTAATTATTCAAAAAAGAAAATATTGTCTAAAGATTTTATCTAGGTATCAATTTAGGTACTAGTCAAAATTAACAAATGTCTACGAAAAGTTAATTTCAAATTCAGATATAGTATCGCCACTATACAGGGTTATTTCTAATCAATTAGCATCCTTCTAGGGGCTTATTCTGCACATCAAAACTAACAACTTTTGTTCTACGACTTTCGTCAAAACTCAAAAAAATAACAGCTGTTCCATACATTTTGTCGCGGGTGAACTATATTTTTCTATGGAACAACAAAAAAAATTTTTGAGTTTTGGTAAAAGTAGTAGAACTAACGTTGTTAGTTTTGATGCACAGAATAAAAGAATGCTAATTGATTAGAAATAACCCTGTATACACAAAGCAAACCCATGGCTTCTCTGTCACTCCTTGCATATTCTATGACTTTACTAACAAGGTGTCGAACATTTATTTATTGAAACTCAACCTATATTGAATTTTAAAATGGGATACTTCCTTCCAAAATTCCTATAAACCAACTTAATGTTACTTCCTCCAAAATATTTTACATTCCAATTTCACCTTTAATCCCTTCAAATAGAAGTTAGTAATAAATTCTAGAGTTTATGAAAAATTGGTAAGAATAAAGGTGAGGACACATGTCATGACAGCTTTTAGAAATTGAAAGTGGAGGTCAGGATCGATTTCGATTTTATAAGCCTTTTGATAAAGTACCGGATGGATAAATTCGTTCGAGAGAAATCGGCTCAAAATTTTTGGTAAATCTTTTTTGAGACAATAAATTAGTTATTTTACAACAGTTGTTGTACACCCCGTCCACATATTCATCCATCAGCCATTGCATGTCCCCAACTGGACATAGGCCTCCCCTATAGATCTCCAATAAGACAAGTTGGAAGCGGCTTGCATCCAGCGCGACCCTGAGGTCTTAAGACGAGGCA
Organism: Hypomecis punctinalis; assembly: GCA_949316475.1. Classification (NCBI taxonomy): domain Eukaryota; kingdom Metazoa; phylum Arthropoda; class Insecta; order Lepidoptera; family Geometridae; genus Hypomecis; species Hypomecis punctinalis. The sequence continues at coordinate 12,669,921 of OX438819.1, read as the reverse complement.
TCGGGCCGAGAAACACGAAAACAGGTACTTTTGAATGCGCGATGTGAGAAGACGAATGATATTGATTCAAATTTAAAAAATATCTTAGATAAGGGAAAATCTTGAAAATTGTAATGAGCCGGACAAAATTTTGAAAAGTTACTTGCTTTATTAAAAAAAAACTTATAAATTTCTCACCAAAAAAAGTTTAATAATTCGAATGCTCAGAATGATCAGCGACAACACCCCATTATTTTTTACGGATAAAATAGCTAGATCACTTTTCTATTTTACAGACTGAGAAGTTTTTTTTTTAATGTGAACATTATGAGTAATTAATTAACAACTTACTGCCGCTCGCCGGTCGGTAGAGCGCGACCGCGTAAAATTTGTCCGAGTGAAGGGGCGCGGTACTAGATTTTGAGAAACAACAGTTCATCAACGCGTCACCTTAAAGTCATCGGTCTACCTTATAGTACTCACTTGCAATTAAAATTAATTGTGGAATATTTTTTTTATTTGATAAAAACGTACCTAATCATAGTATGGCTTTAAATAGAGTGTAGAAATATCCAGAAATCGCTTTGTAATGTATTGTAAGTAGATACTTATTTCATCATCCATTCATCCACTAGCCTTGGGACGTCCACTGCTGGACATAGGCTTTATTTATTTATTTTTAGTAAGACTAGTTAATTAACCTATTTCTCTATCGCTAATTATCCAGCATTGGCTTATTTATGAGTAACAGTTGATATTTTAACAATATTGGTATCAAAGTAATTATCTAAGACAATTTTACTTTATTAGAGAAACTTAATTTTAATCAAAGAAGACATGACAATACAAAAAATATACAGGGTTACAGGCTAAGTCGACCTATTCCCGTAAAGCGTGTGTAGTTTACTACGTTTCTGACTGATTTGACTACAAAACACCATATCCTAAATCTCACATTTTTCGAGATATTTGAATTCAAATACTTTTTACAAAAGGTTAATTTTACGGTCAATATTGGGTAGTGAGGTCATAAAACATTATTTTACATGTAAAAATCAAATAAAAATAATAATACGACATACACTTTTCAAAATATCTGAGCTGATAGCCGAAAATTGGGAATTATATAAATACCAATTTCAAAAATCTGTTGTTTTTTTTTTAATTTAGGATAGTTTATTTCATAGTCAAATAGTCAGAAACAAAGTAAACTACACACCCTTAACGGGAATAGGTTGACTTACCCTGTAAGTAATATGCTTTAACAACAAATGCTTTGACTACAAATAAAACTAACAATTTGATACCATTTATTAATAAATTAATACTTCAAAATTCTACAACCTGAAAAATGTTTTTTTTTTTATCTCATTTTAAACTAGCAAAGTTAGCTTATATTTCCACAAGTCCTGTAAACTGAAATTCTACACTTTCGTTTAAACGAAACAATAAGTTTTATAACAATGGTAAAACTTGATCTTTGAAATGTCCATGGTTTCACCATAAACCAAGGATATCAAATAACAAACGCTCAACTTTCTTTCTAACTTTTGGTGGTAAAAATTTGTTAACATTATGTTATGTTACTGAAATAACACTGGCTTTGTTCAGTAAAAACCGTGTTTATCGTAATCATATCAGTCGTAATTCTCATTATATGGATACAGTTGAATTATATGGATACAGTATTTGGTCCACGTTTATTATATAAAACAAAAAGACTTATACAGCGAGTCCAAAATGCTTGCGCTCGTTTTTGTTTTAATATACCATCGAGGTCGCATGTAACTCCATTTCTCAACAAGCATTCTCTCTTAAAAATGTTACATCGCCGTAAGCTTCATCTGGCATGTCTCATGTTTGGTGTCATTAAGTTTAAAAACCCTGTTTATTTGTATGAAAAACTGTCTTGGAGGACCGCTCGCAAACCTCGCCAATGTACGACGCAGCTTAGTACACAGCGCCATAGTTCTGCTGCTTTCAGAGGTTCATTTCGGTATACCTCCTCAAAATGCTGGAACAATTTGCCTCCTCCAATACGGAACCTGCAGAGTATTCACAGTTTTAGACTCCAACTAAAGAAATTCTTTCTTGAACATCAAAAGCGCGAGGAGCAAATGAAGAACGACACAAGTGCTATATAGGTTAGAATGTGTTTTACTATGTTTATTATCCATATGTACTATAATCCATGTACTTTCAATTGTACATGCATTTGTTGTGCAAATTGTCAAATGTGAGTAATATTACTTAAGCGTAAAAGTTTACCAAACAAGACCTCTTACCTTTGAATGTTTTCTTATAATTGTAGTTGTATCAGTTTTGTGTTCTTGTGTAATATAATATTAGTATTTTTTTGCAGGTATTGTTATTAGTTTTATCATTTAAAATAGTAATGTAATTTGTTATTTAGTGGTTTTATTACTCAAATCTATGTTTACAAATCAAATCTCGGATTGTAGAATCAAAATATAAGAATCAATGCATTAAGTATCACTGTCAAAATGTGAAGTTGACATACAAACCAATTTTTTCTTTCTTTTGGCGTGGTATGTATCTGTATTTGCCGATACTGCTTATATCAAACTGCTTGTCTAGACTAGCTCAGTAAATGTTTTATTTTTTTTATAACCATGTGATGTCACCTGCCGGCTCCACCGGAAGACCAGCGCTGGTTCTCAGCTAGCATATGCTGAGGTGGAGCCGATTTGTGACAAAAATATAGATTCTGCTTGGTTTTTAACATTTATTATGTTTAATTTAAGTATGTTGTATTTTTGTCACAATAAAAGGATGTCTATGTCTATGTCTATGTCATTAGACTGTACTGTACTGTACCAGCCTTTTTAGTAGTCCACTGCAGGACGTAGGCCTACCCACGAAGGGTGATTGGGCCATATCCACCACGCGGGCCCAGTGCGGGTTGGTGGATTCACATACGCCATCGAATTTCTTCTACGGACGTATGCAGGTTGCCTCACGATGTTTTCCTTCACCGAAACGCCTGTGGTGTGAAATTCCGTATATAAATTCCAAAGAACTCATTGGTACGGGACCGGGGATTCGAACCCACAACCTCACGATTGTAAGGCAGGTGTCAATACCTCTTGACCACCACGGCTCTCATTAGACTACCGAGCTAAAAATATATTTAATATTATCCTGGTTTGTACTTTAAATATGTATTCATTACCATCAACACACGATGGATGTACACTGCTTCCAACCGGTCTTATTGTAAATCCACAAGCGATGCCTATGTCCATCTGTGGACGTCCTACGGCTGGAAATGATGATGATCACAAAAGCAACAGTCTGTTTATTGTAAGCATGTAGATTTGATACCATTAATTGTAAGATTAGTTGATACCATTTTAATTGATATCATTAGTTGTAACTATTAAAATAAAGCTGCAAGTTAATGTGGCAATGGGCAGGGCGCACACTCATGCAAGTGAGTTCTGCCAATGAGATTGTAAAATTCTCGAGTCATAATCACGTACCAGTAAACGTAGATACGAATAGAGAAAAACTGGAGATCTATTGTGGAGGCCTATGTCCAGCATTGGATGTCTTATGGCTGAAACGAACAAATGAACGAATGAAACGCAGATGACATTATACCGACTCGGTAGTCAAATGACAAGATTTAAACTTCAAAACGTGTTTGGTGCAAACTACACCAAAGGACATAATTATTAAATATTTAAAGTGCAGCACTGGACTCTACGACTGATATAATAATGTAGATATTTTTTTTATATATATTTCTTTGTACAAATCTACCTAAAACTGATGATTGGTATTTAGGAAGAGTTTTCTTTGATTTTATCTGTATTCTTACCTACATATATGGCCAGAATTTTGTAAGAAACGTGAAGTTGCTTTTTAAAAAAAAACTCCATACAGCGATATACAGGGTTATTTCTAATCAATTAGCATCCTTTTAGGGGCTTAATCTGTACATCAAAACTAACAACTTTTGCCAAACTCAAAAATAAATCAGCTGTTCTATAATAATATATTTGGTCGCGGGTAAACGATATTTTTCTATGGAATTCCATTTTTTTGTCGCAGAACAAAAATTGTTAGTTTTAATGTACAGAATAAGCCCCTAAAAGGATGCTAATTGATTAGAAATAATCCTCAGACCCTCAGACCAAATAAAAAAATCAAGACAAAAGGTGAGGCCGACCAAAACTACGCCTCGCCGTGTAAATACAATCACACACACATCAACGTAAAAGGAAACTACGCCTTGGCTTGACAGTCGAGCTATGGCGGTGCAACAGCGACGCACTCACACATGTATAAAAAACCGACTTCACTTAACTGTTTAACGACGTTCCCTCTTGATTTTTTATTTGCTCTGAGTATAGACTGAATTATAGAGAGCTTTGTTGTAATATCTAGTCGCTTTCTAAAATCATTATAATTCGTATAAGAATCTAATTAACAAAGTATAGAATCCAAAATCATTTATCTTCATACCACGGCTCTGTCCTCAATCGATCTTTAAGTTAAGTAACACCCCAGACTCTTCAAACACCCTCTAGTATATACAGGACGCTACAAAACAGACCAACTCGCCGTTCGGCTATGTAAGTGCAATTTAAAATGTAAATTAACATAGCAAAGAAGTTGGGGGAGGGGGGGGATACGGGGAACACTTGGGGATTTCCAACGCTGTCTTAGAAGCAGCCTGTATAACAACTGCTCGAGAGAAAACGCACTAAGCGCTGAAGCGAGTTAATCTAATTTCAGCTTTGTTATGACCATGGTACAGTTTATTTTTGTTTAAATTAAGGGGGATTTATATGATAGTGAGTTGTGCAGGTATAAAGTCATAAAAACTTTCAGTAGCGATGAATTTTTGACGCTTTTCCGTTGGAGTAAGGTTTACTTTTACTTGTGGTTTGAAGTCTGGACGTAGGCTTTTCTGTTGAAATTTTTATATTTTCCTACCAACAGAGATTTGTAGCGGGGAATTTAAGGTTGCTAGGGGAATGGTAGGGTAGTTATTGCTGTTTAATTTTAGATGATTTTTAATCGCCTCAGTTTCGGCTTGTCCCTGGTCGAGTTAAAAGCGAGTTTATGAAGGTTTTATTTTTAGTATAAAAATGCTAATTTTATTTTTAACACGCTTTTATTAGTTTCACCTGTATGTTTGCTTGCTTGCTTGTAACCAACCCCTTTGAGCTCGATTTTGACCTACTTTGAGCGATCAGATTTTCTTTAAACTTTGCACACCTATCACAAAACCGATGACAATGCATTTATTAAAAAAAATGATGAGTCCTAATCGTTTTTTTACCGAAGCCGTGGTGGTCTAGTGGTAGTGACACCCGCCTTACAATCGTGAGGTCGTGGTTTCAAATCCCGGTCCCTTACCAATGAGTGCTTTGGAATTTATATACGGAATTTAACACCGCTGGCTTTTCGGTGAAGGAAAACATCGTGAGGCAACCTGCATATGTCAGTAGAAGACATTCGTCGCGTATGTGAATCCACCAACCCACACTGGGCCAGCGTGGTGGATATGGCCCAAACACCCTTCGTGGGTAGGCCTACGTCCTGCAGTGGGCTATTAAAAAGGCTGATACAGTACATACAGTACATAAAAAACACGCTTGTATGGTTTTTTTTTTAAACTATATCTATATTATTACTAAATGTTGTTTTTACTTTAATTCGTTGTAGGTAGTACTTACGTAAATATGTAGTCATTTAAATAGAGTTTGCTTTATTGGATGCGTTGAATGAGAAGCTAATTAAAATCCTCTCTAAAATACTGTTTACATAAACTAAATAAATAAAAAGCTAATAGCTTTTATGGTAGGAATAAAATCTTTCTACAAAAATCTTAGTACCAATAGTAAAAATATTTAAAATTATATTTACACTTACAGTATTATACAATAAGTAGCATGTGCTATTGGAAACATTAAAAAAATAAAAGCATAATCATAAAACCCTTACAAATATAATAGTGTAGTAGACTGGTATTTAATTAGTAAAAAATATTAGGATTAGTGAATTCTGCAATTAATAATGATTCATAAAATGAAAAAATAATTAAAATTGGCTAATCAAGTTAAGAGATATAAGCTTATAAAGATTTTGGTGGGGATAAAGAGGGGATGCTTTGTCTCTTTCCCACAAATCATAACATAGTATGGCGAATGTATGAAACTTACGGACAGTGACGTCACAGCCGCATATTTAGTGCGCTCTTTGTCTAGCAAGAATTTAAATATGCTTGTAACTTCTTTATTTCTAAGTTGATTTTATATTTGTTTTCCTAAATCGGCTCTGTTTATGGATAGCTGCTACAAGAGGACATTAACAAATTTAATATTGTCAACTAACCTATTTATCAAAAGTATACAGGGTTACAGGCTAAGTCGACCTATTCCTGTTAAGCGTGTGTAGTTTACTACGTTTCTGAATTTAACTATGAAACACCATATCCTAAATATCACAGTTTTCGAGATAATTGAATTCAAATACTTTTTATAAAAGGTTAATTTTACGGACAATATTGGGTAGTGAGGTCATAAAACATTATTTTACATATTATAAAAATAATAACACGACTTACACGTTTCAAAATATCTGAGCTGATAGCCGGAAATTGGGAATATTATAAATACCAATTTCAAATATAGGTATGTTTTTTTTTTAATTTAGGATAGTAGTATTTTATAGTCAAATCAGTCAGAAACAAAGTAAACTACTCACTCTTAACGGGAATAGGTCGACTTACCCTGTATATGGAATATAAAAAAAAAACAAAAAGAAATCGGTTACCACATTACGATCTTGACATCATACAAAACTCTTTGTAAACAAAATGAAATCCAAATTAACTGTTCTCTCCTCAAAATACTATGAAATAAACTAGTTACTGAATAACATATACTTAAACAATAAGCTCCAGATTATGTATCTATAAAAAATACTGAAAATATCAAATCATTTTATAACATTTTTCACAATCATACTTGCCACCGCACATAATCAACTTTCTTTCCACCAAAAACAAAAGAACTCCCCGTCTTACGTTCACGCTACCCCACTCCACAGAATACGCAACAGTTCCACTTCCCCCAAAACATTTTTCATCATTACCCCCCACATAAACCAAAAGAAGTATTAAAACTCCTTGTTCTTAAGGCGTTGCCTGGCAACGGTGAGACCATTTCTTTTTTCTCCCCCCCAGGGGGTAAGGTGTGGGTGGGGTGGGGAAGGGGAGGGTCGCCGAGAAATGGAAAACTCGGGAAAATTGTAGCATTCTTGAGGCGACGCGCCGCTCACACCTTCTTGCGGCAGGGGTGGCAAACCACTAATTTTTCTTATTTCATTATTCGTATAATTAAGTAAGTTTATTTTGTAGTATTGAAATAATCTGACTCTTAGGTCATTTGAATTCTTTGACGTAATTAGCTGATAATCAATTATTAAGCCCGATTATAGAGGCGCCATTATAATGGTTAAATAGCATAGTTCTGTTTCTTTTTCAAATTTAGGCATTCAATAGCGAGAACGCTTTTAACGTTGCTATTAAATTTACGCTGGCGCTTCCATAATCGGATATATTGTAAGGAAAAACAATGTTTAATTGGAATCACATAAGTGGATACGTAATGGAGTCTCAGTGTATAGTATGTTTCTAAGCATCGGTATTATAGAGCGCTATACATAAATAAAACAAATACTCTTTTCAGACAGTCATGTAAAAACAAAAAAGAAAAGTACGGAATCAATAAAATAATATATATATATTTTTTGAACATCTTACATACGGCCTCTGACCCCAAACTAAGCAAAGCTTGTGATATGGCTGCCAGAGACTGATATACTACATTAACTTATTTACTTATTTTTAAATACATACATACTTATAAAGATAGTAACTAAATAACACCCAGACACAGAGCAAACACTTATGTTTATCACATAAATATTTGCCCTGGGTGGGGATCGAACCCATGCTTCTTTGATCCAGAAGTTAGGGTCACTAACCACTGAGCAACCGAGGTAGTCGTCGTCAATATTGAAGCATTGAAAATATGTATCAGACTGCATAATGTACAATTAGAATGCGTTAGCACTTATTTCTTTATTTGGACTGTTATACTCGTAGTAGCAGGAAGCAAAAACAAGTACCTACCGAACTGCTGCTCTGCTCTCAGTTATTTTCGTTTTGTTTCCTCATATTCAGTGATCAGAAAAAAAAACCTGAAAATATATTAATCAGGCTTCATCAACAAACCAATGTCAAAATTCTGCCAACTTAAAATATTTTTACTGATGAAATATAATTTAATCCCAAGAAACATTCGCCAGCCCTATCACTTCTCACGTAAAAAGGAGCGCTGTCGGACGCCCCCCGCCCGCGCCCCGCGCCCCGCGGACAGCGTCTCACGGACTGAGGCGTTTATTTATGGAGAAAATGTTGAGCACCGCTGGGTTTGTTTATACTTATACTGGTACTGGAGCCGCGATAATTTTAATGTGTTTTGTGAAAATTGAGATGAAAATAGATTGGTTTTCGTCGGTGTACTAATCTTTTCTAAATATTGTATAGAGATACATACTTACCTTTACAGTTTCGATGCTTAGGTTTCGTAGATTTGATATTACATTTTTTTTATAATTATGATATTAAAAAGAGAGAGGGGTTTTAACACAGAGCTATTACAACCAGAGTGATAGCGCTGTTGTCGCTTGAGGCAATTCTCAACCGCAATATTGCATGGACAATCACTATCTCGTTTTCATTGTCGAATATATTATAAAAACTTTCTTTTTGTGATAAACATTTCAAAAATTGACGCGTTCGCAGGATTTGAACCTGCATCCTCTGGGACACCGGCCTAGATGCTTTGTCCAATTAAGCTAAATCTGTGTGTTTTAAGGATAGCTGGTATCTCTGTGTTTTAAGAATAACTGGTATCTGTATGTTTTGAAGATAGCTGGTATCTGTGTATTTTAAGGATAGCTGGTGTCTGTGTGTTTTAAAGATAGCTGGTATCAGGATAGCTGGTATCTGTGTGTTTTGAGGATAGCTGGTATCACGATAGCTGGTATCTGTGTGTTTTGAGGATAGCTGGTATATTTGTGTTTTGAGGATAGCTAGTATCTTTGTGTTTTGAGGATAGCTGGTATCTGTGTGTTTTAAGGATAGGTGGTATCAGGATAGCTGATATCTGTGTATTTTAAGGATAGCTGGTATCTGTGTGTTTTGAGGATAGCTGCTATCTGTGTGTTTTAAGGATAGCTGGTATCTGTGTGTTTTAAGGATAACATCCGAGTGTTATGTTTCCATGTATTTTTTTATTTAACTCCCATTTTTATAAATATACTTGTTTATCAGTAAAAGCCTTATTCAAATGTTGGGCTATTGTCAGAAAATAACAAATTGCCAAACTCTGTTCTTTTTATCCCGAAATAAATTACATAAAGGTTAATGTTGGTTTAACTATAAAAAGTGACGGCAATACCAATTTCGATATCGAAATAAAATAGCATAAACCTGTATTGAAAAACTAGTTATTGAAATGTCACTTTTATATTGAAAATGATCGATTTAATGCGTGGGCCAGACCGCACCAAGTAGGTTAACGTTTATTTTACGATTCCTTATGAAACTGGAGTTTCTTACGCCATAAAGTAGATATCTAGGCATTCTAGGCTAGAGTATCTGTTATATGGTTTTGAGGCAGTAACTAAACTTACTACAAACCTTTATTAGATTTATTTACCTTAATTAGATTTTTTCACCTCTCCAATTTTTTTAAACGCGTAAAATAAATCGTATGAAAAATAACAATACAGCTTATTACTTTTTCTAGTTTAGCAATGATAAATTGCTTCTATCGTTATTTTACTTGCATTCTTAGGTGATTCTTCCACATTCATCGCTTAATTTGCTAAAATTAAAAATTATAACCTACCAGTGTGACCAGTTAGTAGGTACAATGTGACAAACAAACACTTTAAAAGTGTTTGTTTGTCACACAAACACTTTTAAAGTGTTTCACTTTAAATCAGGTTTGATAGAGATAAACTACTTATTGAGCCAAAATATTTATTTATCCTAATAAATTCAAAATTAATTTTAAAAAAAATCAGAGGGCTCTCTTTTGTTTTTAACTGTTGTTATGACTCAGAAAAATATGAACTTTTTCGAAATGTAACGAGTGTTGTAATTAGAATTTTTGATTATTATCATACCAGCCTCCATACATTTTGTGGACATGTCCTTTTCGTGCTTTAGCGGCAGCGGCGGCGGCGGCGGCGGGGTGTACGAGCCCTTGGACCGGGACGTCGTTCGTGGCGTCATTCGAACATTTTAGTACATTGGTTTCTTTCCGCTCGTTGTCACGTGGCCGAGCGGTTTAGTTGACAAGTGGACCAAGGCAGTCAAAAGTACTACACAAATAACAATTATTACTATACTCTGTAAAATTTAACTTGATCTCTGCGACATTGACATTGACATAGAAGATTGACATTTTTAGAGTTGAGATAGTGGTGGAAAAAATCGATTTTCAAACAATGTTTTAATGAAATCGAATGAGTAGTTGAAGGTGAGAAATTTGATTTTATTTACTTATTATTATTTAAGATCAAGTATGTACACATATAAATAATGTTATGATTTAATTAAATACTCATAATGTAACGATAGTATTTATCGACGTTTTTCACTATTATCGATGCTAATGTAACATATAATTGGGTTTAATTTAATTACACATGTAAAAAATGTTATGATATTAAAATATACAATAAAATTAATGATAAATTAAGTTTTATTTAAAGTATCGTTAGTATAAACTATCGATATTTTAATTAAAACTCTATCTAAAACTCTGTGGTCACGATCATTCGTCGCCCATCACTATTCGGCATGCCAATGAAGTATGACATTCACAGGTACTGTCTGTACTATTAAGAAATTCAGGACTTCATAGGCGTGATTTTTCTGACAGCTGTCGCAGAGATCAAGTTAAATTTTATGGAGTATAAAAATAGGTCCAAAGAGTCCATACTGCTAATAAGATTCTCCTCCTTTGTCGCCGGTTCCACACAGCGTTTCTTGGTCGTCGTCGCGTCGTATCGAACACTTCTTTGTTTCATCTCTCCATGTAGACTACGGAACTGCTTTTATTGTTTCTCAAACTTGTAATTAGTTAGTTTTGTATTGAAATAAGTTGTGAATATTTTCATTTAACGTATTGAACGTTCAAGCAAACTTAATTCACTAATATACACGGTTATTTCTAATCAATTAGCATCCTTTAAGGGGCTTATTCTGTACATCAAAACTTTTGTACTGCGACTTTTGTCAAAACACAAAAAAAAATCTGCTGTTCCACACATTTGGTCGTGGGTGAACGATATTTTACTATAGAACACCATTTTTTTTAACAAAAAAAAATCTATCTTGTTATACTATACAGGATAACACGTCTAGTAGAGTTTATTTACACAAAAAACTTATAAACCATCAAAACAAAACTTAAATAAATTATCTTACTCGTATCTAAACTAAAATATCTTATCTAAACTAAAATACTCAACCTAAATAAAACTAGTTAAAAATTAAAGAATGTTTAAACTTACAAAAGGTTTAAACTTTCTCTAATCTCAGGAAACGTGCCCAAAATGCTGGCCGATTACTACAGGATTATTTTGGTATTTATTGTAATGTGGTCTAGGCTCTGTTGGCTTGACCTTGCAAATTTGGTGGGTTCAAACCCGGTTGCTTTACTAGTTTTTTGGAATGTACAGATTTTCACATCACTGGCTTTTTGTAGAAGGAAAACATGTGGAGTCAACCTAAGTACACACATACAAAATATAAGTATAGCATAAGATAGTCGCAGGCGTATCTGAATCCATCAATCCTCACTGGGTCAGCGTGGTGGATATGGCCCAATATCTCTTCGTGGGTATACATTATGTTCTGCAGTACAAGATTAATAAGGTCGGTACAAGGTTTGTAACTTAGAATATCTCGGGTTACTTTAGACGAAGATTTATTAAATTAAGTCAGTACATTCGTAGATTGTTTTTACTTTCTCGTAGTACTGTACCAGCTTTTTTGGTAGTCCACTGCAGGACGTAGGCTTACCCACGAAGGGTGATTGGGCCGTATCCACCACGCGGGCCCAGTGCGGGTTGGTGGATTCACATACGCCATCGAATTTCTTCACTCACGATGTTTTCCTTCACCGAAAAGCCAGTGGTGTAAAATTCCGTACATACCTAAATTCCAAAGAACTCATTGGTACGGGACCGGGGATTCGAACCCACGACCTCACAATTATAAGGCGGGTGTCACTACCTCTTGCCCACCACGCCTTTCTCGTAGTAAAATAATTATTTTTTATTTATGTCGTATTGAAACTACGATATCTATGGTAAACAAACCGCCTACGAACCTCCTTTACAATCCGTACCATAAACGATGACGTCACGCTTCTTTCCGTAACGTAAGCAAAATAACTACCAGCGAAACGAGATCCCTCTCGACCTTTCTCTACGAAAAATGCTAAAAAAAACCTACATTTTACTTAAAATTAATCGCAGGAACGCGCTGGGTGCAGGCCGCTTCCAACCAGGCTTATTGGAAATTCATAGGGCAGGCCTATGTCCAGCAGTGGACGTCCTACGGCTGATAATGATGATGTTGACTTAAAATGAAGTAAACAATAATTGTATTTAATATATAAAGTAGCGCTCATAACGTAGTTTAACTGTAATTGTTCGCGTATATCGGAGTTTGGCTCAGTCAGTACTTAGATTAGTGACCACGAGTGGCATTTACAAATGAGCGCTGCCGTGGTTCAAACCCTGCCCCCCTACTGTCTAAGCAATAGCAATCGTAATAGCAATCTTTTATGTCTTCATTTTAGTAATTTAGCCTATGTGACGTTAGCCATCAAAGTTGTTCATTCAACGATTGCTTTCTCAATCCACACAAAGCAATTGATGGCTAACGTAACATAGGCGGTGCCAAATGACTAAAATGAAGTCATAAACGATTGCTATTACGATTGCTATTGCTTAGGCGGTAGGGGGGCTGGTTGGTGTAACCACTTAGTCAAGTTAGATTCTTTCAGGTTTCTTAAAACACTATTATTGGTAGCCACCTGGTCAATGCATCCATCCATCAGCCATAGGACATCTACAGCGAGACATAGGATCTCCAATAAGACCGGCTTAAAGCGGCTGCGATACTCGTGGAAGAACGTCCTACGCTGCACTTGCCAGTAGGTACGTGGCGTGGTCTCCACTCGACCGACTCGATCAATACGAACTCATTTTACTTACAGTAACAGCAAAATATAATAATTATTTTTTGTAAAAATAGCATGAACGACTTCACCTGTGTACAGAATCATTACATAGTTTAAAACAAAGTCGGTTTCCGCTGTCTTTCCCCATGTATGCTTATATCTTTAAAACTGCGCAACGGATTTTGATGCAATTTATTTTAATAGATAGAGTAATTCAAGAGAAATGTTTATATGTATAATAGACCTGTGCGAATCCGGGGCGCATCGCTAGAACGCAAATATTATGCACGGATCGATGTAACATTTTTCACATTATTGTTGATTCATCAAAAATGGCTGAACCAATTTCAATAAAATTTAAATGGGACCAATTTCGAAGTATACTCTATCCAATAAAAATAGAATTATTGAAATCGGACTACTATGAAAAAAGTTATGCGTGGTTATACATAAAAAAAATATATATACGCGTCGAATTGTATACCTCCTCCGGTGGTTCGTCGGTCAAAAAATACTAAGTAAGTTCGAATATACCGGAGGCTAGCCCTGGTGTCAGAGTTTTAAGGCCACTTGTAGGCCTCTGATGGTAAAACATGGTTGTAACCGTTCAACAACCGGAAACTACAATTTAACGTGTTATCCGAGCCATGGTAGCGCTCAGTTATAAATGCCACCCGCGGTCACCCATCCGAAGACTGACCGTGCTGAACGTTACTTAACTTCGATGATCGCTAACGTACGCTAGTCAAACAACGCTTTGAGCCCTACAGCAATGTAAAAAAAAACTCACTAGGTATCTAAAAACCAGCCAAGAAAACCAGAGGCCAGCTTAGACTGGCCGAAGAAATGTTTTGTTCGCAGCGTAAATGATGCAAAAAGCCTTAAGAAATTATAAGGGTAGAATAAAGGGGTGGTTATTGTATGGAAGATGGATGGTGAGACGGTCGCTATTTATCTCCTGGAAAAGTAGAACAAAGGAATAAATAAGGGAGAAAATAAACCGATGATTCAGTTTATTTTGTACTGGCAACCGAAGATTGCGAATATTGTCTTACGATATTAGAGTAGGTAAAATAATTATTTATACCTTAAAAATAATGTCAAGATTAATGAACGAAAAATGATTTGAATGTCGTCTTCATCGTCTTTTCAGCCATAGAGCGTTCACTGCTGGACATAGGTATCACCTGCAGATTTTATATAACATAGGGTTGTAAGAACCCGTACTATCCACGACAAAACCATATAACCTCGTTAGTAAAAATTAAAATTAAAGTAGCTATACTTAATTGTATAAATTATTCTTTTTACACCAACCAACCGAACAGAGTAAGCCCGATTACAGAGACGCCATCGTAATTACAATAGCTACGAGTAAATAGCATAGTTCTGTTTCTTTTTCACTTTAGGCATTCAATAGAGATAACGCTTCTTACGTTGCTATTAAATTTACGCTGGCGCCTCTGTAATCGGGCATATGGTATTAATTTTTTTCAAAAAAATATAATGTTTGATCATTTCACAATTCACAAAGGTGACACTATTTTGTTTCAAGGAGACAAAATGGTGACTTGGTTATGTTTGATTCCAGAAGATATTTTCGATCTGATATTTTATGTCCCACAGTTATAAAAATATCGGTGACTTTTTAGGTATTATCATCATTTTAGTCATAGTCATAGGTCGTTCACTAATAAAGAAGAAGAAAAAGATAAAGCTCTAAAAGTTTTTTTTTTAATTTTACATTAAGCTTTTTTGAAAAACCTTAGACTAGACAAGAATCTCTAGGTACATTTCTAAAGTCTCTTTCAAGACCAATAAGACGTCGTTTTATGGGCAGATTAATATACAGGGTTATTCCTCATCAATTATATCCTTTTAGGGGCTTATCCTGTACATCAAAACTAACAACTTTAATTCTGCAACTTTTGTCAAAACTAAAAAAAAAACTGCTGTTCCATACATTTTGTCGCGGGTGAACGATATTTTTCTATGGAACAACAATTTTTTTTCGAGTTTTGACCAAAGTCGCATAACAAGAGTTGTTAGTTTTGATGTACAGAATAAGCCTCTAAAATGATGCTGATTGATTAGGAATAGCCCTGTATATAATGTACCTAACAAACAAATAAACAAACAATAACACTTTATTAGACAACCACATTACATAAAAAACAAATTACAGGGACAAAACAGTACAATTTATGGGTTTCTAACTGGCGGCCTTATCGCTTTAAACGATTTCTCCAGGCAACCAAGTACGGATAGAAAAAAGAAGTTGACAAAAAACGTGGCCTTAACAGAAGGAAGAAATTCACTTATAAACAAACACTTAACAAAAATAACACTAATATCTACCTAACATACTCGTACATACCAATAAATTATACACACATACATATGCATCACATAAACTACCTAATATTATATGATATAAAATAATAATAAACCTACATACCTACACTATTACATATAATTGCACTTAAATAAATACTATAATATAATTATATTACTATACTTCATTATTTCATTATCGTACATAAATAGGAGAACCAAAAAAAAAAAAAGAGAAATAGCTAAGATGACAGATAATGCGATTTAACTCGATTCTTAAAAACATTGAGCGATGGGGCACGTCTGATTTCTACTGGCCTGTACCTAGTACATGTGTAAAAAATAATATGGATTGACTAATAATAAGTAGATAAAGTCTGTTAAAACATTAAAAACTGCCAGTAAAATGCAAAACGAGCGCGAGAAATAAATAATCAAAAAGTTAGGCCCCAACTTTTTAATGTCCTAATTAGACCTCTAACTTGCCCACCCCAAAATTACTGCATAATCAAGCACCCGAACGCAAAAACGAAAACTACCCCTTGCGCTAAGGGCGAAAATTACTCGGCTTAAAAAGCATTAATAACCTTTCTTCCCCCCAAAAACTCCTTGTGCGCCATTTCAGAGTCCTTCGTTCATTAAAAGTGTAGAAAAACACCTCCGGGGGGTGCTTTCTCCCTAGGGGTGGGGGGCCACCCCCCGGCCAGTCTAAAGAAGAAGAAATATGGATCAATAAAGAAATTGCTCCGAGTCCAATGAAGGCACTGGCTAGCACGCACACTCTTGCACCTTTTGTGTCCGGATAGGGTGGTTTACACACACAAGGGGGTGTTTGTATGTGTGCCGTAACCGCAAGGAGGTTTTTTGTGATGCGATTTCGTGAGCGGACTTTTTTATGTTTTTGCTTGGATTCGCGCTTGGGGTGGAGTCTTTTAAATATGATATAGAGTAGAAATAAGTTTACTTATCCATAGATTAAGTATGCCTTAGCCTATGTGAATGGAAGTATGGCCAGAATCAAATTTCCTGGCGGTTGGAACATGTGGCGAGTGGTTGCGCCGTAGCAAATTAAGTATCCACTCATGTGTTATCGGCGCAAGAGTGGGGATTTGTGCAGCTTATTGCTAACTTTTGACTGCCTCGGTGGCTCAGTGGTTAGTGACCCTAACTTCTGGGTCAAAGAGGCGTGAGTTCGATCCCCACCAGGGCAAATATTTATGTGATGAACAAAAGTGTTTGCTCTGTGTCTGGGTGTTATTTAGTTACTATCTAAATGAGTGTGTATTTAAAAATAAGTATATGTAGTATATCAGTCTCTGGCCGCCATATCACAAGCTTTGCTTAGTTTGGGGTCAGAGGACGTAAAAAAAAAAAAAAAAAAACTTTACAGCCGCCAATAAGTTTGATTCAGCCTGTATCGAAAGTCTACTTAGACTATATGGATGAAAGTATAATATAGTACCTAGTGAAATGGGGACACTCAGAGAGCGCTCAATGCGAGTGTGGAGCCCAGGTGCAAACCATGCAGTAGGTACCAGGGCTCAACCTGCACTCTCCAGGACCTGCACCATGCGTCTCCTCGCGGAGTGGCAGTTGCGAAACGTTGGGAAAAAACCTCATAAATATATCATTGGATTACCTACAAGACGAAGAAGAAGAAGTACCTAGTAAAGTATTAGATGGATGTTTTAGTAAAAAACGAATGAGTTATGTTGCAGCTCTATGGAATGTTTTAGATGTAGCACGATTAACTAGATCGTGATTTAGATGTTTTATAACCATATGGAAAAAGTAAATACCATACGGAATGATCATCAATTGGGGAGGCATATGTACAGTAGTGGAATTCCTATGGCTGACATGATAATCCTATAAAGAAATGAATACCGCTTGAAATTGTAACTACTTAAGTACTTTTAATAATGTCGACATTACTTATGCGTATACGAAACAAAATCTACAAATATCCTTACCTTCAAGCTAAATAGTTATTTTCTTGCTTGCGCTTTAAATTTTACTACCAACATTAAGTAATACTTAAACAACTCATAACTTGCTAACGTATACAAAAAGCTGAAAATATAGTTTTACTTGCAACATTAAACGTAGATAAAAGCAGTTGGCAAAAAACATAAATTTCCACGCCATTGACTAGATAATATAATAGACACGAAATGTAAATGTACGCAATATTTTTTTTTTTTTTTATTCCGTGTAGGTTGGCGTTTGACTACATAGTGGCTGATGTTGAGCAGATATGCGGTCAGATATATTTGTACCTATTATAATAAATCAAAAAGTTCTCGCGTGGAGACCACGTTTCGGCAAGCGCAGAGTAAGACGTCTTGATGATCTCATGAAGACCGCGTGATCACGCTGGACGCAAACCACTTCTAACCACAACTAAAAATCTTTTGGAGATCCATATGAGCCTATGTCCAGCAGTAGTGGAGGTCTTATGTCTGATGGATGGATGGATTATAAACCATTTGTAAGTAATAAGTAAACAAACAAAACAAATAAAAATATATAGTTTTTATTTTGGAACTTATTGTACGTGATTGCTTAACACTGGCTTTTTCATAAAGGAAAATATAACCTGCATACGAAATTAGCTGGCGTATGTAAATCCATCAACCCACAGTGTGCCAGCGTGATATGATCCAGTTACCCTTCGTGGGTAGGCCTCCGTTCAACAATTGACTATTGAAAAGGCCGGTTAAGTAAAGTACTAAAATTGAAAAATTGTATGGTGCTTTTGTATCGCATTTTCTCTGATGGAATATAGAATCTAACCTACATACCTATAAAAAGATAGACTATAGATTATATGACATCTTACATACGGTCTCTGGCCCCAAACTAAGCAAAACTTGTGATATGGCGGCTAGAGACGGATACTACATATTATATTAATTTTTAAATACATACTTAGGTATAAACTAGGGCCTAGTTTATACCTAAGTATGTATTAGCCTGTATATCTATGTTCATATCTACATAATATGTTTTAATAGGCAGGCCAGGGCAAATAATATTCGCCCTGGGTGGGAAAGGAACCCACGCCTATTTGAACCAGGAGCCAGGGTCTCTAACCACTGTGCCAGTGAAACAGTCACTTATAACCAACTTTTCACTCCTCACGTGACGTTTCACGTCCAGAAGTAATTCCTCCACGCTTGGCACGTAAAGTTGCCAGGGGGTAGTATTGTGCCGTAGGGGTAGTTTAGGGGTTGTTATTACATAAAAAGGTGTTATTACTTTCATAATAAGAATTTTATGACAGTTTTGTAACGACGGCGTTATAACTTCTTAGTATAATTTGGTTTTGGACTTGTGGGGATATGAGGGTTCTGTTTAATTATGCTTTTAATTTAATACATTAAGTAGAGGTCAAAACTATAATGCTATAACTATATACAGGGTAAGTCGACCTATTCCCGTTAAGGGTGTGTAGTTTACTTTGTTTCTGACTAATTTGACTATGAAATAAACTATCCTAAATTTAAAAAAAAAAGATATTTTTAATTGGTATTTATAAAATTCCCAATTTTCGGCTATCAGCTCAGATATTTTGAAACGTGTTAATCGTATTATTATTTTTATTTGATTTTTACATGTAAAATAATGTTTTATGACCTCACTACCCAATATTGTCCGTAAAATTAACCTTTTTTAAAAAGTATTTGAATTCAAATATTTCGAAAACTGTGAGATTTAGGATATGGTGTTTCATAGTCAAATCAGTCATAAACGTAGTAAACTACACACGCTTGACGGGAATAGGTCGACTTAGCCTGTAACCCTGTATAAGTGTTACGCGTAACTGAATTGTAGATGAAATCGAGATATGAGTAAATATTAGTGATCCGTTGTTGATTCGATTACTATCTAAAGCTTTGTTTTTCATGTTGTTTTTGATATATCCATCAATATGGAAAACAGAAAAATTACCAAGGATGGATATATCTGCGTATTTGACTGCTGCGGTGGCTCAGTGGATAGTGATCCTGACTACTGGATCAAAGAGGCATGGCGTGGGTTCGATTCCCACCCACAGCAAATATTTATGTTACGAACATAAGTGTTTGTTCTATCTCTGGTTGTTATTGATTGGCAATTATTTATTTGAAAATAATATGTATACTGTAGTATATCAATCTCTGGCAGCCGGCAAGTTTTGTTTAATTGGTGGTCAGAGACCGTATGTTTTTTTATCAATTTTTGCGTAACAATATGTAATTGAGTGATTAAACAAAATAAATAGATATATAATAAAAGTTGAATCTACATATTTTACAATATGTAAATATCAACTTTATTTAATCAAGACCACGATAGAAAAATTCGGATAGACATATAAAAATGTAAAGTACTTACTGTACTGTACTGTACCAGCCTTTTTAGTAGTCCACTGCAGGACGTAGGCCTACTCACGAAGGGTGATTGGGCCATATCCACCACGCGGGCCCAGTGCGGGTTGGTGGATTCACATACGCCATCGAATTTCTTCTACGGACGTATGCAGGTTGCCTCACGATGTTTTCTTTCACCGAAAAGCCTGTGGTGTGAAATTCCGTACATAAATTCCAAAGAACTCATAGGTACGGGACCGGGGATTCGAACCCACGACCTCGCGGTTGTAAGGCGGGTGTCACTACCTCTTGACCACCACGGCTTCTGTAAAAATGTAAAGTAGTTTCTCAAATATATTAGAAATAGTTAGTCATAATTAAAATAACATTAAACCCCTAAGCACGTTAGGGAACAGCTTGTAAACACACAATAAAAAATCCATGTGTAAGATGTCCCCTAATATTTATTTATTATTATTTCTATATATTTTTGAGTAGGTACACAGTTGCGAAACATTCATTAAAGTGCTGAATTGTCTCAATGTAAAAGTAGGTATGTGTCATGTAAAAATGCAGAATGCTTCATTTCAAAATATCTAGAGCCATTACTCACACATGAACATAATCTACATATGTACTTAAGATACCAACCAATATCCCAAATTCAGTCCAATTTGTAGTAGTAGTTTATGTAGGTAGTTATAGATAATGGAGTCTTGTATTTAGTGGTTGTTAATAAAGGCACTTGCCCTTAAAAAA
Source organism: Hypomecis punctinalis (assembly GCA_949316475.1). Taxonomy (NCBI): domain Eukaryota; kingdom Metazoa; phylum Arthropoda; class Insecta; order Lepidoptera; family Geometridae; genus Hypomecis; species Hypomecis punctinalis. Next base: position 12,649,181 of record OX438819.1, on the reverse strand, counting down.
TATCCCAGTACCATGAACAGTTTAATATCATTAATGTCATAAAATCATTATTAGCAATTCGTAATCAATCGTAGCATTTGACAACAAAACAACCGTTGACCAGCAAAATCAACGTGATTTTACATAACTATCAATTAATTTCAAATAAATTGTAACAAAACGAAGCTCCAAAACAGCAAAAACTTCACCTCACGCAAAACGAGAAAGCCAAAACAAAAACTCTCATAAAAACAAGAACCGAAAGCAAAAAAATCCAAACGTAACACGACACTTATCTCGCAGCAACCCCTAAAAAGAAAAAAAATGGCCGGCAATCTGAAAAACATCCCTAATAATTTGGCTCATTACTGAAACGTAGGAAAAACATATTCTGTGCCTTAACCAACCCCATAAATAAGGCGACGGGAGCGAAGGGAAAAATTTTATATCCCCCCTCTCCGCCCCTTGCCACCCCCCAAAGGAGAAATATGAAATAAAATGAAAATGTAATGGGGAAAAAATACGGAGCGCGAAGCAAGACAAAGGGAAGGGACGGGGTAGGAAAGTGTGGAATCGACGTATTTTTAACTGTTATTTTTTTATTAATTATTTTTTGTAATTATATTTATATAACGTTTTATTTATTTTGAATATAACACAGATTTTCTCTACTCATGAGAATTAAGTAAATACTAATAAAAAAAATATCAATCTGGAGAAGATACGTGATTTGCGCTGGTGTCCGGCGTACAATGTTTTTGACCGACGAACTACCGGAGGAGGTATAAAATTCGACGTGTATTTTTTTTAAGTATAACTAAGCATAACTTTTTTCATAGTAGTCATTTTTTTTTGATTGAATAGAGTATACTTTGAAATTGGTCCCATTTAAATTTTATCGAAATCGGCAAAACCATTTTTGATAAATCAACAATAATGTGAAAAATTCTACATCCATCCGTGCGAAATATTCGCGAATTCTGTACACGGGTGAAGTCGGTCATGCTAATTTTTGTAAAAAATAATCTTGTGTTCAATGTCTTCTTGTCAGCGCTCGCCCAAGCTAGGTCCTAATCTATTACTCTACGCTACGCTGATGCGCTACTCCTAATAGATGTTAGCTCTGGGCCACTAGCAAAACTGGTTCTAGAAGTTATATTTTGTTAGTCAAAAGCGTATCAAATCTATATTTTATTTGTGTAAGAACTATAATGTTATCATATAATACACAGATATACCTACATACATGCCCGTTTAGAACCTAAATACACACCGCACAACAATCACAAACTTTCATTTACTTACTCGTAGAACCATAATGAGTGTCAGTCTTTAAATCAACAGTGAAAAATGATTGAGTTTTTCAATTAGTTATATGAGCGTGTACACGGTAGAATTGTGGACAAACCACACCAAGGCGGCGCTTAGCGAGATAAGGGTGCAGTACAACGATGTGTGGCGTGCCATGTTCCGACTGCTGCGGTGGTGCAGCGCTAGCGGCATGTTCGCCGCAGACCGCGCGCCCAGGTGACAGGCGCTGCTGCGGGCACGCTCAGCTTGCACCCGCGCGGCGCTGTACCGCTCCTCCAACCCCCCGGTCTCGGCGGCGAGAGAGTGGGATTCCAGTCCCCTGCATCGAACGTGGAGAGCGTACCACGCTCCCGTTATTTAACTTTTTGTTGACATTTCAATATTTATTTTGTAACCAACTTTTGCCCGCAACGCCGCCCGCGTGGAATTTGACTTTTGTGCTATCCCACAGGAACCTCTTATTTTGTCGGGATAAAAAGTAGCCTATGTCACTTTCTGGCCCTCGAACTATATCTATGCCAAAAATCAAGTCAATCCGTTTCTCCGTTGCTGCGTGAAAGAGGAACAAACCAACAAACTTAAAATCTGTGGAATTTATTGTGGACATTGTCTGGTGAATAACCAATTTCATTTCATTTCATAAAGAACAAAAAGCAGTATTTGATGAACTTTTGACGCCATTAATTTTTCCTATCATTTTTTAATGTTAGGCTTGGTATTTGTAATACAAGAAATATGTAATTGAATTTGTATTTAAACATTGCTTGAATGGCGCTAGTATTAGCCGTAACTAATTTGCATTTTGGTTATTTATTATAAACTATTAATCCAGATACGATTGACAACGGCTCGAGGCAGATACAAGAGAGAAGCAAATACCCATCAGCAGGAAAAAGATTGTTGTGGATGAAGAAGATGATGATTTTAACCATACCGTAACTAAAAATTAAATCATATAAAAAACTCTCACATCAACAACCATATTCCATTAACCAATTAAAAAAAAAAATAAGTCCATCTCCACACCAACCCAGCTCATAAAGGCGGGGGCAGACACCGCAAGCCTCGGGCTCCGAAGACTCGTTTCTATAAATCTGCCTTATCACAAAAATATACCCTTCTTTATACCTCCAGCCGAGGGCACCTACCCTTATGGTACGGTATTTTAGTGGAAAATTTGTTGGATTTATTTTTGTGAAATAATTTTTAACTCTTGGCTAAATGGAATGAAAGAAAAAGTGAGGGATTGGTAAGTTGAAATGGCTGTGGCCTGGACAGAGCATGGAGGACGATGGAGTAAAAATTTTTCGAAGAGGACTAAGTATCTTTAAGCTGGGTTTTTATAGCGATTGGGCATCAAAGGACATCTACCTACAAGGTGGAAAAAGGTTGGCGTTGGATACAAGCAGCTTCATTACCAGTCTTATTAAAGAAATGCAGTGATAGAAATGTACCCTTCTTAATACCTCTATTCTACACCTATTCTTATGTTACGTTACGGAAGATTTTAGTGGAAAGATTTCTTTTTATAAGCTTTAATTTAACTTACATGGTTGCACCTATTTATGTATGTAAGTCCGGGTGGAATTTTGCAATTAAAATTTGACGAACTTCCCGGTTTCTGATCGAGCTAAAATTTTGTACGCTTATGAATATCGCGTGACAATGCAATAATATGGTACCATGGAGCTGATCTTATGCTAAAATTGGAAGGTGGCCATAGGAACTCCTGTATTAAACAAGATAAACGTGTTTAGGCTCGTTTTACTTGTCTTGGCTAGCACTCTGCTGCTACATTGTATCCAGGATTGCAAAAGATTGTATTTAAAAAGTTATATTTTTTTAAAATTTATTGTGAAATCATTTTAAAGTCTTGTTGCGAAATTGAATATGAAATGAGGAGATTGGCAAGTTGAAATAGGCTGGGTAAATAGCACAGAGAATTGTGACCAAAGGAATAATAAAGGTCTAGATTTCAAAACTACACTGGCAAGCGCAGCGTAGGATGTTTATCTACAAAGTAGAGAGTCACCAAGACCGCAGATTCTCGCAGGATGCAAGCCACTTCCAACAAATGGTCTTATTAAAAAACCGTACAAGTGCGAGTCAGGCTCGCACACCGAAGGTTCCGTACAAATCCAAAAAATTTCACAAAACTGAGAAGTAAGTAGTTGTTAAATCTCTATACCATAACCATCGACAAAAAAGTTGTTTTTTCCCTTTTCCTTTCATATATGAAAAATAACACATTGTTAAAATAATTAAAAACCTGTTTTAGCATGTGCTAGTGAAGTTCTTTTATGATACCTTACATGATACGATTTACTCATATTTTGTGAATTTTGAGGCCCTATTTTTTGTGATTTAAGTAAAAATGTACATTTTTCAGATTTATTACCATATGTGTACTCTGAGACAATGCTTCTCGCCAAATTTCATAGTTCTATGTCAACGGGAAGTACCCTGTAGGTTTTGATTTTTGTGAGTGTCGAAATATGCGGCTTTTTACGACATAAACGGCTCTAACTTTTTTAAACGATAACTGAGAAGTTTTTCTTTTACACAACTGCAAGAGACTACACATAAACAGTTTAAATTTCAACTTATCTTTATGCGTTCCCGAGATAAAGAGTCTTGACATACACACAGACGGACAGACGGACAACAAAATGATCCTATAAGGGTTCCGTTTTTTCCGTTTGAGGTACGGAACCCTAAAAATTGATAAGGCTTCCCTTATGTTAAGGAGTGGATATCCTATGGCCAATGAATGGATGGATATAAACAATGTATAAGTTATAATGTTATAAGCTGCGGTTAACCCAATCCTGACTTAAGTTCACTTAAGAGCTGCCCGACGATTGGGTTTTTCGCAGCTTGTAGCTAACTTCACAGCCGCCAAGAAGTTTGATTCGGCCTATTTCTCAACAGTGTTGGAAGATGACTCTGTTGACGTAGTTGGTAGAAGCTCTACTTTCAATAAGGGCATTTCTTTCTTTTCATAACAATAGCTTTAATTGTACCTTGTAATTGGAATTGAGGCCGTGGTGGTCTAGTGGTAATGACACGCGCCTTACAATCGTGAGATCGTGGGTTATAATCCCGGTCCCATACCAAAGAATTCCATGGAATTTATGTACGGAATTTCACACCACAGGCTTTTCGGTGAAGGAAAACATCGTGAGGCAACGCATGCGCCCGTAGAAGAAATTCGATGGCGTATGTGAATCCACCAACCCGCACTGGGCCAGCGTGGTGGATATTATAAATAAATATAAATAATAAATATTTAGGGATAGATGTGTTAGATACACACGGTTTCTGACCCCAAACTAAGCAAAGCTTGTGATATGGTTGCCAGAGACTGATATACTACATATACATATTTTTAAATACATACTTATTTAGATAGTAACTAAATAACACCCAGACACAGAGCAAACACATATGTTCATCACATAAATATTTGCCCTGGGTGGGAATCGAACCCACGCCTCTTTGACCCAGAAGTCAGGGTCACTAACCACTGAGCCACCGAGGCAGTCGCCTAATATGGCCCAATCACCCTTCGTAGGTAGGCCTACGTCCTGTAGTGGACTATTAAAAAGGCTGGTACAGTACAGTACAGTACAGCTTTAATTGTACTGTCAAAATTCTTTACAATCAGATTATTTTAATAATTGTAATAATTTTAAGTTGCATTTAAAAATATAATTTATAATTACTAGTGAGACTGATGGACAGCGTTTCGCACTAACAGTTCCGTTCTCAAAGAACTTCACATACAAGATAGGTTATCGTTGATTGTGCAGTTGCGAATACTGAAGTTCTTTGGACATATCTACAGGAATGACACCTCGATGGAGATACTTGTAGTGCAGGGCCAAGGGAAGGCAAGCAAAATCCAGGTCGGTCACCAATTCGCTGGACCGATCTAATTAAAAAAGCCACACAGTCCACCGTGGTGCAGTGTGGTCGTGATGCGACTGATCGGCACAGATGGAGGAACATTGCGAGACGTGCAGCAGCCCTAGGAAGAGATGACACCGGCGAGGAGCCTCCGTGAACCATCCACGCAACCACGACCACTCTGACAAGAGTGCGCGATTAAGAAGAAGTGAGACTGATATAAATTTTCTCTATTATGTAGACTTAATGTACTTAAAGCTATTTTTTTTTTTTTTTATTTATTTAATATAATGACAATACTACATTACTACTACATAGAAAGCAATTGGATCATCCACAGACCCTTGAAGGTCTAAAGATAATCCAAGTGCTCAAGCCCACTGCCAGTTGGCAGCGTGCCCAGCATGCTGGCAGCATTGCCACGCTGAATGGCAATGCTTATACGTTGAGCCAAATAAACACCAGCATTTTGGTCACGCGTCGCGTCCACCAGACGCTCAGAAAGACTTTTGAAAACGAGATGAGCTCCCGGCCCCCACGGACCCAAAGTCTCAACTCCAAATGGCTCAAATATGTAACCACTGCCGAGGTTAGCATATTTGCGCCGCTTGTGCTGCTCAGCCGAATTGGCCGCCGCTCCAGCCCTACTCTGAGTCTCAGGAAGATGTGACGGTGCCAAAGTATCGACGCAAGTTGCGTCCCATACTAAGGGCCGTCCACACTTCCATGGGACCAGCGTCATGCCGTCAGGCCTTTTGCCATCACCACGCGCCAACCCACTCGGTTCGAGTACGGCTGCGATATTGGCGGTGACAAAAGCCCTGCGTATGACATCGTTAAGGCTGGCGTGGCGTCCAATCCGACCAGCGCTTCTTGAGCAAGAGAGACCGTGGTGACCGAGCTGGTCAACTGCAGTACCACACTGATAAAGCTTAAAGCTTACATGTATAATTGGTTATGTACAAAATATTTAATGCATATTTTGATATCTAATACTTTACGAAAGCTTTTTTTACTATCTCAAGTACCTAGGTAACTAAAATGGACTTTTTGTTGTGTTATCATATGATTTTTGACCGACGAACCACCAAAAGAGGTATACAATTCGACGCTTATATATTTTTTTTATGTATAACCACGCATAACTTTTTTTATAGTAGTCCGATTTCAATAATTCTTTTTTTATTGGAAAGAGTATACTTTGAAATTAGTTTCATTTAAATTTTATCGAAATCGGCTGAGCCGTTTTTGATAAATCAACAATAATGTGAAAAATGCTACTCGATCCGTGCATAATATTTGCGTTCTAGCGATGCGCCCCGGCTTCGCACAGGTGTATTATACATATAAACATTTCTCTTGAATTACTTTATCTATTAAAAAAAATTGCATCAAAATCCGTTGCGTAGTTTTAAAGATATAAGCGTACATGGGAACAGACAGCGGAAAGCGACTTTGTTTTATACTATGTAATGATTCTGTACACGGGTGAAGTCGGTCATGTTGTTTTTTGCAATAAAATATTATTTATAGTAATAAGTGCATAAATAGGCATACAATTTTAATAAAAGTTAATGTTGTGTAAATTTATCTACATAAGTAGGTACATAGTAGGTACAGCTGATTGTATCATATTTTTTTATCGTCTCCACTTCGACATAGCTTTTCCTTTGATTAATTTATCTAAGAGCTTTTCTTACATTAATATAAACAGGTTCTTTATTCAACTGACTCCAGCAAAAACAAATATTTTCATTTGGCATCAAACAAGAATTTTAACACGAAATGATTTACCAAAAAACCTAACACAACATTATCGTCGAAATTCACTTAGCTACTTAACAAAAAGTCGAAACAATGCTTCCCCTAATGTACCGGAGAAAAATGCTCTTAAGCCCCTTTTCACCCTCTAAGGGTAGCCCCTTTCCACCCCTTTAAGGGCCTTTCAATCGGCCAATGCTGTCTTATATATTTGCAAGTTTGCGTAGGTAAATAGGTATTGAATTTCTAAAAACCCTAAATAGCACATACTCAATAATCATAATAAGGACGTAAGTATAATGTTATATAAAAAAATTGTTTTTTTTATCTGTTGTCTTAAGGTAGGTAATATCATCATCAGCTTATTTCGGCCCACTGCAGGGCATAAGCCTCATCCCCTTACGCCAACTATCCCTGTCCTGTGCGAGTCTCATCCAGGTGTTGCCGCAAAACTTTTGGATGTCATCACGCCATCGTTGTAAGGGTCTACCTGGACTGCGCGCACCGTCACGGGGCCTCCATTAAATCAGAAAACTAATGTAATATGTAATCACTAAAATTATTTAAGGTGATAAAAATCACAAAATCGCAAAATTCCATCACGCTCGCGCAATTATACATTAATATAGATAGTAAAACTGTATCTATTAATACCTATTATGTAACACATCTATATCATAAAATTACATTCGATTTGTAGTATTTATACGTTTTTGAATATCTTAATTTGACGGCGTAAATCGAAACAACGAAAGCAGTAGTTTTTTCAATGCTTTAACATACAAAAGATATGAAAACCAACTTTCCTTTAATACCTACCTAAATATTTTATGATACGTGTTTTGATTGATTTTGTTTAACAGAGCTTTTAAGGAATCCAATGCCAATAAACTCAAACTTGCAATAATGCGAGTGAGACAGCTATAGCCGGCTGAAAGACCATTAAGGCCAATTTTTGCAAGGGATCGAGTTTTCTTTTACCTGAACCGTTTATGTATCTTTTGAAGAAGAAAGGGCGCTCGCTTTGGCTATTTGTAATTTTGATGGGGAGGGGGTAGGTGATTGTTTCTTATGGGTATTGATGGGTAGGGGGAGAAACTGGGGTTGTTTTCTTATAAGACAAAGGGCTCAAAGATTTTCGAGATACTTTACAAATATTTATAATGATATCTCTAGAACAATAGAGAAAAAGATACTAAAACTAATTATACAGGGTTGCAGAAAAAAGTAGAGACGTCATAATACTGTAAGTAATCATAATACTGTTGTATTGGCCGGATGACTAGCCCAGAGCTTTTAAGCCGCCTGAAGTCCTCTGCCATCGTTAAACGACTAAAACAATGGAGACTTACAATTTAACGTGTCATCCGAGCCACGGTAGAGCTCAGTTGTAAATGGCACCGGTCACCCATCCGACGACTGGCCGTGCCAAACGTTGCTTAACTTCGATGATCGCTAACGAACAACTAGTCAAACTACTGTGACTGTAAGAGCTAAGAAGTAAGTATACTATTACACTATTTTAATCTATAACTTAAAAAGAGAATAAATCTGTCCAAGCATTGCCAATTGTCGTGGCAATGCTACCAGCATGTTGATTATGCTGCCTACTAACTGGCTTGATCATTTGAATATTTATTTTTTTAATATTTAGGCCTTCAAGGTTTTGACGATGTTCCAATTGCTTTTTTATATAGGTAGTATGCATTTGCCCAAAACAACTATCAATAATAAAATCTCGTGTCACAGTGTTTGCTATCGAACTTCTCCCAAAAACTTGTGAAACTCGTAATATGTTATTGTGTGCCAGAAATAAAAAGCGATCAAAAACAAATCAATGACTGAAAATTTACCTACACATGAACCAGACAGATGCAACAAGTATAAACAAGATAACAATTTTAGCATCAAAAAGTAAGTAAATTAAATACATAAGGAAAAATAAAACCACCCCCGGATTCTTACTCCCGAAATATAAAAACGCCCGCCTTAGTGGAAAGGGTCCAAGACCGAGGGCTGCCTCCCTTATAATTGGGAGGGTACCTTCGGATCCCTTGGATTATAATATTTATTTTTGCTATGGAAAGAAAAAGTACGATTGTACTGTTAGGAAGAGAAGTGCAAAAATAAAATTGTGGAAGGCGTTTATAGAGTTTGTCCAAAACGAGAACCGTCGCGGCATTATGGTGAACTAACAATACGATTTTAATCAGCAGTCAAAGTACCGACTACTTGTTAAACGCGAGTACTGATGAAAACCGAATCGGTGTCTTTCAAGTATCAAAAACTTTTAGTTGTTCTAGCAATGATAGAGCGCCGATTTCGCCGAGTTTCGGCCGCATACGCAACCAATGTTCGCAACTGGTTGCGTTCGAGGAGTTTTTTCTCTTCGTAGGCAACTAGTTGCCAATGAAGAATAAAACTGTTACGACTCGTATTGTGTTTACAGACGCCATTAAATTTGATGTGACTTATAATATACTCATCTAATTAAAAATTGTCTCTACTAGGATAAGAAAAAGTTTATTTGCATAATATATATACAAGGCTTAGAGAGTAAAGTTTGATAAATATGAATAACAACAATAACAGAAAATAAAATATATGTACCTACCTAGAAAATTAATCAAATAACCCGCGCCTTATCGTTCCTGGTGCAAAGGTGCCCATAACGCTTGCTGCATTGCCGCGTTGGATGGCGATGGACATTCTTTGCACCAGAAACGAGGTAGAACGGGAGTCACCTCTTCTTTCCCGAATCCTGCGCCTTATTCCAAAAGTTAACAATTTGGCCTCAGCGCCCCACCTACCCATGGTCTCCACGGCAACGGGCACGAAGTAATAGCTGGGCACCATTGCCGCGTACTTCAACCTCTCTCTACTAGGTACCTAAGTACATACATCAAGTATCGAAACACTGCAAAGAATTCAAAACATATTTTTTGGAAAATTATGAAAATACATACGTTCAAAGACACGCTGATACGCACACACTCATACGTATACGTCCTTTTAGGACGCTTACTGCTGTAAATAAGCCTCCCAATAGATTTCAAATAAGACAGATCGCAAGGGAATCGCTTCCAGCATGTTCCTGCAAATTTAGCTGTATCATTGGCCACATAGATGGTGGACGTCCATCGCTGCGCTTGCCGATACATGGCCTTCATTCAAGAACTTTAAGGAGCAATTGGGCATCGATTCTTCGAACTATGCGCCCTACATTCCGTCATTTCAACTTGCTAATCTGTTAGGTTATGCCGGTCATTGCCGGTAACTTAGGTTTGTCTTAACCACATTATTCTTTACCCGATCTCACAGAGAAACCTGTAGGTATACTGTACTACATAATTTTTTACTTTCTACTCTCTTGATAACATAAAAACACAGACAAGCCTACCAAGTTTACTTTTCTTGTTGGTACAAAAACACGGCGTCCTTAAAAGGGTTTGTCATAACATACAATTTTGGAGTTAACTGTACTTATTTTAGACGAGAAACGCATGGAGTCGCTGAAAATATAAAGGTTTGTTTTCTTATTCTCATCTATCAGGATGATATTAGATATTTTATTTTATTCAGCTTTTCAAATTCTGTAAGGTTTTTATTATTCAGTGTTCATTGAACCTAAGAAGGACCTTGATACGAATAAATATTTTTTGAATACCTATAGTACAGTTGGCGCTTTAGTACGAGTAGATTCTCTACCATCCTGATAGATGAGAATAAGAAAACAAGCCATTATATTATTTGGCTGATGCCACGAGATTAGATTTGTCATGGATGCCTTAGTCACTGCTGGACATAGGCCTCCTCTATAAATCATCAATAAACCGGAAAGAGGTATGCCATTTAAATTTGTCAATCCGCTGGGTGTGGCGTTATGTCGGTGAATGTTTTTCTATGGATTTTCTAATTTCTGATTCGATCCCGCAGAGAGACGTCAATGTCGTCAAGTGATTTCTTATTGGGACAGCTTAATTCGAAATGAGAACAGATTCCAATAAGAATCATCATAATCACAGTCTTTTAGAGATCTTTACAAAATGTTCCAGTAACGTCGTTAGTATTTACAACTAAAAGCTGGACATACCAACTATACTGTACTGTATCGGCCTTATAATTATAGTCCACTGCAGGACGTAGGCCTACTCACGAAGGGTGATTGGGCCATATCCACCACGCTGGCCCAGTGCGGGTTGGTGGATTCAGATACACCATCGAATTTCTTCTACGGACATATGTAGGTTGCATCACGATGTTTTCCTTCACCGAAAAGCCAGTGGTGCGAACCAATACAGTGGTAACAAATGCGAGATCTAAATAAATACCTAGAGAATCTAAAAAAATCTCAGGTACAACTGTAATTGAAGGATGTTTTGGGAATCACACATTAGTGAATTTTTGCTTACTGGAATTTATTAGCTATGTGTTTTGTCCTACATTTTTCATTATGAGCAAAAACTGACAATCTAGAATGTTACATGAAATGTTACAAACCATCATTAGAAAAATATTCAGAGTTCGTGCTGTTTGCTTTAATGTAATATTTATGCCTCTAAAACACCCTTCAATTTAGAATAAAATACACGCTTCAGTTTTATTACAGTAGGTATTTTCTGAAAATTAAACATCAGCCTTTGTAGGTAGAACAAGATTTCCTTTCCGATTTAATATTTTTAGTAACTTTGTTTGTGATAACTGAGTATGAGAATATATCTTATAATACATTCTTATTAGAATCTGTCTGTTACAAACTGTTAGCGCGGCCACCAAGTATTATGGCAGATCGCGCGGGACACAAAGGGGGTGCGGGAAGACGACGACTAACCTGAATACTCCGGGTCGGTGAGCACAGCTGCAGAATCTTGATCCTGGTTGCTCCTGGGTCTCTTCTTCAGGCAGTCGCGAAGCGGCTTGAGTGGACTGTATTTGCGGAATGACACTACGTCCAGGACACGTATCACAATTACTTGTATAGGTAAGCGGTTTTACGAGACGGTGCTAGGCACACGTCAAGTGCGTGGCGCGGTGAAAAATGCACCCTGTCCGGCGGTCAAGGGCAGACTGTTCGCCAAAGCAAACAGCGCGTCTCACCTATCCACGAAACGTACCTAGGCGGTCGTCGTCTAGGAAAGATGAGGGTAGGACATAGGAGTCGGTAAATGCGGGTGGATAGAAAAGTAGGCAGCTCTAAGGCGCCGTAACACAAACTAATAAGTAAAAAGTTGAAATATTTTCTTTACAAAAAAAAAAAATTTTTCAGCAAGTTTATAAGACTAAACGGGATAGAATTAAACAAAGTTCAGCAGTTCCGGTATCTAGAGCATGCACCTCTGATATGCGAGACGATGTGGATATCGAGAGGCTCCCTCTCGAGAGCGTTATCTGTCAGAGCCAATATTATAGCCCGCAGGATTGCTCGGTCTTCGAGGTACGTCAATTTGCACGTGGAACGTTCCGAGCATTTTGCACGTCCTTTTACGCTTGCGGCCTGTGGATGTCGTTTACGCAGAAACAGTACGGCGCTCTTCGTGTCCAGTACAATAATGCGTTTAGGATTCTGCCTCGAGATTGTAATGCGTCGGGGATGTTTGCTGAAAGGCGTGTAGATTGCTTTTACACGGCGATGAGAAAGAGGTGCCATCCTTGGCGCGAAGGGTCCGGGTCATCTCCAACAGAACCCTAAGCGGCCTATGCTAATCGCTTTGACTTGAATACATGAACCATTGTCTGATGGTTCATGTATTAACTAACAAGGATAATGTCGAGAGGCGTATTTTACACATACATACACACTCACGTGCACCGACGCTCATTCAATTGTAATGACACTAATAGTCAATTTTGGTTAACCTCGAATTTCCTTTCACCGAATTTGAAACACACAAGGTACACATTCTTACCGCTACATCGCACTCGAGCCCCAAGATACAAGCCTCGTGCTTAGTTTGGGGCTCACTGCACCACGTTATATATATATCTTACCTTGAAATCACTCGCTCAGCTTACACATATAATTATGTTATTTAACGATATTGTAACTTGATTGTATTTCATTGTAAGTTTTTAGTAAATAAATTTTATCTCTTTCTTTCTATTTTAGGATTTGTGGAATTTTTTTAAATGTATGTCTGGGTGTAGGTATGTAATATTATTTGATTATATCTGACATCTTTTAAATTTTATTTTGTATAAGGTCCTCTCCATCCCTCTCTCTGTTCTCGAGAACACGTCTAATGGAAAAAAGGATAAAATTTTCGGGTACACCTTTTAATACTTTTTTTCATTAAAGTTTTTAATATTAAAGGGAGTATCCAAGGGCTTGTGGTAATTATTTTTTGTTGGAATTTTCCGGGTTTTCGGTTACGACGCTAAGTGATTTTTTATAATGAAATATCGTGGAAAGGTTTCACTGTCTGTTTGTATTTGTTTCAGTTGGATATTTTATTTCATTCAATTTTCTAATTTTATAAAGTATATAAAGTATAGTTATATTATTCAGTGTTGATTTTTCATTCTTTTTAGGGTTCCGTACCAAAAGGGTAAAAACGGGACCGTATTACTAAGACTCCGCTGTCCGTCTGCCCGTCTGTGTCTCCAGGCTGTATCTCATGAACGGTTATAGCTGGAACGTTGAACTTTTCACAGGTGATGTACTCGTATTTCTGTTGCCGCTATAACAATAAATACTAAAAATAGAAAAAAAACATTTAAAGGTGATATATCCCATATGAATATTTAACCGTTTTTCGCTCGATATTAATAATGGTAACAGGCTTAAAATATTCACATAATATTTAGTTGTATATACAATTCAATAATAAATAGACAAATTAAAATAAAATAAATATTTAAGGGGGCTCCCATACAGTACGGAACCTTGCGTGCGCGAGTCCAACTAGTATTTGGCTGATTTTTATTATTTAAATTAGTAAGTAAGAACCTTGATATGAATTAATAATTATATTAAATTTACCTACTCGTAGTACAGTTGCCACCTTAGTACCTACGAGAAAATAAAGAAAGCAAAATAAATAGATGAAGCTACGAGCATGTAGAAACGAGCAATCAGTCATGTGATGGAGAGCGCAGTTTGCCCCAAAGGGCCTAGGAGGGCCTTTTTTTTTTACGAGGGGGAAATCTTCCAAAGATGCCCGACCGCTTTGGGGTGCAGTCGGGTTATGTGGGATTGTACCCACTAAAACCCCCTCGGTGGCCAGCCTATGTGTCTTCTTGGGAGCCCCGGGATCTCCAAAAGGAACGCACCGGTGCTCCCGGCACTTCGTGTGTCTACTCGCCTGGCAGTAGACCAGGCTTGTGCGGTCCTGTACGACAGCGTTGCCACAACGCTGCCGTCCTTCTCGGGCCCGCTTGAGTGGATGGCCAAAGCCCCAACTCTAACCACCCACGAGCCCAGGGGTCCCCTTTTAGTAGGCTCTTACTACAGGCAGGGGATACCGATGCCGTATTCTAGTGCCCCGGCATCAGGGCAAGTTTTTGCCCTGATGCCGGGGCACAGGGTAGATACTTACTTACGTTAGGGCCTAGGAGGGCCTAACGTAAGTAAGTTCTACCTAAACGACTACTTACCATATGTATATGGATTGAAATACCGTAAATACACGTAAATTACAAATACAAAAAAACCTAAACATATTTTGTTTCTCTTGACCACAACCATTTTCTAGGTTACCATCTATCATCACTTATCACTATGACCAAATGTTAACATAGAATATATAATTAGTATCTTACATATTAATTTGGGATTGACCTTAAAATAACGAAAAAGTCAGATATTCCTCAAAAAATTTCATATTTTTTTTTTGTGATTGTATTATTGAATCCATAGTGAAACTTAGTTTTATTCATCTGAAATGTGATTAAATTATATTTGAAAGCTCGTTTATCCAAACATCTTTACTTCTTACTAAAATTACGCGCACTAAAATTACGAGATAAATAAATACCTCCTCATCCCGACGTTTCGGTTGAGTTGCATCGACCGTGGTCACGGGCAGACTCAACGATCACGGCCGAAACGTCGGGATGAGGAGGTATTATTTATCTCGTAATTTTAGTGCGCGATTAGTCCCGTAGTATATAATAATAATGTGTTCAAATTGCTGAAGTTTAAAAACAACATTCTTACGATTAAAACTACAGAAATGAATTATTTTAAAACCAAAACAAAATCCAGCAAAATCCAAAAGGGAAAGCTTAGTCTCACAAATAAAAAACTCCACGCAGGTGTATTAAAATTAATTTTGTTTTGGCAACTGTCTGGGTCTATATCGCGAGTTAGCACGTCTCGATGCGTCCACTACCCTTAGCACGAGTTTTTACTCACTCGATAGCGTTTAACTCCATCGAGGAAGTTAGTAAAAGAAAGAGCTCGATCTCCCAATCCAACTCGGTTTGGTAATTCGGAAAATTCGGAATTGACGTTCAGAAAAGTAAAATCTTCTCGTCCGACGTACCTTTTTCGACCAGTGTAAGCTTCACTGAAACGTCGTATCTTACTATACTTCCTTATTTTTAGATCAAAATAACCCAACTATGGAGACGGCTGTGCTCGGAGTCTCTCTGCGAGATTAAGGAATACGTAGGCGAACTATCTATAGTTACTGACATAGTCCAAAGATTAACAAGTTATACCTAGTGGGAGAGGGCAGGAAGATAGCGCAGAGAACTTATGGCCGATGGGGCAACAAAATTCTCGAATAGAGACTACATACTGGCATGCACAGCGTAGACAGACGACCTCATTAAGACTACAGATCTCGCTGGATCCAATTCGCCTCGAGCAGTGGATTTCTCTTACCTACTGTAGGTAGATTTATTTTAGAGGCCTATGTTCAGCAGCGAACGTTCTAAGGCTGAGATGACGATGTTGATTACAAGTCCTTTTATTGTACGGCACGTATTTGATGACACCAATTTTTGATTGATGACACCAAGATGAGTAGTTAGCTGCAGATGACACTCTGCCGTGATTCACTAATTATTGCGCATGTGTGCACAATGCCGACGCCGCGTGGCGTAGTGTTGAGAACAGGTATAGGGAGCACGCGGGAGGCATGAGGTTGGCGGGTGGGTGTGACCCGACGTCTCGTCTCTCTGGCTCCCGCGCATACCTACCTTTAAAGTATCCTCAACTCGTAATAAGGACAGGTTGTTTCTGGCTGGTATTCTTGTTACTGTTCAAACCTAACCTAACCAACAGAGTCAAATTACTTTAGAGAACTCATACCTTGCCATAAAATAACCAAGGTCCAGGGACACAAAATGTCAGGCCGTACAATATCGGGCTGTGCAATACTGTGCCGGACATTATTGACACAAGCCGATAATGTACGGCCTGTATTTCACAGACTGATATTCCATGGCCAGTGACTCAAATTATCATGCCATACAATATCAGGCTGTACATTATCATGTCGTGAATAACTGGGTCGTACATTATTGGCTCCCATAATAGCAATATTATATTCTAAGATATTAAATTTACCCATACTCATACATATTGATAACAAATAGTTACAGGTCATTGGTATATACTAACATATTTTAGCAAACATTATCAATATAAATGATTCATTATTTATAAAATAAAAGTGCATTTAAAAAAGTCCAATAGAAAATCCGTTAATAAATAAATTCATTGACAAAAAATTAATAAATTAAATGTCAATAATAATTCAACATTCCGCATTTCGTTATTTTATTTAGCGCTATCCACTGGTGCTCTACCATGTTCATACAAATTGCGGTATACCCATATTATATATTAAGTGAACTCTATGGAGTAAATAACTCGTGCTAGGGATACAATTTTTTCAGTGCATCCGTCCGTGCCAAAATAATCTTTTTGTATTGAAAACCCTTTGAAGTGGAGTTAGATGCGTATTAGATTTTTTTCGGTTTGTTTTGATTGTGGCGTGGTAAAAAAATGAATGAAAAAATACTTTTTCAATTTTAACTACCTATGCTGAGTCATCTGCTTACCCAGTACTAAGCCGAAAAATGGATGATTAAGGCCATCATTGCGAATAAATTTTACTATGGGGCTAACTCAATATTATAGAAACAAATCAGCCGTTCCATACAAAATTGCAACTCAAAATCGACATAATGAATCAAACAGCTGATTTATTTTCTCGAAATTTGATTTGTATGAGTTGTTCGTAATTAGGCAAATATAATATTCTTAATCCCCCTTTTACAGCTTAGTATACCAGTTCTAAATAACACTGTATTTAGGGAATGCAATATTCCGGGATCCCGAAATACAGAGCTAGCAATGTGGCTTATATGAACTTACTTAATTTTTTAAATAAAAGCTGTTATTTTGCTGTATTGAATTTAAAAACAAAATAAATATATAATTAGAGTCATTGTTATATAGGTACTTGATTATAACATACATATTAGAAATAAGCTAACGCCACCTGTTATCAAGTAGCCAGACTACACAATTTGCTTCACTGCGACTAAAAAAATAAAATATGAAAATAAATTAATTTAATAATACGTTATAATTAATAATAATGTTATTTTGAAAATATAAGGAAAAATCAAAATTAGAAAAGTAATAATATAGGAGAGCACAAGGCAGCTGCAGCAGCTTTATTTGAATAAATAGAATTTAGCATAGCGTCATCTAGCGGCAAGTAGCACTACTAAATGATGAATGTGCTTGTACACAAGAGATAAAAATTTATGATTTGTTTCAAATAATGTGCCTGCATAGTAATATTTTTTTTAATATAAGCCGTAGGATTTTCACAGTTGGATGTAGGCCTCCCATCATATCAGTCATAGTACGTCTTTTCTACTATGTTAGACATAACGTTGCTCCAATAAGAATTCCAACAAGAGCAATTAGAAACTTACCATTACCTATCTACAGCGTTTTCTTACGAAATCGATCAAACCTTCTAATCTTAGGAAGTTAGGTAATTTTTGAGGTCCGTTACGTTAGTCAGTATGCGGTCTCCATTAAAAAAACTAAAGTAGGTATTTGTGTAAATTTAGGCATATAATTATGTATAGGCATACCTTAGGTAATTATAATAATAATAATAATAAGCCTCTTATCCTGAACTTTTTTCTTCTTTCTATGTGTTGTGGTTGTCTCTTTAGTTATAAAATATCTCTGAGTTCAGTGTGCCTCTTGGCAAAGGCCTCCTCTAACAATTTCCATTGTACTCTGTCTCTAGCAACCCTTCTCCATTTTGGGCCTGCCGTCTGTTTTAGTTCATCCTCCCATCTCTTACTTTGTCTTCCTCTGTTCCTTCTCCCATCTCTAGGGTACCAGTCTGTTATGATGTTGCTCCACTTCTCTTGTGAACCACGCAGCATGTGCCCAGTCCATCTCCACTTCAAACTATCTATTCTAGTAAGTACGTCTGTGACTTTTGTCTTACTTCTAATGACGGTGTTTCGTATCTTCTCTTGTTTCTTAATACCTATCATACTTCGTTCCATAGCTCTTTGGCAGTGTTCCAGCATGTTTCTGTGATGTTTCGTAAGAGCCCAGGTTTCACACCCATATGTAATACATGGGAGAACGCAGGTATTAAAGACCTTCCTTTTAATACCAATACTAAGATCTGTGGATTTCGTGATCTCTCTCAGTGACCAATATCTTTTCCATCCGTTAGCTATTCGTCTTTTGATTTCTTTTGTAGTTATGTCTGTATGTGAGATGATTTGTCCTAAATAGATATATTCATCTACATATTCAACAGGTTGGTTGTTAATTTTTATTTCATATTTGTTTGAATTCGTTAATAGCTTCGTTTTGTTTATATTCATAGATAAGCCCACTTTCTCACTCTCTTTATTTAAATCTTGTATCATTTTTTCTAGGATCCCTGGTCGTTCTTCAAACAAAACAATATCGTCAGCGAATCTAAGATGGTTTAATTTTTGACCATTTATATTTAATCCATGTTGGTCCCAGATTAGCTTTCGAAATATGTTTTCCAGCACCGCCGAGAACAGCTTTGGTGACATCGGGTCGCCTTGTCTGACGCCTCTTCTTACATGAAATGTTTCACCCAAGGTTTCCAGTTGTACTCTTGCCTTACTGTTGGAGTAAATGTTTTTAATGGTGTTTATGTACACTGTCGGGATTCCCTGGTTTCGTAAGCTTTCCCATATGGCTGTGTGGCTAATGCTGTCAAATGCCTTAGAGTAATCGATAAAAGCCATATATAGCGGTTTGTTGTACTCATTGTATTTTTCCATAACTTGCTTAACTGTGTGAATGTGATCTATCGTGGAGAAGTTTTTCCTAAAGCCAGCTTGTTCCTTTGGTTGGTTATCATCAAGTGTGTTGCTTATTCGGTTTAAAATAATTTTGGAAAAGATTTTATATATGTTAGACATCAGACTTATTGGTCTGTAGTTCCCTATGTCGTCTCTTTGTCCTTTCTTGTGTATAAGAATGATGTGGGATGTCTCCCATTGTTCTGGAACCTGTCCCGATCTCAGGATGCCGTTGAAGATTTTAGTTAAAATGGGGACCAGTTCTTCTACGGTTCCTCTTAGTAGCTCGTTTGTGATTTTATCAGGACCTGGTGCTTTGTCTAGCTTTTGGCTCAGTATGGCTTTCCTAATTTCACTGGGTAATATGTCAGGTTCTGGGTTCACTAAGAGCAGATTATAATTTAGGGTTTCTCGACTTGCCTGTGTAGTGGTGTCTTGGTTGGAATATAAATTACAGTAGAATTTTGTAGCTATTCCATTTATGTTCTTTCGACCTGTCACGTTTTTTTGGTTGTTTTTCAATTTCGGGATCCATTGGTTTGATTCTCGGAGTTCTTTTAGAGCTTTTCTAGTTCCTCCTGACCTCGCTATATGTTTTTCTAGGGTTTGCAACCTTTTGACTTTTCTATCCTTTTTGATGCCATCTTTGATTTCTTTGCTTAAATCTGTTATTTTTTGGATGTTCTGTTTCCTTATTTTGCAGTCAAATAAACTTTTTCTTTCTTTTATAAGTTGTAGTGTTGAATTACTTAAATTATATTTATGTTGTGTCCTTTTTTGGTCTCTTTGACATGTAATTTTGTTTTGTAATTTGTTGTAGGTTGTTTTCACATTTATTGTATTGGTTTCTGATAGTTCTCTGCTGAGTACTGATAAGGAATCCTCCATTGTTTTGTTGGGTTCTATGTTGCATGACGGGAATGTGTCATGTATAGCAAACTTTCTGGATCTTTTGGGTGGTATAATCTTGAGAGACGCCCTTACCATGCGGTGGTCGGTATTAAAGTTTAATTTTGACATAACTGCTGTGTTTGTAAATAGATTTGGGTGGCTGCTTATAATATAATCTATTTCGTTTCTGTAATTCCCATCTGGAGAAATCCAGGTCCACTTGTTGTTTTTGTTTTTCTTAAAAATGCTATTTAGGAGGGTTAGATTGTGTTCCAATAAGAATTCAACCATTCTTTGCCCATTTTTGCTTCTTTTGCCGTAGCCAAAGTTCCCTAACACATATTCTTCTTTACATTGTTTAGTTCCCACTTGCGCATTAAAATCTCCCATTAGTATAATTATATTTTTTGAGTAGTTACTTATAACAGCTTGGGATAGGTCGTTGTAAAAAGACTCATGTTTGGATTCATCCGCTTGCTCCGTAGGAGCATAGGCTTGGATAATTGTCCATGTTTTTTTGAAACTAGGTAATTTGATGTTGAGTATGGCAGTTCGGTCATTAATTCCATTGAATTATATTATGTGTTCTTTTAAGTGCTTTTTAACTATGAATCCGACCCCTCCTTGTCCTTCGATGTCTCCTTTGTTGAATAATACGAAGTCCTGGTGCTCTTCAATACATTCTCCTGTTCTTCTCATCTCACTAATTCCTAAAATATCCCATTTTAGGTCCTTCAATGCTTCTTCAAGTTCTAATAAAGATTCTGGTGTTCGTAGAGTTCTGGTATTTAGGGTTGCTATGTATAGGTTGTTCTCATTCCTTTTGTTTTTTATTCTTGTTAGAGGGTGATGGTCTAAGTCTTCCGCGGGGACCAGCCGTGGTGGAAGACATTTTGTTGATTGTTTGTGTATATAATTGATTGTTGGTGTGTTTATCATTTGATTCCGGTGGTCCGGGGGCATATTTAGTTTTTTGAGAGATTTATTTGTGGATCAGAGCTTGCTCTTTCTACATAGTTTAGTATGTTGGATCTTATGATTTCTCTAGTATGTGTTTTGGGTAGTGTGGATGATGGATTATTCAGTGTAGCTTTCTTGTTAGTTTTCTTTCCTGATAGTGCCTCTGGTGAGTCGGAAGTTTCTCTTTTCCTCTTCTCTCTATTTTCATTTGGCTTCTTTACAATGAGCTTGTCATATTTTATATAGGCGATATTTCCTTTCTTTATTTCCTCTTCTACTTGCGGCTGTAGTTGTTTACGTTTGTGTAGGATTTCTTTGGGGTAGTCCTCTTTTATGTTGACGCTTTGTGGAAGGTTATGCTTATTTTTCATTATAAGATGCTTTTTCCATTGAGTTGTGATGGTGACTACCACTGGGCGGTTTTTATTTTCAGTTTTCTTTCCAACTCTATATACTTTGCTAATTTCTTGGCTATCCATATGAACTCCCATACTCACAATTATTTTTTTGATACTATCCACTAATTCCGTTTCGGATTTGATATTTTCACTGATTCCAAAAAGGATAAGATTGTTTTTTCTCTTTTCTATCTCTGCTCTTTTAAGTTTAAATTCTAGTTCTGAAATTTTGTCCTTGAGTTTGGTATTTTCCTCCATGATAGTTTTCATTTTCTCGTCTAAAACTTCCATGACGCTCTTGGTTACGGAGTGTGTTATGAGTTCGGTTTGATTTTTAAATTTCTCGTCAAGTTTGTTTAGAAGTAGTTCCATGTTTTTATCCATGACTAGGGAAATTTCGTTTCTTGTGCGGTATCACTGGTTGGTAGCTTTTATTTTTCTTGAGTGGCAACACTGCTGTTGGCAATGTCACTGTCAAGTCACTGACACACTGGCGTAATTTTGGTATTAAACTGACACTAGTTAATTGTCTATGACCGTGACTAATTTTAGGTTATAATTCCAAGTGTGTTTTTTTTTCCAACAATTATCGCACGAATTTTAGCACTCTTACTGTGTTCTTTTGTTACTAGTAGTTAATGAACTTCGTTTTAATGTTTTTACGTTTCACAGCACGAAAATGTCACTTTCAAACACTATTTTGCGATCTAAATCCGCGGACGACGTTGACGTACGTGTTATCAGTTTGACCGCCGGAACCGAAAAAAAACACCTTAGGTAATTATAATTATTGTAATTGGATAAACCTGAACGGAACAATATGCGGCAATTTGACGAATGTTAATTTATAAAAAATCGAATCTTTCACATTGTGTTATTTTTTTATCAGACAGACAGGAGACAGGATGTCGTCATTATAACAAACGTAGGGTGTCCTATTGCGTTATACAGACCTGCTATCATATTATTATGACTTGTGAGATATCCACGACCTACTGGAGGTAAATTTCAGGAATAGATTCCTGCTCCTTTCTTCTATCGTGCGGCTAGACAGACGCGACCAAAGCGCCACCCTTTTATGGTGAACATTCCGCGCGTTAGAACTAAGCTTATTGAATGCAGTTCCTCATACGAACAGCCAGAATGTGGAACGCTTTGCCTGGGTGGGTTTACAACGTGGTTGTCTTCAAATCCCGAGTAAATAGGTATCTTCTAGGTAAGCGTGCTACACCCTAGATCACTTAACATATCTGCTTAACATCAGGCAGTATGTATGTAGTCAAACGCAAATCTGTAAGAAATGAAAAAAAAAAGATTTCCAATAAGATCGGTTATTGCTTGCATTCACTGTTTTCTTGCGGTTCAAATCTTCTATCCACCTTATTTGTCAAACTCCTACGCTTAGCTTGCCGATATACAAATCATCTAGTTGCCATTCAAAAACTTACGTAGCCTATGTATGTTTCCGTTTGTAAATGTAGATAAATATAGTCATTGCTATTGGAAAAACTCGATGAAACAATATACGGGAATCAAACACGTCGTAATCCCGTTTGACGTACACGCGCCGCTCTGTCAATGGAGCTTCATTTTGCAGCGAGAGAGCTTCATGTGATAAACGGGTTCAGTACAATAAAAAAAACCGGACAAGTGTGAGTCAGGCTCGCACATCGAGGGTTCCGTACAAACATATTGTTAAAACTAATTAAAAACCTGTTTTAGCATGTGCTAATGAAGTTCTTTTATATGACACCTTACATGATACGATTTACTCACTTTTGTCTTATCCACAACAGCAAGAGAACAGAGCATCATTGATATACGTATAAGTACAGTTTAAAATTCAACTAGATATCTTTACGCGTTCTCGAGATAAAGAGTCTAGACATACACACAGACGGACAGACGGACAACAAAGTGGTTCTATATGGGTTCCGTTTTTTCCTTTTGAGGTACGGAACCCTAAAAATTGAAGTGTAGGAATTGTTTTTAATCATGAAGAACGCTGAAGTCTTTAGACTACTGTCACTGTTAAAACTGTAAATAGTCTGATTTGCATCAGAAGCTCAATTTATGATTCATTATTTAGAACTAAAAATTTGTTGATATAATTAGCTTATTGTGACATTATTAAGTAATTGGATTTTTTGACATTACCTATTGTTAATTTTAATTGATATGATGAATCAATTGTATTTTTATGACATTATTCGGTATTATTCAGATTTATGTGATAAATTGATTGTAATTATAATTATGACTGTATTTATCATTATTCAAATTGACATTTAAAATTTTTTTATGTAATATCGTTACTAAGAATTTTTTTCCAAAGAAATATAGTTTATTTACACAGAAAAACAAAACAAATATTCACTATGACTAAACCTGCCTACTTAAACTAAAGAGAAAATAAAAATCATACAAAAAGAAACACAAAATAAAATAAAACCTAGTCTAAAAGTCCCCCGGCAGAGAGTAACGTGGCCAGAATGCTGGCAGCATTGCCAGCCACTAAGAATTGAATATTGAACAATTTATTTTCAAAGTTTTTTTTTCTTATTTTCTCACACTATCGAATTAGTTTTTGACTGTAAAGGTAGCTGTAATTAATGAAAATAAATTAAATTAAAATATAAACCGATCGAAACTGGCTCAATGTGTCACAACATTTTCACAACACATAGGTATCAACTGACTTTATTTTCACAACACATAGGTATCAACTGACTTTTTTCAACTAGTATTTCGGTTCAAAATTCTTTTAAGACGCTCTCATGATAAAAAAGTACCTTACTTAATTTAATCAAATGAATCTTTTCATGTCACGATAAAATCAATGCGGAACCCTCCGGCGTCGAAAACAATAAAACCAGTATTTTTCCGACCTTTTGAATCGGCGCGCTCGACTGAGCATCGAGTGACGTGCAGATACTTTTTTACCCTTTTTTTTCTACTTTTACCCTTTTTTCTACTTTTACCCCTTTTTTCAATATATCTTTTTTCCACAGTGAAGCGGATTTTTTGCTTATTTGCTCGCTTCATTGGCTTGTAAGGGATGAGGGTGGAAATTTGCTTTTTTAAAGCTTTCAGTTATTATTGGATTTGGGTCATCTGTTATTTTGAGGGTGATCGCAGCGCCAATGTTGAGTATCGGTGGATTTTGGAACTAGTATTGAATTCTTGCTCTAGCGTCGAGTAGGGGAACTAGAAATTATATTTATTTTTATTAATTTTTTTAATAGACAATCGCATTAGAAAATAAAATTAATAATCAAAAATTGAAGAAACAAAAATATTAGGTCCAAATTATTTACTAAATCACAGGTTTATCGATTAAAGCTATTAAAAATAAATAATATTAATATTAAATATTAGACATCGTTAAGTACTCCATGGCATAGGTACTTACCTGTTTTAGTTATAATAATTATACATAGTTATCATTATCAATATTTATCATTTTTTTTTCATTTCATTTTTTTTTCTAAATCATCCGTAGATAATTGAAATTAAACATCTACGATGGAAGCAGCTCGAGCAGAGCACGTTCTTGCAGTCTTTATCAGCTCGTCTCTCCACACTAACGGAGGACGTCCTACGCAGTGTCATGGTATAAATTTATATTAAATTTTATTTAAATTGGTATCACAATGCAGTATCGTAATATTGACATAAACTATTACTTAGACTTTGTTAGACAAGTGCTGCTATTTTTGAATGTGATCGTAGTAGGTAGCGGGTATTGGAACTATTAATTAATTTGCCCTCTATTGTCGAGTAGACAAACTATATCTCGTACAAGAATCTAATTCATTCTCACAAGATCCATTTACTTTTTTAACCGACTTCCAAGAGTTACTATGTTCGTCTGTATTTTTTTTGTGTATGCTCATCGATATTTTCACCAATTGTGAAAAAAACAAACTTTTGTTCGAAAGGATACCTATTACTCCCGAGGTGGTCCCATTTAAATTTTATCGAAATCGGCTGAGCCGTTTAAGTAAAAGCAACGATAATGTAAAAATTATACCTATACCTACATCAATTTGAGCCAACAATTCGAATTTGGACCTACATGATGGAAGTCGCTTTTGCCATATTTTGCGAAAAAAGTACAATGTCGAAAGGTGACGTCCACAAGTGGTATATTATTCAGAGAAAAATCGAATCAAGATGATATATAACATCATTTGAAAGCTTAATATATAGGCTTCTCAAAAACATTTAATTTTGATTTTTTATCCCTCCATTTTTTTAAAGGTGAAACATAAATTGTATGAAAAATAATAATACAGCTTTGAAATATTTCTAGTTAAGCAATAATAAAGTGCTTCTATCGTTATTTTACTTGCATTCGTAGCTGATTTTTTCCACATTAATTTCTTAATTTGCTAAAATTAAAAATTATAACCTACCAGTGTGACCAGTTAGTAGATACAATGTGACAAAAAAAACACAAAAAAACTGTGTCTAATTTGTAATAATGCTTCCATTTAACAATAACGGTACTAGGTACTTAACCAGGGTTGCTAGAGATAAACTACCTATTGAGCCAAATATATTTATTTATCCTAATAGATTCAAAATTAATTTTAAAAAAAACGGTGGGTTCTTTTTTGGTTTTAACTGATGTAATAGACTCAGAAAAATATGAACTTTCTCGAAATGTAACGAGTGTTGCGGTTAGAATTTTTCATTATTATTATACCAGCCTCCATACATTTTTTTTTTTTTATTTAAATTATTGGCCCACAGACTCCAGGGTCTGTGCCTTTTGTTAAGTTAGTTCCAATTGAAAGAATGCGACTGTACAATAGAGAGGGGTTAGATTAAATCTTAGTCTAAGTTAGTGGTTTCATTGCATTGCGTGAATGCCACGAGCAAACCGGCGACCCGCATGCAGCACCCGATCACGAGTATGACACATGTATCAGCCATCACTCTCCTCGACCATATTTAAGGGAAGAGAACGACCCGACACACGACGCCGCCGCAAGAAGGAGCCTTCGATGGCGAGCGTGAATGCTCAAGGCATGCACGCAATGCTAATTTCTATTTAATGCACACTTATTCTGATTTATTTTGTGAAAGCGATCACCAGCAGAGTCCAAGGCTACGTTTCCGTGTGTTACTCGGTGGTATCTACTCTGCTTGTGATCGCTCCCATGTCCTTCTATTACAACTCTTTTGCCTCCTCCCGGCCCAGAGCCTCCATCACCGCCGCGTTCCGGTCTCTGATGGCCATCTGCAGGTTATAGTCCTTGATAGCCCTCAAAGACGCAGAGGTTGCACGCCGCACGAATCGACTGATGGCATCACCTTCGATGTCGTCAGCGTAGTAGATGAAAGTTCCAGTGTGCCGAGACAATGCAACGACAGCGTGTGAGACGCTTTCGTGTAGCTTTATTCTAGGCTTAGTTTTAATGGCGATTACCGACTCGTACGTCAGTCCCTGAGCTTCGTGGATGGTAAGGGTGCGCGATCCTGAGCCACCTCCATAACCCTGGTTTATTAGGGTCTCCTTTTCTTCCTGCGTATGCACTAAGAAAAGGGTGTTGGGGAGGGTTTTGGATATTTGAGCCCCCTTGAACCTTTTCTGCTCAAGAGATCTAATACGGGGAACTGAGGAATATATACCTGAGTATATTTCCCTCAACGCATACGCGACATCCATTGGGTTTCTATGTGTGCAGAGCAACTCCTGGGTGATGTTTGCAACCAGGGTAGGGCGATGGTACCTCATCTCGAAGAGATTTTCTCTGTCGATATAAGGCAGCTGATTGACGTCCCCAATGAGGACAAGTTCGCTAGCACCAGACAGTCGTGCAGCCATTATTATAGCTCCGAAATGGTTCATTAGAGCTTCATCCACCAGAAGGCGCCTGAAGCTCTCTTTTCCAAAACCATTTACGAGGGATGAAGCCATGGTTCGCACTCTTGATTTTGCTAGATCTCCTATTCGGTGCGACAGCTTCTCTCTCAGGTCTTTTGCTGCTTCTGTTGTTGTTGTGATGATAGCGTCCCTGTCCACATCAAAGTGTCTAATCACCCATGTTGTCTTGCCACATCCTGGTACCCCGTTGACCCATTGTATCTTTGGTACCGCCCAGTTTTGCCAGCTTTTCTCGACGTCCGAGCTCCGTTCGATGGTTTTAGCCATCTCGAGGATTCTATCGTCTAGCATTATCTTTGTGCACTTGGCGGTGACTACAATTGGGTCGTTTGATGGTATCGCGTATTTCGGTCTTCCTATTCGCTTTGTCTCTCCCTCACTCAACTCCACAAAACCACTTTCTGCGCTGTAAGCTGCCATATGCTGTCCTTTCATGTTCCCTCTGATGACTTGAGAAGTGACGTTATTGTATATGGCTGCTTCTGCCTCCTCGAGTCTTGATTTTAGTAGACTCTCACTTACTGGACCACCCAGCCTAAAGAACTCCAGAATGTTGTCGCAGTTCTTGAGATTGACATTTTTTGTCGCTCTCAATAAGGCTAGGTATTCGATCAGGGCATTTCTAGCGTGGTCTCGTGGCGCTGAAGCCAAGATATAACGGGGCGAATCGACCTGTCCCATGTCGGCTCTCGTGCGGGTTGCCTGAGGTGGTGAAGCCTTCCTCGAGGTCGCTGTTGTCTGTGGAGGTGGTGTTTTAGGCGTGAATCGGAACAAGCTCTGCATTGCAGCACTGAGGAGACCCGACATGGCACCATCATTACCACTTGGGCGGAGAACGGGTCTCTCAGAAGCTGCTATTAGTTCTGCTCTTTCAGAACCAGATTGGATGGCTGAATTTGGAATGGGGTAGCCCCAGCTATCTGTTGCATTATCAAGATCGTTACTTGGAGACTTCAGATTTTCTCCTCTGTCCTCATAAACGATAACCTCATGGTGTTCCGAGGCTTTAATGCAACCCAGCCGGTCTGCGGCTTCCGCCTTCGACCGTTCAACCACCATAGCGTCCACGCTTATCACCCGGGGAGTGCTGTCCACTATCCTGATAAGATGATCAAGCAATGCGCTAGCCTGTGCAAAAGGTGACTGGGCAGCCCACTCGACTAGTGCGATCGTTTTGTTTTTCGATCTCACCAGTCGGAATCGGTGGCCGCCTGCGTCGCACACTGGCATAGCGTCATAGGATTTCCGCTTCATTGTTACTTTGGCGGTGCTCCCGTTAAGTAGACATGCTAGACCAGGTGACAAGCGGACGCGTTTCTGGTTCCTAACTAGGCAAAAGCTTATTCCGAATCTTTCTTTGTTATTGTCCATAAAGAGAGCCACACCTCGAATATGAATCCCTGGAACTCCCTCTTCCGCGTTCTGCAGAATTTCATCGATGGCTACGCTTTTTGAGGGTAGTAATTCTTGGGCGGGGATTGAACTCTGTGTAGCTTCTGTGGACTGTGTGTGTGTTAAGTGTGTTGGAATGGGATCAAGTGTTAGAGAGGATGGCAGTATGTTAATGTTAGGTAGAATGGGTTGAAGTGTTAGGGTAGAGCGGGATGGTAAGGTAGTGGAGGGTGTTGGGGTGGGAATGTGTTGTTGGTTGGAGCGGAGAGTAGAATTTCTTTTGGCCGCAATTCTGAACGACCTCTCCATGAAAGACAGAAGAAATTGTCTGGTTTTAGGATCTGCTAAGATGTTATGGAGATCTGAGACCACTAAATTTCTGTCTATCATTATTTCTAGGTCGTGTCGTGCGGCCGAGAATCTAGGGCAATCAATGAGTATGTGCCAGACCGTCTCGGAGACATCGGGGTCGCACTCGCATCCAGGGCTGTTCTTGATCTTGAACCTGTACAGATATTCAGCTATTCCTCCATGTCCCGTCACAGCTTGAACCTGAAAAGGAGTCAGTTTCGTAGCGCGTGTCACCCGATAAGCATTTGCGATATCCGGGAAGAACGTCTGAGTGACTTTACCTTTATCTGATGTTTCGTATCGGTCCTGCCACTTCTTAACTGACTCCTCGCGAATTCTGCCTTTGACGTAGGACAGGGGGATCCCCTCATAGTCCCGCGAAGCTTCAGTGAGTGCCGCTGATTTTGCGAGCTCATCAGCTCTCTCATTGCCAGCGGTGCCCACGTGCGCTTTCAGCCAGAAAAGACGAAGAGATCTCCCTTCTGCAGAGATCGTTCCAATGTTCTCCTTTATCCTCTTTGCCAAAGGATGACTCGTTTTGGGGTTCCTAAGCAGTTCGAGTGATGATCGTGAATCACTTAAAATGTTGATTTCAGAGTTTCCGCTTGTTGCCACCATTTGAGTCGCTCGGTAAAGAGCATAAAGTTCCGACTGGAAGACTGTGCATTCCACGTACCGCCTCCATACATTTTGTGGACATGTCCTTTATTAGGTAGGTACCTATTTGATAATATTACACTACGATGAAAGTGCGTTTCCTTATTACTACAATTATAATTTATAGTTATCTACAATAATTCACAATGGGGCCGACTTAAGTGACGACTTCTCGAGTGAAGCCCACGTACCGGCAATTGCCACGTACCGTTAGTAGTTTCAGTCATGCGACGTCCACTGTTGGACATAGGCCAACTCGAATTATCTCCAATAAGAATTGTTAGAAGCGGCTTCCATACAGCGCGAACCTGCGGTCTTGGTGATGTCGTTCGTTCACCTTGTGGGTGGACGTCCTACGCTGCGCTTGCTGGTACCTACCTGATCTCCACTTAAGAACTTCTCGACCCTATCGGTTATCACACCTCCGTCAGTGGTCGTGTGCCCTGCCCATTACCATTTCAACTTTCTAATTCTTTGAGGTATGTCGGTAAAGGTTCTTCCACGTAGGTACCTAAGTATCTCCTCAATCCTGATTGGAACTCGCAGAAAGACTCCGGGCATAGCCCTCTGATTGTTCTACTTGCTATTACTTACTAATAAGGCCCATAGTGATACTATAAGTAGGTAGGTACTTACATTTTCATGCAAAGTTTTTTCCCTCACCTAAAAGCCAATGGAAAAAATTATAAAATCCAGTTGTTAGAGAATATATTTTTTTTTTTTTTGCAAAAATGGCATGACTGACTTTAACCGTGTACAGAATTTGCGAATAGTTCACACTGTTTTCTCATACTCATATTTATTTGGTAAAAAAACAATTTACAAGTCAAAAAAATAACAAAAATCATTAACGATTAAAAACAATCAATAAAACTGATTTCATTCATCACATTAAATATATAAATTAATCAATAATTTTATCATCGAAGAATTCACATCGTAAAAGGAGTGCTCAATAAGCCAGCGCTGGAGGCGGAATTTGAAGCTGTACAGCATTGGTGCTGAAATTATTGAGCCTGGCAATTTTTTGTACACAAGTGGACCCATGACATTTATCATAAATGGCTCAGATGATTTTGATAAAATTTAAATGGGAGCAATTTCGAAGTATACTCTTTCCAATAAAACAAGAATGATCAAAATCGGACTGCTATATAAAAAAGTTATGCGTGTTAGGTTTACATAAAATAAAATATACGCGTCGAATTGACTACTTTGCTACTACTAATTGACGTATCATTGGACAAAAATTCACCTTAACCAAGCTAAAAAACCTCATTCACTTTTTCCCTGCAAAATGTTCCCACAGGAAGCATAATTAAAATGATACCAAATAAAAGACTTCCCCCAAAATAATGTTGCCACTTTGTAAAAAATCCCCCAAAAGTGTGCTGTACTTTGTAAAAAATCCCCTAAAACGTGTTCTTTTAGGAAAAGCCCCCGAGTCTCCATTACGATGGCGTTAGGGGATGGGGTGGAAAATGGATTTTTAAGTGGCGCCTACGAGCTGATTTATTGTAAGATGCCTGGCTGTGTTAGTGTGGACAGAGCTTTTTCGAAATTGCATTTTTTTTCTTTATTTAAGAAACGCTGACGAGCATTTCTTAAAAAATACCTACTATCATAAATTAACTACTCAAGAAGGTTAGTCTATGGTACTATCTAGCCATGGGCTAATAAGTAACTTAAATCTAACTTATACAGGATTATCTGCTAACCCCGTGCTAAGCAGAAAGTATGTGATTAAAACCATCACTACAAACAACCTTTAATATGGGGCTAACACAAAATTCGAGAAAAAAAATCAGTTGTTCCATTCAAAGTCGTAACTCAGAATCGACAAAATGTATGAAACAGCTGTTTTTTTTTCTCGAATTTGCTGGCAGTCGCTGGCAGCCATAATAAAATATCACAAGCTTTGCTTAGTTTGGGATCAGAGACCGTGTGTAAGATGTCCCCTAATATTGATTTATTATTTATATTAGTGGTAAACGTGGTCTCTCACTATGGGCCTTATTAGTAAGCTCCAAGCAGCCCAACGAGCCATGGAGAGGGCTATGATCGGAGTTTCTCTGCGAGATCGAATCAGGAATGAGGAGATCCGTAGGAGAACCAAGGTTACCGACATAGCCCAGCGGATTGGCAAGTTGAAGTGGCAATGGGCAGGGCACATAGCGCGGAGAACTGATGACCGATGGGATCGAAAAGTTCTCGAGTGGAGACCACGTACCGGCAAGCGCAGCGTAGGACGTCCACCCACAAGGTGGACGGATGACCTTATTAGGACCGCAGTATCGCGCTGGATGCAAGCCGCTATCAACCGGTCTTATTGGAAATCATTAGGGGAGGCCTATGTCCAGCAGTGAACGTTCTATGCCTGAAATGATGAATGATGATGATTTATATTAGTATCCACTGCTGATGAAATGTCTCTCCTCTAGATCTGGAATAGAACTAATGGAAAACAGACTGCATATAGAACACTCCTATAGTACCTAATTAGGTCATATTGTGAGCTTACGTTCTTAGCTACGCTTACTGCCAGTAGGTGGTCTCCATGCAAGAAATTTTCTAAAAACGTATCCATCTATCCGTCGTCCATCAGCCATCATGATGATCCATCCATCCATCATCCATCAACCAAAAGACGTCCACTGCTGGACATAGGCCTCCCCTATGGATCTCCAATAAGACCGGTTGATAGCGGCTTGCATCCAGCGCGATCCTGCGGTCATAATGAGGTCATCTGTCCACCTTGTGGGTGGACGTCCTACGCTGCGCTTGCCGGTACGTGGTCTCCACTCGAGAACTTTTCGACTCCACCGGTCATCAGTCCTCCGCGCTATGTGCCCTGCCCATTGCCATTTCAACTTGCTAATCCGTTGGGCTATGTCGGTAACTTTGGTTCTTCTACGGATCTCCTCATTTCTGATTCGATCACGCAGAGAGACTCCGAGCATAGCCCTCTCCATAGCTCGTTGGGCTACTTGGAGCTTACTAATAAGGCCCATAGTGAGATAACCATCATGATGATAACGTCTTATAAATCTATGAACGCCAGCTACTCGTACTAAAAAAGTGTCACGTTTCGGCTGAGCCGTGCGCGCAAGCGAGAGCGCTGAACAAGCAGTAAAGAGGCAAGATCACCCTAAGCATTCGGCTTGTTTCAGTTGTTAATTCAACAATATTTTCATATGGCATTATCACGTAAAATTACCTTCTAGCAAATATCCATAATGTCACAATCGTGCAAAAAAGTGTTCGCGTAAAAACTATGTCCAAGCTACATATTATTATGTAGTGGGTAGGCTTTTTAGTTAGTCGTAAGGCGATTGCAAGCCGACTACAACGCCGCGCGATGCCAACCAATAAATAAATTAAATAAATATTTGGGGACATCTTACACACGGTCTCTGACCCCAAACTAAGCAAACAAATACAAATATCTTTATTGAGTCTTAAAATTACAAGTTACACGACTCTCAGCATTTAACAAATGTAGGTAAGTAAATATTTTGTTAACCACGAATTACTTTAGTAGGTTTTTGTTATTAGAGGTTACCCTCTAACATAATAATTTTTAAAAGGATGCAATTTTGGAAGGAAATTAAAGACAAAAGTAATGTGGAAATCAAAGTTGACAGTAATTTCTTAATTGGCTTCTTGGCTCATGTATTAAGCATAAGCAAAGCTTGTGATATGGCTGCCAGAGACTGATATACTACAAATACATATTTTTAAATACATACTTATATAAATAGTAACTAAATAACATCCAGACACGGAGCAAACACCTATGTTCATCACATAAATACTTGCCCTGGGTGAAGATCGAACCCACGCCTCTTTGACTCAGTAGTTAGGGTCACTAATAATCACCGAGCCACCGAGGCAGACAATTAGGTATCAAGTGACACAACATGTAGATTCGAAAAAATGGGTGATTGTAAATTATTTCATGTAAATGACCTATGACGGCGCTCGGATATGTTTTTACTACTTTCAATTAAGGACTGTGGCTCTGTAGATATTTGCTCGAATCCTTAAACCTACTCAATACAAGAAAATCTGGCTAACTCTACTACAACTCAAAATTCGCCTTCTGGGTCATTCTTTTTAGGCCCAACTGATCACGAAGAAGTAGAAAAACTGATTATTAAACTACAAAACGGTAAGGCGCCAGGTATAGATGGTTTGACAAACACCCTAATCAAATATATCAGAAAAGAAATTATTGTGCCATTAGTTCATACATACAATCAAAGTTTTTCGACCGGAATTTTTCCTGACTTGTGGAAGGTTGCATCGGTTAGTCCAATACACAAGAGTGGTCCAAAAAACTGCTTAGAAAATTACAGACCTATATCACTTTTAACGACATTTTCAAAAATTCTAGAAAAAATAGTAAATGTAAGACTAACAACATTTTTAGATATACACGGAATAATATCAGACAGGCAATTTGGTTTTAGGAAGGGTAAATGCACAGAAGATGCTGTCTCGTTGTTAACATCGGAAGTGTCATCCAAATTAGATAAAAAACAAAAATGCGTAGCAGTGTTTTTAGACTTAGCAAAGGCGTTCGACACTGTCTCCATTCCAATACTCTTAAAGAAAATGTTCAAATCAGGTATTAGAAGGATTGCCTCAAACTGGTTCACTAGCTATCTGTCACTACGAAAACAGTGTGTAAAGATTGTAAGTGAATCGAGTAGCACTCTTAGCATCGCTTTTGGGGTACCCCAAGGTAGCATTCTGGGTCCTACATTATTTAATTTATATATAAACAATATTCACGACTTAGAAATGAAAAATGCAGAGATCGTTTGCTACGCTGATGATACTGCAATTGTGTTTCACGGTTCCACCTGGGCAAACGCTTTAGAAAATGCTGAAATTGGTATGTCTAGTGTTTCTGGATGGCTTCAGAGTAATCTCCTAACTTTAAATACAAAAAAAAACAGTATATTTGTGTTTTCATAAAACTGTTGCTTCTGCCCCAGATACACAGACTAATCTGAAGCTTCATAAAGTCTCCTGTGACAAACATTCATGCAACTGTGAAGTACTTACTAGATGTAAGACATTTAAGTATTTGGGCGTTGTTCTCGATGAAAACTTAAATTTTAGAAGTCATTTGGTTGCTCTTTCGTCTCGGGTACGTAAAGTAATTGGGATCATGAAAGTATTACGTGACGTTGCATCTCCAGAAACACTAATGACAGTATACTATGCCTTATGCCAGTCTCTTTTAAATTACTGCATAACGTGTTGGGGTAGTGCCGCGGTGACTTTCATCATACTCGCCGAAAGAGCACAGCGGTCAGTTCTCAAAGTTATGATGAAGAGGCCCTTGAGATACCCCACCACTGATGTGTTCAAAGAGAGTGGCGTACTGAGCGTGAGACAGCTGTTCATACTCAAAACGTCACTCTCTGCTCACAAGTATGTGCTTGCTGCCACTGACGACGGAGAGACGACGCTAAAAAGAATTAGAAGGTTGCCATTTCCTCAAGTCAAAACCAGCTTCGCTCGTCGATTCGGTTTTTTCATTAAAGCCCATATATACAATGTCATTGACAAGCACTGCAATTTAGAAGATAAAAAAGTGTACGAAGCCAAAAAAGCAGTTTATAAGTTTTTGTCTACTCTGGACCATAAAGAGACGGAAGATTTACTGAAGATTATATCTTAAGTTTTATATTTCTGCCTACGGATCAATATTAAACAATAGTATTTTTATTAAAAAATATTAAAAAAAAAATTATTAAATAATTTAATGTTTCTTACCAGCAATATTTTTGGATTGTTTTTTTTATGTAAGTAATATCTGCAAAAAGACTGTAGTATTCTAATATTTATGTTTTGCTTTTATATAGGTTTAGTTATAAGATAAAAATAGATAGAGGTGTATTTATGCTAAATGTATATAAATTATACATTTAAACAAGCTAACTCGTACCAGATTCCCGCGATACAGGCCCAGCCTAGTGCGGGAATCGTCATTATTTCTCTAGTGTATATAAAACACCCATAAACATAAGTTTAATCTTAATTAACCTGGTTATGTATCTACTGTTAACCTATGTTTATGTAAATAAATATATTTTCATTTTCATTTTTCATTTTCACTACTGAAAACCAATTTTTTGACTAACGGAACACCGGAGAGGTATACAATTCGACGTGTATATATATTTTTTTATGTATAACCACGCATAACTTTTTTCATAGTAGTCCGATTTCAATAATTCTTTTTTTATTACAAAGAATATACTTTGAAATTGGTTCCATTTAAATTTTATTGAAATCGGCTGAGCCATTTTCGATAAATCAACAATAATGTGACAAATTCTACATCGATCCAAGCGAAATATTCGCGAATTCTGTACACGGGTGAAGTCGGTCATCTCTACACACCTAGTGTGTGAAGCACGATAAAAATCATTTCATTGACGTTGGTCATGTTAATTTTTCCAAAAAATAATCTTGTTGACAAATATCTTGTAAGAATTATCTATGGCTAAATTTTATCCATCTCCACACAAACCCAGCTCCATTTTTTCTCGTGCCCCGGGAATGATCACAGCGTATCGTAACCGTTAATCCCTACACGGCGTTTTTTAACCGACAGGAGTTATTTAACGCGGTTTTTTAACCGACAGAGTTAATTTAACGCGGTCGGTCTCGCAACGTTTTTTTAGTCTGTGGCTTTCGTGGTGAGGTGTGATTCCGGCTTTTTGGTTGACTGGGGAATTGTTTGTTTTAGATTAGATTCTCCATCTCCATTTTGTGGATACTAAATATTTTGATTGGAATACGTAGGAAATTATTGCTCCTGTAATTTGTTGAAAGTATAAGCTTCCATTAATAGATTAATAACGATGCGTATGACTAGGTGTTTGTCAGCGATCATCGAAATTAAGCAAAGGAGACGTCCACAAGTGGTATATTATTCAGAGAAAAATCGAACCAAGATGATAATATTCATCATTTGAAAGCTTGATATATGGGCTTCTCAATAATATTTAATTTTGATTTTTTTATCCCTCCATTTTTATCCATCCATCCATCACTCCTATCTTTATTTTACTTGCATTCGTAGCTGATTGTTCTACATTCATGTCTTAATTTGCTATAATTAAAAATTATAACCTACCAGTGTGACCAGTTAGTAGGTACAAATGTACAATGTGACAAAAAACACTTAAAAATTGTGTCTATTTGGTAAAAATGCTTCCATTTAACAATATGGAGGTTACTTAACCAAGGTTGCTAGAGATAAACTACTGTTAGAAGGTAGACGAGTAACAGCCGGCGAATGATATAAAAGGCGGTGCGCAAACGCCGCGCCGACACTTTGCCATCGTCGTAGAAACATCGTCCGATATTTCATTTCTCTTTAGTTAAATTGTGTCGAATCGCTGTCCGATTGTTTAACTTTTGATTATTTTTGTTGAATTATAATTGTCAGAAGTAATTCGATGTTTTATTTTTGAAATAAAATCAGTTCAAGTATCCAAAATCAGAAGTGGGATAGAATCTACGTTTCACGCGTTGTTCTATCTCACTACTCTGCCCACATTATGTTGCAAAGAAATGTCGGACAATGTAATGGCCATCGAAATAGTAGTTTGCGCAAAATCTACATGAAGGTAGTTGCCTAAGAGCGAAACTAGGCGCGAGTTAATAGTGAAGTGAAGTGTTGGAGCAGTGCTTGATAGCTCATAGGGTGCGTCAGTTCCCGCAACTCGCAGGCCTCGCCGCCTGACCAGTGGGCATGCCGCCCTCAGCAGGCTTCGCACCTGTTCGGTGGGCATTGCTACCTGCCACCTTTGCGATGTCGGCTACTCAGCGGGAATCACCGTCATCAGCAAGCCTCATCGCGCTCAGCGGCACTAAGCACCAAGAGAGGCTGGTAAACTGTTTGCGGCAGACAACGGTCAGGTACAAGTTCACGGTACCAGATTGCATTGTTGATGCAGTACACTTCTTCAGAATGTTGGTGAGAGCTATCCATTACTTTTACATTTTACGTTTATGCCCATGTTTACCAATGGCAAAATAGACCGTGCTAAGTACTAGACTACCGACTTTTTACGAATCGGGTTTTGTTTAAATTATGATTCAGGCCCTTGTGTAAACATTTATGACGGGTGAGTGATCGTACATGGGGTTATTTTATTGCGAACACGAGCTATTTTATCTGTAGCTAGACATCGCGATTGTTTTGTTCAGAGTCGGGAACACGACTCAAACAAAACTACCCTACTTGTCATTTTTTTTGCTGTGTTTAATGCGTAATAAACATTTTGTGAAAAATAATAATGGAAGCCAAGTATGTGCCTTTAAATAGCTGTTGTGAAGTTCAACTCATAAGGCAGGCATTGTTTTTCGTGGTGAATTTGTCTGCCTTTCTGCGAAAGTCAACTGACATTATTTGACACTCATTTAAATCCTAAACGTGCTTATAGCCGGGATTCTAATGTAAAAATTGTTTTGGTGAAAAAGATAACGCGTAGCATAAGCAACGTTGAATTTCGATGCAAAATGATCAGCGTCGCAATGCCTTTGAAGTGGTTTTGGAATTTCGTAGTCTTGTGAAATAAGAAAACTTGTGAATTGTTTTAGTAAAGAAAAAGCTGGTTTCGATAGATTGTTTTTAGATTTTGAATATGACTTGAGATAGGTACGGGGTTAGTCCCGTCAGATGTTTGTTGGGGAACTGTAAATTCTACTTTGTGTGATTTCGCAATGATTATTTTCTAGTGAAAGAAACTGAGCCTTTTAAAATAAAAGTCAAGGTCAGGTGTGACCGAGCTCTGATAAGATCTAAGTTCTACTTATGTAATTTTTCACATGTAGTCGAAGACAAAAGTAGCAGGCAAGTAAGGCAATCATTAAAGCCGGCAGCTTTGCAGCTGCAGTTTGTGCGTTCTGATGGGTTTTATTTGAAAGTATGTACTTAGGGTTGTTTTTATCAAAGGTGTTATCTATGTAGTTGCTGTGACAAAGAAGAAAGAGAGAGTAAGCTCAACTCTTTTTAAACGCTTCTTCTCTGTTTGTAGTTGTGACGCTGCAGCGTTTCCGATAAAACGCGGGAGTGCGTCTCATCGAGGTCACTGAATGTGATGGAATGTGGTGGCCCAGTTGTGAGTGCTTAAATGTTTGATTTTGCACTGGAAAAGGTAAAATGTTTGGTGACCTGTCGACTATAATAAGTCGTAGCCTTGAACGTTTTACACCATCGCCCGGCAGTCGTGAAAGTTTTGGTGACAAGTGGTGTTGTTGATAACTTGTCAGGACTACACCCGATATACATAGTTAGTAGCTAGATTTCTGAGTTTTGAAAACCCGATCGCAACACTAGTTTATCAAAATAACCGGTTACATTCTTCTTGCCAGGCAAAAATAAATCTTAACTGTGTCGAAATAACGGTGAAATTTAATTATCATGGCGCCATAAACAGAGAAAAAACTGGTTTTTTTAGAGCAAGCTAAATTTAACCTTCTCTAAAGAAAACTAAAGTTGATTCTTCACTAACTGTGTATGTAGCCGTGATTAGTTCTGGACCGTCGCCGCGTAGCCGTCGGTGTCGCGTGGGTTGCAACGAAACAGTTTGGTTTTTAGTAACCAGAAAAGCCACGACACAAGCGCGACACGGCGTAGCTAGGTTATTATGTGTAGCAGTTTTTCGACATTGCAAAGAGCAGTTTTTCGGCTATGTAGCTTGAGACAGTTTTATAAAGCTGCTACGATACGTATCACCCAGTCGCCCACTGCTAACACCCGATAAGCAATAACTTACAGATGCAAATAAAGATTTCTTATTTTAATATGATCTACTGTTCGTGCAATATTCATTTACTGGTACAATTTGTAGGGAGTACTGTACACTGATAAACTTGTAATGATCAAATAATAATCAAGTTTGTGCCCGATCAATTGAAGAGTATGAACGTAACCTGCCAAGTGTTTTGTTACGTCTCGGTCTGTCTATAGAAGTACCTACGTTTAACAATGTGTTGCTATGTGAAATGTTTACTTTTTGTAAAAAGATACATCTGATCCTTATCATTTTCATCTGCACTGTGTTAGCCTTTTGATGGTCCACTGCAGGATGACGGGCATACCCACGAAGGTTGATTTAAGGGTGATGTTCATCTATTTGAAGGGAAATGTGCCCCTGAACGATTAACGTAAAAGCTTTGCAATTGTTTCTGAGTTAGATGATTATTGAGAGACCTTGTTAGTCATTGACACGTTTTGTGACCCTAGCAGTGGCTCAGTGGTAATGTTTTACGTTTCATAGTTCTAATTGTGTTTTCTCTGGTTTGTCTCA
This sequence comes from Hypomecis punctinalis, assembly GCA_949316475.1. Classification (NCBI taxonomy): domain Eukaryota; kingdom Metazoa; phylum Arthropoda; class Insecta; order Lepidoptera; family Geometridae; genus Hypomecis; species Hypomecis punctinalis. Next base: position 12,609,054 of record OX438819.1, on the reverse strand, counting down.
GATCGATCGGGATACGGCTTCACGCAGTGCCTCTGTCCCTGGGAAACGAGTATTGCTTCACGTCGTGCCTCTTACTCAGTGCGGGATACTGCTTCACGTAGTGCCTCTGTCCCTGGGAAACGAGTAATGCCTCACGTCGTGCCTCTTACTCAGTGCGGGATACTGCTTCACGTAGTGCCTCTGTCCCTGGGAAACGAGTAATGCCTCACGTCGTGCCTCTTACTCAGTGCGGGATACTGCTTCACATAGTGCCTCTGTCCCTGGGAAACGAGTAATGCCTCACGTCGTGCCTCTTACTCAGTGCGGGATACTGCTTCACGTAGTGCCTCTGTCCCTGGGAAACGAGTAATGCTTCACGTCGTGCCTCTTACTCAGTGCGGGATACTGTTGCACGTAGTGCCTCTGTCCCTGGGAAACGAGTATTGTCTCACGTCGTGCTTCTTACTCAGATACTGCTTCACTCCGTGTTTCTGCCCCTGAGAGCGAGTAAAGCATCAAGTCGTGCTTCTTGCTTGGTCGAGACAGGCTTCACACCGTGCTTCTGTCCTTGGGAGCAAGTAGAGCATGAAGTCTTGCTTCTTGCTTGCTCGGGATATGCTCTGCGCCGTCATCTGTCTCTGTGAGCGAGTAAAGCATCCATTCGTGCTTTTACTTGCTCGGGACAGGCTCTGCGCCAAGCATCTGTCTCTGTGAGCGAGTAAAGCATCCATTCGTGCTTTTACTTGCTCGGGACAGGCTCTGCGCCAAGCATCTGTCTCTGTGAGCGAGTAAAGCATCCATTCGTGCTTTTACTTGCTCGGGACAGGCTCTGCGCCAAGCATCTGTCTATGTGAGCGAGTAAAGCATCCAATCGTGCTGCTTACTTGCTCGAGATAGATAGATTTCACGCCGCCGCGCCGTAGCTCACTAGTTAAGTATACGCCTCTTGACATTTTTGCTGTCTTTTGGCTAAGTAACGATTGTTTATGTTTCTTTTTTAGTCATAACACAGAATACACTTCAAACGTGTTTCTTTCTTGGTTGTTTAGTCATAATCATAGTCATGGTTACAAAGTGCCTTTGATGAAATTTTGCTTTGCTGCCCTGATCACCCGGATAATCTAGGAGTGAATTTTAATAAGATTTGACGAATCTGAACTGAGATTTATCCGTGACCATTACAAGAAATGTTTCTTGACAGACTTTGCAAGGCGATACTTGTAGACTTAAATTTTTTTTCGGTTCAGTTTCATGTTTAATGATTGAATCTTTTTGAGCAAGAAAAACTTCATGTCTGGATAGTTTTTGGCTTGCCTTCAAGCCTTTTCTATGATTTCGCACATATGCAAATCGTTTTCACGTTCTGTACAGATGCTGACCTAGAAAAGGAAGAAACTACTTCGGCTGCGGCTGAGCTACAGCCACAAATTGAAGTCTAGCTGTTTCCGGTACCAGGGCTGTGAAAAGAAAATGAACAGGTTCCGTCTGGGTCTGCACGTCTGGGTTGCATAGAACTACCAAGAGACTTCTACTCAAGCGTGGCATATGAACCCTCCGAGCCTGAGCACCATCTAAGCTTCGATGCCAATGCTCGAGACTGGCCTGCAGAGCTAAGGGAGACCGAGGACGATCTCATTTATCAAGAAAGGCCGTGTTGGAAGGTAGACGAGTAACAGCCGGCGAATGATATAAAAGGCGGTGCGCAAACGCCGCGCCGACACTTTGCCTCGAGCCATCGTCGTAGAAACATCGTCCGATATTTCATTTCTCTTTAGTTAAATTGTGTCGAATCGCTGTCCGATTGTTTAACTTTTGATTATTTTTGTTGAATTATAATTGTCAGAAGTAATTCGATGTTTTATTTTTGAAATAAAATCAGTTCAAGTATCCAAAACTACCTATTAAGCCAAATATATTTATTTATCCTAATAGATTCAAAATTAATTTTAAAAAAAAAACGGAGGGCTCTTTTTTGGTTATAACTGATGTAATAGACTCAGAAAAATAAGAACTTTTTCAAAATGTAAAAAGTGTTGTGGTTAGAATTTCTGATTATTATTATACCAGCCTCCATACATTTTGTGGAAATGTCCTTTCAGCACGGTTAGTCTTAGGATGGGTGACCGCGGGTGGCGTTTACAACTGAGCGCTACCTTGGTTCAGATGACACGTTAAATTGTAGGTCTCAATTGTTTTAACCGTTATGCCATGTCAGAGTCTTTCAGGCGGCTTTGAACTTTGACACCTGCGGGGCAATTCTGTTAACCAATCTCTTTACTGAAGTGATTCGTTCTTGAACCTCACTCGTTTTTCTGACAGGTCGGACAGCTCAATACTGTCAAAAAAAAACGAGAGAAGTTCTAAAACGTATCACCTCAGCAACGAGATCGGTTAACAGAATCGCCCCACAGGGCTAGCCACCCGGCCCATACGTACTTACTTATTTTTACTTGTATATAAATTAAACAAGGAATTATTTTTATTGGATAGGTCGGTAAGTAGCACCTTTCGTGGGTAGGCCTACGTCCTGCAGTGGACTATTAAAAGGGATACAGGCAAGTATTTAGCCGCGCAGATTTTTAAATTGGTATAGGTATTAAGTACCTACTTGACAATTAATTGTAGGTGGCACTGACTTGTATGGGCACTTAACATTAAACGAATATATTTTCTCGTCCATTAGACAGAGAGAGAAAACTTACACCCCAATGCCAAAAGCTGTTCCTTCATAAAACAATACAATACAACAACACTTTATTAACACCAACAATTAAGAAAACATAACAAAAGAAACAAAGACAGAAAAGGCAAAAAAGGCGGTCTTATCGCTAAAAGCGATTTCTTCCAGACGACCTCTCTTGGATGCTAGGAAACGTGTAGACGACAAGAAACATGAACATGAACATAAAACAAGAAATCCTATTTCTTTTCTTGTGTAGGTAATCGACGTTTTGGTACCTAAAGTATTGTTTTTAGGGTTCCGTACTTCAAAAGGAAAAATCGGAACCCTTATAGAATCACTTTGTTGTCCGTCTGCCCGTCTGTGTGTATGTCAAGACTCTTTATCTCGAGAACGCGTAAAGATATCGAAATTTGAAATAGAATTGAAATTTAAACTGTGTACGTATATCGATGAAGTCTTGCAGTTGTGTAAAAGAAAAACTTCTCAGTTATCGTTTAAAAAAGTTAGAGCTGTTTATGACGTAAAAAACCGTATATTTCGACACTCACAAAAATCAAAATCTACAGGGTACTTCTCGTTGACATAGAGCTATGAAATTTGGCGAGAAGCATTTTCTCAGAGTACATAGGAATAAATCTGAAAACTGTACATTTTTATTTAAATTACAAAAATTGGGCCTCAAAATTCACAAAATGTAGGTTCGAAATTCAAAGTGAGTAAATCTTATCATGTAAGGTATCATATAAAATAACTTCATAAGCACAAGCTAAAACCGGTTTTTAATTATTTTAAAATTTTCAGTAATTTTCGATATATGACGAGAAAAGTGAAAAAAAAAACTTTTTTGTCGATGGTTATAGTATAGCAATTTTAACAACTTACTTCTCAATTTTGTGAAATTTTCTGGATTTGTACTGAACCCTCGGTGTGCGAGCCTGACTCGCACTTGTCCGGTTTGTCTTAAATTGTCTTATCTGTTACTTCTCTCATGCTTACATAACTAATTACCGTTTCATCTCTAAAATTTAGCAACGTTCAGCTCGGCCACTCTTCGGATGGTTGACTGCGGGCAGCATTTACGTGAGTGCTGCCGTGACTCAGATACCACATTAAATTGTAGGGCTCGTTTTAGCCATGTCAGAGGCCTCAGGCTACTTAAAAACTCTGACACCAGGACTAGCCACCCGGCCTTTACGAACTTACTTCCTTAAATTACTTCATCCCTAAAATAATGTTAGCTATATACTGTTCCTATTTTCTTCTACATAATATCCAAAACTCCTCTCAAAAGACCCCTAAAATCTTTCACCTGCGCACAAAGAAAATACCAAAACGTCTTTTACTTGCCCGAGTTTAGCGCGATTTAATTAAAATGGAGCCACCCCCACCCTGCGCGGGTGAGGGGGGAATGAAGAAATATCGCTGTTAGGGTGTGCGCGTACAGAGCTTTTGAGATACCTTAGATACCTATCTTAGATAAGATGCTGGTAAATATAAAGTTTTCTTATAGAGAAGTGCTATTACACCGTCAACGACTTCCTAGAGGATGAAATTAGAAATTGACAAACTGTATTAAATAACGCGATAAATATTATAATAAAAAGAAAACAAAAAAAAGTGTATCATACGCATAAGCGCTTTCACGATAGCACCCGCCCCCCTGACGTCTATGTGTGCGTTTCTCAAATTCGCTTCTGTCTCACTCACTCCTGCGTGGCGCGAATCTCTTCGAATAATAATATTATGTACAAGTATTGTTGATTAATAAACAACTTATTAATCAGTTAATCAAAGCCATGACTGTTGGTCTCTAAAATTATAATGCAATTGTACCTTGTGAAATTGTGTATGTACCTAAGTTAAGTACCTACCTATGTAATATTGTACGATAATAATGTTTTAATAATACTTTAGTTTGTACTAGCTATTGCTGCGCCCTCAAATTGACTGCCTCGCTGGCTCAGTGGTTAGTGAACCTGACTTATGGATCAAAGAGGCGTGGGTTCGATCCCCACCCAGGGCAAGCATTTTTGTGATGAACATAGGTGTTTGCTCTGTGTCTGGGTGTTATTTAGGTACTATCTATATAAGTATGTATTTTTTTTTTTTCCAACTGAGCGCTACCGTGGCTCGGATGACACGTTAAATTGTAGGTCCCGGTTGTTTTAACCGTTTAGCCATGTCAGAGGCCTTCAGGCGGCCTAAAAACTCTGACACCAGGGCTAGCCACCCGGCATATACGAACTTACTTACTCAGTATGTATTTAAAATATATATATGTAGTATATCAGTCTCTGGCAGCCATATCACAAGCTTTGCTTAGTTTGGGGTCAGAGACCGTGTGTAAGAAGTCCCCCAATATTTATTATTATTATTATTATTTATAATACAGGGTATATACTCGTATGCCATATATTTAGTTAACCTAGTTTTTAACTGAATTATGTATATATTTGCTATAAATGAATGAATAAATGAATAAATAAATATCAGGGAACATCTTACACACGGACTCTGACCCAAACTAAGCAAATCTTGTGATATGGCTGTGGCCAGAGACTGATATACGACATAATTATTTAAACATATTTTTAAATACATAATTCAATAGATAACAGCATTCAGACACAGAGCAAACATCTATATTCGTCACAAAAATGCTTGCCCTGAGTGGGAATCGAACTTCACCGAGCATGTCGGTTTATATGTTCTTCGAAGTATGGTGCCCTTTCCATGGTAACTTCAACTTGCTAATCTGCTCGGCTACTGAGGGGGGCTGCAGTGTCGTATGGGAGGCACTGCGGCTGAGGATTGGAGGCCGCTGCGGGAGAGGACTGCTGGTGTGTCGTTGCCACTTTCCCTGCCTTCCGCGGCCTCGACGGGGTCGCCACCGTTTGATGGCGGACGCGGTGGGGCTGCAGGGGAAGAAGAGTGTCGGTATATCGTCGGCCGCTCTCCCTATCCTCTGCAGCTGTAGTGGCAGGCGCGGGGCCACTTTAATTGACCCGTTGCATCGGGACCAGGGCTTTCTGATACGGGTACTGTCTGACCCCGTAGAGCACCCAGGAGTTTTGGTGGGTATACCGTCCAGCAATGGGCGGGGACTCCCACATAACCATTTTTTTTCCCTGTTAAAAAAAGAGCTGGGCTGCTTAGGTATTTCACTTAAATAAGCTTATTTCTAATCTGTTATAAATAATTATATTTCGTTGTAAATATATTTTGTAGACCATAAGCAGGTAAGTAAAGCTACAAAATATATTATACGTAAGTAAGTTAATCAGATAGAAGTGCGAAAGGTTTTTTTTCTCCAACAAGGCATAGTTTTCAAAGTCTGGCCTAAGCTAGGTGTATGTCAGTGTCACTAAAGTTAGCGACGTTCGGCACTGGCAATCTTTGGATGGGTGACCGCCGCATTAACAACTGAGCGCTACCGTGGCTCAGAAGACACGTTAAATTGTAGGCCTCGGTTGTAATAACCGTTAAGACAGGCGGCTCAAAACTTTGGCGTCACCTGTCTTTAAGGAGCAAGTCATAGAAATTTATTTATCGCAGTTGCCTCCATGATAGAAAGTCATTTTTAGTTGATTTATTATATTTATTCACTTAAAATCACAAGCAAAGCTTGGTCCTTTGGTAAGCATCAATGGGGCCGAAACCAACACTGAGAGGCCCTTTTACATATTTTTTTATAAAATTAATATAAAATGTTGAGTACATAAAGTAGAATGAAAAAACTATTGCTAAATCTGACTTACAGTATATCGGACTATTGTGATGTACTGTTCGATGACTTAATACGGGCTATGGAATGAGGTACGGCACCCGCCAAATAATGCCTCATTTCAATTATATATTTATTAATATGTGTTTAGTATTTTTATTTCATTTTTTTATTTAAGTATTAGTATGTTTTTGTATGCATTATTATTGTTGTAATATTAAATTCTTGTGTATATTGATATGTATGTATATATCTTATGTATATTTATGACTCTTTATTCAAGTGTATTCATATTTGTTTTCATTAATTCGCCATTATTGTACACCCTGTCCCTTACTTTCCTCTATAATCCTTTCCTCTCTTAATCAGGTTGCCTGGAAGAAATCGCTCTAAGCGATAAGGCCGCCGGTTGTCGCACTATTTTAATTATATTGTATTCTTTTATTGTTATATTGTAAGTTGTGTGAACAATAAAGCGTTTTCTATTCTATTCTATTCTATCTATACTCTATAAAATTTAACTTGATCTCTGCGACAGCTGTCAGAAAAATCCCGCCTATGAAGTCCTGAATTTCTTAATAGTACAGACAGTACCTGTCAATGTCATACTTTACGGGCATGCCGATTAGTGATGGGCGACGAATGATCGTGACCACAGATTTTTAGATACAGTTTTAATGAAAATATCGATAGTTCATACTGACATTTTAAATAAAACTTAATTTATCATTAATTTTATTGTAAATTTTAATATCATAACATTTTTACATGTGTAATTAAATTAAGCCCAATTATATGTTACATTAGAATCGATAATAGTGAAAAACGTCGATAAATACTATCGTTACATTATTATGAGTATTTAATTAATATCAAAACATTATTTACATGTGTACATACTTGATCTTAAATAATAGTAAGTAAATAAAATCCAATTTCTCACCTTCAACTACTCATTCGATTACATTACAAAATTGTTTGAAAATCGATTTTTTCCACCACTATCTCAACTCTAAAAATGTCAATCTTCTATGTCAATGTCACTGTCGCAAAGATCAAGTTAAATTATATAGAGTATACATACGTACTCTGTATAGGTACTATAGTAGTTGTTTCACCGGTGTGTTACCTGCCTAACTAGGAGGGGCGGCCAAAGTTTTTGGGGCCAGAACAAACACAGTATTAACATATTATTTAAATATCCACCAACTATTTTCTTGAGCTTCTATGTGTGCGTCTTTGTTTTTGTATTAGCAAAGTTTGGGAGTGTGGGTGGTGGTGTAATGGATGAAGTTTCAGGTCTGTTTTAAAACTGAATATTCCTTACGTAAGAGCTTCTTGAAGAATATAGAATAGTTTGGATTAAGCTTACTTAAATGTAAAAGTTTTGAGAACGAGACTATATTTAAGACCTACTCTTCGAGCATATATCTATAGAGTCATAATCCTTAAGCGAAAGCAGTAAAAAAATGTCCCAGCGCCGTCTTGAATACCAACTTAGGTATTTACATCACACAATAGGCTATTTGATTCTTTTTTGGAAATCGTTTTAAATTATTTGTTAGTACATAATAAGAACACTACGTTTATACTTCCGAGAGATCTACTGTATTAACAATGAAAATCAGTGTTAAAGAATAGATATTCAAGATCCCGCCAAAAACAACATTCTGTAATGGCGCTGGTCTTTGACGTCACACACTAGTAAATACCGTTAGTTATTACTAGTTAATACGCGAGTTCACATCTGAAAATTGACAAAAAGTGCTTTAAAAGTAACTTACGGATCCAATAATATGACTCCGAAATGACAAAACACAAATTACACAAACATCAGTCAATCGAGAAATTAAGCCGGAAACAAACTATCGGACGCGGCTTACGGACGCGACTGACAGCCGCGACTTAGCAATGTGCACAGTCTTAAGACATCCGGTGTGCCAGATCGCTCTCGGACGTCCGAAGACGTCCGTGACTTATGTCCGATAGTGTGCACGGCTCACATAGTCTAGGTCGCGGCTGTCAGTCGCGTCCGTAAGGCGCGTCCGATAGTATGTCTCGAGCTTTATTGTTTACCATAATGTGACGTCACCACAGTTGCCGCCTTTTTTAGAGCGTTTACGTCACAAATAAAATATCAAAAAATATCGTATTTTATTTCGTGCGATTTGCGAAAAGTAGACATATTTTAGTTTCAATAGAGTGAAAATAATAAATAATAATCTTTAAGGATTACCACAATCAATCGTATATTTTCAATGTTGTCAAATAGCCTATTCACAATGATCCGTTTTCTCGAATCATATAATCTTCGACGTTATGTCACCTAATTAGTGCTTTAAACCGAGCACTTTGGCATCGCGCGGCGTTGTAGTCGGCTTGTAATCACCTTACGACTAATTAAAAGCCTGCCCACTACGTAGCTTGGGCAGGGTTTTGGGTCGGACACTTTTTTTGCACGATTGTGACTCTACAGATATTTGCTTGCTTGAAGGACCTATTTAATACTTTCGGTTAACTTATATCGAAAAATATTCATGAAAACTTTGCACTTTAAAGTTTTACGAAACCCAAAATTGCTTTTTTATACAAAGTAGAGCTACATTTAACCACCAACTCGTCCGAGGGGAAGCAAAGTTGTAGCCAAGGATGGAGTATTTTATTACTATACAGGGTTATTTCTAATCAATTAACATCCTTCTAGGGGCTTATTCAGTACATCAAAACTAACAACTTTTGTTCTACGATTTTAGTCAAAACTCAAAAAAATATTTTGTTGTTCCATAGAAAAATTTAGTTCACCCGCGACAAAATGTACGGAACAGCTGTTTTTTTTTGAGTTTTAACGAAAGTCGTAGAACAAAAGTTGTTAGTTTTGATGTACAGAATAAGCCCCAAGAAGGTTGCTTATTGATTAGAAATAACCCTGTATATAGTCTTGCCTTAAAAATAAAAAATAATGCAGAGCTCGGGGCTTGACCTATATTGATGATAATTTTTGTAGGTATTTAAAAGATGTTCGTGTGGTCTCATTGTTGATCAGTAGTTTTTTATAATACTACTTTATAAAGTAGTATTGTGTATGTATGTAGGTACACAATACTACTTACACTACTACACTACTACTACATAGAAAGCAATTCTTTATCACGTGCGTAAGTAAGTATAACTGGGAGGTGACATTAAGCTTAGTCTGAATATTAATTTATTTATTCAATAATATTATATTTTTATTCGTTTACATAATCAAGTATACTGTATAATTATATAATTTATTTAGAGTTACTTAGTATACCTTTTATATATCTATAATAATCAACTATGTAAGTTCTCGAACTCGTATGCATAATATCTCTATACCTATTATTATTTATCTATATCATTTACATACACGTACACACTCACATTCACTCACTCACTATCACATACACCCACAACTTATCACAACTAACTTACCATAAGATACCATTAATATTATACCATAATATTGTTAGTATAAGTGGAAGAGCCTGCAGCCCACGACACAGGTCACCCTAGTGTGGGTTGCAGTGGACATTTGTATATTGTACAATCTTTAGAATAAGTACTAATTTTGCTTGTTGTATTCCTACTGTATGTATCTGTAAAAAGATGTACATAGTTCCTAAGTTTGGAAATAAACATTTATTATTTATATTATTTATTTAATTGGATTATCCACAGACCCTTGAAGGTCTAAAGATAATCGAAATGCTCAAGCCCACTGCCAGTCGGCAGCGTCCCCAGCATGCTGGCAGCATTGCCACGCTGAATGGCAATGCTTCTACGTTGAGCCAAATAAGCACCAGCATTTTAGTCACGCGTCGTTTTTTATTGATCCTTAATAATGTTCGGAATTAATTTTCTGCGGCTAAATCGATAAATAACGTTCCCATGTTGCATGAAGTCATTTGTTACCTTTTTGTCAAAAAATCTCTTGACCTACATAAGTTTTTAAGCAATTCTAAGCTGTTACTAGTATTGTTCTTCGAATAAGTAAATTGAAGTAGCAGTGAGCAGTGCCCACATAACGGACAGCCGGTGGGGATCATAAAATTTTAGAATGGAGAACTTCGTTCTAAGCGTAGCGTAAGAACTCTACCGATAAAGAAACATACTGTCCGATTTTACCGAATTTACTGGAATAGGAGACACCTATGTCTGTCAGTTAGCGTCCTATGGTTAATACTGTACTGTACCAGCCTTTTTAATAGCCCACTGCAGGACGTAGGCCTACCCACGAAGGGTGATGGGGCCATATCCACCACGTTGGCCCAGTCTTTTACGGACGTATGCAGGTTGCCTCACGATGTTTTCCTTCACCGAAAAGCCAATGATGTGAAATGAAAAGCCAATGCTGGTTGATATGTTGCAGTTCAATCTGCCAGCAAGTAGGTACCTTAGATTAGTACCTATACTTTTTGGTATCGTCGAAGCATTTTAGTGTCGTGAGTATAGTGTACTGAAATCTTTTTCGGTAGATATTTTTCATACACCACTAGCTGATCTGATGAACTTCATATTACCTTCATCTCACTTCGGTCGATTCTAATTTCGATGGCGTTTAGCGCCACCAATGGTAGGAACATTTTCTTTCATAAGTACCTTTTCCTTACAATACAAATAGAACAAAAAAGAATTATTGAAATCGGTCAAGCCGTTCATGAGTGATGCCGTGACCAAAGAAATAGAGATTATTTTTTATATAATAGATAGTTTAGATTGTTCATAGGTGTTCTAGTAAAATTTTAAACTACCTATGTTCACTGGGCAGGTAGGTCAAATATAACCATGTCAATACGTATAAACAAAAATATTATATATTCAGGAAACGCTCTTTCAGAAACCTGTTATTTCTCAAGCCGCTGAGCTGTAAAACTGCGCCGAATTCTCAATTAAAGTACATAAAGTACATAAAGTTCGTTAATAAGTAAACACGATACGAAAACATCATAAACATAACACCCCCAAGACGGTAAAAAGGGGGTAAAAAGGGGTGGGCGCCGCCCCCATCTTAATTAAATTCCAAACGCGGCGCTACAGAAATCTTTAACAAATTTATAATTTTCGTGCGAGCGTTTCTTACAAAAGAACGAAATTTGAGCACTCTCGTACAGCTATAAAGTTGTTGCAGTAACTCAATTCAAGTATTTCTTACAGCTCTGTATCGTTGGGACAGCAGTGTCCGTCTCATAGAGGCTGCGATAGGTACAGCGGTGAAAGGTGTTGAACTGTAGATATCTCGCGGTTTCCAAGAGGACGGTAATTTCATTATTATATACTATGGGACTAATCACGCAGTTTTACGAGATAAATAAATACCTCCTCATCCCGACGTTTCGGCCGAGTTGCATCGACCGTGGTCACAGGTGGACCAATCGGGATGAGGAGGTATTTATTTATCTCGTAATTTTAGTGCGTGATTAGTCCCGTAGTATATAATAATAATGTGTTCAAATCGCGAAAGTTTATAAACAACATAATTACGGTAAATTCACTCCCTAAAAAGAAAATAACTTGTCAAGTGCGTGTCGACACTCGCGTATGATATACTTCTGTGGTGATGATTATGGAAATAATAAAAAACAGTTTTTATTATGTCAATTGATAACTTAGTGCTAAAAAGCCTAATTGGCTATTTGGCTATTAATACGAGTATGTTTGTGAGTTCAATGACCTCTGAGCTATAAGCAAGTTTAAGAATTTCATTTTTCTTTTATACCTAACTCAAAAATGTTACAATTCCACAGTGCTCAAACATTTTTTCAAAGACAGTTTTTCAATCGGTCTATTGACACAGAAAGTTTTATCTTGGATATTTTAAAAAAATTAAGGGAGACACTATTTTTTAAATTGGGCATTGACTTAAATATAAATGTGACAAAAATTGTTTCAGAAACCTTACATTCATTTTGAAATTTAACATAAATTTTGCCAGGTACCAGTTACTCGTAAGCCTACGTGTGACTTCTTTTGGGCTATTTCCATCAATTTTCTGCAAGCTTGACCTACTGTTCATATCTCCAAGACGCTAACACATAGAAATGTCACGTAGTATGTACACATACACACATACATACACGTGCAATTTAAGATGAATAATTATGTGGCAGCGCCGCCTTGCTACGCCGAGGAAACGACGTCCGAATATTGTGGATAAGCCAGGATATCCGGTTTGGAAATCGAGTTTTTTTTAAAGAATTTTGATTTTTTTATACTCAATTGAGTATAAAAAATCAAAAACTACATCACAATATATTTTATATTTAGCAATTAAAAACTAGTAACGGTGTAGACCACGTCACAACGCTAGGGTCGTGGCTGAAATAATAACAATATAGAAGACTTTTGCGAATGAAATTAACATTCATTCGCCTATAATTGGTTTCGTCTTGCATCTTCATCTGCAATTCATCCATATGACATCCACTGTTTCATATAGGCCTCCTTTATGGATGTTCATTAACACCCTCGTGCGGCGGCGGGTCGACACAACCCCAACGATATTTCCGCCAGTGCGTGACAGGTCTTCCCCGGCCCGCCGGCACTAAAGTAAATTAAAAACCTATAACTTTGCGAAAACAAGACATATACATGATTTTTTGTACTGTTAGAATGATCTTGAACCCAAATTACTTAAGTTTGATTCACCCCGGGATGTGCCAAACAGGAAATGAGAAATAAATAAAGGAAAGGGGCGGGCCGATATCGACCTGAACCGCACTAGAAAATGTTTTTAGTAGTGCTGGGACAGTCGAAAATAATGTGATATCTATACTTACTAGTAGTTCTCTAAACAGTAGACCTCGTATCAGTTTTACTGAATTTTCTTAAACCTAAATCTAAACAATCAAGACCTGTAGATGAGAATCCATCGTCACCAGGACAGACGAAAGCAAAATCGTCAAGTAGAAATGAGATTCTTTCTCTCACTTTGTTTGCTCGGTCAACTAATATTAAATTTATAAATAAGGCTGAGAAGTTTGTTTTTTTTGTTGAACACTCTAATCTCAGGAAGTACTAGTAAGATTTAAGCCCATTTATTGAGGAAGTCTATCCAGGGTTATCTGCTTACCCTGTACAGCCAAAAAGTAGATATTATGACCATTGTGAACAACTTTTTCTATGGGCCAACCCTTTGGATAGCCATGTACACCTAAGCTAATATTTATCTTACTGCTGGGAATACATGTAATGAAGTTACGATAAACGATACGTTTGATTAGATCGACAGCACATCACTAAATGGCAGCGCGCGCGCACTGTGCGGCATCGGGTCACCGGCGGCCTGCTGGGACGGCGGGCCGCGATAGGCCCCGTACAGCACTGAGTGAATTTAGTTCACCGTAGGTGCGTTTCGGGCCTAAAAGGGCCTGCCGTGATCTTTTGATAATTAATAACTACAATTTTAACCACAAGCTGAAATATATATTTGTCTCTGTCGATTTCCTAGAACCTGAGATAATCGTTCCGCACAAGCGAGAGGGACATAGTTTTCTTCATCCGCACCAGCGTGAAATACCGCAGCGGACCGATATAGACCCGATACGCAGTGAAGCTGTCAATACCGGTTGGAATCGACTTGCATCCAGCGCATCCTGCTGTATTAATAAGGTAATCCTTCCACCTTGCGTAAGACGTCCGTCTTACGCTGCGCTTGCTAGTACGTGTTGTCTACTCGAAACCTTTTCGATTCCATCGGCCATATGCGATCCAATGCATCGTTATGTGAGACTTTGTTAAATGTGTAATTTTTATGCCCATACAAAGGATATCGTCCACCAGGAACCGCCAGACTGATCCCCCAGGGAATCCATGTGAAGACATCTGACCACTAGATCCCCTTTAAAAAAAGTAAGCATTTAAAGATGCCGGGGCTCTCGAGTCAAGCTTTCGCGTATTGCCCAAAAAGTGGCAATGGCACGCGCTCGTTTCTGTCTCGGCGTAAACGTTAGCTAAGCCATCCAGTGAACCACTACAGGTGATTCACTACCCGTATAGATACTACTCATTCAGGGTTATCCAGAAAATGGAGTAATAAGCCGAAAGAAGGTGACTGAGATCATCATTGCAGTAATTTCGTATGGAACAGCCGATATTATTTTCTCGAATTACGGGTTGGCCTATTGTAACAGTTGTTTATAATCGGTATTTATTTCGGTTTAGTACAGCGCAAGCATATAACCCTGTATAGCAATCACTACATGGTGCATTGGCAATTTAACTGAAAAACTGGCTAGGATGGTAGACTATTTGACTACATTTGAGCTACTACATGTCCACACAATTCCAACACTTTCTCAAGAAGGGTAGCCTAAGAAAACACATACTACACTTATTTATCTACCGGGCCCACTCTTTATGAAAGGAATGATTAATGTCTGCCGGCATTAGGGCTTGCTAACGAACCCCCTTGTGCCCCCCTGTGCCCCCCTTGCCCACCTCCTTCATGCCCCTTGTAATTATTATTCGCAGTTATAAGAGTTTTGAGATATCCGCCCTAGATAACAAGGGTAACGTAGATTGTTATGTTTGTTTGATGGGGGGAAATTGTGTTAGAAAGTTGGATCGGAATGCTCCTAGAGTCTAGGGTTATTAAAGTTTGTATCGGCTGAGTGAGTTGTCAGAGTTGTTACACCTTAACATCATTATCTCAGCAACATACAGGCATACAGACAGAACTGTGTGCACTAATATTAATAATTACAACAAAAGGTGCAAAGTATAAAGCTTAAATTTGTGCCCTTATTGCTGAAAGCGATCTCTACTCAGCTATAATAGCATCCTAGAACATGCCTAACGTCTAGATATACACTATGTGTTTCTCAAATAAAATAAAATATAGGTACCTATTTTATTTGTGTGACATTTTCTCATTTGCCTGGAAAATTAAATTTCTAATGACTTAATGAAACATGTCGAATACCTGTACCGGCCTTAATCAATAGTGTACTACTGAACATAAGCCTACCCGCGAAGGGTGATTGGGCCATATCCATCAGCGCGGGTTGCTGAATCCACAAACGACATTGATTTTTTTTCTACCGACGTACCTATACAGGTTGCCTCAATGTTTTCCATCAATGAAAAGCCAGTAGTGTGAAATTCCTTACATAGTTACTCATACAATTATTTTTATTGACTGCCTCGGTGGCTCAGTGGTTAGTGACCCTGACTTCTGGGTCAAAGAGGCGTGGGTTCGATCCCCATCCAGGGCAAACATTTATGTGATGAACGTAGGTGTTTGCTCTGTGTCTGGGTGTTATTTAGGTGCTATATCTATATAAGTATGTATTTAAAAATAGGTTTATGTAATATATCAGTCTCTGGCAGCCATATCACAAGCTTTGCTTAGTTTGGGGTCAGAGACCGTGTGTAAGATGTCCCCTAATATTTGTTATTTATTATTAACCGCTAGGTGTAGGATTCTCTTATTAACATAATAAATTAACTTGACCACACACCTTTCGGAGTCTTTCTGAGACATCGAATCAAGAATAAGGAAATCCGTAGAAGGACCATGAAATGGCAGTAGACAGGGCACAAAGGATGGAGGACTGATGACTAATGGGATCGAAAAGTTCTCGAGTTCAGACTGCGTACCGGTAAGCGCAGCGTAGAACGTCCGAACGAACTTGTGGGTACAAGGTGGATAGATCTGATGACCTCATAAAGATCGCAGGATTGCGCCGGATGCGAACCGTTTTGCAAAACGTTATTGCTACCTACATAAATAATAATACTCAAATGAGGACCTTCAAAAAGAGTCTTGGGCGATTCGCCCCGCGGGCCCAACCGCTTGCGGGGCGAAACACCGCAATACTCTAACTAAATCATCCCCAGAACATTAAAAAGCCAAAATACTGCTGAACTATTTAAATAAATTTATCGCTCTCTAAACGATTAGTACATACTATTCAAGAAAAAACTCGGCCATCCACTAGAAGGATTAGAGATAATCCATGAATGTTAAACTTTTTAGTAACTTTTCTTTAGAATTCATTCTCTTCAAAAAACCCGTTAGATAATTTACGGACCAATGCAGCTCATTTTATTGTATGTGAATCTGCCAACCCCTACTGGCCTAGAGTGATGGATATGGCTCAATCATCTTAAGATGAGGCTTGTTTAGTAGTTCTCAAAAAGGCCGACTTTACTGTAAAATAAAATTAGGTCTAGATCAGCTTACTGTACTGTACTGTATCAGCGTTTTTAATAGTCCACTGCAGGACTTAGGCCTACCCACGAAGGGTGTTTGGGCCATATCCACCACGCTGGCCCAGTGCGGGTTGGTGGATTCACATACGCCATCGAATTTCTTCTACTGACATATGCATGTTGCCTCACGAATTTTTCCTTCACCGAAAAGCCAGCGGTTTTAAATTCCGTTCATAAATTCCAAAGAACTCATTGGTACGGGACCGGTTTTGAACCCACGACCTCACGATTGTAAGGCGGGTGTCACTACCACTAGATTACCAACGACTTTCGACTTTTGACAAAAGTCGTAGAACAAAAGTGGTTAGTTTTGATGCACAGAAAAGCCCCTAAAAATACTAATTGATTAGAAATAACCCTGTATACTTTAACTATAACACTAATTACACATTTATTACCTATAAAAATAAAGTAGGTCATTCAAAGGCCCTCGAAAGTCTAAAGATCATTCAAATACTAAAGTTTGTTAGTTACATACTACGAGTATGTCATGTTTTGGCTGCATTTTGGCGTTTTGACTCTAAGTCTAATGTATCTAGACATATTACATTATGTTATAACCTAAGTTACATATCGTCGCTTTGGTGGTGAAGAGAACTAACCCACAAAATCAAGTTTTGAGATAATGAGCAATTAAGGGACAAGGGTCAACTACAAAATATATTTTTTATGATATCTTTTGAACCATTGGTCCAATTTTGATGAAAATTAGAGTCTTATAAGGAAAATAGCCTTATTGAATCCCCGTTTTAATATACTAATTGGTAATTGTCTATGTAACTAATTTGACTAAAAAGGAGGGTTGACCTCTGTTTCATTCGATTCTCTTCTCAAATTATCACTACTAGATACAAAAACATATGCCAAAAAGAGACTAAAGGTTCTGCCTTTTCAGTTAGTTACACACCATTCCTTTTGAATCCAACCTCTTCCTACATACATACAAATACATGAATAATTATATACGTACATTACACACGTATAGCGAATATACGCCTGAAGAAGACGTGAGCTTCGGAGAACGTGAGCTGAATTGTTTTTTGTTACGAAAAGGCCTCCACCGTCGTTAATTACTTGCTTGAGAAAATTACCTACAGGGTGCTCTAGATTCTATTTTCATTTTGTTTCGTCTACAGCTAAAATATATAGGCAATTGTCTTCACTATAAC
The DNA here is from genome assembly GCA_949316475.1 of Hypomecis punctinalis. Taxonomy (NCBI): domain Eukaryota; kingdom Metazoa; phylum Arthropoda; class Insecta; order Lepidoptera; family Geometridae; genus Hypomecis; species Hypomecis punctinalis. Next base: position 12,591,263 of record OX438819.1, on the reverse strand, counting down.
TATATAGTTAATATATAATATAATTATTTTTTGCAAAAAATAGCATGACCGACTTCACCAGTGTACAGAATCATTACATAGTATAAAACGAAGTCGCTTTCCGCTGTATCTCCCCATGTATGCTTATATCTTTGAAACTACACAACGGATTTTGATGTAATTCGTTTTAATAGATAGAGTAATTCAAGAGAAATGTTTATATGAATAATACACCTGTGCGAAGCCGGGACCCATCGCTAGAACGCAAATATTATGCACGGATCGATGTTACATTTTTCACATTATTTTTGATTTATCAAAAATGGATCAGCCAATTTAGATAAAATTTAAATGGGACCAATTTCGAAGTATATTCTTTCCAATAAAAAAAAATATTGAAATCGGACTACCATGAAAAAAGTTATGCGTGGTTATACATAAAAAAAAATATATATACGCGTCGAATTGTATACCTCCTCCGGTGGTTCGTCGGTCAAAAACCAAGTCGCTTCCCACTGTCTGTCACTATGTATGCTTATATCTTTAAAAATACGCAACGGATTTTGATGCGGTTTTTTTAATAGATAGAGTAATTCAAGAGGAAGGTTTATATGTATAATACACCTGTGCGAAGTCTGAGCGGGTCACTTAAACTGTAACGAAATACGATGTAACTACTCAAACTAAAACTACATATAAAATAATCAGACCTTCCAAAGACCTTCAAAGGAGTAGAGTTAATCCAAATGCTAAACTAAACATTTACATTCTTTTTGAATGTAATATGTTTTTAAATAAATAGATATGGAAGTTACGGATCCAGCTGATTGAATTATCAGCTTACTATAATATAAAAATCATCCTCTGTGGGTAGGCCTACGTCCTGCACTGGACTATTAAAAAGGCTGGTACAGTACGGTACAGTACAATATATAATGCAAATTCTGGAATTCTGAAAATGTGATTCATCGTCTGAATGCAAAAATTCTATGAACTCGTAATTATTGAAATCATTTTCGTAATACATCTGCTGGATGTGATATTCAGCGTCCCTCTGCGATCTCCGGCTGCCTACGCACTCGGAGTTATGTACCTAAGCAGATACGTACTTACTGTACATACTTTTCAGGCCTTTTTAACCGTCCAATGCTCGACATAGGTCTATCCAGGAAGGGTGAGGCTATATGCAACACGCTAATAGATTTGAGTTGGTAGATTTATATACGCCATAAGACGTTTGGAGGTTGCGTAACGAAGTTTTCCTTCACCAAAAAGTCAGTGGTGTAAAATCCCGTAGGTATGTAGATTCTATCGTCGTCGCAGTTTCACGGCACACCAGGTCCTTCACATACTTCGACAACGAGGAAGACGCCATCAGCCGCTTTGTGCGGCGTGCGACGACTGCGTCACCTAAGAGAGATGCCGGACGGGCAGAGTAGCGAAGAAAAAAATGGACCAACCACGCTACACACGATCAGATTTCGCGGTTGGCTCACACAAAATCAAAATGTATACGAGAGATTTTACTCATTTTCAGCTTAAGTTTGAATGGTTATCCCTAAAATCTTTATTTTGCTAACTGTCTAGATGTCATCAGTGTCTAAGGCAACACTGGTCGCCGCGGTGTCGCCGCGACGACGCGGCTGCACCGCCGCTGGCTGCCACGACATTTCAGTATTACAAGTTCAGTGATATATATTGTTATATATAATTTATATTATTATTATTACATAACAAAATAATATAATTTATATATTATTTTGTTATGTATAAATTTTGAAACTTTTAAATTTGAAACTCTGCTCTGTACTCTAATTTAAATTTTATTGGAAATAAATATCTTATCTAAATATCTTATCATATATAACATCACAAGTCATGTCACCTGTCATCCGAAATGTAGATCTCGTTTATTCCTTTCATTTTTGTGAAGACATCAACGAGCTAAAATCTATACTTACGGAGATAAACAATTTTTAAGTTTGACAGCTGGTGTCATTCAAAATGTAAATCCCGTTGAGCTCTATATTTTTTGTGAAAACAACGATGGTATATAATTGATAGGTACAAAGATAAGCCACTCTGAAGTAAGTATGATATAGGATTTTATGAATGATTAGATAAGCTTTTGCCCGCGGCGTCACCAGTGTGATATTTTGATTTTTGTGCTGTCCTATAGGAACTTTTTATTTTCCGAGATAAAAGTAGCCATTTTCCGTCTGGTATGCCTATGGCAAATATTAAGTCAGTCAGTTGCTCCGTTGCTGTGTGAAAGAGAAATAAACCAAAAAATACACTTTCGGGTTTATAATCAGAGTTAGCGAGGAAAAAAATGGACCACCCACGCTACACACGATCCGAGATCGCGGTTGGCTCCAACAATACAAGAATGTGTACGAGGAATTTTACTCGTTTTCGCGTCGCGGCGGCAACGCCCGTGTGTCTGTAAAATGATCGTAGACTACAATTTAAAGATGGTCATTAGAATCCGGAACGCGGCGGTGATCGAGGCTCTGAGCGGTATAAGTAGTAATTTGGAAAATGATAAATAAATAATTTAATTCGTTTTTTAAAAAATATCGTTCGTATCGTAGTACGAATTTTAAAATCGTATTTTAATTTTTTATTAGATTTAGATTTATTTTAGTGTAGAATCCTCTTGTAAAGCCTTTAGTTATAAGCAATATTGTTCAAATCTTATTTAAAAAAATGTATATCTTAAAAAGCACAGACCTTTGAAGTCTGTGGAGTGTAATAATTTAATAAAAAAAAACCTGTTTTTTTATTTAATTCATCGTTTTACAATGTCAAAGGCTTTCATGCGGCTTAAAAACTCTGACACCAAAGCTGTATACAGGGTTATTTCTAATCAATTAGCATCCTTCTAGGGGCTTATTCTGTACATCAAAACTAACAACTTTTGTTCTACAACTATCGTCAAAACTCAAAAAAATCTCAGCTGTTCCATACATTTTGTCGCGGTTGAACTATATTTTTCTATGGAATAACAAAAAAGATTTTTGAGTTTTGACAAAGTAAGTAAGTAAGTTCGTATAAGCCGGGTGGCTAGCCCTGGTGTCAGAGTTTTTAGGCCGCCTGAAGGCCTCTGACACGGTTAAAACAACCGGGACCTACAATTTAACGTGTCATCCGAGCCACGGTAGCGCTCAGTTGGAAAATGCCACCCGCGGTCACCCATCCAAATACTGACCGTGCGGAACGTTGCTTAATTTCGGTGATCGCTGACAAACACCTAGTCAAACTACGCTACGAGCGCTACTGACTTTTGACAAAAGTCGTAGAACAAAAGTTGTTAGTTTTGATGTACAGAATAAGCCCCTAGAAGGAAGCTAATTGATTAGGAATAACCCTGTATATACGAAGTTACTTTATTCTTTAAATAGATATTCTTACCTACAACACCCTGTATCCTCACTCCACCCGCAAAATTCGTCTAAGAAAATGTAGGCCGGGCGAGGGTAGCAGCAATTTATCACGTCGCCGTTATATTAATGTGGATAAATGGGGTGGGGGGTAGCGTGGGAGGGGTTGGAGGTTTTTTTGATTGATTGATTGGGCGGGGAAGAAAGGCTTCTTACAATGGCCGAGATGTTGCGAAAATTTAACCAAGTTTTTGCGAAATCGTAACTTGTTATTGAGGTGTTGAGGTTTGAAGGTTTTCTGATACTTTATATGTTTTGATGAAGTGTAGGCGTCAAATAAACAAAGTCTATTGATTTTCACCAGTAAGTGAATAATAGTGCTGCTTGGTACAAATCATATTATAACTAGTCCATTTTGTTAAATTTATAAATTCAATTGGATTTTCTTTTGTTTTATGTCTATTTGCCGCCAAACTCTTTCACTTTGCCAAGAACAAAACCAATTATGGCGAGCTGACTGCTAACCTTTACTAGTTACATAGGCACTCTAAAATAAACAAAAAATCTGTCACGTATTTTTTTTCTTAAGATAAAGAGAGAGAGTAGAGACGTGATGCCACATTTATGTAAAAAGCAGAGCTACACGTGGCATCACACGGAACTTTGATGGGCTTTTTTGTTCAATTGAAAACGTAACTAAATGAAACGTAGGTACATTATTTTTTCTACTCTTTTATTTCACACTTAGAACTATTTTTATGCCTTTAGCGTAATAGGTTTACTAAATTGACGTGTGAATTCTGCTCTAGTTGCTGTTTGGTGCAGATTGCCCATTGACTTTCAGCGCTGTGCTACCGTGAAACTTTTGGACCAGAGAGGAGGATCAATCAGGGGAGTGATATTTGACTAATACCTAAAGTTTTAGTATTTTTTTTATTTATTTTTTTCGAAACGCTTGGTTGTAACGCGCGGAATGTCCACCATAAAAGGGTGGCGCTTTGGTCGCGTCTGCCTAGCCGTACGATAGAAAAAAGAGGCAGCGGGGACTAGATTGTGCGACTCCTGGGCGCACTCTCCGAAGTGTATCCGCTAAAAGGCTGACAAACACGCTACCTTCCGAGTATAGGTACCACAATGTTCTTTGAAGTTGATTTTCTTCGATTATCGTTGTTTTGGTTCCGTTTAGTTGGAAACAGACTCTTGGTCTTTTTGACCGACGAAACGGAGGAGGTACTCAATTCAAAGCGTATATATTTTTTTATGTAACGTGTATGCGTGGTTAACGCATAACTTTTTACGTAATGGTTCGAAATCAATATTTTTTTATTTGGGACATCTTACACACGGCCTCTGACCCCAAACTATGCAAAGCTTGTGATATGGCTGCCAGACTGATATACTATATATACTTATTTTTAAATACATACTTATATAGATAGTAACTAAATAACACCCAGACTCAGAGCAAACACTTATGTTGATCACATAAATATTTGCCCTGGATGGGGATCGAACCCATGCCTCTTTGAACCAGAAGTTAGGGTCACTAACCACTGAGCCGCCGAGGCAGCCAGAGGATATTGGAAAGAGTGTACTTCGGAATCAGTCCCATTCAAATTTTATCGAAATTGGCTGAGCAATTTTTGATAAATCAACAATAATGTGAAAAATTCTACATCGATCCGTGCGAAATATTTGCCAATTCTGTACACGGCTGAAGTCGGTCATGACATTTTTTGCAAAAAAAAATTATATTCGCCACGGTTCAAGTAGATAAGGAAATTTTGGATAATATCTGTGAAAATTGATGTGAAATTTTGGATAATATCAGTGAATATGAAGATAAATAAATACCTCCTCATCCTGTCGTTTCAGCCGAGTTGCATCGACCGTGGTCACGGGTAGACACGGGTCGATGCAACTCGGCTAAAATGTCGGGATGAGGAGGTATTTATTTATCTTGTAATTTTTGTGCTCGATTAGTCCCGTAGTATATAATAATAATGTGTTCAAATCGCGAAAGTTTAAAAACAACAATATGAAGATGTTTATATATAAGAGTGAAAATTATTTAGGTACTTAATTCATAGAGATGAGGTACTATATGCCTGTTGAGTTTAAAATAATGAATCTAGGACTTCCCCATTGTGAAAGTTGTATATAATTATGGGTAGGTATTTAAGTGTACACTTCTTTTAGTCCCTGCATTTTGCAGAGCAACAAAGTATTGCATCTTATGAGTAAAACTAAATTATGTTGACAACATTGGTTTTAAAATATACAAAGTTATTGGTTATCTATGAGCGCGTCGAGCATGTTTGCTGAGGCGGGGGTTCCCGACTTCTTTGCAGTTTTAAGATCCAGGGTGGCCTTGTTTTGGCAGCGTCTGCGTCATTCCGACAACGAAATTCTTGTGGCTGTCTCTGACGACTTCCGCAGCCCTTTGTTTGAGCATTGGGTTTCTGTCCACATGGACGCGAACAAAAAAATTAATATATGTACCTACTATCTTTATCAACTCGGCACTATTGTGCGGTAGAACTATTTATAAGATTGGACGTTACACCCCTTATACAGGTGTAGCAATTTATTTTATAATATTTTAGCTAACATTTATGTAACTCTGGGTCTCTGTGCCTGCAATAAATGGTTTTAATTTATTTAATTATTTATTTATATCCCTGTCTATCCCTAGCTATCCAAAGAGGTAATGCAGCCAGTTTGATGGGGACATTTGGGTGCGGGATGGCTCGCGACAGGCAGCATTGTGACACATAGAAAAGACATTTTGTTTTGTTCCTGTTACGACGTGAAATAATGTTATTAATTCTGTTTTTCAATTGTGATTGTGACAAATTATTATGTATGTAATAATGAAATGAATAAATTTATTTATTATTTATTAGCATCCTTTTAGGGGTTTATTCTGTATATCAAAACTAACAAATTGGGATCTGCGACTTGTCAAAACTAAAAAAAAAACAGTTGTCCCATACATTTTGACGAGGATGAAAGATATTTTTCCATGTAACAAATTTTTTATTTGAAATTTTATAAAAGTTGTTAATCAAAAGTTGTTAGTTTTGTTGTACAGAACAAGCCCCTATTATTTATTATTTATTTATTCAATTAGTACCGCATGCACGAATTACACTAATGATAATTATTTATAAATCAATTATATAACATTAATGTCAATAATACAAATGTCAAAGAAAAATAATACTAAAATAAAGAAAAATAACAGTCAAAAATACAACCTAATAAACAGAAATGAAAATGTCCATGATAAAAAAAAGAATAAAAATAAAAATAAAAATCACCATAACAATACAATAAATAGTTACGTCACAGTTACCTACTTAAAAAAAAGGATGCTAGTTGATTACCTGTAACTGTAACCCTGTATAACTACAATCTTTCCATATACGACCTCCTTAAAACACATTAGACATATACGTGTAGTTGTACCTATAACCCTGTATATTACTTCTCGATGCAGACGCCGCGGGCGCGAGTCCTACAAGAAAATTAGTTATTAAAATTTCACTGACGCTCCAAAATTTATCTCTACCGGGGAGTAGCGGGCGCGATACGTCTTGGTACTTTGGTTACGTAACATACTAATTTAATTTCATAGCTTGTATTGTACTGTACTGTACTGTATCAGCCTTTTCAACAGTCCACTGCAGGACGTAGGCCTACCCACGAAGGGTGATTAGGCCATATCCACCACGCTGGCCCAGTGCGGGTTGGTGGATTCACAAACGCCATCGAATCTCTTCTACGGACGTATGCAGGTTGCCTCACGATGTTTTCCTTCACCGAAAAGCCAGTGGTGTGAATTTCCGTACATAAATTCCAAAGAACTCATTGGTACGGGACCGAGGATTTGAACCCACGACCTCACGATTGTAAGGCGGGTGTCACTACCTCTAGACCACCATGGCTCTAGACCTTCATAGCTTGTGGCTAGAAAATTCGTAGTGATGGCTTGTCTTGTACTGAACACTGAACCAGTTGAACTAGACAGTCTTCAATAAGTGTAAGTGTTATTTGCTAACCCTCGACTAAACCAAAAGGGAGTGATGCAAACCATAGTTATGATCAATTTTTACTAATTTATTGTTTAGATTTATTTTAGTGTAGAGTATCTTTGTAAAGCCTTTAGTTTAAAAGAAATATTGTTCAAATGATAATTAAAAAATAATGCATATCTTAAAGAGATGTTTGGCCACTTTGTTTGACATGACAATCTAATGAAAACCATAATAGAAGAAAAAGTAGAAGGAAAGAGAAGAAGACGAAGACCACGGAGAGCGTTTTTAGATCAGATCAAAGAGAAGGTAGAGGTCATGTCGTATAGGGAGGTGAAGACACTGGCGGAAGACCGCAAGACGTGGAAGTTGCTCCACCGACAAGAGCTGCTCTTAAATCCGAATGAATCTTCAAGAGCACAGACTCTGGTGTCTGTGAAGTGTAATAATTCAATAAAAAATAAATAACACAATTTTTACTATGAGGCCACCCTGGAATTCGAAAAAATAAAACAGTTCCATAAAAACTTGCAAATCGAAATTGACAAAATGTTAGAAACATTTTTTTTTCATAAATGACCTTAATGCACTTAATGCCCTTAAACTTATTTGCCTACAACAAGATAGCGGAAATACACTAAATATTTATTCAAAACATAGATATGTTTGAAACAGCTATTTTTCTTTTAACTCCAGGTTGGTCCCATAGCAAAGTTTGTTCATGGTTTTAATCACCTCTTTTTGGCTTAGTATACCAGTTTCGAATAACCTTGTATGTGTTAACCATTAGATATCTCTGACACGGAGAGTTTCAAGCAGCTTAATACTTCGAACACCAGGACTAACTATCCGACTTACGAGTATAACTTTCTTACATCTAAAATTTTTAATAAATGCTTGTATCTTAAGTAATAAATAATAATCTATATTCTATAAAATTTAACTTGATCTCTGCGACAGTGACATTGACATAGAAGATTGACATTTTTAGAGTTGAGATAGTGGTGGAAAAATCGATTTTCAAACAATGTTGTAATGAAATCGAATGAGTAGTTGAAGGTGAGAAATTAGATTTTATTTACTTACTATTATTTAAGATCAAGTATATACACATGTAAATAATGTTATGATATCAATTAAATACTCATAATAATGTAACGATAGTATTTATCGACGTTTTTCACTATTATCAATGCTAATGTAACGTATAATTGGGTTTAATTTAATTACACATGTAAAAAATGTTATGATATTAAAATATACAATAAAATTAATGATAAATTAAGTTATATTTAAAATATCGTCAGTATAAAGTATCGATATTTTAAATAAAACTCTATCTAAAACTCTGTGGTCACGATTATTCGTCGCCCATCACTAATCAGCATGCCCATAAAGTATGACATTGACAGGTACAGTCTGTACTATTAAAAAAATCAGGGCTTCATAGGCGTGATTTATCTGACAGCTGTCGCAGAGATCAAGTTAAATTTCATAGAGTATAGTTTATTTAAGTAAAATTAGCTTAAGGAACAACATTATGGTCACGAAATAAATTATTCTTATTCTTATAAAAAAAAGTTTCAACCGTCACTGTTTATTTTGATCCGGTTTTCTAGCGAGTGACCAGTTGATACTATCTTATATGAATACACGGGGGATATATTATAACACAATAAGTATTAACAAGTTTTAATACCAAAAGATATATTCACAAGTCCACAAAGTATGGGAACAGAAACAGGTTTTACTCGAAACATTCGTTTCTTGGTCAAGTTTTATCATTGTAATGAAGGGCCGGAATGACCCCAAGACGGACAGCGGTCAGCCGAAGGGTCGGCTATTGTAGGGTTGACGGCTTGAATTGGACGGGTTGAATCACTTTACCTGGAAAGAAACGTTTGGTTTGTTAGTGTTAGAGTTATTTTGAAGAAATATTCTACTAATATTATAGACCCGAAAGTTTGTATGCATGGATGTTTGTTACTCATTCACGAAAATAATACTAATAATACTGATCACGAAAATAATTGGGATGAAACGTCAAAATAACGCAAAACCTATAATATATAAAAATATTGCGTGAAACGAAGGTCGCCGAGTCAGCTAGTGCAAAAAAATTTAAGGGGGCGCCTAATGCCATAATCAAGCGAAAGGTGTATTTTTAAAGACGTGGTGTAAAGATAACGAACATAAATATCCATATTAAAAAAATACCATAGGAAAGGAAAAAACCTATAGAAGTAGAGTAATTGCGTAAAGTTTTGGAAAATAATATGGTTACTTTAGAAAAAGATTAAAATACGCATCATTAAAAAAAACTTTTTTTTTCAAAAGCTCGAAATTATCAGCGACAACACCACATTATTTTTGACAAATTACGTAGCCAGACTAATGTTCTAGTAGAGTAATCGATTAGTTTTTTTAATATATGCTTAAATTTTGGATTAATAAATAAAAAGTCACCTAAAAATGTAAGCTGGCGCTCGAAGCCAAAATCATGCTAAACAAAGCAGCATAGACGATAGGGGGCGATGCAAGAAGCGCGGGTGAAATCTGTTTTTTTCATGGCGTTAGGCGCACTAGTGAATTTGTATAGGCCGTGTGACTAGACCTGGTGTCAGAGATTTTAAAGGCCTCTGACATGGCTAAATGATTACCTAATACGACCGAAACCGGCAATTTAACGTTTCATCCGAGCCACGGTAGCGCTCTGTTGTAAATGCCACCCGCGGTCACCCATCCATACTGACCGAGCGGAACGTTGCTTAACTTCTGACAAACACAAAGTCAAACCACGCTAAGAGCGCTATTATTTTGGTTTGTTAGTGTTAAAGTTCAAGAAAAATGCAAAATAATTATCCCTCTCTGAAAAGCACAACAACGTTTCCCATTTTCCAGTTTTATTTTTAATTGGTATAGATGAATTATACTAAGTCTGCAAGCATACTGAGTTTTTATTTTTCAATTATCTTCAAAAATGGCGGAGTTATGATTTTTAAACATGACCGCACGGAACCAAAAACCCTCGCGACGAATTTATGCGTGTGACGTCACGAGACTCAGTACAGCACACTTCAGTGCAAAAATGTCGAGATCCTTTCTATTTGTATGCATATAGATAGTTTCGATCCGTATGAATCACAATTTTTAAAGTATAACTAGATAAAATGATAAAACATTATACTCGTTCACATAAAATGCCATGTATCAGTAAGCGCAGCGTAGAAAGTCCACCCACAAGGTGAACGGATCACCTCATTAAAACCGCGGGATCATGCTGAATGCAAGCCGCTTCAACCGTCTTATTGGAGATCTATAGGGTAGGCCTATGTCTAGCAGTGGACGTTCTATGGCTGATGGTGGAATAGATGATGAATAAAAATAGCAGATAAAATAATCTAAAATTAGAACTCTGTTACAACATTTCATTGTGTAAGAAACCGGTTTTAAACATCAATTTCAACCCAAGATGACACTTAACAATGCAAAATTTAAACGGACACGGGCCATTATAAGAATACATCGGTTTTATAGAAGGGTTTAACTTCAAGGACTAACACTAAAAAAAACTCAATTTATTGAAATGTAAAGTTAAGACTGGAGAGTCAGTTTTTGATATTTCACAACTAAAGCTGAAAAATATCGAACTGATTGTGAACGTCTTAGGCTCACGATAATGTGAAGAAAGTTTAACATTATTATTATATACTACGGGACTAATCGCGCACTAAAATTACAGCATTAAATTATTGCATAATTAAAGTTTAACATGTTATTAAAACCATGTCACTAAAAACATAATTACTTAACCATTGAAATAAAAAGTAAATAAATAGATATTAAGGGACATCTTACACAATATGATGCCACGAGCATCAAGCTTACTACACAAAGCTTTTTTGTGCGAAGTTAAAAATATTTATTTGTACCTACCTACCTGAAAAACCTACTTAGAGCAATTATACGACGGAGAAGGACTTCCAAAAGAAGACTTAGAAAAAGAAACCTCAGTAGATAACGACAATTTAAGCCCACCATTACCAAAAGAAGAATTTGATAACGCGTTAAAAATATGAAAAGTGGAAAAGCAGCCGAACCAGATAATTTAAACATAGAGCTTATTAAACATGCAGTGTGCGACCATTTACTTGTTGAAATATTTCAATTAACTCAACAAATGTATCTAACAGGAATCATCTCAAGTGACTTCGAAACAACCAAAACAGTTATGCTATCCAAAAAACCAAATACACGAAAATGTGAAAAACATAGAACTCTCAGCTTTATATCTCACGCATCAAAAATTTTCATACAAATAATACACAACATAATAAGACCCATAGCAGAACTCAACGTAAGCTAAGATCATGGATAAGGAACGCGGGAAGCGATTTTAGCGTTAAGAATGATTAGTAACAAAAGAATTGATTTAGGACTAGAAACACACGTAGCTTTCATAGATCTCGAAAAAGCATTCAATAACATTAACTGGAAACAACTGATGGCCACTTTTAAAAATAATAAAATAATAATAATAATAAAATATTTTATTACGTATTACAACATGTGGAGGTACTTACAAACAATCTTAAAAATAAGGTGCGGTGGAAAGTCGCAAAAGTACCTTTAAAATATTTGGACCTTACACTAGGTCTCGTAAGAGCCTGTATAGCAGGGTACATTTTTCTGTTGGTCTTTTGACCGCTAAAGTAACCTAATCTGAACACAGGTACTTAACACAAATTAAAGAAACATAACCTAATTTGAACACAGATACTTAACACAAATTAAAAAACATAAGAATAGACTACAGAGATAGAAGAATAATACACAAACTATACAAGAATCAAAACACAGTATTAAAAATAGGAAATGAAACACAAAAGGCCAAAATAAAACGAGGAGTAAGACAAGGATGCCCTCTTTCACTAACGATCTTTAACAATCTCATCGAAAATGCCATAAGAAAAATAAATGAATCAGAAAATGGGGGAGTGAAATGCAATGGCAAACGCATCTTCTTCATACGATATGCAGTCGATATCGCAGCACTAGCGGAAACTTAAGAAGAACTCCAAAAACTTATAATAACCATGGACTGCGCTTTTAAAGAAATAGGAAAAAAAAACTTAAAATAAACGTAAATAAAACCAAAACAATGACCATTACAAGAAATACTCCGCCATGTAATACAATCAAGCTAAATAATCTCGAAATAAAACAGGTAACATCATATAAATACTTAGGAAGCACCAATGGTGCACCAACAATGCGAAATGCACCACCAACATCAAAATTAGAATATCAATAGCAAAACAAGCGTTTAGCAACAAAAAACACCTCTTTTTATACTATATATAACGGGACTAAACTCATGTGTAGGGATGGCACTGAGTGCGTTGCGAGACGGCTCCACGTATATATAGTATAAATAAAATGTGTGAAAATCACGTAAATTTAAATAGTAAAAAAACACCTCTTCAAATCTAAAATTGCAAAATATATTTAAAAAAGACTGATTAAAACCTATAGATAGAGCATTGCACTTTACGCCAGTGAAACATGGATATTAACACAGAAAGATAGGAAACGGCTTGAGGCGTTTGAGATGTGGTGTTGGAGAAGAATGGAAAAATCAGGTAGACTGAAAAGAAAACGAACCAAGAGGTGCTCGACCTGGGGAAAGAAAAAAGAAAAATTCTGACAACAGTAGAAAATAGAAGGGAAAGATGTTTGGCCACCTTGTTCGACATTACAATCTAATGAAAACCTTAATAGAAGGAAAACTAGACGGAAAGAGAGTAAGGGGGAGACCACGGAGGGCGTTTTTGGATCAGATCAAAGAAAAGGTACAGGTCATGTCGCACAGGGAGGTGAAGACATTGGCGGAAGACCGCAAGACGTGGAAGAGCCGCGCTCTTAAATCCTGAATGAACCTACCTACCTACTTACTTATAAGCAAACATTGAAACGAAAGTCTCAGCAAAGGCGCCCCCATCAAGTATCAAAGCATACCAGGCGCGGTACTCGGCGAAGACGCTGTTAAAGTTTTCCGTGCTACTTTCGCGGCTCTGCAGAAAGTTGTGCCGGGGCTCATTACGGCAAGAATGGGAGGGTTTTACATAAGGAACAGAAAACGCTACGATTTACTACTTTAGACCTGCTTTCAGGGTATGGCTTAAAATATAAGTTCATATAGACTGTATGCTGCTTTGATGACGCTACTGTTTTGTCGTCAGCAATAACATCCTTATCGCAATCTCATAAACCATCCAAGGCACTGAAGCAGTTGTGCTAAAGTCACGCTCCGTTATTTTAAAAAGCTAGACTGGCTAAGTTAGACGCTGGAGGAAAATGCACAAAACACCCAATACGCGACGTCAGTATATGACTTAACGCCCCCTCATAGAATAAATATAAGAACGGATGACTAGTAAACGTATATTATAGATGACTAGCTGACCCGTCGAACTTCGTTTCACTCAATATCTTTATAAATGTGTTGCCCCTATGTGTTATTCTGTTTTACTGCAAAGTTTCATCTAAATCCGTTCGGAAGCTTTTGCGTGAAAGAGTATCAAACATCCATACACACATGCATACATACTTTCACGTTTATAATATTAGTATGATGACACGGTGCCCTAGGCAAAGGCTGATTTTCTACTTTTAATTTTGTTTTTTTTTTTAGGGTTCCGTACCTCAAACGGAAAAAACGGAACCCTTATAGGATCACTTTGCTGTCTGTCTGACCGTCTGTCAGTCTGTCCATCTGTGTGTATGTCAAAACTCTTTATCTCGGGAACGCGTAAAGATATCAAGTTTAAATTTAAACTGTATACGTATATCTATGGTCTCTTGCAGTTGTGTAAAAGAAAAACTTCTCAGCTATCGTTTAAAAAAGTTAGAGCATTACGGCATAAACATGCCGTAAAAAACCGCATATTTCGACACTCACAAAAATCAAAACCTACAGGGTACTTCCCGTTGACATAGAACTATGAAATTTAGCGAGAAGCGTTTGATTGTCTCAGAGTACACATATAGGTATAAATCTGAAAACTGTAAATTTTTATTTAAATCACAAAATATAGGGCCTCAAAATTCACAAAATATGGGTTCAAAATTCAAAGTGGGTAAATCGTATCAAGTAAGGTATCATATAAAAGAACTTAATTGGCACATGCTAAAACAGGTTCTTGATTATTTTAATAACGTTTTTGTACGGAACCCTCGATGAGCGAGCCTGACTCGCACTTGTCCGGTTTTTTATAATAGGTAGAGTGATTCAAGAGAAAGTTTTATATGTATATTATCGCGTATACGTAATATTTAGCGGGTCGCTAGTTTCAAAATAAGATAGACAAAGGTCACTAAAAGGACGATACAGTGGAAAAATGGCTTATAAACACATCACATTTGGACATTCAAAACGATAAATTAGAAGTTGCTTAGCTAAATAAAAGCAGCGTCTACGGTTCCATTATAAAGCCTCTCTTACACTCCTCGCCTCTACGCCCCGAGGCGCGTACATAACATCTAGGAGATAAGTTCCGTATATAAGTGTATTGACAGCATTAAATATTTATGGGGCCGCCTTTGTTATCGGGGTAATAAAGGACCAACTTCGTTAATGAAGTTTGTAGAGACTTGGAAGAAAATCTATACAAGTTAGTTACTAGCGTCTTTATAAGGGAAATAAGATTTTGCACGTGTCTGTGAAAAGTTCGATTGTTTTAGATTAATTGGCTGATGCAAACGTTGCTTTGACACATAAGAAAAACTAAAGCGGGCCACTTTTACCACCTTGGGGGCCATTCAAGTATTACGTAAGCACTATGGGGGGTTGAGGGGTTTATTATTTGTTTATTTTTGATGACATGGGGTGTGGGGAGGTCTAAAAGGTGATTACGTCAGCAATAGTTATTTATTTCTTTTCGCATGTGTGTGTTAAAGTCCTATATGCTAAATCTACTTTTTTATTTCTAGAATTAAATCTGCTGCTCATGAATCCATAAAAAATAAAAATGTATACAGGTACCAATGTATGTTACGTAAGAATGGGGGGAAGGGTAACAACTTTGCTTACTTTTGCTGACAGCGGGGGGAGGGGGAGTATATAATTGTAATAAATCTGTTTACGTAATACTTGAACGGACCCTTTCTCAAAAATAACCTACTACCTAATTTAGACCAACCAAATCGAGCCCTTTCGGAAGAGATCGATGACAATCATTGTGATACTAGATCTCTACAGTTGTATTAAAATTTAATGTTTCTGGGGCATTTTATGTTTATTATTCTAAACTTAAAAGTAAGTATAACAGAATCCGGCTAAAACTCACGTTATAATTATACGGTTGATCCGCAAGGAATCCAACAAGTTTCAGAGTATTTAGAACTCCATCCTCAGGGAATACGCGCACCCCCGTCGACCGGCGCGCGCGCACTGAAGTCTGCGGCGCCTGCCCGCGCGGCGATGGACCGCGCCTCCCGCGCGGCTGCCCGCGCCGCACGCGCCTGCGCAGCGCGCGCTTTATTGCTGGTCTCAGGGGCTGGATGTTCATCTTCTTCCACGTCTATCTCCGATAGCACTCCTTGTGCTGAGCAAGTCGGGTCTACGCACCAAACACTGACCTGTTATACTTATGATGAATACTCACGGTAGTTTTAATGAAGTGATAAACTTAAAAGTGTTTAGTACTTTAAAACAAAAAAATTCTGAATATTAAATCTGAGTCATGACGAACATAAATGTTAAGGAGAATAAAATGGTAAAAATGGCATCCCATAGAAAGGACAAAACCACCAACAGAGCACGAGCCAGATGGAAATACAATTTTATTAAGTATCGTCAAAGTGGAGAGCAACGGGATCGAAAATATTGGTGGGTTGAAGGAGAGGACTATGTGCAGCAATTGATGTAAATTCTTATGGCCGAGAGGCTAGCCTTGATGTCAGAGTTTTTAAGCCTCCTGAAAGCTTCTGACATGGCTAAGTGGGTGAAACAACGGGAACCCACAATTTAAACTGTAATCCAAGCCACACCAACGCTTTGTTGTAAATGTCACATGTAGTCACTCAACTGTTGCTTAACTTTGTCGATTGCTAAAAAAACGCCTAGTGAAACTACTTTAAGAGCGCTACATAGTTTCAAAGTATATAACCTATAGTGACTTAGGTTTTTCCTTTTTATAAACAAGATTATTTTTTGCAAAAAATAGCATGACCGACTTCACCCGTGTACAGAATTCGCGAATATTGCGCACGGATCGATGGAGCATTTTTCACATGATTTATCAAAAATGGCTCAGCCGATTTCGATAAAATTTAAATGGGACTAATTTCAAAAAGAATTATTGAAATCGGACTACTATGAAAAAAGTAATACGTGGTTATATGTAAAAAAAATACATACGCGTTGAATTGTATACCTCCTTCGGTGGTTCGTCGGTCAAAAATATCGTCATTTTCTTACAGATCTATGGTTAATGCTTTATTATTTAACTTTATATCAAACTATGTTATTCTTAAAATAATCACTAAGTATGTATATGTATAACAGCACTAAGTATGATGAAACTATAAAATTATTAGACTATCGTCTTTAACAGCAAACAAATAAAGGCCATAGTTGAAGTTAAACACAAATAAGAAGTAAACTATAAGAGAAAGCCGGCAATTACCGCTAAGTAGTAACGGCGTTAATTAAAGCGATGATCAAAGAACGCGCCGCTATTGTGCTGACTTCCTGTTACGGTCTAAGAGGAAAAGGACGTATTTGAAAATTTTGAGGAACGTTTTTACGTTAGTTAGTTTACCTACTACTGAAAGATATGTTACAAGTAGGTATATGTATTATTAAATGTATTGTTTGTTAAATTTATGTAGTTTGCGTGATTACAACAATCATAATAAAGTTCCAGTTTACACATTAAAGACATTAGATACCACCACCGGCAATCTTTGTAAGTTTTCATAGTGCCAACACATTTTGTAACATTATCGTCATTCATCCAAATCAGCTCAAATCTGAAACCGTTTTGATGTATATGTATAATCTGAGGGATGGATGGAACAAACAAAGTAATTCTGTATTTTTAAAAGAGATTTATTACTCTAAATTTGTCGCAAAAATGCGCACTCATCTTATTCTTATTATAACCAAATATGTAATCACTGAAGCTACAAATATTGTCAAAAACTCCACGATCTAAAATAACAGAATTTACATAAAAATGATTTAAAGCAAAATATATAAAAAGCCCATCACAAAATTGCTTTAAAACTTACAAAGAAACCTCACCTAAATCTTCACTACATATTAGATACCCCCGTATTCACAAAGACCACCTCCGTCCGCCATCTTGGAGGAAAACACAAAGATGCTGAATGGTGAAATTTTCTTGTGTAATTTTCACGCTTTTCCGCCCTCCCCCCACCCCACCGCCTCCTTACGCCCTCGGGCAATTTGCGCATACGACCGTTTTACGCTGAGCCGTAGAGAGACGCGAAACTCGGTGGTTAGCGGGTCTAGCTTTGTTGGTCCAGTTCGTTTCTGAATTTCAAAATTATACGAGTGTAAGTTTTTAATTGATTTATAATTATAGTTTTGTTTTGAAATAGCCTTGGTAAAATGTCTATGAGTCATTAAAATCTTATTCATTATTTGTAAAAAATCTGTGAAAAATACTGCTATATTGAAAAATTGGAAGGTTGACATTGTGGAAACGGTATTTTTTATTGTGGCGAGGTTGGTGTTTTCTGACCTTGAATTTCAGATTCGTAATAATTATATTTTCTAGTACTTACTAAAATATATGCTTCTATCCGATTTTGTGGCGATGATATTGACTACTCTTTCCTTTTTTATATGATCACTAGCTGACCCGGCATATGCTTTAAAAAAAAAGTATTGCTGACGTGTTACAACGTGTGCAAGCATTACTGTTGCAAGGTTTTATCTCAATTCGTTCAGTAGTTTTTGCGTGAAAGAGGAACAAACATCCATATATTCAAACTTTTGCATTTATAATATCAGTATGATAGCAGGATTAATGAACAATAAAAAATAATAGTTAAAATAGTAAACATTCAATCTTAATTATAATTCTGAGGTCATGAGGTCGAAAAGTTATCTAGTGGAGACCACGTACCGGTAACCGCAGCGGCGGACAGATGACTTCATCAAGACCGCAGGTTTGCGGCGGATGAGAGCCGTTTCCAACCGATCTTATTGGAGATCTAGGTATAGGAAAGGCCTATGTCAAGCAGCTGACGTCCATAGCTGAAACGAACAAAGGAAAGGTCAATTTTATGATTTTGGACTTTAGTAAAACTCACTACTCTAAAAAGCTTCAAATAAAAAGCATTCCCAATGCGGTTTGAACCAGTTACAGCCAGATTAAACTAGTTACAGACAACTGACCGGACCGGACGGACTGGTTTCCAATCTAGTTTCGATTTATTATCAAAAACGATCCGGTTCTTTATTCAAAACTGTTTTAATGATTACATTTTTAGAAAACTGGATTTTGGAAAGATGTTCTTTTAAGTCGCTGATTTTTGTAGCTGCGATTGTTGAAAAACTTGTATAACACGTGTTCAATACTAATTGTTCATTTATAAATTCACTGATAAAATATAAATACTATGCTTAATTAGCTTCCCTTTGATGCTTATGTTATATTCGTTAGTCTGTTTTGGATGATTTATTTTAGTAAAATTACCATACCCTATAAGATAGAAGTAAAGAAAAATTAAATAGTAGGTAATACTTAAAGTTGGTTTATCAATCAGTCAACAAACATGTTTTCATAATTATATAATATCGGTAAGGGTAAGAATAATGTTCCTAATTTGTCAGTTATTAACATTTTATACAGAGTTATTTCTAATCAATTAGCATCCGTTTAGGGGATTATTCTGAACATCAAAACTAAAAACTTTTGTTCTGCGACTTTTGTAAAAACTCAAAAAAAATCAGCTGTTCCATACGTTTTGTCGCGGGTGAACAATATTTTTCCTTGGAACATCAAATTTTTTTGTGTTTTTTGACTGAAAACTAACAACTTTTGTTCTACGACTTTTGTCAAAACACAAAAAAAAATTGATGTTCCAAGGAAAAAGATTGTTCACCCGCGACAAAACGTATGGAACAGCTGATTTCTTTTGAGTTTTTACAAAAGTCGCAGAACTACGAGTAAAGTTGTTACTTTTGATGTACGAATAAGCCCCTAAAAGGATGCTAATTGATTAGAAATAACCCTGTATATGGCCCTATAAATTTATCTGGTATAACTACGAGACTGTAGTGTAAGTACCTACTTCCTATCTTACCATCTGTCTCACCTCTTTTATCTTCCTAGAAAACGCCAAGCCATTTTAATTATAGTACGGAACGGCATAAAAGCAGTTTATCGCGAGGGGGTGCCCCACTCTCCACTCCATCCCCCCTAGGGGGGCGGAAAGGGGCCAAGAAGCAGAGATTTTATAGCTCGGTGCCGTCGCAAGGCTTTTAATGGCTTATTTGCCTGGCCTTAGGGGGGTAAGTGCCCCCCTTGGCTTTTGTATTGCCAATTTTATTCTCGCGAAGAATGATAGTAGGTATCGATAGTGTCTTTGTATTAGTTTTATGGTCGTTTATGTGGTGGTATTGTTGTTGGGATGTTACGGGGATTTTTGGTTATCAAAATAACTTGAAGTTATGTTTGTCTTCTATAGGTACATAGTATAAAGCCGCATCCCGCCGTCGCGTCTCTATGGGCTTAGATCTTACAAACAAGAAAATACAATAACAATCGTCTTCTTGTTTTTAAACTGTCACGATTTGAATACATTTCAAGAACAATAACACTTTATTGACACTACAATAGGGAACAAATGGCGGCCTTATCGCTAATAGCACTTTCTTCCAGACAATCTCGGTTGGACGTAAGGAAACGTCTAAATAACAAAGACGGTGATCTTAATTATCAGCTGTAGGACTTTCACTGCTGAACACAGGCCTCTTTTATGAAATTCTAGTAAGTAAGTCTGGTTGGAAGCAGCATGCATCCAACGCTTATTCAGATTTATTTAAATACATTTTATTTATTAATATATTAAGAAATATATATCAATGCTTATAATATTAACCCGGCGGGGATGAGGAGGGGTCATTATGACCCTGTTCTATTTTTTTCGTGCACAGCTACATATTCAGTGGTCAAAAGCTGCTGAAAAGCTAGTAGTTGTAGCTCCACTAATAAATCCATCTTCATGGTGTTTTGTACCATGACAATGTAATCATACGAGGGATATATTGTAGGTAGTCTACGGTATTAGTAGATATATTACTTAAATATAGTTACAATTATCCAGTTGCAAGTTCTTCCACAGAATACTTAGTGTATATTATACTTAGTGTATATTACGTATTCAGTGCATTTATTAACAAACAATAGTATATTAATAGTATATTTATATTGAATTTGACATGTAATCATATTTATTGTATATGACATGAAATAAATAATTTATCAGTATGTACACATGTAAATAATGTTATGATATTAATTAAATTCTCATAACAATAGTTAAAATTTAATTATCGGTTAGTGTTAAAAACGAAAAACAAGCTAAGATTATTATGCTCTAATTTAATATCTGCTAATGACTAGGAACCTATTTTATATCATTTAATTTTTTAAAAGATATCTGTTCACTTGTGTGAGCACAAAATGGAGTAAGCAAGAGACCAGAAACAAGTGAGCACTAATTGTGAGAAAAAGATAAGTACAAACTAAGAATTATCTCACAGAAAAACGACTGTATTTTGCTTTCTCTATATTTACGTATCAGCACTGTCTAGTAATTTATTACTCATTCTGTTAATAGACTAAAATATAGACAATTTAATTTAAAAGAAGCATATCCACAATTCAAACTAAATATCAGTGTATTTTTAACGTTGAAATTAGAAATTTAACAGTTTTAATTAATTTCGTTTAAAATTCTTACTGCGCTACAAATAGGATCGTAGCGCGCGTAGCAAAGAAACAAAATAAAAACCTCGTAGCGGTCTACGGTTCTACGAATCTCGTAGCTCGTTATATTTTCCTAACATTTTATTTAATTTTAGTAGAATTTATGTTATTCTTTTTCATTGTTGGATTTTCTTTTTGTAAAATAATAATTTTACTTTGAAGTTCAGTTGGTCTTAGTTAAATATATTTTCTTTGTTTTGTTTTTGCTTTGAAATTAAAATACAGTAAAACGAGTTGTTGTTTTAAATTCATTTTGCTGCTGAATATTTTTGAAATACTAACACGCAGGTACATTTTTGAAGTGCATGTGTAAGTTGTAACCTATAACTTTAAATATTTGTGTCCGTGCAAGTGCCTAGGTCATCATCATTTCAGCCATAGGACGTCCACTGCTGGACATAGGCCTCCCCTAATGATTCCCAATAAGACCGGTTGATAGCGGCTTGCATCCAGCGCGATCCTGCGGTCCTAATAAGGTCATCCGTCCACCTTATGGGTGGACGTCGTACGCTGTGCTTGCCGGTACGTGGTCTCCACTCGAAAACTTTTCGACCCCATCGGTCATCAGTTCTCCGCGCTATGTGCCCTGCCTATTGCCACTTCAACTTGCCTATCCGCTGGGCTATGTCGGTACCCTTGGTTCTTCTACGGATCTCCTCCTAGTGCCTAAGAGAACCTAGGTACTCGTCTACAAAAGGTAGTCGTATGCGGTTAAAAGTACCCTATAGGAATAAGGTAATAGGAACACTACTTTTGAGGGTAATTTATGTACATTCATACAAAGAACTTTTACTGTGTAACCAGACCTGGTATTTCAAAAAATAGTTCTCTGATACTTATATTTTTTCGAAAGGCAACGAAGGTTTTGTGTGGCACAGCTAATTTTTTTCGATGTTTAGAGTAATAGTAGAAGGTGTTCATCTTTATGTGCTAGTAGTTATCTATAGCTACCTACTTATAATACATTTGACATTCGTTTGACCTTAAAATCTTACAGAATAGGCTATTTGACAACATAGAAAATATACTATTGATTGTGGTAATCCTTAAAGATAATAGCCTGAAAAAGACATATTTTACTTTATTTAAACTAAAATATGTCTAATTTTTGCTAATCGCACGAAATAAAATTCGGTATTATTTTGATATTTTATCTGTGACGTGAACGCTCTAAGAAGGGCGGCAACTCTGGTACGTCACATAATAGTAAACAAGAATTTCTCGACTGACTGTTGTTTGTGTAATTTGTGTTTTGTGATTTCGAAGTCATATTACAGGACCTGTAAGTTACTTTTAAAGTATTTTTTGTCAAGTTTTAGATGTAAACTAACATATTTACTGGTATTTCCTAAAGTTATTTACTAGTGCGTGACGTCAAAGACCAGCGCCATTACAGAATGTCGTTTTTGGATCTTAAATATCTATTCTTTAACACTGATTTTCATTGTTATTACAGTAGATCTCTCGGAAATATAAATGTAGTGTACTTATTATGTACTAACGAATAATTTAAAATGATTTCCAAAAACTAGTCAAATACCCTATTGTTTTTTTTTTGTTACGAACATTTCAAAAATTTGTACCATCGCATGATTTAATCCACCAACCCGCATTGGGCCATCGTGGTGGATATGGTCCAATCAACCCTCGTGGATAGGCTTACGTCCTGCAGTGAACTATTAAAAAAAGGCTGGTACAGTACAGTACTGCATCTCTTTGGAATTCCGGCCCAGACGCACTAGAAGTCGCAAAAGTACAAAACTTTGAGATAAATCTTATAAAGCACTATAAAATTAAAATCATATCTTAAAATCTTGCGTAAAACATAGCTGTAATTTAATCAAAATAAAAAAAATGTTTCGTTTATTTTGACCAAACTTAAAAAACATTTCATAAACTGTAACTGTTAAAATTAACGTACTTAAAATAAAAACTAATACTAATCACTAATACTTATATTACTAAAATAAAAATAAAACTAATCTAAAAGACCCGGGGCAGAGGGTAACGTGGCCAGAATGCTGGCGGCGTTGCCTCGTTGAATTGCTATACTAATTCTTTGACCAAAGTAGATGCCAGCATTCTGGTCACGTGTCACCTCTACCAGTCGCCTAGCCAGATCTTTATATAAAAGGGTTCCGTATTAATTATTTATTTGCTAAACTTTTCAAAAAAGTGTTCTCGTAAGCTTGCATGCAAATCCAATTGGTGTTTCTACGTGATTTAACTCGATCCATATTCCTGAAACAATAGAAATTATGGACATCACAACATTTAGTTTTATTTTATAATGAAATTTATAAAAGTTCTTACGTAAAAAAAAATCTAGCAGAACTCAGTCTTTACTGATGTCGCGCCTTCTCTAAAGTGGTTTATGAATGTCTTGATACATCAAGTTTTTACATGAGAAAAGCTATTACATTGGCGGGAGTCCTAAGTTCGTATCATAACTATACGTAGTTTTGAAAATTTTCTAAATAAATTCAACATCACCTTAGCCTTACATTTTTATCAAACGAACGATATCTACCGCTAAGTTAATAGGGTGAGAACATTTAAATACCTTCTTAATGTAATAAGTTATTTCAGGTATGCCGAGCGACGTCACTACACAGCTATTGTAAATGACACCCATGGTCACCCATCCGAAGACCAATCGTACCGAGTGTAGCTTAACTTCAGTGATCGCTAGAAACATGTACTAGTCAAACTACGCTATGAGTAAATAAATTATATCATTAACAAATAAAACCAAAACCGCGCCCAGCAACAATTGCACCTCGCGGTCACTCATCCAAAAACTTACCCAAAAACAAAACTTAAATTATAAACCGACAAAGTCAAAATAACTCCAAGACGCTAACTAAAACGGCCAACCACAGGCCACAACAAAAGACAACTAAAATCAATACCTTTTTACTCTACCCCCGAAATTTTCCAAACTTTCCCCCCACCCCAAATTCAACGACAAAGTATTATTTAATTTCGACCGTCTTTTCTCTATTGTACCTCTCCCCCTTAAAGACGTTGGCTATCTCTCTCATCTTGTGTTATTTTTATAAGTGTGAGCGAGACGGGTATGCGCAAGACGATCGCGCTGTTTTCTTAATGACGTCATATAGATTTATAGATGTGCGGTGGGGACGTCCCACCCTGAAGGGAAAAGTTTTTACAGCTATGAATGTTTTAGTGAGCATTTTACGTTCTTTTGAATAAAAATGTGGAAATAATTTTGATAAAGAAAATAGTTTCAAATTCAGTACCTTTATAGTAGTTGTTATGTTTATGGTAAAAAATATAACCTAACAAATTATTATGCATGCAAACAGTATAAAGGACAATTGGTGAATATGGGCCAAAAAATAATAAGGTATAATAATGAGTTTTACGTTAGACGAAGTTGTGCGTATATCTATTAAGTATTGAACTACTTGAAGTGACAAAAAAATAAAAGACATATGATATATCTCAGTATTCGTTTGTCATGAAATGGGTATTTTGGATGATGGTTTTCATGATGCACAGATATGATGAAAATGGTAACTACATAAACAATAATTTACAAAGGCTTCATTAGTCACTACAAAACATAATATAGCTACACCATCTCTGTACCCATTGTAAGCAATCTCCTTTATTTAGACAGCGACGTCTAATTAAAAAGTAAATACACCACGTTCGAAATTTAAATCACACGAAAGCGCGCCCTAATCCATTTAAATTCAGAACGTTCCAGTTCGAAGGCATAAAGAAAATAACATCTTTACTCAACAGAGTGAGAGGCGGCCACAACATTATTCTGAACACCATTAGCTATAAATATGATTGTCCCATAATAAAACATTGGGTAAAAACCATTATACCAAAGAGTAATAGTTCCCTATATTTAAGGTAATAAGTTGTTTTTGCATGTCAAATATTATATTTTATTTTAGTCTATGTTTTTGTGTGTCAATCTCATGTACTCGTATAATTATGTATAGTATAATATTAGTTGTAGGTAATGATTTAAGATCTTTTGTGCATTTCTGTGTAATTTTGATATGGACCAAGTTGTCTGAAATAAAGTTTTATTATTATTATTATTATAAAACGAGACGGCGTGCGTTCGAAATACGAAAAAGCCAATGTAATCGCCTAATCTTGAGACCTCCGCTCATGACGTATGTAAGGCACGTTGAGAACGAATCAACGTTCAGATTGTGACACTCCGCCATTTTAAACCGACCACAGACTAGAATATTTGCCTTGGCAGTTGTTTTGAACTGTCTGTTTGCGGAGTGAACATGGCGAAATATTTTTAGTCTGTGGTAGGAAAGTGTGCAATTTTGAAGGTGGTTGTATAGCTGAATCTTGAGCGCTCTAATCCAGCAATTACGCATTTTAATGGTGTTCGTTGCCGGTTTTAATATTCAGTTCCTTGTTTTACGGTCGAGGCTAAGCCTACGTAGAGTAGAGACTATGTATTACTGATTTGATCGTGTAGAGGATCTTATCTTAATTAAAGCTTGTAGTTTCTTAATTAAAGCGGGTAAGTAAAGAAGAATAACTACGTTTGGGTTAAAATGAAAACGTTTTAAAACTTTAATTTCTAAAAATAAATTTTTGCTCGCTGAAATTTTATACTCTTTTCGATATACATTTTTCGACCTAAATGTAGAAGAAGTGTCTACTCTACATTTTCGAAATAGCGACTTCAAACTGCATCTAGCAGTTTTATTTCATATATTAAAAGTTCCAGAATAAGTAAGTAATCGTAAGTACATAGGTATTTAATAGTCAAACGAATAAATTTACAATGTCACAAAATGGACACATCTAAGTCTAGCGATTTGAAACAAGATTATTTTTTGCAAAAATTTGCATAACCGACTTCACCCGTGTACAGAATTCGCAAATATTTCGCACGGATCGAT
Organism: Hypomecis punctinalis; assembly: GCA_949316475.1. Lineage (NCBI taxonomy): Eukaryota > Metazoa > Arthropoda > Insecta > Lepidoptera > Geometridae > Hypomecis > Hypomecis punctinalis. The sequence continues at coordinate 12,564,918 of OX438819.1, read as the reverse complement.
GTAACATTTTTCACATTATTGTTGATTTATCAAAAAAAGCTCAGCCAATTTCGATAAAATTTAAATGGGACCAATTTTGAAGTATATTCTTTCCAATAAAAAAATAATTATTGAAATCGGAGTACTATGAAAAAAGTTATGCGTGGTTATACATTAAAAATATATATTAAATATATATTCATCCGGTGGATCGTCGGTCAAATATGTAAGTAAGAGAGAATATCTCTAAGACTAAATTGATTGTCTAGTACCTTTTCCATTTTTCCCTTAACAAACTTACCAAAAAGCATTTTTAGGTCAAAACCGTATGTCCAAAAGAGCTTACAGTTGACTTTACTCAATATATCTCGTTGACAAGAAATCATCACACTAAAACTAAGAATATGAACATGAATAAGTCAGTACTGTAGCGCTCATAGCGTAGTTTGACTAAGTGTTTGTCAGCGATTGAAGCCGTGGTGGTCTAGTGGTAGTAACGCCCGACCTGCAATCGTGAGGTAGTGGGTTCAAATCCCGATCCCGTACCAATGATTCTAGTTTCTTTGGAACTTATGTACGGAATTTCACATCATTGGCTTTTCGGTGAAGGAAAACATCGTGAGGCAACCTGCATACGTCCGTAGAAGAAATTCGATGGCGTATGTGAATCCACCAACCCGCACTGGGCCAGCGTGGTGGATATGGCCCAATCATTCTTCGTGGGTAGGCCTACGTTCTGCAGTGGACTATTAAAAAAAAGCTGGTACAGTACAGTTGTCAGCGATCACTGAAATTAAGCATCGCTCGGAACGGTCCATCTTCGGATGGGTGACCGCGGGTGGCATTTACAACTGAGCGCTACCGTGGCTCGGATGACACGTCAATTGTAGATCCCAGTTTGTTATAACCGCTTAGTCATGTTAGAGGCCTTTAGGCGGCTTACAAACTCTGACACCAAGACTATAACCCGGCCTATACGAACTTACTTACTAGTCAGTACTTAACTTTAACCACCTCAAAACTAAAATAATACCATCCCAAAAAACTAATTTATACTTTATAATAGACAATAAAACTCGCGTCTCCAGCGTGGCATAAACCGCCCATTCCAAAGCAAAAGGTTTCGAGCATAAAATTCAGAACGCGAAAGACAGGGCGCGTTTATTAAAACACCAGTTTTGCGAAGTTAAAATTAAACATGAAAAACGGCCCTGGGGTGGGGAACTAGCCCCCGACAGGGCGGGCCCCCCGCGAACTATGCTGTGTTTCAGGGCTGGCGGTTTGACTTCAGCGAGGTGAAGTTTTTTTTGGTGATGCTGTCAGCATGCTAGCTAACTCAGAGTAGGTTTTCTATGGTATATTGTTACTGTCCCTCACTGTACGTCTTATTCAATCAAACTAAAAAAGAAAGTATATCGGAAATAATGTTTATTCGTTGTTCTACACTGTACAGTTCGGAGGCGAGGGAACAACTGTCGCGGGGTACGAGAGTTTTTCCGAGAATGGCAAAATCGCTGACGCGCGTAAACATGCACCGCCACATAGGCTTAAGTATTAGGATTATTTATAAACTTAATAGACATTTTCATTTAAATTGCTAATTTAAATTGACATATTTTTTCTGACCTAAATAAGCAAATCTAATGTAATTTAATCTCATTTTAGTTTATTTGAGTGGTGTAAACCGACCAACCAACCCAGCTGGTAGGAATGGTGGGTTTCCATAACTCTCATATATATTAAAATATGTATAAATATTTTGGGGACATCTTAAACACGGCCTCTGACCCCAAACTAAGCAAAGCTTGTGATATGGCCGCCAGAGACTGATATACTACATATACGTATTTTTAAATACATACTTACATAGATAGTACCTAAATAACACCCAGACACAGAGCAAACACTTAAGTTCATCACATAAATATTTGCCCTGGGTGGGGATCGAACCCACGCCTCTTTGGTCCAGAAGTTAGGGTCACTAACCACTGAGCCACCGCGGCAGTAGATTATGTGGCAACATTGTGTTGTAATTTTTCAATGAGGTTATAGTTTTACTTATAATTTTATTGTTATTGTTTATTTGTTTTGTGTATATTCTTGGATTGGTGATTGGTCGCGCGACCTATCATTTATTGTTCATTTGTTTTGTGTATATTCTTAGATTAGTGATTGGTCGCGCGATCTATCATTTATTGTTCATTTGTTTTGTGTATTTTCTTGGATTGGTGATTGGTCGCGCGACCTATCATTTATTGTTCATTTGTTTTGTGTATTTTCTTGGATTGGTTATTGGTCGCGCGACCCATCATTTATTGTTCATTTGTTTTGTGTATATTCTTGGATTAGTGATTGGTCGCGCGACCTATCATTTAACCTAATGTTATATTATTGTTTTTCACGCTATTTGTTAATGATTTCAAAATTGTACATTCATGACGTTTCAAAAGTGTATCTTAGGCACTTCATTGAAATAAATACATAAAAAAAGATTTCTGGAAATTGTCATCAAGATGAATTTAAGTTTTTTGTGAAGATGATGCCAGCATTCTGGACCCACTGCAAACTTGCAAACATAAAATAAGCTTTCTTGAACGTTGGCATTATTTATAAATGTGAGTCACCAGCCGGACACTAGGGACTAAAAATGTGTGTCTCCAGTTGGTGCAACTTTGAATTTAAGCCTTTAGAGCTATGTGGACGATCTAACTGTTTTGTATGCAGTAGTTTACTAAAACACCAGTTTTGCGGAGTTTAAATTAAACATGAAAAAACAGCCCTGCGGGGGGGAACTAGCCCCCGACAAAGCGGACTCCCCGCGAACTATGCTGTTTTAGGGCTGGCGCTTTAAATTCAACAAGGCGGAGATTTTTTTGTGGTGATGCTGTCAGCATGCTCCACAAGGTCTAATTGTAATTCGAAGTGAGGGCGATAAGTCCTTCACTAACGTCCCGCATGGGTTGTTTTGAGCATTATGTTTTGTGTTTTCTCGACACTTTACTAACTGAGAATAGGCTTGATTTGACGCGGTTTGGTTTAGTTAGGATTCTTTATAAACCTTTTGATGACTGTGGATGATAACTTCAGTGACGTGAAGTTAAGTATTTTATGTAGTAATGCTGTCAGCATACTATACACCCTACTAGCTGAAAGTAGACTTAAGCATTAGGATTATTTATAAGTAATGTACAGTGCAACCGTTCAGCATTATAAATACTCAATTCGACATATTTATTTAAATTCATCAATTTAGGTAGTTTCAATTATTATTCATTCAATTCACGTTCAAAACCCTTACACAGCGGGCGCGTGCTCTTTTTATCACTGAGCATATATCAATTTCATTAAATATCAATACATTTGTCGACTGCCTCGGGGGCTCAGTGGTTAGTGAAAGACTGCCTCGGTAGCTCAGTGGTTAGTGAACCTGACTTCTGGATCAAAGAGGCGTGGGTTCGATCCCCACCCAGGGCAAGCATTTTTGTGATTAACATAGGTGTTTGTTCTGTGTCTGGGTGTTATTTAGGTACTATCTATTTAAGTATGTATTAAAAAATATGACTGTATATGTAGTAAATCAGTCTCTGGCAGCCATATCACAAGCTTTGCTTAGTTTGGGGTCAGAGACCGTGTATGAGATGTCCCCCCATATTTATTTATTTCCCTAAATTACACAACAACTTGTTTATCTTTCAATATCACTTTAGGTGTTCCGTACAGTAAATCTCATGAGGAATGATAACTTCACCAAGGTAAAGTTAATATTTTTTTGAAGATTCTGCCTGCACATTGGACACGCTGCTATCTAAAATGGGCTTTGGGTCTATTTATTAACCTTTAGTGGTCTGTGGATGACTACTTCAGCCAGGTGAAGTTAAGTATTTTTGTGGTGGTGTTGTCAGCAACCTGGCCTATACGAACTTACTTACTACCTATATTTATATTATATAGAAATAAGAAATAGAAATAATCTTTATTGCGTTGCTGTGTACATACAATTAGATGTTATAAGAAATACAAAAGTTCAAACAGCCTGCCATTTCGGGCGTACAATAATGCACTTATAAAATTAAAAGTTAATTACCTACCTAATAAATCAAAATTATCTTAAGAAAAATTACAAATAAGAGTTGTTATTATTAATTTTATAAATTAGACAAGCCAAAGACAATTACTCTATGATTGTTTACGCGAAAGTATAATAGATGGCGTTAGCTGCCCCTTAACTCACACAATCGCTATGTACAGTGATTTAGTATGGTAGCGTAATATTAAAATCAATGTTTTCGCACAATTAAACTAGATGGCGTTGTTCCTACTTAAAACGCACAACCGTTCCGCCCACAGATCTAGTATGTTAGTTAAGTTTTGCTGATAAATAAATGAGTAGCGCGAACAGTGACTTTCAAGGTATTCTTTACTTGAGTAAAATACCTTTGAAATTAGCCAGGACTTCAGCGTCTTTTTAAAGCTATTACCTTCTAATATCATATTAAGAAATGGTTAACGATTGTAAACATTTTTTGCCATAGCATTATATTTTATTATTATTATTTGTTCATGCTTTAGCGACTCTACTTTAAAAATGTGTATAAATATCGTATATAGTATGTGTTTATCGCTGAAAACTCCATAATTACCTATTCGTTTTCATTGTAGGTATTTAATAGTAAACATAAATAAATTCTTTAACCAGAACATAAAGCACACCCCTAAAGGACTTTATTTCGCTGCGAAATTTGTAAATTTATGTAAATATTTCGCGTCTTCGGGGGTGAAAAGTTAGGGGGTAACATCCTGCTTGAGACGAGGTAGAGTTAAATATCTTTTGAACATTAATGTTGTTTACTTGGATTAATGTGAGCAATTTATTTTCTATGAAATTTGTATTCTAGTCCGTGTTCCTGCCTCGCCTTACGAATTTCTGGTATACATATATTTAGTAGGTACAGTATCTGATAACGTACATGGTTATACATACAACGTGTAACGGAAAGACTGTATACATACTGAAAGTACCAAATCAGATAACGGTAACAAACTAGATGGGGGCATGTTTAGCCGTGTAAGTTCGTTTGCTGATTTTTAATCTTTTTTTGAAAAACTAGTCATTTTTATGACTAATTCACATTTGCACAGCACTATCACACTAAACAGCTGTGAGGTCAATAACACAACCTTGCCCATCAAAATCAGACCACACCTCCTTGTTGTGACATGTTTGTTTACGTGCAAAAGATTTTTCTAGTCAGTCATATTTAATTTTTTTTAAAGTAAATGTTGTTATTTTGGCTCGAAATTTCGAATACAGCATCTATATAAGGTATATGTAGTATCAACCCACTTTTTATGTATACAGCCTTTCCGTTACACGTTGTATACATTCACTTGATTACATGGATTAAAATTATAATTCAACCTGCATGTCTTACAAGTCTAAAAGAAACTGTTATGGCACTTTACCGATGAAATACTTTGATTTTGACTTTGTTAAGTCTGGAAGACTTGTAGTAGAATGATCGCTTTAGAGTCGTGAGGTTAACGGTTCAATATTGGACACGGACCTATGAGTTCTTTGAATTTTATTTTCGGATTTTTGACCGACGAACCACCGGAGGAGGTATACAATTCGACGCGTATATTTTTTTTTATGTATAACAACGCATAACTTTTTTCGTAGTAGTCCGATTTCAATCATTCTTTTTTTTATTGGAAAGAGTATATCTACTTCGAAATTGGTCTCATTAAAATTTTATCGAAATCGGCTGAGCCATTTTTATAAATCAACAATAATGTTGCTACGATCCGTGCGAAATATTCGCGAATCCTGTACACGGGTGGGTCATGCTAATTTTTGCAAAAAATAAACTTGTCATCAGTGTGACCAGAATCAGTATTTAATACATTTTTAGCATATTTTAGTAACTTTTTTTTTATTTTGTAGGTATATTCGCGGAGGTCGGTATTTTTGAGTATATTTTGGAAAAAAGTGTTGTAAAAAGGTATTTCGATTTTGATATATTTGGTTAATCGAGAGAATCTTTGTGATAAATTCTTCTTTGTTTTTGGCTTATTTTCAAACTGCTTGTCTAGACTAGCCCAGTAAATAATTTATTTTTTATAACAATGTCATGTCACCTGCTGGCTCCACCGGAAGACCAGCGCTGGTTCATAATGGTATCACAACTAGCATATGCTGAGGTGGAGCCGATTTGTTACAGAAATATAGATTATTAGTATTCTACTTAGTTTTAATGTTTATTATGTTTAATTTATGTTGTACTCTCTATTTTTGATACAGTAAAAGGATGTCTATGTCTATGTCTAACTAAAAGAGTACGCTGGCAGCCAAGGATTTCTGATTTACAAGGAACTTTTGGTGGGAAATAGTGAAATCTACTAAAAAGCACTGCTAAAAAGTATATATAAAATCTGGTCACACTGATTTTCATGCTACCTATTTATTGAGTCTTTCTTTCCAACTTTCTTTCTTTCTTTCCAATCTAAAGCTACGGTTTTTTACTGAAATATGAGTTCCATTACAAAAGTAATATTTATTACAACTATACCAGAATACGGCTAAAACTCACGTTATAATTATACGGTCGATCCGCAAGGAATCCGACCAGTTTCGGAGTATTTAGTACTCCAACCTCAGGGAATACGCGCGCCCCCGTCGACTGGCGCGCGCGCACACATCCGATATTTATTACCTATAATGATATATAAGTATTAGGCATGTATCTTCAATGCACTATAGGTATATATAACCTATCTATTAGTTCAATGAACTGAAAAGTTCACAATTTTATTTATGATCGAATTCGTCTGCAACATGTATTTTCAAAACTGTAATCTAAGTAAATATTAAAGACGTTCAATAAAGAACCTCGAGTTAAGACGGAGTATTTATTTACTTATAGAAACCCATTTAAAGTTTCTTCGTCTGCAATCGCTTCACAAGATCTCAATTCGTTTGAAGTTGCTATTCAATTACGATTTAAATTCCAACTTGAAAAGCAATTTAACGGGTAAAAACTTTGTCTCGGGCAAAATATTTGATATTTACGAATAAGTACGCTTACTGAACTTTAACTTTATATATATAGTCTTATTCTTAATATATACTAGCTGCCCGGCCACGCGTTGCTGTGGCTAAATAAATTAAAATTGCGACTATAATTTGAGATTTAGACTATCCTACGAGTATCTCCCAAGTTGGATCGAACTGCACATGGTGTGCGAATTTTATTATAATCGGTTAAGTGTTTTAGAAGTCCATTGAGGACAAACATTGTGACACGAGATTAATATATATTAAGATAAATTAGGCGTCACGTTGTTCGCGATGGACTCCTAAACTACTTAACAATTTTAATTAAATTTTGCACACCTTGTGCAGTTTGTTAAAACATGAGAGGCTAGTTTATATATTAATTTATAATCGAAATTGTTTATTATACTTTTAAAATCTGTCTAAAAATCTATCTGTCTGGGTCTACCCGTGACCACGGTCGATGCAAGTCGGCCGAAACGTCGGGATGAGGAGGTATTTATTTATCTCGTAATTTTAGTGCGCGATTGGTCCCGTAGTATAAAATAATAATGTCTGGGTATATATTTTTAGTTATAGTTGTAATATGAGTATCTATTAGTCACCGATATCAGCGTTCATAAACTAAGTTCATGCAAAGTGACTATTTAGTATTATTAGTTAAATTAATACTTATACTTTTTCAATAATGTATACGTAGGTGTGTGGGTGGATTCAAAAGAACTGATTTACGATAATATATCCAATATATCCAAGTTGTTTAAGATGGCCAAAATTGTCACTTGATATCCTACCTCCTAATACGCCTACCCAGGGTATTCCTTCCTTCCTTTCCTCACCAAGGAAAGGAAAGGATAAGAAGTGTGCAAGAGCGGGAACACGAGTACTGTTTGTAATCTTTATATTTAAAAAAAAATCCCGCTGTTGACTTACGGTATTTTTTAAAGTTTTGGAGATAACTCAGTCGTATTTTAGTTTAAGTAGGACTTCAGTTACTGTTAACTGTTTCTTTTTAGTATCTACTTAGATGTAATGAATGTTTCAAAGCTATTGTATCTAATAATAATCTTCTCGTTAATGGTAAGAAGTTCTAATAATTTCACATTCAGTGACTGACTGGTTTAAAGCAGTTCTCACAAATGGCGCTTCCAACAATGTAGTAGTTAGTAAAAAATGATAAACACTCACTAATTCGGCGCCTTCGCAGAGAGCGTTTTAGCTTAATTGGACAAAGCATCTGGGCCGGAGTCCCAGAGGATGCAGGTTCGAATCCTGCGAGCGCGTCAATTTTTGAAATGTTTATCACAAAAAGAAAGTTTCTATTGTATCTACTTATTTATTAAATATCAAAAAATAAGGTTTTTGTGATTAGAATTACGAATTGCTCTGTCGTTGATAGAAACGACGCCGACGCACTAAAAGTAAAGTTCCAGAAGAGTTTCATAGAGATACTTAGTTACGTATAAATATATTTGTAACTTAATGTATAACTACGTTTATAATGAGCGTTATGTTATACATAAAACATTCTGATTGCCTTTGACATTGCGCCTCGAGTGGCAAGTTTTAATAGAAATTTAAATTAGCCGACGTCGCTCCAAACGCTTGTATTACCACTTGGATGTGTTTTCGACACAAACGTGTGTGAGTGTGTGGAGTGGCATAAAGTTTACTTTTTTAAGTTATTAGACTTAAACGTATTTTGTTTATTAAAATATCATGCGGGCAAAGCCGCGAGTAAAAGCTAGTAAGTAATAGTTATGATAATATGTAATTGGGTGTGGGGGATTTCTATCTTTAATGAAATAAAGAAATGATTTTTAACTTTATATTTAATTCACTAACATTATAATTATTGTTTTATGTATCTAATTAATTTATTAAAATTTGAGAGAAGCCACTTATCGGTAATTTCTAAGGGTTCCGTACTTCAAATGGAAAAAACGGAACCCTTATAGGATCACTTTGTTGTCCGTCTGTCCCTCTGTGTGTATGTCAAGACTCTTTATCTCGGGAACGCGTCAAGATATCGAGTTTAAATTTAAACAGTATACGTATATCTATAGTTTCTTGCAGTAGTGTTAAAGAAAAACTTCTCCATTATCGTTTAAAAAGTTAGAGCCGTTTATGTCGTAAAAAACCGCATATTTCGACATTCACAAAAATTAAAACCTACAGGGTACTTCCCGTTGACATAGAACTATGGAATTTGGCGAGAAGCATTGTCTAAGAGTACACATATAGGAATAAATCTGAAAACTGTACATTTTTATTTACATCACAAAAAATAGGGCATCAAAATTCACAAAATATGGGCTCAAAATTCAAAGTGAGTAAATCGTATCATGAAAGGTGTCATATAAAAGAACTTCATTAGCACGTGCTAAAACAGGTTCTTAATTATTTTAACAATGTGTTTGTACAGAACCCTCGATTTGCGAGCCTGACTCGCTCTTGTCCGGTTTTTTTTTTGTCACATTGTACTTACTAACTGGTCACACTGGTAGGTTACAATATTTAATTTTAGCAAATTAATCAATAAATGTGGGAGAATCAGCTACGAATGCAAGTAAATTAACAATAGAACCACTTTATCATTGCTAAACTAGAAAAAGTAATAAGCTGTTTTGTTATATTTCATACAATTTACTTTTCGCATTTAAAAAAATTGGAGGGCTGAAAATATCTAAATTAAATATTTTTGGGAAGCCAATAAAACTAGCTTTCAAATGATGTAGATATCATCTTGGTTAGATTTTTCTCTGAATAATATACCACTTGTGGACGTCACCTTTGGTCCTGAAAATTCGTGGTTTTAACCCTTATTATACTTACTTAGTAACTATTCCAATACGACACGATGTTTAATATAAGAACGAGAAAGGCGGGAGGTAATTTTCATGATAATTAAGGGAGGCACGCCCCTCCGAAACGGTGCTGTAGGTAGGTATTTTGCACCTTTACTGCACACTTTGTGCTGAGTAAGATCTTTTATTACATGTTTGGGGTGATGAAGCACGGCATTTTTGGTAAGAGCAAGGAATCAACATTTAAACACTTCAAAATTATATTTTTATTTTAATTAATTTGATAGTAAACGTCATAAAAAGCCGTGATGGTCGAGTGGTAATGACAACGGCCTTACAATCGAGAGGTCGTGGGTCCAAATTCCAGTCCCGTACCAATGAGTTTTTCGGAATTTAAGTTTGGAATTTCATACCACTGGCTTTACGGTAAAGAAAAACATCGTGAGACGATTCGTAAATTTGATAGCGTATGTGAATCGACCAACCCGCACTGTGCCAGCGTGGTAGATAAGGCCCAATCAATCAGTCTACGTAGGTAGGCTTACGTCCTGCAGAAGACTATTAAAAAAAAGGTGGTACAGATAGAAAAAGAATTGTAAACTTTAATTTTGTCACAGTAAATTTATCATTTCTATTCTTTTTTTGCGATGATGTATATACTCAAGGCAAGCTGTCTTCGCCTGTTATTGCTGTGTCACTTAGTTCCTTTTTATTCATTGATTTAATCAAAATAGCGGAAGATAGGGCACGTCCTTTTATTCGTCAACTAAATTATAGGCATGATGCACAACCACATGCACGAACACTCACACAGCTATAATCCCATTCTACGTTGAACACTACTGAACGACAGAGACAAACCGATTTGTTTCGACAGTAGGGCGAGCGAGACAACTGTCGACCGTCACCGGAATACTTCGGATCGAGTCGTGTTCTTGGCAAAGACTGCCACTAGGAGCGTCAGCAGACAAATTTGATAGCCCAAAATAAAATAGCACTCACCTGAATATTCACAATTTTTGATAAATTAAATTTTAGTTAACTAGCGAAATATGAAGCAAAGTTTTGGCGTAAGTATGGTAAACAAAAAACAATAAAAATGTTTGTATTATTTATTCATTTAATTATATACCAATCTCAATTAGCTATAGTAAATTTAGTAAATTCTAAACTGTGAGGTCCCGGATTAGATCCCCGGGTCGATCCAAAAAAAAAAAATAATTTAATTAATTTCCATACTTGGCCGAAGCCAGGAAGTTATTGGTGAAATCCCCCGTGCCTCAGAGAGCACGTTAAGCCGTCGGTCCCGGTTCGACCGCTCTCAACTTTTAAGATAGTTGAGAGTAGACCCGAACCCAATTACTAGTGGGACATTAAAGGGTTGTTGATGAAAAACAGATTTAAAAAAATTAAACATACCAGAAAAAATGGCACTGCAGTCTTTGACAATCTTTTATAACCTTTGTTAGTGGTATACATATCTTCCGGTTTGAAGTGTATCGAACATATACGACTATGTTGATTTGGTGTCCAGTCTAGCTCTTGCCTTTGTTTACGAACTACAAGAAGCCATTTATGTCTTACAAGTACATCCCCAGGAAACCTAAAAAACAAATATGGAACGCTATTTACATTATAAAATCAAATGTTAACAAACACTAGTAGTACATAAATTGTTACTCTTTATACATATAACATGACGAGTATTTTATTTGTCTACATTAAAATAATAAATAAACGACAAATAATATCAGGTATTTTATTTTTATTTTATTTTTTAAATAAAAAAAAGAAAACAAAACCAAAACATGGAAATGTTTTGGTATTCTTGTGCTGACGCTACTGCGAAAACAACACGCGGGCGCTTAACTTGTCGCACATAGAAGTATCGTATATTTCTATCTCGTTCTGCAAAATGGCGATCAAAACAATAAGCTAATTTACAAAACATCCTAAATATTTCAAGTTTTCGAGTACTTACGAGTGAAAAGTGATTCCATGAGATTTGTTTTTTCTTTTTGAATGATTTGTACATTTTATAAAAGCACACGAAGGCATTTTGGTAACGTTTATCCCACTTAAAACAATAAAATAATTTCTCCACGTCACACGCGCGCTGATGCCACTCGCCGATTGCGACTGAGCGCAATTAGGCGACGGGGACCTAATTTAAGCGGTCCACGCGCTAGAGGCGAGTCACCTATCTTCCGCTATTTTGATTAAATCAATGTTTTTATTCTGTTCTTTCGTGTGTTGTGTTGGTGTGCACAGTGTTGGTGGAGTTTATCAATAAAATAAAATAAATTGGCAAGCGTAGCGTATAGCGTACATCCTCAGGGTAAACAGATTACCTCTTTAAGATCGCAGGATTACGCTGGATGCAAGCCGCTTCCAACTACTCTTATTGAAGATATATGGATAAGTTTATCTCCACCAGATGAGCCTCTATGGTTTATACGACGATGATGTTCACGAGAAAGTTCTTTTAAATGTACATAATTTAAAGAAATAGATACTTACTTAGAATAAAATTAAATGAAAAATAAACCGCTGTAACATTATTATTCAGTTCGTGGCTTATGTATACCTACATAATAGGGTAGTTGACTGATATGAAATTAGTTAAAAGTATTAATGCTGAATTCCGCAATTAATTATGATTCGTAAACTGAAAAAATACTAAAATTGGCTAATCCAGTTCAGAGATATAATCTTGTAAAGATTTTTGTAGGGATTAAGAGGAGATGCTTTGTCCACAAAGCATAACATAGTAGCTGTTACACGAGGACGTAAAATAATGTCAACTAGCCTATTATAAGTAGTAGAATGGAAGAAAGAAAAATGTTATAGTTATTTATCAGTTAAGACTGTTAAGAGATTCATTACCATTACTTTAGTCATAAGTTGATTTTGACAGAATATATACGAGTATACTATTAATTTTTGTCTATGCTATTAGTAATTTAAATAATTTGTAACAATTTAATAACCAGTGGAGATATTCGTAAATGCTAAAAGGATTCGACCTAAGCGCGAATAATGATAGTTAGGAGGCTTCAAACAAAAATGGCGTCTAGATTCGAAATTCGAATTAGCACATCAAACGTTCTAAATTCAAATTCGGAATAAGACGCTAGCAAAATAATGGCGGCTCCAACTTATGATTGTCAAACAAGAGGCAACGCGGGACTTAACTTTGAGCCATTTCATTCGTCAAGGAATAGTGATGTGCCGTGCTCGTGAATGTAACATCATCGTCACATTATATCTTCACCTTCCGATAGTTAGGTTCCACTGATATTTATGCTCTTGCTCAGCCATGTTTTGCTCTTCTCTTACCTCTGCTAGAATACCCACTTTTACATCAATATTGAAGCTACTATAACGCTATTCAAACCTAATGGCGGACGTGAGCTCAAGTCAAGCCGTTGCACCGTAGCAAATTTTTGTGTCAATGGTTGATCACCCGAAGAGAAGGATTATGTGCAGCTTGTATTTAACTTGACAGATGCTATTAACTCTGTCACTCTGGGTCCCAGTGCCTGCAATAAATGGTTTTTATTTTATTTATTTATTTTATTTATTTTAATTTGACCAATTCACAGAACAAAAAAGTAGGTGGAAATGCGATACGCATAATTTATAACAAAATCATTGTCGCCTTCGATTCGCGTTCATAAGATTCTTGCTTAAAATTATGTAAAAGATATCTATCAAACCAATTGCAATACTACAGAGAGCAGAAGAAAGTATTTATAGCACCTTGAACCCAATTTTTCCGGTAAACGAAACATAGATTTTGGTAGCAAATGAAAAAAATATAGTCTAAGTATTGACACTTTTAATCAAATTAAAATTTTTGTATCGATATTTGTTATCTAAAATCTATCCCAGCCCTACAGGAACTAGCGCCTCGCAGCCACTTGACTTCATTCAGCAAGTTTTGATAGAATTCTCAATTCTCTTTCTTTGTCCCAAGAGTTACGTAGCGATGTGTACCTACATAACTTATAAAGAATCCTATGCTTTTTTTTTTTAAATAACATTGCTCTACTTACAAAATTAGTGCATGCTGAATTTTGATTTATTCGATAAAAAAATAGTTTATCGATATTTTTTATCGATAGTGCTTGTCACAGCCCTACAGGAACTAGCGCCTCGCAGCCACTCGGCTTCGTTCGGCAAGTTTTGATAGAATTTTCAATTACCTTCCTTTGTTCCAAGAGTTCGTAGCGATGTGTACTCGACGTGAGGACGTACTTGAGATTTGAGTGGGATTTCGAGAAAACTGCCTAGGTATTCCGTGGAAGCTTTCATTATTTGTACGTAAAAATATTAAAATTACTAAAAAAAATTAAAACTACTCATTTATTGGTTATGGGCACATATCTTTTTGATGCGGCTGGACAAGTTTGGTTACCTTAATACATTAATACTTATCGACTAATTTCATTAGGCATGTAAGCTTAAAAAAAATCCTTGTTATCATAAAATATGAAAATGTGTTTGTTAGTTTGTTCGTTCCTCTTTCACGCGGCAACAAAGCGCCGGATCGACTTGATTTTTGACATAGACATTGTTCAGAGGCCAGAAAGTGCTACGGATTACTTTATATCTATGAAAAAAATAAGGAAATTATGGCTTTGATCAGAAAGATTTGATATAATTTTCAATTACCTTCCTTTGTTCCAAGAGTTTCGTAGCGATGTGAACTCGATGTGAAGACGTAATTGAGATTTGAGTGAGATTTCGAGTAAGACTGCCTAGGTATTCCGTGGTAGTTTTCATTCTTTAATGAGATCGGTTGTTTGTTTTTATATATTTGGAAGTGAAAATATTGAAACAGGCAAGTCCCACTATGTATATATATTATTAAGGTTTTTTTTTTATATTTGTTTTTTATAATTTTTGATACTTATAGATTTTTTTTTATTTAATGTTAATTACAATACTACACTACTACTACATAGAAAGCAATTGGATCATCCACAGACCCTTGAAGGTCTAAAGATAATCCAAGTGCTCAAGCCCACTTTCAGTTGGCAGCGTGCCCAGCATGCTGGCAGCATTGCCACGCTGAATAGCAATTATTAAAGTGTTGGTTGAAACTTGATATGTTTACATAAATGTCCACTATCTACCTAAATATATTCATACTACTGATTACGTTGCACGTGATAACTTTAGGATGTACGAGTAGCATTCACAAATCCAATATGTATTTGAATGAATGTGTTTTCGCTAGAAGAGAGTACCTCTTACCAGTAAAAAGTGACAAAATTATATAATACTTAGGTACTTACTAGAAAACAGTATCAACCAAAAACTCGTGGTTTAGTAAATCCTTTCTTTTTTATTAAAATTCTTTACGAATCAAAATTAAGAATCTAAGTCATTAGTAAAAAATATAATCATGTGATCACCATGTTGTTCCTCATCTTTAAGTGTTTGTTTATCTATGCATAAACTTCTATATTACAACATAAATTATTTAGCATTAAAATATAACTTACGCTTTATAATGAATCAAACCTTCATTAAACTTAAACAACCTTCATTGTCACAAAAAGCATTTAATAGCGTATAGCGCAGAATCCTTCCAAATTCAAAGCGAAACAAAAACAAACCGCGCATATTCTAATTCCAAATTCAAACCGTCCGAGTCGTCTTCGCTCATTTTTGCCTCCTTTTGTCGCCCACTCTCCCCTTTTGCACCCCCGAGGGGAAACTTTACCGGTTCCGTAGAGGTAACTACTTTGTACTGACGTACTGAAAAGTTTTAGTAAGGGAATTTAAAATTTATACCTAATCAAAGCTAGCCTTGTTTACGTTCTAAGTACCTACTCTACTTCTATCACATCCATTATAGCAAGAAATTAGCGTTGATTTGATTAGTTTTACTTATTTTTCAAGTTTAGTTTAGGTTAGACAGGTATCTTTTATTTCACATAATTATGTGATATCGTACCCAAATAAATAGCCGTGGTGGTCCCCGGTCCCGTACCAATGAGTTCTTTGGAATTTATGTACGGAATTTCACATCACTGGCTTTTCGCTGAAGGAAAACATCGTGAGGCAACCTGCCTCTATGTTAATCTCTGTAAATTGACCTCTGAGACATGTACCACAATTCAGAATCCATAGTGAGAACCGCGGTTGGAGACACAGGACTTTTCCTAGTAACCGCCGGGGTACACCAGGGCTCGGCTCGTAGTCCCTCTCTATTCAGTATCTCGATGTCGTATCGGCAAATATCCAAATGCCGGCGCCATGGCTGATGATGTACGCTGACTATATCGTGCTGGTGGACGAACATAGGGACTGCTTAGAGCAAGAAGTAAACCATTGGGAAACCTCGCTAGATAATGGTGGGCTTAAACTTAATGTGTTGAACACGGAGTACTTAGAGTGTGATGACACCACGGGTACCCCTTACTGTCTATAGTGCGTCCTCGGCTCAGGCGCGCTTGCGGTCGTCGGCAGCTTTAATCAATTTTTCAACTTCATTTTGGAGCTTAGTTAATTAATTTTTCTAAATCTTCTTTTATACGTAGTTCCTTTGGCTTTAAGCTTTTACATTAACGTAAACATGGGGTATTCCCTGTTAACGTGCCTAGAGATTATCAAAGAAGGGTAGTAAGTTTGTATAGGTTTGTAACCCTATGGTATACTCTTCTTGTATGTTTGTCTCTATTCGAAAGTTGCCTGCAGGGCTAGTACACGCACCACGAAATAATTCTTGCTATGTGTCAGAACGAGACGGAGTTATGCTGAAGTACATATCTCTCACTTTTTCACATGTCGTAAAGAGTTTTTTCGTGGTCGTATGCTAAGCTAGCTGGAATAGATCGCTTTAAGTGTCACTAAGTCACTACCGCTATGGCTTTGAGCTGCTTATAATGCATTTTTTTCTTATCTCTAGTAAGTCAGTAAATTTGTATAGGTAGGCCGGGTGGCTAGCCCTGGTGTCAGAGTTTTTAAGCCGCCTGAAGGCCTTTGACATGGCGTGAACCACATATAGAGCATTATCTATGTAGGTATCTATGTTTAACGGCTTTTTAACTTTTTTGTCTTATTATTAGGCTTTTAGGCGCTCTAAAAACTTATACCAGGGCTAGCCACTTGGCCTATAAGAACTAACTTACTTTTTTACCGGCCTTAGTTGTCTTGCATCTTACTCGCACATTAGCAAGTTTGTATAAAAACGTATTTAAGTATTGAATTTGTAAGAACCCAACGTAACATTTATCATTCATAACACCTAGAAAACAAAATTCATAAGATATCATAAGTAGATATAATTATGTTAGATACCTAGACTGATGCTATGCGAAACGAGCCCGCGTGCTAGTATCAGTGCTATGAGAGACGAGCCGGCGTGCTAGTATCAGTGCTATGAGAGACGAGCCGGCGTGCTAGTATCAGTGCTATGCGAGACGAGCCCGCGTACTGGTACCTACTTCAATCTTGAAAAAGATCGCCAAATGCGATCAAAACGTCGTAGAGCGTCTATTTTCTTGTTAATTGTGAGTAATGTCTGTGTTAAATTTAGCTAAAATGTGTAAAAACCACGCTAGTTTCTATAATCAACTTATAAGTAATTAATAATACGTAATACTTAAGCCGGAAACATACTATCGGACGCGGCTGACGGAAGCGACTGACAGTCGCGACTTAGCAATGTGCACAGTATTAAAACATCCGATGTGCCAGATCGCTCTCGGACGTCCGAACGCTCAAGGTCGTGCGAAGGTGACGTCCGCGACTTATGTCCGATAGTGTGCACGGCTCAGTGTACTTTCATAGTCTAGATACCTATCAGTCGCGTCCGATAGTATGTTTCCAGCTTTACTTTCGTTTTATTTTTATTGATTTGCCAGAATACAAAAATTATAAAATATTTTAAAACGAAACATATTATAATACAAAAAGGTGTGTAATTTACCGATTTAGAAATTATTCATATGGTTTTTGGGATTTCACATCTTGTTATTCTGTCTTTTTTATCGTGTGGCACTGCGCGAGATAGTCGGATGGCATATATTCTGTCAAATCGTAGCCTAAAAGTACTTAAAACAAAGGTACCACGCCATAAAAACCCGCATCCAAACAATATTCCGAAATCACAGCCGGTACAAACCAATTCGATACAACTTTTCGTACAACATTTTACAACGGACAACTAAAACTATCCGGTCCCCGCGGACTAAAAAAGGTCGACCTAACCAAACAGCGACCCTTATAAAACTACCCCCTGGCTAAAAACCGTCCAAAAAGGCAGTAAAACAGAGTAAAACTAAAGGAATTAAGCGGGGGTGGGAACTACTTTTCCAAACACTTTCAAAAGTGGGGTGCTCTGAAATATATGAATACCAATTTATATTTTCCAACGGGGTTGCCAGGGGTGGGAGTTAGGTTGCGACGTTTCTGTGTATTTTTCGTCGAAAGCTTGTTTTATTTAAATGTTTATTTTATTTGTTTTTTTTTTCAATGTTTTTCAAGTAGAAATGAGGAACATACAAGTAAAGCAAGGAGATGTAAAAAAATATTTTATGTATTTTAATTATGTGAGGAAATTAAAAAAAAGGCGAAGCGACAGAAATAGAGTGGTGGTCGAGCAAAACAAGCGGAGCGTTGGCCATCTGTTGGCAAGATGGTGATCCCATGTCCGACCATTCATTCCCTTTTTGACCGACGAACCACCGGAGGAGGTATACAATTCGACGCGTATTTTTTTTTTTATGTATAACCACGCATAACTTTTTCCGTAGTAGTCCGATTTCAATAATTACGTTTTTATTGAAAAGAGTATACTTCGACATTGGTCCCATTTAAATTTTATCTAAATCGACTTAGCCATTTTTGATAAATCAACAATAATGTGAGAAATGCTACATCGATCCGTGCGAAATATTCGCGAATTCTGTACACGGGTGAAGTCGGTCATGTTAATTTTTGCAAAAAATAATCTTGTTCTACTGACTAAATAGAAAGACGCCATATTACCACGACTACACTTTCGATTTTCCTTCGATTAGGTATCTTCTAGATCTGCGAACTTCATCTTCGACCACAACGTCGCTCACCATCAGGCGAGTTGGTGGTCAAGCGCGGACTTATTCGCTTTATATGATAAGTGATTATATGATAAGTTATTATACGGTAAGTGATTATATGATAAGTTATTATACGGTAAGTGATTATATGATAAGTGATTATATGATAAGTGATTATATGACAAGTGATTATATGATAAGTGATTATATAATAAGTGATTATATGATAAGTTATTATATGATAAGTGATTATATGATAAGTGATAATTATAAGACAGGACCGAGACAAAATTTGAAACCGTAAGAGAGAAGCCTACACTCAGCAGTTAGACAATTAAAGATATATTTTGTGCAATTAGTACGTATTCAATTTTTCAATGTGGAAAAATTGTAACTTTATGTTTAGATTTGTCTAGTCTTAGTGGAACTTAGCCCCTTTCTGTATATAAAAAAATACAAACACATTCCTAAATTAATTTCTACTTGATTGTTTTTGTCATTTCTTTTTGTCAATATCTCTTCCTTCTTCTCCTCTTTTTTTTTGGGTAATTGAAAACTAGCTAAATCAATGTTGTTTTTAAACTTTAGCGATTTTAACACATTATGATTATATACTACGGGACTAATCGCACATTAAAGTTACGGGATCATTCTACCCGTGACCATGGTCGATGCAACTCGGTCAAAACGTCGGGATGAGGAGGTATTTATTTATCTCGTAATTTTAGTGCGTTATTAGTCCCGTAGTATATAATAATAATAAATAGCTAAATCAAATTTCTCGACGGCTATAAAGTTTACAAGCTAAATTTTTTTTTTGGGCGATTGAAAACTAGTCGATTCTTACTTATTGGCGGCTAAAAAGCTACAAAGCTACAAGCTGCGCAAAGCCCAATCCTCACACAGCTATTAAGTATCTCTATGTATTAAGTATAGTATATGTAGTGGGAGGGGTCGGTCTATATATCGGGCCCTGCGACGTACAACCGAATACCCGGACACGTGCGTGATGCAACTTCTGCCGCGTCTTTTAAAATCAAGTTAAGGAAATGGCTACAAACCGAGCAATTCTACGATTTCAATGACTTTTTAAAATTCCCTGAAATTGTAATTGATTGATATTGTATCTGTAAATTAATATCAATTTTTAATTATTATCACCACAAATGACGTTGAGATATTTTTTTTATTAGTTATTTAGCTTTGACATTTAATTATTTAATTTATTATTTGTATTGAATTGTAGGTACCAATTGTATCCTATTTTATGACGAATAATAATTGATGTAATGTATAATTGATAATTAATATAATTGTATACCTAATTGATTTGACATGTAACAATGGTGTTATTAATAAAAATATTGTATTGTATTGTATAAGGATTGGGTATTGTAGTCAAACGCGAACCTATTCGAAATAAAAAAAAAACTTTTAGCTAACATCATAGCCGCCAATAAGTATGACTCGACTAGTTTTCAATCGCCCAAAAAAATGCGAAACATAACTCTAAATTTTTACAAAGTATCTATGTACTAAATCCGTCCCAGATCAGCTGAAAGCGACCCACATACTGCATTATCGAAAACATTTCGACGCTGGAATCCTTTATAGAAATTGCTTTTAAACTCAAAGGTTCGTATCGCTCAATATTATTCTCTGTTTGGGCGTTTTATGGAACACCTTTTTAGCTTTTAGGTTAGTACTAGCAATGATTGAAATCATCATCATCATGGTTAAAAGAAGGGCGATAACTGTAACGGCTTTGTTTTGGATCGTAGCCCGCTAGGATGTACCAATGGCCAAAAGACTGAGTAAGAGATCAATTTTTAAACCGATAGAAAGGAATCGCATAAGTTGGTGTCTCGTTCACTCAAGCACAGATCTTTAATGCATCGAGCCTGCTCTTGCTCTAATTCGTAACCATACGTATAGGTATAACAAGATTATTTTCTGCAAAAATTAGCATGACCGACTTCACCCGTGTACAGAACTCGCAAATATTTCGTATGGATCGATGTAGCATTTTTCACATTATTGTTGATTTATCAAAAATGGCTCAGCCAATTTCGATAAAATTTAATCGGAACCAATTTCAAAGTACACTCTTTGTAATATAAAAATAATTATTGAAATCGGACTACCACGAAAAAAGTTATGCGTGGTTATACATAAAAAAATATATATATACGCGTCGAATTGTATGAATTGTATACGAGTACCTCCTCCGGTGGTTCGTCGGTCAAAAATAGAGGCCAGCCGGGCTAGTATGTGCGCCACGAATTATTTCTTTCGTTGTGTCAGAACGAGACAGCGTTATAGCAAAATGTATATCTGTCAATTTTTCAGACGTTGAAATGAGTTCTTTTCGTGACTTTTCCTGGTCGCATGCTTGCCTACGAACGAGACAGTATATCATCCTACTGATCCTACTAATATTATAAACGCGAAAGTTTGTGAGGATGGATGGATGTATGGATGTTTGTTACTCTTTCACGCAAAAACTACTGAACGGATTGAAATGAAACTTTGCAATAATATAGCTTATATATCAGAATAACACATAGACTTTAAATTATAATGATATATTGCGTATGCGGGCGAAGCCGCGGGTAAAAACTAGTGCGATTATAAAAGTCATTTTCTTAATTTTCTTAATTGCTCTTATCTATTTTTATAGTGCTTTTTGATATATCTATTTTTTAAAGTGCTTTTTGATAAATTTCTTTTTTATAGTGCTTTTTGATAAATCTATTTTTATAGTGCTTTTTGATAAAGCTATTTTTATAGTGCTTTTTGATAAATCTATTTTTTACTAGTTTTTACCCGCGGCTTCGCCCGCATGATATTTTGATTTTTGACGCAATCTTAATATATATAAATCTCGTGTCACAATGTTTGTCCTCAATGGACTCCTAAACCACTTAACCGATTATAATAAAATTCGCACACCATGTGCAGTTCGATCCAACTTGAGAGATAGGATAGTTTAAATCTCAAATTATAGTCGCAATTTTAATTTATTTAGCCACAGCAACGCGTGGCCGGGTCAGCTATTATCATTATAATT
This sequence comes from Hypomecis punctinalis, assembly GCA_949316475.1. Classification (NCBI taxonomy): domain Eukaryota; kingdom Metazoa; phylum Arthropoda; class Insecta; order Lepidoptera; family Geometridae; genus Hypomecis; species Hypomecis punctinalis. Next base: position 12,542,952 of record OX438819.1, on the reverse strand, counting down.
TATAGCCTATGTGTTATACTGATATATATAAGCTATATTATTGCAAAGCTTCATCTCAATCCGTTCAGTAGTTTTAGCGTGAAAGAGTAACAAACATCCATACATCCATCCATCCATCCATCCTCACAAACTTTCGCGTTTATAATATTAGTAGGCAGTAGGATAGTGCTTTTTGAGGGTGGAAAAGCACTGTATGTAATAAAAATACTCATCATCATTTGTCATCAATCATACTTTACTTACATGATCTCCAAACAAGAACTTTTCAACTCGATCAGGCATCAGTCCTCCGCGCTTTCTGCCCTGCCTACCGCTATTTCAACTTACCAATCTGGACGTTTTTTAATGCGAATAAGTCTACATTTGACACTTACTCGTCGAATGGTAAGTGATATTGTGGTCAAAGATGAAGCAATCAGACTTAACGTCTTACGGTTAAGATGATGATGACAATCGTAATAAAGTACCAGGGGAGTATAATCTTGAGAAAGTATTACGTTACACTCCCCCACTCGGAAATGTAATTGTTCGTTATTAATAGGCAGCTAATTTCCAACCCCGCTAGTTCGCGAGGGGTACAATAAATTGTGTACTGTGTAATAATATCTCTACATGTTGTTGTAGATATACGTATTTCTCTTAGCAGTATTTTAATTGTGCTGTATTTTTGTCGTAGTCTAATGAAACTAATTTCTGATAAATTGTAAAAATTCTACTGTTATTTGGTCGTTTTTGTACGTTACTTTTAACTGTTCTAGTTTTGCGTGAGTACACCAATTTTTTTTGAGTTTTGACAAAAGTCTCAGAACAAAAGTTGTTCGTTTATAAGAATAAGCCCTATAAGGATGCTAATTGATTAGGAATAACCCTTTATAGCTATAACGTGAACTGGAATAAACTATAACACCCTGATCGACGTACAAAAGACTTTGATAAAAACTCGATTGTAATGATTCATTTTTAAAGTCAAGTTTTTAAAACTCGGTTTTATAATCGATGACTACCTATATGACGTTCCATTTGACGCTTTCCTCTTTTGCAGTTTAGAATAGCCATGTTTAGTACTATAGCATTGCGAGAAATTGATAATTTTAAGGTTTAAAAATATTTATTAATCTCAAAAGAATTTACAAAAATACACTTACTTAGATAACACACTCATCTATGTACAAATAATATTACGTTGATACAAAGCGCACCGCACAGACTAATTATAAATCAATAAGTAAGTAAGTTCGTATAGGCCGGGTGGCTAGCCCTGGTGTCAGAGTTTTTAGGCCGCCTGAAGGCCTCTGACATGGCTAAACGGTTAAAACAACCGGGACCTACAATTTGACGTGTCTTCCGAGCCACGGTAGCGCTCAGTTGGAAAATGCCACCCGCGGTCACCCATCCAAATACTGACCGTGCGGAACGTTGCTTAATTTCGGTGATCGCTGACAAACACCTACTCAAACTACGCTACGAGCGCTAAATCAATAATAATTATAAAACAAAAACACACTGAAGTATAAACACTATTTGACTAACAGAAACAATATTTCCTATGATTCTATATTTGAAGATTTCACGCAACATTTTACGACACTGGACACGGCTATTTTAAAAGAAAAGGTAAACTGCAAAAAATGAAAGCGTCAAATGGAATATCAAAAAGTCGTCGATTTCAAAACCGACTTTTGAAAACCAGATTTTTAAAAATGAATCCCAAAAACCGAATTTTAAAAACGAAATCTTGGGTACGTTGACCAGGGCCTTTAGAGATGGTAAGAATCAAAAATCTACAATTCGAATAATTTGCACCAATCGATGTGACATCCATGTACAGATCTGTTCACTCACGAAGGCGCGCCCCTCCGTATTTATTGAATGTAGTTGTACGACAGTGTAACCCTCTAACCTAAGTGATTATTTTTTTTTTACTGTCTACTATTAGCCTCTACACGCACACTAAGGCGATGTGTACAAACGAGGTCCACGCGTATAAATGCAAACCAATAATTTACTGTGGAGGGGCGCGACTTCGTGAGTGAAACGGTCGGTACATTTTTGTTGATTTATCAAAAATAGCTTAGACGATTTCCATAAAATTTAAATGGGACTACCCCGGAAGTATACTCTCTCGAACTAAAAAGATTTTTTAAATCAGTTCACTATTGGCGAAAATATTGATGGACATAAATATACACAATAAAAAAATACATTCCTACAGACGAACATAACAAGAACTATCAAAAGTCCAGTGTGGGAACAATAACCGGTTTATCATTAAACGTCTTTTTATGCAAAAACAGGTTAATAACCATTTGAATAGGCTAAAGAAGACCCCAATATAATTATTACCGGACAAACCGGACAGTGGTCAGTGCGTGAGAAAAGGGGTAAGTTTGTATAGGTCGAGTGTCGAATCCTGGTGTCAGAACTTTCGAGCCGCCTGAAGGCCTCTAATATGGTATACTAATGGTTAAAACAATCTGCAGAGTCATCCTACTATCCTACTTCCTACTATAATATTATAAACGTGAAAGTTTGTGAGGATGGACGGATGGATGGATGGATGGATGGATGGATGTATGGATGTTTGTTACTCTTTCACGCAAAAAATACTGAACGGATTGAGATGAAACTTTATCAGAATAACACATAGGCTATAAATTATAATGATATATTGCGTATGTGGGCAAAGCCGCGGGTAAAAACTAGTTCTGTATAAAAACATGCCCGTAACGCGCTCTAAGTAAAGTTTTGTTTTTGAAGTGAAGAAGCGAAAAAATTCGCGTAAAAACTACCTAATTATTTTGCGAATAAATAATTTACATTCGGATTGTAATTTATGAATAAGTTACTAGTTTTTACTCGCGGCTTCGCCCGCATGATATTTTGATTTTTGACGCAATATCATTATAATTTATAGCCTATGTGTTATTCTGAAATATAAGCTATATTATTGCAAAGTTTCATCTCAATTCGTTCAGTAGTTTTTGCGTGAAAGAGTAACAAACATCCATCCATCCATCCTCGGAACTTTCGCGTTTATAGGATTAGTAAGATTTTTATTTAAAAAAATTGCAATGTAAATTTGCGATAATAAAAAAAAATACGGGTTACGTTACGTTCTGTCGATAAATAATCAGTCCCGGGGACTCACAATGTAAAGTGTTATCTACGGTAGCGCTCGGTTGTAAATGCTACCCACGGTCATCTATTCAAAGACTGATTGTAGACCGTTAGATGAGGCCTACGTTTAATAGTAAAAGTATGGCATCATGTGGGTGATAATATGTTGATAATATGAATGGGTAGAGTTAACCTTCAAAGGTACCTACCGGACACGTGTGCCCAGTTGGAGAAATTCAAAATAAGTCCACTTATTATACACAATTGGGCACGCTTTTCATCGTGGCTTCAGCCGCGTCAATATTTTTTTGTTTTTTCAACAGAATTTTGTGCTATCCTATAGAAACATTTTATTTTCCCATAAAAAGTAGTCATTGTCACTTTCCAACCTTTGAACTTCCTATATACAATTAGATAATGCGACGATCAAAGCTATCCGTAGCTTTTTTGCCGCGTGGAAAAGTAACAAAGAATACCAATAAAGACTCTTTCGGATTTATAATTTTAGTAAGGATTAGACAAGGCTAAACTAAAATAAGGCCGTAGATATTTCTTGAAATTCAAATAGCGCGTTGTGAAACTGCGCGCACCTGCTTCTGAAATTTTCGTGTAAGAACTTCTCTTGTAATTAACAAAATATATTCAGAAACTTGAAACAAGATTTAAATAGTAACACTGGCGGAGCGTAGGGTTGGGGTGAGATTCGATAATACATTTGAAACTTGAGTATCGAACGATTCGATATTTAAATCGATACTTTTTATGGCGCTTTAAGCTACGCCTCCTCTGATTTAGAATTGGATCAGAAGAAACGAACAGATTTGTTGCTTTGTTGGGATTTCTATGGAATGCCGAGCATGCACTGTATCGGCATTTTTTCCTACTATCTACTATCTGCTCCGTTCGCTCCGTACTCTCCAATTCTGAGGTAGAGAATGCTTAGATTATAAACTATCGACATCATTATAATAATCACTTATGTTACATGTAGGTACCTAATTGAATTAGGGATAGTGAAGTGAATGTCTCAGAAACACATAATTAGTAATAATAAATCAATAAATATTACGGGACATCTTACACATGGCATCGATGTCAGTTTTTGTGACATGAAACAAAAGTTGTTGAAATACTGAATGAGTATTTCTACTCGACGCAAATGTCAGTCACTTATTTACGTGGCTTTTTCATAGTTTTGCGTCGAAGTTATATTTAAAAAATATTTATAGCAAAAAAATTTTTAAAAATTCATTAGATTTGCTTAGAATAATAGGTAACATTGGCCCCACGCAAGTTACGCTGACATGGGCATTGAGTGGTAATACCCGATTGATTATAAAAACTCTATCGATATTTTATCATCATTGCATTTTCCCCTCCCTACTCTTTAGACAAAGAGACACTAAGAAATTATGTATTCCCCTTAGCGTAGTTTCGGCAACTTTATTGAATTTGTTCCTAGGTGTTCGAATCGGGATGCAGCACTTTTGTTAGACGGCTCGTGATTTGAATGCGGCTGGCGGCTACTGCCTAATTTCGTTCGTTGTAAGTTGCGACGCCATCTTGAAACGGCGCGTTCGATTTTTGAATGTGAAATGAGGTATTTTAATTTTGGAATAGATTTGTTGTTAATTTGACCATTAAAACTTCTTGATACAATTTAAATATTTATTTATCAATAGTTAAGCACCAATATTATAAGTTACACTATAACTATTATAAATAAGGAAATCTGTGCTTCGGTTTGAATTTTTTTGTCTAGTAGGTAAATTGTACCTATGTATCTTCAATTCTAAAAATATGCAAAATACATAGTAGATAGGGAAGCGTGCTACATCCTTGACTGATTTTTGATCAGCTTCTTATTAAATAGCACAAAAGATTTTTTTATACGATGTCTAAATTGTATTTATTAGGCTGACTTATCCTCGCATTAACTGTTTTAGTTTTTAATCCTCATCTATAACTAAAGGTTTATCGTTATTTTTGTTCAAAATGTTTCTATAACCGAATATTGCATTTATAAAATATCTCAATGACTTTGGTTTAAACCTGCCCCCAAATAATTACAGTACAAGAATCAAGAAATCAATTTGCGCGCCCAAACGCACCCGCCCGCCATATTGTATTTAATTCCCGTCAAGTTTAAATTTCAAATTCGGAAACTTGGAACGCCGTTCCACGTTTAAATTCAAGTTTGAATTGAACGCGTTCCGTATTCGAAGCACGAGTTTTCGTATCGCGTTCGCGGTACTATCGCAAGTAGGTGGAGGTTCAATTATGTTGGTTTACTGCCGAGCTTCTTTTTTAAGTATTTTAGAAGTTACTGAGGCCTTATACAGAAACTTATGGGTGGTGCTATGGTAGGTCCGACTTCAACAAAGAAGTCAATCGCCAAATCCAACGCGGCTGGACAGCGCAGCGTTCGGAAAATTGCATGTTGTGTTCTCGTCCGACATACCTCAGTTCCTCAAGACGAAAGTGTTCGACCAGTGTATGTTGCCAGTAATGACTAACGGCATTAAAACATGATCTCTTACTGGACCGTTAATAATCTACAATTAGCTCAACGAGCTATGAAGAGGGCTATGCTAGAGTCTCCCTGCGGGAGCAAATCACAAATGTAGAGATCCGTAGAAGAACTGACTGATCCGTAAGTACATAGCCCAACAATGGGGTTGAAAAATTCTAGAGTGGAGACCACATACTAGCAAGCGCAGTGTCAGTGGGCATATGGCTTATGGGTGGATGAATAATGATGATGCATATTCGCCTAGATAAGCAACGTTGCGTAGCTAGATAAGATAAGATAAGATAAGATAAGATAAGATAACGTTTATTGTTTATAACTGTGTACATAAAGGTGTTATATTATAATAAATTATAGACACAACAGTTTGCCCTAACGGACATACAATATTTGTTAATTTCTTCAAACAAGAAACAAAATATATTTACTCGCAATCTCTCCGAGAACAATTCTTTAGACATACGAGTAATATCAAAGTTCTCTATATCTATTTAAGTACACCTATTCAAATTATACATTTACTAAATTTCTAATCATTATGTACAATTATAAAATATGTTATAATAATAGCAAATAACAAAGTGATATATTTAATGAGATCATTATTTCCTGTAAGAGCTCGTAAATTCGTAAAATTCTTTAATGTTATAAAAAGGATTTTCTACCAACCATTTCTTTAAACTATTTTTGAATTTATTTCCATCTAAACATTTAATGTGTAGTGGTAAGCTGTTATATACTTTGATCGCCGTATTGAATGAGCTTCGATGGTACAGAGTATTATTGGATTGTACTACTCGAATGTTAAATTTGTGTTGAGGACGTAAGATTTGCGATCGAGCCGATTTATTTTCAGAGAAGTAGTTTTGGTTGTTTTTAACAAACATGCAAATCTCTAAAATGAATATTCCGGTCAAAGTCAGTAGATTATTTTTCTTGAAAAGATGTCTGACGGAATCGGTGGAACGTAGATGGTACATAGCCCGTAAGCATCTTTTTTGTAATTTAAAAGTAGTTTCTATATCTACCGAATTTCCCCAGAATATAACACCGTACGTTAAATGAGGGTACACATATCCGTAATATGCATTTTGTGTAATCTCTTTAGAAGTGATATTGCTTAAAATAGAGAGTGCATAACAATATTTAGAAATTTTTGAATTTATTTGTGAGACATTCTTTTTCCAATTTAGGTGAGAGTCTATGGTGACGCCTAAAAATTTCGCATCATTTACTTCACTCACATCGATATCTTGGCACCAGATATTTAGTTTAAGTGGGGTGGTTTTTAGATTTCTGAACTGCATGAATTTTGTTTTTTCTAGGCTAACAGTTAGATTAATTGATTTTAGATTTTTTACTATTTGTTCCAGAGTAGTATTCACCTCTTTTTCTAATTCTACCTCAGTTAGACCATTTTGCGGTATGTTATGCTAGGGTTACATTTATCACAAGCTATCCCTTAACTTAATGCAAATACGCAAAAAAATGTATCAAAGAGCAGAAAAATGCATGAAGGAATTTATTGTGAACTTTGTAAGCATTAAAGGATTATAAAACTGAAATAGGAATAAAGCCAACAGCTTAAACTGCGGTTTTTTAAAGACTCTTTTATCTAGTCTGGGATTCATACCTTTGAAATATGATATACCAAACAAAAAAGTCATCCACATTGGCTCATAATTGACGGAATAATCACGTTACATAATTTACAAAAAAAAAATTACATGTACATTCGTATTGAAAACCTCGAATTGTAAATTCATAACTCAACGTCTAAATAATATTATAAAACATGTTAAAATTATTTAGTAAAAGTACTTACAACAATCCGTAATTTAACAAATATAAAGGAAAAGAAATCGATTCCCATCTCAAAGCAATTCTCAGTCCGACTCCCTCTTCCCGGAATCCCGCTTCCTTGCGAACAGAAGTAAACAAAATTTCTGGAAGGATATGAGCCCCCACCACCCGCGGGAGGGGGTGGGACTAGTTAACGTTTTTTGCACGTGTGTGTGGATTTTTATGTGTGTGCGCTGTTTTAGTGTTGGTGGTGCTGGAGTGAGGGACGTATTTGGGGGCTTATTTAAAAAAAATAATGTTTCGTTTTTTTAAAAAGGTTTAGACATTTTCTAGAAAAAAAATACGAATTTATGAAGCTGCTTTATCGGTAACAAGACGGAGAAATGGCTCAAATAGGTTATTAATTGAAAGCAATAGATGATTTACCCAAAGAATTGTAAAGGAAAAATAAGTCTATGATAGCTAGCCTCATGATACGAGGTTAATTTAGAAGAACTAGAGACATTCGCAAATATTAGCTTTTTCTTACGAAATGTAAATTTTATTGATGATCCTGCAAACCGATTGACATCATCACTTCAAGGCAGTAGTCCATATGCTCAAGCCCTCTCCCAGTTAGCAGCGTGCCCAGCATGCTGGCGGCATTGCCACGCCACGCTATATGGAAATGCTTATGCGTTGAGCCAAATATACACCAGCATTATGGTCACGCGTCGCGTCCACCAGACGCTCGAAAAGACTTTTGAAAACAAGATTAGCTCCCAACTCCCACGGACCCAATGTCTCAACTCCAAACGGCTCAAATATGTAACCAATACCGAGGTTAGCTTATTTGCGCCGCTTGACGATGTCATGCGCAGAGCTTTTGCCACCGCCAATATCGCAGCCGTACTCGAACCGAGTGGGCTTGCGCATGGCAATAAGCCTGATGGTATGACGCTGGTCCCGTGGAAGTTTAGACTGTTAGTATGGGACGCAACTTGCGTCGATACTTTGGCACCGTCACATCTTTCTGAAACTCAGTGTAGGGCTGGAGCGGCGGCTAATTCGGCGGAGCAGCACAAGCGGCGCAAATATGATATAACTTAATTCTGTAAGAGATATAATTATCAATCTGATCAGGTTCACCTCTCCCTTACCCCCTGCCCTTAATACGCCCACGCTTAATACTAGTAAGCAGAAGCAAAACGTTTTTCGGATAAGCTTTCCGGGATCCGGGAAAAGGGTAAAATTTAATATGTCTGGTAAAAACTATGCATGGGTCGGTTTCCCGTTCCCCCCGGCCTGAGGGGGAGAGCAAGGGGGGTTAGTTTTAATCTCGTTTGCGATTTCATTTTTGGCAACTTTTGTTACGGGCTTGACTTTTTGTTTATTTGTTTTTAATGCTCCGGTAGATAAGAATAGTTTTTGTTTGGAATGTTTTATTGCGTAAGTTGAATTAGTTTTGGTTTTAGTGAAAAACAATTAAATCAAAACGACTGATGGAATATAATATATGGTTGGTTGCATTTTATTATCTTTTCAGTGAGGATTTAGTATAGGTATTAAGAGTGAATACCAACATCAAAACGCAATTAATTTCGATAAAAACTACAAAACCGCTGGAATCACTGAAATCTATGTACAAAGATGTTATAATAAATATTAGTTCCAATAGTAGACCCATTACGGACGTGAAATATCAAAAAAATGTAACTTGGCTAGACATTACATTACATTACACAAGCTTACCTACGTGAAATGTATTAACTTAGAGAATAATCAAATTAAGTACTATTCAAACTAACTATACCGAACACTTAAGTGTTATATCTATTATACATTTTATTTAGGTACTTTAATATGACCTAATTGAACTTATAGGTATTAACAAATTATAATAATGTACATAGTGAGAGGGCTCACAAGACGAATTTATTATAAATCACTATTTACAATGTTATTAAAGTAATAAAAATATTATTAAATAAGTCTTTGAGCAAAGTAAATAATACACCGTTTAAACATTTCAATGTAGTAGGTAAATTACTATAGACATATTGCAGTAAAATATGCGTTTCTGTTATATAGAGCGTTATTTGCTTAGCATAGATACTTGTTAGATCAAATTTATTTGATGAGCTTCTTTTGTATGTAAATGCGAAAATAGTATGTTAGAAAAGACCCTACCTAGTCGTATAGCTCTACAGGCAAGATGATGAGTAGGTTAGAAAATAGGTACATTTCATATTAAAAAAAGTTAAATAAAACTGAAATAGATGGTTTCCAAACGTTACCAATAGTAGGTACCTATCTATCATCATAACATCAGCCAGCCATTGCGTGTCTTCAAGTTATTGCAGGTGTCCAAACGCACAGATTTATTAAAAGTGACTTGTGTACTGTACTGTACCAGCCTTTTTAATAGTCCACTGCAGGATGTAGGCATACCAACAAAGGGTGATTGGGCCATATCCACCACGCTGGCCCAGTGCGGGTTGGTAGATTCACATACGCCATCGAATTTCTTCTACGGACGCGTGCAGGTTGCCTCACGATGTTTTCCTTCACCGAAAATCCAGACAGAGACAGAGACTTGTGTACATATATATTATTCCACAAATATCAGATAATACAGGCACTTTCAGGTGGAACTTCTTCGCTACTTTTACCAGTCAAACTCACTTCTAAAACTTTACAGTGCTTTTGATTACGTTCATCAGTTTTGCGGTACAAAAAACACTAAAGAACAAACAATCATCAAAAATTCCACACTAAACTCTACATAGAATGAAACATATATCAGACTTAACAAACAAGCACATCTAACATACAAATAATCTGTTTAAAAAAGAATTAATTTAATATCCCAATAGTTATAAAGATTTCAAAATTCTAGCAAAAATAAAAAAAAAACTTACCAAACCAATACAATAAACTCATAATTAAAAATAACACGATCACAAAAACAAAACTAACAGAAACACCAAACTAATTGCGCGGTTTAATTCAAATAAAGAATATATTAAAAAAATAATCAAACTATCGCGTTCAAAAACCGAACAAAAAATAAAACACGGCGTTCACAAAAAGCACCCTCCGTTGCTACGTTTCCACCCCTTTTTTAACCCAAGAATCGCTAAGGCGCGCCCCCTGAGAGAGGGGGCAAGCTAGGGTGTTTTTTCACCCTTTGAAGAATTGCCCTAAGGCGGGAGGTGGGGGTAGATTACCCCGCGTTAGTGTGTGTAAGTATTATTAGCGAATTGAAAAGGGTAGCAGTTTTTGAACGTAACTATGATAGCAATAGGGTCGTAACGGTCGTAATTTTTGCTACGTTTTAATGGATTTTTCAGTTGAGATGGGTTCGAAATTTGAATGTAGTTTAAGCGTTTTATGTGGGTTGGTTAGAAATGAATAGTTTGTGTAATGTCGCTTGGGTAGAATCATTTTAATGTTGTATCTTTCGTGTTATTTTTAATTTAACTTTTCAATAGTTGTCATTTTAAGTTGGTTGAGATTTAACTATTTATTTATACCTTATACTACAACCTACTTAAACTTAAATGTGATACTTCTGTCGTAGAAATTCATGGCGTATGTCATAGGCCGCGCCACACAAGTTGGCGTACGTGAAAGTAAGCTACAAGCTGTGCAATATATCTGAAGCTCACATTAAGATGCCTTCAGGTGGCCTAAAACTCTGACACCAGGGCCACAACACACCCGGCCTATACGAATTTACTTACTTACTTTGTAGTATCTATACAGGAAAATTTCCGGAAGAAAATTTTTAAACTGTATTGTACTGGTAGCAGATCTAACTTAATTCCTACTTATACAGGGTTATTTCTAATCAATTAGCATCCTTTTAGGGGCTTATTCTGTTCATCAAAACTAATAACAATTGTTCTGCGATTATTGTAAAAACAAAAAAAAAATTGTTTCATGGAAAAATATCGTTCACCAAATTTCGACAAATGTCGCAGAACAAAAGTTGTCAGTTTTGATGTACAGAATAAGCCCCTAAAAGGAAGCTAATTGATTAGAAATAACCCTGTACATTCATAAACGTGGATAGCAATAACCTAGTATGTTATTTTTAATACGTTTATCTTATTTATATTTGTGGGCACATTGTTTACTTCATTGCATTAAAGCCTTACATTTTACCTTACAATCCAACCCACCTCTCCTAAGAACATATAAAATACACTAATACATACGAACTCAAGAGTTAACCCTCCGCTGCTCCGCCTAAATAATGCATCATAAAAGTGTGGGGTATCGCAGACCCCGCGGGGGGTGCGTCTCAGTAAAGATAAGTAAACGAATTCTACTGCTTTGTATTTCGAATTGTCTACAGGATGTTTTGTGTTGTGCTCTATTTTTAGATATTGGCAAAAATCATTAATAAATTTTAGATTTCATTAGAAATGGATTGGAACGGCTGACCAACAAAAAATAAAAGATAGAGAAAGAGAAATATTTTATCAAAATGAAATGAGATTAGAAAAAACTTTTTTCTCATCGTGGTCGTTTCAGACATAAAAAAATGTTTAGTCCAAGAGGCAAGCGACAAAAATCTACAAGCCTTTTTTAAAAGCTTAATTTTTGCTATTACTTTAGAATTGTTTAAAAATTTGATTGAAACGGCTGATCTAAAAAAGAGAGAGAGAGAGAGACAGAGAGACATTTCATAAAAATTAAATAAGATTACAGGAAACTTTTTACTCATTGTTGTCGTTTCAGTCATAAGAATAACTTTTAGTTAGGCCGGGAAGCAAGCGACAAAAACTTGCGAGCCTTTTTTTAAAGATGAATTTTTGCTATAACTTTAAGTATGGCGTATGACTATGGCGGTGTACTGCAATACTCGGAGTCAGTAAAATGTATTTTAGCTGGTGTATTTACATTAATACGATATTAACGTAAGTACTAATTAGTAATAGTACAATATTTTAAATGTATTATAATGATTATTGTCTAATATGAAAGAATTAAGCCAAAACCCACCAACAGGCCAACATTTTCTTCCACAATTCCAACATTTAAAGACATTACCCGCAAACCTCAAATTTCCTACAATAACTCCGAAATTACGTCCTCAATTACTAGAACAAAAACAAATACCCACGCGGCGGGTACCGCGACGCACATAAATTGACACCCTATATAAACATTTGCACCCTAGTGAAAATCTTCGCGAGTCATTACTCGCGAGTCGTTACTACAAACTACTTTGAAACAGTACATAAGGTTTCACTATGTATATGGAATAGTAGAGCCGTGGTGGTCGAGTGGTAGTGATACCCGCCTTACAATCGTTAGGTCGTGGGGAAATCAATGAATTCCTTGGAATTCATGTACGGAATTTAACACCACTGGCTGTTAGTGAAGGAAAATATCGTGAAGCAACCTGAATGCGTCCGTAGAAGAAATTTATGTGAATCCACCAACCCGCACTGGGCCAGCGTGGACCCAATTATCCTTGGAGAGTAGGCCTACGTCCTGCAGTGGACTATTAAAACGGCTGATACAATTACAGGATGTATATAGAAACATTAGATATACATTTAGATACTCTCTATAAATGTTTGCACCCTAGTGAAAATTTTACTCGCGATTAATCAGAACATAAGTCGGAGAGAGGAAAATAACTCTATACAGTTAAAACAACTCTCTTCAAAATGGATCTTGCAATGGCCTACACTACCTGATACTTAGTCCATTATTTGCAAAAGAAGGAGGGGTTGGCTGATCTCTATGAGAATGCAACTATGGCTCCATAATCCGTAAAAAAGTACCTACCTAACGAAAAAATGCCAAGTCAATGCTACCTTAGTACGTATTGACAAGGTAGCTAGGCCTGGTTTTCAAAACAATGGGGATTCACAATTTATCGTGTAATCCGAGCCACAGTAGTGATCATAGTCCGTGAAAAAATTTGTCCTTTTCCCGTATGTGGCGCGAGTTGTACACTTATGTTGAACATTTACCTAATATCGTTTTCGAATGTAAATAAAGCCGTGAAAAATCTAGCGGTATTGACGACCGCCTTACAATCGTCGGTTCAAATCTCGGTCTCGTACCAATGAGTTCTTTGGAATTGATGTACGGAATTTCACACCACTGGCTTTTGGGTGCAGAAAAACATCGTGAGGCAACCTGCATGCTTCCGTAGAAGAATCACACTGGTGTAACAAAGCAGTGTAACCACGAGTCTGGACCCGAAATTCCACGGCGTATGTGAATTCACCAACCCACACTGGGCCAACGTGCTGGATATAGTCAAATCACTCTTCGTGGGTTGACCTACGTCCGACAGCTGATTATTAAAAAGGCTGACACGGTACAGGAACTGAATCACTGGTCCACTGCAACACTGGGAGTCCCCCCTTCCCCCCCATCTTTGGGGGGTTAGAATCTTAGTTCAAATCTCTGACGTTTTATCTAAATGGGCCTCGGAATGGCGTCGTTCTGCTAATGACCCCGAAGAAATAGTAAGACGTGGCCTGACAGTGACTTACTGCTTCTAATTTTGTTTGTTTGTACCCTGGAATGAGGATACCTTGAGGTGACAATGGTGGGCTGCTACTATAATTATGTACCTACGTGTTACTTTCGTTTGGAGGAAATAAGTGTCGTGGTAAGACCCTTATGTAAAGAAGCGACGTTGAAGCAAAGGAGACGTTGTACCTTTAACCCTCAAATGCATGTTGTTGCCAAAAGTCTACAAACCCAATATTTTTTTTATTTGTCAACTGAAACCAGTATCAGAAATGCATTAATTCTGTAATGATTAACTGGGTAGGTACCTATTGCTGAATTTTAATATACACTTACTGCTTCTAATTTTTTTTTGTGCCCTGGAAGAATATCTTGAGGTTTTCTGCTTACCTACGTGTTAGTTTTGATTGAAGTAAATAAGTGTCACGGAAAGAAAAGTCTGTGTGGAGAAGTACCTACCACATTATTTTCTATAATTATCTTACCTACATCAAAACTATTTTTACTACTTAACTGATCCTGACACTACAAAAATAATTGCTCTTCTTAGTATAGGTATAAACAATTTATTATTATGTAGTGCACAGATTACCCCTGATGGTATTTTTGGCATCTCATGATAGGTAACTTTAATTGGAAAATGTGTAATATTATGTCAATGTACCTACTTAATAAAATTACCTCTTAAGTACTCTAGTCCTATGTCTAGCAGTGGACGTCCAATGGTTAAAATTATGATGCTGATGATAATGAATAAAATGATTAATGGTCCAAAACCGAAAAGTAGTAGAAACAGTGGAAAAATTTTTAGAAATGTTTTGGAGTTTCAAGACAAAAAGAGTGAAATGGAATTTATAGTGCTAAGTGTGGCTCTGAGTTTTTTGACTAAGTAATTATTTTATTAAGAGTTTTTTGATTGACATTGACCTATTATGAAAATATATAAACGGGTATAAGTCATGCTAAAAATCAATGGACCAAAAGATTTTTTCGTAACTTTGATATAAAAAGCGTGGTGCTAAGAAGTACAGCTGAATGTCGTATTTACTGCTACAGAGTGTACAAATGACGGAAATATTTTAAAAAATCAAATCTAGAACATAATTTTGCTAATAATTATAACTTTTACTATGGAACCTAATCTGAATAATCAGCAGTTCTGTCCCATACAAAAAGTTCATTTATCATGCAAGTATTTGTGGATTTTATATAATATCTTTAAGTAGATTAAGTAGATTTATATTGTTTATCATATTATTATCATAGGTATGTGTGACCATTGACTTTTACAATTTCCCCTATTTTCCAAACACGAAAAAATACAACTTTTCACTACAAAAACAAAACCATCCGCGTTTCCCACGCAATCAAAACCAATCGAATAGTTCCGCGACTCGATTAAATCTCTTAAATGAAATCGATTCAATTCCATCCTTACCCGCTTGCCACAACAGCTTGCTCGAAATTTAAACTGCGGAAATTTTGCTCAGGCAACACCAATATGGTGCTCGAGCAATTTAGCTCTAACTGAGTCATTTGGCGCGAGGGGGCAAGTCTTCGCGGGGTGGGGAGATGATTCGTAATTTGTTTTCTGTAGCTCTTGGCTTACGGTTTAGCGGGATAAAGCCGTAAGCTCTAGGATTTTTGGAGGTTTTATATGTGGAAAAAATAGCTGTGAGCGCAAAAATGTTTCGGATTTTTTTTAGATTTTCAAATCTAGCGCTCGTTGCGTATAACAGTGTGTTACTGTCAAGTTAATAGGATTTTTATCGAAAAGAGTTTTTTTTTTATCGAGAACGAGGGAAGTTGTTAGGTAGTTTTTGTTTCTAAGACGTATGCGTTTCTAAACTAAATATTTTAATATGTTGTATGTTAATGAAGCGCTTGAGCAATTTAGCTCTCTGACATTTGGCGCAAGGGGAGTAAGTCTTCACGGGGTGGGGAGATCATTCGTAGTTTGTTTCTGTAGCTCTAGTAAGTAACCCAAGAAGTTTCACCTGAATAAAGCTGTAACTGTGAGGAGACGTATTGGGAAGATTTGCGAAAGTGTTTTTTGTAGAGTTAGAGCCTTGTTTGAGTGCTCATTGTACATGACAGTGTGTCGTTGTCAGTTGGTGAAGGAATTTACAGCAATATATTATGGAAAATGGATTTGTCTAGCCAAAATATAGAAATACGTTATGCAACTTTTTGTTATTCAGTCACATAACTGAATAACAAAAAGTTGCAGAAAAAGATTTTGTGTAATATAAACTAGATTTTTACAGCAATATGGTGATCGAGCCATTTAGCTCTAAGTCATTTGTCGCGAGAGGTCAAAGATTTCGCGGGGTGCAAAAATGGTTCGTAATTTATCTTATGTAGCTCTTGACTTACGGTGAGCATAATAAAGCCGTATACATAAGGCTCTTTGGGGTTTTTGGGGTTTAATAATGGCTGTCAATATTTTAGAGGTTTTTAAAGTTAGTCTTACTTGAGTTGAGCGCTCATTGCAAAGCAATTCAATATCACACATGTAGGGATTTACTATATAGAAAGTGATAGAAGAATTTGACTAAGCTTGAATCTTTTTAAATGCAGCGTGCTGTCATTTTGGATCCATAAAACGCGCTATGTTCAACCCTGTGTTTCTCCGCGTGTTACCACTGCCTTTTCCAGACTTGACAGATGCGTGTTCTAAAGAAAAAGATTTCGTATAACCGCTTGCTCGCATTCATAAAACGTGATGTATTCACTCTATTCAGCTCTGCGCTAATTAGTGGCTACAGACCAACTGCCAACCTCAGACTTGAGGGATACAGACCAACTGCCAACCTCAGACTTGAGGGATGCGTTGAATTTATTTTTTCTAAAGTTCTAGAGAAAATGCAGGGCGTTTCATTACGTTTTATCGTTAGCGGAGACACGATTTATGGAGAACACTCCCAGCTTTAGTAGGTGTTGAGTTCTTTTTATCGTCCGGTGCGAGATTAAATAAATTTTACCATTGCAACTTCATGTCGTCTTAGATTCATAAATCGCGAAGATTCAGATTCCCCTTTCCCATCGCTACCCACTTCTGTCTACCTCAACTTGACGAATGCGCGTAATAAAAAAAATTAGGTCGTATCGCCAGATTTCGTATAGTCGCCATCTTGGATTCATAAAACGCGAAATGTTCAGATCCGCGCTCATCCATCGCTACCCACCTTCTGCCTACCTCAGACTTGACGGATGCGCGTTCTAGAGAAAATGCAGGGCGTTTCATTACGTTTTCCCGTCGGCGGAGACACGATTTATGGAGCACACCTCCAGCTTTAGTGGAAAATGTGAAAGGGTTACAACTTAATTTTGCAGTATATTTCGGTAGTTTTAGGTTTATAGCCTAGGTTTGTTTAAGATTACATAAATCTTTTACAAGTAAGAGACATATTTTGATAATATTACTACCTACTTCGTACTACCCAATCTATGTGTTGCAACTTGGTATACCTACTAGTAGTAGAATTTCTTAATTTTATTTTTAAAATTCTAGTACAATTCTTTTTTTTCAAGTAGCTACTACAGGTCCCTTTTCGTGTGGCTACTCATATTTTATGCTATTTCGAGTTCTGGAGAGGGCTATGCTATCGAAGTCTAGAAATAAAGAGATCCGTAGAAGAACCAAAGTTACCGACATGGCCCAGGGGATAGGCAAGTGAAATGGCAGTAGGCAGGGAACATAGCACTGATGGGATCCAAAAGTTTTCGAGTGAAGACCATGTACTGGCAAGCGCAGCGTAGGACGTTCATCTTATGTTCTGTTCATCAGTACAACGTGGGTGTCTTCAAATGCACAACATCAGGCAGTATGTAGTCAACGCAAACCTACAAGAAATAAAAAAAAACAAAAAATCTACGTTCATCTACGAGTTAGACAGATAATAGATGGACAGATGATCTCAGGATCGCGCTGGATGCAACCCGTTTGTATATTGTGTATGTTTTTGTTGTTGTTGTGTATAGTTTGAAATTGATTCCTAAAACTTTCACGTTCATGGATTTGATGTCATAGCCCTATAAAATGTACTCTCGTTAGTTTTTGTTTTTTCAACTTTATAATACGAGTGGATTTAACTGCTCGCGCAGTGACTCGCGGTAGTGACGTCACCGCTGGTCCCAACATAATATCAGTGCTAGTTGTATATAACCAGCAATATGCTGAGTTAGGATCAGTTTCGTGGCAAAGCATTGGGTATCATGCTTGGTTTGTGAATTGTTCTATTTTTAGTTGTTTCCGTGTTTTGTTTCTGTGTAGGTACCTAATTTTTTGTCCCGAATAAAATTTTCTGTATTTCTGTATTTTCTGTTTCCAGTCGGTGATATTGGAGATCCATCCAGTGGTCGTCATATGTCTGATGGATGGATATTTTGTGCTTCGCCAGTCTCAGTTCACCAGTCGGCCAGTTCGCCAGTCTCTCAGTTGCTATACAGGATTACCGGTATCAATTAGCATCCTTTTATGGGCTTATTCTGTACATCAAAACTAACAACTTTTGTTCTGCGACTTTTTTCAAAACTAAAAAAGCAGCTATTCCATACATTTTGTCGAGGATGAACGATATTTTTCTATTGAACAGCATTTTTTGAGTTTATATAAAAGTCGTTGACCAAAAGATGTTAATTGTGATGTACATAATAAGTCCCTAAAAAGGTGCTAATTGATCACCAGTAACCCTGTATAAGCAGGCATTGTCTAAAGCTAGATGAAAAATTACAACTCACAGTCATGATTGAAAACACCTTGGTCGTTGCAGTCGCCTTGGAGTTATCTTAACTACAGATTTCTTGGCAAGTAGACACTCAAGAGTTTGACGTACGGTATTGTAATTTTTTCTGTCGTTTTAACGCTCTTGGGTCAACTATTATATTTCCAAATTATGTTTAATTCACTATTATCTAATATTAACACTTTGAACACACAATTTTAAGTTTAATAAGATTATCACATCACTGCATATTTTCACAAAAGAAATTTGTTTTATAAGAATTTAGAAGCTATGAAAATGTACGTGGTTTTCACACATTTTAAACTATATGTAACGGGACTAAACTCACGTGTAGGGATAGTCGTAACGACTATAGTTTCGGTCGCATTCGGCGACCTTTCTCAAGTTGGCGAGTGCTAGCACGCGGAGCCGTCTCGCAATGCTCTCGCAGTGCATTGCGAGACGGCTCCGCGTGCTAGCACTCGCCAACTTGAGAAAGGTCGCCGAATGCGACCGAAACTATAGTCGTTACGACTATCCCTACACGTGAGTTTAGTCCCGTTACATATAGTTTAAAATTTAGAAGCTGCTTATAAAATTTCGTAATTTTGTATTTCACAAAAACACTCATCACGTTATATTTAATTATCTTTTAGAATCGTTATTCTCAATTCAAGATCTAAACACCAAATGAAAGTGAATGCCCATTATGGTCAATGTCTACTATGGGAACCATAACCGGTTGAGGTGAACTTCTTATGCTAAAACAAGTTTTTACCATAATGGGGTAAGGATGACCCCAAGATGTCGCCGGACAGTGGTCAGTGCGTGAGAAATAGGGTTAAGAATTGAAGATTGAAGCTTGAATAATTTTATTGTGTTATTTTTTCAACTTTGAATCTAAATCCGTTACGGTTCGTATTTTATTTTTTAATTTTTTATTGGCTTAGGGTATTTGTATATTTATTAGTGGTAAAATAGAAAAAATCTAAATAAATATTAGTGTAAAAATAACATTGGTTTCACTTATTCCGTATCTTGAAAACCACTGAACCGGTTTTGATGAAAAGCTTTGACTATGCCTTAAGTTCAAGCCACATGCAAGCCGATAAAAAAATCTGTCATCATCAATGTTTTCAATCGGATTAGGTAAGTACTTATTGGTTTCGTAAAACATCGATAAGTAGGTGTAATCGGTAAGAGTAAGTTTAGATCATTTTAATAGATTCAATATATAAGACGAGCTACGATTATAATTTAATTAATTAGTTAAATAAGTAAGTTTGTAATTTCGTATAGTCTTGGTGTCAGAGTTTATAAACTGCCTGAAGGCCTCTGACCTGGCTAAACGGTTAAATCAACCGAGACCTACAGTTTAACGTGTCATCCGAGCTACGATAGCGCTCCTTCGGAAAATGCCACCCGCGGTCAGCCATCCAAATACTGACCGAGCGGAACGTTGTATAATTTCGGTGATCGCTGATAAACACCTAGTCAAACTACGCTACGAGCGCTACATTACTTAAATAGAAATTATAAAAGCAATTAATCTTCTTGAAAGTGTCTTGTAAAAAACCCTAAACAGGTTTTACGTGATTACAATGCGGGGCGCGCGAGACCCCAAGATGTTACCGGACAGTGGTCACCGCGTGAGAAAATTTGGGTTAACCGGACGTTAAACGGTATGTCGTGCAATGTTTTGTGAATGAAGATTTTTCTGTTGTTACTTTTGTCTTCTACAAGGAATTTCAAAGATTTTGTTTTTCTGAATCTATGGATTTCTTTATAGTTTAATATTCGAATAATTCGTAGTTTGGAATGTTTATTACTATCTATCGGCCTAATAAATCTAATGTTATCAGGTAAAGTGCATAATGATATCAAACACCTTTTATATGGAGCAAACTTATGTGCTTTTAAAAAAAAAGATGGTGGCATACGCCCTATTGCAGTAGGCTGTACATTTCGGCGAATTAGCTCCAAAATTTGCTGCAAACATATTCTTCCTAAGCTCACTGAAAAGTTTCAACCAACTCAACTTGGTTTTGGAAGCAAAGGAGGATGTGAAGCAGCTGTACACGCTTTGCGAACCTTTTTAGAAAAAGACGGAGGCCAGGTGATTGTGAAAGTCGATGTTAAAAATGCCTTTAACTCTGTTTCGAGATCTACCATGCTTCAAGAAATCAACAATGTTATCCCAGAAATTTATGATTACATTTTTCAGTGTTACGGGTCAAACTCATCGTTACTTTATAAACAAAACCGTGTACTTTCATCCACTGGCTGTCAACAAGGTGACCCTCTCGGTCCTGCCATTTTTGGTCTTGCAATTCATCCGATCATCTCAGAACTTTCATCAAAACTAAATATGTGGTATTTGGACGATGGCACTTTAGGCGGTGACTCAGAAACGGTACTTTCGGACCTTGAAAATATAATTGAAAGATTTAGTTCTATTGGTTTAGAGCTGAATTTTTCTAAATGTGAACTCTATATTTCTGATTCAGTCACTCCATTACTTAAAAGTCAGATTTTAGAAAATTTTAGAGCTGTTGCTCCTGATATCAAACTTCTAGACAAGTTTTCCCTTCGCCTTTTGGGTGCTCCAATATTTAATGATTCTTTCTCTACGTTTATATCTGAGCAAAAAGCAAAATTTGACGAAAATGTAGACCGTCTTTCAGAAATTCATTCTCACATGGCTTTCCACATCATTCGGTTTTGTTTGTTTGTCCCTAAATTAACGTATGTTTTGAGATGCAGTCCATTTTGGAAGGTTAATGATCTTCTTTCCACTCTAGATACCTCATTAAAAAACCTTTTAGTCAACATACTAAATAGCCCAATATCAGATAGTTCTTGGTGTCAGGCTACACTGCCCATTCGGCACGGTGGCCTTGGTATCCGGAAAATTACCAAAGTTTCTTTGCCTGCTTTTTTATCATCTGTATATAGCACAAGGGCTCTTTTCTCAAAAATCATTGAGAAATCTCTGGGGAAGGTAGAAACTGATTCATTGACTGAAGCAACAGATGCATGGTCCACAATGTGTCCAGGTGAAAACTTACCGGAAAAACCTAGTTTGCAGAGACTCTGGGACGAGCCGTTAATTAAAATCGCTCAAAACGATCTACTTAATAATTTAACCTCTCCTAAAGATCAAGCTCGTCTTTTAGCATCTGCAAAGCGAGAGTCGGGGTTTTGGCTTCAGGCGCTACCTTCAGCCAATATTGGTACCCTACTCGACAACAATACTTTTGCTCTCTCCATCAGCCTCAGAATTGGATCTAACACAAACGAGCCCCACATATGCCACTGCGGTGCATCTGTGGACCGACTAGGTCACCACGGACTTTCTTGTCGCCGAAGCGCTGGTCGACAGTCTCGCCACGCCTCATTGAACGACGTCATCCGCAGGGCTCTTGCTACTGTCAACGTGCCGGCCATATTGGAGCCGAACGGTATTGCACGTGATGATGGTAAGAGACCCGACGGTATGACTTTAGTTCCATGGAGTCGTGGTAGACCGCTTGTGTGGGATGCTACCTGCGTCGATACGTTGGCGGCATCTCACATACCTTCCACCTCTAAATCGGCAGGCGCGGCGGCAACAACGGCCGAAAACCACAAAAGGCAGAAATATGAATCGCTCGGCGATGGATACATGTTTATGCCTTTTGGAGTAGAAACTTTAGGTCCGTGGGGTCCTAGTGCCTGGCGCTTGTATAAAGATCTATCAAAAAAATTAATAGAAAGAGCAAACGACCCAAGGGCTGGTGCTTACCTCGGTCAAAGACTTAGCCTTGCTATCCAACGGGGTAATGTCACCAGCCTCTTAGGTACTTTGCCCGCGGACAGCGACCTCAAAGCAGTTTTTTATTTATAATGTAAATATACCTATAGTCCTATACCCTATAAAAAGTAATTGTTTTAGATATAACTTTTGTTGTTTTTTAAGGTTTATTACACTATCTACCTACATTTAACTAGATGCTTGAAAAGCTAAAAAAAAACTACTAGAAAAAGTCATTTACAGATAGATGTTTCAACAGTTTTCAAAGGGAGGAAATAAATATTCCCATATGTCTTTCTATTATTGTTTTTTTATGCATAATAGGGCTACGTTTGGCCACCAACTTGCCTGATGAAAAGCGAAATTGTAGCTGAAGATGGAGCATGTAGACCTAGAAGATACCTATTTACTCTTGAATTTATGACATCCAAATTGTCAGGTAACAATGTCAATATATCCTCGGAAATGATAAATCAACTTTTCTAAACTATAGGTACCTATTATAAAATAATATTATTACACTATTTGACATTATTTGGTAATATCAAACTGATTGAAATCTACAAAAATTTCAAGGTAGTCATAATCATACTTATTTGTTTTTTTTTTAAATATAATTACAAAGTGATTACAATGCGGGGCGCGCGAGACCCGAAGATGTTACCGGACAGCGGTCACCGCGTGAGAACATTAGGGTTAACCGGACGTTAAGCGCCGTGACGTGGACTGTTTAATGAATGTTACTGTTTTTTTTTTTTATATACGAAATGTCGAAGCTTATAAAATCTTGGGATCAAGGGATTTATTCTTCCTATTTAACTTGAATTAATACTCATTGGAGATTTTTACTACTTGAGAAGTTGTTTCAGAATATTTCGACGAAACAAATTAATAACCAATGTCACAGCAAAAAAATGGACATTTATTTATTTACGCTTTCGTTTTGTTTGCATTAAAAATAAATTAATATGACCGAATTAAGGTGCCTTCTTCTCATCTGATTTTGCTGCCCCCAAAGGGTCCATAATATGCCACTTTGTACCCAAAGTATTTTTACCATCATGTACCTACTTTATGGAAGCAAAATAAGTAAATAAATCAGGAATTAAAAAAATTTGATCTCATTTTTCAACCGAGTTCTATGCCATATATTTTTATTGATTTCATTGGCAGTTTTATTGCTCTATATACAGGGTTATACTTAATCAATTTGCATTCTTTTAGGGACTTATTTTGTACATCAAACTAACAACTTTTGTGCTGCAACATTTGTCGAAACTAAAAAAAAAAAAACAGCTTTTCCATACATTTTGTCGCGGGTGAACGATATTTTTGTATGGAACAAAAGTTATTAGTTTTATTGTACAGATACAGAATAAGCCCCTAAAATGACGGTAATTGTTTAGAAATAACCCTGTATACGTGAAACAGTTTTTCAAATTAAGTTATTATTGAGTTTTAGTCATTTTCTGCAGTTACATAAATATATGAAAATTTTAAGGCGCTTGCACTGAATCTTATAGAGTCAGTTAGGTATGTATTTGATTTTTCTCATTCATAAAATAAGTAATAAATAAATCGCAAATAAAAAGACCCCAAGAAGTTACCGGAAAGTGGTCACGGAATGAGAAAATTAGGGTTAACCGGACTTTAGGTAAACGTAGTGACGTGGACTGTTTGGTGAATTACCTACGGTTTTTTGTTATTGTTTTCAATTTATGAAACAATTAAAAACTCGAGATTTTTTAACATGTTTAAAAAGATTTTTCATCATGTAATAATTCGTCATATAAAAATTTACTTTGGTACCTGCCGACTACCTACTTGAAAATTGAATGTGTTACGGAATCTTTCATAAAGAATACTTATTTTTTTAACCGAGTAAATCCATCAATCTCAATTTAAATTATTAATTCGTATTTTTTTCTTATTTAGAATTTTTCGTTGATTTTTACTCTTTCTTATTAGAAGGAACCTGTGAATGTGAATCACTTTCACCTCTATTATTCTTGTAAGAACTATAATATAATTTTATTATCTATACCTCATGAATTAAAATTCAATCAGATTATATTTTAGTAAGTAAGTAAGTTCGTATAGGCCGGGTGGCTAGCCCTGGTGTCAGAGTTTTTAGGCCGCCTGAAGGCCTCGGACATGGCTAAACGGTTAAAACAACCGGGACCTACAATTGAACGTGTCATCCGAGCCACGGTAGCGCTCATATTTTAGTTATTATTGTAGTTAAATATATTCTAGCTTATGTTCACGACTTTTTAACCACTTTATAACTTCACGACTTTATAATATCGATGTTCGTGTTGTCCCATGGGAACCTATTATTTTTCCTGGATAAAAAGCAGCTTAGGTAATTCACTTTCCGTCTTTCAAACTAACTCCATGCAAAATCAAGTCAATTCGTTGCTCGGTTGCTGGTTTATAAAGGGATAAACTAGTATAAACTAACAAACATACTTTCGAATTTATATTTTTGTAAGCAAGGATTGATGCCTATACTAATATACTCTTTGAATGCCGCCAATGTATTTTATCAAAAACAATGCCACTTGCTCCATCTATAGAAGGGTAGTGACAATAAATTAATTTAGTGACATCTGTTGAGGTTTAATAGAAACATTGTACAAGCGCCATCTATTGTGGAGTAGATCAGCTTTACACATTTTAGACAATTTTGAACAATTCTAAAAAATATTTTCTTAATATTTTCAAATATAATAAACTATTTAGATTCTGCATAATATTATGTTTAAAATTAATCAGTCATAGCTTATAGTATAGTTTTGTGTAAGAAAAAGGTTTATTAAATAATTTATGCCATAGTGGTAACGTGGTATTTAAAATATTGTCTCACTAGCGCCACTCGTAGCAGTGATCGTAGCAGGCAACTTTCTTGTTTTCGAAAAAGCGAAGTATCAAGATACTAGCGAAGATACAATGCGGCCAATTTTAAGCTCGCACCCTCCGACAAATGCCCTGCGGGCAGTGTTCCCGCAGCGTCCAGCCGCAGTAAAGAGGGATTCCTCGGGGCTGCAACCTCGCAACAAGGAGCAAGATGATCCCACGATGATGATGCCAATTTTAAAGAAGCCATCGTAAATGTAACACAACTTAAAACATTGCAGTTTCTTGTTTACTATGTGCATTTGAAAAAGGAAAGAAATTTATTTTTAAGTTGCTGTTAAATTTACGACACACTAGATTAATAATTTTTGTTAGTTTCTGAAACTGATCGTAATGATACACCTACTCAAATGTGTTCATAGATTCAACTCATATTTTTTTATATTATTAAAAAATCCCTAGGGAACTTTAATATGGCATGTTACAAACTTATTATTTTTTATATGTGTACTCTGAGACAATGCTTCTCGCCAAATTTCACAGTTCTATGTCAACAGGAAGTACCCTGTAGGTTTTGATTTTTGTGAGGGTCGAAATATTCGTTTTTTTTACGACATAAACGGCTATAACTTTTTTAAACTATAATTGAGAAGTTTTTATTTTACACAACTGCAAGAGACCATAGATATACGTAGGTATACAGTTTAAATTTCAACTTGATGTCTTTACGCGTTCTCGAGATAAAGAGTCTTGACATACACACAGACGGACAGACGGACAACAAAGTGATCCTATAAGGGTTCCGTTTTTCCGTTTGAGGTATGGATCCCTAAAAATATTGAAATCGGACTACTATGAAAAAAGTTATGCGTGGTTATACATAAAAAAATGTACTCGTCGAATTGAGTACCTCTTCCGGTTCGTCGGTTAAAAACAGCGATTTATTTTAGAGGTTTAAGACGCTCCAACAGTAAATTTTTGGTATTTTACAATAATGTATTGCAGTATACAAATAGAGTCTAAAATCGCGTGTCGTGTGTTTTTAGACGAAACTCGAGATGAGAATTCGATAACTTTTCGCAGTTTTAGTTCGTTTAAAAAGAAATGAAGCTGGTTTGCAATAAAATATATAGATATGTCTTTAGTTTAGTAAATTTCCTATTATATGATTACAAAAAATAGAGTAGTTATCGATCTAAATATTGAGAAATGCAAAACTAAAGATTTTATTTAAAGCTTTTTTTTGGGAATTTATTTTCAAGATACCAGATATTTTTTTTGCAATATTATTTTAAAAGTCTCTTTGTGAACTATTATTGTGTGTTCTGTATTTTTTACATGTTTGTGTCAGTAACAGTTACGCCTAATTGTGCGACGAAAAACATGACGTTTTACGGATTTTTGTCTTTGGGCAGCGCCTTAAGGGTTCGATGTCTAATTGAAGTTATACTTGTCGTATTAGTAGAGTAGACCTATACAATGGGTCTATGTCGATCCACGGTCAGGCGTCCAGCGGTGATCGGGCATTAACCCGAATAGAGAATCCGTGGAGACGAAATGGTACTTAATTTTTTTTATTTATAGAGACAATCCTACTAATATTATAAACGTGAAAGTTTGTAAGAATGTATGGATGGATGTTTGTTACTCTTTCACGTAAAAACTACTGAATGGATTATAATGAAACTTTACAATAATATAGCTTATACATCAGAATAACACATAGGCTACAATTTATAAAGATATTGTGTGAATAGTCCAAAATAACGATAAGTGTCCATGACGTTGGAAAATTCTGCCATCTGCGAGCTATTCTAGCGTGCGCTGCAACAATGTCAAAATAAACAACTATATATGGATCGAATATCTGTCAAATCAATCCATGATCAACCCTTGGATATCATCATAGTATCCTTACTTTTCCTTACTAATCCTCATCCTTACTATAATATTATTATAAATGCGAAAGTGCTCGTAGCTCTGTCTGTCTGTCGCGCTTTCACGCCAAAACTACTGAACCGATTTCAATGAAATTTAGTACACAGATAATCTAGAGCCTGAAAAAGGACATGAACTACTTTTTATTCCGAAATAATTCGCGGTTCCCGCAGGATAGGAGAAAAACTGTTTCTCAGCTAAGGAGCGTCGGTGTTAGAGATTGCGAACGCGTCTTATTTATCTGTGCTAGTATTAATTTTATTTATGTTGGCAACTCTGTCATTTCCGCCCACTTTTTCTTCTTGATAAAAATAGCTGTGTCGTGATGTAATTGCAAAGTCGAATTAAAAGATGTGAATATCTAAATAAACCCTTTTTCCTTCAAATCTACCAGTCGTAGAACCTCAAAATCTAACAATAATAACCCGTGGCACGTAGAACACGGCGACGTGCCACATTTGGCGACCGTCGGCAATATAAAGCGACTGGTAAGATGGAGAAAGAAACGAAGCTTCGAAGCGTCTTGCGGGGCCAGTTCACTAAAAAGGCCAAATCTTTTGAAGCCTTACTGGATTCAACGCCGTCAGACGCAATTACATGCACGAGCACATTCAAGAGCATAAAATGTCTTCACACAGAGCTAAACCTACTTGACGAAAAAATTGTCAGTTTTTACATAATGGAGGCTAAGGAAGAAGACATTGTTAAAGAAATTGAAGACGCTGACCGCTACAAAAAATACTACTACCATATTGAAACAAGGTACGAGTTATTTATGAGCAATATGTCAAGTCCAACAAATCCACCGGAGAAATCAAGATTAAATTTGCCAAAATTGGAAATACCTAAATTCGACGGTGAGATAAAACAATGGCTGCCATTTTGGGCACAATTTAAGAAAATTCATGAAAACTCTGGGTTGTCACAAGAAGACAAATTCGTCTACTTATTGCAAGCTATGACAGAAAATACGGAGGCTCGCGAATTGGTCCAAAGTTATCCTATCTCTTCATCCAACTATACGAAGTGCATTGAACATTTAAAAGCACGCTACGGAAGAGAGGACCTACAAACACAAATGTACGTTCGTGAACTTTTATCTATTGTCATCAATAAGGACAACGGCCGGAGCCTCACTGCGCTATATGACAGATTAAGTGCACAGTTGCGTTCACTGGAAACCCTCGGCGTAACAAAAAAGAATGCGGCGTTCTTGTTACCCATGGTCGAGTCTGCCCTTCCGGAAGGATGCCTTCGAGCGTGGCAAAGATCTGGTCGACATGGTGAGGGGATGGAAGCCGAATTGAGCAATCTACTGGATTTTCTTCGAGATGAAGTGGAAAATGAACAACGGATGAAGATGGCTCAGACAAATTCAATATTCAATAATATTGAACAACCTAGTATGCCAAGGACTGCAGAGTGTCTTGTTACTACTGAAAGGAATCAATGAACACAGAGTGAGTGCATATGGTGTGGTAAAAGCAACCACTATAGTATGGAATGTTTTAAATTGTACAAATTGTCTGTGGATGACCGGAAAAAGGTGTTAATTGAAAAGAAGGCTTGTACCATTTGCCTGAAGCCGGGACATTTCTACAAAAAGTGCAAAAGTAATATAAAATGTCTTACATGCGACAAACGACATTCAACAGCTATATGCACCAACCAAACCAATAACAAAAGTGAAAATGAGAAGTTGGTTACAAAAATAACAACTGCAGCTCAGTCAACTGCGGCCATCAGTTCATCTCGTGATACTACATTTCTACAAACATTGGTAGTGGAATTGGAATACAAGGGAAAGAGAATGCCTGTGAGGGCACTTTTTGATAGCGGTTCACAAAGAACCTATATAAAAGATGAAATTGCTAAAGTGCTAGAACTTCCCTCTGTAAGTGAAGAAACACTTGCACACTCAGTGTTTGGAGGAACTCAAACAAACTCGAAGAAATATAAGAACTACAAGTTCAAGATCATCGGCACGGAAACTAAGTTCGAGGCTGAAATAACAGCACTAGGCCAAGTTGTCATATGTACAGATGTCCCTAAGTTAAAGCCAAGTGCTAATTTGTTAAGATTGTTGCAAGATTATAACATTAATTTGACAGATGTTAGAGGACACACAAACGAAATAGGGCTTTTAATAGGTGCTGACTGCCTGGGCAAGTTCCTGTTGAACACAATCATACACCTGCCTAATACAGGGCTGGTAGCCATACAAACAAGACTGGGTTGGACCATACAAGGAAAACAGGTGAGTACAAATGCTAGTTACATTACAACCAATTTATTCTGTGCTAATACAGACAACGTTTTGACAAACTACTGGTCACTAGAGACGCTGGGTATACAGGATCCAGCCGAGCAAAAATCCAAGGAAATTAAAGAAAATGAGGTGATGGCATCTTTCACAGAGTCTGTGAAAATAAACAATGAAGGGAGATATCAGGTAAAACTTCCTTTTAAACCAGGCTATGAAGAATTGCTGCCGAATTATCACATTGCAAAGAAACGACTGGAATGTATGACTCAGAAAATCATCTCTGGTGGTAAGTTTAACAATTATGATGATATCTTTCAGGAATGGCTAGAATTGGGTGTTATTGAAAAGGTGCCGGACTCTGACTCCGAGCACACCAAGGGCCATTACCTACCACACAGGGCAGTAGTTAAGGAGTCCAGTCTCACAAGTGCCTTAAGGCCAGTATTTGATGCTTCAGCTCGAGACAAGAATAATTTAAGCTTAAACGCATGTCTCGAGAAAGGCGTAAACATGATAGATCTCATTCCCAACCTTCTGGTAGGTTTCCGAACTGGAGTAATAGGAGTGTCTTCAGATATTCAGAAGGCTTTTTTGCAGGTTAGTTTGCCTCCTGAAGACAGAAACTTTCTGAAATTCTTGTGGTGGGAAGATGACACACTACAGAAGATAGTCACTTATAGACATTGTAGAGTTGTATTTGGTCTAACTTCAAGCCCGTTTCTGCTTGCCGCCACACTCTCACACCACCTGAAAGATGCAACCAGTCCAAATGCGGAGCGACTCAAACAATCATGGTACGTAGACAACTGTCTTACTAGTCTGGATACTGAAGAGGAAACCCTCGATTTCATAAAGGAATCAAAACAGATTATGGAGGCAGCCAAGTTCAATCTGCGCATGTGGGTAACTTCGCAGGGAATAAATGAAGCAGGTAAGGAAGTCATCTCTGTTCTAGGTCTCAATTGGGACACTGTGAAGGATGAACTGTACTGCAACACAAACAACTTACCTGATCCTGCAGATGTCCAGGGAATAACGAAAAGAGAGCTGCTATCACTCACACAGAAAGTATGGGATCCTATCGGGTACACTGCACCGGTAATGTTAGTTCCTAAGTTAATATTACAGGAAACTTGGCGTAAAGAACTAAAATGGGATGAGAGCATACCAATGGAGCAGTTTATCAAATTTCAAGAATGGTATAAAGAGCTTTCTTATCTCAAGGACTGTAAGATTCCACGTAGGTTAACCGGAGATGTGTTAAAAGAGAGTGAATTAAGTCTACACTTGTTTTGTGATGCTAGTAAAGATGCTTATGCTGCAGGTGTAGTACTTCGAGCTAAAAAGGGTTCTCAGGTAACTGTACAGCTAATTGTAACAAAAACAAGAGTCACACCACCCAAAAATGTTAGCATACCAAGAAAAGAATTACTAGCGACACTGATTGGTTCACGCATGCTAGCACAAGTCAAACAAAATGCCAGTCTCAAAGATTGCCCTACTTTTTGTTGGACAGATTCTAGCGTAGTATTATGCTGGATAAAAAGACAACTGACCTTGAATAATTTTGTAGGCAACAGAGTAAAAGAAATAAGGCAAAATACTAATGTAAATGATTGGCGGCACATTCCAGGAGCAGACAATTGGATGGACCTGGCTTCCAGAGGCTGTACAGCAAAGTCCCTCCACGAGTCTCGCTGGTGGGGAGGTCCAGAGTGGCTGCGATTAACACCAGATCAGTGGCCACACTCTGAAGTCATTGTTGATGAAAGAGAAGTTCTTGCTGAGACAAAGAAGACTGTTTGTAATGCTCAGGTATCTTCTCACACATCAATACTGGACAGACTTCAGAACCGTGTATCAAAATACACCAAACTGGTAAGGATTGTTGCATGGGTACAACGATACATATACAATTCCACACATACAAGTAACACAAAGAAAGGCGAGCTTACCTACAGTGAGTATGAGCGAGCTGAAAAGAAAGTTATAGGGTTGATTCAAGAAGACAGTAAGGAGTACTTCAATAAAAATGGTAAAAATCTAACCAAGTACAAGGATGATGATGGTTTGATAAGGATAAAGACTAAACTTACCTTATCAGATTTTCCTGAAAGTGTCCGGTGCCCCTATGTGCTCCCAGGTAAAAATACTATAACTAAATTAATGGTAAAGCAACGCCACGAACAACTTCAACATGCCGGTAGTGACCAGCTGATTGTAGACTTACGGGCGAGATTCTGGATCATTGGCGTGCGTCGCTTGGTGAAATCGGTAATATCACATTGTATTATTTGTAGGCGATACAACTCGAAACATACTCAAGCCCCTACTGCTCCACTACCGTGCGAACGAGTGCTATGTTCAACACCATGGCAGAACACAGGAGTAGACCTGGCAGGGCCACTGACCCTAAGAACCGACGAGAAAGTGTGGATTGTTCTTTTCACTTGCGCTGTATATCGAGCCGTATCATTAGATTTAACTCTATCACTATCCACAGAGGCTTTTATGATGACGCTCAGAAGATTCATCGCGCGCCGAGGCCGAATGGACCTACTGATTTCTGACCAAGGTACAAATTTTCAAGGCACTAAAAGTTTACTCTCTGCTCTAGATTGGGAGGAAGTACAGAAAATCTCCACAGTACGCCGTATTCGATGGAAAATGAATGCACCGTCAGCAGCCTGGTGGGGAGGTTTTTTTTGAAAGATTAATTAGAATAATGAAGGAATTGTTGCGCAAGATAATAGGTAATGCTTCTCTGAATTATGATAAGCTACAGACTATATTATGTGAGTGTGAAGCTGTAATGAATGGTAGACCTCTGACATATATAAATGACGACACAAACAGCTGCTTAGAACCACTCACGCCCGCACACTTTATCCTACCTGCAAATCAACCAACAACGGAGGTAAGTGACCTAAATATTATTGACAACAAAAGCCTAAATAATCGTCTTAAGTACATACAACATCTGCGAGAACAATTTAATGAACGATTTAAGGCGGAGTATCTGACTCTACTGGTTCAAAAAGGTAAAGAGACTCAAACTATTTTGAAAGAAGGCGATATTGTTCTTATAGAAACACCAGAGAAGAGAATAAAATGGCCACTTGGACAAATCCTAAAGCTTATCCCTGGGAGGGATGGAGTGAAGAGGACAGCTGAGGTAAAAACTAGCATAGGCATAAAAATCAGGCCTATTCAACGACTATTTAGTCTAGAGGTACCCAAAGAAGATATTTCTACACTAGTATCTACTCCACAATTGGATTTGCCTGATCCTGACCATAAGGGAGATCGTGCTACAGACCAAACATACCAGGTACCCAACAATTTTAAAAATTTAGACACAAAGGTACAAGTCAAAGATGTACCAACGCCACCACAAGTTTCCAGATGTGGCAGGCAAGTAAAAATGCCCAGTAAATTTAACATTTACCAAAAATATTAAAAATAGGGTGTTTGTGTGTCTTTTATTAGGCTAGTTATCTGTCAAATTAATAAATAATAAACACCTATGATTAAATTCAAATGTTGATTTATGTAAAAAATACAGTGCATATTTGTGTATTTTTAGGCTAATTGATAAATAATAAGGTTTACTAAAATTTGATTTGTATACTAATAATATTTTCTGAACTGATTAATAGTTCTTACAAAATTCGTGAATAATGTGTATTATTTGTGTAGTTTTAGGCTAGTACCTAATTGATAAATAATAAGGTTTACTGAAATTTGATTTGTATACTAATAATATTTTCTGAACTGATTAATAGTTCTTACAAAATTCGTGAATAATGTGTATTAACTATTGATTGTATTTTCTATGCCATTGTTCATTTAAGGTATCATAGACTAAGTACTTATTATGTAATATTAGAAACAAGGCTTATTTGATGATTAATGTTAAAATGTGACCAGTATATAGCATGTCAAATTAAGCTAACTAAAATGTAAACTGTTACTACATATTATATACAATTTCAATTTTGATTAGAGAGCTGATGTATAATGTATCAATGCTTAAAATAGGACTAGTATAAATAATATGTCTAATGAGACTTACTAAATGTAACTTTAGAAATACTATTTTGATTTTAAATTCTTGTGTATAATTATTGTTGTATTTCTAAAATTCTTTCTTTTTGTGGTTGGAGGATGTTAGAGATTGCGAACGCGTCTTATTTATCTGTGCTAGTATTAATTTTATTTATGTTGGCAACTCTGTCATTTCCGCCCACTTTTTCTTCTTGATAAAAATAGCTGTGTCGTGATGTAATTGCAAAGTCGAATTAAAAGATGTGAATATCTAAATAAACCCTTTTTCCTTCAAATCTACCAGTCGTAGAACCTCAAAATCTAACAATAATAACCCGTGGCACGTAGAACACGGCGACGTGCCACAGTCGGATTGACTTGATTTTTGCCATGTACATAGTTTGAATGACAAAAAGTGTAGTGGTGTGAGGGGGCGCAGCTACGTGCAGCGCAGCAGCGCAGCAGCGAGGTGGGTCAACTATCTCGATGATATCGTCAATACCGCCGGTCGAACTGCAGGGCGATTCTGTTAACCGATCTCGTTGCTGAGGTGACACGTTTTAGAACCTCTGTCGTTTTTTAGACAGTTCTGACAGCTCGAAAGCTGTCAAAAAAACGATAGAGCTTCGATCGATGACGTAATAACGTGTGACGTTCCTGAGTTGAAACTTATGTGAAGTTCATCCATTGCTCCGCCGTACGAAAGCCGAAACGAAACGTTCAAGATACAATTGATGACGTGAAAAGGTGTTTGACGTTTAAAAACTAACGATTGATGTCAAAAGCAAATGACGTCACTAAGTGATACATTTCGTACGTACTTAGGGCATTGATGTGGGGGTGTCGTGTCGTCAGATTAGGGTTAGCTCAATTAACATCGGTATCTAGTAATATCAAATCTATACTGTACCAACCTTTTTAATAGTCCACTGCAGGACGTAGGCCTACCCATGAATGGTGATTGGGCCACATCCACCACGCTGGCCCAGTGCGGGATGGGGGATTCACATATGCCATCGAATTTCTTCTACGGACGTACACAGGTTGCCTCACGATGTTTCCCTTCACCGAAAAGCCAGTGGTGTGAAATTACGTACATAAATCCCAAAGAACTCATTGGCACGGGACTAGGATTTGAACCCACAACCTCACGATTGTAAGGCGGGTGTCACTACCTCTAGACCACCACGGCTTATGCCAAATCTATACGTCTATGCAGAATTACTAATCATACCTATCGTAAGAAAATTAACGTACATACTAACTAATATTTTGAAAAACTAAACTATCCATTACCTTTATGGATTAATATTACTAAAGCTAATCAAACGTTATCAAATGCTTTTAAACAAAAATATTTGTATCATTATTGTATCATTTATTTATTCGTTTGGGGACTACGTCCAGCCCGCATAGCACAGACATTATAATATATAGATGTGAGGGCCGGATAGAGTTAAATTGTGCATACTCATAGCCCATATTACCCATATTATATACAATGGCTTTTCAGTAAAGGAAAAACCTCGAGAGGCAATCCGTGTTTGACAGTAGAAGATGTGTATTGTGAATTCGTGATGTCCTAATCGCACATTTTATAGTCTTAACCTCATACCCCCTCACCTCGCTCATTCATTTCATTTCATTTATTCAACAAATGGGTGTTAGAGACACACTTTTGAGAAGTCAATAAAAATCTACACAATGGTAAACACTTAACAAAAAAAATCAAAATAAATCATCAATTTACACTTATCCACATTAATTAATTAAATCACATCACAATTACATTACAATTAGGTACCCACATCATACATTAAAAACAAGTAAACACAACACGGTGCCAGTAGTATGAATGACGAAAACCTACCAAATCTATCCAATTTGGTAGATTTTCGTCAGTCAGTCAGTATAAACGCAATAAAATGTCAAATTGTTAAAGTAAAAATAAAAATGTCAAAAATTGATAAAAAATAATTACTATGTCAATAATTTAAAAATAATCAACTCAAGCTCTTTGCTTCTTCATTTTTTTACTA
Organism: Hypomecis punctinalis; assembly: GCA_949316475.1. Classification (NCBI taxonomy): domain Eukaryota; kingdom Metazoa; phylum Arthropoda; class Insecta; order Lepidoptera; family Geometridae; genus Hypomecis; species Hypomecis punctinalis. The sequence goes on along the minus strand of OX438819.1, from coordinate 12,507,347 downwards.
GGGCCTTATCGACCTTCGCGGGTAGGCTATGTTTAACAATGGACTACTTCAGAGGCCACAACGGAGCAAAAAGCCCTTTTTGCTGTTCTTCCTCACTACACCTCTGATTAATTTGACAAACGAATGATGTATGTAAACAAGCGGGGAAAGTGAGATAAGTAAATAACACCACATTTAATGTTGTCAAACGCAAACCTATTCTGTATAAAAAAAACTACTGAAAGAAAAGTGGTTCTGAAATATAAACTTTGATCACATCACAGACTTATCGTCTCATCCTTTTCATTAAATTGCAACTTCTAATTTGCCGAAATCTAATGTGTTTTCATTTAGCATAGAATAAAATATGATGCATGTTATATTTTTCTTAGTTTGATTACAATTTATCAGTAAAAATGATTCGGGCAGGGTATAAACCAAAATCTTATAGATATTTTCGAATCACTTTAATACTTACTGCGTTATACTTATCTAGTTTAGAATGATAGATATAACTCTTTATTGTGTGCAATAATTCTATTATGGTACAAAGTAGATACTTATCTTAAATTAGCGTCATAAATTATTTTAGATACCCAGTGTAACGAAATCTTTGTGTTTTATTCAATGTATTATACTTCAATGGTTTTATTCATATCGGCTAAATTATAAGCATGAAAAAGCGATTTTTGAGAAAATCTCACAAGAAACATGTTTTTCTGGCACATTTTTCATTTTAAAAAGGTTTAAATAATACAATGCTATTAATATATTAGTGTAAATTACAAATATTTTCAAATTTAGTTAATTTTATACAACCATAAACTAAAATAGTTTCTTCGATAATTCATGAAAATGATCAAGTGACGATACTATCCAACTCTCCCCTTAGTAAAAGCTATCACGCTTGCAAAGGTGACAATCACAAGTGGCAATCATTTGTAATGTATGACAATCATGTGACAATCTACTACAAGTAGCCGAAGTATAGTCGAAGAACACCGAAATAGAAACCGGTGCAATAACGATCGCAACTCGTCTCGGCTACAACAATATTCTTCATAAATGACCCCACATAGTCTTGTGTATGTTTTTAGGCTACGAGTCAAGAGTGTTTTTTTAAGTGGAAGCCAGAAACACACAGGGCCGTCTACAAAATTTCTGGCGGGAGCCTACTCGGACTCTCAAAACACAAATCCGACACTCATCTGACTCGTTTCGGAATGTAGCTAGGGAAAAACCTTTGCCCCAAAGACGTACCGTAATACATAGTATCGTAATACCCAATGACGACAACAATAAGCATTTAGCTAAATCATATAGACCTTCAATCACAATAAGACTCCTTACTAATTTTCTCTATCGTCATGATCGTCAGCTTATTTTAGGATACGTCAATGTCAATGTTCGTATTCATTTTATGTCATATTAAATGTTTGGAGTATTTGAAAGTTGGTCCGGTGCGTTCAGACTATGCTATATTCTTTCTTAACCGATTTTGGAAAAAAAAGGAAGTTATCAACTGTACTGTATGTGACATGATAGGGTAGATCTATTTATAAGACTACCCACATTTGTACTTATGTAATATATACTTGCGCTTGAATAATAAATACCATTCTGCGATAGTCCGTCTTTCATTGAACATTACACTTGGCGCAGCCTAATGAAATTCGAATCTACAAAAGTGAAAGTGACTGTAATTACGCTCATATATCTAAAATCGAAGTGATTGATATCGGTTTTCATAGTTGGAAAACATTTGGAACTGTTTATTGCACAAAATACCATAGCGGGACAGACACACGGCCACATCAGTTAATCGGTGTCGGACTTTCATGCAGTAAACTTATTTGTGTCATTTACGTGAAATTACACCCGCGACGAAAATGTTTAATGAACTCAAGCCGAAACGCTCGGAGATCGCAGAATCCCGGCAATGGAAGCATTCTTCGGAGGAAGTCAACGTCGATGAATACCCACAAGGTTTAAAAAAGCTACGAAAAACGTGGTGCTTCGGAGCTACGTTAGAGGTCACCTTGACGGGACAGTTCATATCGGGGCTTTGCGAGGAGGATACGAGATCCAGGCTGATTGTCGGAAAAGTGTTGGACTATTTGCGAGCTGTCGAGCTCGCACGGATGTCAATGGCAGCGGATGAGCTCGTGAGTACATCAGTGGCGGAAGCTAGCTTGGCGGCGGCGAGACACAGTGTGTGGGCCGCGTCTCATTCAGCCCGCAATCTCAGAGGCGGCGACTGGGCCGCATCGCGCTCATCCAGCGGCAGCGGCGGCAGCGCAGGGGGCGCCGGCCGCTATTTACCCGACAAGCGACGTCGACGGCGGCGTAAGAGACGCCGGCTGTGACGCGCTCAACCCAGCCAGCCACGTCAGGCGGCGACGCAGGACGCGTGGGCTGCGACGGGCTGTGCCGGCCACGTCAGGCGGCGACGCAGGACGCGTAGGCTGCGACGGGCTGTGCCGGCCACGTCAGGCGGCGACGCAGGACGCGTGGGCTGCGACGGGCTGTGCCGGCCACGTCAGGCGGCGACGCAGGATGCGTGGGCTGCGACGGGCTGTACCGGCCACGTCAGGCGGCGACGCAGGACGCGTGGGCTGCGACGGGCTGTGCCGGCCACGTCAGGCGGCGACGCAGGAGGCGTGGGCTGCGACGGGCTGTGCCAGCCACGTCAGGCGGCGACGCAGGAGGCGTAGGCCGCGACTGGCAGCGACTCAGGTGGCGTCGGCTGCGATGTGCTCGGCCAGCAAAGTAGGCGGCGGCGCATGATACGCAGGCTGCAACTTGCTCGGCCAGCACAATAGGCAGCGGCACTGAAGACGTGCCCGCGATGAGGCAGGAACGGGCATTCAGGAACAAAGTGTGTTCAAAAATGTGCGGTGATCAGTGTAGTGATCAAGGTTATGTAAAAGTCACGTAAGTACTAAAGTGATCGCCATTCGCCAATTCATTCGTAATGCCAGTTTTATAAGTTGACTTGGATTCCGAAAATTATAACAAGTACCTACTTTTATTGAAATAATTACAGTGCAATGTAGATATTGATTCGTATTGTTTGTTGATCCGCTTGATCCTTGTTAAGATTTATTTTCTCTGAATTTTCTGGGCCAAACAAAGCATCAAAATTGTAAATAACCATATGAAAGGTTAACCAAAGGTAACTTTATTGATGGACTTTGTTTAGGTTCAAGTCAAGTAGTTTTTGTGTTCAAAAATATTGCAATGTACTTGTTATTGAAAAAGATCATTATTTTCTATGGTTGATCTCGGATCAAACCATTAGGCGTCAACGTAACAATAGTTTACAATGTAACAGATGATTTAGTTATATACATATGTAGGTGGGTACTAAACATTCTTCGTTCTTGGGATTATTTATTGATGCATTTGGTATAATTATATTGTATGTACCTACTTATTTATCGTATGAATGCAGTGGGTCACGACGATGTGACAGTAATGTTTCAAGATTACAATTTCATTCCTTTAGTAAGTTTCACTTATATTTCGACCAGGCCTGTGTATATAATATATATATTATGAGAGTTATCTTTAGCCTTTTGAGAGATGCTGGTTTGCCCTAACTAACTGACTAACTGTTAGTATGTGTAGATATACTTATTTGTTTTAAAAAGAAAATGTTTTCTTATGTGCTTTGATAAACGTTTGATAAAGAAAGTTTACGCGCCAATAAGGCAGTTTATTTTTGTGTTATTGAGATTTTTATCGATGATTCAAAGTATTTATCAATGCATATTTGTTCTTGTTGTTACATTATAAAATTACTGTTTGGAAATGAAAATAGTAAGTAGTGGTTATAAACGGTTTCACCAATTCAATTGAAAATAAAATAAACCTAGATGGTCGCTCATGGTTAAGTTAAAACTTTCGTAGGCAGGTACCGACATTTTTTCGGAATAAGTAGTACTTTTGATAGACAGAATTGTTTAAAAATCTTATTACCTTAGATCAGATTGTGATTCAATAAATGTTATTGAGAGTGGACCTGTACTTTACATGTAGGTATAGTTTGTTAAAATTTTATTGATTATAAAACGCAGGGATGCGTGTTAAAAATATTATTGTTAAGGACGGTTCACTTGGTGATAAGACAGCTAAGTACCTACGTGTATAATAATTATTAGTAGTGATATTTGTGTCCCGAAATGTTTACGAGACCATAGGTATTTATGTTATGTATGCCTCACATAGCTACATATTTATATTGATGTTACTGTTGGAACATTTAAATATTATTAACAGAATGTATAAAAACTATGATAAATAAGGTACTTACTTAATGTGTAGGTACTTTTGAATATTTTGTTGTGAGGTACTTATGTAACTTTGCCTTTCTGTTGTTTTAAAGAAAATCATCTATTTGAGTGTTGATATGTATGTACCTATGTATAAGCGAAATAATTGCATTTCGGCATTATTATCATAAGAAGTTATAATTATCGTGTGATGGTTACAAGGGAAAGTAAGGTTTATTTTTAAATATTTATAACTTAGATTATTTGATTTGAAGTCAGAGATTAAATAAAATTAAAATTTGTAAAATATGCACACAAAGAGTTGATTGTAAGATTTCATGAATAGACAAATATTTAGGTCCTCTGTGCAATTAGAAACTATGAGATTTAAGTATTTGATGTGATTGGATAATACCGGAATGACCGTAAAATAAAAAAAAAAAACATTTGTGTACCTACCTACCTGTAAGCTTTATATAATTTTATTGTGAACCATGTACTGTAGGTAGGTACAACGTAGGTACTGCATTGATTGATTTAAACCTATTTCAATTAAAGATTAAACCATTTATTTTAAGCAATTCTTATATATTTTGAACGGTCTAAATCGAAACTGAACCTAGAATATTACGATAAACACACATACTTATGTTAAGTAAATTAAATAGTTTATTTTTCTATTGTTATTTTAGTGTCGCTTCAGTCGATGTTGGTTAGTTATAGTTTGTTTCGTCGTAATATATCTATCTGTACTTAGTAGGTAAGTATAGCTTTGCAAGCGAGAAGAGCGCGGGTCAGCTGTTTAGACGAGCGAGTAGATGGTAATAATGCGGTAATAATAGATTAGCCGGTGAAGAGGTTCAGGCGCGGCATTTTTCCTTGGTTTTGTAATTTGTTGTCATACACTGATGTGTATATAGTTAACATTTGTCAATTCAATAGTTTGTAATGTGTTAATAGAATTTGATTTTAAGTTAATTAAACCATTGGTCTGCCATTTATTAATATCTATTGCTATAATATTATGTTTGTAAAAAAAAGAATTGTATTATGACTGTATCGTGTATTGAATATTATAGCATATTTTAGAAGGAGGAATATGTACTGTATGTGACATGATAGGGTAGATCTATTTATAAGACTACCCACATTTGTACTTATGTAATATATACTTGCGCTTGAATAATAAATACCATTCTGCGATAGTCCGTCTTTCATTGAACATTACATCAACTCTACTTCTTGTGTTCCGTATACATGTCGCTTATAGTAATTATATTTAAATATTAAAAAAAAAAACAATCAGCAACCAGGCAGTTAGTTGGTATTAATAGGGCAATTGGCATAGTACGCCTATGCTTAATCACACTAAGGCTGCGTTTTCACCAATGATACGCGAGTATGAAGTTACTTCCTATTTTTTTCTCAAAAACGCATCAGTAGCTTTGGAGAAATCTCATGGCTACTCAAAGATTACCTTTGATAGGATAGGCACATTAAGGCTTGAAACTCTCCAATACCTACTGATCTACGCCCTTGAATTAGGTATAACATTGAAAAAGAAACAACCAAACCGTTTTCAAGTAATTTATTTATACAAAAGCAATTTTCTTTACAATAAAATATCTTAATTCACAGTAAAACATAATAATACCTCTCTTACGTAAGCGAAAAAAATCCAGTAGGGTACGTCTGTCGGATACAGTCTAATATTGTAGCATAGTCTGAATGATCTGTTGTACAAAACGAGTCAGCAACGAAGCAGCAACGATCCTGAAACGTTCTAGTATCACGTCACCTACACAAACAAACATATTGCATATACACTTATGTCAGTTACGTCATCGACAATTTTGAATAACAAATCAAAACAATGACTATCTTTATTTTCTCGCCTTTCAATTTTGTCTTCTTTAACTCCAGCCATCTATCCAACCATACTAAATGCTTTTTTAAATTGAATAATGTCGTCGCAAATCTTTAAAAATATGAAATAATAAAGATTTTAAAATAATATAGCAAGAAAAAATCTGACAAATCTGACTTAAGTCAAAACCAACATGTATTCATGTGTGCGTTATTGTTTTTTTTTCTGAGATTGATGTTCGATTGTAACAAAATAAGGTTTTGCCCACAAAAATAGTTTATCAATTATTTTTAAACTTCACCTGCTGATTTTTGGGTCAAATCTAGTACTTCATTGATATTTGACCCGCTTTCTGTGGATAGATTAATCTAATGATTAGTTTTAGACATGTTTAATTCCGATGACAATACAATTTCATCTGATTCATTACAATACAATTTTATACACTTGTCCAATATCAAATACCTATTCATTCTTAACTTACTGGCAATAAATATTACCTCCTTATTCAAAACCTTTATTTTAAATTCTGTTAGATTGTCAAAAGATCAAAATTTTCTCCAATTTCACCCGAATTTAGATGCAGGATGCAGCTGCGAGTTAATGTTTCATCAGGCTATTATAAATGATGGGCATTGGCGTAATTTCCTCGAGTATCGGCAACTTTAACTGAGCACTGCGGGCAATCAGCTTCTTGACCATCAACGGCGACCTCTTGTCCACGGGCAGCTATCAAACAAGTCATCAATGGGGTCTCAGCAGTGACATTTCCAGTTCCCCATGGTTTCTGCTTCTACAGAGCGGGTTTTCTTTTGATGGACGGGCCAGCTCTCCGTGACATCTACTATCACTTGGATTCTTCTGCAGTGTCCGTCCTAGCTCCTTGTGGTATCAACTACCACGGGGCGTTCTCCGGCGGCTCTCCAGTGACCGACGGGCCAGTTCCCTGTAGCACCTGCTACGGGATCTATTACAATGGTTCTCCCAAAGACGTCGGTCGTTGACTTTCTTCATAGGGTAGCTCGCGGAGTGCGTACTTTTTGGTTTGGAGATTTACTCTACAAAAATGTTACGATTACATTTTTTGAAATAAAATAATAATGTACTGTAGATTTTTGTTGGTTTCAATCATTTAACCTCAAAGCAGGTAAGGAATCTCAAGTCCAAACGATGGGTTGCTACACATATATTGGTACGGCACAATTGGCACTGTAGTAAAATCGAATCTATGTGGATGAATGATTCGGTTCGGCAAATGTCGAACGTGCTTTTTCTGTCTAGACGCCACTGATAAATATTATGATATATTAAAAGTAACTCTGAGTATGCCCCCCACATCAACGCCCTGAGTACGTACAAAACGTATTCATTGTATTTCTGTGATTTTATTACTTAAGTGACGTCATTTGATTTTGATATCGATCGTTATTATTTACGTCACACGATTTTTTACGTCATTAATTGTATATTGGACGTTTCGTGTTGGCTTTCAAGCGGTGGAGTAACGGATGAGTTCACGAACGTTTCAATTTAGTAACGTCACACATATGTCACACGTTTTTACGTCATCGATCGAAACTCTATCGTTTTTTTTTGACAGCTTTCGGGCTGTCAGAAGTGTCAAAAAAACGAGAGAGGTTCTAGAACGTATCACCTCAGAAACGAGATCGGTTAACAGAATCGCCCTGCTGGTCATGACTCCACGACCCGCAGAGGGCCGATGTCACTGCAAAAGGCCTATAACAGCAGCAGTGATAAAAGAATGCTGCGGATGAAAACGACGATGAAACAAAGGAATTGGTAAACTTTTTATATGGGAGGCGGTACTTGAAAACCGGCAGCGATGCGAGCTGTATTAATGTTTAGTGCCATATTTAAGAATATTATTTCACGCAAAAACATATTTTTGTGTATCGCCGTTTTATTATAATATCTCTTTTTTATTTCACTAAGTAGAAAATATTTAGACTGAACTGGTAATACTAAGAGGAGGTTTACGTAGTCTACGTATCAGACAGGAATCTTCAAACAACCAATAGCGGGCTGGTATTTTAGAGTTTGACATTTATTTATTTTTTAAAACATGGCGACCAGCCCTCTATTGGTTGTTCAATATTGACAATGTCATTTCCTTTTGCTGTTTCATAATGTCACTGTCAGGTTTTTTTTTTCAATTTAGGCTTAATGCAGTTATTTGGTGTAGCACATAGTTCATTTGTCTAATGTTTTTGAACCCATTTGAAAATTAAATGGCGATGAAAAAAATTCTAAAAAATATGTGTTTGAAAATTATATAAGCTTTCTATTGGTATATATTTTGTTTCTGCAAGATTTCAAAAACTGCATCTTTTCCATATCCTTTGTTAAGATTTACTATTTTTTGGGTTTGAAATTATTATTTGCTACAATATTTGAATATCGTTTTACATTGAATTGTGGCTAATAGTTTGTGGCGCACTTACTATTTTTGTTAGCATATTTTTGAGATAATATTTTACTAAAATTGGTAGGCATCGATGTAAAGATAAGGCAAAATGAAATTATAACGCGGGTGAAGCCGCAGGTAAAAGCTAGTAGACAATACTTCTCAAAACCTGTAATGTTCTGTACACGCTCTTTTAATAGTCCTCTGCTGAACATAGGCCTGCCCACGAAGGGTGATTGGGCCGTATCCGCCGCGCTGGTCCAATGAAGCTTGTTGGTTCTCAAAGTATCTACCTAATAACTAAATTGCAGGAACAGTACTTTTTCTCGATATCTTAATTATGGAAATAGAAATACTAGTACTAATAGTTATAGCGGCGATCGAGCTCGAATAGAGAAACTGTAGAGATGACTCAATGCTACTTTTATTTTATAAACCGACTTCAAAGAACGAGGTTTGCGATATTACTGTATGTTTCCTTTGTCGCAATTATGTCGATTTGTGTTGTGCGATTATTTCGCCAATTAAAAACTAATTTCGATGTTTCTTTTTTATGTTTGATAGATTATATTTCAGAAGTGGTCTCTTTTAAATGTTATTGATCGGTTGAGTGGTTTTAAATAAACAGCAATCGTTTAAAATTGGATTTTAATCGATTTGATTAAACTACTTATTCGAATTTTGTTTGTAAATTGGTATGATTGAAATCAATTGTGACATTTTTATGGGAATTTCATTAAAATACCTACTTTTATCTAGATAAAACCATGTTACAACGACTCTACCTTCTTTTGTATTTGGAGATTAATAATTACTTACTTCTTATGGGTTTACATGTATGAGTCTAAAAAAAAATTAAGATTACTTCGACTCTACGGTTTCTTTGCTCTCCAGAAATTTGATCTTACTGGCCGACACTGATAGTAAACAATCGTACGTAACTACTAACGTGCTCATATTTTAGTATAGGTAGAGTTAATATTTCTGAAGCTCTGCTTAAAAAACTAACTGTCTCATATATTGTAGCACGATGAATGATGTATCAAGTTATATTTTTTTTTTATGTAGTAAGGGCTACAATTGGCTGCCAACTCGCGTGATGGAAAACAAAGTCGTAACCGAAGATGGAGCATGTAGACTTAGAAGATACCTATTCACCCATGACTTGAAGATATCCAAATTGTGATTGTCGGGAAACAATGACGGAGGTAGGGCATTCCAATCCTTGGCGGTATAATTAAAACTATTTATTTTTTATAACCAAATCGCTATACCCACATTAGAACTATGATATTGTTACGCGATGGGTTCTTGGATAGTCAGTTAAAACGCCGATTATTCATTTTGCACTTTATTGCACACAATCACTTCACAAAAATCATAAAAACACACGACACAAATGGTTCGCACAAACACTTTACACTGGCACTGATATTCACACAAACTAGTCACTTCACAATCACTGGTATTGCACTCTAACCCGAGTAGTTATCGCTCCGACGGTAAACGAATAAACTGATTCCCAAGGGTCGGCCGGCGTATTTATATCCGTTATTTCCTACAGTCTTGAACCTACGAGATATTTCGCAGCATTACTCGATCTTAATAAAAGCTATTGTGTTAACAAGTAAACAATTTGAAAGTTCGAGAATCCCTATTGTTTTTCAAATACGTAAACACCCAACAAATAAACTAAACAATAGACGAGATACAAAGACTGATCCCGCTCGAGTCATAAAGCCATAAAACCGATTACAAAAGGCACAAATAAAAAAAAAGCAGAACAATAGAGCTTCCCAGAATCGGATTACGTAAACACCGCAGATTACATCATAGTTACTGCATACCTACAACGGGTGCCTACTGCGTTACAATATCACAGATAGACACCTAGAGTCCTAGATACATAGAACAAAAAAGACAAAGAAGAAAAGAACTACAGAATTTTTTTAAGGTAAGTTCATTTCCTCTTTTATTGTCAGTAGAGATTAGTAAATTCTTTCTTTCGAAAAGGGGCGAGTCAAAAGAATTATTTAGTATTATGTCGACTCTACAATCTCTGTTCTACCCAGGAATGTGACGCCACTGGCTGACGCCGATAGTGGACAATCGTACGTAGCTACTTACGTGGTCGTATTTTTGGTAGGGTGTGATATTTCCAGGGTTCTGTTTAAAAACAGAGTGAAAATGGAACCCCATTGTTAAGATACAAACGTTGCCTTGGCAGGTGTCTGATTTTTAACGCGATACATCTTTTGACACGTGAGAAGTGAGTAGCTAACGTGATATGGTTGTTGCACCAATTATGGCTACTGTCCTAGTTTTGGTCATTTTTAAAAAAAATACTAAAACTAAGACAAAGTAGCATACAAATACAAAAATAATTTTATAAGATTACGAAAAATGTTACATCATAGAGATTGTTTGAGTAATTGGCAAAGTTTAAAAATTTCTTTAAAATATTAGGTATGAGGTATCAGCGCCATGCAAGACGAGCCCTCGTGCTCGCATCTGTAGCCACTGCTGGACTTTATAATAAGCCTACCCACGAAGGATTATTAATTGGGCCTATTCACGCTACTTACGTGGTCGTATTACCAATGCAAGTCGGCTTTTTGTCTAAAAAACTTTTATTTGCTTCTTACCTCCTTGAAAATTCTAATTAGACTTATGCACTTAAGATTGTAATAAGAATTGAGAGAAACATTATAAAATGCATATTGCATTTATGCATGCATCATCCATCCATCCATCAGCCATATGACATCCACTGTTGGACATAGGCTTCTATGGATCTCCAATAAGACCGCTTGGCGCTTAAAAGCAGCTTGTATCTAGCGTGATCCTGCAGTCTTGATCATCTGTCCACCTCGTAGATGGAGCGCAGTGTAGGAACACTGCGCTTGTTGGTGCGTCTCCTTCACTCAAGGACTTTTCGACCCCCATCATGTTTTTTCCATAAGGATTGAGAAGCAAAGATCAGATTCTTTCTGCGAGATTGTTAAGTCAGATATAAGGTCTGTACAATAATTATTTTTTGCAAAAATTAGCATGACCGACTTCACCCGTGTAGGTACAGAATCATTACATAGTATAAAACAAAGTGGTTTTCCGCTGTCTGTCCCCATGTATGCTTATATCTTTAAAACTACGCAATAGATTTTGATGCAGTTTGTTTTAATAGATAGAGTAATTCAAGAGAAATGTTTATAGGTATAATACACCTGTGCGAAGCCGGGGCGCATCCCTAGAACGCAAATATTATGCACGGATCGATGTAACATTTTTCACATTATTGTTGATTTACCAAAAATGGCTCAGCCAATTTCGATAAAATTTAAATGGGACCAATTTCGAAGTATACTCTTTCCAATAAAAGAAGAGTTACTAAAATCGGACTACTATGAAAAAAGTTATGCGTGGTTATACATAAAAAAATATATATATACTTACGCGTCGAATTGTACGAGTATACCTCCTCCGGTGGTTCGTCGGTCAAAAAGCAAAGTGACCGACATAGCCCAGAGACTAAACTAATAAACCAACAAACATACTTTCGGTGTATTGGTAAGGAAGCAAGGATAATATTATGGCTATGTGAACCAATCAATGATCTATTGTTGGGTACAAGGTGACCGGGTCATAGCTAACATTGTCTTACGGTCATGGCAGCTCATGGGTCAAGGCCACGGTAATTGCTATTAATGTTCTGATACAGAGGGGTGAGTCCAGGTTTACACGTAAATTGAAACTCTAGCTGTTTCCGTATGGCTCTATACATTTTTGTACAGCGCCCTTGGCGGAAACGAGGAAGAACTAACAAAATGTATGGAGCCACTAGCGAACGCGAAAGTTTAAGTAGGTAAATTACGCAAAACCTGAACTAAGGGCTCAGAACAATGCATTAACGTATTAATTTAGTGTCTGTATATACCTAAGTAGGTACCTATTGTATTGACTTGATAGATATTTATCTTATCCTGATATTAGTGTGACATTTTTACAAGTACATTTATCAAGACCATTATAAAATGAAATTAACTTAGAGAAAGGAGTTATAAGAACAGGTATTCTCAAGTACATTGAGTCTTCATAAACGTTACTGTAGGACTAAGAGGCTTATAATAGTATTATGAAATGCGCTTATACACATATATGAGACTAAGTAATAAAACCAAAAATTCTTGACTTCGTGCTGGCTTATCTAATGATAATATGAGAGGAATAGAAAAGTACGCTAATAGTATTTTAAGGTTATGCTGATATTAGTCTGACATTCTTAAAAGAGCTTTTACCAAGAACATTATAAAATCAAATGAACTTACAAAATGAGGCTATAAGAACAAATATTTTCAAGTGCAGTGAGTCTTTGTAAATGTTATTTTAGGAGTAACAGGCTTATAATAGTATTATAAAATGCGCTTACATACATATATGAGACTAAGTATAAGACACAGAGCTCGTGAGTCCAAAAAAGCTTATCTAAGAGTAATATAAGAGCGATAACATGCTCTAAAACTATTGTAAGAGCGCTAGAAGCCTGCCATTCTTGCCATTCATTTACAAGCGAACTCCAAGACATTTTTGCTAGTTGGGTAGGTATTAACTGAGTAGTATATCTATCATCAATATGAAATGTAAGTAAGCAAATAAAAGTCCATGGTATCTTAGCTTAGACATATGCTTTGCGTTGATCGTGGAAGACGTCCCTAAAATATTCAGGGTTATTCGCATACCTATGTACCTGTAAGTACCTAAAATGCCGAAAGGATGTGATTCAGACTGTTATTAGGTACTTATATGACTGTAAAATTAATTTCTATTTTAAGTGTAATTGGCGTTATTAGCCGTACTTATTATATAACAAATAAACAAATAGGTTACGAAATTTGCTCAGAAAAAAGTGCTATTTCTCGATTTTGAGTATTGTAGAAGGTATTAATTTTTAATACTTTTAATACTTTTTACGTTTAGCCATGTCAGAGGCCTTCAGGCGGCCTAAAAACTCTGACACAAGGGCTAGCCACCCGGCCTATACGAACTTACTTACTTACTTACTTATTTTTAATAATAGTCTTAATCACTCCCTTTTGACTTAGTACACCCTATGCGAACAACGTTGTATTCTGAATAGTTTGATTTAATTTTAATTTAGTCACCTTGAACGCACCTACCCCTAATAAAATACTGACAAAAAAGAATACCTGTCCGTTTACAACAGGTTCTTAAAAAATAAATATGGGGTCAATTCTCATAAAAAAGTGATACACTTTTTCTCACAAGACGTTCCGATATAAGTGGATCTGTCCAGTTCGAGCGACTAAAAACCGGCTAAAACTAGTTTTGGGTAGCTTTTAATATTTTATATTACAGAATAGATAAAATTGCTCTTAGCAGGTTTTTAAGGTCAAGATAGACATGGGAACATGAAGGAAGTTTTTTGATTTTATTTTTCGTTCTTTTTCGTCTATTACGAGTACTTCATGGGAACTAAAGTAGATTTGGATGAGGACGAAAGCAGGCCATTTTATTTATTGAGCACCAGTAAGTATTCGTTTAGCAAACCGGAGAATCCATGGACTGCATAGTCCGGTTTACTTCCACGGTGGCTCAGTGGTTAGTGACCATAACTTCTGGATCAAAGAGGCGTGGGTTCAATCCCCACCCAGGGTAAATATTTATGTGATGAACATAAGTGTTTGCTCTGTGTCTGGGTGTTATTTAGTTACTATCTATACGAGTATGTATTTAAAAATAAGTATATGTAGGTAGTATATCAGTCTCTGGCAGCCATATCACAAGCTTTGCTTAGTTTGGGGTCAGAAGCCGTGTGTATTTTTTTTATTTTTATTTATGGTTCTCGAACAGAGACTAGGGACCAAGATTTATTAGAAATGTACTTGCTCAAGGTAGAGAAAACCGGTAGAGATCGAGGAAACACTTTTTTTATTAATGCTGATAAGTTTGTACTTGACCACCAACTCGCCTAAAGGTCAAAACTTTAGCAAATGTTCTTTTTAAACTTTAACTTGAACACATTATTATTATATACTACGGGATATATTATATATTGCGCACTAAAATTACGAGATAAATAAATACCTCCTCATCCCGACGTTTCAGCCGAGTTGCATCGACCGTGGTCACGGGTAGACTACCCGTGACCGTGATTTAGTCCCGTAGTATGTAAGAATAATAAAATTTTAGCATACAAACTTCGAAGATACAGAGTAAACAATACCAACTTTTAAAAAATTAAAGTATACTTACCTACCTATAGTACAAGTTAAACACATTGTAATTTAGTCTATTCATGCATTCATTATCCATACCCACTTATATGTAGGCTTCCCCTATGGATCTTAATTTAGTAGGCTAGATACAAGAATATTTTTGCATATACTTAGGTACCTACCTAGCTTGTGTGCAAAAATAATCTAGGTATAGGTATATACTCGTAAGTATCTTAGATAAGCAACAATTTAAAAATTCTACTAAGATACTTACATACCTACCTAATATTTTACATTTATTTGATCAATAACAATGCATAAATAATGCTGAAAACTTTTCACAATACATCAAATCAAAACAAAAGCTCCGTAGAACAAGCCCCAATCTGAATCGTTTCTCAAATTTTATCTCTCAAGTCTAGTCTCACAAAACAATGGCAAATTATCTATTAAGCAAGCAGACTCTAAAGCCACGAAAATTCAGCGCTTAAATCGCTCTCACTTCTTATTAGACAACGCTCCAACAAAACTCATACAAAATGGACGCTAGCGCTACAGCGGCTGGTTTGCGAACTACATCCCTCTATAACTACCAGAATAGACACCCCACCTATTCCTCCGAGAAATTTAAATTTCGAACGCCGCCATCTTGCGCAAGACGTCGATAGAGAATAACTATTGCGCTGCGTATTTTTTTGGAGAACGTCTTAAGTTGGTCATTTTTACGCTACTATAGCTCTTACGCCGTCATCTTAGGTTGGTAAATCGCTCGCGGAAAAATGGTGCGAGGTTCCTTCACGGGCTACGCTGATAAAGATCCTTTCACCTCTCACTTGCAACCAAATTTCGACTCTACGGCAACGGAACACATCATAATTTGCTATTAAATTTAAATGGCAGTTACGTCTAATTGGAATACAGCTCTAAAACTTTAATAACAATGCATGCGGTCAGGCTAGTTTCCGTCTCCTTTCCTTGGCGTCCTTATTAGAATGTTGGAAAGGGATAAGTGTATGGAAATTGCTTCGTTTTAATGGGCGGAGCATGAAATAGTTGCGATAGTAGAGCAAGTTTTGGAAGAAGTTTGAAAGAGGGTACGCTTTTATTGGATTTCAGTTTGACGTTTGGTTCGCGGGCACATTTGTAATTCGAACAGTGTCTGGCTGGTAGAGTTTGAATTTTGTTCTAATTTTATTTACCATGATTTAAAATGTTGGAAGTGAGATGTTATAGGAAAAATAATAAACAAATATAATAACGGTTAACAAAATATTTATGAGCAATATTTTTTTTAAATTCGTTAATTTTTGAGCAGGCGTATTCTTTGATTCACTTTACCTTTTTTGACTCTTCTTCTTCTTAGTAAAGCAGTGGAGACTTTACTAGAAGCTTCGATGGAGTTTGGAAGACAACAAAACAAGTTTTACCACATATTTGATCACACTAAACTACTTGCCTACACTCATGCACATATAATAACTAAAACACCACAACTTTTGCACTATTTATAGATACTGAGAGAAAAACAAGTTTAAGAAAATAATACATATAATTAATATATATATATCTCTGCGACAGCTGTCAGAAAAATCACGCCTATGAAGTCCTGAATTTCTTAATAGTACAGACAGTACCTGTCAATGTCATACTTTATGGGCATGCCGATTAGTGATGGGCGACGAATAATCGTGACCACAGAGTTTAGATTGAGTTTTATTTAAAATATCGATAGTTTATACTAACGGTGTAATAAATAAAACTTGTTTTATCGTTAATTTTATTTTATATTTTAATATCATAACATTTTTTACATATGTTATTAAAATAAACCCAATTATATGTTACATTAGCATTGATAATAGTGAAAAACGTCGATAAATACTATCATTACATTATAATGAGTATTTAATTAATATCATAACATTATTTACACGTGTACATACTTGATCTTAAATAATAGTAAGTAAATAATTACCAATTTCTCACCTTCAACTACTCATTCGATTTCATTACAACATATTTTGAAAATAGTTTTTTTCCACCACTATCTCACTATCTATATACTCTAAAAATGTCAATCTATCTATAGTATAGACTAATCAAAATCATCGTCATCATTTAGACAGCGGTACTTTAGATGTCAATTGGCGAAACAGGCATCCCTTAGAAGTACCTAAAAGCTTTATAATATTTTTTCCAAAACATGATCGGTAATTTAAGTAGACCGCAGCGGTAGAGCGTCTTGTAATGTAAGCTGCTTCTAAACGGGCTCAATGAAAATTTATAGGAGTGGCCTGTGTCCAGCAGTGGACATCTTAAAGCTGATAGATGGATCGATGAAAAGTTTTGTGTCCACAATCCTGAAGTCATCTGTCCAATTCATGTGTGGGTGTCCTACGCGACGTTTAATAAGTATGTATGCCTTAATTAAAGTATTTTCATCACATCTATTCGAAAAGGACTACTTGGTTCGCCCCTAAGTGCGCCCAAAGGTGGTGTTTTCTATATGGAACTTTATAAGTGCGCCGGAATTATCTTTGCCGCGCACTTTTTGAATTAGGAACAAATAAGTGCGACGGAATGATCTTTGCCGCGCACTTTTTGAATTTGGAAGTATTTGTAATGTTAGTGTTCAGCGCCAAAAAATGAATGAAAAGAATGTAAATATAAGTTGTCATTGTTTTATTACTAGATGCCATTTAATTTCAATTTAGTTGTTACTCTAGGTTTTATTAAATAATAATTAATATTACAATGAAATACGAGGCGCCTTTTGTATGTATTTATGATGTTATGATTATGCTATTAGTGTAATAAGTTTGGTAACCTGTTGTCAACAATTAGCTCAAGTTGTGTAGGTATAGATGGGAGGTATGTCTGTCAAAGTGGGTGAGACATCGGTCAGCCGGGACGGTGACCCCGGCTCGATCGGCCCCTACCACGGGATCTCAACTCGATTATCAGAATACTTACATCACAATCTAGAAGGTGACTTGTTAGAATAAGAATAATTTATTTCGTGACCATAATGTTGTTCCTTAAGCTAATTGTACTTAAATAAACTAGATTATCCTACTAATATTATAAACGTGAAAGTTTGTGAGGATGGATGGATGGATGGATGTATGGATGTTTGTTACTCTTTCACGCAAAAACTACTGAACAGATTGAGATGAAACTTTGCAATAATATACTTTATATATCAGAATAACACATAGGCTATAAATTATAATGATATATGGCGTATGCGGGCGAAGCCGCGGGTAAAAACTAGTTATTAATAAATATTATAACTTAAGATATTTAAATACATGCATTAATTAAAATTTATCGTTAAATATAGGAATTAAAATTAAATCGAATTAGGTATATTTTAGGGTTAATTATGAAAGATTTTATATTTAAATTTAAGCACAAACATTGTTTACTTATTCGTATTTAGCTAGTTGTGAAGCACTAGCTTCCACGGTAGGATTCCCTGTGTTTGTGGAAGCTAGTTCTCTTCAGGGATGATTTGAAACAGGGGGTTAGTAGGAGTTAATGTTTAATAGTGTGATTGCTGGTGAGTATGTGCAAGAGTTGTATGATCACAACAATAATTATTATATAATAGTTCGTGTCAACGTATTCAGTAATGACATTTGTTAAATTAATTTAAAGGAATAGGTACTAGTTTGTAGGGCGAAGCATTTCTTCGGTGCTTTTATAACTGAGTGTAAGAAGGTATTTTTTAATTTTGTTTTTACATTTGTATGCAGTGTCATTTACTATATTCAGCTTTTTGTTTAGTTGGGCATAAATAAAGCTTCCAAGAAAGTTGTAACGTTTTTGTCCTAATTTAGTTTTAGTGTTAGCCACTTGCCATCTGTGGGTGCGTTTGGATTTGCAGGTATGTAATGATATTTTATGAAATTTGCTAGCGCATGCCAAAATAAAAAGCTGTCGAACTCGTAACTGTTTTGTGTCCCGGTATAGCTCATCAGTAGGATACCTGAAAGGTTTTTTGTGAGCTACCTTGAGTAGAAGCCTTTGTGCACGTTCCACTTTTATTAAATAAGTGCTGCAGGCTACACCCCAGGATGTAATGCAATAGCTTAAAACAGGTTTGCATAACGCATTGTACACCATATCGACGGTTCCACTGTCTGCTACGGCTCTAAGCTTTTTGAATACAAACAAAACTTTCCTTAGACGGTTATTCATCACTTGTATATGTTTTGTCCAAGACAGTAATTCATCGATAAAGACACCCAGATACTTTATCTCTTTAACCTGATCTAAAGTCGGACAGTTACAGGAACATTGTTGGTAGTAACTGTCGCTGCAAGTGTGTACACTGAGAAAAAAATCGCTACCAAATATTACAAAAGTCCTTTGTATTTGGCGAAAACACTAAATTTTAGTATAATTTACCAAAGTTTTGCTGTATTTGCAATTTTTATTATTTTTTACTAACAGTTTTGTTTTTGTAATTGTAATTCCTAAAATACGATTTTAGTAAATGCAGATATTGCAAAAGTTTAATATTTATTACAAATTTATAGTAAATATTGTTAGAGTTTTGTAAATTCCGCAAATTCGATTACTATTTTCAAGAAAAGGTAGTTGTGTTTCTAACAGTTTATCTATTTTGTAATTCTAAGTAATACTTTTAGTCAATTTTAATAAACGTTTGTAATTATAAGAATTAACTATAGTTGATACAACAAAAATATTTAGTTTTACCGTTTTGTAATTCTAATCAACACGCTTTATTTATTTCAACACGGGTTTGTAATTTTTAGAAAATATAAAATATTGGTACGAGAAAAGATTTAGTTTTTGACCGTTTGTAATTCCAAGCATCTCGTTTTATTAATTTCAACACGCATTAGTAATTGTTAGAAAGAACTATAATTGGTATAATAAAAATATTTTGTTTTACCCTTTTTGTAATTCCAAGTAACATGATTTTTTAATTTCAACACGCGTTTGTAAATATTAGAAATAACTTTAATTGGTACAACAAAAATATTTAGTTTTCCCCTTTTTCTAATTCCACAGAACATGCTTTATTAATTTCAATACACGTTTGTGATTTTTAGAAAGAACTTTAATTGGTACAACAAAAATATTTTGTTTTACCCTCTTTGTAATTCCCAGCAACATGCTTTATTAATTTCAACACCCGTTTGTGATTTTTAGAAAGAACTTTAATTGGTACAACAAAAATATTTTGTTTTACCCTTTTTGCAATTCCCAGCAACATGCTTTATTAATTTCAACACCCGTTTGTAAATATTAAAAATAACTTTAATTGGTACAACAAAAATATCTAATATTTCCCTTTTTGCAATAACAAGCAACACGCTTTATTAATTTCAACACTAGTTTGTAATTATTAGAAATAGCTTTAACTGGTACAAGAATAATATTTAGTGTTTCCGTTATTGTAATTCCAAGCAACATGCTTTATTTATTTCAACACACGTTTGTAAAATTTAGCAAGAACTTTATTTGGTACAACAAATATAATTAATTTATTCCTTTTTGTAATTCCAAGGAACACGCTTTAATTATTATGAGCTTTTAGCGGCTTCGCCCGCGTGGCCTACAGGAATCAAAATATGACGTACTGTTTTTTCAGAAACAAACATTATAAGCGCTCTTACGATAATAATCTCAATTGAAATCACAAGATGACAAAATTCCCAAACAAAGCATTATTGCTTTTCAAAAACAAACAATTGACAAAATAATAAAATTGTCAAAATTAGCCGTAAAACGTAAACTTATCGCCTATAACAATAGCAAATATTAGATCATAAGTAGTAGTAAGTAACAATATTTTTCCCAGAACAAATTATAATAAAATGATTTTACGCTATGGTCTTGAGTCAAGAGTAAAAAAATGAAGAATAAGCATAGCTGCTGGATTCTAAACGCTTACAAATAAATAGCAAATTTTTGGCTTTAAAATTTAATAAGATACGAGTATGGTTAAATATATGAAGCTATTCAACAAAAACGGAAAAAGTTTACGTTTACTATCAAAAGTCATGGTAAGGGCACTGAAGTTACTGGAATAATATACGAGATAAGTTTACACTTGAATACTCGAAAAATCTCAAATTAATACTTATGCATTAATTCTAATTGCATTAATTGGCATTAAGATTTTTTCTGTTCCCGCCAACGTCGTTGAAATATTCTTATTTGACAGCTTTGACTTTGGTTTCAGTAGTTCAGTACACTAAGTATCTTACTCTTACTTACTTACTTACTCCTACTCTTTATTAATAACAACTAGTTATAGATCATTTGTAGTGCATGCTAACATATTTCATCAAACGTTACCTATAGTATGATTCCTTATTACTAACATAAAAAGGCGCATTTAACAAAATCCAATAAAAATTGTATCATACGAGTACTTCGTAGGGTTTGACATGCTCTTAGGCGATTAGTACTATGTACTTACAAAAAAAATCCACCGCGTTGGTACCTAGATAGGTACTGGTATAGACAAGTATTGGTATCTGATATACCACTGGTTTGAAAGATGAAAAAAAATTGATTTACCTTGTTTTGTAATTACAAGCGTGGGTTTGATAATTTTCAAAACACGATTGTCATTTGTATTGAAAGGAAGAATAATTTCAAGCATGAGGCTTTATTAATTTCAAGATACTATTGTAATTTTACCACAATTCTTTAGTTAATGCAACAAAAACATTTAGTTTTTGGTCTATTTTGTAAATCCAGCAATAAGCTAAGTAATTTCAACGAAATGTTTTGTTATTTCCAGTAAAGTGTCCGGTGTGTTTTGCTTTATGAATACGATACAGCATTTCCAGCAGCCATTTCGTCGTTGCTTGCAGTAGAGTAAACATGTAAAGGAGAGTGAAGTTCAGTACCTACAAACTGTGTTTTACCAACAGATTTAAACACTCTGAGTGACAATTGACAATCTTACCCAGGAGTCAGTGTTATAACAGCTATACAGTCATACTGAGTAACTGGGGTCTCAGTGAATACGATCCCGTCTTTCCAGCAGCCATTTCGTCGTTGCGTGCAGTAGAGTAAACATGGAGGATGAAGTTCAGTGCGTACCAACTAACTGTGTTTAATTAAGTGTCATAAGTACAGATTTAACCAGTGTAAGTGAAAATTGACAATTTTACCCAGAATATACGGAGTAACTGGGTTTCTCCGTGAATACATTATACTCGCCGGCAATGTAAATTATGTGTTATTGTAAATGTGGCTGTTTCGTGTGTTATATTATACATGTATAATATTTAATAAACATGACTTCACTTGAATCTTTATTTTTATGTCTACAATTATTATTCACCTTGTAACTTACATTTAGTATTAGTTTATAACCTTAGATTCGTTTTGTAAGATATGTAACTCAAGTAGTTTCAATAGCTTAATTTTGTATTATTTAGTTGGTTTTTGTAATGTCTAGTTTAGTTCTGTGATATCTACTTAATAAACCCTATCCATAAAAAAGTTATAAAACACTTCAAATTGAAATATTAAAAACTGTATACTTATAGGTCATTGTTATAAGCAGGTATACAGTTTTTAATATTTCGATTTGAAGTGTTTTATAACTTTTACATTGATAGGGTTTACTAAATTGATAACACAGAAATTATACTAGAAATTACAAAAATCAACTAGATAATACAAAATTAAGCTATTGAAACTACTAGACTTTAACTAGATAATACTGAACTAAACTTTTGAAAGTACTAAGGCTTACTAGATATTACAAAACTGATCTATCAAAATTACTAGGTGATTAGCAGATAATACAGAACCAAACTTTCGAAAGTACTAAGGCTTACTAGATATTACAAAACGAATTCATCAAAATTACTAGGTGTTTACTAGATGATACAGATATAATTTTCGAAAAAACTAGGACTTTACTAGATATTACATAACTAATCTATTGGATCTACTGGAGCCTTACTACATGTAACAAGACAGGTATTAATAATTCCTATTAAATATCAATTTGTATTTTTACAGGGCATTTGTTGTCCTCGGGATTAGTAAAATCTTAGTAAAGAGTACTAAGGAGTTTGCTAGATATAACAAAACAGGTATTAGTAATACCTACTAAATATCGATTTGTATTTTTAACAGGGCATTTGTTGTCCTCGGGATTAGTAACATTTTAGTAAAGAGTACTATGGACTTTACTAGATATTACAAAGCTAATCTATTGAAACTACTGGGGCCTTACTATATATAACAGAACTGATATTGTAATACCTACGAATTGCATTTACAAAAATCGATTTGTAACTATTACAGGTCATTTCGACGGGTCCTACGTATACTGGTATAACCAACATTTTGTCAAAAATGCTTTTTTTGCATCATTCGTCCTCAAATAACCTATTCTTTAATATCCTGAAAAAATATTTTCCAAAAATCAATTAATTTTGAAGATAAAAATGTGTAAACTGGTGCAAATACAACTTTTTTCCGCCAAAGGACTGTCAATACTGGTATAAGCCTCTAGTCTACCACTTGCACCAGTCTACGCGGTCTCGAACTGCGCGGCGCTCGAGAGCAAGTGAAGGTCACGCCAGTACGCGCGCGGCGACGTTACCGCACGCACGTACTAAACTAGTGTAAGTACATAGAGTTTGCTTTAATCTCACTCTATTTTCAAAAAAATATCATTTTAATTAGATTTTTGTTTTTCATTTTTAGGCAATAACCAAAGTCGTAACAATGAAGCGTTCAAGAGGTCAATTAATGTTAGATTTAATAGAAAATAAACGTACAATTAATTGCAAAATAAACGTACAATTACTCCACAATTGTCCGACCAGAATCTAAAAGATTTGACTCCCTCCTTTACCTTCATGCTAATAAAATCGAAAACACAGCTGGCTATTTCATTGGCGCCTTTTTTGCAGTCTGTTCTTGTCCTTTGTAATTTGCAGGTGTTTCCACTTACACCAGAATCTAAAAGATTTGACTCCCTCCTTTACCTTCATGCTAATAAAATCGAAAACACAGCTGGCTATTTCATTGGCGCCTTTTTTTGCAGTCTGTTCTTGTCCTTTGTAATTTGCAGGTGTAAGCCACTTACACCTGAAAATTACAAAGGACAAGAACAGACTGCAAAAAAAGGCGCCAATGAAATAGCCAGCTGTGTTTTCGATTTTATTAGCATGAAGATAAAGGAGGGAGTCAAATCTTTTAGATTCTGGTCCGACAATTGTGGAGGACAGAACCGAAATAGGATTGTTTTCTTTATGTATATGTATTGTGCTTGGAAATTTGAAGTAGACATTACTCATAGATTTCTTGTCGTTGGCCACACTCAAAACGAGGGAGATTGTATTCACTCTGTTATAGAAAAGAAAACCAGAAATGTTTTGATTTATACACCAGATCAATGGACTCTTGCCTTCAAAATGGCCACGGCTAACGCAAAGCCATACATAGTGAAAGATGTCACTCAATCTTTTGTGTTCGATTTTAAGTCTTGTCTAATTTTTTTTGACAAATGGAAGAAAAATTCAACCGGGGAGCTTGTAAAGTGGAACAAGATTTGTGAAGTCAATGTAGAAGCCAATACTCCGTTTGCAATTAATTACAAGCACACCTTTGAAGACAATGCTTACAAAACTTTACAATGCCTAAAAAGTAGCACACGAAACAGTGTACAAATATTATCTAAACGTTTCGAAAATATGAGGGTAGCTTATACAAACGTATTACCTATAGATAAAGATCTTCAAGATCTCTGTAAATCAAATGTGATTCCGGAAAGATACCATTCATTTTACAATAATTTGCAAATTGGGTAGATCTCAAAACACTGAAAACTTACCTGACTAGATAGAATAGAATAATACTTAGCAAACAAAGTTTTATACCTATAGTAATATTATTTAGTGTACTTTGATTAAGCTGTGATGTAATAGGACTTTTGTGTTCATATTTAGTAGGTCTAAAAGACTGAATATCCTACCCATTTATATTTCTTATAATTTTACATAACTATCTGAAAGACTGATTAAAGTGTAACTCTATCTCATTAAAAATATAAGAGGTTAAGTATTTAAAGTATCTACTAAAAAAAAAATAAGTAAAATTCCTATTTAAAAATAAGTTTCTATTTTTTTGTGATAAAAAAGTCATTGGTTACTTTTAACAATATTTCAATTAAAGTTTAAGCTTTATTTCAGTGTTGTTTTTATTAATACAGATAAAAGAGCATGCTCAAAATAATTTTATGATTAAATTGACTCGTAAAATATAATTTTGTTTGATTATTCTCCTTGAAAATTATTAAAAATAAAACTATTTGATTTCTGCATATTTTGGTTTTATTTAAACATGAAAATGGGTAAAAGTTATTGATATAGTAGAACATCGATAACTGGTGCATGTGCTCTTCAGAACCACGTAAACTAACACAAGTGTTAAAAGTCTAACAATATCTTATATTTTGTACCTTATTTGCTTTTGTTTGCATTAATAATCAGATTTTTTTTTTAAATAATGATTCAAAATCATTTAATTACCATAATTGTAAATAAAACATAATGACAGTGTATACTGGCCTAAGTGGCACTTACACCAGTGTACGTGTTGTGAAGCTTTAAGAGAAACAATCTACACGAATGCAAGTACAGCTATTTTCTAAAGTTTCAGAAATAATAAAAAAATAATAATGCAGATTTTTTCCAAAAGGATTCAAGTATAACATTTCAAAATTTCAACTATGAATGTTGAATTATGTTAAAGTTACACTCATTAGAACATTCAAATGGCTCTACTGTAAAGTTGTGAAATTGCACTTGCACCAGTATACGTAGGACCCGTCGATTTGTTGTCCTCGGATTTAGTAAAATTTTAGTAAAGATTACTATATTTTTGTTAGTTTTTCTCTCAGTGTAGTTGGATACAGAGATGATAAAGAGGGGCTGAACGGCTAGAAACTCTAAAAGCCATTATTTTGGTTTTCGAAACGTTAAGCGTGAGTAGATTTCTTTGTAGCCAGGTTGAAACGTCACGCAGACCTTTATTTGCGGCATTTGAAACTACATCCCACTTAGGTACGCGCATGAAATACTATTGCAGTGTAAAGTAAAGTAAAGTAAAAATTTATTGCACAAACTGTGTAAAATGGTGGTACAAATTTTCTTAGTAACAATAGTCTATCCTAGCGGACATGCAATTTTTGGTAACATAAATTTTAGAGTTTACCTGTCTAAGTTAAACTATGTTACATTTTCTATTTAAGTTGGCATAGTTAGAGATTCTATCACCAATAAACACACATTTTATTTACAACCAATCATAGCCAACATTTGAGATCATTATATTTAAATAAATCTACCTATGTTACACTTACATTCTAAAAACAAAATATAAAGTTATATATTTCGCTTATTCACAACGTCTTAGCATTGTATAAAAGATTTATAAGTAAAACCTTGAACAGCCTATATGTGTCATCCGCAAATGCAAATATTTTTGCATGAGCAATTTCAAGTTGGCACGTAGGTCATTTATATAAGCTAAAAATAACATTGTTAGATCAAAGATAAAACTGAAAGCGTTCCAACTCTCTCGCACAATTATTATTACACGACCGTCGTGACCACGGTCGATGCAACTCGGTCGAAACGTCGGGATGTACTGTACTGTACTAGCCTTTTTAATAGTCCACTGCAGGACGTAGGCCTACCCACGAAGGGTGATCGTGGAAGAGCTATCTTCATCCACCTGATAATCAGATGAGACATACTTTTTATGAAATGTATTAGTATAGTGTATTCGTTTAGGAATAAATTAAAATGTTGGCTACATGAGAAACTATTTTATGACGTAAATGACTTTTTGAAATTACCTGAATTATTATTTTATACCTCCTCATCCCGACGTATTTATTTATCTCGTAATTTTAGTGCGCGATTAGTCCCGTAGTATAAAATAATAATGTGTTCAAATCGCGAAAGTTTAAAAACAACATTACCTGAATTGTTTTAAGATTTTATAACTAATTTAGTAATTGTCAAGATCTTTTATTTTTTGTTTTGTGCTTTATTGTATAGTACTGTACTGTACTGTATCAGCCTTTTTAATAGTCCACTGCAGGACGTAGGCCTACCCACGAAGGGTGTTTGGGCCATATCCACCACGCTGGCCCAGTGCGGGTTGGTGGATTCACATACGCCATCGAATTTCTTCTACTGACATATCGCAGGTTGCCTCACGATGTTTTCCTTCGCCGAAAAGCCAGCGGTGTTAAATTCCGTAACTCACTGGTTCCGTACATAAATTCCAAAGAACTCATTGGTACGGGACTGGGATTTGAAGCGACGACCTCACGATTGTAATGCGGGTGTCACTACCACTAGACCACCACGGCTTACACGGCATTGTATAGTGCCCTAATGTAATGTTTACTTATTGACTTGTGATCTATGTTTTGAATAAATATTTAGTGTTATTTCCGCTACCTTGTTGTAGGCAAATAAGTTTAAGGGCATTAAGTGCAAATAATTACAAACAATTACAAAATTAAATCTATCAAGAAATCTTGCGAGCGAGCTCGAAGAGTCAACACGTCCTGAAGATGCCTCGTTGAGAGGCGAAACACGTGTCGAACAGAGTGTAGTGCAGTGAGAATAAGGGTGTTATTTATTAGTGAAGTGTTTTCAATATTTTGTCATATTATTTTTAAAAGATTTTTATAATATTTATTTTTTGTTAACGAATTATTAATATAGTATTAATATATATATAATAGAGTGTACTGAAAATAAGTGATATTTATTATTATTTTATCTATTTTGTAAAATTAAGTTTTTGAATGTATAATTATTGTAACATTAGTAATTGTTTGTAATTTTTTATGTCCTTAATGCACTTAATGCCCTTAATCTTATTTGCCTACAACAAGATAGCGAAAATAACACTCAATATTTATTCAAAACATAGATTTGAAGATGAATTTCCGCAAAGTAACGCCTGATTCAATCAACTATCTTATTGACTTGTAACAAATGGTGTTATAAATAAATGGCTATATGACTATATTATTTACTTACAAATAGACCTATGATAGCTTGTCTGTCGAAATGTGCTCATGACTATAATTAATTAGATAAATTATTTTTGGAGGTGATTTTTTTACCTTCACTCTTTTGGTAGCCGAAATTTCCCGCCCGTTCCCGTCATTTCAAAACATTTTCAAAAATCGTTTGCACTGTTGAAAAACGTCGTATGCTACACGTATGTATTGATACCAAATAAAAATATACCGTACGTAGACCCTCGCCTAGCGCCTCAGCGGTAATTACCAATATTTCTTTTTATATGTTCGTCAGTCTTCTCCTCCAACACAAGTCGAAGACGTTAGCAACAAATACTATTACATCATCTTGCGATTGATGCTAATTTACTATGATATAGTCGAGCAATACAAAATTTTACAAACGTGTATGCAATTTTCGTGGGGTGAAATAAAAGATGTTAACAAGTTTTTTTTCCGTCTGTTCGGTATACACCGAACAATGATAACACAAAATTATGATGTGTAAAGATTTCTATAATTCTTTGATTTGTACATAATATTTCGCTTGTTTTTAGGTAAGTTTTTATGATGTACGTTGAAAGGTTGGTGATTGAATGTCGATGGAATGAGTGAGCGAATGGAAAGGTGACATATGAATGAAATGAATGAATATTTGAAGTATGACGCTAAGACGGCGCGGACACCGTCATATACAGGGTTATTTCCAATAAATTAGCATCCTTCTAGGGGCTTATTCTGTACATCAAAACTAACAACTTTTGTTCTACGAATTTCGTCAAAATTCAAAAAAAAATCAGCTGTTCTATACATTTTGTCGCGGGTGAACTAAATTTTTCTATGGAACATCAACATTTTTTTTTGAGTTTTGACGAAAGTCGTAGAACAAAAGTTTATAGTTTTGATGTACAGCATAAGCCCCTAGAAGGATGCTAATTGATTAGAAATAACCCTGTTATACATAGACTTTTTTTACTTTTCTTTCCTTTTCTTTAATCGAAATACCTACTACTACTCAGTAAGAAGTCACTCTCAAACACAAATAAATTACAAATAGTACATTATGGTACAAGTGTGTAACTTCTTACTGAGTAGTCCAGTGGTAGGGGCAGTTGTTTGTGCGTGTTTGGGTCAGTTAATAGTCGAGTCCGGCGTCGGTATGTTGTTACGTCGCGCACTGAACCCGCAATGATGCTAATGTCGACAGATTTACACTTTCGCCTGATTCGGAAATAGCTACATTATGTCGCTTACGACAAACTCGTACGTTACATAGAGTAAAATAAACTTATACTAACTGTGTAAATTAACTTAAACTAACTGTGATGTCAATAACCGTTATTTCTGAATAACGAAATAAGCTATTTATTTTTTATCTGTAATGATAATTTATTTTCTACTATAATAGCTCTGTTATTTTGTATAATAGTCAATGTTTTTTATTCTATTTGATGTCTGTTGTCGTTGACATTAGTTAGTTTACATTGATTTTAAATTTGTTATTCATTATTTATTTTTTAAAATTGGTTATTAATAGAATTGATAAATTGGTTCGAATGTAGTATGTAATTGTAGATAAGTATTTCAAACATTGTTATTTGACGATTCCAAGTGCAATTGTTATGTCTACGGAATAAAGGAACTTTGACTTTGACTTTGAACTTGATATGAAGTCACCGAGCAAAATTAAACTTAAGTAGATATCTAGGTATAGTTTTTTAAATTAGTGATTTCAGAATGATATCGTCTTAAATTGGCCAAAAGAAAGAAACATTATAGGCACTAAAATAAAATAATTAATCTAAAGTAGTATTGTTGGCATAGGTTATTTTCATACTTTTTACGACACGTAACACAACGAGTTATAGAATAGAATATAATAGAAAACGCTTTATTGTTCACACAATTTACAATTTAACAATAAAAGAATAGAATAGAATTAAAATAGTGCGACAACCGGCGGCCTTATCGCTTAGAGCGATTTCTTCCAGGCAACCTGATTAAGAGAGGAAAGGATTATATAGGAAGGTAAGGGACTGGGTGTACAATAATGGCGAATTAATTAAAACAAAAATGAATACACTTGAATAAAGAGTCATAAATATACATAAGATATATACATACATATCAATATACACAAGAATTTAAAGGATTTACAAGGGTCTGTGGATGATCCAATTGCTTTCTATGTAGTAGTAGTGTAGTATTGTCATTAAAAAAAAAAAGAATTTAATATTACAACAATAATAATAATAATGCATACAAAAACATACTAATACTTAAATAAATAAAAATACTAAACACATATTAATAAATATAATAAAAAAATAATATTATAAAGTTATGGAGAGGGCTATGCTCGGTGTCCCTCTGCGAGATCGAATCAGGAATGAGGATATCCGAAGAAAAACTAAAGTTACCGATATGCCTAGCCCAGCGGATTGACAAGTTAAAATGGCAGTGGGCAGGGCACATAGCTCAAAGAGCTGATGACCGATGGGGTGAAAAAGTTATCGAGAGAAGACCACGTACCGGCAAGCGCAGCGGACGTCGTGGACAGATGACCTCATCAAGACCGCAGGATCGTTCTGGACACAAACCGCTTCCAACTGGTCTTATTGGAGATAGATATAAGCTGGAATTAAGCCTACTTAATTCTAGCAGTGGACGTTCTATAGCACATAGATGAATGGATGAAAGTAGCTATGAAAAAATAAGCTTATAGCTACTTATTACTTTTTTATTACTAGTAAGTTTGGGCCAACACTTTTTATTACGTACTTGTAAGATTGGGCTACCATTGGCTTGGTCAACAAACATTATTCTGAAACTGTAACAATGAATCTTATAGTACTATTTTCACAGGTACATAGTTATTTTAACAACACTTTTAAAAATAGCCTGTTTTTAACAAAATGGTCTAGTGAACTATGTACCTTACTAGTAAGTATAGAAAAAAATGTATGTAAATCTACTTTGTAAGAAACCGAATTTATATAGCAAAATTTTGCTATGCAGAACGGAAGCAAAACCGACAAATCAAAAATTACAAAAGCCAATCCAGCAGTTCTCATTCTGTCTTAGAAGTAGGCAGGTTATTTTTATGTTTTATTCCTTTAAGCGAGCAATATTATAGTTATTAATTTTTTCAGAATTGGGATCTCGGAAGTGACTCGTGGTTTCAATGAAATTTGAAAATGATTTTCTATATCTATAAGTTTATTATGAAGTATTTTCGCGAAAAAGTGAATTTCAAGTTATGTAACACGTTTCCTTCTACAAAGGGGCTTTTAGATTAAGTTTTATATGTTATAAATTTAGAGATTTAGTGATATTTGTATAAGTTTATTTTTAATTATGTAGATAGCTGTAAATAGTACGTTCTCCAATGTTATTTAAGTTTGTTGTAACAAACGAATCACAGCCGCTCTCTAGTGTAGGTACAACATAAAATTATATAATAAATAAACTAATTGTATCATTTGTACTAAATTTTCGTTATGTTGATACATCCGGAAGTCAGCCTTTGGTTGGAAATAAAATAATTCTGACAGCGTAATTTATTTTTAATATTAGGAGTAAATTAAAATTTCAACAAGAAATATATGCATAATGTGTTAACACTCAAGGCTTAGTAAAAAAAATAAGAATCAACTTTTTTTTCACTCTGCGCTAAGTAATTTCTATTTAAACAAATTTTTAATAGCTTTGCCCAAAAGTATAACGTTAATTTAAATTTTTAATAAATTCTAATAAAAATTGCATATTATTATCGAACAACTCGACACAAGTATAGGCTTCTGCCCGTGACGTGCACGCTCGCTAAGTCCACGAAGGTGACACACATTATGGGGACTATGGTATATAATAGACTACCACTCGATGTCCTTGAAGCACCAAACATCATGATTTACAAGTCCAGGCTGAAACGGTGGCTTGTTGGTCGGGCGTTTTATGACATTGATAAAGAGTTTTTGACGCTAAAAGTAACTACCTAAAATTGTACTTATCAGTACTCTATTTTTATTTTAATAACATACGATTTTTTTTTTTTTTTTTTATTCATTTAAAATCACGAGCAAAGCTTGGTCCTTTGGTAGGCATCAATGGGGCCGAAGCCAACACTGAGAGGCCCTTTTACATATTATAAATATAAATAGGCCCTTTTATTTTTTATTAATATTACTATTGTTTTTTTTTTTTGGATTAATTGTTATTTTTAACATTGACTAGTTTTTGACTTCAACTTATTACCTTATTATTATTGATTATTTAATTTATTGTTGTATTAATCACTGTTACTGACTTTCCAATACTTATGACATTTGTTTTTTAATTAATGTAATTTTCTACCATCCTATTGTACTCGATTGTTGACGTATACTGTTGTATGAATAAAGGAATATGAATATGAATAAATAAATCAAACTCAAACAAACAAATAAATTATTTTTAGAATGAAAAGAATCATGCATATATGTTTCGTAGAAGAATACTGTCCTCTTACCCGGTCCGTAACGCATTTGCCGGCGGCGGAAGTACCGCCCGCCCTGCGTCGCGCCGTACGGAGGGCGGAAAATATGTTTCCTTGCAATATGATTTACAAACCTTTTAGTATGAGTTAGGTTTTTTTACACGTGGTTTCTGAGATATGTAGCCTATAAAAAGTAAGTTCGTGGAGGCCGGGTGGCTAGCCCTGGTGTCAGAGGTTTTGAGTCGCCTGAAAGCAAAAAACTACTAATCGAAGTGTTTCATAGGGTTTGTTAATGTAGAGTGATTCAAGAGAAAGGTTTATTTGTGTAATAGGTACACATGGTATAAAAAAAAAGTTATACAAAGAAATAAATAGATACATAAATAAAATTGAATATCTATATTTGACAATATATGTAATATCAATAAAACTGCACTATGGAAGTAAATGTAAAAGAATCTATACAATACATAAGTTATAACTGAACGGAAGTTTCTGTTCAAAAGAAAACTTGAACATCCGAAAGTGCAACGTATGGGCCTTTCGACCCATAAGTATGCATTTAGGACGATTACACACACGCGTATAATTATTCTCATGACTGACACACTCTATAGCTAACTTATTTATATTTGCAGTATAATATTTATATATATTTACGAGTCAAGACAAATATTAATACTTACAGTATAAATACGGCATATATATAAAAATAAACTATAAAATATATTTGAAGTTGGGAACTATTGACATATTTATTTTATGACAATTTAAGATAAGAATACTTACTAAATGTATAAAATTAAAATTAGACTAAAATTGTAACTTAATCATTTGTAACATTGAGATATGAGTTTGTAGTAAAAATTTAAATAATAGTTATAAAAAGACCCTGATATATGTATACCAGGGGAATAGGTGATACAATAAAAAAAAAAAAAATAGGTACACATGTGCGAAGCTGGGGGTTAATAATAAAAACGTACCCAAAAAATGTTAAGTACGATTTGAAATCTATGAAATTAATCTGAAATGATGTGAAAAAATAATATTCTATTATAATTATATTGATAATGTATTTTTTTTATTTATTTTTTGCAACTTAGTTAAGAGACCATATTGTAATCAGTATTCACATACACAGACATACTCTACAATATAATCATGTGCAATAACTTATCTTCATATAACACGATTGTACTAGGAGTGTTTTATATACAATACATCCATCAGCCATAGTACAACCACTGTTAAACATATGCTTCCTTATGGATCTCCAATAAAACCGGTAGGAAGCGGCTTGCATCTAGCGACAATGCGTGGTCATCAAAACATTGCTAAAGACGTTTCCTTTCGACTGGTTTATGTGATTTATAATGTTACTAGCTTTTCCCCGCGGCTCCGCCCACAGTATCCCACAGGAACCGTTTATTTGTCACTTTCCGGCCCTTGAACTATATTCATGCCAAAAATCTTGTCAATCCGTTGCTCCGTTGCTGCGTGAAAGAAGAACAAACCAACAAACTTTTCGGATTATTAATATTATATAGTATGATTTGTGTTGCGATCGAAATATTGTGCTCTAAAGTCGGGGATGGCCGGTCCGGCCATTGGCGGCTCCGTGTTGTCGTTTACCATTTTTTTTAAGTATTAACGTAAGATTTCAATCGTAGACTTATAAAAAATAATTTTGCCAATACATTAGGCTATACCACGGTATTTTTTATTAGAACGTAGCTTATCTATTGTTCCTTTGATAGACGTTTTTAGCGGGACAAATAATACGCAACCGCGCGCGAAAAATTTGACGCGAGACCGTGACGTTTGACGCATTAATAGACATAGACATCCTTTTATTGTGACAAAAATAGAGAGTACAACATAAATTAAACATAATAAATATTAAAACTAAGTAGAATACTAATAATCTATATTTCTGTCACAAATCGGCTCCACCTCAGCTTATGCTAGCTGTGAACCAGCGCTGGTCTTCCGGTGGAGCCGGCAGGTGACAACACATTGTTATAATAGGTTTGAGACTCTGACGTCCAAGTGATTAATGAGGTCATGAGTCCCCTTGTGCGTGTGACCTTAACTACTCTGTGCTTACATTTACGTCGTCTCTACTACTCGAAAACTTTTCGACCTTATTGGTCATCAGTCCTCCGAGCACAGTCTGAGGGCACATATGCCCTGTCCACTACGATTTCAACTTGCCAATTCGCTAAAATAAGTCTACGGATTTCCCCTTATTTCAGACAAAATCTCACAGAAAGACTCCAAGCATATCCCGCTCCATAGCTCGTTGGCTCCATATCGTCGGTCAAACCACGAAAGGGAGTATATAAAAATCCAAATTCTGTTAGTTACGCCCTTTCGTGATTTGACCGTGGTTTGAGGCGTCAACACTAAACAGAGACTGCCTCGGTCGCTCAATTGACTTCCTCAGTATCTCAGTCGACTGCTTCGGTGCCTCAGTGGCTAGTGACCCTGATTCCTGAGTCAAAGAGGCGTGGGTTCGATTCCTACCCAGGCCAAATATTTATGTGATAAACATAGGTGTTTTCTCTGTGTCTGGGTGTTATTTAGGTAATCTCTAAATAAGTGTGTATTTAAAAATTATGTTGGTATATGTAGTATATCATATCACCAGCTTTGCTTAGTTTGGGGTCAGAGACCGTGTGTCAGATGTCCACTAATAAAAAAAATACGAAAGGGGATAACTAAAAATCAAAAATTTTGTTAGTTGCGTCTTTACGTAATTTGATCAGCGATATTTTTACCCCCAAGATACTCCCAAGAAAGAATATTGTTTTCTTTACAACGTAGTATAAATATATTATGTAGAACTCCATACCTATTTAATCCACCATCTAAGCTCCACACACCTCCTTCCTTAAAGGCGCTTAATCTTAAGACTTTGCACATACTCGCACTTTACATAACCGCCCCCTCCGCCTGTCGCAACTACTGACAGGCGCGGAAATTAAGTACCTACTTAGCAAAAATAACTATATTATAGCTAATCAAACTAGTCTCAAGGGCAGTAAAAGTGGCAATAGGTAAAGCACATGGTATGTAAAGCCGGCCGCCCCGAAAAGACTTCAACCGGACATCGAGGTCTAGGTCTTACGTACAGTGGATGTACCATGGCTGATGATAATGGATGAGTTTTTCACCTCTATTTGCTTCATAATAGAAATCTTTATACGTAGGTAATCGACCACAGTCACGTGTTTGTAGCGTCATAAGCAGATATCTCGCTACCGCATACTTAATAATTATAGTTATTTTTTTATTATTATTATTTATTTTTTTCAAAAGTCTTTCTGAGCGTCTGGTGGACGCGACGCGTGACCAAAATGCTGGTGTTTATTTGGATCAACGCATAAGCATTGCCATTCAGCGTGGCAATGCTGCCAGCATGCTGGGCACGCTGCCAACTGGCAGTGGGCTTGAGCACTTGGATTCACAGACACAGACCTTCAAGGGTCTGTGGATGATCCAATTGCTTTCTATGTAGTAGTAGTGTAGGTAGTTTATGGTAATAATAATTATAGTTACACAGGAACAAAAACGAGGAGTGTTAAATAACCTTAAGGTGGTGGTTTATCTTTACTTTCTCCGGCTTTATTATTTGGTAGAACATTTCGATCCATCAATCGGCCAGATGACGTCCACTGCTGGACATAGGCCTTCCCTAAGACCGCTTGCATCGGCGTGATCCTGCGATCTTGATAAGCAAGATCCTCTGTCTATCGCGTAGGTAGACATCTTATGCTGCACTTGCTGGTACGTGGTCCCCACGCGAGAACTTTTCAACCCCAAAAAGTCATCAGTTCTTTGAGATATTTGCCCAGCCCATTGCTATTTTAACTTGCCTGTTCACTGGGCTATGTTGAAGCACATTTCCAAGCAGCTTCAAATCCGAGACACAACCCACGAGCGTCGTGGAAGCAAGTCACCTGTGTCATTAATTCATTTTAAGACGCCTAACGCGGCATCCCCTTAGACGTTCATTTGCATATTACAAAGTATGGAAGTTCGCTAACGAACTGCGGGCAGAGGGATCCCCCCGTGGGCGCGGGGGTCTAAGGTTGCTGGTGTAAGACGGGGAATTGGATTCAGGGGTGGATTTGGGGGGTTAAAGAATTAGGATTGTGTGTTTTTATGTAAAATAAGAAATAGCTACGATCGATATCTACAATAGAACTGGTACCTATACCTATACCTGTTGTTATTTATGTAAGTAGTATATTTTAATTTATATTATGTATTAGTTTATTGTTTTATCATAGGTTTCTTTTACCATTATTCTTTTTTAATTTTATTTATTGTTTGTATTTTAAGTATTTATATCATTTTTAATTAGTATGTATGTTTATGATGTATAATCTAATTTATATTTTATTTAATGCGCACCCCGTCCATTATTCATACGCGTTCTGTCCTCTCCATCCTAAGGTTGCCTGGCAGAGATCGCTATCAGCGATAAGGCCGCCCATTGTTACACTGTTTATGTTTATTTGTTTCTTTTTTGTGTTTATTTCTTGGTGTGCAATAAAGAGTTTATCTATCTATCTATCTATCTACCTATACATTCATTTAAAATTTAACAGCAAGGCCGGTTGAGCAACTTCCGCACTTCACCATCCTTTACCATTGCATTCGCTTCTCTGTACGACATTACATTCACTTTCTCTTCAAATAGATTTATTAATGCTTTTTGAGGGCCACCCCTTGTATATTATTGTGATGGGAAAAACCAAAAGTGATGACTAGAAAGGCAGAAAGAAAGGAAAATATTATCTACACTAGTTATAAGAAATACTCGAGTACTTTCAGAAAATATACATTATTTACCTTACTATTTATGGAAGCAACCAAATTGATCCATGCAAACTAAAAAATGAATTAAAAGCAATTCAATGCATAGTCAGTAAGTAAAATAATGTTCATTTTTGGTCAGCTAGTTTTTCTACCAATATATGTACCAAGATATTTACTTCTCACCTAAATAAAACAATACCTCCCTCAATCCGTCCACGAAACCTCGAAAGCGGAGAAAGATGAAGGAAATGAAAATGTACGTAGCAAAAAGGGGGACCTCCCACCCCCCTCGAAAATTCTATAACGGCGGGCGGTGGGCCCGATACCTTTGGTAGACGATAAGCCCTTTTGGGCGAGACCCTAAGGAAGAGGGAAACATTACTCTTGTAGACGTTTCGCGATGTTCTTATCGCTTCCTACTTTCAAAGGATGCGGGCCGCGGTCCCTTTTAAGGGTATTGAAGGGGGCGACTAAATAAATAGGTAGGTGGAAGACGCTGTCATATCGATCGGTCAGAGTGGGTTGTGGCTATTTATAAATTTCAAAATTGAGGCAGAACTGTTTTTTGCCACTGTGTCAAGTATCATAAAGTCAAACTCAAATCATTTTTTGCAACATGAAATTTACATACGGTTCTTAGTTAGCATGTTTTATATAGTTATACCCTATAAGGGTATGGCAATATTATTATTTGTATTGGAATGATTTATTATTGTTTTCTAGATTATCGTTGAAAAAATTGTCTAATGTGTAATAGCATTTCGATAATAGGATAATTTTTAGTTGTTTTATGAAACAGTTTTCTCTTTCGATGTCTTTTAAATTGTTTGGCAATTTATTCAATATTTTTATATCCATAGAATTTGGGCTAGAACTGTGCATTGCTAAATTAGACTTTGACTCCACGAGTTTATTTTCTTTTTCTTTTTACGAGCTTTGTTAAAATAGTCAGGGTACTTTTTGACAAATTTGCATATTTGCATATTTAATTGCAGTCTCATTATCATATTAAAAAGAACACGCTTCATACCCTCATAGGCGTACTGAATCAGGTGACTAATTAATAATTAGTAGAAGATGCTGCCATATCGATCGGGACGAAGTTGTGGATGGTAATAATAATAGCTTCCAAAAATTGTATGAAAATAGTTTTTTGTCACACTATTGTTATTTCAAATTTAAACCCTCTTAAGGGTATTGGGGTAAGGGGGCGACTAAATAAATAGGTAGGTGGAAGACGCTGTCATATCGATCAGTCATGGATTGCGGCTATTTATAAATTTCAAAATTGAGGTAAGTAAAGTTCTTTTTTGCCACTGTATAAAGTATCAATAATTTGTATTAATATAATTTTAAGAATACACATATATAACAAGTAGAAGATGTTTTCAAATCGATCGAGCTCAGGTCGTGGATTGGTAATAATTATAGCTTTCAAAAATTATGTAAAAATCTTTCATTGTCATTTTTTTCCACCTTTACTATCCCACTCCTGAGCAAAGAATACTTTTTGTCACTTCATTGTTTTAAGCTTTTTTGTAATTTCAAATTACGCAAGCTTTTAGTCCTCTTAGGGTATTGAAGGGGGCGGCCGGATAAATTTAAGATAAAGGTAGGTGGAAGACGCTCTCATATCGACCGGTCAGTAAAATTTACAATGACAATTTTTAAATTTATAAATGCCCTATTAGGTTATTGAAGGGGGCGGCCAGATAAATAGGTAGGTGGAAGACGCTCTCATAACGACCGGTCAGCAAAAATTTACAATGAACATTTTTAAATTTATAAATATTTAAAAATTTAAATATTGTCATTATAAATTTTTATCATATTAATAATTAAAAGCTCTTTTTATACAATTTTAAAGTAATACAGTTTTTCAGTGGTCTTTTTGAGTACCTAGCCAAGAATGCTAAGTATTCTTGGCTAGGTACAAAAATACCACTGAATAATAAAAAAAAACTCGAGATGAGGTCGTAAGATTTATAAATATTTAAAAATTTAAATATTGTCATTAAAAAATTTTATCATATTAATAATTAAAAGCTCTTTTTATACAATTTTAAAGTAATACAGTTTTTCAGTGGTCTTTTTGACAAAAATACCACTGAATAATAAAAAAAACTCGAGATGAGGTCGTAACATAGCCTATGCGTATATTTTATATTGACATAGGTATATTAAAATTGTAAAAACATGGTTCTAAATTGTTTTTCATCACATGATGTAGCGTTGCTGTGGCTCGGATGATACGTTAAACCGTTTAGCTGTGTCAAAGACTTCCAGGCGACTTAAAAACTTAGACACCTGGACTGGTTACCTAGCCTAAAATTTTGTACCTATTTATAGATCAGAAATTAAAATTATTTTACCAAATCATTTAAGGTAGACCACATCCCTTGCCTTTTTTATATATAAAAGTGTATTATCCATTTCTTATTATTATATTTTGACAAACGGGATTTTTATGAAACCCATAGAATTATATCCGTTTTGTAGAACTTTCTAGAATTGAAAATTTACTCACGACCTGCTAAAGCCGGTCTTCTGTAAACAGGTCATCCACTTTCTAGTAAACAGGTTGAGTGAGAAAAGATAGTTTTTAAGATAGGGGAAAAAATTCTCACTAGAAAAAAACTTGTTTCGAAGAAAGTTGGGGGATTTCATTTACACAATTGATTTCGTCATATTGTAGTTTTTGGTGTACGGCACTTGAATTTATAGAAAAAATGTGACTTATAGAAACTTGTTTTCAAAAAGTTGTTACTTTTATTTGTATGTTGTTGAATTGTCGTATAAGTAGCTGTGCGAATATGTTAAAAGATTTGAAAGCTTTTTATTTTTACTTGACAACGACTTCAAACCCCAAATTAGAAGAATTTTTCTTTTTTTTTCTAAAATTTTAACATTAAAAAATATGTCATGATTTTATTTTATGTACGTATTCTTATAATTATGTATGTAGTCATTTTAATTTATTACGTTGCCTATGTACTGTACCGCTAGGTATACTTATTAATGATCATGTATAGGTATAATATCCACAAAAAACTCTAGATCTGTCTCTTGAGCGTACCATCTATCATGTCAAAATAATTATGTACCTACCTATCATGTTTTAAAATAGATACAAGGTGCTTTTACCGACTTCAAAAAAGGAGGAGGTACAATGTTTTGTACGTATTTTTTTGTGTATGTTCGTCGATATTTTCACCAATTGTGAACTGATTTAAAAATACTTTTTTAGTTCAAAAGAGTATACTGAAATCGGCTGAGCCGTTTTTGATAAATCAACAACATTGTACATGGATATGGTCAATTGGACACATCGATTCGTGCACAATTTTCGAATTCTGTGCACGGTGGAAATCGGTGTTACGGTTTTTTGCGAAAAATAATGATCATGATTAT
Source organism: Hypomecis punctinalis (assembly GCA_949316475.1). Classification (NCBI taxonomy): domain Eukaryota; kingdom Metazoa; phylum Arthropoda; class Insecta; order Lepidoptera; family Geometridae; genus Hypomecis; species Hypomecis punctinalis. The sequence continues at coordinate 12,466,788 of OX438819.1, read as the reverse complement.
ATTATTATATATTTTTAAGGTCCAGGTATATTTTGCTACTTATTGCATTTGCACTGTTCTTAAAATAAATATAAAACACTAAATTAAACTATAACAAATAAAGAAAACCAACTTCATAAATCAGCCGGACCCCAGACCGATTAATCACAAAGATATTAATTGTGAAAACTATCGGACAATAAGTCAGACTGTAATAAATGAACCCCCAGGGTGGGGGTGCCTCCCCCCTTACTAAATGAGGAAAATATTGGGCTATTATCGACCTGGCTGTAACGCGACCATGATACAGGCTCTGATGAAAATACTCATTGCGTTTCGATGGAAATTCAGACTCCATCATATTGCGTATGATATCACTCATCATCACAGTAATTTTCATCGGAAATCATAATTCAATGATTAGTTTATTTGCTAGAATGATGTCTTAAAATATACGTTTTTACCCTTTAGAAGGTTGAGGAATCTAGGGATGATAGCAATGTATCTCTTCTAGAATGAACAGAATAAAAAATGGTTGAAAATAATTTTATCAATACTTTTTTCTATTTTTCTTAACTTTATTTAAGGTCGATTCACACATATCAGTGAACCCACAGTTCCGGCACAGTACCGCATCAGTGATAATTATTCTTTCAAATATTCTCTATGGATGTATTCACACTTGTCAGAGTCAGTGTCGTCTCAGTACCGTCAGTGTCAGTGCCGGCACCGGCCATCACGGACGTGATTGGCAACGACGATATTTTATCACGGATCACTGACGCCGCTGCATCAAAAACAAAATGGAGGACGAGATGTTGATTGAATTAGTTCGTGAGAATACTGTTTTGTATGATTTATACTGTGTTATTGAAGAGTGCCATCAAAACAATCGACGTCAACGCTAGTCTGAAGGGAACGTCGTGCACGAAGACCCGCAGAGAACTGTACTGTGCCTGATATGTGTGAATTGAAGCACTGACGCACCACTGTAGCACGGATACGGAACTGTAACGGTACTGTGCCGGAACTGTGGGTTCACTGATATGTGTGAATCGACCTTTAAAGTCGACAAAATGCATGGCAGCGACATAGTTTCAATATCTTTCAAAGGGTTTAAATCGCAGAGATACCAGAGGGATAATATGGTCGATCGAGAAAAGAAAGAAGGAGATGCATTGATTTAAAATGAAGTTAGGAAACATGAAACATATCTAGTCTAGTTCGGTGGCTAGTTGCAGTGTTCTTGTCTCAATGGGTAGTATCAAATTTTTGTTAATTTCCAATACATAATATATTTGACAGTGACAATGATAACAAGTGATAGTGATTGTTTATACATTTTTGTGGTTGAGAATCGCCTCAAGCGACAACAGCGCTCTCTTTTTGTAATAGCTCTGTGGTAGATAGAAATCTCCTTTGCCGTGCCATCAGACATTGGCATAGACATCTGATATTGACATAGGTGTTTCCTAAAAAAAACTGCAAGACCTTTTTAAAGTGACTTGTATATCCAACTCATTTGCGATCTTATCCAGGTCATTTTTCTATGGAGTGCACGTCCTAGTCCCGCATTTTTTACTTTCAAGTATTGTGCGACCGCTTCAGCCTGTTATAGCTTGGTTTGAAAATTTGCTCTTTTTGGAAATAAACTTTATTTTTTGTTTTCGGCTGGTTCTACAATTAATTTATTTGGGCGTAATACTCCGCTTCATCATCATCATCGTCAGCCTGTAATCGCCCAGTGCTGAGCATAGGCCTGTCTTATTGTATGCCACTAATACCCGTCCTGTGCTAATCTGTCTTTCCGTTAAAGTACAATGTAGGTGTCTTCAAATCTCGAGTAAATAGGTATTTTCTAGGTAAGCGTGCTACATCCTAGACCGCATATCTGCTTAACATCAGGCAGTGTGTAGTCAAACACAAAACTATTTGAAATAAAAAAAAAATTATCTTAGCTATGTAGGACGCAATAATATAATACTTTGCTTATTTATTTATACCAATATTATAACGAGAATAGATTTGATTGTTTGTTAGCATTGAATAGGCTCCGAAACTACTGCACCGATTTGAAAAAATATTTTACTGTTCCATTTGAAAAATTATTTTACTATCTCCGGATGACATAAGCTATATTTTATTTTCAAAAATTTTGTGATCTCTACTTAAACTCCCATATACAGGGTTATTTCTAATCAATTAGCATATTTCTAGGGGCTTACTCTGTACATCAAAACTAACAACTTTTGTTCTGCGACATTCGTCAAAACTCAAAAAAAATTTTTGTTATTCCATAGAAAAATTTAGTTCACCCGCGACAAAATATATGGAACAGCTGATTTTTTTTTGAGTTTTGACGAAAGTCGTAGAACAAAAGTTGTTAGTTTTGATGTACAGAATAAGCCCCTAGAATGATGCTAATTGATTAGAAATAACCCTGTATACATCTAGATAGATCATCACAGTCTAGATCTATCACCTTAGAACCATCGACACGAAGAAGAAGAAGACCCTGTATACATTACGTGGTAGGTAAATCGAATAGGCAAAATTCTTATTATATCTGTCATCTTTATCTAATCGTATCCGGGCAAAGCCGGGTCGGGCAGGTAGGAAAAATATTTTATAACAGCGCTGATATATATACTATACTACCTTATATCCGCACATTTGTTTTGTTACCATTTTCAAGTGTGTTTCTCCAAGGCTCTACATAGCACCCCTATTAGTTAACTCAGCGTCAAATTGAATATTAGGGTAGTAAAACCTCGCCTTTGTATATTTATCCACCCTATGCTAATTACGAGTAGGGTTCCATCTTATTCCCCCCTTCACTGTCTCATCTTTCAAGTACGGATGTAGAGGGTCTCAAACTTTCGTGTCAATAATATTTGTGCTGATAACTAAGTAAAGAAAAATTCTGGGATCCCCAGGCGGGAAAATCCAAAATCTGATTTCCGATATATCCGAAAATACCTTGAAATTAAAGAATTGACGGCGGAGCTCAATATTGTTAGTGAAATTAAAACCCATAGACTCCGCTGGCTCGGACACCTGCCGGGCTTATGTCGAAATACATATTTGTCAGTTTTTCAAACTTCAGAATGAGTTCTTTCGTGGGTTTTTGTGGTCGCGTGCTTGACCTACTACAAATGATAAGAAAGGATCGTGACGTAAAAAAGGATTTATGTAGGCATACCAGAAGAACGCAGTCATGTTGGACGTGCTAAGTAAATATAGAAAGATAAAGTGACCGAAGACCTGACGGAAACTAGGGCGCAATACTAGCACGTTTGTACTTGAGCAGAATAGAGACGGATGGCGAACCTTGGTATTTGAGGCCAAGACTCATTTTGGGTCGGTGCGAAATCAAATAATAATAGATAAGTAATTGAATTTAACTAATTGTAATTTTTAGGTTGAGTCTGAAACTTTCGTTCTAATAATATTTGTCCTGATAATTACTGAAGAGTTATCACAAATAAACGGTTCCTACTCTAGAAACTTCTATGCTCACCCCAGAAAATAATAAAGTCAGTATTTTGTTTTTTTCTGGAAAGTTCAGCTGCCCTTTTGAAAGAAAATATCTAGCTACAAGATTGCTTGATAGGGAATATTAGATAAAGATAAATATAATTTTGCATACGCAGAGAGAAGGAGACATAGCAAAACGCTATAACGCTTAGAGAAACGTACCTAACGTTTCTCTAAGAAGACATAGCGTTTTGTTATTTTTTTAAATATATATTTGATTTAAACTATAAAACCCATGTGTACCATGTAACTATGTGTCTATGAAACATTAGTTTAAAAATAAACATCGCCATAACATAAATAATAACAGATACTATATATGACAACTGCATATAGCAAACACATGAAGAAGGAGAAAACGTGTGTTTCATTTAATAATTTTTCATTTATGTTAAGGGAATACAGTTTGAGATCAACAGACTTATCTAACTCGCATTGTACCAGTGAGTGGAATTTAAGACATTCCAAGCATATCTACAAATTCGCCAATAGAATATTGCTAGACACTTCAGACATCATCAGGGATAAATAAAAATAAATATAGAGAACATAACGTATACACGGTATACACTTTCTAAAGTGTTTTTTGGAAAAGAAAAAACATATAAGTATCCAAGTCTTATGACTGACAGTGTTGCTGAGTACTGTACTGTACTGTATCAGCCTTTTAATAGTCCACTGCAGGACGTAGGCTTACCCACGAAGGGTGATTGGGCCATATCCACCACGCTGGCCCCGTGCGGGTTGGTGGATTCACATACGCCATTGAAATTCTTCTCCGGAGATATGCATGTTGCCCCACGATGTTTTCCTTCACCGAAAAGCCAGTGGTGTGAAATTCCATACATAAATTCCAAAGAAATCGTTGGTACGTGACCGGGATTTGAACTCACGACCTCACTATTGTAAGGCGGGTGTCATTACCTCTAGACCACCACGGCTTTTGTTTTTTGTTGCTGAGTGCTGATTAAAAACTATATGACAAACTGTATTTACTCATTTTTTTATTTGTATATTTATAGCTATAAAGTCACAGACATTACTAAAAATACCAGCAAATTGAAATTAGATCGCATAGAATATTAGAGCCTACATTGTAGTGAACTTAGTTCTACGTTGCACCTCTCAACATTTGACTGTAAAAAAACTGTGTTGTGTGATTTGCATTTCCATGTAAGTCTCCACTATTTTCTAATGGAACCGATTGTAAGCAATTTTGGATTGAAATCAGTTACGATCAGTTCTATCCGAAAATAGTGTAGTACAATTACAATCGGTAGCAATATAAACCTATTTAGGTATGAGTAAGACTGGTGCCACACGGGCGTTGCCACCGCTGCACCGCGGCGACCAGTGTTGCACCGCGGTGACGTCGCGGCGACCAGTGTTGCACCGCGGCGACGTTGCAGCGCCCAATGTTGCACCGCGGCGACGTTGCGGCGACCAGTGTTGCACCGCGGTGACGTCGCGGCGACCAGTGTTGCAGCGCGGCGACGTCGCGGCGACCAGTGTTGCACCGCCAGACGTTGCAGCGCCCAATGTTGCACCGCGGCGACGTCGCGGCGACCAGTGTTGCACTGTGGCGACGTCGCGGCGACCAGTGTTGCAACGCGGCGACGTCGCGGCGACCTGTGTTGGACCGCGGCGACGTCGCGGCGACCAGTGTTGCCGGTATCGTCTTCGAGTAGGTATAAATGTTTACGTGAAACTTTTATTACGTCGCCTCAAAATTTATCGTCTATCTATTGCATGTCGCGTGACAGACGGAAAAATTTTCACTTTTACCGTGGTTTCAAAAAACCACACAATAATTTTTTGAATTAAGATTAGGGTCAAACTATGTCGCGCTTGCACTGCAAGTGTTAGTAGATACCTATTGAATCTAATAAAATTGAGATTAATTAGGTAAAGATGATTATTTCTAACTGAACATAATTTCGCACGTACTGCTAAACACCTACATAAAGTCAAAGTCAAATCATTTATTGCAACATATGAAATTTACATGCGGTTCTTAGTTAACATGTTTTGTATAGTGATACATATGACCCTATATGGGTATGGCAATTTTATTATTTGTATTGGAACGATTTATTATTATGTTCTCTAGGTTATTGGTAAAAAATTCGTCTAATGTGTAACAGCTATAAAGTCACAGACATTACTAAAAATACCAGCAAATTGAAATTAGATCGCATAGAATATTAGAGCCTACATTGTAGTGAACTTAGTTTTACGTTGGCCCTCTCAACATTTTACTGTAAAAAAACTGTGCTGTGTGATTTGCATTTCCATGTAAGTCTCCACTATTTTCTAATGGAACCGATTGTAAGCAATTTTGGATTGAAATCAGTTACGATCAGTGCTATCCGAAAATAGTGTAGTACAATTACAATCGGTAGCAATATAAACCTATTTAGGTATGAGTAAGACTGGTGCCACACGGGCGTTGCCACCGCTGCACCGCGGCGACCAGTGTTGCACCGCGGTGACGTCGCGGCGACCAGTGTTGCACCGACACTTCACCGAAGATATCCCGGACATCAGCCTGTACGAGATTAGAATGGCTCTGAATCAGCTTAAAAACAACAAGGCGCCGGGTGACGACGGTATCACATCAGAGCTGCTGAGAGCGGGTGGAACACCGGTACTAAAAGTCCTCCAGAAGCTTTTCAACACCGTCGTCCTCGAGGGCATCACGCCAGAAGCATGGAACAGAAGCGTGGTGGTGTTGTTTTTCAAGAAAGGTGACAGCACCTTATTGAAGAACTACAGACCCATCTCGCTTCTGAGCCATGTTTATAAGCTGTTTTCAAGGGTCATTACGAACCGTCTCGAGCGCAGGCTTGATGACTTTCAGCCTTGCGAACAAGCCGGTTTCCGAAAAGGCTTTAGCACCATGGACCACATTCATACGCTGCGGCAGGTTATACAGAAGACCGAAGAGTATAATCTGCCACTTTGCTTAGCGTTTGTGGACTATGAAAAAGCCTTTGATTCGGTCGAGACATGGGCTGTGCTTGAATCTCTCCAACGATGCCGTATTGACTATCGGTACATCGAAGTGTTGAAGTGCTTGTATAATAACGCCACTATGTCAGTCCGAGTACAGGAAGAGAGCTCCAAGGCGATCCCTTTAAAAAGAGGCGTAAGACAGGGAGACGTAATTTCTCAGAAACTGTTTACGACTACTTTGGAGAACGCCTTCAAGCTCCTGGAATGGAAAGGATTCGGCATCAATATCAATGGCGAATACCTCACTCACCTTCGGTTTGCCGACGATATAGTAGTTATGGCAAAATCGATGGAAGAGCTCAGCACGATGCTCGAAGGCCTCAATCGGGTTTCTCAACAGGTGGGTCTTAAGATGAACATGGACAAGACGAAAGTCATGTCTAATTCCCATGTTTTACCCACCCCGATTTCTGTTGGAAACTCGGTTCTTGAAGTCGTTGACTCGTACGTCTACCTAGGACAAGTAGTCCAGTTAGGTAGGTCCGACTTCAACAAAGAGGCCAATCGCCGAATCCAACTCGGCTGGGCAGCGTTCGGAAAATTGCGTAGTGTCTTCTCGTCCGACATACCTCAGTGCCTCAAGTCGAAAGTTTTCGACCAGTGTGTGTTGCCAGTGATGACTTATGGTACAGAAACGTGGTCTCTCACTATGGGCCTTATTAGTAAGCTCCAAGTAGCCCAACGAGCTATGGAGAGGGCTATGCTCGGAGTCTCTCTGCGTGATCGAATCAGAAATGAGGAGATCCGTAGAAGAACCAAAGTTACCGACATAGCCCAACGGATTAGCAGGTTGAAATGGCAATGGGCAGGGTACATAGCGCGGAGGACTGATGACCGGTGGGGTCGAAAAGTTCTCGAGTGGAGACCACGTACCGGCAAGCGCAGCGTAGGACGTCCACCCACAAGGTGGACAGATGACCTCATTAAGGCCGCAGGATCGCGCTGGATGCAAGCCGCTATCAACCGGTCTTATTGGAGATCCATAGGGGAGGCCTATGTCCAGCAGTGGACGTCTTTTGGCTGATGGATGGATGGATGGATGAATAAAGGCACTTGCTCTATAAAAAAAATCAAGTACCTTGCACCTTGTTGTCACTGCTCAAACCTAACCCGATATCAAAATATCTACTTATAAATGCTTCTGTTGATTAAGATAATGTTAGAATGTACTCGCTCATGGGTTCCCGCCTTGTCGTGGCGGGGGAACTTAGTAGCCGAGGCTTATGGGCGGCGCGAGAATCCCAGGTAGAGCCGCTTCTCTGGGTTTTTTTCTGAGACAGCTGAGAAGGCGGCGCTCGAGGTCTCCCGATTCTTTTTGGTCTTTTCCCCCTAGGCAGTTTAGAAGTTTGCACTCGAGGTTGGGCCGCTTTTCTGGGCTTTTTAAATATAGCAGCTGAGAGGCTGGCCGGCAAGTTGCATGTCTCATGAGGAGTGCCGCAACTGAACCGGGCTGCACTTTTATCACTGTTCAATCGTAACCAAACCAACAGAAATGTATGTTAGTGTCAAGGTCACAACTCAGAATCAAGGTTAATAACCTTAATATATGTGTCAATATATTCATACTCATGCCATACTACTTTTAAAAATCAAGTCGATCCGTTTCTTCGTATATTAGTAATCAGTTAATCACGGATTTTTTTTCTTGCAGCGCACGCTAGAGTAGCTCGCAGATGGCAGAATTTTCCTACTTACTCAACATTTATCGTTATATTTTGGACAATTCACAAAATATCTTTATAAATTGTAGCCCATGTGTTATTCTGATGTATAAGCTATATTATTGCAAAGTTTCATCTCAATCCTTTAAGTAGTTTTTGCGTGAAAGAGTAACAAACATCCATACATCCATCCATCCATCCATCCATCCTCACAAACTTTCGCGTTTATAATATTAGTTAAATTGTAGCCTATGTGTTATTCTGATGTATAAGCTATATTATTGCAAAGTTTCATCTCAATCCTTTCAGTAGTTTTTGCGTGAAAGAGTAACAAACATCCATACATCCATCCATCCATCCATCCATCCATCCTCACAAACTTTCGCGTTTAAAATATTAGTTAAATTGTAGCCTATGTGTTATTCTGATGTATAAGCTATATTATTGCAAAGTTTCATCTCAATCCTTTCAGTAGTTTTTGCGTGAAAGAGTAACAAACATCCATACATCCATCCATCCATCCATCCATCCTCACAAACTTTCGCGTTTATAATATTAGTAGGATGGTTTATGGAAATTTGGTTTGGTAATATCGGGAGTTTTTGTATTTGCGAGAATACGAATATATTTTATTTGTATTATGAATACTTCATGAGCATACGTACCAGTACCAGTAAATACGCACATATATTAGTCAAACCTCACGCGTACCTACCTCCCATAGCCTCCTACCAAAGAAGCTCTCAATACCTACCAGCATCATAATAATTTTAATGGAATCCAGTTAATCCCCTCCAGGAGGCGGGGGAGAAAGGGGGTAAAGGGGTGCGTATAAAATTACGTAAACAGAAACTATTACGTTATTACACTGAAGACGTTTCATTTAATTAAAATTTAATTAGTTTCAGCGTCTTCGCCGCGTCTTATGTAACGCTGTAAATGCTTCTAGAATATTCGTGTACCTATAACATTGTTAGAGTACGGACTGGTGTGAGTTTACTCTTTGTTTTATACAAGTACGATTTTATTTGACTAGAGAATTGATCATGATTTTTGAGATAAGTTGAATTATGTAAATGTGTTTTAAGCCTTTAATGGTTCACTGCTAAATATAGGTTAACTAAAAAAATCTATTGGTCTCTGGACGTGTGCAAGTTTTAAAAAAGTTTTTCTTCACCGAAAAGCCAGGGGTGCCTGAATACATTTGTGCTTTGGTAAATCTAATAAATAAGTAATTGGTACTGAGGTACAGTCTATATTCCCCCACATAAGGTCCAATAATGAAGGCGCTATATTTTTTAATATAAACTTGACGATGCTATTGCAGATAACTATTTTTATATTCTAATTCTGACATGATATTTTTTAATAATTATTAGTAATTTCTGCTATATTAACATAATATTATTGTTGCCGATAACGTAAGTATAATTATTATGATATCGTCGAAAACGTAACATTCTTAAATGCTACTTGTTTCTTATCTGTACCTGTTGACATCCAAATTGTCAAATGCGACACTGACATTTATTATTTTTGTTTCTATTGTATTAATCTTGTTTTATTATTAATTTATTTTTGTTAATTTGTGGGTAGGTATTTGATATTTTTAGTGGTATTTTGAAAAATTTAAAGTATTTTGAAATAGAATTTAATTTTAAGTAATAATTCTATAAGCATAATATTATATAAGCATTGTTAACAGACGTTTTCAAGAATATGTAATTTGTCTACGAAATAAAGATAATTAGACTTGACTTGCGCCATCGTAATTATAATAGCTAATTAGAATATTTCTGTAAAACTCTTTTTACGTTGCTATTAAATTTATGATGGCGCCTTCATAATTGGGCCTGTAGACGGCGAAGCGACGAAGGCGTGCTTTTGTGTAGAGTCATTATTAGCATCCTTTTACCAAAAATATTTTATGTAATATGTTACCAAGACGAGACTTTGGCGTGCATGTTGAAAAAGTTATCAGATCTGGTGTAATGAGCTTTTAACTCTACACACCCTAGCTGTAATATAATCTACTACGCCATACCTTCACCAAGTCTACACCTTGTTAGTCTTAGTATGTAGAGTATACAAATTGGCACTTACTTAATTACAATACATACATCCATATTTCTACACCAATCGTAGCGTAGAATTTAAAAATTGGCACTTACTTCCTTACTTGATTATGATCCATACATCCATATCATTACACCAATAGTAGTGTAGAGTTTAAAAATTGGCACTTACTTGGTTATGATCCATACATCTATATCACTACACCAATAGTAGGGTAGAGTATAATAATAATTATTTTTTGCAAAAATAGCATGACCGACTTCACCCGTGTACAGAATCATTACATAGTATAAAACAAAGTCGCTTTCCGCTGTCTGTCCCCATGTATGCTTATATCTTTAAAACTACGCGACGGATTTTGATGCAGTTTGTTTTTAATAGATAGAATAATTTAAGAGAAATGTTTAGAACATCGCTAGAACGCAAATATTATGCACGGATCGATGTAACATTTTTCACATTATTGTTGATTTATCAAAAATGGCTCAGCCAATTTCGATAAAATTTAAATGGGACCAATTTTGAAGTATACTCTTTCCAATAAAAAAATAATTATTGAAATCGGACTATTATGAAAAAAATTATGCGTGGTTATACATAAAAAAATATATACACGCGTCGAATTCTATACCTCCTCCGGTGGTTCGTCGGTCAAAAATTGGCACTTACTTGGTTATGATTCATACATCCATATCACTACACCAGTAGTGGCGTTGATAGCAGTGATAGCTTAGTTTGAAGTGTCGGTCAGCGATCACCGAATTTAAGCATCGTTCGGTACGGTCAATCTTCGGATGGATGACCGCGGGTGGCGTTTACAACTGAGGACTAGCGTCACTCGGGTGACGCGTTAAATCGTAGGTCCGATTGTTTTAACCGTTTATCCATATCAGAGGTCTTCAAGCGGCTTGAAAACTCCGACACCAGAGCTGGCCACCCGTCCTATACGAACTTACTTACCTAGGTACTTTTATACTACATCATTTTTTGTACATCTTAACACTTTATCGTCAACAATGCGTTGAGTCAGTGGGTACATAGATACAACAAAAAAATATTACGCTCAATATTTTTATGTTTTATATTTATATATATCTCTCGGGCCAGGCACGGTTCTTTGATGGGCATCAGTGGAGCCGAAGCCAACACTGAGAGGCCCTTTTTAAACATTATTTAGCTATGTTGTAAGGGCGAAAGTACAAGGAGCCTATTGTAAGTAAAGAATTCAAAATATAATGAGTTATTATGGTGAACTTCTGGGTGTTATTCAAAACTTGATTGTAGAATGAGGTACGGCACCCGCCAAATAATCCCTCGTTTCAAATTATATTTATTATTATAATTAGAATTTTATTTCAGACAAAGTCCATAAAACAGAATTCAATACTCACACTCAAATTGATTTTAAAATAATAATAATAAAAATAATTATTATATAATAAAAGGAAACCTTAAATTAATACCCTAAAGTCCCATTCAGATCCGCCATAACTCTCCAATTTCTACAACAATTAAGTTTTACCGCCAACAACTTGGACGATCTATCACAACACCTCCTACCTATCGCAATACGTTTTATAGCTAGATATAACGTATAACGGTAAAACTTTGCGCTATAAAACTAATTAATTCTCCTCAGCTCCGTTATGTAGGCGAAATTTTGAGTGCCTCCTTGGATTCGTCGGTATATTTCAGTAGCTAAAGTCACGGTAATATAAATTAAATATTTTGGGACATCTTACACACGGCCTCTGACTCCAAACTAAGCAAAGCTTGGGATATGGCTGCCAGAGACTGATATACATATTTTTAAATACATACTTATATTATTATAGATAAAGCCGTGGTGGTCAAGAGGTAGCGACACCCGCCTTACAATCGTGAGGTCGTGGGTTCGAATCCCCGGTCCCGTACCAATGAGTTCTTTTGAATTTATGTACGGAATTTCACACCACAGGCTTTTCGGTGAAGGAAAACATCGTGAGGCAACCTGCATACGTCCGTAGAAGAAATTCGATGGCGTATGTGAATCCACCAACCCGCACTGGGCCCGCGTGGTGGATATGGCCCAATCACCCTTCGTGGGTAGGCCTACGTCCTGCAGTGGACTACTAAAAAGGCTGGTACAGTACAGTACAGTACAGTACAGTACAGTACAGTACAGTACAGTACAGTACAGTACAGTACAGTACAGTACAGTACTTATAATATAGATAGTAATAACACCCAGACACAGAGCAAACACTTATGATCATCACATAAATATTTGCCCTGGGTGGGAATCGAACCCACGCCTCTTTGACTCGGAAGTTCCTTAACCACTGAGCCACCGAGGCTGTCAATGGTATCTAACAGTATTGTGACTCGGTTCTGTCCTTCAAATATATACCTACAGCTCCACGTGGGCACGCAGAACGTAACACGTGCTAGGGCTGCCCGCCTTTAGTGTTTTAATTTCATCTACTTACTCTTTACCTACTTGAGTTTGTTTCTAGTTTCTATCTATTATGGTGTAAAATTATTTATATTTATAACAAAAAGAAATTCGTCGTAAATGAACCGTTCAATAAAAATACATATTGCCAACTGCCTCGGTGGCTCAGTGGTTAGTGACCCTAACTTCTGGATCAACGAGGGGTGGGTTCGATCCTCAACCCAGGGCAAATATTTATGTGATATATCAAATAAATAAATAACGCTGCATTAGATTAGGTAGTTTAGGGTCAGAGGCCTTGTGTAAGATGTTTCTAATATATTTATTAATTTAATATTATAATTATATCCTTCTCTCCAAGATTTCGGTTACTACACTTCACAAGCAATCGCGGCTCCGTCTTGGCGGTGTCTGAGATGCCCCCACCCCCGGCCCCGAGGCCCGCGAGCCCCCCTAGGGCTTCGCGAAACGTCTCTGTTATGTCCTCTCAGTGTCCTTCAACGCCCAGATTCAGCAAAAAAGTTATCCTAGACGCTGATTTCTGACTTCCACAACATCTGGAAGAAGAAGGACCCAGATTGATTGACGTATCCGACCGTGGCGAATGGATATATACGGATGAGGTAATTTACTCACAGGTACCGATGTGTTATTGATTTATCCTGTCGTACATTAAGCGACTGCCATAAAAATCTAATAAAATTCAATTATTCAAGATATCAGCTACTGCGCTCCACAGTCTATCGCGGCTCCGTCTTGACGGTGTCTCAGGTGCCCCCACCCCCGCCCCCAGGGCCCCGCGAGCCCCCCCGCGGGCCCCGCGAGCCCCCCCGCGGGCCCCGCGAAACGTCTCTGTTTTCGCGGCGACTGTGGCGCATGGGTATATAGCGATGGGGTAACCTACTCGCAGGTTTGGATGTGTTATTGATTTCCTACGGCCTCCTTACTTATTTCGCTGGGTAGTAAGTTTACTTATACGAATAAAATATTAACAAATATACTTAAGTAAGGGTTTTATTTATCTAACACTCACTTGCGGGTTAAAGTATACACAGCCACTTTCAGATTCCCGTTCTTCAAACTTAGGTATACCTCTTTCGACCGCGTATGTAACCGTGTTTTGTAACCGGTTACAAAAGAAGATTTTTTTCTCTTTTCTTTTCCCAGTTACAAACTAGAAAATACTTCGATGGACTTAGAAATATTTTACCTTCAAATATTTTTTGAAGTGAAACTGCTATAGCGACTTCCAACAAGTTACGAAATTTCAGTTTTTCGGCGCGGAGAGACTCCACGCATTATTTTTCTATTCCTGTTTTGTAATAAAATTACCAAAAACGGTTTTCTGACGAATATTTTTGAGTTTCTAGACCATATTAGAAGCTTTCTCTGAAAATTGCCAGTTAATTATTTCGTTACGATGTTTCTCTTCACATAAAATTTGCTTTTAATTTTGTCATCGTATAAAAATCGGTAAAAAAAATAAAGCGAGTTGAAAGTATGGCTTTATCACACTTCAAGGGTAGGCCTATAAATATCAGTACAGTAGGTCATTAATGACTGACTAACTAATTAAATACTGCTACTAAATGTACGTGAAGCATATAAAAACATGCTAAAAAAGGAAAGGCCTTCAATTTTCGGTTATATAAATACCTACCTATTAATACGTAGGTATGTTCTGGTAAATAAAGCGACTAAAACACAATCCACTTTACCACAAAAGATTTAAACCCGCTTTAAACGCTGTTTAACCAACCATGCAATTGGTACTCAGAAACATTGTCTAAAGCGTGCGTAAAACGTAAGTAGAGTAAATCATTAGAAAGGGATAATAGTGAGTTCTGTCCAACAACAGACATTCTGCAACTAAAATTATGATGATGTATGCATAAACATAGTTCGGAAATTTTGGAATTTGACAATTATTGAAAAATAAATGTGTCAACGTACTGCGAAATCAGGGGAAAACCCTGTAAGACGCAGCTTGTATGTAAATAAATCTTGCGCTTCCCGCTGGCACTGGTATCGCGAAGTTGGGCACGTACTTCCTTATGAAAGGGGGTTCCCCCCGCTCCGACTTGATGTTTTGTATATTGAACAGTAGGGCTGTGTGAAATTTAGTAATTTCTGTTGATTTTGTTTTTTTATTAAATAGGCATACTCACATAAACATTCACACTCATAGCCCCGTACGGATTTTCTATATCGTAAGAGTCTAAACTCATAATAACTTGGACGTGGATACTAGTATTGAATTAATTAAAAGTTTTAAGGATTTGTGAATTCTGCAATAAATTATGATTCATAATAATAATTAAAATCGGCTAATCAAGTTCAGAGATATAAGCTTGTGAAGGTTTTGGTAGGGGTAAATAAGGGATGCCTTGTCCCTTTCCCAAAAAAACATGACACAGTATGGCGAATGCATGACACTTACGGGCATCGACGACATAGTCTGCTATAGAAGTCGCTGGTCAAAATGATTCATATCATCATTATGGCTTAAAGGAATGGAGACTACGGACCAGCAAGCGCAGCGTAGGACGGCCACCGACAAGGTGGACTGACAATTTAACTAAGATCGCAGAAACGCGCTGGGTGCAGGCAACTTACAATCGGCCTTATTGGAAATCCATAGAAGAGGCCTATGTCCAGCAGTAGACGTCCTACGATTGGTGGATGGATGAATTGTGGCTTAAGATGTCCTGATAACAATGCCCTGTAATGTAAAGCATGTTTCATTACTACAACCTATACCTAGTCGCAAGTTATTTGGATTCAGTATAATCGCGTAGATACTCTTTATTAAAAAAATAATTTCCGTTGTTTACTATTGTAGGTGCTTATCCTCTTTGAAATCTCTTCGTTATGTACGTGGATTCAAATTCCATAAGTAGCCTTAAAAAAAATTGTCTGTCAACTGCGTCATATTTATATTTTCTATTACTTTTTGTTCCGACAAATATTTTTAGAGATTTTTTCATATTTTTCAGAGGAATTTTACAAGAACTTTTTAATGGACACTTTAGAAGATGAGAACGAAGATGTGAATGAAAATCAACCAAGCCCAGAAGATTTTGATCAGTTTCTTCCTTGGGCATGCGTTCAGTTTCAATTGAACCTGAATGTAAACATCATCAGCGTTTTGAGTACCTAAGTTTTGAGTGGCTAAGGGCTAACCTTATTTTTTAAAGTTTTTGACCAGTTTAAACCTGATAGATATGTTCAGAAATGAGAAGATCGAGGTCACGAATAGTTAAATCAGGACTAAGAGAACATAACTGGCAGTTAGCCATATCAGAGGCCTTCGGGCGGTTTAAAAACTCTGACACCGGGGCTAGACACCCGTATTATACCATATTATACCAAAACATCCCTTTCGTATTATACCATATTATACCAAAACAGTACTGATGGCCGAATTACCCATAATGTGACGATCATTAAACGGCAAGAGCAGGACGTTAACTCACAGATCAAGCGAAGCAAATATGCTAACCTCGGGAGTGGTTACATATTTGAGCCGTTTGGAGTTGAGACATGGATTCGTGAGGGCCGGGAGCTCATCTTCTTTTCAAAAGTCTTTCTTGTGGACGCGACGTGTGACCAAAATGCTGGTGTTTATTTGGCTCAACGTATAAGCATTGCCGTTCAGCGTGGCAATGCCGCCAGCATGCTGGGCACGCTGCCGACTGGCTGTGGGCTTGAGCATTTGGATTATCTTTAGACCTTCAAGGGTCTGTGGATGATCCAAAGTTTTTTTTATATAGTATTTTTGTATGTAGTTTTAGCTTATAAAATAGTATTGTATTTTGTTGCAGTTAATAAAGGTACTTACATATAGATTGATACCTTAGTCTGATTGAACCACAGCAAAACATTTTAAGCAATTCATTTTTACTGGTTTTTTGGGTCATAAAAAGCTTGGTACTTATTATCATTATTCCCAAATTCAATATTAAGTCAACATTTTGGAGTGACATTATCTTGTGATCAAGCGTGAATGAAATCAGTTTTATCACTTACGTATAGCAAAAGTAGAAGAAGGTTTACAATTATGATTTGTGTAGTAAAAAAATCTAATATTTTTTATTAATTTCCAGATAAATTTGCAGACACCGAACGCAGTACCAAATCAAAGTTTGGCGTAGACAAAAACAGTCGTAAAAAACCTAGTTCTGCAGTTTTAACTGCTCAAGATTGTAATACAAGCACTATCTCACTTGTATACCCCACGCATCATCATGATAATATTGTCAGACTTTACACAATTTACGACAACGCAGGAAACCTAACGCAGCTCAAATTTGATAAAAACAAAAACGTGCCTCGACAAATATTACAAATCGTTGGTTTGATTTCTCACTTTCATAAATTTTTGACCAGCATAACTATAAATCAAGGCCTTAACAGAGGTTGTTTGCATGAATTAAACATTTTAACATGTCACGCAAACCTAACAGACATATGTCTAGACAATACTTGCATTGGAGATGGTAGCTACGATATCTTACATATTATTACTTGTTTCAAAGTAATAATTTGAGAAATTTGTCACTATCAAGATGTAATGTTGACGATGACACTGTGAATAGGATAGCATCAAAATTACACCATCCTAGACCAGCTTCACACACTTTATCATTGCTTAACCTTACATCAAATTATAATAATATATCAGATATTGGAGCTCAATATTTAGCTTTGACATTAAAAACAAACAGAACACTGGTCTATATAAATTTATCTGATAATAAAATAACAGATGATGGTGCAGATGCAATTCTAGATGTTTTAACTGAATTCACTATATCAAAAGAAGATGTGGTCAAATCTAGTTTAAGACACGTTCACTATTTAAAAGAAAAGAAAGAATTAGTAGATGAAATGGTAATAAAACTAAAAGCAGAAGATTTTGAGAAAAAAATATTACCTAAACAAGGTATAAAACCGCATCATGCAAATACTGTAGGCACAAATATACATCAAAAGAAATCTGTGGGAGAAGGAAAGAAAATTGAACAGAAAACTGATAGTAACGACGCCGTTTATTTTGAAAAAGCAGAAGTTTTAGTAGAATCCAGACTTGGTGAGTTTAGGGAAGCATATTCGCCAGAAAACATTGTAAATAAGGACAGTTTGAGTTATTGCAAAGGCAATAATCAGCTCGCTTATTTGAATTTGTCATACAACAGTATTGGTTATTTAACAGTGAAAAAGATCGTAAACGTTTTAAATTATCAGAAAGAGATGAACAGAAAACCTCGAGGTCTGGCTAATATTTCCATTGAAGGTACTTGTATTTCTTCTAAATGTCCGGAGTTAGAGGCGATTGATTCTATTTTGGCGACATATTTTACTAAACAGCCTAAAAGAGCATCTACAACGTCTAATACTTTATCTGTTAGAGGCAAACTAGTGAAAAATGATAAGTGGCATTGAAATCCAGCTACATCCATTCAAGGTCTAATTAAAAGACTTTAGATTTTTGACGAAAATTGTAGTAACTAAATCGCTATCATTTTAGAAATTTGTTAGTAAATATTTTGTGTATTTATTTATTTTGTTGCTTTTGCTAATAGGTGCTTTTAATTTATTAAAACTTTTAGAATTATTGTAATATTTTATTTTCATTTATTAAACTATTGAGTATGCTATAACTTAGATAATAAGATTAATAGGCCGGGTGTACCTGGTATGTAAGGTGTAATTCTATAAAGTGCATGAACTTTCACATGTGTATGTTTGTATCATTATGGACAACTTTTACTATGAGGGCTACTGCGAAATTGTGAAATAAGATTAGTTGACCTCTGCATTTTATCAAGTGTCAAGTGCTGTTCTAGGTGTTCTAACAATTTAGAAGGGTAATACATTTTTAAGATTGGTGATATACAGACATTTCCATTGAAACAGTCGACTTTGTTTCCGCGTTTTCTCAGTTATTCACATAACAAAATTTCATAGAGATGAGTTTGGAGTAACTTATACGGTGAAGTTATTCTTAATTAAACTTACATATATGTATCTATATATATTATATTTTAAACATTCTTGCACACTGCAACACAATTCATCAACGTATATGTATTGAAGTCAAAATTGATCATCAAGCTTTACAAGCCACGGTTGCAAGCACAGTTGAAAGCACTACAAAACCTTTTTTAACGATCTTTATCTTGATAGACTTCTTTAAAATAGTATATTTCAATTTCAAAAATTCTGACACATTATCTTTGATTCTGACTTACATTATTGACTTTTCTCTGCAACTGCCAAAAAAACTAAGTTAAAAACAAGAGTTAAGAAATCAAGTACTTTAAATTTAATTTAATATCATCCTTGAAGAGTTCTACCTACAATACTAAGGAATATATTATCAAACAAAAAATTATTCTTCCTTAACTAATTAAAGCCATTGAGAAAGAAGTGATATTAACTTCAAAAATCAAGAGTACTAAGAACTACATTCTAATGGAACCGGACGGCAAATATGGTGACTCAAAAGAACGCTCCGATAAGACACCTACACCTGATAATTTCAACAATTTTTTTCCCTGGGCTTGTAGAAATCTAAGCATTGAAGAAACTATCACCATCAGCAACATTCAGTGTAAGTACCTACATCATCAGCCGTAGGACGTGCACTGCTGGATATAGACATATTTCTATTGAAATCCGACCGTATTGTAATAAGACTTGCATTCAGATGGTATACGTTTTAAACTCAGAGCAAATAAAAACATCAAGATAACGTCGTTGAATAGTCAAGTGAAGCCGGTTTTTTATACATGTGTGAGTGCGTCACTGCCGCGCCGCCATAGTTCGACTGACAAGCCAAGGCGTAGTTTCCTTGTACGTTGATGTGTGTGTAATTGTCTCTACACGGCGAGGCGTAGTTTTGGTTGGCTTCACTTGTTTGTTCACAACATTATCTCTTGATTTTTTATTTGCTCTGAGGTTTAAAAATGAATTACTACTATAGTTGTAGTAGTAATGAAGTAAACGAAGTAGTTTTATTTACTATTAATTAACAATAATTACTACCCTTAGATTAATTATTAGCGACCAATTAGAAAAATTGAGACCAATTATTAATCTAAGACAGTACCTTTAAATACAAATAATAAGAAAATTGGCGTTTCAACACTGAAGCAAACGTGTACCTTATGATTTTGGGTGACGGAAGGGGACTTTTAAAGATACCTAGCTGCATTGGGGCGCAGCTGGGTTATGTGGTCTTAACCACTAAAACCCCCTCTGTAGCCGCTTTCTATGCATTTTAGACAGCACTGGGTTCTCTGTTGGAATGCACCAGTGAAGCAAAAGTATACATAACAGCTGTTAAGTGAACTTCGTTCAGGATTGGGTTTTATGCAGCTTGTAGCGAATTTCGCAGCCGTCAAGAAGTATGGTTCAGGCTGTACATATTTTTAAACAGAATAGAGATCCCGTCTACTGACCTACTCTCTAATCAATGAAAAACGGTACCAATGTCAATATTGATGGAGTCCTATTAGTTTTCTCCAATGTCCATGTTCAGTATTATTGTGCATTACCTTTTTCTAATGTTAATTTTATACAAGCTCTCTTAGTTTTAAATATTATTTTAACATAGTTCACCAAGCCATAGAGTCCATCTAGTGTGAAATTGTGACGTTTGTGTGTTACACACACTGAACTTTTTTTAATAGTAATATTAACTATAGCTTCTACAATAGTTATTTCAATTTCAGCGTCGTACATAAGCAAACTGAGACAACGATTATATTATTTTACCATAGTTCACCAAGCCATAGAGTCCATCTAGTGTGAAATTGTGACTTTTATGTGTTACAGACACTGAACTTTTTTTAATAGTAATATTAACTATAGCTTCTACAATAGTATTTCAATTTCAGCGTCGTACATAAGCAAACTGAGACAACGAAAACAAAAATCAGCTCAACAGCATAAATCAGTAGATTCACTTTCACAAATGAATTCTTTTAAAATGTCAGATAATGCAAATTATGTAAACAATATACACATAACTACTGTATGTGATGAAAACGGAAATATATTGCAATTAAAATTTTCGAAAAACAATAAAATATCGAGAACTATATTCAAGATTCTGGCCCTCATTTTAAAGTACCACATTTATCTAACGGCTATTTCTATAAATCAAGGGATAGATGGAGGAAGTTTATACGAACTAGAGAAACTGACAAAGTTGAGTATAACTGACTTATGCTTAGATGGTACACGTGTTAATAGTGCAAACTATGACTTGCTGTTAGAAACTCAGAACAATTTAAAGAACCTTTCCATAGCTCGTTGTAATATAGATGACGTTATGCTAAAAAAGATTGCAGAGAAACTAAAATATGATTCACCTGCTTCAAAAACGCTGGCACTACTTAATCTGGCATCAAATAAAATTACAGACAGTGGAGCCAAATATCTAGCAAACGCATTGAGATCAAACAGATGCTTGGTTTATTTAAATTTATCTAACAATACGATAACGGATATTGGTATGTTTGCAATATTAGACATTTTAGATCAGTTCAAAGTATCTCCTGATGAAGTCAAAACGTGCCGCAAGCAACGTTTTGAGTATTTGAAAGAAAATCAACCTCCGATTCCAAATATTCAAAGGCCTAAAAGAATGACGATGGTGATGAATAGGAAAAATCTTAAACAAATTCAAGAATTGAAAGGGAACAAACAAAGGCTAGAAAAACAAGAAGTGAACAAAACTGT
The DNA here is from genome assembly GCA_949316475.1 of Hypomecis punctinalis. Classification (NCBI taxonomy): domain Eukaryota; kingdom Metazoa; phylum Arthropoda; class Insecta; order Lepidoptera; family Geometridae; genus Hypomecis; species Hypomecis punctinalis. The sequence continues at coordinate 12,445,335 of OX438819.1, read as the reverse complement.
TACTACAGAATATTTAGATGATGGTTTTTCGAATCCGTTTTCGAGAAAAAATACAGTATTGATAGGTGGCCAAATATACTGTACCGGGAATAATAGCCTTGCTTACTTGAATATATCTTACAATAATGTCAGTTATCTAACAGTCAAAAAACTACTAGAAGTAATGAAGAACCAAAAATCGTTAGACAGGACACCAGTAGGATTGGTACATTTTGCTATAGAAGGCAACGAAATTCCTGCAGACTGTCCAGAATTACTCGAAATAAGTAATATTTTACTTTCAATAAATAAAGCATCGCTGAAGGCAAAGAGAAAGAGTGAATTCGCGTAAGTCAATCCATATTTTTTACTAGTGTTATTGGGTACAATTTCTTGGAATTGACTGAACTAATTTTGATGAAACTTTGACGTTTATTGATACTGGTTTCCGTGTGGTTGTAATTAGTAATTTTACTGAAGAAAGTTGCTCTACTTGCTAGTTTGTGGGCAGGCTTATGCTCAGCAGGCTCTATAATTAATTAAATCATTAGAATGGCTGAACGTATGTATATATTGTTGACCTGGCATTTGTTATTTATTTTATACTAGTTTTTACCCGCGGCTTCGCCCGCATACACAATATATCATTATAATTTATAGCCTATGTGTTATTCTGATATATAAGCTATATTATTACAAAGTTTCATCTCAATCCGTTCAGTAGTTATTGCGTGAAAGAGTAAAAAACATCCATACATCCATTCTCACAAACTTTCGCGTTTATAATATTAGTAGGAATATATAAGCTATATTATTGCAAAGTTTCATCTCAATCCGTTCAGTAGTTATTGCGTGAAAGAGTAACAAACATCCATACATCCATCCATCCTCACAGACTTTCGCGTTTATAATATTAGTAGGATTGATATATAACAATAAATAAACATCCTACTAATCCTACTAATATTATAAACGCGAAAGTTTGTGAGGATGGATGGATGGATGGATGGATGGATGGATGTATGGATGTTTGTTACTCTTTCACGCAAAAACTACTGAACGGATTGAGATGAAACTTTGCAATAATATAGCTTATATATCAGAATAACACATAGGCCATAAATTATAATGATATATTGCGTATGCGGGCGAAGCCGCGGGTAAAAACTAGTAGACAATATTCACGGGACCGAGTGAGGGACAGATTATATTATTAGCTAGCAGAAGCAGGTTTATTTAAAAAAAAATTCGTGGTATAACCTAAACTTATTTAATTTTTTTTTAATTTAACACAAAATCAAAAGTATCGACAATAAAAACTTCAACACAATAATAATCTATTTGAATGTAAACTGATAAGAGGTTCGCTCCGCGCAAAGGTTTGAGAAAGAATGGCCAATCGGTGCGCTTGCAACGGCTTATATACTTTTTCATCGGTTGGTCTTCTAATAATATGTTATAGGTAATCTATCCCTCACTCGGTCCGTTATAACAGACTTCTTACAGATTAGTCCGATTTCAATGATTCTTTTTTGTTTGGTATATCATATTTTAGATGTGATATCTCTTTTAAATTTTATCGTGATCGGCTGAGCCATTTTAGCTAAAATAATGTGAAAATTATTATATCGATCCGTGCGAACTATTCGATATCTGTACACGGTAAAGCCTCCTATGCCATTGTTGGTAAAAATAATTATAAACTAAGCGCCACACAAGTCGGCGGATGGGAAGTTATGTGCGCAAAAGCTGAAATATAGGTATGCGCGGGAACCAGAGAGACGAGATGCTGGGGCACACCCGCCTGCCAACCTCATGCCTCCTGCGCGCTCGCTACGCCTGTGCTCAACACTACGCTACGCGGCGTCGGCATTGTGCACACATACGCAATTATTAGCGAATCACGGCGAAGTGTCATCTGCGGCTAAATTCTCATCCGCCGAATTTTGTGGCGCTTAGTATATCTATTATTTTCCTTTAACAGCACGTCGTCGTCAGCTCGTGCGTCCCTATATTCCCGCTAGCTAACAGGAACTATAAACGAGATGCTGATTTTCAAACTGCACCCATTTGTCGAGGTATATAATATGTAAATCTTTCAACAATTTTTACTATGAGACCAACCCTGAAATAAGGAATAAGCTGTGCGTGAGCTGTTTTATGGAAAAAGTATATTGATCAACTGGCAAAAAAATCAATGACATTTTTTTAGGATTCCGTACCCAAAGGGTCCAAAAGGCAAAAACGGCACCCTATTATTACTAAGATTCCGCTTTCCATCAGTCCTTCTGTCCGTCTGTATGTCACCAGGCTGTACCTCATGAACCGTGATAGCTGGAACGTTAAAATTTTCACAGATGACGTATTTCTATTGCCGCTATAAAGCAACAGAAAAAAATACATAACAAACCTAAATGTTAACCGTTTTTCGCTTGCAATAATGGCAACAAGAAGACGCTTGAAATATAAATAGAATATTAAGTTGTATAACACTTCAGATATAAAAAAATATACGATAAAATATCGACTGCCTCGGTGGGTCAGTGGTTAGTGTCCCTAACTTCTGGATCAAAGAGGCGTGGGTTCGATCCCCACCCAGGGCAAATATTTATGTGATGAACATAAGTGTTTGCTCTGTGTCTGGGTGTTATTTAGTTACTATCTATATAAGTATGTATTTAAAAATAAGTACCTATACGTAGTATATCAGTCTCTGGAAGCCGTGTGTAAGATGTACCAAAATATTTATATTTATTATACTAAAATATATGAAGGGGGCTTCCATACGGTACGGAACCCTTCGAGAGTGAGTCCGGCTCGTACTTGGCCGATTATTTCAAGATCATAGGATTAGTTTAGTTACATAGCAAACGTTGTATAATGTTGGACGCAATCATAATTGTGAAAACTAATTTATTTACTTGACGTATTTTATTAAGTAATTATAATTGCTATATTATGTCTACGCAGAGTTATTATTAAAAATATATTAGTAATAGTTTTACAATTACTTTTATGTCATATTTCGTTTAAATTATGTTACTTTTAATCTCTATTTCAATTTTAAATGAATAAGATATTTTACATATTACCATAATATTTACCTAGTAATCAATAATCAAATTTATTAATAACGCCAAGTTACAAGTCAAATAGTTTACAATTAAACTACATTATGTACAATATAATTATAAAGAAATAAGATATATATAAAAACATAAAAATACATATTTACAAAACAAACACGCCGTCCAGACCAGCAGTGTGTGGGAAGGTCCCCAAAACACTGGCCGCGTTACCTCGCTGAATCGCAAGGCTCAGACTTTGAGCGAAGTACGCGCCAGCTCTAGGGTTTCCGGAGGCGAGGACCAACCTTTTTGATAACGCTTTACTAAAGCTCTTTGTGTCGGATGACCACGGGCCCAAAGTTTCCACAGCTAACGCAACAAATTCGTAGTGTGCGTTAAGCTGTGAATACTTTTGATGTTTGTTCCTCTGTGCCTTCTCAGCCGCGGTTCCAGCATAGCGAGCGGAATCACCAAGGTATGACGGTGCCAGGGTATCTACACACGTGGCGTCCCACACTAAGGCTCGCCCGAGACTCCATGGTATTAGTGTGGCTCCATCAGGACGCTTACCGTCATCCCTTGACATTCCGCTCGGTTCCAGAATCGAAGGCACAGAAGCAGTGGAGAGTGCCCGCCTGACTAAATCATTTATTGCCCGATGGCGATAAAGTCGGCCGGCACTCTTTACACATGAAAGCCCGTGTTGTCCAAACTGGTCCACGCCTCGACCACACTGGCAATTATGAGGCTCGCACAACTTGGCTCCTAGACGCAGACCCACCGCAATGCGTAGGCAACTGGGATCTAATACTGTGCCTATATTGTCAGACGGTAGAGCACGGAGCCAGTGACCTGATTCTGACTCCGAAACTGCTAAAAGACGTGCTCGGTCTGAGTCATTCATTGCTTGCTCCAAAAGGGCCGAATGGGTAATTTTTATGATGGGTAAGTCCCACAAATTTTGAATTTTTGTATCAGTAGGCAAATCGTCACCAGAGCATGTCGCAGACCAAGCCGCCACGGCTTCCTCTTGGCAAGCAACTCGAACATCGGCTATGGGGCTGTTTAGGATCATGCCGATGAGAGTTTGCGAGCCATGAGAGGAAGCCAAGAAAGCAGGTAGCGCCACACTCGAAATGCGACGTATACCCAAACCCCCAAACGATATAGGGAGGGTAGCCTGCGCCCAGGATTTGTTATCAAAGTTCAGATTCAAAATTTTGGTGATTGTTTCTTTCAAAATAGTGTCTGCTGTATTAGTTATTGCGTGGAAATACCACACTGGGGAGCAACGCAGTAAATACATTAATTTTGGAGTAAAAAGACAAAGCCGAAGTATGTATATAGCCATGTGTGGTTTAATTTGGAAAAGTAGATTTGAATTTTTAGTAAACAAATCTAGTTTTGAGGACATTACTGGCGGAATTGCTTCTAAAAATAAAGGAGCACCTAATAAAGTCAGTGAATTTTTACTTTGTACTAATATGTTTGGACACAAGGAATCGAATTTTTGGTAAATAGAGGAACGAAAGTCATCTGTCGTTTGACCTCCAAAAAATATTTCGCATTTACTGTAATTAAGCGATAGGCCAATTGAACTAAAACGCCGTATGATGCTGCTAAGATCCTCGAGTACTTCTGAAACTTTTCCGCCTAGTGAACCATGACGGTTCACTAGGCGGAAAAGTTTCAAGATACCACACATTAAATTTTGAATTTAAATCCGAAATAATAGGATTGATGCCCAAGCTGAAAATAGCAGGACCAAGCGGGTCTCCTTGTTGGCAGCCAACGCATGATGCAATTTCTTTTTCACCGAATAACGTTTACCTAGTTAGTCAATACATTTTATTATAGTTCAATTATTCGTGAGTTTTATTTTTCACTTTTTATAATCATTAAGGCTACCCAGTACCCACTATAACTTACGATGCCATGACCGTACTAGAAACATATCAGCAATAAACATAGGAGCAATATCTACTTATGTTATCAATATATTACATACATTGTTCAAACAAATATTTAATTTCGAATGGAACTCAATGGTATTGTAATTTATATCATTGAGTTCCATTCTAAATTAAATATTTGTTTTAATAATGTATGTAATATATTGATAACATAAGTAGGTATTGCTCCTAATATAGAAGTAATGCTGCATTATGATTGAGTGCCTCTTACGGAAGGCGCTGGATCCCGCAGCACAGTATCTTTATACTAGTTCGGGATCCAGCCAGTTACCAATAAAATAACTGATAAAATGGGCATTATATTAAAAGTTGGAATGTTAAATGTATATTTACCTCTAAATATGTTAAATGTATAAATTGTTTATTTACCTTCTACCTAAAACTTTTATAAAAAAAATTGTATAATATGTCATTGAGTTGAAAAATGTTGTTTTTGGTCAATAAATATTTTTATTATATTATTATCATATTCATTTATTTTCTTAAATCTAAGTTTTTTTACAATATTTATATAAAAGAACAAAATACTATAAAAAAACCTAAACCTAGAGTGCCGCCGGCAGCGGGGCGGGGCTCAAGCTACCGGTGGTTGGGCCTACAGAGAGAGGAACCTTCTGACAATGCGCGCCGTGTCCAGAACGACCGCCTTCTGTATCTGACCCTTGACCCAACCATCTAGCGAGAGCCTCTTAAGGTGGTGGTCGAGACTCTTCGCTATTAAGCCGTTTACCGAAACGACTATCGGGACAATGATCGTCGAGTCCACATCCCACATGGCGGTAACCTCGTGAGCCAAGTCAAGGTACTTGCTGAGCTTGTCCTTCTCGGCCTTCACAAGGTTCTCGTCATGCGGAATGGTGACGTCGACGAGCACTGCCCGGCGTTGGGACCGGTCGATCACCACGATATCAGGCCTATTGGCGACAATAGTCCTGTCAGTGATGATAGAGCGGTCCCAATAGAGCAACGCACGACCATTTTCGAGAACTGGCGCCGGTGCGTACTTATAGTACGGCACCTCAGACTCGACAAGGCCGTATCGAAGAGCAAGTTGCTGATGGATAATCCTGGCTACTTGGTTATGTCTGTGCAAGTACTCGCCGTTGGCAAGATGAGAACAACCGGAAGTAATGTGCCTGAGTGACTCTCCGGGACGGTGGCATGCCCGACAAATGTCGACCGTACCGTCCTTCAGGATATACTTCCGGTAGTTGTTCGTCATGACAACTTCGTCCGCAATTGCACAGGCAAAACCTTCGGTTTCCCCAAAGAGGTCACCGAAGCGCAGCCAGGCCACCGACGCGAGCAGGTCCACATCGGGTCCTGTTAGGGCCCGATAGAACCGCCCGTGCAGCTCCTTGCTCTTCCATACCGCCTTGCGATCATCGGTGCTGAGCACCGATGGCCTGCGCCAGTTCTCCTTCGCCAGGGAGAGCGGGGTGAGGCCTCTGTCAACTGCCACCACATCGCAATGCATTCCACGCTCACTGTTTCGGAAATAATCCCGGAGACTGTATACTTCGCGGTTGTGGAGGTCCTTGGCATTTAAAAAGCCTCGGCCACCACACTTCCGCGGAATGTACAGTCTCATGACAGACGAGCGCGGGTGTAGCATGCGATGCAAAGTGAGCAGTCGACGGACCCTCCTATCCAGGGCGTCCAGCTCAGTCTGAGTCCACCTCAGTATGCCAAAGGAGTACATCAGCAGCGGCATCACCCAACCGTTGAAGGCGCGCACCTTGTTGCCGCCGGACAAAAGACTATTAAGTACTTTTGTCAGGCGACAAAAAAAGCGCTCCTTCACCGATTTCTTGATGTCCACTGCCGATATACCCAACGACTCTGACATACCGAGGTACTTGTAGGTCTCGGCTTCGGAGAGAGACCTGATAGTCATCGTCTCAGAAAGTTGTAGATTCGGAGAATCCACAACTTTCCCTCGCTGTACATGCATGACCGCACACTTATCTACACCGAACTCCATTCTGATGGCGCTGCTAAAAACTTCAGTGGTCTTTAGCAACTTCACCAGGTCTTGGTATTTCGGTGCAAACAGCTTGAGATCATCCATGTACAGCAGGTGAGAGATAACTTCACCCTGTCTGCGAAGCCGATAGCCTAGCCCTGAATTCCTCAGCAAAGTGCTGAGAGGATTCAGAGCCAGGCAGAACCACAATGGACTAAGACTGTCACCCTGGAATATTCCCCGCTCAATCCTTATCAAGTCTTCCGGACCAACGGAGCCGTCTCCACCACCCGGTTGACGAAGGACTGTGGCCCATTGCCCCATGCATGACACTAAGAATGATTTTAAAGTTGTATCAATTTTGTACAACTCTAAAATCCTCTCGAGCCACGAATGAGGCACTGAGTCATAGGCCTTCTTATAGTCAATCCAGGCGGCAGAGAGGGCTCCCTTGTTCCGCCGGACTTGCTGGCTTATGGTCATGTCTATGAGGAGGAGCTCCTTAGTGCCACGGGACCCAACCCTACATCCATTCTGAGCATAGGCCAAAACGTTTTGTGCAACGACGTGCGCATTAATTTTGATAGTCAGAATGGATGTAAGGAGCTTGTAGATGGTAGGCAAGCAGGTGATGGGTCGATAGTTCTTTGCTTCCGTGGTACTACCGGACTTATGGAGCAGGAAGGTGACACCGGTGGTGAAAAAGCTAGGTAGAGAACCAACCTCGAGAGCTTCCTGGAATTGCGTTGCTAGGCGGTCATGCGAGCATCGAAACCATTTTATCCAGAAGTTGTGCAGCCCGTCCGGCCCAGGACTTTTCCAGTTCTGAGCCGTCCGGATTGCACAACTAACGTCTACGGGATCTATTAAAATAGATCCCATGGCTTCAATGGAATCGCATTTCCGCTCAACAACACGCATCCATTCACCCTCCGTGTGCTCGACGGGCACCGACCAGATGCCACGCCAGAAGTCTTTCATGGCGCTAGCATCCGGTAGCCGCTCCTCGCTCACACGTTGGTCACTTCTCTCCCAGCCTCGGTACACCTTCCTTTGGTCACTTTGGAAGAGGCGATTTAGCCAATATCGGTCCACACGCTCTCTGTAGCGACGAATGCGGTTTGCCCACGCATAGACTTTTTGTTTCAGATAGTCTATGCGTTCCGTGACACTGGCCAAATAGTGCTGGGGTCTGATACCAGTCCCGGCAAAGGCTTGTGTCACGAAACGCATGACTCGGGGGCGGTTATTCCCCCGGCTGAAACAAATTAGCTTTGCTATGAGAGTCCTAAACGAGTCGATACGCCGCTGGATCCGCACTTGCCACGCGGGCACACCCCCGGCGGGTCGCGGTGCACGGTTAGTGTCCGGAAACTTAACACGTGCAACGCGACACGCCGCGATGGCGCCGCAGTACAAGATCGAGTGGGTATCGACTAGGCTTTCACTAGCCCGCAAATACGAGGCTAGCAAAGGGTTTAGGGCTGCCATTAGCGCCAAATTACGTCTATGGGTGGGCAAACGTGGCAGTCGCGGCCTAGAGTCGGGTGCGAACCGATACTGGGAAATCGCGTCCTCCAAAGCCCTCCTCAGTTGCTCACTCACCTGGCTAGATACACTCATACTCGCGCCATCTCCCTCGTCGACTGCAGGATCAGCCAGTGTCGCAGATGTCGCCGCCGACATCGGCACTGAAGCCATTGTCGGGGCTGACGACGCGACAGGCACGGGCAGGTCCCGCGTCGAGGAAGTAGTAGGGCGAGTAGGCAGCGACTCCAGGCGGAGCCGATCAATTACGGACTGATCCAGCAGCTTGCACCGGTGGATAGCCCGCACTTGATCCGACAGTCGTTGGGCAGTCACGGCCACGGTCGGTTCAAGGGCCTGAAACAAAGGCAGCATTCTGGCACAGTACGCTGTCAAGTTAGTTCCCCCCTCTGTAGCCCCAAAGTACGCGCGCATGCAATTCTCGTTAATAGATTGAGTCCATCGCATGCGACGCACTATGCCACCGGTAGCGGGAGCGGATGGCGGGGCAGGATGCCCCACAGGCCCCAAGCGTGCCGGCAGCGGTGGACGGCCTCGTCGTCGCGCTGGTGGTCGTGGCGGCGGCGGCGTCCGTGGCCCGCTCGTGTCGCTCGACGAGCCGCTCGTCTCGCGGGTGGTGTGGAAATCATCACCCGACGATGCGCTCGGAGCTGACGACGAGGCGGGCGATGGTGGTGGTCGTGCGCCTGTTGTATCCGCTGTTATTTTTGTCTTAGACCTTGTAAACATTGTTCTGATTTGATTCTGTTATTTTCTTGACGTGTCATGTTGAATGTCAAATAGGTATTGGTGTCTGAGTTTTCTTTCTATTTTTCACAGTTCCATTGTAAAATATATCTGACTGAATGGAAATATAATTTAGTTATTGTTATTTTTGAAATACTGCAGAAAAATGCTAGAAAAAGTAATAAAATACAATTTTTACAAAATTTGATCTTTATATCTTTTAATTTTATCTTTATATCTTTATATCTTTCTTTTTTATCTTTATAACGCGAATCATACCTACGCGCCGCGGAGTTTGGTATGCTCTCGGTGTGCTAGTCAGTCGTGGCGCGCCGTAGTGACGAAAGAACGTGTAGATTTGTAACTAGTACGCGTGCAGTTAACGTTTTTAGAGTAGGGTTTTACTACTGAACCCTGAAAACATAAAAAAATACATCATGTACTCATTTTTATTAAACGCGAAATATTTTTTTTTTTTTTGTTTGTTTGTAATATTTATAATTTTACATCTTAGATAGAAACTAGATCAACTTTGTGTTGTGTGTTATCAGTGATGACATAATTATGTAACTGAAACGTGGTATTTTATTGTAGGCCTTATGAATAAGCTCAAGGTAGCCCAACTCGCTATGGAAAGGGCTATGCTCGGAGTCTCTCTGCGAGATCGAATCAGGAATGAGAAGATTCGCAGACGAACCAAAGTTACCGACATAGCCCAGCGGATTAGTAAGTTGAAGTGGCAATGGGCAGGGCACATAGCTCGGAGAACTGATGGCCGATGGGACAGTAAAGTTCTTGAATGGAGATCATGCACCGGCAAGCGCAGCGTAGGACGTCCACCGATCAGGTGGACCGACGATATTATTAAGACCGCAGGAACGCGCTGAATGCAGGCAGCTTCCAACCGGCCTTATTGGAAATCCATGGGGGAGGCTTATGTCCAGCAGTGGGCGTCCTACGGCTGATAATGATGATGATGAGAAATAAACTTAAGTAGGTAGAGAGTGAGTAGATGAAATTAAAATACTGAAGGCGGGCAGCTCTAGCGCGTGATACGTTCTGCGAGCCCACGTGGCGCTGTAGGTATTGTTCGATTTCGAGGCTCGGACATCCATCCACGATGCGCGGCGACTTATCACAAACAAGAAAATAAAAAAATAAAAAATAGTTTTGTACCTGGACGGCGGTGATTATCCTCCTACCATGTGGCGTGTCGTGGTGTCCTACGTCAGAGCCGTCAAGTCAGTCGGCAGGACCCTGGGTGATGATAGCCACAACACAAGGTCGCGATCACACACTGTTCCGAAGTCGCGGGGGGCCAACCGCAGCCCATGCAAAACACCGCATCAAAACTTACAATTATTTCAAAATGCGAATTAGAAAAGATCTGAATCGCGCGAGTGCCACGCGGTCGCCAAGTGACACCAAACAGACGTGTGGTCGCGCCGAGGTCTAATGAGCACAGTGAGTAGCCGGCGCAGGCAGCGCGGCGCCTGCGACTGGGCTAAAATTTCATTACCGTGACTATATGCTCTACTATCCCCACTACATCGTACTCGTACCATCAACGTACGTCAACATAGTCTTCGAGAATATTTTTGCCGGTGCCTGTTCACTCCGTGCATGGCACGCGACGGTGCTGGTCGGTGACGGAACGGTCTTGTGGGTCTCATAGTCTCATGCATTTTAATACAAAAAACTTTTTTTATATTGTTGTAGTATGGTATAGATACATGACTTCTGTGTAGCTTATGTCCTTAACATTTCTAATTCTTATTCGATGTGGGGCGATAAGTCCGGGTGCTACACTTAACGCTATCGAGCTTTCCCTCCTGGTAGAGATAAGTGCACTTTTTGTAGATTTAGTTCTACTAGTAAGTCCTGCACTGACGTCCCGCATGGGGTGTTTTGTGCATTTCCGCCTCCAGCGTCTACCTTACCTACTTACCTTAGTCTACCAGTAGTGAAGCGTGGCTCCAGGCCGCTGGTATAACTGCTCCAGTGGCTTGGATGGTGAATATATCTTTATGATTTTTTTAAATAGGGCAAGTGCCTTTATTAACTACCACTATATACAAGACCTACGCAACCTAAACCTGTATAGCAAGCAATTGGATCATCCATAGACCTTTGAAGGTCTAAAGATAATCAAAATGCCGAAACTCGCTGCAAATACGAGATATAACGTGTTATTTTTTATGATTGTATCTCTGCGTGACAACCCTAGCCAAGAAAGCGCTGCAAAGTTAGATTGAACGCGAACGAAGTCGGTCGGTTCTTATGATTTCGGATTCGGACCGCGCTTCCAACTTTCCGATATAACTTGCCATCCAAACGGATGACTTCCAATGAAAAGCTTCATGCCTAATAGATGAAATGGGATAGATATACATATTTTGTAGTAAACTAGCTTTGACCCACGGTTACATTGACGTATTATTAGGAACGACAAAGAGTGTCGCAATATCCTACGATACTCGGAAGAAATCGCTTGAAGCGATAAGGCCGCCATTTAGTATAACTAATTTTTAATGTTTTTATTTTTCATGTGTTTGTATTGTATTTGGTTAAGCTAATAAAGAATTATCTATCTATCTATCTATCTATACTCTGATCTTCAAATTATAAGTTACAAAAAATTAAGTATATTGCTCACTTGTCGTAACTTGAAAGAGTAACAAGTACCTACAGTTTTTTGAATTTTTAGTAGGTATATTTTTATATTATATTTTTAGGGTTCCGTACCTCAAAAGGAAAAAACGGAAACCTTATAGGATCACTTTGTTGTCCGTCTGTGTGTATGTCAAGACTCTTTATCTCAATAACGCGTAAAGATATCGAGTTGAAATTTAAACTGTATACGTATATTGACGAACTCTTGCTGTTGTTTAAAAGAAAAACTTCTCAGTTGTCGTTTAAAAAAGTTAGAGTAGTTTATGTCGTAAAAAACCGCATATTTTACACTCACAAAAATCAAAACCTACAGGGTACTTTCCGTTGACTTAGAACTATGAAATTTGGCGAGAAGCATTGTCTTGGAGTACACATATAGGAATAAATCTGAAAACTGTACATTTTTATTTCAATCACAAAAAAATAGGGCCTCAAAATTCACAAAATATGGGTTCAAAATTCAAAGTAAGTAAATCGTATCATGTAAGGTATTATTTAAAAGAACATTCATAGCACATGCTAAAACAGGTTTTTAATTATTTTAATAACATGTTTGTACGGAACCCTCGATGTGCGAGCCTGACTCTGTCTCACTTGTCCGGTTTTTTTTTTAAATTATAACGAGGTAAATATGGTGTTGATATAGGAAAAGTCGTCTTAGGACGGAACTAACTTTGTACCAAAGTCTCTTCTTTAAATTACAACTATGCGTAATGCCAACAATCACGCAATTATACTTCGTTAGTTTTGTTTCTTTGAAACAAAACAACTCGTACAATTGGGATAGAACTTCACTTAAGGTAAGTTCGTTTAATCTCCAATTATTAGGTACTCAATAATATTCCTAATGGCACAACTAGTTGTGCAAAAGCAGTTGATCCACGAGGAACTCCTCCTCACAAAACACAAATATCAGTAATATAGATGCTCTCACATAATACTGTAGGTACAGGGTAATCCTGAACTGATGCCGAAAATACGTATGGCTCATTATATACTAAGCCGGAACACGAATTATACAAGGTTATTTCTAATCAATTAGCATCCTTTTAGGGGCTTATTCTGTACATCAAATCTAACAACTTTTGTTCTACGACTTTTGTCAAATATAAAAACAAATTGTACATTAAACATAAAAAAATATCCTTCACCCGCGACAAAATGTATGAAACAGCTGTTTTTTTTTTTAGTTTTGAGAGAAATCGCTGAAGAATGTTTGTTAGTTTTGGTGTACAGAATAAGCCCCTAAAAGGATGGTAATTGATTAGAAATAACCCTGTATAGTATCTAGTATCTCACAGATTGTTATATTTCGTAAACATGCATGTTACGGTGTATGACTACTAGAAGTAAATGTGTCGCGTCTTAAAAAAATCCAATCTTGAATCCCCCTTCTAAGATTTTATTACTCCATTGTTGAATTTAGGTGGGGCCAGATATAATTCAGAATAAACATAATGTGATTATATTTGAAAATTTGATTATAATTTAAAACTATCCTTTATTTCCGTAGACTTAAAGACGTATGCTTGCCTCAGTTATACATATATATTCCGTTCTCTTTATACAAAGGCAAACTGTAAAGTTCAAAACAAGATAAAATATTCATTAAAAATCACTTACGAAGTCGCGGCGTAGCAACGAGCTACGGAGCGTCGCCACGAGCGCTACGCTATGTTAATTATGTAGCGCCTACGATTTAGATATGCGCGCAATGTATTAAAAATCGAATACTTGGTCATAATCGAAATGTTGTTTTTAAACTTTCGCGATTTGAACACATTATTATTATATACCACGGAACTAATCGCGCACTAAAATTACAAGATAAATAAATACCTCATCATCCGACGTTTCGGCCGAGTTGCAGACTACCCGTGACCACGGTCGAGTCGAGTTGTAAATCGACAATCGAGTTGTATAGCTATAAAACTCGATTGTCGATTTAAATTATTCGGCTCACGTCTAGTGTCGTATGGATATATGGTAGGTATTTTAATACATTATCTCGCACGTAAGTAACGAGATGGTGAGTCTGAGATGAGATTCAAGATGGCGCCCGCTTTGAGCACTTCTTAGCGAGCGCGAAGGAAGGAGCCTGGAGGGTGGAGATGGCTTTCGTAAATAGGTCAATTTTTAATAAGTACATATAAAATATTTTCCATGAATTAAAGCCGTATCATTATTAGGCGGGAGGTACCATGGAGTTTTTGAGTACTTCAAAAATTCAAAAATTTACCTCCAAATCAAATTTGTTTTTTGAAAATAATTTACGCACAAAAAACCTCATGAAAAACTGGAACCGTTGAAAATTCTTACATTTTCGAAAATTTAACCATAAAACTCTGCTAGCACCTTTAAAATTAGAAAAGAATGTCAAGTGGATGGCCAGCACCTAATAGAAATCAAGCTACTGCGGCGACATCTGTCTGCAGTATCTATGTCATGTAGGCAGGAACTTAAATTAATTATTGTTATTTATTTTTATATAAACGTATCTGAACATCTGGTGGATGCGACGCGTTACCAAAATGTCAATGTTCACTTAATTTGGCTCAACGATTGGGTGTAAGTATTGCTATTCTCTATGGTAATGCTCATAGCGTAATGTGGTAATCATCAATACGTTAGTACTAAAAAAATGCTAAGTCGTTGGTGGTAATTCTAATGTTAGCAATTATGTTTGAGTTTTTTGCGGGAACGCGGAAAAATCATGTCGCCGCATTGTATTATTTTTAATACTTGTGTTTTTATGAGTGACAATTAGTGAAAAATTGTTTCATTTTGTTGATTATGAGCTGATTTACGTGCATAAGTGTAGGTAAGTTGATATAATGTGACGTATCATATTGTTCCGTGTTGTTACCAAAAATTCATAGACGCCTCTAGTAAAGTTTCCACTTCTTTACTGAGGTATGACTTGGACTATGTTTGGACTTGACCGCGATTTTATTGGTCTATGACGTAACTATGACAGACTATTTGTTAAAATATTCTCAAAAATATTTAAATCGAACTTAATACTTGAGACTGGCAAATGCACAACAATGCGACGCCAAAACATAAAAGAAGAAGAAGCACGATGTTGATGAGTGGGCCAAATGTCAATGTTTTGTTAATAGTAACTGTAGTCGTATAATAGTTTGCAATTTTGTAGTAATGAATCCAATTTTAAAATTGTGTAACAGTCTGTCTCCACACTTCACGACCACCGCACACGAAGTTATAATATCGCTGGTAGTTTTCGCGGAGGCGCAGGGGTGGCGTGTGGTGGGGGGTGGTGAGGGTGGGGGGTGATAACTCGCTACTTCGCCGCGTTACTTATTTACATAATTACATATCGTTTCTTGGGCGCGGCGCCGTCTTTACGTTGAGAAATTGTGAGGAGGGTACGTAGATTATTTAGGTTATCGTACCTACCTACATTTATAATACGGAGTGTTAGTCTTAGTAGTGTAGGGTTTTGGGCAAAACTTGCATATTTTAAAAAAAATGTGTGGTTTTGGAACGGACACGACATTTCGAAGGCGGTAGTCATCCACAGGCTTTGGAAAAAAATAATGCAGGATACGAGCTGTGGTGAGCTATTACAGGGGAAGTTTCCAAGCAAAAAGTAAATTTAAAAAAGAAGTCGCACTGGTTTTTAACACCATTTTGGTTGAGCCGTCCGAGCGAAGAACAAGTCTTTAGACAAAGAGTAATTTTTAAAATTAGAGAACACTATCCGTCTTACCACAAAAGTTTTACGCACGGTTTAGACAATGTTTTATAGCACGAATTGCATGGTCAAACAGTGTTTAAAGCGAGTTTAAATCTTTTGTGGTAAGGCGGTATGAGTTCAGAGATAAAATTTGAATAATTATCTATATTTCGCAAAAAATCGCAACACCGACTTCCACCGTGCACAGAATTCGATTAGTTTGCATGAATCGATGTGACATTGTTGATTTATTAAAAACGGCTCAGCCGATAACGATAAAATTTAAATAAGATTACGTCGAGAGTATATTCTTTCAGATTTTTTTTTAATCTGTTCATCATTGTTGAAAATATCGATAAACATACAAAAAAAACTACTGACACACACAGAGCCTCCTCTTTTTGGGAAGTCGGTAAAAAGCACTTCTTGATAGCAGGATTAGAGACTTTTTTAATAGAAATCAAAACAAATATAGGTGTCTATTACATCATTTTACTGTTGAAATATCCCATAAAATCTCGTAGGACATGACTGTTTTGTCACAAATGTTATCAATTTTTTAACAAGACCACAAGTTTTTTGATATTATTTACTAAAAATACTACTTTACTATTAATTATATTAATAAAAAGTTAAAAAAATGAGTGAAGACTTAGTATGCTATTTGCGACCGTCTCATTACAATTTTGCCGAAATTTTGCCGTGGGTTTGTTGCCGGCTGGGCGTCTACAATATTATAAACATAACTAAGATACAGCAAGGTAAGATACCACTAGCCTGCGAGCAAATATCTATAGAGTCACAATCGTGCCAAAAAAGTGTCCGAGCCAAACCCCGGCCCAAGCTACGTAGTGGGCAGGCTTTTTAGTTAGTTGTAAGGCGATTGCAAGCCGACTACAACGCCCTCGATTACAAGCACTAAATAGGTGACATAACATCGAGATTCAAGAAAACAGGTCATTGTGAAATATTTAATGTAAATATCTTAGTCGTAAGTATGATGGCGACGCTCGGACATTTTTTTACAACTTTTACTTAGGAACTGTGTAGATATTTGCTCGAAGCCCCTAGCGTAAAAAACGAACATTACTTGAAACGCTAATCTCTTAATGCTTAAGCTTACTTATAGCGTAGCGTGAATGCTTAAGTTCTTGCAATCACCAAAAATTGGATTATAACACTCAGTTTCCGTATAAGTGACCGAGGAAACATATTTTGTAAATGAGCACTACCGTGATTGACACTTTCAATTGTAGAGTTTGCGAGTCTCAGTATTTTAACCATTTAACCATCTCAGGTCTTCAGGCTTTAAAAACTTAACACCAGACCTAACCGCCTGACCTGTGGGTACAAACTTACTTACTAAAATTATATTTTGGACTAAAATCAAACGATAACTATTAATTATTTAAATTTGATATAGCTATGACAATGGCTGTTAAACTATATTTTATAAAGAATAATATATTAACTTCAATTCCAGGTTGTGATGGTGCAAAAACAAATAAACCAAAACCAAGACCAACCGTTAGAAGTTTTGTTTGTGATAAAGCAAAGAAATGTCTTATAAAGAACCGTGCTACTAACACAGAAGCTATAGACTCTATCAAGATAACCACCATATATGATCAAGCAGACAATCTTATACAACTTAAATTTATAAACAACGAAACAACACTAACAACAGTTTTTAAAGTTATAAGACTTATTATCAAGTTTCAAAACAATCTAACAAATGTTACAATAAATACCGGTCTAGCTAAAGAAGGAATATATGAAATGAGTAAATGGTTGGCATTGACTAACATAACAGATCTATGTCTTGATGATACTGCAGTAGTTGATGGAAATTATGACTCTTTACTGGAAACAGGGTGTGTTAAAAACTTGTCGCTGGCACGTTGTAAAATAGACGACAACGTATTGAAAAAACTTGCTTCAAAATTGTCAAACCCTCTACCAGCTTCAAAAACACTAACTATACTAAAGTTATCTTCAAATAAAATAACTGATGTAGGTGCAAAATACCTAGCAGAAGCGTTGAGAACTAACAGGCAACTTGCACATTTGAATTTATCTGACAATACTATAACAGATGATGGTTTTATGACGATTTTGGATATTTTAAAAGAATTTCCTGTTACACCAGATGAAATGTTTGCTTCGAAATCTAGATACATGGATTATATAAGAGAAAAAAATAAAATTATTGCACAATTGACGTCAGAAATGATTGCTGGCTTTGATAAAACAAGTTTAAAGAGCACAAAGAGTTTAAAAAAGAGCGTGAAATCAGCTAGTATAGTTACAAACATTTCAGGCAGGAAAAACAAAATAAACAAATTTTTAGTGATAGGTGATGGAATAAAAATCAAAGAAGTTTATTGGGAAGATAAACTTAAAGCTATAGCAGAACATAAAATAGGAAAATTTGTAGACCCATTTTGTTCTGATAATGTTTATTTTAAAGATGATCAATGTCAATGCTATGGTAACAGCAATTTGGCTTATATTAATATATCCTATAACGATATTAGTTACTTATCAGTCAAAAGATTATTAGAAGTCTTATTAAAACAAAAGGAATTAAATAGAAAACCCAGAGGTTTAGTTAATATATGTATAGAAGGCAATTTTTTGCCAACTAATTGTGTAGAAATGATTGACATTTGTGAGATTTTGAAGGAAAATTTTGCACTAAGTTATGGAAAAAAAATTGCGAAGGTGTCAAGGAGTATTAAATCTGAATCGTCATTATTAAGGTCATAGAAGTACAAATACTGTTTTTAAACCAGTCTATTTTTATCTATTTGTAACTAGGTATATATTTTGGATTATTTTTGAGCACTTTGTGTTTTTGTACCTTCTTTTGATATAGGTAGGAACCTACGTTGACCAAAATGTTGCACTTTAATTTTAATTGTAGTCTTACTTAAATTATTTTACATTTTATGTTTATGAACGAGACTTGATACCTGGTTATTTATATTATTAATGTAATTTACAATGAGTTCTACAAGTGTAGTTTTTAAAGATGTATGTAATAACATACATACATTTTATAAAAATATATAAAATTAGGTATTATTTACAGGTATCTACATAATTAAAAATAAACTTATACTAATATCACTAAAACTAATATATATACAAAACTAAATTTATAACATATAAAACTTAATCTAAAAGCCCCTTTGTAGAAGGAAACGTGGCCAGAATGCTGGCAGAATTGCCTCGCTGAATGGCAATGCTGAGCTTTTGACCAAAGTAGACGCCAGCATTCTGGTCACGCGTCACTTCTACTAACCGCCTGGCCAAGTCTTTATACAGTGATAGGGCGTCCGGCCCCCATGGACCTAAAGTCTCAACCCCAAACGGCACAAAGAGGTATATTCTGTCCAACGACTCATATTTGTGCCGTTTGAGGTTTTCGGCTTTAACTGCGGCAGCGCCAGCCCCAATTGTTGTGACAGGAAAGTGATATTAGTATAATTTTATTTTTAATTATGTAGATACCTGTAAATAATACGTTCTCCAATTTTGAATTTAAATTAGGTATGGTACCTAATTGTACATATTTTACAAAATATTGACTAACAATTTTTCATATTTGTCTTATGTTGTTTTGCAGTTGCTTCCATTGTTATTCGTCACTTTATATATGTAATTTAAAATAAATAAATAACACAGCCTTTACTACAGATTTTGCATAGTTCACGTGCAAACATTATGTTAGTTACCTTTGGTTAGGTCCTAACCAGGTAACTTACCCCTCAGATCAAAAAAATATTACTCCTTTTATTCGTGATTAGACAGTGGCCAAGCCAAGTGGACAAGGCAAAGCTACTGCCCTACCTCAAGCAAAATACCTTCCCAGATAGCAAACCAAGCTCCTTGAATCAAATAATATATACGTATACTACATTTTTAAATATATTTTTATATATTTAAAAATGTAGTATACGTACGGTTCGAAAAAGCAACGCTATTACAAAAATATGTTCAGCAGTAGACGGCGGAAAAGTGTCTAGCTGCAACAAACCACATTTTTCACCTCAAGCAAAGGCATCTTTCCAGACGGCAAACAAGGCACCCTACAAATCAGTGCAAAATTCCACAGCGTAAGTTGCGAGGGCGAGGGGAGACGCGTCGATATCCCACTGTAACTTATTCTGTGGCGCGGAAGCCATCTTAAAATATAAGAGCGCCCCTCTCCCCCGCCTCCTTAGACGCTCGCTTTTTCGAATTCTACCGTGCGGCTGTCGCGAGTTGCCAACATTTGGCTCCTTCAATATGAAATGTTACAAAAAAAAAATCTCTCAATAAAATGTTTGGCTCTGAGGAGATTCATAAGTATTTATGAACGTAAACTACAGGAGCTTTCCTGTGGCTGCAAAAATGTTAGTACAGCGTTTCTGGCCCAAACGAGGAAGAACTAACATTTCATCAATTTTTGGAGATATGTTAAAAAAATAATAGTGTCTTTTACTATACAATTTCATACTAAGGCCTATGTTTTGTATTTTTGTCAGACAACAGTAAGATAAAAATAAATGTTACATCACTAGCCATAAGTAGGTAAGCGTTACGCCATTTG
Organism: Hypomecis punctinalis; assembly: GCA_949316475.1. Taxonomy (NCBI): domain Eukaryota; kingdom Metazoa; phylum Arthropoda; class Insecta; order Lepidoptera; family Geometridae; genus Hypomecis; species Hypomecis punctinalis. The sequence continues at coordinate 12,425,105 of OX438819.1, read as the reverse complement.
CCTCGCAGATATACGATTATGCGTAACTGTAATAATGTTAAACATTTAATGACAAAGTGGCAAAAGCTGGTCTAAGAAATTGTGTGTTTGACCTTTTCTTATTAAGGAAAGGGCTAAACTGTTGTCAATCAAACTACCTACTTAAAACACATTTTAGGTACCAATTTTAAGAAAATTATAATCGCACCGACTTGTTTCTTGACTATAATATAAACATAATAACATTATTTTCTTATATCTTTCAACCTATTAAAGACTTGATTGATAGGTACAGATGACAGGTGACAGGTGACATACATTGACTGCAGACTTTTATAAATGTCTCGCTTAGCATAGCAAAGAGACAAATTGTCTTTCCACCATTATAGCTCCTCGAAGAGGAAATAAAGTATGAATTGACAATAACAACTGACATTAAAATTGGACAAAATAGTTTTCCCTTTGCCATGCTACATATTACAATGACGTTTAATACTGGGCCGTCATTTCGTCTGACATTAAAAATATGTTTAAATATACCACCATTAGAGGTTAAACATATTTCTTTATTCTACATTTATGGTACAGAATCCATGCTAATATACGAAGAAACGGATCGACTTGATTTTTAAAAGTAGTATGGCATGAGTATGAATATCTTGACACTAAGGTTATTAACCTTGATTCTGAGTTGTGACCTTGACACGAACATAAATTTCTGTTGGTTTGGTAAGGATTGAACAGTGATAAAAGTGCAGCCCGGCTCAGTTGCGGCACTCCTCATGAGGCACGCAACTTGCCGGCCAGCCTCTCAGTGGCTATATTTAAAAACCCCAGAAAAGCGGCCCAACTTCGAGTGCAAACTTCTAAACTGCCTAGGGGGAAAAGACCAAAAAGAATCGGGAGACCTCGAGCGCCGCCTTCTCAGCTGTCTCAGAAAAAACCCAGAGAAGCGGCTCTACCTGGGATTCCCGCGCCGCCCATAAGCCTCGGCTACTAAGTTCTCCTGCCACGACAAGGCGGGACCTTTGAGCGGGTACACTCTAACCTTATCTTAATCAACAGAAGCATTTATAAGTATAAGGTATTTTGATATCGGGTTAGGTTTGAACAGTGACAAGAAGGTGCAAGGTACTTGATTTTTTTATAGAGCAAGTGCCTTTTTTAACTACCACTAAATACAGACTTATAATGTAAAATTTCATAAACTACTACTACATAACAAGCAATTGGATCATCCACAGACCCTTGAAGGTCCAAAGATATTCTAAATGCTCAAGCCCACTGCCAGTTAGCAGCGTGCCCAACATGCCGACAGCATTACCAATCAGCTTGGCAATGCTGCTTATACGTTGAACCAAATAAACACCAGCATTTTGGTCACGCGGCGGGTACACGAGACGCTCAGAAAGACTTTTGAAAACAAGATGAGCTCCCGGCCAACACGCGCACAATGTCTCAATTTCAAACGGCTCAAATATGTAACCACTGCCGAGGTTAGCATATTTGCGCCGTTTGTGCTGCTCCGCTGACGGCGCCAAAGTATCGACACAAGTCGCGTCCCATACTATGGGCCGTCTACACTTCCATGGGACCAGCTTCTTACCGTCAGGCCTTTTGCCATCACCACGCGCAAACCCATTCGGTTAGAGTACGGCTGCGATATTGGCGGTCGCAAAAGCCCTGCGTATGACATCGTTCACAATGGCGTGGCAACCAATTCGACCAGCACTTCTTGACCAAGAAAGACGGTGGTGACCAAGCTGGTCAACTAGGGTACTTGAATAGGTGAGAGCGCTCAGCTATGTGCGGCGCGGCAGCAAGGTGGGTCGACTATCTCGAGGATATCATCAATACCGCCGGTCGAGCCTGGTCACGACCGGCAAAGAGCCGAGGCAGATGGCACTGCAAGAGAGAGGCCTATACCCAACAGTGGGTCAAAGAAAGCTGCTGTCAGATTCAGATTGGCTGTTTTTTGGGTTTGAAATGATAATTTGCTACAATATTTGTGTACCGTTTAATATTTTGTGGCGCACTTACTGTTTTAGTTACCATATTTTTTTGACAAGATAAACATAAATTAAATTACATCGCGGGCGAAGCCGCGGGTAAAAGCTAGTTTTATAATATATTTTTAACAAGCCGTGGTGGTCTAGAGGTAGTGACACCCGCCTTACAGTCGTGAGGTCGTAGGTTCAAATCCCCGGTCCCGTACCAATGAGTTCTTTGGAATTTATGTAAGGAATTTCACACCACTGGCTTTTCGGTGAAGAAAAACATCGTGAGGCAACCTGCATACGTCCGTAAAAGAAATTCGACGGCGTATGTGAATCCACCAACCCGCACTGGGCCAGCGTGGTGGATATGCCCCAATTACCCTCCGTGGGTAGGCCTACGTCCTGCAGTGGACTATTAAAAAGGCTGGTACAGTACAGTACAGTACCAGCCTACTAATAGTCCACTGCGGGACAAAAGCCTACCCACGAAGAGTGATTAGGCCATATCCACCACTCTGGCTTAGTGCGAGTTGGTGGATTCACATAAAATCTATGTTTTGAATAAGGATTCACATAAGCCATCGAATTTCTTCTACGGAACTATGCAGGTCGCCTCACGATATTTTCCTTCAACAAAAAGCCAGTGGTGTGAAATCCCGTACATAATTTAAAAGGAACTCATTGGTACGGGACCGGGATTTGAACCCACGACCTCACTAATATAAGGCGAATGTTATTACCACTAGATACTTCACTGCTACATTAAACCACCACGCCATTACTACTAGACCACCACTATATTAACATAAGAGCCACCCAAAATATAAAATAAAAAATCACCATCTTCAAGACCACTAAACTTGCTGACTTAACCGCAGCAGCTAAATCAATACGGTATTAACTCACACATACAAATACACTCTCACCGATGCAGCGCAAAAACTATTCAAATGAAAATATAAGGCTCACATTTACAATTAAAGCGATAGGGCTACCAAAGTTCGAGCAAACTTTCTGTTAAGGTTTTGGTTTTGATAAAGTAGAAGAATAACATAGTAGAATAATTATAGGTAAATTATAATATAGAAAAATTTTGGCAAAAATAACTTAATACCTAATAATAAAAAAATATTTGTGATTGCTTTGATTATCAAATAGGTGCATTAAGCTCAATAAGAACATGCTCCAGCAAGCGCATCATTGGACATTTTCCCACCAAATACACCTCTTCAAGAATACAGAGTTGCGTTGACATTTTATACTTGTAGGTAATTGCTTCAATTAAAGATGCAAGCATATGATATTACTACCAGAGGACGTCATACGCCCTAATGAATGACATGACGAACCTATCTAACGACGCGTCTTGCAAACGTGTTTGAGATAAGTTGCGGCTCAGATGGAACTGCTCGAGGTTAATGAAAAATGATCGACATGAGTATACTCGTATCGATATGCAAGATTTTTCTTTCTAGGTAAAGGCTGAATCAAACTTCTTGGCGGCTGTAAACACGAAACGAGTGATTGCGCTATAGCGAATTCGTTATGTCAATTGCTTGAGATGCGAGGATGTGCGCCATTTCAATTTCAATCGCCAATTTCATAGACGCTAAGAAGTTTGATTCGGTTTATACGTGGCTTGGCAGTCAATGTTATAATATACAAAATATAAAAAAAAATATTTCTTGAAAAAAACTAACAATAGACATCCTTACCATACACCCACACAAGCGCAAGTCAGGTGTGTATACGAACCGCGTGGCACCCCCGCCCCTGCGCCTCCTCGCGCCTTAGACGTTGGCTTTTTACATGAGTATAAGCAGTGGAGCAGGGACGCGCAACCTTTAGAGAGCTGAAAGTTGAAATTATTTACCTTGTTAATATAGTACTATATATTATAGCCGTGGTGGTCAAGAGGTAGTGACACCCGCCTTACAATCGTGAGGTCGTGGTTTTGGCTTTTCGGTGAAGGAAAACATCGTGAGGCAACCTGCGTACGTTCTTAGAAGAAACTCGATGGCGTATATGAATCCACCAACCCGCACTGGGCTGCGTGGTGAATATGGCCCAATCACCCTTCGTAGATAGTCCTACGTCCTGCAGTGGACCGTATTATAAAAGCTGGTACAGAACATATTTAAAGAATATTTAATACTAATTTTGATTCATCAGATTTGATATCATAATAGAGATTATGATTTCGTTTTATGACTTAGTTTTATTTTATTTATGACAAATATTTTTTTATAAATTTTAAGATAGGGTTTATTTCCGACGTGAAACTCAAATAGTTATTTTTCTTTGGTTACTTAGCATTTTTATGAACGGTGATAACCAGATTGTTTCATCAATGGTAGGATGGTTTTCTCACTTATCACTTTTAATAAAATCGACCGTGTCGAAGACTTAGTACATATGTTAAACGTGAAGTATTAATTAAATGAAAAGGTAAACTCGCTATTTTTTATCCTTTAAATTTTTTCTTTAAAAACCGGTGTTCTTACAAACATACCTTTTTCTTCAAAAAGTCCCACGCAAGCTTTTTCATAAAATATAAAAGTTGATGTCCAACACAAATCACCCTTTTATAAAACCAGTTTTACTTACAATTGTGATCTTAATTCTATCTAGTCCGATTGAAGACGTCCCTCAGAATGTTTGAATAGACAGGTTTGGAACCTGTACATTGAATTGAAGTTTTGTGGGAATTGGTCAAAGTAACACAGTTCGGACTTGTAACCTGTTCAACTTTTAGGGTAATGGTTAGAAATATCAAGTTTACTCGAAGACAAGATTTTGATTTTTATTTCTTTATCGCGATCAAAGAGCTGATTTTGTGGAATACCAGTTTTGTGTAGGTCGTGAGAATAACTAAAAGTTCATAGGGGTTGTGGGAAGATGTTACTGATTTTAAATAGCATTGAAAAGCTCACGTTTTTTAAGAATGTTATAGGTATGCTACATTTTCATAAATAAGTATATTATTTTCCGAAAAATCATACACATAATTCACATCTTGGATATGTACCTATATATCTTAAATATCTCTCAGTAGGTACTTATTTAGAATAACTAAATTATTATTATTCATTATTTTAATTTAACTTGTTTTATATTTTTATGTTATTCATGATGATCGTACCAACATTTAAAATAATAAAGATCGGAAAATAAAATTTAAGGCGTATTTCTGTAACAGTTTATTTTGAAGCAAAAGAATAATCAAGAGATCAGCATTAAATTTTACCATCCCATTTTTTCACTCAATTTCCATGACAACAACTTACTCAAAACTTGCTATCTAAGAATGTTACCATTCAACGTGTCATTATAATAGGGTCTTAAAAGAACCTGTTTATTTTTATTGGATAAGGTGCAAAGTGGGTCACAGGTGAATTAGACCCCTTGAAAAAGGGCGCTAGTTTATCATTTGACGTCTCGGCGAGCACAGTTATTCGTGTGTATAAAGTTCTAAAAATTTATTTTATATTTTTTGTCAATAACTTTGAAAAAATAAAAACCGTGTTGAAAGTTGACTTTAAGTGCATGTAAGTACAAAACTTATCATTAAGTTGATTTAAGAAATAAAAAAAACACTTACTTACTATATTAATAAAAACATAATCTCCTTAGGTACCTAAAACTCAAATACTAATTTTGCTACTAAAACTGTTTTATTGCAATTTACACCAATAGTAAAACCTACATTAAATTCATAACTGTACATACCTACTCAAAGCAAAAAACGGCATTACATTTTTTACATCCTTTATAAGTATCAACCTAAATTACGTTACATTTTTTACATCCTTTATAAGTATCAACCTAAAATAAACAATCAGCAATACATACAAAAAGACATCACGTAACTACAACCCAAAACATAAAGATTAACCGAAACATTAAAATTCATGCGCGACTCATACACGAAAACAACGCCATACCTTAATTAGGCATTTAATTATAAATCTACCATGAATTCTTAACCGACTAGACGTATTAAAATTTAACTTCCCCATCCTACGCCTATGGTATCGCGAGGCCCCATCTCCGCTGTCTTTCTAAGGGGACGCATAAAATAGTTATAGCGAGAGGGGGAGCTACTTAACCGTTTTTAGGAGACACCCCACCGACGCAGAAACGCCGACACCCCGCTACTTCAACCCCACTTCCTATTCCCACCCTATTCTCGGGTGGCGCCACCTCCCGTCCTATAACTAGTCGTATATTTTTGCGAATTCTTACCAAGGGTTGACGGTACCTGCGCCAGCATTATAGTTGCGTTCCAAATTTAAATGCGCGTCGTTCATTGGTGTTTTTGTGGGCTGGTAGTGTGCGTGCGGTTCGAGATTTGAATTCAGGTCGCGCGATTTAGTTTTAATTTCGTGGGATTTTGGTAAAATGGGTGATGTTTTTGTTTTCGACTATGCGGGATGCATGCTAACTTTACCCTGCCTGAACCTGAGGACAGATGTCAAATCGTAAAAGGGAAGTGCGGGCGTATGTTGAAAATAAAATAGAAAATTATTTAAAATAAGTGGAAGCACCAGCTATTTGGTCATATAAATTAGTTTGAAACTGTCGGACCTCTATTTGGAGTTTTATAAAAGCTTCAGCTGCTGTTACTCTACTTTAGTCATCTATATTTTTTTTCTATAGACTTACTATGATATCAGTTTTGTTCAAAACTAAGGGTAGAATAGCTATAAACACATTCACAAAAGCAGTGTCATTAGCCTCTACTTTCAAGTTTTGAATCTTACTATTCTTTCAGAATTCGGATTCACTTCGGAGAGTGCGCTCAGGAGTTGCACAATCTGGTCCCACCTGCCCCTTTTTTCTATCGTAGGTACTAGCTAGGCTAGGCAGACGCGACCAAAGCGCCACCCTTTTATGGTGGACATTCCGCGTGTTAGAATAAAGCGTTTCGAATCCTCATTCCTCATACGAACAGCCAGAATGTGGAACGCTTTGCCTGGGTCTGTCTTCCCGCTAAAGTATAACGTGGGTGTCTTCAAATCCCGAGTAAATAGGTATCTTCTAGATAAGCGTGCTACATCCTAGACACATCAGGCAGTATGTAGTTGACTACAACAAACCTACAAGGAATAAAAAAAAAATCTTGTCATGTTTCTTCTTGTGACGCTTCTACCCCAGATTACCCTGTTTCCAAATTATAAATATCTTTGTAATAAAGCATTAGTGATCCAGTCAAGTGGATAGTACAACTGGACGAGCGTCTGGCTTGCCTAATGGTAGGCGACACGCACCCAAAGTGATTGGCGAATTTTGTACTTTGTCAGTATCTACTCGTACCTATACATTGTCATTCGTTACATCGACCATTGATATCTAATGTGGATGGCCCTGTTACAGCTTTGAAGTGACTGACTGTTACTAAACTTATTTCAATTATTTCTTAAATAAATTTTCAGCTTTTAGAAAGTAGTTGCGAAGTTTTTTTTCGCAAATTCAGACGGGCTTCCGCGCTAAACGCTAAAGAACCCAGCTGACTGACTCCAGGTTATTGTAGTACACCCTTATGGAAACGAAATATCAAAGATCCAGCTTTTAGAAAGTAATTGAAACTTTTTGCGATTACCTCCCGGGCGGGCTGCAAAATATAAATATCGACGCTTGAAAGGCAAAAATTACCAAGCGACAGTTTGGGCGATATTGAGTTATATATATCACTGAAATCAGAAAAAAAACTGCGTCGATTGGTCTTACTCTCACGGCGCTAGGACGAAGTTTGTTGTCGTTTGGTAATTTAAAAAAAGACACATTTTCACAGTTTTCGGCGTCCAAGCGACTAAAATTTTAATGATTTATGAATATTTTTCACATACTATGGATTAGATTTTTATAATTTACACTTAGTAATTTTTGCCTCGACTCTAAATAATGCATCTAAACATAAAGTATTTTCTGCCTTGCGAGTACCCAGGAATTAGCATTACTTAAGAATTTTTACCTGATTGTTTTTTTTCTCTCTCTTAATTTAAGAATCGATTCTTTTAAAGTTTATGTTACTTAGATAACTATTTCTGATATGACATTTCTCTAAAAGTGACCTTATCCATACAGCACCTTTTTTGTTTTGTCACTTATCCGCACTGTAAATCAGATTCTAAGTGGCTGTTGGTAACAAAATAACGATTACGTCTTCACCGAACTGTCGCATAGACAACACGCATGCGTGCGCGCATGGTGCAAAGTGCTTAATCTCGTAGCTTGTTTGTGTACTCGGTAAGTGCATTATTAAGATTTTATGGCTTTATATTTAAAGATTCTCAGATATGACTTTATACTTTATATTAGATTATTAAATTTATATTTTACATTGATTTAAATCTATTGTTAAGAGTACATAAAAGTCGAAAAATGCGAGTAGATAACATCATTAAGCGAGCTATGTCAGACGCAAGTGTGGCTTGATAATTTGGTGTGTTTCAGTGTGTTTAGCATATGTGAACTTTGAGATAGCCATTGATTCGGTCGAGACATGAGCTGTGCTTGAATCTATCCAGCGATGCCGCAAGTAGTCAGGCCTGTCTGGAGACAGGTCAGTTCCTAAATTTATGGAAGACGGATAGGTTAGCCCCTCTGAGGAAAGCCGGGCGCCCTGCGGACTCTCCCTCCGCGTACCGCCCTATAGTACTGGTGGATGAGGTGGACAAGCTGTTCGAATGCGTGATAGCTGCTTGCCTCATCCAGCATCTTGATAGGATTGGTCCACACTTGTCCGACGAGCAATTTGGTTTCCGGGCGGGCCGGTCTACAATCGACGCTGTTAAACGTGTCAAAGCCCTCTCGGACGAGGCGGTGGCTCATGGTCAAGTGTTGGTGGCGGTATCTCTAGACATCGCCAACGCATTTAATACACTGCCATGGGTTTGTGTAGAGAACCTACAAAGAGGCTGCCAGTCTTGCGATGGCAACGGTGCAGGTGGTGGTAAGAAGGATAGTGAATCTGGGACTTCGGGTAGCGCTGAACAAGTTGGAGGCCCTGGTATTCCATGGCCCTCGACAAGCACCAGATTCACTAGGGAGTGAATCGATTAAGGCGAAGCCTACGATAAAGTATCTAGGACTACACTTCGATGAAAAGTGGAACTTTTGGGAGCATTTCGCCCAGTTAGTTCCTCGAATAATGGATGCGGCTGGGTCACTTAAACGCCTTCTTGCTAATCTTGGAGAACCAATAGCCGCTAGTCGTCACCTTTATCTTGGAGTGGTGTGGTCGATGGCCTTGTACGGGGTGCCTATATGGGCGGAAGCCCTAAACCGAGAAACGGTCTCTTTTCAACGCGCCACACCACAACGCGAAATGGCCATCGGGGTAGTCAGAGGTTATCGCACTATTTCGTGTGACGCGACATGCTTTTTGGCGGGATCACCTCAATGGGATTTAGAAGTGGAGGTAAATAAATAAATAACTTTATTTTCAGACAACACAGTAAATCGTTAAAATCAGTAAACACATGGTACATGCGAACATGTACTCGTGGCGCACGGAGCTCCGCCAACGCGGGCAGTATCCGGCACTCACATGCATGCTCGAGGAGTGAAAGGAGGAGCTGGCCCAGCATACAGCTGGCAGCTGGACCGTGGAAGCTATACAGCCCGTCCTCGTTGACTGGCTGGACAGGGCGCATGGGTCGCTTACCTTCCGGCTCGTGCAACATTCGCAGGTGCTTTCTGGGCATGGATGCTTCGGAAAGTACTTGTGCCGCATAGCCGGAAGAGAACCGACAACAGAGTGCCACCACTGCGGCTGCGACTTGGATTCGGCGCAACACACTTTGGAGGAGTGTTCAGCATGGGCAAATGAGCGCTAAAGCCTCGTCGCAGGTGTAGGAACTGATCTCTCGCTTCCAGCATTGATTCAGTCAATCCTTGGTTGTGAGAGATCGTGAGAGATGGCCGTTTCCTTTTGCGAACAAGTTATGTTGCGCTTGCGTCGAAAGGAAACGGTGGAGCGCAAAAGGGGGAACTTCTCGGAACTCCCGATACGCCGCTGAAGAACTGGGCGTCGGAGGAGGATTTTCCACGCTCTCCGACCCCATAACAGGTGGCTTGGGCAACGAATTCGAGGAAGTCCGTTGCCTGAAAAGCGTAGCCCGGGGACTACGCTAGGAAGAGCGTGCGGTATTTCCCCGCGCCACTTAAGGAAAGAAGGGTAAAAATCCACCCTTAAACAGGGCAAGGTCTTAGGGGATCAGTGCTACTGGAGCCGCGGACGAGTGCGTAAGCGTCCCCGCAGCTCCGGCACATAGGTGCTAGGCAGCAACATGCCAGGGTTTGTAGTGGGTACACTGATCAGCGGAACTCCCGCATAACTACCCTGCTCCCCCGGCGGGGTAGAATCCATAAAGTATTTCTTTGGAAAAAAAGGACAAGTAGTCCAGCTAGGTAAATCCAACTTCATGGAGGAGGTCAATCGCTGAATCCAACTCGGCTAGGCAGCGTTCGGTAAACCACGTGATGTCTTTTCATCCGAGAAACCTCAGTGCCTCAAGACGAGAGTTGCAACAGTTGTGTGTTCCCGAAACGTGATCTTTTACTGTGGACCTAAGCGCAGCGTAGTCTTGATAAGATCATGCGTCCACCTTCGAGATGAACGGAATCGGATCTCATCAAGACCGCAGCATCATGCTGGAACCAAGCCGTTTGAAATGAAATTTATTGGCTTTAACAAACATTACTTATCAATAATTATCTTATTAACACTAGTCATGAAATACTCAGTAATTTATCAAATTGAGAAATATTGCCATCCAAACTAGGAACTGACCTGTGTTTTGGAATAGCAATTCCAACCGGTCTTATTGGAAATCTATAGGGCAGGACTTAGTCCAGCTGTGGATGTGCCAGGTCTGCAAAGACAACGACGACAACAAACTAATAGAAACAATAATTAACAATAAAATAGGTAACGATTTGACATGGTTAATTTTTATAATAAATATATAGATAGGTTTTCCAGAAACCGATGTCAACTTTTTAGTTTTAAGTAGTTTTATTGTGACAATATTTTTGATAGCCTTTTTTTCATTCGCCATCAGATGAGGTTCATACTCAGTAGAGAGTGATTGTAGATGACTACAAAGGCTGTTTAAGAATTGGTGATGACAATATCCGTTGAAAGCTTTTGCAAAAGTTTCTAATGTAGTGTACTAAAACCTGAATTTTTGTTTGGTTGTCCCAAAAAGTCCTACACTTACCTTATTTAAATAGGACTATGGTTGAAATTGCCTGGCAGTAAAGTGGTTTATCTTTTTATTTCGATCATTTTATATATGTGTTAAACATCTGTTTATTCTGGATGCATCATTTTGCTTCAAATATAATAATAAAATATTGGGGTTTAGTTAATTTTACATGTTTTATGATAAAATTTTGTTTTTGGTTAGTAATTTTTACCTGTATTTGATTTTGATCAAAATTTTACTAACCGACACTATCTCTTAAATTATTGAGAAAATTCATATTTATTAAATGACAGTTCATAAAGCTTTTAAATTTCATTTAAAATCTATTAGAACCGTGTAGAAATGAGTAATAGAAAATTTTATATGATTTTTTTTCCAAAAAATAAAACTTTAAAACGCTCTGGTGTAAAGTTGCCAATATGTCGCTTGGTAATTATTGCCTTTCAACCGTCGATATATATAAATATCATTGTATAAATTTTAATAATTGTTTTTTGAACGCTTAGTTTAACAAGTAAATAATCAAAGTTTGAACGCTACAAAATGTATAGTTTACATGACGTCATTTTTTCCCGTAGTTGTGGATTAAATAAAGTGCTTATTTATTCCTGCACGTACAAAAATTTCGTGAAGTGGCGCCATACCTAATTGATTTATAGTTTAAATAGTCCAATAGTTTATAAGCAGCAACGCACAAACACGCTAGGTACGCAAAAATGTAGAGTCTACAAAGTCAAATATTATCACTCAGTCATTCCTTTTAAAGCATTCTTGGTCACTCTGTACCAGCCTTTTTAATAGTCCACTGCAGGACGTAGGCCTACCCACGAAGAGGTGATTGGGCCATATCCACCACGCTGGCCTTTGCGGGTTGGTGGATTCACATTACGCCATCGAATTTCTTCTACGGACGCATGCAGGTTGCCTCACGATGTTTTCCTTCACCGAAAAGCCAGTGGTGTTAAATTCCGTATAAATTCCAAATAACTCATTGATACGGGACCGGGATTTGAAACCACGACCTCACTATTGCAAAGCGAGTGTCAACATCTCTAGGCCACCACGATTTCACTCACTTGACTCGTGACTTGGTCACTCAGGAGGATCTAAACTAGAAGTTTTGATCATTTTTGGAAAAAGTTGCTTTTTTATTTCGCGTAGCCTTCTCCTCCTCCCAATTGATTCATGACTGACTGGTGTATTTTGGTGTAGGTAATGTATTGTGAAAATGGAAGAAATCTAATATTGTTCTAAAACCATGGCAACAGACGATTCATACTTATAGCACAAAATATCCAGCGTCTTAAAGCAAACGTTCTTCTTACGTAATTTCGCACGCCCGCTTCAGAATATCAAGTAGGTACGTCTTTACATAGACACTAGTGGGTACATAAGTAGGTACATAATAAATATGTAGGTGCGGAGTTCGCGGGAACGAGACGAGGTAAAATTCGAGGGGGCGCGCTTCTTCACGCTTGAGAGGGATATGGACGGATCTGCGATTTTCGGGTCGTGATGTTTCATCATCACCTCAGATGATCTTTGAAAAATTATATTCTCAATAATACATAATTTTTTATCGCAAATAAAATTTTATTTTACCGCGTTTTAATGTAAATTGTATGTAAAATGACATTATACTTAGCGCACTTGTCCCAAATAGGAAAAACAATGAAAACGATTCATTAAAATTGAATTTTAATAAGAATTTTAGTCTATTGTTTACTCTATTTTAGTAAATACCTAAGTTATTTCTATTTCTAAAAAGTTTAACTTAGACATCTAAAAAACTTTTTACATTTTCTTGGACTTAACTAAAATAAGTAATATTTAAAACATTTGAGAAAGCTGGTTTTAAAAACCAGCTTTCTCAAATATTTTACTTGTATTAGCCACGAACTGTTAATAAACAATATTTTTTTTAAATTTAATTAATATTATTCTATTGACAAATCCTTCAAAGCGGAATGAAAATGTATTATTTTAATTCTGTATAATTTTTAAATATTATTTTTTTCTAAATCAAAAAAATTTTGTAACTTTTATTGCTACGTATTGATTTTTTTTTTATTTTGTCAATACTATTGTATTGAATCTGCTTAACAAGTGAATTGTCTTAATGAATTAACTAATTTTGAATATATTAATAAGATTTGAATGACATGTAATTATTAAAACCAAATTACCTGTAAATATGTTTATCTATTTAAAATTAGATCATCGTAAAAGAATTATGTTTTCACAAAGATAAATGAACGAAAATAGTTTTAAATTCAATTTGATTTCATTGAACGCTGGAAACGTAAGAAACAATATATTATTTATAAATTAAACAAAAATATTATAAAATAATTTTGACAAAACAGTGGTAAAGTTGATGGAATACAATTTATCTTGTTTGCACCCTAGATTTTTTTTAGAATAGCCAATGTTGTTAACGAATTTAGTTACTTCGAATAACTGATATGATTAACTAAAAAGCTCCCGTACATACCTAAATATTAATAAAACTTCTTAAAACATCACCCAAATTTCAGATACTGCATTCTCCCGCTGACTTCTCTAACGTCTTGATACAGCATATAAGTCGATCGCGGGGGTGGTTTTTACATTCGCCCCTCAAGTATACCCACCCTACCATTTCCACCCTTCGCCCTTGCCATACAAGAATAGATCTTATTTCATACAAAATAGGAATGGTTGTGTGTTGACCAAAATCCGTAGCTTTGCCTGGGGCTTAATCTTAATATTAATATCGTCTTGGGAAGCGCCTTATATGATACAGTTTTATGCTAGTATGTTGTGTGTGTGTGGGTGTGTGGGTGAGAGCTTTGTGCTGTCAAATGTATGGAGTTTTATGTGGTGAAATATGGGTGTTTGTATAAGTTGGAGTACGTGTTTAGAATATGGATTTATGTGTGTTTAGTGAGATTGTATTTTATTGATTTTTGGTATCATCATTTACAGTTTTGTATCTTGCTTTCATAGTTTAACTTGTACCTGGTAGGAATGATAGTATTTAATTTATTTTAGCCAACGGATGGGACAGTTGAAGTGGTAGTGGGCAGGTAACATGGCAAATAAAACTGATGACGCACGGGTCTCCCTACCGAATACTACGTTTACGTTACTAACCTTTTGTGTGTATGTTCGTGTGTTTGTATGTTTGTCGAATGTGAGTTTTTGAACACAGTTTTTAAGATATAGATTGGTAAATGTTTGTAAAATATATGTAATTAATTTGTAAGTAATCACATTTTTAAGTACCTAATCACTACTCTTACTTAGATTCAGTATTTTTAATTACCTATGTATACAGGGTTATTTCTAATCAATTAGCATCCTCCTAGGGGCTTATTCTGTGCATAGAAACTAACAACTTTTGTTCTACGACTTTCGTCAAAACTTAAAAAAAACAGCTGTTCCATTTTGTCGCGGTTGAACTAAATTTTTCTATGGAACAACAAACATTTTTTTTAAGTTTTGACGTATAAAAAAGGAAGCTAATTGATTAGAAATAACCCTGTATATCACCTATTACTTTTTTTGTCTTACACAACCTTATACTTCTTTAACGGTGAATATTATTAGAGAGAATTAAGTTATCTGATACATACTTCATAAGCCAATCTTGAATTTACGTTTTTTTTTTCATTTGATTGTTGCACTCCACAAGCTCCAGGGTCTGTGCTTTTTAAGATATACATTTTTAAAAAAGATTTGAACAATATTGCTTATAACTAAAGGCTTTAAAAGAGGACTCTAAATCTAATAAAAAATTTAAACTACGTTGATTTTAAATATCATTTTCCAAATTACTACTTATACCGCTCAGAGCCTCCATCACCGCCGCGATTTTCTAAGTTTAAGTAATTAGGTATAAGCAAAGCACGCACCGACGTTCCAAAAACGAGATACTGCATTGTTTAGGAGAGTATATAGGATTTTTAAATCATGGATAACACTGCATCAGAATAAATAAATAAATAAATATTTTAGGACATCTTACACACGGCCTCTGACCGCAAACTAAGCAAAGCTTGTAATATGGTTGCCAGAGACTAATATACTACATATACTTATTTTTAAATACATACTTATATGGATAGTAACTAAATAACACCCATACACAGAGCAAACACTTTTGTTCATCACATAAATATTTGCCCTGGGTGGGAATCGAACCCACGCCTCTTTGATCCAGAAGTTAGGGTCACTAACCACTGAGCTGCCAAGGCAGAAACCGAAAATGACTGTGATATTTTATTTATCACCTTTATTATTTTTATACGTTTTGTCAAATTTAAATCAGCATATGGGTCATTGTAATGCCTGAAATAAAGATATTTTATTTTATTTATATTTACACAACACTTTTACGCTGCTGGTGACAAGAGAGCTGGCTCATTCCTCGCACAGAGAATCTCTTTAGCCGTGCAGCGTGAGAATACAGCCAGCGTTCTTGGCACCCTACCACACGGACACAGTATTTGTTTCGATTTTTAGCCTTTTTTTAGTATATAGGTAGGATGTATTCATATAGGTATAAGTTAGTTAAGAATTAATGTAGCGCTCGTAGCGTAGTTTGACTAGGTGTTTGTCAGCGATCACCGAAATTAAGCAACGTTCCGCACGGTCAGTATTTGGATGGGTGACCGCGGGTGGCATTTTCCAACTGAGCGCTACCGTGGCTCGGATGACACGTTAAATTGTAGGTCCCGGTTGTTTTAACCGTTTAGCCATGTCAGAGGCCTTCAGGCGGCCTAAAAACTCTGACACCAGGGCTAGCCACCCGGCCTATACGGTTAAGAATTAAATTTCAAGATTTTTTAAGTTATAAAAATAATAAAACTTATTTGAGATTTGATTCACAACACCTATATTTCGAAAGCCCGGTTTCATCAGGTTCTCTCATTAGATTTTCAAGTTAGTATAAAATCAATTACAAGATTTTAACTTTTTTTAATTTCATTAAACTACCGTGAGTATTCATCATAACTATAACAGAATACGGCTAAAATTTCAGTGCGCGCGCGCCGGTCGACGGGGGTGCGCGTATTTCCTGAGGATGGAGTTCTAAATACTCTGAAACTGGTTGGATTCCTTGCGGATCGACAGTATAATTATAACGTGAGTTTTAGCCGTATTCTGTTATAGTTTTTTTAATTTTACATTTAATTTTGTAAATAAAAAGTTTCGAATTCGGATCGAACTCAAAATTGTGAATGCAGATACCGCTATAGTTCTAGATTGACTACCAACTAGCGACCCGCCCCGGCTTTGCACAGGTGTACTGTACTGTAACTGTACCAGCCTTTTTAATAGTCCACTGCAGGACGTAGGCTTACCCACGAAGGGTGATTGGGCCATATCCACCACGCTGGCCTAGTGCGGGTTGGTGGATTCACATACGCCATCAAATTTCTTCTACGGACGTATGCAGGTTGCCTCACGATGTTTTTCTTCACCGAAAAGCCAATGATGTGAAATTCCGTACTACATAAGTTCCAAAGAAAGTCATTGGTATGGGAGCAGGATTTGAACCCACAACCTCACGATTGCAGGTCGGGTGTTACTACCACTAGACCACCACGGCTATATGCACAGGTGTATTATACAGATAAAACTTCCTCTTGAATAATTCTATCTATTAAAAAACCACATCAACATCCATTACGTAGTTTTAAAATATAAGCATATATAAGGACAGACAGACAGCGGGAAGCGATTTTATTTTATACTATGTAGTGAAGCATTTACGTTTAGGAAGATTTGTAGCTACTTGCTTACCTTGTCTTGAAGTTTTGAACTGTCATAGAGTCTTATCCGTAGGCTCATGGTAGGTAACTTAGTTAGCTTAGTAGCAGTGTAGCGTTCGCTTTAGAATCGTGGGTAGTCCAGCAGCCCTCTCCTGTGATCTTAAAGTGATTAATAACAGGCTGAATCTTCGTGAACAGGTTAAGTTAGACGAGATGCCCAAATTATATAAAAATCTCAGTCAAGGTAGCTAAAGTACTGCGCAGGTATAAAACATGTCGTTTTGGTAGGGTGTTGATATTGTTACAATAACAGTAAGTTTTTATTTAATATTAATATAAATAAATAAATAAATTAGGGGACATCTTACACACGGTCTCTGACCCCAAACTAAGCAAAGCCTGTGATATGGAGAGACTGCCAGAGACTGATATACTACGTATACTTACTTATATATAGTAACTAAATAACACCCAACACGGAGCAAACACTTATGTTCATCACATAAATAATTGCCCTGGGTGGGGATTGAACCCACGCCTCTTTGACCCAGAAGTTAGGGCCACTAATCACTGAGCCACCGAGGCAGTCAATATCGAGGAAAATGGACGATAAAACAGGAAAAAACAATTGTATTACAAAATGGATGCTATGATTGTAGAGTCCTCCACTCCGAATGTTTCCAAATGAGGAGATCATAAATATTATTAATAACAAGATGATTTTTTGTCTGCAGCTAAGTAAATTTAATTAAATTTAAATTTAAAAAATTGACATCTAATATTAATTTTAAAGGTAATGACATTAAGGATATAACAGTTACTAAGTTTTTAGGTCTTCATTTGGACTCCAATTTGGATTGGAAAGTGCAAGCCGAATCGGTACGTGCAAAACTGAATAGTTATTCTTATGCCCTATACATGTTGTCCAAGGTGGTAAATAAGCAGGCAGTGCTCACCTCTTATCATGCTTATGTGACATCTACTTTACGATACGGCATAATATTTTGGGGAAACTGTTCAGAACGAGAGAGTATTTTTAAAGCGCAGAAGAAATGCCTGAGGTCTGTCTGTCATTTGGAGTCAACAGAGTCGTGCAAGCCACACTTTTTAGAACTAAAGATATTGACCTATCCATGTCTATACATATATGAGATTGCATTATTTGTTAAGATGAATCTGCACATGTATAAGCATCTCAAAAGCGTACGTAATAATAATAAAATATGTATGGTAGCGCATAAAACTGCATGTTTTGGTAAGGGTGTTTGTGGTATGGGTCCGATTATTTACAACCATCTACCAAAATCAATACTGGAATCAGAGTGTGTGCCTGTTTTCAAAAGAAAATTATTTAATTTGCTTGTGTCTAAAGCTTATTACGGAGTACGGGAATTTTTAGATGAAAAATTGCATAACCTGTGAAATTAATTAAATAATAATAAATTGTATGATTTTTGATGTTCTAATTACTAATATTATTGTATGGTCATATTGGACTTAACTGTTGATTCAATATTTTTGTCATTAGTATTAAGATCTAAATGTAACACAGTTCAACAATAAATGTTCTTTGACTTTGACTTCGAAATGTTTGTACAATCCAAATGGCTACATAGTCTTACAAATTTAATGGTATGTTTTTCCAGTCCTACGCTTAGAAGTTGTATTTTAACTCCTCAGGGTTCGCCGATATATTCCTGTCTAGTGAACCAAAAATTTAAAGATTAAAGTTTACCCTGGCAACACGTAGCGAAAAACTACAATTCAGCATAATTTAGATTGTTTCCTAAAATGGCAACCTCATCTGAAGTTGGGAAAATTCCCTTTATTTTTTTTAGTTTTTATAAATACAAATTATTATTGAAATTAGTTGATTTATCCCACACTTGATTTTTTAAATGTTTATTAAAAAAATATTTCCCAATTAAACACTAATTCTTTTATTTATTCATATTTTTGATCGAGGAACCACCGGAGGAGGTATACAATTCGACGCGTATATATATTTTTTTATGTATAACCACGCATAACTTTTTTCATAGTAGTCCGATTTCAAAAATTCTTTTTTTATTACTATGAAATTGATCCCATTAAAATTTTATTGCAATCGCCCGAGCTATTTTTGATAAATCAACAATAATGTGAAAAATGCTCTATCGATCCGTGCGAAATATTCGCGAATTCTGTACACGCGTGGTCATGCTAATTTTTGCAAAAAATAATCTTGTTAATTAAACATGTGGTAATTTGACACTTACTTACTACTACTTAATGACTTTTATTTTGAAAATTCCTCTCACATTTTTAATCCAATTACAGAATGAAATTAGCTTTGTTTTCTTAGCCTGGATAGGTATATATCCGGCTAAAATCGTTTTTTTTCGAACCCTGCTTTAGCTACCTCGATCGAGATTTTTTTATAAGACTAATCTGGGCGTCTGGTCTAACTTAACCTTCTAACGGAGGCAACTGGCTCAATCGGGTAGACTCACTCACGTCATGGGACCGACCGTATACAACAAGTTACCGGAGAACATCACTAACGCTTCAAGTCTCGCGTGCTTCAAAAGTCGTCTCAAACGATGGCTTGTCGAGCAGACGTTCTATAGTCATAATGAATTCCTAAACTGGAAGGGTATTGATAGCTGTACACGAAATGTACTATAATTTTATTTTTATTTGATTGTGATCTTACTGTTAAATTTGATTCACTTATTAATTTTTAAGTTTATTATAAAACTGACATGTAAATAATAATTACGCAATAAATGACTATAACTAACGAAGATTCAGCCTGTTATTAATCACTTTAAGATCATGGGAGAGGGCTGCTGGTCTAAAAACTGACCGTGTCAAACGTTTCTTAACTCCGGTGATCGCTGACAAACACCAAGTCAACCTTCGCTATAATTGATTTGATCTCGTAGAGACGCCAAGCATAGCCCTCTCTCAAACACGCGGCAGCTGTCGCAAGTACCTAAACTTAATTATAATGATTAACATAACCCGCCATCTTTTCTCCTCCTCCCTACATCTTCAAAGCATTAGTTCCACTACGCTCTAACCAAACATATCTTATAATCGAAGTAATCTCAACATAAGTAGAGCTCGCGGGTTGGGGAGGGAGGAGGGTAGATCGTAATCAATTTAATTGGAAATTTCCTTTGATTAAACGCAAAGACGTTGTTAGAAGTTGACCTAATAAAACAACGAGGGTTGGCAGAAGCGTTGGGTTTCCAAAATTTTGGAATTATATTTAATATTTTGGTTAAGCGTGTAGGTAGAGTATTGGAGAGAGAGAATTTTTTTTTTGTCGAAAATGGTTAAATTAAATATGGTACACATGGCCTCTGACACTAAACTAAGCAAAGATTTTCAAATGGTCAACTGTTAAACTACTTATATATTATTAAGTTAACTTATTAGCAGATTGGCAAGCTAAAGTAGCTGCAGGCAGGGCATAGTACGAGAACTGATGACCAATGAAGTCGAAAATTTCTCGAGTGGAGACGACGCACCGGCAAGCGCAGCGTAGAACATCCAACCACAAGGCGAACTAACAATTTTTGTTGTTTTTCTGTACATCAAAACTAAACAACTTTTGTTCTGCGACTTTTGTCAAAACTCAAAATGTTTTTGTTTTTCCATAAAAAAACATCGTTCACCCGCGACAAAAAGTATGGAACAGCTGATTTTTTTTTAGTTTTGACGAAAGTTGTAGAACAAAAGTTGTTAATTTTGATGTAGCGAATAAACCCCTAAAAGGATGCTAATTAATTAGAATTAACCCTGTAAAGTAAATACCTAAAAGACTATGTCTTAAAAGATTTGTGAATGGTTTTGCTGACGCTACAGAAATTCGTATATCTTAAAATTTCCACCCAGTGAATCTTGTGGCTCAAGATTATAGCAATAAAATTTATGCGAAGCCCGCATAGAGCAACTTCGGCGGTCTCTGGGATATCCAATACTCCAGCTATAAGAGCTATAATAATACATGTACTGTTACGAGTTTCGTACTTATTGCTTCGAGGGTAGGTAAGAGGTTTGTGATGTGAACTTTATGCATTTTGAAATTACATACTTAAAATATATGTACTGTACTGTACTGTACTGTATCAGCCTTTTTTTAATTGTCCACTGCAGGACGTAGGCCTACTCATGAAGGGTGATTGGGCCATATCCACCACGCTGGCCCGTTGTGGGTTGGTGGATTCACATACGTTATCGAATTTCTTCTACGGACATATGCAGGTTGTTTCCTTCACCGAAAAGCCAGTGGTGTGAAATTCCGTACAAAAATTCCAAAGAACTCTTTGGTACGGGACTGGGATTTGAACCCGCGACCTCACGATTGTAAGGCGGGTGTCACTACCTCTAAGCCACCACCGCTTCAAAATATATGTATTAAGTAAAAAAGTATATATTACCTAGGTATATATAGGTCCGGATGGCTAGTCCTGGTGTCAAAGTTTATAAAGCCGCCTGAAGGCCTCTGGCATGACTAAACGGTAAAAAACCGGGGCCTTATTTATTTTAATGTGTTATCCGAACCACGATAGCGCTCAGTTGCAGATGCCACCCAGGCTCATCGATATGCCTATTGAATTAAAATACATAAATAAGTCAAAAATATATTGATCAAAAGATATAGTCACAAATGTGACTTTATATTTTGAAAATATTGTAAATATTGATATTTCTGATTTATAATTTATAATTATAGTAGGTAGTTCACATCGTTAAATTGGTACCTACCTACGTATAGCGCTTATGGGGCCTATTATGGCACGTCAACACCATTTCTACAGAAAAAGGGCCAACATTATTAAAGTTTTTGGTTCCTTTTTGTGGCGATTGTGGTGATTATACGTACCTACTTAATAACAGCTCGCAATAATTCTAAAATTTCATCAGATATTATGAACGTATAATATCTGATGAAATTTTAGAATTATTTATAAATTGCAATATTAGAAAACATGATGTAAAACAAACAAGGTAACTAGGTCGTATAAAACCGATTTGTCATATTCGCGTTCGACTTTGAAAAACTCAAAAATCCCTTAGCCGTATCTATAAACTCCAAATAGAAACCATCGAAGCACTTGACACAGGAGTTCGTTATGAAATAATAAAGAAAAGATTGTATTTTTAGTTCTTACTCACGTAACTTCTTATTTATACGGGGTTACTGCTAATCAATTAGCACTCTTTTAGAGGCTTAATCTGTACATCAAAAGTAACAAGCATTTTTTTTGAGATTTGATAAAAGTTGCTTAACAAAAGTTGTTACTTTTGATGTAGAGAATAAGCCCCTAAAAGAATGCTAAAAGATTACCAGTAACCATGTAGAATAGAATAGAATATCATTTATTATCATAGTATATCATTTACACATTTTTACTTAGTAAAATAAATTATATAAATGGTTCTACCATGGACTCGTCACAAATACAGTATTTTTATTTAAGTACTCATATCTACAACACAAGAAAAAATATAGCTTGGATTACATCAGAGAACAACAACAGCAAAAAACATAAATAAAAATATAAATTTTAACTTCCATGATTCCCTCATTAGACTATAGGTTTGATCATAATATAATTGTCAGACATTAATAACAAATATGTAGGTATTGTAGGAACATGAATTCACTATATACAAATAAACAGAGCTCTGTACAGAGGCATCGTTAAATTATAATCACAATAAAATAATATTTTTTTAATTAATTTTGGTAAATGAAAATAATTTAATTTAAAAATGTCAGCTGTAAAGGGGCTTCGTCAAACAATAATACGTTAATTACAGTAGTATATAAATCAGTAGAGTATAAATCAGTTATACGACAATGTAATCAAATTTAGGATCTCTGCATATTTTGTAGTTATCAGTTGAAAAACTGTGCAATTATGTGCATGCAAGGGCACCTAATCTTATTGTTTACGAATTCCATCTTCCCACATTTTTCACTCACCAAGAAGCCAGTGTTGTGAAAATCAGCCAGTAAAGTGAAAAGCTTTTTAGCTTGCTAGCTCATTGCTAAATTCAATACAGGGCTAAAAGGTGACGTCCACAAGTGGTATATTATTCAGAGAAAAATCGAACCAAGATGATATATACATCATTTGAAAGCTTGATTTATGGGCTTCGCAAAAATATTTAATTTTGATTTTTTTATTTTTACATTTTTTTTAATGTGAAAAATAAATTATATGAAAAATAATACAGCTCTGTATTTTTTCTAGTTTAGCAATAATAAAGTGCTTCTATTGTTATTTCACTTGCATTCGTAGCTGATTCTTCCACATTCATCTCTTAATTTGCTAAAATTAAAAATTATAACCTACCAGTGTGACCTGTTAGTAGGTACAATGTGACAAAAAACACTTAAAAACTATGTCTAATTGGTAAAAATGCTTCTATTTAACGATAATGAAGGTTACTTAACCAGGGTTGATAGATATAAACTACCTATTGAGCCAAATATATTTAATTATTCTTATAGAATCAAAATTAATTTAAAAAAAATCGGAGAGCTCTTTATTGATTTTAACTGATGTAATAGACTCTTTCGACTTTCTCGAAATGTAACGAGTGTGTTGGTTAGAATTTTTGATTATTATTATACCAGCCTCCATACATTTTGTGGACATGTCCTTTAAATCCATTATGTAATGATAGTAAGGCAATGCTTTATATCTGCTCTGCCACTTCAAATTATTAATTTATAATCTTAAGCGTCATTTTCCCGACAAATTACCCCAAAGATAACTCATATAATTAACCAGACACCCAAAAATTAACCCTTAATATCCTCCCTTTAGTATTTTTACAATTTTTTACACACTTCAAGAATACAAGTAGGTAAATCATTTTTAAGTGTTTACGAATTTCATCTTCATTTCATTTCCTTCACCGAAAAGCCAGTGGTGTGAAAATCGCCATAACTTATACATTTCAAAGTTTTGCAAACTCATTGCTACAAGGCTGAAATTTAAATCCATTTAACTAATGATAGTTAAAGCAATGCATTATATCAGTTCCACCACTTCAAATTATCAATTTAAAACCCAAAGCATCATCTGCCTGACAAATTACCCCAATGATAACTCAAATAATTAGCCAAAGAGACACCCAAAAATTAACCCTTAATTTGCACAAAAATCAATCACAAAATCATCCCCGAAACCGCTTAATCACTGCAAAATCTCTCCATAAGCATCCCTCAGAGCAACAAGTCACTTTATCCTCCCTTTAGTATATTTACCATCTTTTTTTACACACTCCGGGAATATAAATCGCTTTTTAAGTGTCCAGGGGCATTTTTTACCCGGGTGTTAACAGATTTTTAGGCGGATATCCGGGGGTTATTTTTTCCGGTAATTCGGTTGACTCGGGTTGTTAGCATATTTTTTTACTTTTTTAGGCTAAATGGCGTATTTGCTGAGCCATTTGTGTTGATGACTTTATTAGTGATGGGGTGAAAATGGTGATTTTTTGCGAGAAATTGAATGCGGGAGTTCTTTAGTATAGCTATTTGAAAAGTGATTTTAGTGTAGAAAGATATCTATAATATAAGATTTGTAGATGTTGTAATTATAGTATTATTTCTTACTAAGTGAAAATATTATATTTCAATAAATTGCTGCAAGAACTACAGCCAAGATCATAGTGGGCTTGAGTATTTGGATTATCGTTAGACCTTCAAGGGTCTGTGGATAATCCAATTGCTTTCTATGTAGTAGTGTACGTAGTTTTAGCGTATAACGTAGTATTGTATATTATTGGAGTTAATAAAGGCACTTGTGCCCGTTTAAAAAAAATCATAATACTTTTACGTAGGAATATTATATATATACTATAACTTTTTATATACTTTAACTATTATAACTTTTTTTTGATGAGTTTGTTGTTTCAGATGTAAGTATACTAAGCATTATCGTAAAAGTAACTTTTGTAAATTATAATTATAATCAATTATTAGAGTATAGGAATATTATTCCAAATCAGCATTTTCTTATAAGTACTAGTATGCCAGCAAGAATAATTTACGTACAGCTGGAAAATGCATCTTTTCTGTTCTTATGAGAAAATTATCAAGTTTCGTCATATATACATCGTTACTGGTAATCAATTATCATCTTTTTAGGAGCTTATTCTGTACTTTAAAACTAACAACTTTTATTCTGTGACTTTTATCAATTTTAAAAAAAAATGCTGTTCCATAGAAAAATATCGTTCACCCTCGACAAAATGTATGAAGCAGCTGTTTTTTTTTGAGTTTTGATTATAAGTGGCAGAACAAAAGTTGTTAGTTTTGATGTACAGAATAAGCCCCTAAGAGGATGCTAATTGATCAGGAATAACCCTGTATACCTATATGTACACAAACACACACGATACGATTATCGTATCGTATATAAATACAATGGGAAAGTCCTCCTTAGGTATAAAGCTGACATTAAAAGTCATGCTTTGATTAAAAGACAATTAATAGAAATGTTTAAATCTTTTTTTTTCTTGTTAACCTATACTGTCCCACTCCTGGGCAAAGGTCTCCCACATTTCCTTCCATGAGTCTCGATCCAACGCAACTTCTTGCTAACCCCTCTCGAATGAGTCAAGATCATCGCGCCAGCGCTTCTTGGGCCTTCCCAGGCTGCGTCGTCCATCAGGCACCCACTCCGTGACGATTCTAGCCCATCGCCCGGGGTGCATCCGCGACACATGTCCCGCCCAGTCCCACTTTAGTTTGGCAGCTTTTCGGCCGACATAAACTACCCCTGTCATAGAGCGCAGTGTGATGTTGCAAACTCTATCAGTTCTTTTGATACCAAGCACGCTGCGTTCCATTGCTCTTTGGCAGACACCAAGTTTGGACCTTTGTAAGTAACCAAGTCTGGGCACCATAGGTTAGGACGGGCAAGATTTAAATCTAGTCAAAAAAAAACAAGTCAAAAATATAATATCATAAAACACACTTTCCTTATTTACCTACCTACAAACTCACTACACAATTTCAAAATAACCTTGACATAAAAATGGGGTCGCCCCATAACGCCATTTTTGCACTTCTCAGCTCTACCACCCCTGCAACTACGAATATTGTTCAATACCACCCCCAATAATTATCTTCATCGCCATATTGTTCTTTTCTAACAGCAGGATGACGACAGCTAACGATTTTTATCAAAAGCCGCCATTTTGGTCATCTACGAGTATAATAAATTTCCCTCGCAATTGCGGGACGGATCACTCTACTGTCGTGGCCATTTTTAAAATGGCTCCCCTCGGGTGCAGTGTTAGGGCGGAGGTGTACTTAGAGGGAAAATATCGTTTATTTTTAAAATGTAAAGGGTAAATATTTTTCTTTAGTACCGTACAAGCAACCAAGTTATAAATGTCTTATTTTAAAAATAAATCGTAAAATACTGGTCGATATTTGTAGATAAGTATTTTAGCTGTTTTGTTTTTTTTTTGTTTTGTTTTTTTTTCAGATATTTGCACAGTTATTTAAAAAAATTAATCCAACTTAAATGTTAAAAAAAACCAATGTTAAATTTCTTATTAGAATAAAAGTAGATTTGTTTTAAATTAAAGATTAATTTCTATTTTTTTAAATATGGTAAGACTGTGTTCCACGATTATATTTATAGAATTACAGTTTTGCTGTTCATTAGAATATAATATTAATATTTGTTATTAGAATTCCAATAGGAATATTTAAATAAGAATTGAACTAACTAGAAGTGAGTTCGCATATTCTAACAGTTAAGTACTTAAACGGTTATACAAATTTGAATAATAGCAAAAAAATATGAATTATGTAGTTAGAAATGTTTAGAGACGATTCTTTATTTTAACCGTGATATCTAAATAATTGAAATAACTATAGAGATATGTAGGTAATATGAAATGGTTTTCAAAAATAAACAAATTAATATTAATGAATTAAGAAATTCTAATTAAATAATTGAAATAATATTGTATGCATTAGATGTAACGGTACTATATTTTTCAAGAACTTTTTATTAAATTTAAAATTAGGTAATTATTTTAAAAAAAATACGTATTTTATGCTAATTATTCACTACTACTTCAGTGCCAAATATGTAAATATATTTTAATTATTTTAACTAACTCAATTATTTTTTATTTCAGTCACTGTACCCCAAACCTTAACCAGCTAGTTAACATTCATCGAGTCTTTTTATTTCCCTGCTTTTTGGCTCCATTTTTATTTTTCCGCATTTTGACGCCTCATCGGGGACTTGTAACAATTCGCACGTGATTTTATCCGTTATTTTTCCGTTTACACGCTGTTTATTCCGTTTTAACAAGTTTATTTTTGTTTTTTATCCGCTGCGGTCCTTTTGATGAATTTTAAGAGATCATTTGGGATGGTGAGAATGGTGTTTAAATTTTGTTGTTTTTTATGGTTTAATGGATTTGTTTGGATTCTTATTGGATTAAATTCTTATTACTTTTTTAATAATTGAATAGGATCTTACATGTGACAACCAGACTTCATTATCAAATAGAAATGAGAAAATCCATTTAAGAACCAAAGTAACCGACATACCAAATACAGTGCAATCATTGGCAATACCACGTAGGTATCTACCGACAAGCGCATCGTAAGACTTCTACTCATAAAGTAGACTGACGATCTTCTTATGACCCCTGGATCAGTGTGGATACGTAAGTAATATTATTACATATATATATTATTTCCTTTGGCCTGGATGCAAGCCGCTTCCAACCAGTCATACTAGATATCCATCGAACCTACCGCCAGGGAATAAAACACTTTCCTGTTTCCTAGGAGAAATACTTGGGCAAGCTAAAGCTTTCAAAGACAGGGTGAAAAGGTATATTCTGAGTAAACGTGCTTTAACTTCGACCTCAACGTCTTTTACCATCAGATCAGACCAGTCGGTGGTCAAGCGCGGTTACTCGGGTTAAAAAGACGTCCTATAGGAGACGACCAGCAAGGTCCGTATGAAGGCGCTGGATTCAAAGTGCTTGTTTTTAATTGGTTTTCCTGGCTATCTACATATTAGTACTGTACAGTACATATTCATTCATCTCGTGTCAATGGCACTTTGAATTTTTAATTTTTATTTTTATTACTACATAATTAAAGTATATTTTTGTAAGTGTTTTTAGGGTTCCGTACCTCAAAAGGAAAAAACGGAACTCTTATAGGATCACTTTGTTGTCCGTCTGTCCGTCTGTGTGTATGTCAAGACTCTTTATCTCGGGAACACGCAAAGATATCGAGTTGAAATTTAAACTGTATACGTATATCTATGGTCTCTTGCAGTTAACAGTTAACAGAAAACTTCTTAGTTATCGTATAAAAAGTTAGAGCCATTTATGTCGTAAAAATCACATATTTCGCACTCACAAAAATCAAAACCTACAGGGTACTTTCCGTTGACATAGGACTATGAAATTTGGCGAGAAGCATTGTCTCAGAGTACACATAGGTATAGGAATAAATTTGAAAACTGTACATTTTAACTTAAATCACAAAAAAATAGGGCTTCAAAATCCACAAAATATGGGTTAAAAATTCAAAGTGAGTAAATCGTATCATGTAAGGTATCATATAAAAGAACTTCACTAGCACATCCTAAAACAGGTTTTTAATTATTTTAACAATGCGTTTGTACGGAACCCTCGATGTGCGAGTCTGACTCGCACTTGTCCAGATTTTTTTAGTTCATATTTGTGTAGCGTTTTCCATACCTACTCATCGAGAGTTATATGACCTTTACAAAGGCCCTCTTGCCAACCACAGAATTTTACATCAAATAAATAATAGCGAAAACGAACTGTAATTGGTTATAACTGCCTCAGTGGCTCAGTGGTTAGTGAACCTGACTCATGGGTCAAAGAGGTGTGGGTTCGATTCCCACTTTGATGTTTGCTCTGTCTGCAAACATCAATGTGGAATTGAACTAACTACCCTAACTAACTCCCTGTCTGGGTTTTATTTAGGTATTATCTAGGAATGTATTTAAAAATATGTACCTATATGTAGTATATCAGTCTCTGGCAGCCACATCACAAGCTTTGCTTAGTTTGGGGTCAGAGACCGTGTGTAAGATGTCCCCTAATATTTATTTATTTATTGCAAGCAATTTAGGTTGGGAATCTACGAAGGAAGCATGGCGAAGATGTTCGGGCACTCTCTCGTGAAGCGACAATTGGAACAGATGGAGGCACACCTGAAAAAGCACACCAGCAGCGCGAGTTACGTTCTTATACGATCGTTAATTTGACATTTAAATCGATAAAATTCGCTAAAAATCGGTATTTTCTATGAGTTTTAGCGAATTGTAGCGATTTAATGTCAAATTAACGATCGTATAAGAACGGTACTCGCGCTGCTGTATTTTATAAAATGTATGAGGATAAAATAAAGTTTTACAGGGTTTTTTTCCCATTCAATTAGCATTTAAATAGCCTTTAGCGGCTTATTTATTTATTTATTTAAGTATACATTGCCTTATAATGTCTAGTTACAGTCATAATTATGAAGATGTAACGTTATACACATTATAACCCTGTTTATAGGGTGTTGCAAATTGTACATTACAAGTTTGATATTAAAATATAAATACATAATAATTTTGGAAATAGTTCTTAAATTAGGTACAGATATATAGTTATTATTAAAGTCTAATATATTTTGTGAGGTTGAAACTTATTCTGTACATCAAAACTAACAACTTTTGTTCTGCTACTTTTGTTAGAACCCAAAAAAAATTTTTGTTCCATTCATAAACATCGTTCACCCGCGACAAAATGTATCTCCGTGGAATAACAGTTTTTTTTTTTAATTTTGACAAACGTCGCAGAACAAAAGTTGTTAGTTTTGATGTTCAGAATAAGCCCCTAAAAGGATGCTAATTGATTAGAAATAACCTTGTAAAACCTAGCGATCGCTCTCATTATAAGGCATGCCAATGTCTAGCAGTAGATTAATTTTATTACGTTGTTTATCTAAATAATTTTTAATTACTCTTTGATTGTCCTATGTCTTTTCCTATAAAATAAAAATAAAATTCCAAAATAGGTACATAATTATTTATACACATTTTTGCAAAAAGTGAACAGGCTGACCTGAATAAAACATAAATAATAATAGCCTCATAATAGAAAAAATCTAAACCCAAATGTTGTCGTATTTAGTAAAGAGGTCAATGACTACAATGTCATAAAATTTAGAAAAAATCCTACTAATATTATAAACGCGAAAGTTTGTGAGTTTGTATGTATGTTTGTTAGTCTTTCACCTAAAACCTACTGAACGGATTGAGGTAAAACTTTGCAGTAATAAAGCTACATCAGAATAACACATAGGCTATAATTTATTAAGATATTGCGTGAAACGAAGTTCGCCGGGTCAGCTAGTATTGAATATTTGTAAGCACCCTTCTATTTTGTGAGGGCCTGTAAGTTTATTAGAAATATTTGCGATAGTGGCGCCTTGTTCATGTAGTTCTTGTCTTATTTACTCGTTATAACGAAGTTATTAATAGATAAAAGTATTATAATTTAATATTTACATCATTCCAAAATTGTTACTGAGACTCTGATATTTTGTACAAAACTTAATAATATTTGGATTTTTTTGCTATATTAACTTTTCTACCATATTATAAAATTAGTAGCGACATCCATCGCAGAGTAGCAGAACTTCCCATCAACTCAGGCCGCATAATAAAATTATACTTATAATTTTTTTACATAAATTGAACAATTGTTTTGGATGTTTGTATTTTTATCAAATATCAAAGAAGCACTTTATATGAAAATTTATAATTTTAAAGTTTTTTTTAATTTAAGTTTCTGCTACTGGACACTGGGATGGTCCGTTTCATTTATCCAGTCGTCAAGAGATGGCGCTTAAAACATAAGCACTGCTATTCAATAATAGATGGCAGCACATAGTTTTTCTACTCGACTGTAGATGGCAGAACAACAATTAATAGTTCCACTACTCTACAACAGATAGCGCTGTTGTAGTTGTATCTTTATGAGCCATGGAGCTGGAGATGGATGAGAGGAGGGTGTTTTTACTAGGTCAGCGCGCAAAATTATTGCACTAGGATTATTATAATTCGCTGGGATTGTTTAATCTTATTTTTTAATGCTTTTATGTGACAAAGTTATAAAGCCTCTAAAAACTCATATTTTTACGCAAAAACTTGGCTAAAAATTATAGATAGGAAAACTAAAAATTTATTTGAAAAAAAAAATAAGACGTACCTACGAGCGTGCAATATTTCTTAGTCAAGCTAGTGACACCCAAAGATGACATTTTGTTACAATTTAAGGGGTGAAAAGTGTTTTCTCCCGAAATTTACATTTTATTAAAAATTCCGAAAAATCTCTTGATGATCTAGGTAGGTTACATGGTACAGATAATCCGAAATCAATGATTTTGTTTTGTTTTCACAATTTTATTTTGTATATTCTATTCGGTAGGTACATGTATATTGAAGACCATTGTTGAAATACTAGTAAATAGTTGTTCTCTAGGGGCCTTAAATAAAGAAATGTTGAATTTAATTTTTTTTAATAATCGATTCACGATCCTCACCAAAATGGCTACAACCAGATCAGTAGCTACAACCGTGGCACCTGCTATATTGTGATTAAAGGCCAAAACACACATACGGCGGGCGCGGGTCGGGCGCGGTGCGGGTCGGGAGGACGGCGTGTCTATTTGTACCTGTTTCAATGGACGACAACACACAGAACGCGCCCGCCCCGCGCCCGACCCGCGCACGCGTTCTGTGTGGTGTCGTCCATTGAAACAGGTACAAATAGACACGCCGTCCTCCCGACCCGCACCGCGCCCGACCCGCGCCCGACCCGCGCCCGCCGTGTGTGTGAATCGGCCTTTAGGCAGAATCATACAACATGGCGGCTGTGACGTCAGCTACAAGTTACATGACAACCGTTAATTTGTATCATTCGGCCTACACCTACCTATCTAAGACTACATGTATTTACTCACTTAAAGCAGTGTCACATTTTTTTATACCTAAATTAATTTTTTTTTTAAGTATTAAGAGTAAAATAAGTAACGTACTGGTGTAAACTGTAATGTTATTTATTAAGGAAATAAAGAATTGAATTGAATTGAATCTTCATGTCGCATCGTCTACATCGTGTGTAAGATGATTTCAATCTTTATAGGGAAAGCATATGTCTAGCAGTAGACGTTCTATGACTGAGATGATAATGAAACAAATTTAGACAACATTAAATTCCCACAATTCTTTATATCTTTTCGATTTTAAATTTGTATCCAATGGATCAAAATAAAAAACAACCCTTCATCTAAGAAGCGGAGGTCAGACAGACCAATTTTACTGTCATTCAAATTAATTGTCGTAACATAAGCAAGAAAATTGCAATAATAAAGTACTTACAGTGATATCCTAGAATTTGTCTGAAAATTATAAGGAAGATATTTTTTTTATAGGGAAGGCCGATGTCCAGCGATATCTATGGCTGAAATGATGATGATAAAACAAAACCAGACAAGACAACAATCCCAAAATTATTTTTCTTGTTGCAACTTAAATATTCTTCTATTTCATTTATATTTCGATTCAATCCTTCGTCTCACAGACCATAGCCGGAGCCGGGCTAGTATGTACGCCACGAATTACTTCTTTCGTAGTGTTAGAACGAGACAGCGTTATGACAAAGCATATATATGTCACTTTTTCACACGTCGAAATGAGTTCTTATGATGGCTTTTCGTGGTCACATGCTTGACTAGCAGGGGCATTATTGTGTAAGCGCTCTGTCGTTTGGCTTCACTTTTTCTCCTTCTCACGCCAGTCACTTGCGCCGCAAGAGCGAGCGGGAGGAAAAGCGAAGCCGAACGTCAGAACGAATACACAATACGGCCTCAGGGGCAGACAGATCAAATAAAATTAATTGTCCTATACACGTGTGACCAGATTAAATTAAAAAAAAAATTGAAGCACTTCAAAAATATACCTACTATTCGACATATTTCAATATTTTCCACCAAAAGTTCCTCGTAAACCGCAAATCCTTATTTTGTGCCAAAATAATACCCAAAATATACTCAATAAAATAACTTTCTATTCAATAAACCTATACTCTAACAACACTTTTTTTCAAAATACCGACCTCCGCAAATACTACAAAATATCTAATGATTTAGGTCACACTGCTGAGAATTACACTATTTATAGGGAAGGCCTATGTCTAGAGACGATCAACGGCCGAGATAATGATGATAATACAAAACTAACCAAGACAAAATGCCCAGAATTCTTTGTCGCTACGATTGTAATACCCAAAGGACCAAGAAAAGAATCTCAACCCTTTGCCTAAGAGGCCGGGGTCAAACAGACCAATTGATATTTAAATTAATTGCCCTATGCAAGAAGATTGCAATAA
Organism: Hypomecis punctinalis; assembly: GCA_949316475.1. Taxonomy (NCBI): domain Eukaryota; kingdom Metazoa; phylum Arthropoda; class Insecta; order Lepidoptera; family Geometridae; genus Hypomecis; species Hypomecis punctinalis. The sequence continues at coordinate 12,391,682 of OX438819.1, read as the reverse complement.
TATTTGTCTATGAACAATAGGGATGCTGTGAGACCGGTTTTTTGAGACAGCTGGTCGACGGTTAGTTTTGGGTTTTCGTTTTGTCCAGTACCCTTGAATATTATTAATACTTACTTAACTATTAATCAGGTAGAGATCCTTTTATTTATTTTTTACTAATAATACCTGTGAGATAATATTTGTGATAAGATCGGGTTACTAAAATTTAAAGAGACTAGCGTCGTTTAAGATATATTAATTAGGTAGGGCAGGTGCCCCGGTTGTGGCCAGCTTAGTATCGTTCATGGCCACTTTGAATTTTAACGATTAATCAGATAATTTAATGTTCAAATAATATTAAAATATAATAAATATTCTCGAATCAGGAATGAGGAGATCCGTAGAAGAACCAAGCTTACCGACATAGCCCAACGGATTAGCAAGTTGAAATGGCAATGGGCAGGGCACATAGCGCGGAGGACTGCTGACCGGTGGAGTCGAAAAGTTCTCGAGTGGAGACCACGTACCGGCAAGCGCAGCGTAGGACGTCCACCGACAAGGAACGCGCTGGATGCAGGCCGCTTCTAACCGTGCTTATTGGAAAGCCATAGTGGAGGCTTATGTCCAGCAGTGGAAGTTCTACGGCTGATAATGATGATGATGATAAGTGCAAATGGAACAATAGTCATTCGTGGCAAGTAATAAGGGTCTAAATCCCGTGTTTGTTGATATAAATAAATAATAAATAAATAAATAAATCGTTTATTTGGACATAAAATAACAATGATCAGGGTAATAGTTGACCCAAAGGCTCCTAAACTAGTAAAAAACTGTGTTTTAGGAGCCGATGGCTTCTCCTTAAAATATATACAATACATTTGTTAATATTATGCCATTAATAGATAGGTGGGGACCTAATCTGGAGAAAGTAATAAATAACGGTTTTCTTAAAATTTTCTATTTTCTTTGTGAATCGTATTTTCTTAAACCCTGTAACCGATGTTAGATTTTAATACCTCATTAGAAAGCTAAAAATATGTAGTTGTTTTTAAAATAATTTGGCTGCCAAATGTGTTGGCATTTTTTTTATAATTTTCGATCAAAGATATTATTTAACAATGAAAATTACATTTTTCTAAAGTTTCCATGTGATAATTATCTAATGTGGGCACCGAGCCAATTTTTTTACTCATAACGATAGCCTGTCAGTTAAGTAAAAAAAAATGATTGAGCAAAAACACCAACTTTTTTTTTACCAACCCTCAAGTCCCCTTGCATCGATAAATGGAAAATAAATTTTAATTCAATTTTTCAGAAATGGTTAACTTTTTTATGAGGGTTTATGGGGTCAATTTTGTAGATAACAACCCCCCCTATAACCCGCTTAAATGAATAGGTTCAATAACCAGTAACCCTGTATACGACCTACTACATAAACTACTACTACTTAACAAGCAATTGGATCATCCACAGACCCTAAAAGGTCTAAATATAATCCTAATGCTCAAGCGCACTGCCAGTTGACAGCGTGCCCAGCTGGCACGCTGCATGGCAATGCTTATACTTATGCTTTATGTTGTTACGTTTTTTATAATTACCATTTATGCAATAATTTTGATACAAAAATGGCTACAACAGGGTCAATGACCGCAACCAGGGCACTTGCTATATATAGCTTTTGCTCGCGGCTCCGCTGCCGCGGCTGCGTAGACTATGCGTTAGAAGTTTAGAACCTACTACGTAAAAACGTAGCTCGCATGAAAAAATACTACATGCTACGGACGTCTGCTGATTTAATTTTATATCTAGCTTTATTCCTTTCATTAGCTAAAAAAATCAGCTGTGCCATACATTTGGTCGCGGGCGAACGATATTTTTCTATGAAACTCCAATTTTTTTTGAGCTTTGACAAAAGTTGCAGAACAGAAGTAGTTAGTTTTGATGTACAGAATAAGCCCCTAAAAGGATGCTAATTGATTAGAAATAACCCTGTATAGGTACATTGTTGTACTCGTACCTACAAACAGGAATACATTAGTATCCTAGACACATAATGTTCTTGTTCGGATGCTAACACTTCTTATTACTATTATTATTAACTATTTTGTATACCTATAATTTGGTCAGTACACGTTTAACTATTATTTATAGCGCTTGTAGCGTAGCTTGCCTACGTGTTTGTCAGCGATCACCGAAATTAAGCAACGTTCCGCACGGTCAGTATTTGGATGGGTGACCGCGGGTGGCATTTTCCAACTGAGCGCTACCGTGGCTCGGATGACACGTTTAATTGCAGGCCCCGGTTATTTTAACCATTTGGACATGTCAGAGCCCTTCAGGCGGCTTAACAATAGGCTATTTGACTAGTTTTTTGAAATCATTTTAAATTATTCGTTAGTACATAATAAGCACACTACATTTATATTTCCGAGAGATCTAATGTATTAACAATGATAATCAAGTGTTAAAGAATAGGTATTCAAAATCCTGCCAAAACGACATTCTGTAATGGCGCTGGTCTGTGACGTCACACACTAGTAAATAACATTAGTTAATACTAGTAAATACACTAGTTCACATCTAAAAATTGACAAAAAATACTTTAAAAATAACTTACAGATCCAATAATATTACCTACTCCAAAAACACAAAACACAAATTACACAAACAATAGAAAATCGAAAAATTCTTGTTGTTTTTAAACTTTCTCGATTTGAACACATTATTATTATATCCTACGGGACTAATCGCGCACTAAAATTACGAGATATAAAAATAAAGATATATAATAATAGATATAATATAATAATAATAAATAATAATAATTATCGCAGGGGCGACTTTGTGGCGAGTCGTCGGTGAGTGGCGACACCGCGAACCCTGATTCCCTGGGGCTAAATGAGACCCCTGACTCCTCTCTTGCCTTAACCGGCCGGCTTGGAGTGGAAACCGCAAGAGCTAAGAACCTAAGCTCCAGGGTGGAAGTGTTAAAGGGCATAACGCCGCGAGTAGCGTCTAGTGAAAGCGCAGCACACCTCTCGACACCCTAAGCCGTCCACACCAATGTTGCCCCTCCGGTGCCAACTTACGGTAGCCTTTATGGGGGGCCCATTTAGTGGACGGCAAGTCACCACCCGCTACGAAATTTTGAAATGGGGTATATTTAGCGGGTGCCGTACCTCATTCCATAGTCTAATTTTACAAAACATTTAAAATTTCACCAAAATAGCCCAGTTACAATATTTTAAGTCATTTTATATGCCATAGTTTCCATTTCACGCTATCTTTTTTATACCTACTACTGTTTTTATATTTCATAATAAAATTGTAAAAGGGGCCTCTCAATGTTGGCTTAGGCTCCATTGATGCCTAATAAAGGACCAGGCTAAGCCTGTGATTTCAGTTGAATAATAATAATATAATAAGAGATATAATAAATAAAATCAGACGTCGATGCAACTCGGCCGAAACGTCGGGTTGATGAGGTATTTATTTATCTCGTAATTTTAGTGCGAGAAAAATTCTTCTTTACTATCATGTGACGTCACCAGAGTTGCCGCCCTTGTTAGAGCGTTCACGTCACATATAATCTATCAAAAAATATCGTATTTTAATTCGTGCGATTTGCGAAAATAAGACATATTTTAGTTTAAATGGAGTGAAATATGTCTTTTTCAGGCTATTATCTGTATGGATTACCACAATCAATAGTATATTTTCAATGTTGTCAAATAGCCTATTCTGACACCAGGGGTAGCCACCCAGATTATACGAACATACTTACATACATATTATTCATACCTATGTTTAAGAAATAAGTTCGTATGAGCCGAGAGGCTAGCCCCGGGTATAGCTTTTAAAGCCGCCTCGAGGCCTTTGACATGACTGTACGGTTAAAACAACCGGATCCTACAATTTAACGTGTCATCTGAGCTACGGTAGCGCTCAGTTATTAATGCCAACCGCGGTCACCCATCCAAAAATCGACCGTGCTGAACGTTCCTTAAATTTGATGATCGCTAACGATTTCCTAGTCAAACTACGTTATGAGCGGCCCGCAAAATTAATCTTGGGAAAATAAATCAACTTATTCTGCAATACAGATACTTTTCTTTTCATTTGAAGCTATGGAGAGAGCTATGGCGTCTCTACGAGATGAAATCAAAAAAAAATAATAGATTTATCTCAAGGAGACGAGAACGAATGTTAACAATACTATCCGGTGGAAAAGAACGATGAAATAGCTGTAAGAAGGACATCTACTTAGTACCTACACAGGACTGATGATCGATGGAATCAAAATTTTCTGTAATGGAGTAGTAGTGTAGTGAAGTAGCAGAAAATTTTGATTCCATCGAAAATCAGTCCTGTGTAGGTACTAAGTAGATGTCCTTCTTACTGCTATTTCATCTTGCTTTTCCACCAGATAGTATTGTTAACATTGGTTCTCGTCTCCTTTAGATAAATCTATGTAAGTACACGCGCAGCGTAGGACGTCAAACTGGACAAATAACCTCATTAAGACCACCAACTTTCGCTGGAAGCAGACCACTTCCAATCAGATTTTGTTGGAGACCCATATAGCGGAGGCCTGTTTCAAGCAGTGGATTACTTTATGTCTGAAATGATGATGATGATGAAATTCGAAACATTTTATAATTAGACAAGGTAACCCTTAACTCAAGGTGCGATATCCAAGAGACATATGCCCTCTGGCCGGCCTCGCAGGCCCGGCGCGTGAGAACCGGTCCGGTCGGTATGTAAATTACGTCCATTGTACGCGTGGACAATCGCAGGGCCATATTGTATGGCTTACTTTAGGATAACCAACGATTCAATGGTTTAGTGTTGGTGTGAAGATGTCGATAACAGTGAAATTCATCGATATTGATATCTTGGGAACTAGTTTTTTTATTGATTTAATACACTCCACAGACACTGGGGTCTGTGCTCTTTATGATACTTATTACTAAAACAGCACATCGTACTTATATATTTATATGACTTTATGATATTTCTTAAACTAAAAGCTTTACAAGAGGACAAAATAAGTAAATTTTAAAAAGCTATAAATTATGTAATTAAATATTGTATTTTTTTTATTGCTGGCTAGGCATGTAGCGTCAAAATAAAATTTCCCTGATTATGTAAACTATGTAAAGATATTAAATATAAAAAGTAAAAGCCATATCAATTAACTTAATTGATATTAAAAATTTGGAACAAGCAATACAAAATCAAATCAATACAAATTTATCTACGATTAATTCACTAAAAAGTATTTTAGGTATAATTTTACAGAAAAACATGTTTGATTCGCTAAATAATTAAAAAAATTGTAAGTCATATAAAAAGCTACTAACTACTAAAGTAACCACACAAAATTCTCTAGGTATAAAAATTGTAAGTCGTAATAAAATAACCACATAGGTACGAATTATCGTATCTTTAAAATATCGATATCGATAAACTTGTAGCCCTACCTACTGCCAAACTGCCAAAAACCGGTTAGGTCAGTTCCGCAAAAATCACAATACGACCCACTGGATACTTAAATAGGTCCAAATATTATAATGAAATGCACTATTATTACCTTAACCCTTTTATGTCCAGTTCGCACCCTTCGATTCCATTGTGTTCGACCCCAAGCAAGATAACCGGTAAGACAACTTTGACCCACGATGCTACTGCAGGGTTAAATTAAGTCAGTTGTGTCCAAGTTTTTAACGTGAGAAGTGCGATTACAATTTATCAGGTGAGTTGAAATATTAAACTTTTTATCTTTAAAATCGGTTGTTAAGAAAATTGCTACGCAAAAACTATAAAATAACTATAAATAAATTACTATAGAAAAATCAGGGAAAACCCATAGTAGTAAATTGAGACAAATCTTTAAAAAACTAATTTTGTAAAATTCCAGAAAAAAATCAAATATCTACGTCCACCATTAAAATAAATTCAATCAATTCAAATTTCGAATCTCGAAACAAAAGAAAAAATTCCCCACATTATTTTCCCTCATTCCAATTCAAACTTATTCTAAAACCGCCTTCACCATTGATTTTTTTTATTCACCCCGGGCTTCTCTCATTGGTGGAAGCGGGCATTTTTGTTCCAAATTCAAAAGCTTTTTCTGTTGTAGGCGTTGGGGTGGGTGGGGTGGCAATATGGCGAAGCGATCTGTCTTAAAAATAATGACAGATCTTTTTAGGAGGGCGCCGGTCGAACTTTTGCGTTCTTAGGTTTTCTTCAAAATAAGGTATTTCAAAAATAATTTTAATTATACTACCTACTTTGAATATACTACAGAAAATGTAACTACCTAGATATTCATAGATAGAAGAGGCGTTTTGTATTAGATACTTGTATCGTTAGGTACCTACTTAGAATTTTCCTGTACTGGACAAGCGTAGTTGAATATGTCTCTGTGTGTCTTAATTCAATCAATCAAAAAATTTTATTGACATCAAATAAGGTACATAAAAAATATTGAAGCCTCTGATTCCCGAATTAGCCAGGGGCTGTACTACGGAAACAAGCGTTTTCTCGTATATTAACGATAAATTAAGTCAATTTAATGGTTTCCAATATTACTTACCTATCTAAATTTTATTAATATTATCATAGGTCTAATTTAAATACTAGTCTAATTGAAGTATTGAATACAAGATTAGATTTAAAGGTAGCCCTAAAAGCCTCGAAAAATTAAACACGGAGCATGAATATTTTGGATATTATGTCGTTTTTAGGGTTCCGTACCTCAAACGGAAAAAACGGAACCCTTATAGGATCACTTTGTTGTCCGTCTATGTGTATGTCAAGACTCTTTATCTCGGGAACGCGTAAAGATAGCGAGTTGAAATTTAAACTGTACACGTATATCTATAGTTTCTTTCAGTTGTGTAAAAGAAAAACTTCTCAGTTATCGTTTAAAAAAGTTAGAGCCGTTTATGTCGTAAAAACCGCATATTTCGACACTCATAAAAATCAAAACCTACAGGGTACTTCCCGTTGACATAGAACTATGAAATTTGGCGAGAAACATTGTCTCAGAGTACACACATAGGAATAAATCTGAAAACTGTACATTTTTATTTAAATCACAATAAAATAGTGCCTCAAAACTCACAAAATATGGGTTCAAAATTCATAGTGAGTAAATCGTATCATGTAAGGTATCATATAAAAGAACTTCATTAGCACATGCTAAAACAGGTTTTTAATTATGTTAACAACGTGTTTGTACGGAACCCTCGATGTGCGAGCCTGACTCGCACTTGTCCGGTTTTTTTTAACCTTTTTTATGACTTGACTTTCTTTAAAGCTGATACAAAACAAAGTTCATAGTAAGAACAACTCACATTTCAGTTTATAAGCAAGTTGTATTTTTTCTTTCAAGGCTATTAAAGTGCTATTTGCCCAAAATAAAACTATCCCCATCATAGAAACGAGGCCAGATAACAGAGATTCCGATCAATGGATCACTCCCGCGGCCATTAAAGAGTTTAGCGGAATTTTTCAACTTGTCACTTGGCTCTGTGCGCCAAACTTCGTGAGCCAATTTACTGTTTAATAGCGCCGAGTGTACGATCGAGTAGAAAAGTCGTAAAGAAACAGGTTTCTGTAAAGCGTTGAGCTCAAACAAATGCATAGAAACACATCTATTGCTTTGGGCTCAGTGATTTAATTTGTGTGCCTTCACTTCTTTTTTTTTCATAGTAAAAAGAAAAATATATTTTTGTACAGTAAAATCAAATAATTGTACATTTTAGTAAACAAAAGGCACAGACCCTGGAGTCTGTGGTTTGTAATTTTCCAATGAAATGTGTGCCAATTTATTGTTTAATTGTGTAACAGCTTAGATTATAAAAGTGTAACAGTAACAGTACGGGTTGGTGGATTTACATACGCCATCGAATTTCTTTTACGGGCGATGTTTTCCTCCACCGAAAAGCCGCTGGCTTTTCGTGAAATTCTGAACATAAATTCCATAGAACTCATCAGCACGGGACCGGGTTTTGAAACCACGACCTCACGATTGTAGTGCGGGTGTCACTACCTCTAGACCGCCTAGGCTTATTGTACACGAATGAGTTTTTAAGATGAAAAGTTAAAACTAGTGTTATGATTTTATTTTGAGTGCTTTCCACACTAAATTTTTATCTCAAAGAGTTATCTTTGTGATAAGCATTTAAAAAATCTGAAGCGAACGCAGGATTTGACAACCAACTGAGCCAGCCCGCCTGGTTAAAACTAGTGTTATGATTTTATTTTGAGTGCTTTCCACACTAAATTTTTATCTCAAAGAGTTATCTTTGTGATAAGCATTTAAAAAATCTGAAGCGAACGCAGGATTTGACAACCAATTGAGCCAGCCCGCCAGGCGGGCTGGCTCAGTTGGTTAGAGCGTCGGGCTAGTGATCCAAAGGGGCAGGTTCAAATCCTGCGTTCGCTTCAGATTTTTGAAATGCTTTAAAATAACTCTTTGAGATAAAAATCTAGTGTGGAAAGCACTCAAAATAAAATCATAACATTGATTTTGCAGTGCGTCATCTCTCATCAATCTTTACAAGTTCTAATAACCTCTAGTTGAGTGATAACCTGTCTAATACGGGTATCACAGGTGGCGCCACCAACGCTATAAGTTGGTGTAATATAAGCACTTCAAAGATTTAACGCTTGCGTAGGAGGCGGGCTGACTCAGTTGGTTAAAACTAGTAACTAATAAATGTTATCATGAGTTGTTTCTCTGCCGTTTGCCTACTCACCGTTAATAGAGCCCATTTGTAAGGAAAAACATCTCGAATGTCGCCCGAGTTACGACTCGGGCTATTTGTTTAGCGAAAGTTTTCGTAAGCACTCGCCTGAGATTGAAAACCAGTGATCGATTGTTCGTAGAATTTACGATTTTTACTATAAAAATCTAATTCATTAAATCATAAAAATTAAACGTAAACAAAACAAATCGAAAAATATTTTAAGTGATATCCATCAAAAACTTTTTTATGCAAGATTGACTTGCCGCCTGATGGAATAGCCCGGGAGGTAAGCGCAAAAAATGCAACTACTTTCTAAAAGCTAAAGTTTTGGTATTACTTAGGTAGTTATTTTTTTACCCGCACGCCAATTTTCAGCTTTTAAAAGTAGTTCCAAGATACTCATTTTTTTTTAATTCAAACTGGTATCCTTCCAAATGCTAAGCATTTCAGCTGACTGAATCCGGGGTGGTGTTGTACACCACCATCAAAATCAAAATCGAAATTTTCTTTATTCTTTGGACTTATGGAAATGCGCTTAAAATCGTCTTTTTACAAAGGTTTTCTATAACTACCTTGACCATGACTACCTAATACCAAAAAATCAGCTCTTAGAAAGTAGCTGTTATTTTGCGCTTACCTCCCGGGCTAGAAAGCGAAGTTGTAGCCGAAGATGGAGTATACTCGTATAAACATAGAAGATACCTATTGACTCTTGACTTGAAAATATCCAAATATTAATTGTCAGGAAACAATTAAGGAGGCAGGACATTCCAATCCCTGGCGGTCCGCATTATGAAGGAAGAAGTGAATCGCTTAGTTCTAGTAGGATAACAAATAGAAAACAATGTAGTTAATTTAATTTTAAATCGAAATAGTTCCATCAGATCAGTAGAAAATTTTATTCTAATTCTGAAATTAAAATAAAATAGCCTCATATAATAATCATTGCCTCAAATATATTTCGACGTTACGGCGAAGAATGCTCCAAAAACATTATATCACCCAACACCCAATTACATCAGAAAATAACTAAAATGAACTAAAAACGCGCACAATAAATTTCCGACACAGCTCCGTTACCAAACTCCAAGATGGCAGCTTGATCATTAAAATATTCTTCCTCGAGCCCCTAATTAAAAAATCGTGTCGACTCGCAAATAAAATCAATTCGCCCCTTTCCCCCCTCTTTTTTCCCCCTCGCGCGGCCCCTCTCTTTTCCCAAGTTTTTCTTCTGAGCCCTCACCTTTAGATTTCGGCGTAATTATATTTGTATAATGATTCGGAAGTTTTGATGGACTTTAGAAGGGAGATTGCTTTGTTTTTATGAATTTAATAAAGACTGTGACAAGAATGACGAAATAGAAAAAAATATCTCTACTTTCACACTGGTAATTCCTCAAAATAAATTCTGTTAAAAATAGAATTTTAAACCATTTGGACAAAGAGTCCGCTTTAGTTCAGAGCTAGAGTAAACAAACAGTACAAAAAGTAGTACGTTCTATGTTCGTTTGTGTGTAATTTTTTTTGTGTATGTTGATCGATAATTTCGCTAATTGTGAACCGAATCAAAAATTCTTTTTTAGTTCAAATTAGTATACTCCCGGGGTGGTTCCATTTAAATTTTACAGAAATCGGCTAAGTTATATTTGAACAATCAACAATAATGTGAACAATTTGAGCGAAATATTCGAATTTTGTACACAATGGAAGGCGGTTTTTCCATTTTTAGAGAAAAATAATTATCAATAACAGACTACATCTAAAGACCACAATCTATGCTAATGGTCAACCAGTATCCTAATTTCGTATGCTTAGGAAATGTACCGTAGTTTTACCTAGTAGGTATCTAGAATTTTCATTTAACTTTACATAAATAGATGTTTCAAAATGGGTCGTAACTTTGTACACTATTTCAAGTACGTAGGTACTATTGCTTGAAAATAAGCGTAAGAAACAGTAAAATAGCTTTTGCTTGCGGTTTCGCTCGCGATATATATTTTGTACGATCCCATAGGAACCTCTCATTTTTTCGTAAAAATGTTTTGGTTTTGTAAAGGTAGAACCTTTATAACTCTTTCCGCCTCTTAAACTTAAATTGTTGTTGCATGAAAGAGTTACAAATAAACCAACAAACGTGCTTTCGTATTTTCTAAAATTGTGGTCAGTTTAAGCACACAAATGCATCCACTGATTTTAGTCTTAATTTTTAGTTGATGCACTATTTTGTTTAGACTGGTCACTATTTTGGTTTTAGTGAAATCCGCTAATGGAATGTCATTAAATTTACAATGACTAGTTTATCTGTAAATGACTAAAACAAAAAAAATCACGAGTTGACCGAGAACAACAGCCTTAAGAAAAACCAATTGGATCTCAATAAGAATCCATTTGAAACGAACCACGACAGGAAAATCTATTTTGTAAACATGTATCTATACCTATAGCTAAATATATCATATAGAAGATGCGTAAGTAGTGTATGTCCAGTAGTGGATGTTTTATGATAGAAAAGACAATGAGAACGATGGAAGAGTTAATTTCAAAAATATTCCGTTCGCCTCAGAATTTGATAAACTGAGTCAGCGTGGTGGATATAGCCCAATCAAGTAGGTAGGGTCATAATAAGATTCCTGAGAGCTTCGAAGTCTAGCAGTGGACTCGAATCAGCGAACATAAGTCTAGTAGGTACTTAGGTGGCGTAATAGGCGTTGCACGCGAAGCGGATGCTTAAGTCTTTTAGAAGTAATTGACCCAATTAATGAACAAAATTCAAAACCTGACTTATTTTTCATGTCTGTTCTGTACTCTACCAGTCTTTTTAATAGTCCTTTGCAGGACGTAGGCCTACCCACGAAGTGTGATATTTATTTTTTCATGTCTGCTGCCCCGTATGTAAAAGTGGTTGATAGCGGTGTAGAACAGTGGATTAGCTATGTACCTACCTAAAATTACTTGAACTTAGTTTTATACTCTTTTGAATTTTGAAGTAGAATCAGCCTTTCAAACCTTAAATCCAATACCAAAAGAAACAAAACATCAAAACAATCCATCCTTCCCCCAAAAGCAAAAGAGAAGCGAAGTATGAAATATCCAAATACCCGAGTTTCTGATAACTCAGAGCGGTAAAAATATTAATTCCGTGGGGTGGCAACCCCCGTCTTAAGGGCTCGTTTAGGTACTTTTTTGACGCCCACTAGCCCTTTTTTCAAAGGGGGAGCTCTTTGCAATTTAAATTTTATCTCTTCGTAATGAGAAGACTCGGAATCTACTGGATTTGAATGCCAAGTAACAGACAGTTTGATTTTGAGATAAAGTAGGTACTTTTAAAATTAGAAAAGCTGAGTATTGAGCTCTGTCACAGTTTTTTGGTCCTTGGAAAGCTTTTGTTATAGTTTATCCCTGATCAAGGTAGAATAATAAAATTATACCTACTTACTTCAGTGTTTACCTATACTATTTTTAATGGAGCCTTTTTTAACTTCTACAAAATACAATACTTATTCAAGCTAAAACCACATGGTTAAACATATCATATTTACTCATGAACAACTTTTACTCTGGGGCTAGAGTAGTTAGTAGTCATATGTACGTACTTACCTTCTTATTGATTCTATGTGCTTCATCTTCGATTATATTGTCTGATACCTACCATCAAGGTAGACTGGTGGGCAAACGTAGATTTATTCAGAATCATCATTATTATCAGTCGCAGCATGTCTTCAGCTGGACATAGGCCTCTCCGATAAGCCCAGTTGATAGAGGTCTGCACGCAGCGCGATCCTGCGGTCTTAATTAGGTATATCGTCGGTGTGTGTCTTGTGTGGTGGATGCGTGGTCTCCATTCGAGAACTTTACTGCCCCATCGGCAATCAGTTCTCCGAACTACAGCCTTGGCCAAAAGTATTAGGCACCCTGTATTTTCACTCTATCTTCTAAAATAATTTCATTCCTTTTTGGCATTTTTAACAAAATCACGTGTCAATTTAATCACATCAACAGAAATGAAAGCTTGCGTTTACTTGTTAGAGTCCAGAACACAAGTGACCAAACATTGGCTGATAAGACCGAAAGAAAACCGAATCCTTTGTTTTTGGTCACCAGGTGTTTTATGACCTTAACAAAGAGCCGCTTGATATTCTAAGAAGTTATTAATTTATGACCCCGGTAAGTCATTTAAGATAAGCACTCAGTTATCGGTTAAGTAGTAAACATGCATTTTGATTTTTTAAAGGTGCCTAATACTTTTGGCCAAGGCTGTATGTGCCCTGCCCACTTCTATTTCAGCTTACTCATCTGGGCTATGTCGCTAACTATTGTTCGTCTGCTAATCTTCTCATTACTGATTCGATCTCGCAGCGAGACTCAGAGCATAGCCCTCTCCATAGCGCGTTGGGCTATTTTGAGCTTATTCACAATGCAATTCGCAAAGTAAAATTAACTTTTAATTTCTGAACTCATTTGATATTTAATAATATTTATGAATAGAAAGAAAATGAAGATAATTAGACTAATAACTCTCCTAACAACGTTTGGGATTCGTTAAGATCCATTCAAAATATCGAAGAGTTAATTTACGAAAAACAACTTCATCATCCTATTTAAGTATAATTATTTGTTTTTATCTTGAGTAAAATGTACTATATACAGGATTGCAGGCTAAGTCGACCTATTCCCGTTAAGCGTGTGTAGTTTACTACGTTTCTGACTGATTTGACTATGAAACACCACATCCTAAATCTGACAGTTTTTGAGATATTGGAATTCAGATACTTTTTATAAAAGGTTAATTTTACGGACAATATTGGGTAGTGAGGTCATAAAACATTATTTTTCATGTAAAAATCAAATAAAAATAATAATATGAAAATATCGTTTCAAAATATCTGAGCTGATAGCCGAAAATTGGAAATTTTATAAATACCAATTTCAAATAAGTATCTGTTTTTCTTTTTAATTTAGGATAGTGTATTTCATAGTCAAATTAGTCAGAAACAAAGTAACACATCCTTAACAGGAATAGGTCGACTTACCCTGTAACCCTGTATATAAATTAAATATGTTTATTTCGACCCACTGCACTGTACAAAATATGCTGCGAGACTAGCATGTCCACCAACCCACACTGGGCCAGCGTGGTCTATGCCGTCCTTCGTGGGTTAGCTAGCATGTCTCGATAGTCTAGCATGTATGCTAGTCTGCGATTACCGAAGTTAAGCACGTCGGTCAGTCTTCGGATGGGTAACCGCGGGTGGCATTGCCATTTGAGCGCTTACGTGCTACGTATCATTGTAGGTTCCGTATAATTTTATATTATTCTGTATTGTTCCAACCGTATAATCATGTCAGAGGTTTTGAGACAGCTTAACAACACTCATGTTGTTTTTAAACTTTCGCGATTTTAACACATTATTATTATATGCGATGTAACTCGGCCGAAACGTCGGGATGAGGAGGTATTTATTTATCTCGTAATTTTAGTGCGCGATTAGTCCCGTAATAATAACAACACTCACACCAGACACACCAGTAGTAGGGCCTGATTTTTGAACATTGGCTTGGTCGTATACAGAACTTGTATGTTGTATGAGTGTTCGCAACTTCCATAGACAACATAGAGATTATCCTTGTATACAATCTGTCAACAAAGTATGCGTTCCCAGGCGTTCGAAGTTGAAAAATAGGCCCCTGGTCTGTACGAACTTACTTTAAAAAAGTCCATTAAAAATAAATAACCCAATTGCTAAAGCCCAAAAATACTCAAGCGTCGTCAAAGCGTGAAAATTAAAAAGTTAAACGCTTAACCAAAATGGCCGCCGGATAGTTCACGAGGGAAAGTGTTGCCAAACTTTTAAATTCCACCCGGTTTCGTTCAAAAGTCGAATTTTTCATCGGAAAGTTCCCGTAGTTGAGGTGAGGAGCTTAATAGTCTCGGCTAACAGTTTGAGAAACTGTGTTTAAAGTAAAAAGTGGAAAAAGTTTGAGTGATAAATGAGTCTTTCGGTAGTGCTCCTTTTTCTTTTGAGTTTTAAATTGCTTTTTGGAGGAATTTGGATGCTTTTAAGGCTGTGTATCTCTCTCTCGCGTATGAAAATTTAAATTAGTGAAAAGAAAAAGACATACATTCTGCTATAAGATCTCATTTGTTTTAAAAATCCTGAACAAAACCAACGAATGGATGAAAATTGTCTTTATGAAACACAAATAAACAATTTTCGTTTGACCTACTATATTTTAAACTTGCGAAAAAGTTTGTTTATTTTGAACCTAGAACCGCTGGAATCATGCCATATTAAAAATTGTAGTAAAATAATTTAATTAATAAAGTCTACGTATTGTCCGCGCCACACAAGTTGGCGAATGTGATGTTACAAGCTAGCTAATTGACGAGCGGCTTTATGAGAGCTACAGTCAGATATTGCGCAGCTTGTTTTTTTTTATTTGGCGGATGTGAAGTTAGCACTTCACATCCGCCAAATTATACTAACGTAAATATCAGGTTGGTATGTAATTTTTTTCAAAAGCTCTACCGTCCATCGTTCGATAATTGAAACAACACAACAGAGCATCCGGCGCGATACTTCCTGTGCCGGAAGTCGGCCATTATGTCACTTCCGGTCTAGCGACGCGGGAAACTTCACAATTAGGGTCATTTTTCACGTGGACCTGGCAACCGCAAGACTTTACTATCAGAAAGTGTGCAGTTTTATTTTGAGACTTATTATCTAGTTCTTATTAGTAAAACAATTTTATTTTGCTTGACGTTAGCAGTTGGATACTATTAAAGTGAAGAAGTAATGTTTTATGTTATTTATTATATGTGATTAATATCAATAAATCAGGCAATTTCCATTCACCTATTTATGTGATGAATTTAGGTGTTTGCTCTGTGTCTGGGTGTTTTAGGTATCCTACTAATATTATAAACGCGAAAGTTTAGAGATTTACTAATATGGTACATAATTAGGTATCCTACTAATATTATAAACGCGAAAGTTTAGAGATTTACTAATATGGTACATAATTAGGTATCCTACTAATATTATAAACGCGAAAGTTTAGAGATTTACTAATATGGTACATAATTAGGTATCCTACTAATATTATAAACGCGAAAGTTTAGAGTTTTATTAATATGGTACTTAATTAGGTATCCTACTAATATTATAAACGCGAAAGTTTAGAGATTTACTAATATGGTACCTAATTAGGTATCCTACTAATATTATAAACGCGAAAGTTTAGAGATTTACTAATATGGTACTTAATTAGGTATCCTACTAATATTATAAACGCGAAAGTTTAGAGATTTACTAATATGGAACTTAATTAGGTATCCTACTAATATTATAAACGCGAAAGTTTAGAGATTTACTAATATGGTACTTAATTAGGTAACCTACTAATATTATAAACGCGAAAGTTTAGAGATTTACTAATATGGTACTTAATTAGGTATCCTACTAATATTATAAACGCGAAAGCTTAGAGACTTAGTAATTTTTAGGGTTCCGTATCTCAAAAGGAAAAAAACGGAACCCTTATAGGATCACTTTGTTGTCCGTCTGTCCGTCTGTCTGTCTGACCGTCTGTCCGTCTGTGTGTATATAAAGACTCTTTATCCCAAGAACGCGTAAAGATATCGAGTTGAAATTTAAACTGTTTACGTATATCGCTGAACTCTTGCTGTTGTAGAAAAGACAAGCATCTCAGTTGTCGTTTAAAAAAGTAAGAGGCGTTAATATCGTAAAAAACCGCATATTTCGACACTCACAAAAATCAAAACCTACAGGGTACTTCCCGTTGACATAGAACTATGAAATTTGGCGAGAAGCTTTGTCTTAGAGTACACATATAGGAATAAATCTGAAAACTCTACATTTTTATTTACATCACAATAAAATAGGGCCTCAAAATTCACAAAATATGGGCTCAAAATTCAAAGTTAGTAAATCGTATCATGTAAGGTGTCATATAAAATATCTTCATTAGCGCATGCTAAAACAGGTTTTTAATTATTTTAAAAATGTGTTTGCACGGAACCCTCGATGTGCGAGCCTGACTCACACTTGTCCGGTTTTTTTATCTATCCTTTACTGTCCCACTGTTGGGCAAAGGTCAAAGTATTACTAATATGGTATTTTAAGTTAGACGATGTAAAATATGTTAAATGGAAAAATAACACCTACCTACTTACAAATTTTACCAAAAAAATACAAATTACTTTTACAATTTCAACAATAGCAGAGAAAACTTCAACCGAGCGCAACGAACCAATTACTTCACAAATGAAGTTTCATTCCGAATTAATCTTTAGAAATTAACATTTTTACTTTCAAGTTACAAACAAAAAACAACCCTGAGGCCCGAATTTAAGATTGAAAATAGATTGAAAGTTCCAGTTAAAATATTGCAAAGTTTCTTAAGTCCCTGGCAATTATTCTTGAAAATGGTGGCAGAAAAAGTAGGGGTTTCAAAGGATTGGGCCAATTTAGATTTATTTTTCTCCCTTTAGGGGTCGCGGGGAAGTTTGTTGCCACCTCGGTGGGGAGGCTGGGGTACGGCCGCCAGAAAGTGCAAAGGAAAAATAGTTGATCGTAAATAATAAAAAATCGGATAAGAAATTATTATTATTATAACGTCCAGTCTCAAATGTACATTTTATTATTTATGAAATTTGTACTCATATTCGTTCAATACTTAATTTTTTCTTGCATTTCTTACATAGGCATTTTTCATGCCCGTTATCACTAAAAATGTTTTTATTACAAACCAGTGAAACCGTCAAAAACAAGAAGTAAACCCATTGACGCGTCAACTTACAATGAATACTTAGATACATACCTACATAAAGTTCGATAAATTGTTAGATACATAAATTCTCTAACAAACAAGTAAATACCTTAGACCTTCAAGGGTCTGTGGATGATCCAATTGCTTTCTATGTAGTAGTAGTGAAGTATTGTCATTGTAATGTAATTCATTGTAATAAAAAAAAAAAGTAAATACCTACTTGAATATAGGTACAGCTAGCAATTTATCAAAGATCTGAAGAAATTAATTTTAAATTCTTCTATCAGTTTTTTAAGTTAATGTTTAGTTATTGTAATGTTTTGTGTTTTGACATCAACTTTATTTTTTCTTTTCATTGTGACTTTTTTTCTGACATTTAATTTTGTTTCTATGAATTATGATTAATTATTTTTATTTTACTTTGACATTATGTTTATTATTGTATGTTTTATTTTATTCTTTGAATTGTTTAATGTAGAATGTTAAAAATGTAGTGTAAATAGCTAGCTTGTCGCATGCCTTGGCGTACGCTGTGAATGCGGCAAGTAATGGATAAATAAATAAATAAACTATGCTAATTTTTTTGCCAATGAAGTCCATTACAAGTAATTATATCAAGCAGTATGTGGTCTTAGTATTTCGTAAATAAAACTTTAATTCGTCTTTGGTAAATATGACTTACTAGTTTTTACCCGCGGCTTCGCCCGCATACGCAATATATTATTATAATTTATAGCCTATGTGTTATTCTGATATATAAGCTATATTATTGCAAAGTTTCATCTCAATCCGTTCAGTAGTTTTTGCGTGAAAGAGTAACAAACATCCATACATCCATCCATCCATCTATCCATCCATCCATCCATCCATCCTCACAAACTTTCGCGTTTATAATATTAGTAGGATAAGTTTTAACTCACACTGTGTACCTACTGTCAAAGATGCTTTAACCACGCAATTTAAGATATGAAATGACAACCAAGTTCTTTACTAATAATTGAAAAAAAATAAAATAAACATCTAAAACAAGAAATCTAATAAAAGATTAGAGACAAACAAAAAATTACCAGTTAGAACTTTCTTCCAGCCGAACATTGTAATAATTTGGGCGCCGATAAAAAAAATAAAATGGGGTGTCTACCCTTGTAAAAACTGGGATCTTAACGTCACAATGCCACCCTTAGGTAACTACCCGTTGGATCACATAGACTTTATATAAGTGACAACTTTTCAAATGGGGTGGACGGTTTTTCGTTTATTAATTTTGACGAAATATTTTTAGTGATACTTATTATCGTAGATTAAGAAACGGATAAGTATTATTATCGCCTTGCACATAAAAGATAAAGAAAAAGCGCTCATAGCATAGTTTGAAAAGGTGTTTCTTAGTAGTCAGTGATCAACAAAGTTAAGCAATTTTCGGCACGGTCAGTCTTGTCATTGAGCACTGAGCAGGGGCGGTATTTACAACTAAGCGCTACCGTGGCTCGGATAACGCGTTAAATTGTTGGTCTCGGATGTTTTAACCATTTAGCCATGTCAGAGCCCTTCCGGTGGCTTAGAAACATTTACACCATTGATGCCACTGAGACTATACTTATGATCTTACTTATTGTAGTTACATATCCCATTTCTTACTTTTATTCCTGAGTTTTTTTATTTAACTGACTGGGATAGAGTTCCAGACACTTAAATCCTTACTAATACAAGATTATTTTTTGTAAAAATTAGCATGACCGACTTCACCCGTGCAAATATTTCGCACGGATCGATGTATCATTTTTCACATTATTGTTGATTTATCAAAAATAGCTCAGCCGATTTCGATAAAATTTAAATGAAAACAATTGTAAAGTATACTATTTCCAATAAAAAAAGAATTATTGAAATCGGACTACTACAAAAAAAGTTATGCGTGATTATAAATAAAAAAAATATATATATATAATATATATAATATACGCGTCGAATTGTATACCTCCTCCGGTGGTTCGTCGGTCAATTATACATCCGAAAAGTTTGTTGGTTTGTTCCTCTTTCACGAAGCAACGGATCAAAATATTGATTTTTGCCATGGACATAGTTTGAAAGACAGAAAGTGACATAGGCTACTTTTTATCCCGGAAATAGATTCCCTTGGGACAGCACAAAAAAAAAAATTACACGGACGGAGCTGCAAGCAAAAGCCAGTAAAAAATAAATAAAATTATTTGGCTCGAAAATCAAGTTTAAAGCGAAGAAATATGAACATCTTCCAAAAAATCCCGCCAGATCTAACTGCATACATTAATAACGGTCGGAAGGCAGACGCTGGATTGCCGCCAGGAGGCGACTTGTTTGTTCCTCGCAATTGTTTTGTCTGGAAAAAAGATATCTTATTACGTCTTGATAATGTTTGAAGGAAACTTTAACTTATCGGGAAATAAACGATTCGAATACAAGTGTTTTATACAAGGTACACAAGTTTTTCAAGGGTTCAAATCCCGATCCTGTACCAATGAGTGCTTTATTTAGGAATTTATTATAATAATAACAATATGGTACTGTCGAACTGATCTGATGATGGAGCCGGGAGATATGAACTGGAACTTTATGATGGAAAATCGTATCATAGCGGTTTTGGATTTCTTAGAAAAGTGTTGTAATGAACTTTGACCACAATTAGGTTTCAAGGTCTGATGATAAAGCCGGAAGATAGGCATTGGCATTCCATGATGGAATATCGTATCTTAGTCGTGTTTGCACTTGTGAGAAAGGCCACGTAATGGACTTTTTTTTATTTATTTGTGTTTTATACTTTATACAGACTCCGGGGCCTGTACCTTTTATTAACAATGATTCTACTTTTTCCTAAGAAGACAATATATTTTACTAAACTACGTTACGTATATGCACCGAGCAGTCCTGCCCCCGCAAGCAGCACCCGTTCACGAGTTGACGCACGTGCCAGCCGTCGTCCTTGTCGACCACATTTTTGGGAAGAGGGCTCGCCGCCACGCATCGCCGTCGCAAGAAGAGGCGCCTATGCTAGCCTGAGTGCTCCGGGCATACACGCAATCCTTATGCTAACTTAATCTACTATTAACTATCGTCCATTCGCCTCAAGACGGACGTAATGGACTTTGAACACGACCAGGTTTCAAGGTTATAACAAATCTATTATATAGGGTTATTTCTAATCAATGAATTTTTAATTTTAAAAAAAGTAGCCAAACAAAAGTTGTTAGTTTTGATGTACAGAATAAGCCCCTAAAAGGATGCTAATTGATTAGAAATAGCCCTGTATATTGAATAGTGTATGATCGTGTTTCTTTAGTTTTTTTAAACTATATTTATTCTTACACAATTCATGAAACATTTCATCGTGGTCCTAATTCCCAACACCCATAAAAAAGATAACGACAACAGCTTCAGAACTCCCCAACAATAAATCAACAAACCATTCTACCCAGAAAGACGCCACAAAAACAACAAAACAACAATTACAACAACAACATTACCTGTTAAAGCATTATTTTTCGCGTAACAACTCTTGCCGTTTCGCCCTTAAATTAAAAACAATTATGGAGGGGGTGGAAGGGGCGAGATGAAAAATTAAGACAATTTCTACGGAACCCTCCTTCGTAGATTGGATACTGGACATAACTGGGTTTAGGTACTTAAACGGGGTGGGGTATTTTTTTAGTTAAGACCTATTTAAAAGGGTTTGTTACCAGTGTTACTACCTCTTACTACCAGTAGTAAGAACGGTAAATGAATTACCGTTCTAAAAGTGCGTTTTATCAGTCGTGGTAATTTGACTAAGTGTTTACTCCAAAGTTAAGCAACGTTCGGCACGGTCAGGCACTTTGGAATGACTTACCTTTAGAAATTAAGCGTTCACCTTCATTGAACGTTTTCAAACAACTTGTGAAAGCTCACTATCTGAAATCATAATGCTACTTGTTCCTTTCGCTACTATTTTATAACGTATGTAGGTATGTATATATGTAGGTATATGTATAATTATATTTATATATTATATCGTATATATGTAAGTATATTTAAAACTTAGATTGAATTAAGTATATTTCAGTTTATTATTAATAGGTGTTTTCTTTGTTAATATCTATTTAAGGCCACTATTTCTTGTTCTTGTCGGTTCATATTCGTGCAAGGTTGCCTGGAAGAAATCGCCATGGGTGATAAGGCCGCCACTTTATAATCATATTTTTTTGTCGTATATATGTAAATAGTGTTTATTTTTCAAATTGTGGTTGTAAATAAAGAGTTTTGTCTGTCTGTTTGTCTGTCTATCAGTCTTTTGGATGGGTAACCGCGGGAGGCATTTACAACTGAGCGTTTCCATGGCTCGGATAACATGTTAAATTGTCAATCCCGGTTGTTCTAACCGTTTAGCATGTCAGAGACCTTCAAGTGGCTTAATAAAAGCTCTGACACCAGGGCTAGCCACTTATTATACGAACTTACTTACTTTTATGAGCCGTAATGGCGTAACGTCACCCTTCTTATAATCGTTAGGTGAGGTAAGGGCTCGAATCCCGAACCATTGAGTTCTGTAGGACATAGGTAGGTAAGATTTTTTCTACCACTGGCTTTTCGTTGAACATAAATACCACTAACTTACACTGGGCTAGAATGTTATATACGGCCCAAACACCCTTCATGGGTAAGGCTATGTACCTATGAGTCAGTCGTTACGGAGCGACACGGTATGGAAAAGCTTGAGGAAACAGGGTTCAGTTTCCGTATAGTCCTTTAACAAACATAACATGCTATAATATTGGATCTACATAAAATTGTCATCGTCATCATCATCCACGGCCTTCTTTATCCCTCTGCTGGGTATAGGCATCTCTCTTATAGTGCCATATTTGCCTCGGTCCTTTGCCAAGCGTGTCCAGGTTTGACCCGCAATATCGACGATATCGTCGACTCACCTTGCTGCCGGACGACCTACGCTCTTACCGTGCCTAGGCCACCACTCTGTCATCGCCTTGCTCCACCTATCGTCACTTTGTCTTGCCACGTGTCCTGCCAGCTCCACTTATAATTCGCTACTAGTTCTAAAATTGTCAGGTTACGGATTTTATTCTTAGTTATATTTGAACTTGAAGAATGATAATTTTTTTTGCAAAAAATAGCATGACCGACTTCACCCGTGTACAGAATCATTACATAGTATAACACAAAGTCGCTTTCCGCTGTCTGTCCCCATGTATGCTTATATCTTTAAAACTACGCAACGGATTTTGATGCGGTTTGTTTTAATAGATAGAGTAATTCAAGAGAAATTTATATGTATACCTAATACATCTGTGCGAAGCCGAGGCGCGTCGCTAGAACGCAAATATTATGCACGGATCGATGTAACATTTTTCACATTATTTTTCATTTATCAAAACTGGCTCAGCTGATTTCGATAAAATTTAAATGGGACCAATTTCGAAGTATACTTTTTTCACTAAAAAATGAATTATTGAAATCGGACTACTATGAAAAAAGTTATGCGTGGTTATACATAAAAAAAAAATTACGCGTCGAATTGTATACCTCCTCCGGTGGTTCGTCGGTCGAAAAATAAATAAAACCTTACCTCTAAACAACACTTTTGATAGAAACCAAAAATATCAAACGCTAATGATATGAAAAATCGCCCCCACGAAAATTCAAATTGTAAGAAAATTAAAATTCGAGAGCGGTCACCTCGCTATCCTTTTTCATCTAGTGACTTGTCTGTTCATCTATCTCTATCAGTTGGGGTAAAAAAACTTATTCCAAGGAGTTCTGCTTCATTATTTGAATAGGAATAGGCTATTTGGCCCCTATTATGTTTGCGAAGAAAGCAATAAAAGACAAAAACGAATAAATCGTAGTTTGCAACTTTCACGAAGTTCTCATTGTTGATAAATTTATGGAGAAGCTAAAAACTAACAATTTTTGGGCTCATATTAATTTTTAGTCGTAGTTTTCGGTACGATTACATAATGTTAATTGTTTGACCGACAAAACGGAAGAGGTATGTACTTTTTTACGCAAAATTTTTTACGTGGTACTCTGATTTCGGTATTTTTTTATTGGAAAGAGCATACATCGAAATTGGTCCTATTTTAATTTTATTGAAATCGGCAGAGCCATTTTTGATAAATCAACAATAATGTGAAAAATGCTACATCAACCCATGCGAAATATTCGCGAATTCTGTACACAGTTAAAGTCGGTCAAGCTATTTTTTGCAAAAAATAATTACTATACGTTGCTACCTCAGTAGGTACATAGGTCTTATTAGCAATGAAAATCATAACTTACTGGAATATTCATCTTATTGGAATACTTAGAACTGCAGTTACTCAACAAACATAACGTGGTATATACGTACGTGTACGTTATGCTGAAGTACAACGTGGGTGTCTTCTATTATTTCTTCTCAATAGTGTCTTCAAATCCCGAGTAAATAATCTTCTAAGTAAGCGTGCTACACCCTAGACCGCATAAATGCTTAAAATCAGGCAGTATGTAGTCAAACGCAAACCTATACGGAATAAAAAAAATTAAGAATAAAAACATATAAATAAATAAATATTTTGGAACATCTTACACACGACCTCTGACCCCAAACTAAGCAAAGCTTGTGATATGGCTGCCAGAGACTGATATACTACATATACTTATTTTTAAATACATAATTATATAGATAGTAATTAAATAACACCCAGACACAGAGCAAACATTTATGTTCATCACATAAATATTTGCCCTGGTGAGGATTGAACCCACGCCTCTATGATCTAGAAGTTAGGGTCACTAACCACTGAGCCACCGAGACAGTCAAACAAAAAAATATATGTAACAGAAAGGGTAATCGTACTACGCCAATAGGAGATGATTTACACCTGAATCATTCCTACCTATGAACAACATAATATTATATTATACTATGGGGCCAGCCAAAAAAAAAACAATCAGCTGTTTCCAAACATTTTGTTAATTCTGAGTTGCATTTTTTTTATCATCCAATTGCTCAGCCCCGTAGTAAGAGTGGTTCATAATGATAAACTTTCTAGAGTTAAATGCCTTTTCTTTTTAGTTTTGTACAATTTTCAGTATCAATAAAAAAACCTTGTTTTTCATCATCATTTTTTTTTACTATGAAAATTTACGTGGTTTTCACGCATTTTGTAGGGATAGTCGTTACGACTATCCCTACAGGTGAGTTTAGTCCCGTTATATATAGTATAAAATAATTTTTTTTGTTTTTTTTTTTTATCATTAGAAGAAATAAACAAAAAAAACGCTGTTTAAAACAACAACGTTATTTTTGTTTATTTCTTCTTCTCTATTTAGAAAAGATTCGAACCCAGTCTCGCAGTCTCGCAGTCGTTCAAGTATTTTCCTGAATGAAACCGCTAACGCAGCGCGAACTTTGTAAGTGCATCTTGAAACCTTGAACTTGAGAACTTCAGTTCCACTTGTGACACTTTTATAGAGACTAGGCAACTTTTTAAAACTGCACTTTTTAATATGAGTTTTCAACTTGCTTGGAGGCAAGTAAGTACACACTCATCTATCCATCTATCAGCCATAAGTCGACCACTGCTGGACAAAGGCCTCCTCTATTGATCTCTAATAATACCGGTTGTGTTTGTGTTGTTGTGTGTGTGTTGCCAGTGATGACTTATGGCACAGAAACGTGGTCTCTCACTATGGGCCTTATTAGTAAGCTCCAAGTAGCCCAACGAGCTATGGAAAGGGCTATGCTCGGAGTCCTCTGCGAGATCGAATCAGGAATGAGAAGATCCGTAGAAGACCCAAGGTTACCGATATAGCCCAGCGGATTGGCAAGTTGAAGTGGCAATGGGCAGGGCACATAGCGCGGAGAACTGATGACCGATAGGATCCAAAAGTTCTCGAGTGGAGACCACGTACCGGCAAGCGCAGTGTAGGTCGTCCACCCACGAGGTGGACGGACGGAGGACCGCAGGATCGCGCTGGATGCAAGCCGCTATCAACCGGTCTTATTGGAAATCATTAGGGGAGGCCTATGTTCAGCAGTGGACGTCCTATGGCTGAAATGATGTTTCATGAATACCGGTTGGTAGCGGCACTAGCGGCTTGTATCCAGCGCGCTCATGAGGCCATTCATCCACCTTGTGGGTGGATGTCCTACGCTGCGGTAGGTGGTCTCCACTCGAGAACTTTTTGACCCCATCGGTCATCAGTCCTCCGTACTATGTGCCCTGCCCACTGCCAAACATAGATCAAGCAACTTGCCAATTCGCTGGGCTATGTTGGTAACTTTGATTCTTCTACGGATCTCCTCATTCCCGATTCGATCTCGCAGAGAGACACCGAGCATAGCCCTCTACATAGCAGGCATACTCAACGAATGCCAATTAGGTCAACACCACCATCCACATGTTAGCTTAGTAAGTTTAATTGTTAAATTCACATAAGTACGTCACGTCTTACTCGAACGTGTGCAGTTTTCTTTACAATGTTTTTGGTCATGATATAGCTAATTACCGTATGTGTTACATATGTGTAATACATTGTTGTATTACACGGATCTAAACAACATAACTCTTATTAACATTATTATTTTATACTACGGGACTAATCGCGCACTAAAATTACGATATAAATATATACCTCCTCATCCCGACGTTTCGGCCAAGTTGCATCGACCGTGGTCACGGGTAGACTGTACGAATTTTATTTGTAACCTCCGGCCCGTAACGGTTAACAAATGTTGTTTTTAAACTTTCGCGATTTGAACACATTATTATTTTATACTACGGGACTAATCGCGCACTAAAATTACGAGATAAATAAATACCTCCTCATCCCGACGTTGAGTCTACCCGTGACCACGGTTGATGCAACTCGGCCGAAACGTCGGGATGAGGAGGTATTTATTTATCTCGTAATTTTAGTGCGCGATTAGTCCCGTAGTATAAAATAATAATGTGTTCAAATCGCGAAAGTTTAAAAACAACATCTTATTATTAACATATCATTAAGTTACCTTTTGCAACAGTCTCACATCACCCAGCCAAAACCAGTGGAAGGAGCTCGTTAAAAATACAAAACAAAAGGCGCCGTTAGCGTCCAGCCTTCCCTATCTTTTTGTGCGACTTTCTTCGAAATAATTGTATAGATAACGCGGGACAAAGAAAAGAACCCCCTGCCCCCCTAGGGAGGGAAGGGGGACATTTTTAACGTCTTCACAGCCCTCTTTGATCAAGCAACATTTTGACGGCGAAACGTTTAATTACCGAGTAAAAAATACCCCGTTCTTTGTTTTTAGATGTCTCTTGTTTACGAAGGAAAAAGATGTTTTTATTCCTAAGTAGGTACATTTTTTTCTGAACTGATGTTCAAAGTGATAAGACATATCAAAATCATGTCAGGGTACATATCGTCATCATCGTGACCACCACTTGAAATAGCCTTCCCATACTGTACTGCACTGTACCAGCCTTTTTAATAGTCCATTGCAGGACGTAGGCCTACCCGCAAAATGTTGATCCACCACGCTGGCCCAGTTCGGGTTAGTGTATTCACATACACCATCGAATTTCTTCTACTGACATAAATGTAGGTTTTCTCGCGATGTTTTCCTTCACCGAAAAGCCAATGGTGTGAAAATCCGTACATAAATTCAGAGTGTTCATTGGTATATTAGTAATTTGAACCCTCGACCTCACGATTGTAATTGAATTGATTTGAATACAACTGAATTGTTGAGCGTGTGTCATTACCACTAGAACCTTCCACTAGAGCCTTCCCATAGATTTATTAGCCGCGTACCCACCTAGCGCACAGGCTCGCGCGGCAGCCTCGCGAGCCAAATGCCTCGGCTGGTGTAGACGTGCCTCGGGCTGCCTCGGGCGCGCGTTTGCTCGGCTGAGCACGGCTCGGCCCCGAGCCATCTGTTGTCGGTAAACTTGACGCGCTCAAAGGTGCCTCAGTGAGCGTTGTGTGTTAGGTGGGAACGGTTATGTTCTGGCTCGCGCGCAAAACTACTTCGAGTTTTGTCCATTACCGTGTTTGTATCTATCTATAATATTGATATAATGGGCAGACGCTCATAATTTTTTCTAATCCAGAAGCGGCTAGGTTTTTCCTTGATACGTGACAGTTTTCAATTTTTTAAACAATAAGCAGCTAGGAAAATAGCTGCAGCTGAGATTACACGACTGTCCATTTCGAATACTCGCGGACTTATGATGGCTCAGCCTGCCTCGCGAGGCGGCCTCGTGTAAATTGAACAAAACTACTGAGGCTGC
This sequence comes from Hypomecis punctinalis, assembly GCA_949316475.1. Taxonomy (NCBI): domain Eukaryota; kingdom Metazoa; phylum Arthropoda; class Insecta; order Lepidoptera; family Geometridae; genus Hypomecis; species Hypomecis punctinalis. The sequence continues at coordinate 12,363,865 of OX438819.1, read as the reverse complement.
CTCGGGAGCCATCGCTCGCGATCTGGACACCGAGGCTGCCGCGCGAGCCTGTGCGCTAGGTGGGTACGCGGCTAATATATTTATTTCTCTAAGCGAGCAGCGTAACTATACCTACTGATGTGCCTGTATCAAGCTTTATCGAATAATATAATTAGTAGGTATTTATCTGTCAAGGCAATATTTTCCTTCTCTATCCATAGGTCAAATCTGTTCTTAAATGTCCTTGCTAACATTACATCCTCTGGCAATATGTTTTAATAGGAGACTGTAATTGCAGAGGATATGGTATGCAATGTCAGTTTATAATAGTGCCAGCAGGGCAATTCTGTTAACCGATCTCTTTACTGAAGTGATACGTTCTTGAACCTCTCTTGTTTTTCTGACAGCTCTGACAGATCATAACTGTCAGAAAAAACAAGAGAGGTTCAAGAACGTGTCACCTGAGTAACGAGATCGGCTAATAGAATAGTCCCGCTGTTATAAGATTTTAGGGATTTAAGGCAATAACACCAATAAGATCAGTTGATGGCAGCTTGTATCATTGTTGTATCCAGCGTGATTCTGCAGTCATCATTAGATCGATATAGAGGTTATTAATGTCAAATGTACTAAACACATACCGTCTTACCACAAAAGTTTTACGCACGCTTTAGACAGTGTTTAGCAGTACAAATTGCACGATTAAACAGTGTTGAAAGCGCGTTTAAGTCATTTGTGGTAAGGCGGACAACGTTTTGTTCGTGTTTGCCCAACCGGTATAAACTGATCATCACAACTTGTCACTAAAATTTTTTTCGAACTTTCTATTTAATACCAACTATTTATAAGTTGTACCGGTTGTTGCTTTATAAATTGCAAGAACTTTTATACTCGTCATTATGAAAAACCTGTACTAAGAGAACAACCCCAATATCGCCGATAAAATTAGGTGGGACATACAACTTTCCGGGGGTTGGTCGATATCGGGGTATAATATATATTTTTATACATATTTTTTTTTGTTTCAGTTTCCGGATCAGTGTTTGCAGAAACTACAAAGCAGACATCAGTCATTTCGTCAAAAGATTATTGTGAAACATATAACTATTAGTCAGAGGCACATTCATATTTGTTTATTTAAATTAAATAAATACCAAAATAAAGTTGGTTTTACTTTCTAACATCGCAAAAAATATTAAAGAACTAATTTTTAATATGATTAAGTAACTTATTAAACGAAAATTGTGTGAGAGATTTTCGCTTCTCCAGTTTTTGAAACCAAGTCGCAAAGAAACCCCCTCTTATATCCATGTTAAAGGTTTGTGTGCATATGAATATAATATATTATGTCCATGGAATTGTACGTTACAATCAATACGTACATGTACAATTCCATGGACATAATAAGAAGAGGTTTCCTTGCGTCTTGGTTTAAAAAACTAGAGATGTGAAAATCTATCACACAATTTTTGTGCAGACTTTCAACTACAACTAATGAACCAATTTTCATGTGTATTTTATTATAATGCCGATATCTTCTTAGCATTACATTCAAATAAATTATAGTGAGCGTTTCTCATTCGTTTCATCTTGTAGGGATAAGTGATTAAAAATTTAAAACCAAATTCAAACAACACACTTTATAAAAGGTAAGTAAGTACCTATCTAAAAGCGAAAACATCTTTCAGAAATACAATTTCTTCAAAACAGCCAGTAACTTAGACGAGGGCTTAACTTAGATGAGTTCCAGCAAAAATACAATGGCAAGTAAAATAAAACAGCATCTTATAAAATAACATCGTGGGTGGGGTGGGGGGTGGAGGGAAGGAGTGGGGGGCGGCCATCGCGAACCACTTTTCTTTCTCTCGCCAAAGCCATTTTCAAAGAAGCGGTGGAATAATGTGGATATGCCATGGCGGAAATATCTAATCACAAAAAAATAGTGTCAACTAAAACGTCTATTTATTTGCTTTTTTATTTAAGTACGTAAGTTTATCTTTTTCAATCTAGAAGAACCTTTTAAAATTATTTGTAGAAAAAAATGCAGTGGAAAAAGTAATTTGAAATCTAAAAAAAAATGTAATCTTGGTTATTTTACCGACTTTATTTTATGTATTCATAGACAATCAGTGATAACAGCTGTTAGTTTTAAAATTTTAATTATGGTCTAGAGTCTAGATCATAATTTAAAGTCTAGATCCTAGACTACGTAACATTTCAAATTACCACTGTTGATAATATTAGTATTTGTACATAACCATTCCATATAAAAAAACCTAAATAATATCTATGTCCAGACTTCCTGTCAAACGTCAATAGTTAAAACGTCAATCTTTTTCTTTTTCTGATTCTGTTTGATAAGATGGCAACTATATTTAAAGTGCAAATTGTAAAATACAAATCTATTACGTAATAGCTAGTAAAAGTTTAAATAAATAGTGAAAACAAGATCCACGAGTCTCTTATTAAGAACTACAATTAAATTTTCAACCATTCAAATACCTATACCGAAAAATGTGATGAAATGAGAAGATATCGAGGCCAATGTTAAGTGAAAAAAAAATCTTATTTTTATTTGCTTTTAGAATTTTTGTAACTCTGGGTCCATGTGCCTGTAATACATGGTTTTTATTTATTTGTTTTAAAATAATGTGAATGGAAAAAGTAAAAACAGGATAGCGAGCAAATTAAAAAACACAAATAAGAAAAATGTAGAGTACGCACTCGTCGAGCGATGTCACTGGAGCTGTGTGCACTCCGCGCGATTGCTTTGTCCATGTACGATACTTACCCAATGTTTTTATAGAGTTTGTGCAAAACGAGAAGCGTCGTAGGTGAGGTCGCCCGTAAGCCATTTTACTAATTTTGTTACGTTGACAACACTGCTCTGTCATTGCTAGTACAACTAAAAGTGTTTGTTACTTGGTAGACACCAATTCGGTTATCATCAGTAGACTCGCGTCTACCAAATAGTTGGTACCTTGGCTGCTGATTAAAATCTTATTGTTAGTTCACCGTAACGCCACAATGGTTCTCTTTTTGTACAAACTCTAGTAAGTGACCAAGAGTTTTGGCGGGAACGCGGAAAATCATGTCGCCTCATTGTATTATTTTGTTAAACTTGTGTTTTTATCAGTGATAATTAGTGAAAAATTGTGGTATTTCGTTGATTATGAGCTGATTTATGTGCATGAGTGTAGGCAAGTGATATAATGTGACGTATCTTGTTGTTCTGTGTTGTTACCAAAACTCCATAGACGCCTCTAGTAAAGTCTCCACTGCTTTACTGAGGTATGACTTGGACTATGTTTGGACTTGACCGCGACTTTATTGGACTATGACGAGACTTCGACAGTGACTATTTTGATAAAATATTATCAAAAATTATTAAAACTTAATACTTGACACTGGCAAATGCACAATAATGCGACGCCAAAACTAAGAAGAAGAAGAAGAAGTATACCCAAAGGTTGCTTTACTGCTTTACTTGGCGGGTTTGATTAAGTATTGCAAATAATACAGAACAAGGATTTGTAAAATCAAATATGTTATGAAAGTACGAGTATGTATTTAATTAAACAATAAATTGAATCTTATTTGAAGGTATAATCAATTTAATTTTTCTTAGAAGCAAGTGTTGAAAATTAAAGGCGTATCCACATTCCACTGTCGTCAACTACAGAAGTCGGGGCGGTGTTTTTTCTCGTTTCTATATTAAAATCGGGCCGGGCCAAGGAAATTGTCAGTCAGATAGGAAATTGAGGCCCTCGCTGCGGCGCGTGACCGGCGCCTTTTATGGCGGCTGACTACGCTATTGCTTATTGGATGGTGCTCTTACTTCTTACGGTGAAGGAAAAGATCAATGGCAAAAGCCTTATCACAGAAGAAATTATAGTAGATACTAGTCCGTAATAGTCGTATCCGCTCAAAGAATGATGATGGAAAAGACACAGAAGAAATAACAACGTTTAACGTAGATGTACCGATTGTGACTATCTTTTTAGCCACTTTGAATCTTAATTATTGTGAAGACCAAGCGATTCGAATACTCATTCCTCATACGAACAGCCGGAATGTGGAACGCTTTGCCTGGGTCTGTCTTCCCGTAAAGTACAACGTGGGTGTCTTCAAATCCCGAGTAAATAGGTATATTCTAGGTAAGCGTGCTACACCCTAGACCGCACATCTGCTTAACATCAGGCAGTGTGTAGTCAAACGCGACCTATTCAAAATAAAAAGAAAAAAAAAGACAACTTTAATGTTAAAATAATATTGTTTAAGAAATCTTCAAAGGTTAACATTTACACAAACAATATCTATGGTGTTTCATTATTTATAACTTAATTTTAACATTAAATTGCCAAAACCGGAGCAGTAGCCACAACTGGTGCATCTACTATACCTACTGATGAAAACAAAAACATGTTAGTGACGTCAGTAACGCGCGTTAGTTATGGCGCGTCTTGACAACTGATACTGGACGTTGTTACGAGTGTTTAGAGTACTGCCGTTTTTCTCCAAAAAAAACAATGTTAAAAGGTTTCAGGCAAATGTTAAAAATAGAGGCCTTCGCTGCGGCGCGTGACCGGCGTCTTTTATGGTGGCTGACGATGCTTTGGATATATTTATTCATATCAAATTATCACGGTAACAGTAACCAATTACTCTTATGATAAATAATTTTTACCCGCGGCTTCGCCCGCATACGCAATATATCATTATAATTTATAGCCTATGTGTTATTCTGATATACAAGCTACATTATTGCAAAGTTTCATCTCAATCCGTTCAGTAGTTTTTGCGTGAAAGAGTAACAAACATCCATACATCCATCCATCCATCCATCCATCCTCACAAACTTTCGCGTTTATAATATTAGTAGGATTAGTAGGATAATATTACTTATACTCTATAAAATTTAACTTGATCTCTGCGACAGTGACATTGACATAGAAGATTGACATTTTTAGAGTTGAGATAGTGGTGGAAAAAATCGATTTTCAAACAATGTTGTAATGAAATCGAATGAGTAGTTGAAGGTGAGAAATGAGGATTTTATTTTCTTACTATTATTTAAGATCAAGCATGTACATGTAAATAATGTTATGATATTAATTAAATACTCATAATAATGTAACGATAGTATTTATCGACGTTTTTTACTATTATGGATGCTAATGTAACATATAATTGGGTTTAATTTAATTAAACATGTAAAAAATGTTATTATATTAAAATATACAATAAAATTAATGATAAATTAAGTTTCATTTAAAATATCGTCTATCGACTATCGATATTTTAAATAAAACTCTATCTAAAACTCTGTGGTCACGATCATTTATCGCCCATCACTAATCGGCATGCCCATAAAGTATGACATTGACAGGTACTGTCTTTACTATTAAGAAATTCAGGACTTTATATGCGATGGCAAAAGACTTTGCCATCATGTGGCAGCATGGTATCCTTGCATGCATGGTAAGAAATAACAGTAAATACTTACTAGTGAAAACTAAAACCAATAAAGTTATCAAGTACATAATAGTAGATTGTATCATATGGGAGCAAAATAATATTTTTACGGCGAGGGCGCTTTTTTGAATCCAGAGCGAAGTGAGGGATTCTTTAGTAGAATCTTGAAAGTAGCGATGGATTCAAAGCACGTCACCCGAGCCAAAAATATATTTTGCGCCCGAGTGGTACACTCTGATTTTTATCACCTCTATGAGAAAACAAAATGCGCCTCCTATTTTACTATAGCATTATTATATAATAAAACGTAGAGTAACAACTAAATTGAAATTAAATGGTATCTAATAATAAAACAAATGAAAACTTATATTTACATTCTCTTCATTCATTATCTTGGCGCTGAACACTAACATTACAAATACTTCCAAATTCAAAAAGTGCGCGGCAAAGATGATTCCGTCGCACTTATTTGTTCCAAATTCAAAAAGTGCGCGGCAAAGATAATTTCAAAGTCAATAGATACGACTTATGGAGCGTGGTGGCTAACGGGTGAGAAATGCTTAGGTATTGGCTATATAGCTTCTTAGAGTGCTGGACATAAGTCTCCCCTATAGATGACTGGTTGAAAGTGGCTCGATCGATCGATCTTCGTCTTTAGTCTTTATAGTCGGATGAATGGTAGAAATTAGACTAAAATTGTTAATTCTATTTTTTACGTACCTAAGTGTCTGCTTGTCACGAAGAGAGTACGAAAAGATGAAGTTAATTTGTATCTTTTAAAAGTAATGTTGTAAGCAAAGTATAGTTCCTTGATTTCAGTAATACAAAGTACTGTACCAGCCTTTTTAATAGTCCACTGCAGGACGTAGGCCTACCCATGAAGGGTGATTGGGCGATATGACCCACGCTGACCCAGTGCGGGTTGGTGGATTCACATATGCCATAGAATTTCTTCCTTGGACATATGCAGGTTGCCTCACGATGTTTTCCTTCACCGAAAAGCCAGTGGTGTGAAATTCCGTACATAAATTCCTAAGAACTCATTGGTACGGGACCGAGATTGTAAGGCGGGTGTCATTACCTCTAGACCACTACGGCTATTTATAATATTTATTATAATGCAAAGTATTGACTAGCAACTAAAACAATATTTGATAACCAAACCAATTTCGCTGTTTTTAAGATTTCGTAGCCGCGTAGAGGGTCTACGAGGTCAACTACGATAGTATACTTTTTATTGACTTTTCTTCAAACATGATGACCAGCTAAACTAAACACGGATTTATTCGAGCTTGATTATTTATTACATGTACCTACTTATTTAAGAAGATATCATTAATTGCATTTTTCAATCAATAAAATTAAAATAAACACTTTTTAATTCGAGCTTTAAACTGTTCATAAAATAAGGAATGTGGACAACATTTTTTTAAAAACAATATATTACTATTAAGTTTATAATTGAAGAAAAAAAAGTTTTCTTTCTTAAACATGTCAAAAATAATTATCAAAAAGTCCGAAAACAACCATCAAGGACGTGAGAGCCAACACATTACACACCTGTTGTGCTTCATCATGATCAGAGATTAGTTATTACACGTGGTAAGTAGGGCATGCAAAAACTGGATGGTTTATAAAAACCGAGCTTTTTTGTTTTTGACTTAAAAAACCGAGGAAATTGAGTTTTTCTGGTTTTTTAGTGAGTAACTGAAAATACTAAAAATAATAGTTTGTTGGTTTGTTTATGAGCCTGTATTGCCCCATTGTTGGGCAAAGGCCTCCCCTCGAGATTTCCAGTTCCAGAACATTCCAGTTTTGTCCGTCTTGTGCTGATACCTGCCCATTTGGATTAAATGTATTCAGTTCATCGCGCTATTTAATAGAGAGTCTGCCACGAGGCCGCACCGAGTTGGGACTCTATTTGGTGGTGATTTTAGTCCAGAGGTCTTCTGGCATACGACTGACTTACACGGCCCACTGCCGCTTCGGTTTAGCGGCTGTGAAAGCTACATCTTTGATTTGAGTTCTGGAAAGTAGTTCGGTGTTTCGTACTCGGTATACTAGCCATCCATCCATCCATCAGCCAAAGAACGTCCACTGCTAGACATAGGCCTCTCCTATAGATCTCCAATAATCCCGCAGAGAGACTCCGAGCATAGCCCTCTCCATAGCTCGTTGGGCTACTTGGAGCTTACTGATAAGGCCCATAGTGAGAGACCACGTTTCTGTGCCATAAGTCATCACTGGCAACACACACTGGTCGAAAACTTTCGACTTGAGGCACTGAGGTATGTCGGACGAGAAAACGCTACGCAATTTTCCGAACGCTGCTTATCCGATTAGCCGGTCACCGAGAATACTGCGCTCCGCAAACCGCTATCGCTCTTTGCCAAACCTTTTCCAAAAGGACTTTTGAACTTTAGCTAAAGACCATGTTTGTACAACATAAGTCAAAAAGGAAGAATACATACGACCATATCTTGGGCTTTAATGTGTTCGGAAGGTCTCTCTTCATATGCTCTTTCATGGCCCAATATTATTAGCTATGTCAGTAACTTTACTCCTTACTTACTTTTACCAAATTCATAATGTCACAGATCTTAAGTTACTCCAAATAGAGTGACTTAAGTTACCCACAGTGGACCATCAAAAAGCTTGACGCAATAAAATTTACTTAAAACGAATTAAGTGAAAACTCCGCAAAATTGACATTGACGTTAATGAACAAAGATAAAGTTACCAATTAATTGAAACTTGGTACTTCTTTCGAATTGATCGCAGTTAATTATTTTTAAGTGAATTGTGTAACGTTATTTTATTTATTTAACGGTACCAACAGTTATTTTGTCTTCCACTAAGTAGGTATGTTAAGTAATGCAGAATTATAACACCTTCAAGCGGGGCTAGGATGCGCACCACAAAATATTTCTTTCGACGTGTCAGAACGAGACAAGTTATGGCGAAATATGTGTCTGAGACTTTTTCACACGTCGAAAAGAGTTCTTTTGTGGCTTTTCGTGGTCGCATGATAAGCTCCGCTAAACTAAACCACTTCTCTCTTTTAATATCAATCATTAGTCAAATTCAAACCAATGCAATTAAAATATACAATATCAGAATTATACAGGTCGTTGCGTTAGAGGTGTAGGAAATTTTAGAAGTATTAAATTATACTCATCATTATAAATTACTTTTATTTACTATGGAACCAACTCCGCAATCCTTAAAGGCTGGAAGGCCACGCGAGAAACGCGTTATATAATTACAAACGATGAAGAAAAAAATACGAAACATTAATGTCTAAGAGTTTTCTATATTCTTCTTCTATAGTCGAAAAATAAAAACAGCGCTCAGAAGAGCAGGCAGACTCAGCTTAATTCAGCGACTATAACGATAACGACTCCATAAGCACTTACTTTTTTTTAACTTTTGGTAAGAAACATTTTTGACTATTCTTGTCTATCCGGCAACCGGCTCAATACAATCGTCAGGTTAAAAAAAATTTGGCGTAAATAACACATTGATTTTATAAACGAAACCGGTCTCATACGATCGTGCGGTTATCTACTTATTTCACGATCGTATGAGACCGGTTGCGTTTATAAAATTAATATGGTTTTCGCCTCAATGTTTTTTTTTTTCAATCCAAGCCTTTTATTGTAAATTCGTCACTTTGATGAGCAGACTGGCATAACGCAGCAACACTCATGGCTCACATTTAATTACAGCTAAAGTAGTTATGTAGAGTCTGTGCTGTATCATTTTCGATAGTCTAGTGCTGAACATAGATTAACACACAAAGAACGAAATGGTAGAGCCTTAAATTTTAACGCAATATAACTTAGATAAAAGAACCCAGACTAAGTTCAAATTGATCTAAAGGTCGTACAAAAAAACAATAGCCAAATACCAAAAACGCATTTCCCCAAAAACTTTTCCCAAATCTTATCGAATTTCCCAAGCAGTTAATCCAAAAAGCATAAATTAAAATAAAACAAACCTAAAACAACGCAAAATAACGCAACAAAACATCTTAAACCTACAATAGGTCCGTTCCGTCCGAAAATAATTTTATTTAACGAAATACTCCGCAATATTTTATTTTAACAAAATTGAAACTGGGAAGTAGGTATTTTATACAAATTTTAACGAAATTCAAAGTGGGCTGGGTTTCTTGTACAAATTTTAATATCTCGGAGGTGGATAGCTATTTATATTTTTCCTCCCTCTTTCTTTTGGCGATTATTATTCTGTATTCCAATGGGCTGGGGGGCGGGGGTGCCGCCCCACGGACTCTTTCCTTTTTGCTTCTTAAGTCCATCTTGAGACGGAATGGCGAAGCTGTGGAGTAGGCACATTTGTATTTTTTTATATTTTTTTTTTTAGAAGATTTTAAAAGAAAACTAAACAGAACTTTTGATGCTTCTAGAAATGAAATGAAATATTTATTCCACTAAAATAGAGTACATATAAATAGTGTTTCAGATTAATTCGTTCCTTCTATTTGCCATTTGACTGCCTCGGTGGCTCAGTGGTTAGTGACCCTAACTTCTGGATCAAAGAGGCGTGGGTTCGATCCCCACCAGGGCAAATATTTATGTGATGAATATAAATGTTTGCTCTGTGTCTGGGTGTTATTTAGTTACTATCTATATAAGTATGTATTTAAAAAAAAAAAAGTATATGTAGTATATCAGTCTCTGGCAGCCATATCACAAGCTTTGCTTAGTTTGGGGTCAGAGGCCGTGTGTAAGATGTCCCAAAAATATTTATTATTATTATTATTTACTAGCATGTGGAAAAGCACTTAAGTAAATAATAAAGTTATAATAGAATTATTCTGAAAATTAATCACAAATCATGTCAAAGTACGGTGTGCTTCTAGATAACTTAAATTTAAGGGGAAACCTAAAATAATTAAGAATTGAAAAAAAATATGTTTGGTCACTGTCACTTTGAGCAAATATCTAGAGAGCCACAGTCCCTAAGTAAAAGTATTTAAAATATGTCCGAGCACCGTAATGCATGACGGCGCTCATGGTACTGACTTACATATTTCCATTATATAATTCACAATGACTCGTTTTCTCGAATCTCAATTAGTGCTTATAACCGATCGCCTTATGCCATCGCGCGGCGTTGTAGTCACCTTGCAATCGCCTTCCGACTAACTGAAAAGCCTGCCCACTACGTAGCTTGGGCAGGGTTTTGACTCGGACACTTTTTTGCACGATTGTGACTCAATAGATATCTGCTCTAAGCACTGTCATCATCATCGTATACTAGCAGCTATTGTTGCAGACTACTATGGGATATAAGTCTTCGCTGTGAATCATTTACACCAATAATTCATTTCTATGGTCACTTTGTATTCCGTGAAAATCGAAGTAAAATAAAAAAGGAAAAGTTTTGCTTTTATAAATTGTCACATTGCGACAACGGACCCACCCCGGAACAGACACGCAATTACACATCACCACACTATATATGAGACTAGAATCAAATAACACAGCGCTGTGCCACGTAAATACGTATAGCTTAATTCTATATTATAGCCCAGCGGATCGGCAAGTTGAAATGGCAATGGGTAGGGCGCATAGTGCGGAGGGCTAATAAACGATGTGGTTGAAAAGTTCTCGAGTAGAGATCACGCACTGTCAAGCGCGGCGGAGGACGTCCACTCACAAGGTGGACGGATGACCTCATTAAAACCGCAGGATCGCGTAGCTACAAGCCGCTACTAATCGGTCTTATTAGAGATCTATAAGGGAGGCCTATGTCCAGCAGTGGACGTCATACGACAATATCGATGGATGAGTGGATAGTTTTATGTTACGTTTCAATTTTTTTTTAAAATCTGATGACCTAGTTGCTTATTTATTTTTCCAGTTTTATTGACGAGATGAATCTATGTACAGGCGAATTTACCAGGGCCTCAGGTACACCTTCTGCAAGCCACTTTTCTCAAGGAAAGAAGATCAGCTTTTTAAGATATGACGATGATTGTAATGAATTTATTTCTATAAAATAAATTTTTGGCATCCAAAAAAATTGTATCAACCCCTCTCCACGCCATCCATATTCTCTGCTTCTGTCACTTACCCCTTTCACTGGAAAAACCGTGGCACCTACCCGGAAGGGGTTCGATATTTAAATATAAGAAGAACACCCCCTTTTTTAAAGGGAGGATGCCCCCACTGCCCCCTGGATTTATGGATCTGGCCTCTACTGGGCGCGTAATTACTTATCTTTGAGAATACAAATCAATCGGGAAAAAGGTTCGAGATGAGTTCTCGAGAAAATATTCAATATTTTGAAGCTTTTGGAAGGTTTGCTTAAGATTGTTTGAGGAGGACTTAGGATGGATCTCGATGATATCTGAGGTTGTCGGTAAGTATGGGAAAAGGAATGAGGTTGTGTTTGTATGATGTGGGTGGATACCTATGTAGATATGTATTTAAGTAGAGATAAATATATTACGCGGTTTTAACACAAGGCTTCTTCGGGATAAATAATAATTATTATTGTCTGATATCACACTTTACGTTGGTAGAATATCGAGTTTGTGAGTAATTAAGTATACTAGATGTAGCTTTGCAAAATGTAGGGATTTATAAAGGATTTAATGTAAACTTTTGTTGCGGCCTCAGCTCTGACATCGCGAAAAACAGTTGTTATAATTACTTACTTACAAAAATATTAATGACTCTCGTAAATCAACATGCTTGCTTTTTGCCAAAGTACCTTCTTAATATTTTTTTTTTTTTTATTTCGAATAGGTTTGCGTTTGACTACACACTGCCTGATGTTAAGCAGATGTGCGGTCTAGGGTGTAGCACGCTTACCTAGAAGATACCTATTTACTCGGGATTTGAAGACACTCACGTTGTACTTTAACGGAAAGACAGACCCAGGCAAAGCATTCCACATTCCGGCTGTTCGTATCAGGAATGAGGATTCGAAACGCTTGGTTCTAACACGCGGAATGTCCACCATAAAAGGGTGGCGCTTTGGTCGCGTCCGTCTAGCCGTACGATAGAAAAAAGGGGCAGGGGGGACCAGACTGTGCAACTCCTGGGCGCACTCTCCGAAGTGTATCCGGTAAAAGACCGACAAACACGCTACATTGCGACGATGCTCAAGACTTTGCAGCTGCGTCTTAGTCAAGGTGTCGTTGTCAATCAGCCTCCTGGCTCGCCTCTCAATCGACTCCAGAGCCTCCAGTTGATATTTGGCAGAGCCATTCCAAAGGTGAGAGCAGTATTCCATGCAAGACCTGACTTGTGCTTTATAAAGACAAAGCAGTGGCTCAGGTGTGAAATACCGTCTCACCTTAGAGAGAACACCAAGTTTTTTGGAGGCTAATTGGGCTTTGGACTCTATGTAAGAGCCAAAGTTAAGAGAAGATGAGAGTGAAACGCCTAATAGTTCCAAGCTGTCAGTTACCGGAACGGAGACATCACATTAATACCTCGTATTATAACTTTCTACAGTAAATACCTAATAATCATTTAAATCTACCCATACCTAAAACAAAATACATAACACTCAACTCACACTTACTATTTCTAGCATTGTGTTTCCCCTCCTAACTTTTATTTCAAAGTGTGTTTGTTTTTTTTTGACTTTCAGGTCGTACCACCTGGCTGATTGAGAAAGATGTTGGATATTCTACTGTATGATTGTCAACTTGCAATCTCTACTGAGATAAAGATTTGGTATACCTAGGAGATAGCGCAGAATAACAAGTGTTAAATGTTAAGGCATTTTTAGTCATATTTTTTTTATCGCAACTTCGCATTGTTATAGATGTATGACACCTATGTAAGTAAATATAGTAACTACTAGTTTTTAGCCGCGGCTTCGCCCGCATGATATTTAAATTTTTGACGCAATATCATTATAATGTATAGCCTATGTGTTATTCTGATATATAAGCTATATTATTGCAAAGTTTCATCTCAATTCGTTCAATAGTTTTTGGGTGAAAGAGTAACAAACATCCATACATCCATCCTCACAAATTTTCGCGTTTATAATATTAGTAGGATTTGTAAAGTTGAGGTTGTCCAAAAAAATATTAGATTTTATACAAAATATATTCTAAAACTAAATATAAACTAAACTAAACTATTCCAACACATAACCATTTATTTTGTCTTTAGGTAGGTATATCGACTTTTTTCTAATTCTCCTGTTTGGTTAACTGTATTTTTAGCAAGTGAACTGGTAGACATTCTAAAAGATATTGAGTAAATTATAAGAAAAAAGAATGTAGTATCTCTTAATACCTCAAAACCGCTCGGATAAAATTAATGACAAAGATAAAGTAAACGGTACACGACAAATAAGCCACAGCATTCTGCAAAAAGTTTGTAAAAGTATGCAAGTTCTAAAAACCCTACAAAGTTGATGTCCTGAATCTCGCTTCGTGATGTGGTGGAGCCGCCCGAAGCCGAGAGAGTGAAAATCGCCCAACTTCGCACTTGAAAAACTTAGATCGCGTCAATTTTAGTTCGAGCCTTCCAGTATGGTCAACAGAAAAGTCAACTTCACTGAATAATGTGGGATTTTTGCGCCATTTGTTAACCACAGTATTATATACATAATAGTACATTTTAAAGTTTTTTGACAGCTTTAAATGTGATTTTAAAGTGTTGATCTCCTTATACAAGTGACCGCAATGAATGAGATAGCTATATTTTTGTTGAGTTTAAAAATCTGTCAAGTTAAGCCTTCAAAAGCGCAATGAAAGTCTTAGAGCGTAACGTATTTTTTAAGCTACTATTACAGGAAAAGCTACTACTAGCTAAAAGGTAATCTAAAGGAAAAGCTTTCGAATTTGTACACTTGTAATGTATAAATAAAATATATTCGATACAAAAATACTACAAAATGACAATACTAGTTTATGTCATTGTTCAGTAGGTATGTGCTGATAGCATAACCGCACTACAATTCTTTATACTCGTACCTATAGTATTTTTAAGCCCTAGTATTACTTAACAAATTTAAATTTTGCTAACTTTTAAAATAATTGTGTCTACCTAATTATTATTTTTATTTCTATATACTACGGGACTAGACCCGTAAGTCTATTCAATTCAATCGTTTTTATTGCACGATAAATACATATTCTCTTAGTCTAATTTATAAATGTATCATTTATATAAACCTAGAGTTACATACTTATGGACCCTGTACCTAATACAGGTATTGCAATTAACTTAAACACTAAGGTAATGGGAACGTTAGCTAAGTATTATGTCTTATTTTACTTTTACTAGCTTGCGGTGTCGCCCGTGACCACGATCGATGCAACTCGGCCGAAACGTCGGGATGATGAGGTATTTATTTATCTCGTAATTTTAGTGCGCGATCAGTCCCGTAGTATACAAAAATAATGTGTTCAAATCGCGACAGTTTAAAAACAACAATACCTAATTATTATTAGATAGATAGATAGATAGATAGAACTCTTTATTGTGTGCACTAAGTACAGAGTAGATACTTAACTTATCTTAAATTAAATTAGTGCCACAAATGGCGGCCTTATCGCTGATAGCGATCTCTACCAGGCAACCACTGAACGGAAAGAGATCACAAACAAGAGTATAAATGGGAGGTACCAATCTAATAATAATATAAATGTAAATAATAAATAAATAAATACTACAAAAATATAAATAAACATACATACATAATAATATAATATAATACATACTTAATAATAATATTGAGAAGGAAAAGAGAGACAAAGGCTAAAATGGAAGTAGCAAACAAAGGATATAAAACAGACAAGTAAAAAGAGAAAAGAGAGAAAAGACGCAATTTCATCATTTTGAACACTGATCAAGATAAAAACCTTTCACTCTTTCTTAAAAAATGTGCAGTGACTGTGAAGTTCTAATAGAGACAGGTAAGGCATTCCATAAGCGGACAGCGGTGACAGAAAAGGCATTTTCATAAAATGTGGTATGATGGGTAGGAGTGGAGAGACAAAGCAAGGTTGATGGTCTTATAGAACGACAAGAGCCCTCACGAAAGAATTTAAAACGCTCTTTGAGGTAGCCTGGAGAGGAAGGATTAAAAAGGATATTGTAGAGAAGTGACAGGATGTGAGCATTTCTGCGGAGTCTGATAGGAAGCCACTTGAGTCTAGTGCGAAACTGAGAGATGTGGTCGTACTTTCGTAATCCAAAAATAAACCTTATACAGAAATTTTGAAGGCGCTCAAGTTTATCTAATTGGTCTTCTGTAAGATCAAGGTAGGTAACATCAGCGTAGTCGAGGATTGGAAGAAGTAGGGATTGAGCTAGCGCAATTTTGGTACAGGTGGGGAGAAAATTTCGCAGCCGCATCAAGGAACTGGCTGCTGCATAAAGCTTTCTGCTCGTGACTTGAAGCTGCGGAGCCCAACTTAGACAGCGATCCATAGTTATACCCAAATTTTTAACCGTACTACTGTATGGTATGCTGACTCCATCAAACTTAACTTCGGGCAGTGTCGACCAGTCGATTTTGGAAATAAGACGGGAACTCCCTACAATAATAACCTGGGTTTTGATAGGATTCACTCGCAATCCGAAGGATGCACTCCAATTCGAAATACGAGCAAGGTCGGCACTAATCGTGTCAACGGCACCAGCCAGATTATGAAGAGGTACATGAGTATAAATTTGAAGGTCATCAGCGTAAAGGTGAAAAGAAGATGATAGATTTCTGGTGATAGTGTTGATAAAAAAGGAAAAGAGAGGTGGCGATAGCACACCCCCCTGCGGAACTCCAGCTGCCGTACCGCACCATGATGAGACTTTATCATCAATGCGAACCCGCTGCCGTCGTCCACAGAGGTAGCTGCGATACCAGTCCACTGCAGGAGAAGATACATTGGAAGAAAGCATAAGGGCAAGAAGAATGTCATGGTCGACGGTATTGAAGGCATTGCTGAAATCCAATAGAGCTAATATTGTTAGGTTGCGATTTTCCATGGCTAATCGGATGTCATCTGTAATTTTCACCAGAGCACTAACAGTGCTGTGGCCGGGGCGAAAACCAGATTGGAAAGGATTATGAAGGCTATGACGGGAAAGGTATCTACTGAACTGGTTATGGACAAGACGTTCAAGGACTTTGGATAGGAAAGGTAGGATTGATATAGGACGAAAATCAGAAAAGGATTTCGGATTAGGTTTCTTCGGGAGAGGAATGATTTGGGCATCTTTCCAAACAGAGGGAAATACACCAGATGAGATGGAATTATTTAAAATAGCACAAAGAACGGGTGGGATATAATCAAGGACAGGTATGAGCATATTGCGACTGATTCCATCACTGCCCACCGCATTCGATGAAATTCCAAGTATGCATTTCTTAACATCCTCTATTGAAAAAGAATCAAAGACAAAAGGTGGATGATCTGGAGTAGGCATATCAGAAAGAGAGAGAAGAGTTTTATTATTGTTAATGTATTAAGTTTTGTTTTAATTTTTATTATTATTTTTGAATCGTATGGTAGATAGATAGATAATTCTTTATTAGCTTAACCAAATACAATCTACCAGAACACATGGAAAATAAAAACATTTAAAAATTAGTTATACTAAATGGCGGCCTTATCGCTTCAAGCGATTTCTTCCATGCATTGTGTTATAATTGTAAATTTGACTTGCCTAGAGTATGTATAGTTAGAAGGCCAATAAATATATCTTATCTTATCTTAAACTTGACGACCTTAGAAGTATAAATATAATAATAGAAGTATATTCTGTTCTGTGCTTTACAACTTTTTTAAATACCTGTACCTATTATTATACGGTATGAAAAATATTTCGTGGTTTACGAAGTAAAACTAAGATAAACGATCAAAACTCTTTGACTGCCTCGGTGGCTCAGTGGTAGTGACTCTAACTTCTGGATCAAAGAGGCGTGGGTTCGATCCCCACCCACGGTAAACATTTATTTGCCGTGGGAGTTATTTAGTTAGTATCTATATAAGTATGTATTTATAAATAAGTATATCAGTCTCTGGCAGCCGTATCATGGCAGCTTTACTGAGTTTGGGGTCAGAGGCCGTGTGTAAGATGTCCCAAAATATTTATTTATTTATTTATTTAAATAGGAGTAAAATTATATTCTTACTCTAGGATAGTTGGTTGCTAACCGTACACTGACACGTAAAGTTAACCACCTGTTGATAACGCATGCCCTTACTGATAAGGTGCATGTAGTATGATCAAACATTTTTAAATCAATGCTATGAATACCCAAAAAGCACTTAAATACTTAATTACCAATAGGTCCCAATAGGGAAAATTAATATAATTAAAGACTTTAAAAATAAGTATAAATCTTTCAGACGGTAGCTATGAGTTAATTTGAGAAAAATAAGTGAAAGCCAAGTGGCCTAAGTGTCGGAGTTTCTAACCCCTCCCCCAGAAAACCTCTGACTTGAATGCCAAGTACAAAAACTTGGTAGGTATCCGCGTATATAACGTGAACTCAAAGCCATTAAACCAGTAAACATATGGCTAAACTGTTTAAAGGACATGTCCACAAAATGTATGGAGGCTGGTATAATCAAAAATTCTAACCACAACACTCGTTACATTTGGTGAAAGTTCATATTTTTCCGAGTCTATTACAACAGTTAAAAACAAAAGGAGCCCTTTTTTAAAATTAATTATGAATTTACTAGGATAAATAAATATATTTGGCTCAATAGGTAGTTTATCTCTAGCAACCCTGATTAAGTAACCTCCAAATTGTTAAATCAAAGCATGCAGCTACAAATGCAAGTAAAATAACTATAGAAGCACTTTATTATTGCTAAACTAGAAAAATAATAAGCTGCATTGTTAATTTTCATACAATTTATTTTTCGCATTAAAAAAAAATCTAAATTAAATATTTTTAGGAAGCCCATAAAACAAGCTTTCAAATGATGTATATATCATCATGGTTCGATTTTTCTCTGAATAATATACCACTTGTGGACGTCACCTTTAAATAGCTGGAAACTATATTTTTTGGTAGAGATATGGTAGTATTTGGGTAATTACTTCGCTCATATATTGAAGAACACACGTTTTACTGGCACACTAATCAAGACACGCAACTAAACATACGAATAAAATATTCTGGGAAATGAAACTGCTTTCTCATTCCCTGGAATAATTTCCTCGAAGTCAACAACTTGCCTTTTGCCATGTTGAAAATCGCCAACGCAGACAGTAGAATGAAAAATCGACAGTAGCGATAAAGAAAATAAACAGCGTCTTCGACCCCGTCCGCGCGTCCCCTTTCTTTTAAAACGCGCCCAATGACAAGCGAGCGAAAGAGACGCCAAATCAAGGGGGGTCATTTTTGCCAATACTTAAACGAAGATAGATACTCAGCCGCCCTCCAAATGGGGTGTTTTAAGAAAATTTTAACTTTTCTTTATTCACCCACCTCGCGGGGTGGCCACCCTCACCCATTTTTCTTCTACTATTCTCTTTGGCCGGTCTCAAAGAGAAATAACAGTGCTTTTCCAACTCAAGCATTTATTAAATCCAACATTCAGAATGAATTGCTAGAAAAGTGCTTCTGTTTTAGCGAAATATTTTGTTCTCGTTGTTATATTTTTAATTAAATTTTCTGTTGAATGTTTGTGTAGGATGTTTATTTTTGCGCTCAAGATGGTTAATTGAACTTTTGTTTTACAACACTTAGTGAGTAATAAATAATTAAGCGATTTGTTAGTAAACTGACAACTTATGTACCTACCCAATAATATAGGCAGGTACTATATAGGTAGCTACTAAGTATCTACTTTTATTCCTGTAATTATATTTGACTTATTCTTCAAGTCAAGGGTATTTGATTATTAAGTACTTTTCAACACACACATGCTCATAAACTGGCTCTAATTTCACCGCAATTAGGCACATAATGACACCTGCAATCAAACTGTGACTTTTTCATTGCTATTATTTACAAGTCAATGCTTACAAGTGAATTATAGAGCTTTTTTTTTAATTTCATTGGTTGATTTGCTTTGTTCTTTAAAAAAGTTTCGATACAAAAAGGTCAAGTTCAATAGTAGGTACAAATAAATTAATGTACCCATGAAACCTCATTCTTTTAGTTTATGTCCGATTGCCATTGCGCGCGCATAGGAAAACTGATTAATTTTTCCCGCCATTTCGAAACATTTTTCACAACTCGTTTTCACTGTTGAAAATATTTTTTAGTATTATTTTAGTCACAAGTGTGTTGATAAACGTCGTATGCTACACGTGTGCATTGATGATAACAATCCTCGGCTCTCTTAAGACCCTCGCCTAGTACCTACGGCTCGAGGTACTAGGCGCCGCTGAGGCGCCATTGAGACCCGAGCGGCTCGGGTCGCAATGGCGCCTCAGCGGTAATCACCAACATTACACACTTGTACCATTAAATGCACTATTGTTTTAGAAGTACGTACCTGTACTTAGTATAAACAACTTTTACTTACTTATACTATAGAACGACCTTCCTATATACAGAAACTTGATTGGCGCTTTACAAAAATGTAGGTAGGTTCCTACATTGAATTACCTACTCAATGTAGACCAGTATGTTTATGGAATAGCGTTTGAGCCCATTAAAAGCATTAACAATTTCTTAAAATTATACATTATTTTTATTTATTCTATACAATACTTATTATTATTTGACCGGAATAATTCTATGCCATTTAAAATGGATTGGGTTCAGTGCATTGGGGAGTTGAAAAGGCAGTGGGCACGGAAGACTGATGACCAATGGCGTCAAAAAGTACTCGAATGGAGACCACGTACTTACCTACCGGCAAGCGCAGCGTAGAACCCACCCACGAGGTGAACAGATTAATAATCAAGACCGCAGGATTGCGATGTATGCAAGCCGCTTCCAACCAGTCTTCATCCATCTATCCATCAGCCATAGGACGTCCACTGCTGGACATAGGCCGCCCCTATGGATTTCTAATAAACTAGTTGGCAGAGGCTTGCATCCAGCGCGTTCCTGTAGTCTTATTGAGGTCATCCGCCCACCTTCCTGGTGGACGTCTTACGCTGCACTTGCCGGTAGGTACGTGGTCTCCACTCGGGAACTTTTCGATCCCATCGGTCATCAGTTCTCCGCGCTATGTGCCCTACCCATAGCCATTTAGTCAATAGTCAAAAACATTTATTTCCGTAGGAACACATATGAGAACACTTGGACACTTCGATGTACCTAAACAGTGTAAAATAATAAAAAACAATCACGCAAACAAAAATAATAAATGAAATCAGCGGCTGTAGAGGGGCCTTGTCAAAACTTAAAATATGTACCTATAATCTAGTATATAAGTAGTACAAAATGTATAATAATTTCATGGCCAGGTTACGGTAACAGTTCAATTGATCGCGTTCAGAGCCAGTCAATTTCCATACTTTTTTGTCTTGAACATAGTTCTCAAATTTATAATATGCCTTATTTATTAGATATTCCTTGGTAAATTTTATAAAACTATTGTCATTAAGGCTTAATATTTCTCCCGGAATTTTCATTCATTTTCACATGCCGATCCGCTAGGCTATGTCGGTAACTGGTTTTTCTGCGGATCTCTTCATTCCTGATTCGATCTCGCAGAGAGACACCGATTATAGCCCTCTCGATAGCTCGTTGTAGGCACCACTTGGAGCTTACTTATTAATAAAGCCCATAGTAATAAGAAACTACGTTGTTATCTAAACGAACAATTGAAAATGAAAGAATCCAGAAGGATCTGCAGATGTATTTGAATGAAATACGTTGTGTCCTATATTGACATCGATAACATATTTCACTCCCCTTTGAAAGACAGAGAGAAGCTGACGAGCGCGGTAAAAACCATTTTCAACCTATTTCATTCAAAAAAGGAAGGAAGTAAGTATGTAGGTATATATTTTTGTATGTATTTTATGCAATTATACCGCCAATTAGGTATGTACCGATTTTGATACTTTTTTGGGTGGAATATCATAAATACCGCGTTGGTCTATTTAAATTTTATGAAAATTTATTGAAAAAGTTTTTGAAAAATAATAATAATCCTAAAAATGGGACACATCGATGTGTTTTCGAGAGGAAGTTTCGAATTTTATACGTGGATTGCAATGATTGGAGTCGAAATTTTGCATTTTTAGTGAATAAAAATATTTTAGAATTTTTGTAGCGAGAGTCATTCTGTTTTTTCGGTTCTTAACACGTATTGTCGTATGTCACCGCCACCTATTGAGGTATAACGGAATCAAAACAGCAACTAAAACTGTAGCATAGAAATGAATTTAACACCCTTTAACCCCCTTTTTTGGCGACATAGGGTGTTAAAACCTGAAAATTCCCGCTTGTACCGCAAGATGGCAGTATACTATTTTAGATTAAACTATACAGGGTTATCTGCTCGCCCTGTACCAAGCCAAAATTGGGTGATTAAGACCATCATTATGAACAACTTTTACTACGGGGCCAACACTTCCTAAAGCTTTTAAAACGTCAATTGTTACACCAATCCACCAAAGTGGCCCCAAAGATATAGTTAGCAATTATCGTCCCATTTCAATTTTGCCAACATTTTCGAAAATACTTGAACGAATCATGAATACTAGACTAGTCAAATACCTTGAAGATCACAACTTCTTATTACAGCATCAATTTGGTTTTCGTAAAAATAGGTCAACGTCGGAGGCGGTCTGTGAACTTACCAATCATGTGGCTGAGATAATGGATGCGGGGGATAAGTGTCTCGCAATATTCCTGGATATTGCGAAGGCATTCGATACAGTTTCTGTACCTCTACTGTTGAATCAGTTGGAGGATTTTGGTGTTCGCGGGCTCCAACTGGACCTTTTCGCTGACTGTCTAACGGATAGAAACCAGTGCGTCAAGTTAGATGACACCATTAGCGACCCAAAAACCATAAATTACGGTGTTCCCCAAGGTAGCATAGTAGGCCCAACTCTTTTCCTCTGCTACATAAATAAGCTCTGCAATTTAATTTTAGAGAACGGTAGAGTTGTCACTTTTGCTGATGACACGGCGCTCCTCTTTCGTGGAAAAACCTGGGAGGAGGCTTACAATCACGCTCAAAACGGTTTTGATAGGGTTGTCGACTGGTTAAATAAAAATTTACTAAGCCTCAATATCGAAAAAACTAAAATAATACCCTTTTCAATTTTAAAGAGCACACAACCGCCTCTCTGTCGGAACTTAAATGTATTCGCTCACGCGAGTCTCGATAATACCCAGTGTCGGGCAAATGAATGCCCATGTATACCTCTAGAAAGAGTTAATACAATTCGCTATCTTGGGGTCATTATCGATAGTCAACTTAACTTCGCAAGCCACATAAAAACATTAGCAGGTAGAGTCAGAAAGCTGATCGCGGTATTTAGGAACATAAGGCACGTTGCTGACAAATATATCCTAAAAACGACATATTATGCACTTTGCCAGTCTTTGATAATGTACTGTATCGAAGCGTGGGGCGGTGCTGCTAAAACACATTTGTCAGCTTTGGAAAAAGCCCAAAGAGCAATATTAAAAGTTAGCAACTTTCTCCCCTTCAGATACCCAACCTTAGACCTTTATCGGGAAACGGGCGTGCTTACAGTCAGACAACTCTTTCTATTGAGGATTATTTTAAAACAGCATAAGTTGTGTCCACAAACCTCAGAAACTAAAACTCTCACCAAACGTCGTACCGATAAGGTGTTCAAAATACCTAGGTCCAGAACGTATTTCAAACAAAGATTCTTTTCCTTCCTTGGGGGTTACACCTATAACAAACTATCGGAACAAGTGGAACTAAGAAAGCTAAATAAATTTTCTCTGAAAAAAACTGTCTCAGACATACTACAGAAACTATCATACCAAGAAACTGAGAGCCTGCTCTCAGTTCTAAGATAACTCATCCACACACTTCACTCACTACATACTTTATACCGGAGACTCTACATTTTATTTTGAAATTAATTATATTTTATTACATTTTAATTGAAATTTTTGACCAAATATAATATAATAATCATTGTAATCAATAAGAATTAAACATTATTACTTTTTCAATTTATTGACAAATATTTGAATATGCTCTGTACCTACTATTAAATTAACCAATATTATATTGAAATTACTTGAATAAGCACTAATTTATAAACATTATTCTATTTTAATAAGTCTTGTTAAGGGAGCACAGATCTCCGAAATACAAGCTATGCTTAGTTTGGAGATCTGAAGCTCATTGTCATATGTTATTAATTTAATGAGTCAATAAATGAATTTTGAATTTTGAAAAAAAAAAAAAAAAAACACGGAATAAAAAAAAACAGCTGTTCCATGTAAAATTGCAACTCTGAATCGACAAAATATATGTAATAGCTACGATTTAATGAAGGAATATAACTATGATGGTCTGAATCACCTCCTTTCAACTTAGTACATTAGTTATGGATAACCCTGTATAAATATAAAGAAGATCCTGAAATTGTCTCGGTAGGTAAACAAATCTAACATAAGTCGATTTTTGTGAACATTAACGTTTAAATACTAATTAGGTAATTATGCTATTTTTATAGGTACAAGTAATAGAAACCGTACTAAAATATCAACAAATATACATCAATTTGTCCCATTTTAATTATGAAATTTAAAAGGTGTTAGAAAATGATGCACATATACCCGAACTTACGTAATTTCGAAGGGTTTCACAAACATTGAGCTATCTGCATTGCAGTGTTCAGTCAGACACACACTCACACATACACACGCACACACATGCACACCCTCTCATACATCAAACATACTGACAAACAAAAACATGCATTACTTACAGGCACGCTACACAGAACAAATGTACCTACAGAATAGGCATACTGTATATACTTATACCTACTAATATGTCTACGTAATCGCGCGAAACTATCTACTCGTTACCTCACGGTTTGGGTCACCACGGGCTTAGCCTAGTTTGGGGCCCACTAGCAATACAAGACAATGTTAATGGCTATTAAGTACCTACCTACCTTCCAACTCCGGTTTTTTAAATTTCAGTTAGTGCATTTACTTCTTGTCCATGTACCTAAGTGAATTGTAATTTTTTTTCGCTTAGTTAATAAATACTTAAAATTGAATCTATATTGTTTGATGTTCTTAGATTAAGTATTTATGAATAAAAATTATCTTATCTCGGCTGGGCAAATTCAAAAAGGTAGAAAGTAGGAGGGTAAAATGGTCAGAGATTTGAACACTGATGGAACTAGAGGGTTCAAATTTCCGATCCTATTGCGAAAGACAAAGTAGACCAAACAACCATTATGACATTCCAACTTGTGATTTTGACGTTCGACGACAGATAATGCGTTTATTTGTTCCAATCACTCTCGCGTATGCTGTGTAACCAGATATGAATGAGACAGCTGTAGTTTTTATCCGAGTAAAACTTAGCAAGATTTCTATTATACTGAGCGCCGCACAAATTGAAAGATGGGAAGTTAAACGCAGATGACACTTCGCCGTGATTCGTTAATTATTGCACATTTGTGTGCACAATGCCTATACAAATGGCGAAGTACTGAGCTCGGGCGTAGGGAGCGCGCGGGAGTACCCCGGCGTTTCGTCTCTCTGGTTTCCGCGCGTACCCATATTTTGACTTTTGCGCAGAACGCTGCGCATAACTTCCCATCTTTCAATTTGTGTGGCGCTCAGTATACTTGTCATTATTCTGAGGGTACAACTTGGTTGTCTCAACCAAGAATTACACTTTTCAATAAAACATTGTAATTCAGTTCATATTTTTATTAATGAAATTCGATTTAATTTACAATCTCATTTTAGAATTACAATTAGTTCAGACCGCAATTTTATTAGAACTTACATTTCACCGTATAGTTAATTTTTCTAAGAACTTATGTTTACTTTCAGTTATTCATAAAATGCAAGTGAAAATTATTTGGCGTAATATTTTAGAGTATTCTTTCAATAATTCGGCTCTCGATAATCCGGCACGTTCAGTAATCCGACATTCTTCTGATAAGTATCGTTCGCATTTAGGTATACGACAGTGTCAAATTTGAACTGTACCTATAATGTGTCAGTTATTTATTGAAGAAACAATATAATCACCATCCGAGGGTAGGCCTGCATCATGCAGTGGACGATTTAAAAAGCTGACACAGCACAGCACAGCACAGTACATTATAATAATTTTGTAAATAATATCCGATTACGAATTAGGTAGGTACATTGTCAGATTGAATATCATATATGTATTTCTGTTATGTGTCAAGATGTGAGAGCGATATGGTGTATTCCGTTCCATACCCGCTGAGATTGGACCAGTTGAAAATCTATTGAAAAACTTGGCACAAGTCGTATAAATAATACATAATTATTATCTAATTTCAGCACGCATTTATTATCTTTTAAAAACTACCAGAATATAGTGATATTTTTAAATTAAACCTTAGGTAATTGTATTCATCGCGACTCTAGTTCTCAGCGTCTATGGGACGGACTTTTATTGCTGTAATTTAGATTGTCTTTGTTTGTTTGGTAGTTACACAACAGAATAGAATAAAATTTAACTACTATATATTTTTAAGTAATATTGATGCCAAGCAATAGAAAAAATAAAACATGCGACAGAATAGTGTCGGATTACCGATCTTTTAGGTAAGTACTGCTGACAGAAAAAATAAAGTTTTTATGGTTGCAGAACAAAATAAATAATTTTAATACTTTTTTAAATTGCGCGTTACACGCTTTACTATAATTTAAAATTACCATAGTGGTCATCGCCATTTTGGCAAAAATGACGTACACACATACATATTTACGCTTATATTAGTACTTCACTGTACATAATGTACATATACGGTTTCACAGTCAATATTATGACATATACAATTTTATGACTTTTTACTATAGTAAAGGAAGATCTTTATAACATCACGTCTTTCAGATAGTTAAATCGAAATTACAAAACCTGGTTAAAACGACTTCGCTTACAGCAGCAAACACTTCTGAGTGGTTTTTTTCCCAACCGTACACATTTAATGAAAAAATCAGGATGCAGCATTTTTAACAAAAAGTGGTTACTGATTTTATCGTCACTGAAACCGAATTTTAAAGATTTGTAGTCTGGCTAACGAAAGTTGATACTGGAATATTACGCAAACTTTTTAAATGACAACACACGGTGCTACTACCATCGTGGATTTACCTTTAAATTGGGGTATTTTACCTTGTATTAAAAACTTTTTCAAACTTCATGTACTATACTGAACAAAATTATTCATTATATTATTATAATCTTCATCGTAACGAAGTAGATAGGTACGCGTTGAAATCATTTGGATCATTTGGAGAGCAATGCGAAGCCTCAATTTGGCATAATAATAACGTCAAAAAACAAAAAATAATTAAGGTAATGAATATAAAACTCCTACACGACAAGTTATAGCTTGAAAAAAGTTTTTTTTGCGATTCCCCCAAAGATTTGGAAGAATCAAAATCGCAGTATGGCAATAATGCTACATCGTGTGACTGAGAGAAAGTGATTCCCTCTCAGTTTAGGGCTGCCATACTGATATTTTTTAAATTTACCGCGCTTTGTCAGTATCAACTTTCGTTAGCCAGACTCTAATACCGATATTTTTTCATACCGTACCTTACAGGCCGAATCATACAAGTTGGCGTATGTGAAGTTAGTAACGAGCTGTGCAATATACAATCAACGCGCTGCTTTGTGTGAGTTTCAGTCATGATTGGATATTGCGCAGCTTGTAACTAACTTCATACTCGCCGACTTCTACGACTCGGCATATACTGTTTTTTCACTATAAATTATTTGGATTGGAAAAATAACTATCTTAATATATAAAAATCTCGTGTCACAATGTTTGTCCTCAATGGACTCCTAAACCACTTAACCGATTATAATAAAATTCGCACACCATGTGCAGTTCGATCCAACTTGAGAGATAGGATAGTTTAAATCTCAAATTATAGTCGCAATTTTAATTTATTTAGCCACAGCAACGCGTGGCCGGGCAGCTATACTCTATAAAATTTAACTTGATCTCTGCGACAGTGACATTGACATAGAAAGTTGACATTTATAGAGTTGAGATAGTGGTGGAAAAATCGATTTTCAAACAATGTTGTAATGAAATCGAATGAGTAGTTGAAGGTGAGAAATTGGATTTTATTTACTTACTATTATTTAAGACCAAGTATGTACACATGTAAATAATGTTATGCTATTAATTAAATACTCATAATAATGTAACGATAGTATTTATCGACGTTTTTCACTATTATCGATGCTAATGTAACATGTAACTGGCTTTAATTTAATTAAACATGTAAAAAATGTTATGATATTAAAATACACAATAAAATTAATGATATATTAAGTTTTATTTAAAATATCGTTAGTATAAACTATCGATATTTTAATTAAAACTCTATCGAAAACTCTGTGGTCACGATCATTCGTCGCCCATCACTAATCGGCATGCCCATAAAGTATGACATTGACAGGTACTGTCTGTACTATTAAGAAATTCAGGACTTCATAGGCGTGATTTTTCCGACAGCTGTCGCAGAGATCAAGTTAAATTTTATAGAGTATACATACATATTTCAAATAAAAAAGAATCATCCATGCAATTATATTAATTTTAACTTACATAGACTACAATCTTGGCAGAACTATCACAGAGCAAATAAAACAATTTTTAATCTTACAGATTTGCCCAGTTTCATAACTTAAACTTACTTTTTAAGTTATAAATAACCAACAGAAGTAAGACTTCTATGATCTTTAGAAATGAATTAACATTTCAATCTAATCGACTGCTTATTTTGTGAACATCAACTTAATATACAGGGTTACTGATAGTCAACTGACATCCTTTTTAGAGTTCCGTAACGGAAAAAACGGAACCCTTATAGGGTCACTTTGTTGTCAGTCTGTCCGTCTGTGTGTATGTCAAGACTCTTTATCTCGGGAACGCGTAAAGATATCGAGTTGAAATTTAAACTGTATATGTATATCTATGGTCTCTTGCAGTTGTGTAAAAGAAAAACTTCTCAGTTATCGTTTAAAAAAGGTAGAGCCGTATATGTCGTAAAAAAACGCATATTTAGACACTCACAAAAACCTACAGGGTACTTCCCGTTGATATAGAACTATGAAATTTGTCGAGAAGCATTGTCTTAGAGTAAACATATAGGAATAAATCTGAAAACTCCTCATTTTTATTTAAATTAAATTAAATTAATAGGGAGTAGATACACAAAATATGGGTTGAAAATTCAGTGAGTAAATCGTATCATGTAAGAGAGCTTCATTGGCACATGCTAAAACAGGTTTTTAATTATTTTTAACAATGTGTAATTTTCGATGAGTAACGAGAAAAGTGAAATAAAAAAAAATTTTTTTGTCGGTTGTTATAGTATAGAGATTTTAACAACTTATTTCCCACTTTTGTGTAATTTTCTGGATTTGTACGGAATCCTCGGTGTGCGAGCCTAACTCGCACTTGTCCGGTTTTTAGTATATTCTGTAAATCAAAATAAACATATTTTGTTCTACGCTTAGAGCAAATATATTCTATAGACTCACAATCGTGCCTAAGTGTCCGAGCCAAAACCTGCCCAAGCTACGTAGTGGGCAGGCTTTTTAGCTGTTGTTAGGCAGCCGACTACAACGCCGCGCGATGCCAACGAGGTCGGTTCCAAGCACTAATTAGGTGACATAACATCGAAATTCGAGAAAACGGGTCATTGTGAATTTTATTATTTAACGTAAATATCTAAGTCGGTATGTATGACGGCGCTTGGACATTTTTTACTAAGTACTTTCACTTACTTTCGACTTCTAAAAATCGTAGTTATTTTTTTCCAAACAAATTTTTAAATAATGACCCGTCTATACACAATTAATAAGCTCGCGCGCCGCCGCCCGGGAGATTAGACCTCAGAGGAAATACTGTGTATAAATGAAAAAATGTTTAGATTTAATATGTATTACTTAGGAACATAATTATGTTAAAAAGCCAATAGTTGTACATATTATGCTAATTCCACGTTTAAAAAAATGGTAAATTTGTTGACTTTTGTAGAACAAAAGTTGTTTGTTTTAATGTACATAATATGCTTTTAAAAGGAAGCTAATTGATTACCCTGTATAAAATCTCGTGTCAGTGTTTATTATCGAACTCCCTTAAAATTGCTTGACTGATTTGATGATTTTTTTGTGTTTATTTCGTAGGACTGACAATAAGTTTAATAGTAGATTGTATCATATGGGAGCAAAATAATATTTTTACGGCGAGTGCTCTTTATTGAACCCAGAGCGTGACACACAAGTGAGGGATTCTAGAGTAGAATACCGAGCGTAGCGAGGGATTCTTTAGTAGAATCCTGAACGTAGCGAGGGATTCAAAGTACGTCGCCCCGTTCTACTCTAAAATCCCTCACTTCGCTCTGGATTCAAAAAAGTGCCGTAAAAATATTATTTTGCTCCCGTATGATACAATCTACTATTTTAAAAAGATTTTTGCGCTAAGATAGTGAGGAGACCTGCTTACGTTCGGACAAAAAAAATACTAATGTGTTGTCTAAAGTTTATCTCTATTAAAATCAATACAAGATAAGCAGTCGAGTAAAAATATTCATCAAATTAATGAATTTTCTACACTATGATAGTTTTATAAACCGGGCATTTTTCTATACAAAACAAGTGGCACATGAGATCAAAACTTGATAATTAAACTTAAAGCAAATCAGTTCTTAAGCCTTAAGACATAAGATATCACTTAATAAATACTGTTTGACTAGATTGCGCCGATACAAAGACCAAAAGTCTAATTTGCCGTCTCTTTCTCACATATTGTGATAAAAAGAGGCAGAAACTGACCAATAAGTACGTTTTAGAAAATGGCACAAAGAATCGACGACTTTCATAACTTATTAATAAAGTCACTTTGTCCTTACACAACGTCAACTTTCACAGGTTCGACCGAAGATGTAAACTAAATATATCACTGTCTCTTTTTTTTGTAATCAATTAGACAAGGACCGCAATAAAATACTAAAATTACTTAATTTTTTAAGACGATTTAGTTATTATGCATAAAATCATATTCTTTGGAAGCGTTTGGAAGATATATTTACATTTTTGTCTCGATAAGACAATAACTTGAAATTTTAGCACTTTAAGTATTTTTTAAACAAACCTTTTGGTTAAAATATGAAAAAAAAAATTGGTTAAACCATTTCTTTCAGATAAGTACCTAATGTTTTCATTTTTGAGTTTTTGAACTCACAAATTACTGATACAGGATGTTTGGTAAAACAACGAAAATTAATATCATAGCTGCGCTATGCATACCTAATACAGAATGTTGCTTTTCAAAACGTAGGGGCTTCCACTATATTCACCATCATGAAAAACTTTTACTATGAGATCACTTGTGAACGAGCGAAAGAAAAATTGCTGTACCATACAATTTTTTCAACTTTTTTTATGTAGAATAGGTATATTCTAATTCTATATTCTAAGATTTATTAGTAATTTTATATTCTACTTAAAAAAAAAGTAAAAAAAAGTATGTTACAGCTTTTTTTTTCGGCCACCAACTCGCCTGTTGGAAAGCGAAGTGAAATTGAACAAAATGTATGGAACAACTGTTTTTTTTTTCATTCTATTGCAGATATTTCCATAGTAAAAGTTGTTCATAATTATGAGTATTTAAACTTCTGTAAGTCCATGCACTTACGAAAAATAAAATACCTTGTATCTATATAATATGTAAAAACATCAAATGGTTTTAACCGTGAAACAAATATTTGGTCAAACCAAAAAAACAGTTAATATAATATTAACTTTGTGTTTTTGAGCTTAGCTTACAAATTACATAATACTGAACTTCATTAAATCATTATACTCAGTTAACGTGATTTTACTAAAAATATTTTTAAAATAAATAATAAAACCTTATACAACAATATAACAAATAAAAAGTAGGTTACACCATTCATAGTTATCTATATTTTTTTAGGTTTCACATTTTTAATTACATAATTTAATTTAATGAATAAAAAAAAAAAACAAATCGTCACACGTATATAAGCTTCGAACGGAATCATATTCATATTATTTACATCCTAAGCTCGGTTGATTTATATCGCTTTAAAGCGAGTAACAACAGTTTCGTGGTTTTTTTTACAATCAATATGGTGTTACTGATTTTGGCACGAAATAATACTTATCAGGTTACTATTCATACTGGGTGTTCGGTAATGTTAGTCATACAGTACATTTTCGACAAGGCGTTATTTTAATAATGTGAATAAATTTTCAGAGGTGTCATATGTATACGCTGATCAATATGAACAACTTTTGCAATGGGAACAATTACTGCGAAATAGCAAAAAAATCAGCTGCAAATTTCATTCATTTTATCGAGAGTCAACTTTTGAAATGAACTATATGTATGAAACAGCTTTTTTTTCGGCATTTTGTTGTCGCTTCTATAGTAAAAGTAATTCATAATTATCAGTGTATACACATCTGAAAGCCCTGCATTTTGCAAAGCATTAACTTTTTCCAGATTTTAACTTTGCTATTTAACTAAGCTTTGATTAATTTTAGTTTATATAAGCTCTGGAATAAAAACTAATATTCCCCTCAAAAAGGAATTAACTCGAGTATAATTATCTCCGTATTTTTTTACTTCATAAGCTATTTTAGGATAGTTTATTTGCTATAAATCTATGGATGTTTATTATCTTGTACCATTGTACAAATCCATGACTAAGCCGAACACCCTGTAGGGAAGTATTGCTTATTTTATAATAATACTGACAGTGATGAACGTTGTATATTAGGACATATTTTAACATATTATAAATTAAATTTTTTGCTAGGTATTTTTTTGGACTTAGTCTCATTAAAATAATCTCAGATTTATTATTTATCGTATTTACATATCCAGTACGGCCAATAAATTTGCAAACCTTACATAATAATCAAAAACATTATAATTACAATATCTACATGAAGCGAAGCTCATAAAATGGCAAAATAAAAATATTTACGTATGTAATTATGTCTTTCGCTCATACATTTTTATCTCCAAAACCGTATTAATACGTATTTTTTAAATAAAATATACGTGAAATCACATAGCTAGACGAAATTAGGTACGTAGATATCCGTACTTTATCCACTAAACAGAAAATTTAACGGCAAATAGCGTGTAAAAGCTATTTTTCAACTACCCGCAAAAATTGTAAAAGTTCTAAGTGTAGTTTAATTGGCCCATTTGTTTTAACCTACGTTTAACTCGAGTTTTGGCACAGTATAAATGTTATATTATGATGGCTTAACCTTTTTGGTTTGGTATGAACTTTTGTAAAGTTAGCTACTTTTATATATTTGATATTTTGTGAGAAGAGTTCTATAACATCCTGTATAAAATATAAAAACTTTATTTTCATTTATAAACAAATATGTATATCGGTAATTTAATTGAGAAAATTATATATTTTAGCAACTTTTGCAATATGTCTTTTTTGTTAACGAAATGATAATTTTTAGGACTACACAAATAGATTTACATTAGCCATATTAGGCTAACAAGTGTCATCAGCAGGTATAAATACATCTTATTAAATTTGCTGTTATTTTTATAGATAAATACTCGACAATTTATAACGTATTGCATTGTAACTATAGAGTATATTCACCGACCTATTTTTTAAATTTCTATCTGCTACGATATTTTGAAAAAAAAAACATGCGTTTAGATCAGTGACAAAAAACTAAGGAATCTGTTGAAATTAATAAAATAGCAACATTTAATTATACCTTCCAACTTATACTCTTTTGACTACCTCGGGGCTCAGTGGTTAGTGACCCTGACTTCTGGATCAAAGTGGCGTGGGTTCGATCCCCACCCAGGGCAAATATTTATGTGATGAACATACGAGTATGTGTTTGCTCTGTGTCTGGGTGTTATTTAAGTACCATCTATACAGGGTGATTGGTAAACATTTAGCATCCTATTAGGGGCTTATTCTGTACATCAAAACTAACAAGTTTTGTTCAACGACGTTTACCAAATTTAAAAAAAAAATGTTGTTCCGTAGAAGAAATATCATTCACCCTTGACAAAATGTAAGGAACAGCTGATTTATTCTTTTGAGTTTTAACAAAAGTTGTTAGTTTTGATGTACAGAATAAGCCCCTAAAAGGATGCCAATTGTTTACCAATCACCCTGTATAAGTATGTATTAAATAAAATGTATATGCAGCCATATCGCAAGCTTTGTTTATTTTGGGGTCAGAGATCATGTGTAAGATGTCCCCAATTTTTTTTTTAATTTATACTGTGCCATCACAACACCTTATATACTAGCCCTATGCGGAGGCAAGTTAAACGTAAGTGTATCATTAATGAAATACTGCTCTTGTTCTTCATCGTCAGGCAAATAGTATCCATAACTACCGTCATTCGAGACATTATCCCCGTGATTCTTTGGCATTTGACACGCATACTCCCAATTCATTTCTACCGATTTTCTCCTCTTAGCAAAGAGAATAGAACCATCAAACGCGTATTCGTCATCGAAATGCAAAACCGCGTCATCGTAAAAGTAATTCTCCATACGCTTGTTGCTAGTATTTCGAGCAATATTTTTCATTATTTTTTTTTTCGCGTAACTGTTTTTTTCCGAGTCATAATCGTCGACTAAAGGGTCGTTGCTACGGTTTTCCGATCGCATATTCATAGAGTACAGGGAGGAGCTATGAGGGCTGGAGTCTTTGCATATATTGTAAGGGCTGAGAAATTCGTTGTTATAAATAATTTCGTTCATGGTCATTCCCCTGCGGAGTTGCTCCCGCCTCTTTGCGACCATTTCTTTGAAATCTTCAGGTTCTAGTTGGAAATCGTTGGTTTTTGCGTTCATGTAGAGATAGCCCGAGGCCGAATTGAGTCTAAGGGATTGTGAGCGGTTTTTTGACGAGGATTTTTCTATGTAACGCGGTATCCCTCCTAGTTCGCGGTAGTTTTTGGATTTGATTTGTTTTATATTTGTTGGGGGTACTGGTGAAAGCGGGTCGCGATATGGGTCCGAGTACCTGTAATAACAAAAGTGATGCATACATCCGTAATAAGGTATTGGCGATCATTTTATACATCTACACTTTAGATGTATAAAATGATCTCTAGATTCTAGAGTTTCAACAATTCAAATTAACTATTTAAAAATACATCAAGTATGATATGGCCAACAATTTAGATTAATTACTCAATGAACAGTATCAGAGTTGATATGGCCAATAATTTAAATTGATACTCAATGAACAGTATCAAGGTTGATATGGCCAATAATTTAAATTAATACTCAATGAAAAATATCATGGTTGATATCGCCAATCATCTATGCATCCATCAGAGATAGGATGTCCATTGTTGGACATAGGCCTCCCCTATGGATCTCCAATAATTTAAAAATACAGCCAAAAATTTCCAGTAATTATTCAATAAATACCATCATCAGCTTTTGAGGATAGACCTATGTTCAGCAGGGAAATATTGAAGGATTATACGTACCTATTATGTCCAAAACAATTGCAGGAACAACTGCATACACTCGGCGCGTAATCTTCATCCGTGTAGAGAGGCACTAGGGACGTGTCACCTGAAATTATGACACAAAGTATGTACAAGAATTCGTAAAGTGTGGCTATACGATAGGCCGGTTGGCTAGCCCTGGTGTTAAAGTTCTAAAGCCGCCTGAAGGCCTCTGACATTATGTATCTGTACCAGCCTTTTTAATAGTACACTGCAGGACGTAGGACTACCCACGAAGGGTGATTGGGCCATATCCACCACGCTGGCCCAGTGCGTGTTGTTGGATTCACATACGCCATCGAATTTCTTCTACGGATGTATGCAGGTTGTCTCACGATGTTTTCCTTCACCGAAAAGCCAATGATGTGAAATTCCGTACATAAGTTCCAAAGAAACTCATTGGTACAGGATCGGGATTTGAACCCACGACCTCACGATTGCAGGTCGGGTGTTACTACCACTAGACCACCACGGCTTTTTTCGGCTCTAACATTGCTGAACGGTTAAAACAACAGGGATCCACAATTTCATGTGTCATCCGAGCGCTACGGTAGCGCTCAGTTGTAAATGCCACCGGCGATCACCCATCCAAAATACTGACCGTGCTGGACTTTGCTTAATTTTAATTAATTAAGATGACAAAAATCGTAATCGCAGAATTTGAACCTGCATCATAGGTGATTGGGTCATTTGCCCATATTGTGGGTCCTACGCTATGCTAGTCAATAAGTGGTCTCCATTCGAGAACCACCGAGAACGTACCTGTGTGTATCTGGCTAGGATCAGCTGGTAGCCGCGTCCCGCGCGACACACCCCTTAAAACCGCGCCATCGGCCGTAATGACGTCACCTTCTAACCTCACCGCCACTTGTTGAGCCTACAAACAAAAAAAATAATTCAATAGTCATTTTTATTTTTTTAATCACACTTGACTGTACTACGTCACCCATTATTTTGAATTCCACCCTGAAATTCTCGTTCGCAATGTTCATGTTATTTTTTTAAATAGGTTGTAACGATGTATCGTTACGTCATTTAAATGACTTCATAAGTGACGGGTTCAACGTGCCCAATATGCCCCGACCTTAATTCCTATCCTTGCTTAAATTCCCTACATCTCTGCAGCCGGCCTTACACTATGCACCTTTTGCTTGCACGGCCCAGGCGCAATTAACCTGGACGTAATTCCAGGGTCCAAGTTTATGGGGATACATTCTCCGAGATTTGGGGAACACATCCTCCAACATTGAGGACAAGACCCCCAACTTACTTCGCGGCACGACCCTTCAGGACGTTCTCCTCACTTCCCTGTTCAGGACTCCGGCGGCGCCACTACTGCGCGTCCTTCGCTGCGCCGCGTCGATTCCCTTTAGGAACAAGGGAAGTGCTCGAAAGCGAATTGCCTAGTGGCCGCGTAACGTCATAAATTGATGATCCGGGCAATTGTAAAAAAAAACCGCAAATAAATAAATAAATAAATATTTTGGGACATCTTACACACGGCCTCTGACCCTGAACTAAGCAAAGCTTCTGATATGGCTGCCAGAGACTGATATAATACAAATACTTATTTTTAAATACATACTTAGATAGATAGTAACTAAATAACACCCAGACACAGAGCAAACACTTATGTTCATCACATAAATATTTGCCCTGGGTGGGGATTGAACCCACGCCTCATTGATCCAGAAGTTAGGGTCACTAACCACTGAGCCACCGAGGCAGTCAAAGAAATATTGTTGTACGTACCACCTTCTTTTATTTTTATTTAAGTAGGTGGCCCCGATACAAGGTTGCAAATTTTCACTGCAGTGTACCATGAAAGACAAGCTTTTGAGAAAGTCAATTTTCAGGTCTCCATTCAGTGGGGTAGATTATTTCCAGGCGCTTTAACGACTGCTTAGTATCCTCGCTGTTCACATTGATTATATTATTTATAATAGACTAGCCCCGATGAAGAACAGGATGAAGATCAGACGGAACATCACATAGGAAGGCTTCTTGTTTAGAGCGTATTCCTTTTGAAAGCCACGACCTACTGTATCAGTTTATGAAGCCCTGGTACCCAAAAGTCTTGTAAGGGTCATTGCAACCGGGTTTTGTGGAAGGAAAACTTATGCCAGAGCCAATTATCCTAATAGATCAGTTTATGGAGACCTGGTAGT
Organism: Hypomecis punctinalis; assembly: GCA_949316475.1. Lineage (NCBI taxonomy): Eukaryota > Metazoa > Arthropoda > Insecta > Lepidoptera > Geometridae > Hypomecis > Hypomecis punctinalis. The sequence goes on along the minus strand of OX438819.1, from coordinate 12,326,562 downwards.
CAAGGGCCTCGAAATTGTGCAAAACTTTAGGTGTCATTTGAGGAGTTTAATGTTTTACAACATACTCTTTTGAAAGCCACAACCTACTGTATCAGTTTATGGAGCCCTGGTACCTAAATCTTTGAAGGGTCATTGCGACCGAGTTTTGTGGAAGGAAAACTTATGCCAGAGCCAATTATTCTACTAGATCAGTTTATGGAGCCCTGTTAGTCAAGGGCCTCGAAATTGTGCAAAACTTTAGGTGTCATTTGAGGAGTTTAATGTTTTACAACATACTCTTTTGACAGCCACGACCTACTGTATCAGTTTATGTAGCCCTGGTACCCAAAAGTCTTGGAAGGGTCATTGGGACCGGGTTTTTGGGGAAGGAAAACTTATGCTAGAGCCAATTATCCTACTAGATCAGTTTATGGAGCCCTGTTAGTCAAGGGCCTCGAAATTGTGCAAAACTTTAGGTGTCATTTGAGGAGTTTAATGTTTTACAACATACTCTTTTGACAGCCACGACCTACTGTATCAGTTTATGGAGCCCTGGTACCCAAAAGTCTTGGAAGGGTCATTGGGACCGGGTTTTTGGGGAAGGAAAACTTATGCTAGAGCCAATTATCTTACTAAGTAGATCAGTTTATGGAGCCCTGGTAGTTAAGGGCCTCGAAATTGTGCAGAACTTTAGGAACTTTAGGTGTCATTTGAGGAGTTTAATGTTTTACAACATACTAGCTACTATACCTTGTAAAATATAGCTTGATACGCGAGACATTGACATTGACATATGCGTAATGACTCACGCACATCAAGTACCTTATTTTTATAGTCAAAATGTTCGGTACACAATGCTGTACTTCATGGTCGAGACGCACGAGCATGAAATACTACATTATGACCCAAACATTTTGACTATAAAAATATGGTACTTGATGTGCGTGAGTCATTACGCGTATGTCAATGTCTCGCGTATCAAGCTATATTTTACAAGGTATAGCTACACTATTCAGGCCCGTCACTATTCGCATTGCCTACACTAGATGCGATCACTCCCAGTGTGAGTGCGGTCTCGATGAGGGAAATATGGACCACATATTTTTTAAGTTGCCCTTTGATGCAGTACTCCTTATATGATGCCATCCCCCCAGAAATCCCTCGTCCCACCTCTTTCAAATCCCTCCTACCCCTTGTATATACCCCATTTGTAAATATACTATGTAAATATATTAAAATTAATAAAATTAAGTTGTAAATAGTATTAACCACTAATTATATTGTAGATTAGTATATTTTACGTGTTTGTGTTTGTCTTATTAGTTTAGATAGATTATAATGTGTTTGTTTCAGAGTTTGTTTGTTGAAGGGTACAAAATCCTAAAAACTGTACACTAATTAAATACAGTATATCATTAGACTCCGTACAAATTCTCTACGTTTGATGGCAGTACTACACAAGACATTGGCGAAATTGTGAAACACCCTCACAGAAGCCACAAACAAGAATTGAATTGAGTTGAATACACTAGATGTGTAGAACGTACCATCTCGATTGTTGTCGTTTGGCGTGAACTGTAATGTAACAGTCTACTTATGGTGCTCTAGTAATCCTAGTATACAAAGGCCTGCAAAAACGATTGCACCTAGGTTAAGTGGTATTATACGCATTAATTTCTGCCTGGTGGCCTGACTCTGTATCCAACGGAGGATACCGGGGTCTCTATAGGAAAGAACTGAGTAATTCACACATTTTCTCACCTGTTCCAACTGCTGCTGATCTCTTTTTTCGTCTTCAGTGTTCATAGTGACGAAGCGAAGTACTAACAAGTTGAGGCAGGCAGCTACTATTGCCAGCCCGAACAGGATGAAAATCAGAGCGAACATCACATAAGAAGGCTTCTTGTTTAAGGCGTTGTCCTTTTGGAGGGCCACCATGTCGCCGAATCCTGGAAAAGATGTTGGAATTTCTTGTCTATATTCCATTTCTTATCAAATATTCTTTAAAGAGTAGTTGTAATAGACAGGCGTATGACGCTGCCGGATGCGATATTTCGCCGAAAGTGAAAAACGCGCTCGCTACGCCCGCGGTCTTCAGACTTGATAGTAAATTTCCTTCCTTAATATGTGATATAGATCAAATCAAACTTCTTGCCGGCTGTGAAGGCTGTGGCGCGAGATATGGCGTACTATTAATTATGTGTCGCAAGTATTGATTATGTGGCGCAAGTATTGATTATGTGGCACAAGTATTGATTATGTGGCGCAAGTATTAATTATGTGGCGCAAGTATTGATTATGTGGCGCAAGTATTAATTATGTGGCGCAAGTATTGATTATGTGGCACAAGTATTGATTATGTGGCGCAAGTATTAATTATGTGGCGCAAGTATTGATTATGTGGCGCAAGTATTATGTGATGCAAGTATTGATTATGTGGCGCAAGTATTAATTATGTGGCGCAAGTGTTAATTATGTGGCGCAAGTATTAATTATGTGGCACCAGTGTTAATTTTATGTTGCGACCTATATAAATACACACTATCGTAAGACATATACACACTGTCGTAACACATACACACTGTCCTAAAAGTTAAATGTAGGTACTCACCGATAGTAGTAAGGGTGATGAAGCAGTAGTACACACTGTCGAAATAGCTCCAGTTTTCGAAAGTGGAGAATGCGCCGGCGCCTCCCGCGATGGTTAGAGTTGATAGTATGGTGACCACGGCTATCAAGTCTATGTCTGATGCGTGGGTTTGTTTGCAGTGCATGGCGCTTTTAATTGATCTGATTATAACGCTGGAAATATAAATTATTATTAATTACTTAGCAGTTATAATACGTAAGTATTGCCATGCTTATACGTTTTTGCCTTGAATAAGTTCTTACAAATTAAAAAAAAAATTATGATATAAAATATTATAACTAACAACTATATAGTGACAAATGCAACATAAAATTCATCAGGAACATGGTCAGATGACCTGATTCCCCCTCTAGTCGATAGTCATAGTATAGTCACGTCATAGTCCAAACATAGGCCGAGTTATACCTCAGTAAAGCAGTGAGACTTTACTAGAGGCGACACTGGAGTTTTGGTAACAACACGGAACAACATGATACGTCACATTATATCACTTGCCTACACTCATGCACGTAAATCAGCTTAAAATCAACGAAATATGTACCACAATTATTCACCAATTATCACTGATAAAAACACAAGTATAACAAAATAATACAGTGCGGCGGCGACATGATTTTTCGGCGTTCCCGCCAAAACTCCATTTTCTCCCGGATGATTTCTTGAAATAGAAGACCATTTCTTCCTGTCATCGGCACATGCAGTGCGTCGTAAACTGGTAACTGTATATAGGCTGGGTGTACACGTCGTACACAATAGGCTATTTGACTAGTTTTTGGAAATTGTTTTAAATTATTCGTTAGTACATAATAAGCACACTACATTTAAATTTCCGAGAGATCTACTGTATTAACAATGAAAATCAGTGTTAAAGAATAGATATTTAAGATCCCACCAAAAACGACATTCTGTAATGGCGCTGGTCTTTGACGTCACACACTAGTAAATAACGTTAGTTAATACCAGTAAATACGCTAGTTTCATCTAAAATTGACAAAAAATACTTTAAAAGTAACTTAAAGATCCTGTAATATGACTCCGGAATCACAAAACACTAATTACACAAACGACAGTCAATCGAGAAATTCTTGTTTACTATTATGTGACGTCACCAGAGTTGGCGCCCTTCTTACAGCGTTTACGTCACAGATAAAATATCAAAATAATATCGTATTTTATTTCGTGCTATTTGCGAAAATTAGACATATTTTAGTTGGAATAAAGTGAAATATGTCTCTTTCAGGCTATTATCTTTAAGGATTACCACAATCAATAGTATATTTAAATGTTGTCAAATAGCCTATTACTCTTTTGGCTTTCCTTAAAAAGTCTTTTGTTAGTACTTAATCGTTAGTTATAATGATGTGTTAATACCTGCTAAGTCTATTAACTCGCTCGCCGATGCTCTGGAACATGATGAGTCCGAGTGGGATGCCCACGATAGCGTAGAACATGGTGAACAGCTTTCCCCCTAGCGTCGCGGGCGTAGAATGCCCGTACCCTGAGAAATAAGCAATTAAAAATTGATTATTTTTTGAGAAATAACTATCAACTTCATATAATCGACCTCAAACCGAACTTAGCGAACGAAAGTAACGAAATTCTGTCTTATTCCAGAACACAGTTTAACTTTAGTACTGGACTTAATACCGAACCTAACAAACACGTTATTTATAAACGAAGTTTATCACTAAACCACGGATCATCTATGGTACCTAATAAAGTTTAACCTCCGAGGCCCCTAGTTTAACCATGGACTAACTTTCGGTACTACAAAAGTGAATTTGAAGTTGATTTGAATTATTTCATTTGGCATCTAATTATTATTTAGAAATAGAATAAAGGTTTGTTAATTTCTCTGCAAACTAGAAAACATAAATAAATTAAGAAGTTCAAAAAACAAACTAATTTTTTTCCTGCTTGGGTTTTGGCTTCAAATACACTCGTGTTTGCCATGAACGTGAAGAAATGTAAAAATAATAATAAATTAAGGTTTTATATTTGATGGACACAAATAAACACCAATTTGGATATATTTATGCATTAAATAATGCAATTATTTAAGCATTTGAAGTGTGTTTAAGCCTGCAAAAGCAGATGAATGTGATTTTTTTTTATCTGTGGGGGTTGTCCACAGATAAAAAATTAAACCAAAGACTATCATTAGTTTATCTGATCAAAAGTTAGTCTTTGATTTGTAATAGGGATGTATTTTAATCGTTGGACTAACTTTATAATGTCACCAACCATGGATCTGCTTGGTCTGGATTAAACCTGGTATACTAAGCGCCACACAAGTCGGCGCATGAGAAGTTAGCCGCAGATGACACTTGGCTGTGATTCGCTAATTATTGCGCATGTGTGCACAATGCCGACGCCGCCGCGCCGTGTGGCGTAGTGTCGAGCACGGGCGTACGTAGGGAGCGCGCGGGAGGCATCAGGTTGGCGGGCGGGTGTGCCCCGACGTCTCATCTCTCTGGCTCCCGTGCATACCTATATTTCGGCTTTTGCGCATAACTTCCCATCCGCCGACTTGTGTGTTGCTTAGTATACTAATGAACTTTTCTGGAATAAGCTTGTGATGAAACTATAAAAAACAAAAAATACAAGAAAATATCTTACCAATAGTAGTAAGCACTGTGGTGGCATAATAGAATGCTCCAGTGAACTTCCACTGTTGCCCGGCCTTGTGCGGTTCTGACTTGAGGACTACAGTCTCCATTACTCGGAAATCTTCCTCGGTTATGTTGTACTTTCTTATTATCATTCCTTCAATGGCTGGAACATAAAACAGGACTTGTTAAGATATATTTGTTGACTAAATGGAACCCTTAATGAGCTTCTGACAGCTACAGTAAATAGTGAGGCCAAAGTCATAGTGTCCACGGTTGATAGTGCTGCTACTCTCAAAATACCTGTAACGAGGTTTAGAGTTACTGCTGAGTGTCATGCAGCACTTCAAACTATTTCAAGTAAACACAGAACAATCGTGTGCAAGAGTCTCTTACCATGTTCTGGCAACAACATAGCCGACGCCCTTGTCAAAGAGGGCACGAGAAAATGCCTAAATCAGTACTTAACACTAAATATTTGAGATAGTAAGTGTTCCACTTGTTCCATTGTGACTGTTGTTGGACGTTGGATGCAAGTCGCTTCCAATTGGACTTATTGGAAATCAACAATGGCACGTCTTATTGCTGATAATAATGATATTACTTTTTGTTGACGATATTCGACGAAATTTATTTGTTTACTAGTAAAAACTAGAGCAAACAACTATAGTCTAGTTAAAATCTTGCTGCAGACTCGGTCATAAATCATTAGTGTTTCCCTCTCTTTCCCACTCATGGGCATTATGGGCAGGCCACGCCACACGTAGTCCTGTGCATTACTGCAGTCGATGAGTGATATCGATAGCTTTAAATATTTTATGAATGGGTGAGACAATAAAAACACATTAATTTTTTTTTTATTACCAAATTTACAACAAAGCATATTGAATATGGGTCAGGCCGTAGATTTTGCCACAAATAGCGAAAAGATTGCGCATAATTCTTCGCTATTCGGTCGCGAACAATGGCGAAAGATAATGATGAACAATTGGGTCAGTCCGCGGTAATCGATACCAGATAACCAAATAAATTATTTGCGCAAACTATCACTAATATACAAAATATCCAGGCTATTATACGTAAATTTTCCTAAACCGAATGAAAAATGCGATTTTTTTGCTTAGTTTTTATAATATTTTCATTCAAACATAGACAACGTCAACCTCCCACGGGTAGTAAAAAATAATACGAAAATGGCACCTGTTTTTTTACGTTAATCAAATTGACAGCCCGCCTTTTTCTATTGTCAGTGATTGCAAGATAACTTATTTGTTTGCTGTGAAAAAACGGATTGTTTCAGGTAATTACTAACGATTTTACTTAATATTATTGTTAAGCAAGTATTAGTGTCACACCCGTCACGAAATACATAGATAAGTTAAGATTGCATGTGTTATACCAGCAGAAATGATGTGACGTTTTGTGAAAGTAAGGCTATCCAAGGGGACAAAGGATGGAAATAGTTTTGGTATTTAAATAAAGGCTTCGCTTTGATATATAAGCTTGTACTTATCAGTCACGCCCGTCACATGTCACACCTGTCACAAACTCTGGCTGACTTTTTCATACATGAAAAAAATGTCTATTGAAGAAATGAGGAATGAGAAAAAGTCGGAAGACATTAAAGAGTAATCCAGAAAAGCTTGAAGAGTTCTTGAAGAAGGAAAGATAAAGGAATAGAGTAAGAAGAGCAAAACAACAGAACATCATTGTAAAAAGCAAGAATAAATTGGAAAGTAGCAGATTAGCGGCCAGAATTAGACAACGCAAATGCAGAGAAAAAAAGAAACTTTGTTTAATAGGAGAACATTTAGCAATGTCCCCCTCTTCGTACAAATGTAAACAAACTTTGAGTAAAGCAGTAATAAGTCATCCCAGTAAGCATTTTTATAAATTTAATGAGTGTGTGGATGTTTTTGAACAGTAGTTATAATATGTAAAAGTTGATTTGGTCAGTAATTAATAAAAGACGTTGATTAAACATAACTTTTAACTTTTTATTCAACTTGTCACGCCCGTCACATTGATGTGTCACGCCCGTCACAATGTTTGCCAATTAATAATTAAGAAATTAACTAACTATTTACTAGATTGTTCTTTGACACGAAAGATAATTTATTGAATATTTAAAAAATATTAATTATTTTTTACCCAATTCAATACTTTTGCTAAACCGTCGATATTTCTGACAGAGGTAACAAGTCATGCAATAGTTGAGGTCACACCCGACACAGGCCTTTAAAAATGGATATTTTCATTTTTAATAGCCCTATAAATTTCATTTTTTGTTATAAATATACATAACATTAGGATCTGCAGGATTATGCTATAACTAACAGTAAAATTTATTTTCATTAAAAGTTATACTTCAAAACAAAAGTTGAAATGTCACACCCGTCACCGCGGACTGACCCAATTGTTAGGATGATGATACACATATGATATTATTTGCAAATTATTACCTCTGACCATTGACCGTTCATGTCCCGTGGAACGCGGTGCTTTTAAATAACTAATTAAAATAAAATATTAATTAGTTATTTGAAAGCTAAAATTTAAGGTAAAAATTGACAAATAATTTATTTCTAAACTATCTAGGGAGTGGAGGGTTGGTCTCATGGTATAAAATATACAGAATAATATGTGTTTATATTATTTCCTATATTCAATTAAATTAAAGATCTAGTTAGACATTAAAAAAACTCGGAAAACAAGTTCAATATTAGACCATGACTCACTAAGAGATCCTAGAGGGTTAGTTCCATAGTTTGAAATGCTCAGAATATCTTCTAATAATATTTCCTAATTACTTTGGCCGGCACTTTCAGGTTTAGCCCAAATGAATGATGTCCTTTACACTTTCGAAATCTACTGTTCGGACGTGTAATAATTATAACTCTCGCGAAGATAAATCGTAATTTAAGTAAATGTTACACGTACTATTTATTGAGGGTTACAAAAACGAACATTATACCTACCTATTTTGTTTTTCTTTCAGTACAGGCGTTTGATCTCATTTAAGTTATGCAAAACATGTCGACAGTAAAAAATAACTGCACCTAGTGTGTACTCAGTATTATTTGTGGTGAAGAATAGTTGATAGCGAAAAAATAGCGAACGACCTGTTTTCATAGCGAAGGTGGTATAGAAAATCGATAATAACTCAATAAATAAGACATATTATCATGCCATCTCAACGTTAGAAGATCACGTACAACTTAATTAATCGTCCACAAAAACAATAATAGATTTCAAATAAAAACTTTTCATTTAATCTCAAAAAAGTCACTTCGTAAATCACGTGACACTTTCTACTTCGCACGGGTTATGGCACCGAACTGACAAAACTGTGGCCACTACGAGCTTAATGATTAAAGAATACATTACTTAGGTGTTGTCACAACTTAATTTAAATCTCACTGTGCTTCTAGAATAATAAAACGAAAAGATAATGGTTGCGAAACAAAAGTATCGTAAATAATCGGTTTCCGAAAGTTTTTAAAAAATCTGCGTATTTATATGATTTTTCTTAAACAACACGTAAAGATATTAAAACTGTGGATAATTGACTATTACTTTATAACGTCAAATCAAACGGATTATCAAATGTGTAATAGTTTTTATTTTATAGATGTGCAAAGTTCACTCCTACCAAAGCGGATTTGCGTTTTTTATGAAAAATTTGTCATTTTTCGCAGATAAACATCCTATAACATTTTCAATTTATGAATTTATTCCATTATTTTTACTGTCCGCTATTAATTAATCATTTCAGCACACGATGATGACATTTAGAAACAAATTAAAAGTAATTTCCTATAAGAAAAAAGAGGCGGAGAGTTAAGGGACCTAAAATGTGGCAAAATCTACGGCCTGACCCATATATATTTATAAAACTACGAATAGAAAATTATAATTCTTATCCTGAGTCATCGTCATCATCATCCACATAAATGATGAACTCTTCGCATAAATCTGCTTTTCTTAAGTCTTCATCTTGCAGCAATTCTGCATGTTAAATCAAAATCAAAAATCAAAATTTGCTTTATTCTTTAGACATATGGAAATGCGCTTAGAATCGTCTTTTTACAAAGGTTTTCAATAACATAATTACTAATTACAGTTGAATTAATTAGGTACATAAAATAATCTATTACAAATTAGAACACCCTAACATAAAATAATCTAAAGAAACAAAATAAAAACAATATAATAGGTATCTGCAATAGCATCGTCATAAAAAGAATGTTGTGTTCCACACATTTTTGCCAATTTTCAATGGAGACATTGGAAATATATGGAATAATGATTCCGTTATCGATAATGGCCTTGCGCGCGAGCAACTAGCGCACATCCCTACTCCGATTATGATTTATGACCAAGTCTGCAGTGAGATTTTAACTATACTACTTACAGCTAATTAATTTACGATGACGCCTTTGAAATTGGGCCTATTATCTGGCTGTTTAGACTACAGCTTTGATTATGTATTTGTCTAGAATTCTAGATGGACAAATATAAACATCATTCACTAAGATAATGGTCCAGATTTTTGACATTGTGTGCATACAAGTACATATTGTGTCATTTGCTTATATAGGTAATATTTTTTGGGCTGTTTTGCAGTCTATGGCTGCCATATCACAAATTCAGCTTAGTTTGGGTTTAGAGACTGTATGTCAAATGTTCCCTAGTATTTATTTATTTAATAAGTAAAGATATTCAGATGCCTCTGCATCATCATTGATATTGATAGCTACTTAAGTCACTTTTCAAGCCACTGCAGCACTGGAGCAGTTGTGCCAGTGGCTCGATGCTAAACAGGACATATGTATACAAGACATTTCATGTGGGATGTCAGTACAGGACCTTTCACCCCTACACTGAATTAAAATATATTCAGGGGTTGGATTTTTCAACTTCACACGGTTTGGTCAAATAATTATGGAACTTGTATAGAGCAATCGCAACTTCCATGGACAAAATAGTGCTTTCATACAATCTGCCAAGTTCCGTATAATAATATGTTCCTGGGCATCTGAATTTGGAAAATAATCCCTGAGCTGCCAATCAGACTACCCCTGATTTAAGAGATAAATCTGGGTAAAATATCATTGATTTCTACCCAAAAAATTATACATTTTTTTAATTTGGTAAGTATATCTTTGCATCATCACTCCTCACTACTTTTGTGTGTAGGTATGTCTGTGTAACCGCTTATATCTTTCAAACTAGACAAGGTTGTATTAGATTGCAATGCCATTATCATTTAGAATATTCACTTCATTAAAACTCGCGTGAGAATACATTAAATTAAATAAAACACCGGTTTTAACTCAGCCGCCGTATATCATACGTGAGTTAAAACCGGTGTTTTATTTAATATTTAGAATATTATTTTCTTCTGGAAGGTTTATACTTAGAATTCATCTGTAACCAGACGAAGCCAGGACAGGTAGCTAGTCAACAATAATTTTAACACATTCACTAGAAAATCTGAAAAAAGTTTTATCATAGTGTTAATTTCTACACTTCAATTAATATTAAAATTAAATTAAAAATTGAATTGCATGTACCTTGTAACACTTCAAAGCGATTCCTCTCAGTGGTAGACTCCAAGGCGTCAAACACAGCTGCACCCACCAGCAAATATGTAAATGTGCACACAATTAACGATAGAGTGCGAACATTTTGCTTCTTCATCACTGCCAAGTGTCACCCCGGCGTCCAGGGCTTGAGGCCCGTCCACAAACAATAACTTTACTGTGACATTCAGTCGAAAACCATACTTGTACACAAGTTTCCCACCCTTTTCACAACATCTGCTAATTAAAAAATCAATCTGTCACTTTTGAATTTGAAATGCATTTCTTTTTTGGCACATTTTTGGCATCAGCAGTTTCAGTTATCTCTTGTTCTAGGAAAGATGATATGCCCGTTGTAAAATTAGACTTTTTAACACAGCTGTGATCCACATGTAAGTCACAACCTTCAATCTTTGGGGAAGATCTTTGGAATGTAATATAAATAAAATTCTACAAGTAAATTGATCCCTCCAACCAAAGAAAATTTACTAAAACTCTTTTATAGATTTTCGTTGATCATGGATGTATTAATGTTGATCCCTGAAACAAAATAGTTCAGATAAAGTTGCAGTCTTTTGTTTTTTTCACTGGAACCTTTGAAACAAAGAACACACCTTGCTACATACTGGCCGGATCTCCATCGGTTTCGTTTTAGGGTTCCTTCCACAAAAAGTGTCACAAACGGCATTTATAAATATTTAAATATCTGCAAATCTGTATACTAAAAATAACATCGCGTTTTAGTCCGCATTCAGTTAGGTCAACGCACACAGGATGAAATCTGGGTCAAATGTTATGACGTTTATTTCTTATCAAATTCTTGAAGCCGTCACTCCTGTATGACTTTAACTGGTATCCAACACGCATTATCAGTGAATTCACTTATTAATTACATGTTTTATGATTAAATTTCGTCTTAAATACGCTAAATACTGGATGCGGTCTTCGCTCTTCTACCACTGGCTAATTTTCCTCTGCCCAGCGATGTACGCTCGCAGCTTTTCGACCATAACGAACACCAAAATCTTTTTTCACCATTGTATAAATAGGTGCTCCTTTATTTACGAATTTACATTGTAAAATTGCAAAAAATAACAAAAATCAGAATTTTCTACTGCACTTCCTTGACCTGGCTGGTAATGTTGCTAGAATTAAAATATTGATGCACTGCAACAAATAATTACCAGTAGAGAGCACAATTTTTTTTATTATCGATAAATAATTTATTTGTGCTATTGTATAAATATTACATTTAATCATGTCATGTCATCGATATCCATAAATAAATAAAATCATTGTGAATATTTTTTTACTATACTAATTTTACTTGCATTAGGGTAAAATATTGTTAACACTGCCCTCTATTTAAAGACCATGATACCAAATAAAGTAACTTGTTCTGTCCTTCCACACTAGTTAAAAGTAAAAGTGATAGATAGCGCTGTAATAAATAATTACTAATCCACTTTTGAGGGCAGGTAGGTATTTCAAAAATGTTATTATTATGTTAATAACATATTAAGTACCTACCGATGTGACTGTAAAGGACATGTGCACAAAATGTATGGAGGCTGGTATAATAATAATCAAAAATTCTAACTACAACACTCGTTACATTTCGAGAAAATTCATAAGTATTTTTCTGAGTCTATTACAACAGTTAAAAACAAAAAAGACACCTCCGATTTAAAAAAAAAAAATTAATTTATTAGGATACTTAATTAATATATTTGGCTTAATACTTAGGTCGTTTTTCTCTAGCAACCCTGATTAAGTAACCTCTAAATTGTTAAATAAAAGCATTTTTACCAATTAGACACACTTTTTAAGTGTTTTTTAGTCACATTGTATCTACTAACTGGTCACGCTGGTAGTAGGATATAATTTTTCACCTTTATTAGGTAATAATTACCATAAAGCTATGCATCTACCTATTACTTATACTTAATTCATTTTCTGTGTAAACTAACAAACAAGTACCTACTACTTTACATACAAATCTACGTAATGTACACACAAAAAGCAGGTAAAATTAAGTACACACATTTTAAAGACATAAACCACTTCCATTCCACCTCCGCAATGCTTTTACACCACCATTTGCGTCGTACAGACATATCCACAGATATCGCGAGATGAGGCTTCAATCTTAATTACCATTCCTGAAACATCCATTTTGCGGTCTGCGTAAGTATTTGCTGTATGAAGTGTTGCTTTGTAAAGTTTAAGGACTTTTAAAGATATTTTTAATGAATTAATGATTATAGAATGTTTCACTATGGGGTCTATGAGGCCATCAAAAGTCCCAAAAAATACCCTAGCCGCTCCAAACATTTTGTTGAAAGTTAATGAAGTTCCTGTGTGGTATTTAGGTATTTATAGGTACAGACTGATTTTGATTTTGATAGAGATTGTCTGGAAGAAATTGCTTTTAGCGATAAGACCGCCTTTTGTACATTTTTTCTGTCGTTTTTAGGGTTCCGTACCTTAAACGAAAAAAATGGAACCCTTATAGGATCACTTTGTTGTCCGTCTGTCCGTCTGTGTGTATGTCAAGACTCTTTATCTCGGGAACGCGTAAAGATATCGAGAAATTTAAACTTTATTCGAAATTTAAACTGTATTCGTATATATATGATCTCTTGCAGTTGTGTAAAAGAAAAACTTCTCAGTTAGGTACTTATCCTTTAAAAAAGTTAGAGCCGTTTATGTCGTAAAAAACCGTATATTTCGACACTAACAAAAATCAAAACCTACAGGGTACTTCCCGTTGACATATAACTATGAAATTTGGCGAGAAGCATTATCTCAGAGTACACAATATATAGGAATAAATCTGAAAACTGTACATTTTTATTTAAATCACAAAAAATAGGGCCTCAAATATCACAAAATATGGGTTCAAAATTCAAAGTGAGTAAATCGTATCATGTAAGGTATCATATAAAAGAACTTTATTAGCACATGCTAAAACAGGTTTTTAATTATTTTAACAATGCGTTTGTACGGAACCCTCGGTGTGAGAGCCTGACTCGCACTTGTCCAGTTTTTTTTCTTCTTCAGTTATGTTTTATTTCTTGTAGTGACAATAAAGGTCTCGAGGTTTGTCCCGTATAAGTTGTTCTAAATTGCAAAGACATCTCTAAAATCCATAGCACTCTGCAAAGAAACGCCTAGTGTTAGTGTCTCGTGCTCCGGGTATAGGACGAATCATACCATTATAATGAAGTTAGTTACGCTGCGCAATATCCAATCCTGACTGAAGCTGCGCGTTGATTGGATATTATGTGCAGCTTGTAGGTAACTTCACCGGCATATCTGGCGGCTTGTATGATTTGGCCTAGGTAGAAAAAGGCATCACTCTAGATCTCTACGGTCGTGCCCATTCACCGTCTCGTTTACAAACATCGACTTGCAAACAACTTGACCCAGAACTTGGGAGAAAGGTCTAGCTAACACTTATTCTGTGGCACCAACTTATACGCACACCTAACGATGGAACCACTATCGTATTTTCTGAACTAGATTCAGAGACACACTAGGACACATTTTAGTTAGTACATTTTTTTGTAGATTAATTATGGCGGTCGTTATTTGCGGGGTACTTACAACATAGGTAATGTAAAATCAGTAAATCTATGTAAGTACCTAATGCAACGTAAATGCAACTGCTCGCTAAGTATGGATACGATAGCGCGTGAGACACATTTTCGAAAATAGTATTTACAAAATAGTATCCATACTTTGTAAGCTTTTTGTTTCAATATAGGTAAGTAAGTAAGTATCTATCAAAATACAACATCTTTACAGGCGTAGGTCGTCCAGTACTGGACATAGGCCTATCAATAGATAAGCAACGCAGTAGCGCTCCTGGCGTAGTTTAATTAAAAGTGCGCCTAATGCCACGAAAAAATCAGATTTCTAGCATTTGAAAAAAAAAAAGTTTTTTTATGATGCGAAGTTTTTTTTTTTTTTTTTCTAAAGAAACCATATTATTTTCCAATAATCTACGCAATTACTCTGCTACTATAGGTTTTTTCCTTTCCTATAGTATTTTTTTTAATATGGATATTTATGTTCGTTAACTTTACTTACATCACGTCTTTAAAAATACACCTTTCGCTTGATTCTGGCATTAGGCGCCCCCTTAAAAAGTTACTTACCTAGTTGTTTCACAGGAATGACCACTTCAAGGTTAAGTAACGTACGACACAGTTTTCTGTAGGGTGACCGTGGGTTCCATTCCCTAAAGCGCTACCGTGGCTAGGATGATAAAATTTTTACCCTATTAGTTACGTTCGTGAATCCGTTTACCGCTACCGTGACGTACGTAGAGTTACGTTGAGCCAAAGTAGATATAATCGTGAAGTTGATCCGTTTCCCATCCATCAGCTATATTAGGTCAGCCACTGCTATACATAGACCTCCCCGATCAAAATCCAGTAAGACCAGTTGGTAGCGGCTTCCAGCGCATTCCTGTGGTCTTGATGTGCATTGGTCATCTGCTATTCTAGTTGTCACGGTTCATGAGATACTTACAGCCTGATGACAGACAAACAGAGGACGGATAGCCGAGTTTTAGTAATAGGGTTCCGTTTTTATGCTCTGGGTACGGAACCCTGAAAAATAAAATAACACCAAAAACAAATACTTACTATTATTTGTTACCTACGTCTCTAAACTCTATAAGTATAGATACCTACCTGTGTTAGACGTAGCAGCTCCAAGCGAGAAAGCTGCCCTAGCTTTCGCTCTGCAGCACGCGCGCGACGCGTGCCCTTATCCACGAGGCCCTACGAAAGACAAGAGAAGCTTGATGTGACCTACTTAGGCTACTCTATTGTCAATAATTATAGTCAAATCAAACATCTCGGCGGCTTTTATGTTGGCTACAAGCTACGGATCAAAATAAATAAATAAATATTTTGGGACATCTTACACACGGCCTCTGACCCCAAAATAAGCAAAGCTTGTGATATGGCTGCCAGAGACTGATATACTGCATATACTTATTTTTAAATACATACTTATATAGATAGTAACTAAATAACGCCCAGACACAGAAAAACACTTATGTTCATCACATAAATATTTGCCCTGGGTGAGGATCGAACCTACGCCTCTTTGACCCAGAAGTCAGGGTCACTAACCACTGAGCCACCGAGACAGTCGCGGATAACTCAATCCTACCTGATTGAAGGTGAGGTGAGATGAAGTTTACCGGGTCAGCTAATAATGAAATAAAATAAATTGTACCATAGAAATTATTTTTATCGTGCTTCACACACTAAGTGCATAGAAACTTTATTTTTGTGATAAACATTTCAAAAATTAACGCGTTCGCAGGATTTGATCCTGCATCCTCTGGGACTCCAGCTCAGATGCTTTGTCCAATTAAGCTAAAACGCTCTCTGCGAAGGCGCCGAATTAGTGAGTGTTTATCATTTTTACCAACTACTACATTGTTGGAAGCGCCATTTGTGAGAACTGCTTTAAAGCAGCCAGTAACTTCAAATCCTGCGAACGCGTCAATTTTTGAAATGTTTATCACAAAAAGAAAGTTTAAGTTATAGGCCGAATTAAATATCTGCGGATACTTAACCTAACTTGACGCAGCTGTTAAGTGAACTTCAGTCAGGATTGGGTTTTATACAGCTAAGTTCTGTGGATGATCCAATTGCTTTTTTTGTAGTAGTAATGTAGGTAGGTAGTTTTAGCATATTAAGTTTGCTAGGCAAGTTATCTAATTGTTTGCGATTGAGCAGCTGTTTGCTTCGAGTTCGTGGTATTTTGGTACTTAACTACCTCAGAGCAAAAAATAAACATCAAGAGGGAACGTTTTTGAACAGTCAAGTGAAGCCGGTTTTTAATACATGTGTGAGTGCGTTACTGCCGCGCCGCCATAGTTCGACTGACAAGCCAAGGCATAGTTTCCTTGTACGTTGATGTGTGTGTAATTGTCTTTACACGGCGAGGCGTAGTTTTGGTCGGCCTCACTTGTTTGTTCACAACATTCTCTCTTGATTTTTTTATTTGCTCTGAGTTAACTAACTACCTACTGATTCTTCGGTAGGTTTTTTATTCTAGTTAAGCGAACCTGTTGTTTTTTAGTTGACCCAGTTTAATATTTTATTACTAATGTAATTAAGGAGTAGCGAGTGGTGAATTTAATAAGGCACCTAGACAAACTGAAAGGTTTTTTGGTGTTTTTACATTTATATGTATGTTGTTAATGAGTGAGTTGCAAATAAAAAAAAACCGGACAAGTGCGAGTCAGGCTGGCACATCGAGGGTTCCGTACAAAAACATTGTTAAAATAATTAAAAACATGTTTTAGCATGTGCTAATGAAGTTCTTTTATATGATACCTTACATGATACGATTTACTCACTTTGAATTTTAACCCATATTTTGTGAATTTTGAGGCCTTCTTTTTTTGTGATGTAAATAAAAATGTACAGTTTTTAGATTTATTCCTATATGTGTACTATAAGACAATGCTTTTCGCCAAATTTCATAGTTCTATGTTAACGGGAAGTACCTACCCTGTAGGTTTTGATTTTGGTGAGTGTCGAAATAAGCGGTTTTTTATGACATAAACGGCTTTAACTTTTTTAAACGATAACTGAGAAGTTTTTCTTTTACACAACTGCAAGAGACTATAGATATACCTACGTATATAGTTTAAATTTCAATTCGATATCTTTACGCGTTCACGAGATAAAGTCTTGACAACAAAGTGATAAGGGCTCCGTTTTTTCCGGTTGAGGTACGGAACCCTAAAAAGTAGTATTGTAATTTGTTGTAGTTCATAGCCGTCAAGAAGTTTGATTCAGCCTATACACTCTAGACTAGAGATACCCGCAGTAGATATAATTAAGTACCTACATAAATATACCAAAACCGATAACTCAACAAAATGCACCGACCATTACCCACGCCGTCCGTGCCTGCGGAACGTTCTAGGCCCTTTCACTGCGTAGAGAAAACCGCGAAAACTGCGGGTTAGTGGGTTGATGATATCACGGTGCAATGTTGCATCAACTTGGTACTAACACAGAGAAATCACCGTACCTATGTAAACTCTGTTGAACATAGCCTACTCTACCCACGAAGAAGGATAAGTAAGTTCGTATTGGCCCGGTGGCTAGCCCTGGTGTCATAGTTTTAGGCTGCCTGAAGCCATCTGATACGGTTAAAATAACCGGGACCTTCAATTTTACTTGTCATCCGAGTCGAATCTAATAATAATAATAGATATCTACTATTTTAAATACTTATTTATTACATTTTCCGTGCTCTACATAAGTATTAGGCACCTTTGAAAAATCAAAATGCATGTTTACTTCTTAACCAATAACTGAGTGCTTATCTTAAATGACTTACCGGGTTCATAAATAACTTCTTAGAATATCAAGCGCCTCTTTATTAAGGTCATAAAACACCTGGTGACCGAAAACAAAGGATTCGGTTTTCTTTCGGTCTTATCAGTCAATGTTTGGTCACTTGTGTTCTGGTCTCTAACAAGTAAACAAGCTTTCATTTCTGTTGATGTGATTAAATTGACACCTAATTTTGTTAAAAATGCCAAAAAGGAGTGAAATCCGTTTAGAAGATAGAGTGAAAATACAGGGTGCCTATATTATACTTTTGGCCATGGCTGTATTATCTAATATCGCTTAGTCTCGAATCTGTACCTTATTCTTATTCGATGTGGGGGCGATAAGACCTGCACTAACGTCCCGTATGGGGCGTTTTGTGCATTTCTCCCTCTAGCGTCTACCCGAGCCAGCCCAGCTCCTTAAAATAACGGAGCGTGGCTCTGGGGCGCTG
The DNA here is from genome assembly GCA_949316475.1 of Hypomecis punctinalis. Taxonomy (NCBI): domain Eukaryota; kingdom Metazoa; phylum Arthropoda; class Insecta; order Lepidoptera; family Geometridae; genus Hypomecis; species Hypomecis punctinalis. The sequence continues at coordinate 12,307,906 of OX438819.1, read as the reverse complement.
GTTTATCTGCTCCGGTGGCTTGGATGGTGTACTAAATAGCGATGAGGATGATGATGGCAAGCAATAGTAGCGTCATGCAACCTGCAAGCGATTCTAGTTACTGCCGTGGCCTTGCAATGCCACAAATCATGCTCTACTGTATTCTCCTGCAGGCAACCACGACAGAGTGGGCTGTCGGTGGCTCCCAGTTTATAATTGTGACTATAAATAAATAAATATTGTGGGACATCTTACACACGGCCTCTGACCCCAAACTAAGCAAAGCTTGTAATATGGCTGCCAGAGACTGATATACTACATATGCTTATTATTTTTAAATACTTACCTACATATTTATATAGATAGTAACTAAATAACACCCAGACACAGAGCAAACAGTTGTGTTCATCACATAAATATTTGCCCTGGGTGGGGATCGAACCCACACCTCTTTGATCCAGAAGTCACTAACCACTGAGCCACCGAGGCAGTCATAAGACTAATCAAGTAGCAGTGACCAGTGATGAACTCTACCATAAGTCGGCGGTCTTGTCGCTGCAACCTCAATAGATCGTTTGTAATGTTTCTGTTCAGGGCTGGGAAAGCAGCTTTGGCGTGCCGGCAATCCTCCCTCTTGTCCGACATAATATTTTGTTATTTATTATCAGTATGACGCGGACGGCGCAGTAGAATTCGCACCTATCCGTATAACCCGTACCTATGCTTAAACAAAGGACATGTCCACAAAATGTATGGAGGCTGGTATAAGAATAATCAAAAATTCTAACCACAACACTTGTTACATTTCGAGAAAGTTCATATTTTTCTGAGTCTATTACATCACTTAAAACCAAAAAAGAGCCATCCGATTTTCTAAAATTAAATTTTAATTATTAGGATAAATAAATATATTTGGCTCAATAGGCAATTTATCTCTATCAACCCTGATTAAGTAGCCTCTAATTTTTTTAAATAGAAGCATTTTTACCAAGTAGATAAAGTTTTTAAGTGTTTATTTGTCACATTGTACCTACTAACTGGTCACACTGGTAGGTTATAATTTTTAATTTTAGCAATTTAAAAGATGAATGTGGAAGAATCAGCTACGAATGCAAGTAAAATAACGACAGAAGCACTTTGTTATTGCTTAACTAGAAAAATTACATAGCTGTATTATTGTTTTTCATACAATTTATTATTCACATTTAAAAAAAATGGAGGAATAAAAATAACTATATGAAATATTTTTGAGAAGCCCATGAATCAAGGTTTAATTTGATGTAAATATCATCTTGGTTCGATTTTTCTCTGAATAATATACCACTTATGGACGTCACCTTTACGCTACGCTATAAGCGCTACGCCACAAATCTATTCCTAATCCAGCAGAGGTCATTTACACCAAACTATTCTAATCAAAAACGCACACCGCCAGTAAAACGTCTACAAACAATCGTTTAAAATTCGTGCCGTTTAAAATTATGTTTAATTACTCGTTCCGTTTAAACTTAGCCGTCAGTACTCATTTCTCCTAGTGAAACACCTTTCTTTACTCACCCATATACAACGTATATGTATACAATATACATACGTGTATTATACAATGTTCGCTGTTAGAACATTGTATGTGTGTGACGAGTTATAGATGAGTCGGTGTGCGAATTTTTTTAGGTTAAATTGGTTTGTAATAGTGTTGCTCTTCTAATCTGTGGGTTATAGCGCTTACAGAAAAAAAAAAAACAATACTTATTATTGTCACGAAGAAAGGAAGCAGGTCAATATTTTTATCCATTTATTGTATATGCCTAGTGTGGGCCCCAGTGTACACCGATTGTTTAAATATGAAGTTTTAGTAAGCTGTAGGTACTATGTTTCAATTAGGTGTACGTTTTTTAGTACTTACTAAGGTTTTTTGAATAAATATCTTATTATTATTTTACTGCTTCGGTGGCTCAGTGGTTAGTGACCCTAACTTCTGGATCAAAGAGGCGTGGGTTCGATACCCAGGGCAAATATTTATGTGATGAACATAAGTGTTTGCTCTGTGTCTGGGTGTTATTTAGTTACTATCTATATAAGTATGTATTTAAAAATAAGTAGGTATATGTAGCAGTCTCTGGCAGCCATATCACAAGCTTTGCTTAGTTTGGGGTCAGAGGCCGTGTGTAAGATGTCCCAAAATATTTATTTATTTATATTTTTTATTATCTCATTCATTTATTGAAACATCTTAGATTATTTTTTTACAATATTGCTACAAAAAAGCAAAATAAAAACTTAACCTAGGTTGCAGCCGGCCGCGGGGCGGGGCCCAAGCTACCGGTGGTGGGGGCTACTGACCGGGGACTTATTATTATTATTTGTTTATTTATGTAATAAACCTCTTTAACACTATGTACACCTATACATAATACTTATATGAAGGAAGATAACAAATAAAAGCTAAGTGATACAGCAATTATAGACGAAGATAGGTTGCATAATAATTTTAAAAACCATCTTTATTTATTTACCCGCTTATATATCTAATTATCTACCTATGTTATTATACTAAATTATATTTAGTTTGAAATTACTACGAAACAGTATTAAACTAACTCAGAATTCCAAAGAGATTGAATTTTATGACTCTAAAATAATCACTTAGGTACATCACAGCTTAGGAACAAAACATGGATGCCAGTAAAATTTTCAAATTTTCGATATTTGAAAATAAAGCGTTTCAAATATCAAAAATTCAAACACTTTATAGGCCAACCAAGGCCAACAAGGTACCTATATCTATCCAACTTGGAAATAATGGATATAAATAAGTTTTTTCAATTTTTTTTAACTAATCCAACCTAGGTAGATAGGTACCTACCTAGGTTGGTTTTGTTAAAAAAATACCTAGTTTAAAAAAAATGCAAACGCTTATCACATATCTACCTACTTAAACGTTGAAACTTTCAGCGTGCGTCGGTAACTATCGAAAATTATACCTAGTGATTAATTCTTGTCACAAATTATGTAAAAAAATAAGCTATAATTACAAATTATGTAAATTAATAAGAATTAAAAATAAATACTGACTATTTTTTATCCCTACTAAGGCTAGTTATTATTTGCTCTAAGCAATGTAGCGCACGCGATGCCATCTCGTTCTGACTCGACACGGAAGCCCATAATACTATCTCTGTTTATTTTCTTCCGTACTACTGCACCGCACTTTCCAAGTGTGCGTAAGAGAGGGATGCGTCAGTGAATTTTTACACTGTTAACACTGTCTTTCTCCGTTTGTCTGTGTGCGGTATACGTGTGTGTGTGTTGCGTATACGCATGCAATGCCAATGCCAGTTATGCGTACGGAAAGTCCGTTGTAAAACCTTTACGGTAACATTACATGAGCGGAAAATTTCTTTATAATGAAAGGAAATATTTTTTAACAATGAATGTTAGCAATCTAACCTATATGTTTCTGTATCGGTTCAAGGAACTTTGATTGCGATTGTTACGAGGTTATTGCACTTGGAGATGTTTTATTTTCATTAGGTATGAGCAATAACGTAGTTGAGCATGAAAGTTTCAAGAATTGACGCCACATTTTCAGATTCAGTTTCACGACTATCCGTATTTATTTCTTCTTCTTAGTTTTGGCGTCGCATTATTGTGCATTTGCCAGTGTCAAGTATTAAGTTTTAATAATTTTTGATAATATTTTATCAAAATAGTCACTGTCATAGTCCAATAAAGTCGCGGTCAAGTCCAATCATGGTCCAAGTCATACCTCAGTAAAGCAGTGGAGACTTTACTAAAGGCGTCTATGGAGTTTTGGTAACAACACGGAAGAACATGATACGTCACATTATATCACTTGCCCACACTCATGCACGTAAATCAGCTCATAATCAACGAAATACCACCATTTTTCACTAATTATCACTGATGAAAACACAAGTTTAACAAAATAATACAATGAGGCGACATGATTTTTCCGCGTTCCCGCCAAAACTCGTATTTATTTCAATATTAACACGATGTGAGTAGGTATGCTATTTTTAAGGTTCCGTAGCCAAAGGGTAAAAAGGGACCCTATTACTAAGACTCCGCTGTCCGTCCGTCTGTCTGTCACCAACAGTCAGGAACGGTGATAGCTAGAACGTTAAAATTTTCTCAGATGATGTATTTCTGTTGCCGCTATACAACAAATACTAGAAATAAAAAAAAAAATATTTAAGGGGGGTCCCATACAACAAACCGGAATTTTTAGCCTTTTTTCGCTCGACATTAATAACGGTCCCATACCGCATACCTGTCATGCTTTCGATGCTTGAAATATTCACAGAATATGTAGTTCAATATTTTCTTTAAAAATAAATAATGAAATAAAAACAGAATAAATATTTAAATCCCATATAAGAAACGTGATACAGGAAGATGCTTGAAATATTTACAGAATGTCAAGTTGTATATTCCCTTCAAAAAAATATTCAAATTACAATAAAATACATTCAAGGGTTCATTGGTTTCCATATGGTACGGAACCTTACGTGCGCGAGTCCGACTGTTACTTGGCCGATTATTTAGAACTTATTGGACACTCAAATATCTTTTTTATATTCTATATCAAACTGGATTTTTTTTACTATCTATTTATTCAGCATTATACCTATAATTATAAATTAGCATATCCCGTCAAGTTTTGTTAGTTCTTCCATGTTTCGCCAGAGGCGTTTTACAAAAATGTATGAAGCAGTATGAAAACTATTGCAGTTTTAATTTGTGAAAATTAATACTAAGGCACCGGGATAGACTGCTACTGCACTAATTTTTCAAATAAACAGTAATTATGTCATGTTTAAGAAATCTCTTTGAGTTATTTGATTGAAAAAAATACGTGTCCAGTATTTTTTTGAAAATCTAACTAACTGACTTATAATTATAATAATTCGCTTAGAGTACAGTACAATAATGGTTTTAGGATACTGTTGGGGTTGCCACGTCAATGTAGCGCATCAGGGATGTTCACACAAGCTCGAACCGATGGTTTTCATGCCATCATGAGGAAAAAAGTATACTCCCTGCTGACAAGAATGCGTGGCAGCAGTAACAGTATCCTACACATAATTATTAGTAAACCGGATTGCCCTATACAGGGACATTGGAACAATGTTTTACTAGGTATCTTAAGATAATAATATCTAGTATAAATTACTGCTGTAATATGGACTAAGTACTGTCTGAAATATGTTTTTTATATAATAAGTAATGATTTTTTTATTCACTCGTCATGCCTATTTTACAGACTGTGTTTAACCAACACGGACAAAGTCAGGGCATCAGCTAGTCAAATGAAATTTTTTTTTTACTCAGTAATTTACCGATGAAACAGTAGAAAATGGGCTAGCGCAGTTACGACGGAATAAATCACAGTTCATAATTACTAATTAAATTTATTAGATACTTACGGTAGACGGCTTTCTTCCAGCTACAAAGTTTTATGTGATAGTTTTCTCACAAATAGTGAAATAATGTTTCCTATGACGGTGATTTCTTCTTCTTCTTTTGTTTGGCGTCGCATTGTTGTGCATTTGCCAGTGTCAAGTATTCGTTTTAATAATATTTTATCAAAATAGTCACAGTCGTAGTCTCGTCATAGTCCAATAAAGTCGCTGTCAAGTCCAAACATAGGCCGAGTCGTACCTCAGTAAAGCAGTGGAGACTTTACTAGAGGCGTTAGAACCAAGCGTTTCGAATCTTCATTCCTCATACGAACAACCGGAATGTGGAACGCTTTGCCTGGGTCTGTCTTCCCGTTAAAATACAACGTGGGTGTCTTCAAATCCCGAGTAAATAGGTATCTTCTAGGTAAGCGTGCTACACCCTAGACCGCACATCTGCTTAACATCAGGCAGTGTGTAGTCAAACGCGAACCTATTCGAAATAAAAAAATAAATAAAATAAAGGCGTCTATGGAGTTCTGGTAACAACACAGAACGACATGATACGTCACATTATATCACTTGCCTACATTCATGTACGTAAATCAGCTCATAATCAACGAAATACCACAATTTTTCACTGATAAAAACACAATTTTAACAAAATAATACAATGAGACATGATTGACATGATTTTCCCGAGTTCCCGCCAAAAACTCGACAGTGATTTCACTGTTGACTTTTAATCTCTAGAAATCGGGACAAGATAATAGTAGATTATCTATCCACAAAGAGAGCAAAGTCGCGTATTGTGTCACGGGTGACATATTGAACCCTGAGCGTAGCGAAGGACTCTAGAATTAACTCCCGAACGTAGCGAGAGAGTTTTTAGTTAATTCCCGAGCGAAGCGAGATAATTATTTAGAGTCTTGAGTAAAGCGAGGGTTTCAACTCGCTAAGACGAAGACAGGCTTCGTTCTATTGGTGCATACTTCTGCTTTTCATGCTTCCTGCGAGGAAAAAAAAACCGAAATTAGAATAATGCTAAACACCTTTTCAACCTTACTATGCGTAGGTACTTACTACATTGCTTACTTACACTAAAAAAAATTAGAACATACCTACTCATGGAAAAGCAAAGCAAATACAAAATAAAAAAAGAGAATGTAATACGTGATAATCATGTCCTACTGGATTGTCGTGGCCAGCTCGATTAACGAATAACATTTTTTTTAAATGATCGTATCTGTTCTATCCTATCCTACTAATATTATAAACGCGAAAGTTTGTGAGGATGGATGGATGGATGGATGGATGGATAGATGTATGGATGTTTGTTACTCTTTCACGCAAAAACTACTAAACGGATTGAGATGAAACTTTGCAATAATACAGCTTATACATCAGAATAACACATAGGTTACAATTTATAAAGATATTTTGTGAATTGTCCAAAATATAACGATAAATGTTGAGTAAGTAGGAAAAATCTGCCATCTGCGAGCTGCGTGCGCTGCAAGAATGTCAAAATAAACAACTGTCGATCGAATATCTGTCAAATCAATCGATGAGCAGTCCTTGGATATCATCATACTGATAATATATTATGTACCTATATATCCGAAAAGTTTGTTAGTTTGTTCTTCTTTCACGCAGCAACGGAGCAACGGATTGACTTGATATTTGGCATAGATATAGTTCGAGGGCCGGAAAGTGACATGGGCTACTTAAATAAAAGGTTCCTGTGAGATAGCATTAATGTTTAATTCCACGCGGGCGGTGCCGCGGGTAGAAGCTAGTACTTTTATATAAAGACGTTTCCATACGATCTATGACGTTCGAAACGTCATAATTTGTACGGAAACTTTTCGACCTAGAACAAATACGGGCATTGTAATTGCAATTTGAAAATTGCAATATCGACAGCCAATGAAACAAAACGACTAGTCTCACAATAAATCGCAGTAGTAATTATTTAATTACTGCAAGTGTAGGAAGGTTGCAGTATGCAGTGAAAGCCGCAGTCTGGCTGCATCCGTGAAGACTGGCTAGACTTGATACTTTACTTTTTTCTACGATACATCATCATCATTGACTAAGAAAGATCACATAGGCCGGGTGGCTAGTCCTGGTGTCAGAGTTTTTAGGTATGCCTGCAAATGTCCGTAGAAAAAATTCGATAGCGTATGTGAATCCACCAACCCGCACTGGGCCAGCGTGGTGGATATAGCCTAATCACCCTTTTTGGCTAGGCCTACGTCTTACAATGGACTTTTAAAAGGGCTGGTACAGTAATACTGAAGTTGTAACTAAGAATGTCAATCGAAAACTTTTTATGAAAGTTTATAAAATTATGTAATACTAGTTTTTACCCGCGGCTTCGCCCGCATACGCAATATATCATTATAATTTATAGCCTATGTGTTATTCTGATATATAAGCTATAGTATTGCAAAGTTTCATCTCAATCCGTTCAGTAGTTTTTGCGTGAAAGAGTAACAAACATCCATACATCCATCCATCCATCCATCCTCACAAACTTTCGCGTTTATAATATTAGTAGGATGGTAGGTATTGTATTTTTTTTATTCCTATAACTAAATGGCACATTAAAAAATGTAGATGACACAGAAAAGAGATCCAGTTACCAAGTATCAAGACCGCACAGTGGCTAGACCAACGAGATCTGAAGCCAGGGAAAGTCGGCATTGGAGTACCGTTAAGCTCTCGTATCGTTTACTAGACTGCAGTTTACCTCTATAGCATTTATATATCACACTTAGATGTACCTAACCTACCTGCCTATATAGCATATATATCTTATAGGCATACATAGGATAACAAATAAATAGGATACATAAGGAAAATTGAATACCTATATTTTGGAAATATAGAGATGTCAATAAAAGAAAATGATATATCACATAATTTAGAAAAATACAACTAGATAATTTAGTAATAAAATACAGTTCGGGCATGCATGAACTGATTTGAGAGAAGAGAACATTTTGAACAACGTATGGGTCTTTCGACCCATAAGTATGTTCCTCAGGCTTTTTTATTTTTTTTTTTCCAAACATTGTCTGAATAACTGTATCGTTTTCAAAATTGCTGATATTGATTGTGGTGTTTGAAGATTTTGTTTCTTTTTTCTTAATTGGTTCTCTTCAGTTGTGTATATAATTCTCATGCAATTATTATTGTATAATTAAACATTAGCATGTAAATAATTAATTGAAAAACTTCCCTAATTATGTTAGGGATAAGAAGTATATATATCAATACATATATACAAATAAAAAATATATAGCATATACACCTGCCTATATAGCATAGTTTGACTGGATGCTCGTTAGCTATCATCGAAGTTAAGCAACGTTCAGCACGGCCAATATACGGATGGGTGATGGCGGATGGCATTTATAACTGAGCGCTACCGTGGCTCGGACGACACGTTAAATTGTAAGCCCCGGTTATATTAACCGCTTAGCCATGTCAGAGGCTTTAGGCTGCTTTTAGAGCGCTGCCGTAACTCGGATGACACGATTAAATTATACGCTTAAGTTTTTCGAAGTATCTTTTCACTCACATACACGCATGCACACACACACACGCACTCACACATACACACACACACGCACACACAAACACACACACACAAATATTGAAATAAGAAATATTTTTGGAAATTTTGTAAGTTTAGAGTAAATTGTAAATTTTAAAATGCATTTTGTAAAAATTGTTAAAGATAACCAAGATGTTACCATAGTATGGATATCGAAGAGCGGGGTCTTCTGACACAGGTATTTTTCTACCTAATAGAAGGCTCCAATCTACATTAATTTAAGAAACTATTGGTTACAGAAATAAAAACTATTTTATTTTATTTATTTTGAGCTGATAATCTGATCAAGACCAGATAATTATTTTTCACCAAAAATGACACAACCGACTTCAATCGTTGCTAAATTCGGATAGTTCGATCAAATCAATGTATGCCATTTGGAGATGATTATTGATTTTTCAAAAACTGTTCAGCATATTTCGATTAAATTGAAATGGGTGGTACCATTTGAATTTAGTCTATATAAGCTCTAAAGTAAAATATACCAAAAAATAATCAAAATGGTTTTAATCGTAATTGGTTTTATAATTTTAAATACCACATATTTATAGTAAAGGTATCTAACATGAAATAAATAATGCAGAGGTCTATGAGCATTAACTTAACTTCACTTTAGGTAAGTTTCTAATGTTTTAAATGTAATTAATTTAATAAATATTACCTAACATATACCAATGTAATGATATCTAATTACCGTGCATTTACCTCTACACAACGCATAAATAACTCCTTTCGACTGAAGTTGGCTCTATGTAGATTAATAAAATGCAAATAACGCTATAAATCTAGACAACAATGCCATTAATCTAACGTTTCCCAGCTCTCAATATCGCGGTAGAAAGCCCGCAGACAAAACCCACAAAACTGAAAACAAAATCAAAAACACAACGCAATAACCCTTCACCTGCCTAACCTCAAAATGTCATAACGGTTTTGCGTCAGCACGAGCCTACCAAACTAGACCGCAATGCAAAACAATGGCAACTGGCAGCTCAATAAAAAAGTTAAAAAAAAAAACAGCGTTCCAAATTCAAATAATTTCCCACACGTAACGTTACGCGGGCGGACATCGAGCGCGCACCGTTATATGCGCGGCAGTGACCTACATTGGCTTAACATTTTCGCCGTGATCGAGCAACCGGTTGTAATCATAACCTTATTGTTTACATCGAATTTGATCCCAATCAGTGCTGCTTACATTCGAACTTTCTCTTCTTTCACCCGTACTTTGACAGCAATGTATGCGTAATTGGAAAATGCGTCGCGTCTTAGTTGAGTAAAAGCAGATAGTGGTGATGTAGTTTGCCGCGCTTTCTGATTTTGAGACGAGAATATTATACTGGTCGCAGTTTCAAAGTCACGTTCCTACTTATTTGTTACGTAGGAGAGGTTTTTTTTTTATTGGCGTTGTTATTTGTAATGTCGTAATTTTTGGCGCAATATCGGTGATGCGGATGAATGGATGATGAAGAAAGGTTTTTTTCATAAGTAGGCAGTTTTAATAATGGCAGATTTGTGGTTGCGAGATTTGTTTAAGTCATCGGGATGTGGATTTGAATTCCAACAATTTCATAATATAGGTAAAATTAAATTTTATTGACGTACCAAAAGCTCGAATTTGCCATCTTCTTTAATTTCTAACGTAACTTGTAAGGAATTGGTAGGTAATGTTGCATGCGTACATCTTTCGATGTGTTAGTTGCCAGTATTAAATTAAATCTAATCTGGCCACGTTACCCTATGCCCCGGGTCTTTTAGATTAGTTTTATTTTTATTTTAGTAATATAAGTTTTAGTGGTAAGTACTTATTAGTTTTTATTTTGAGTAGGTTAATTTTAATAGTTTGTTTTTTAAGTTTGGTCAAAATTTACAACATAATTAAATCTGAATTATTTATTATCTACATAATTAAAATCGAATCATTCTTCTTTTTCTTCTTAGACACAGGGCGTCCACTGTTGGTCATATGCTTCACCAATAGATCTCTAATAATATCGGTTAGAAGACAGGAAAAGGGAGCGCGAAGTCATCTGTCCATCTTGTTGGTGAATTCTACGCAACGCTTTCCGTTACGTGATCTCAATTCGAGGAGTTTACGACTCCATTAGTCAGCAGTTTCTGCCTTAGTGCCATTTGAACTTGCCCATCTGCTGGTCTACGATGGTAGCTTTGGTTTTTCTATGTAATTACCACCTCATTTCTGATTCGATCTCGTAGAGACTAAGCATAAGCAATTAAGCATAAGACACTAAGCATAGCCCACTCAACAGCTCGTCGGGCTACTTGGAGTTTATTTTAAAAAGATTCATAGTTAGGACCACAAAAAATAATTGAGCTTGACAAAAGTTTTAAGTTTTAAGTACAAAATAACAAAAGTACGACTTAATAAAAGTATAAAACACTTATGAGTGATACCAATTAAGTAATATCAGAGTTTAGCAACGTTTTCGGTACGGTCAGTCTTCGGATGGGTGACCGAGTGTAGCATTTAAAACTACGCACTGTCGTGGCTCGGATGACGCGTTAAATTGTGGGCAAGGAAATTAGATATAAATTGTAGGTACCAACCGATTGTTTTACCGTTAATAAATAAATATTTTGGGACATCTTACACACGGCCTCTGACACCAAACTAAGCAAAGCTTGTGATATGGCTGCCAGAGACTGACATACTACTTATACTTATTTATTACTTATACTTATCTAATCTAATAATAATAATTAAATTATAGCTCTTAATGTATTTAATAGGACACCTCCACTTATAAGTTGTCTTGATTGTCGATATGTGAGGATTGTGAGGTTCCCACAACACGGGCCTAGAGCCTAGTGTGGGACCACTGTCTGGACTTGGTGTGGATCTACTGTAGTTTTTTTTAATGGAATGTAGTATTGTGTTGTCCTAATTGATTATATGAAAAATTCTATTGTATTCCACTGTATGTTGTCAAAGATAATAAATTACTTACTTTACTTAAATTACTTACTTTACTTTTAAATATTCATATAGATAGTAACTAAATAACACCCAGACACAGAGCAAACACTTATGTTCATTACATAAATATTTGCCCTGGGTGGGGATCGAATCCACGCCTCTTTGATCTAGAAGTTAGGATCACTAACCACTGAGCCACCGAGGAAGTCAAAAACTCTTAATTTTTTTTCATTTTATTATAATCATCATCATTCATCACTTTTGTTTGCTTTTTATTTCTTTGTCTTGATGCGTATGCTACCCTAGCAGAGCTAGCCAAAGCCATCCTGACTATACCAACTAACAAACTTACAGACCCTCTGCAAACAATAGCTTTAAACTACAAAACAGTACCACCAACACAAATTACAACTGACAGCGTCGTGACTAAATATTCATAGTTCATCTGGCAATGTAACCCACGTGTAACTTTCATCTCCCCGTTACACGAGAAGTGTAACACGACCCCGAATCTTGCTCTAGATACGTTGCATCCGCCGCCGGCAATGCCGGTCAAAGCCACTCTCTTGGGCCGGACCTAGGGTGGACCTAGACGGGGGCACTTACCCCTTACTATACTAAGCGCCACAAAGTCGGCAAATGGGAAGTCATGCGCAAAACGCTGCGCAAAAGCGTATAATATAGGTATGCGACGAGACGCTCTGGGGCACATCCGCCCGTCAAACTCATGCCTCCTGCGTGCTCCCTACGCCCGTGCTCACCACTACTACAGGCGGCGTCGGAATTGTGCACACATGCGCTTGCGCAATAATTAGCGAATCACGGCGAAGTGTCATCTGCGGCTAACTTCTCATCCACCGATTTGTGTGGCGCTTAGTATACCTACATGTCAGGTACCTACAATCAGGCTGCTTAAATACTGTGACACTTACTTACTCCTACCCCTTTTTAATTTTAAGTTTATAGATACAACTTTGTCAATGGCAACACTGATGCCAACGTAAATACAAATAGCTCCCTATTTTTAATTTTAATAATATAGAAAAGAAACATTTATTTAGTGCTTAAAATATTACAAAAGTGCCCCAGTTGTGTCAAATGTCGTGAAAAAATAAAGGCAAGACGATTACAATCTTAATTAACTAAAAATAATCAGTGAAAAGTGAAAAACAACAACGACAATAAGTACCTTTAGTTCATGGAAAATCTGACGAGAAACTACTAGGATCACAGTAAGCACACTACTTTTGAACACAAAACATTCATCCAAACACCGGCGAGTCTTTGAACAAACCCTTAGATACGAAATACATTGACGCGATTTACAATATTTACCATTTTATCCAAACTCAAATCTGACTCATACCAACGGTTTACAAAATTTATTTGACATGTTTGACAACAACAATCAGTATTGCTAGAAGGAAGAAATATAGTATTATTGAACAAAGCGACATCTATTGAAGATTACAGATAGTCGAACTTACGTACATTTGACAAGCACAACCAAATATTGCCAGATAGAAATAATAGCTAAAGTCTTAAAAGCGACATCTATGTAAGCACTTTGTTACACTATAGCAATAGATAATGCTTAATTTCGCGTCTATTCAACAAGCGCAATTGGATCAGTGGTTGTCACACGCTTCTACCAAGCTGAAGCACCCGGTTCGAGCCTAAGTGCAACCTGTATTTTTTTTTGTACGAGTTTACTACCTGACCTATTTTTGACTTATATTATACATTAAATTGACATCGAAAATGAATTTCCTGGAAAATATTACCTTTAGACGGACACGTACAACTTCCGACAGTGAAATTACGACGCAAACACTAAACACTACTATAAATAGCTTACCTGATATTTCTGACGACGAAGAGACTGAATTAGTAAAGGGACTTAGAGATAAAATTGAAACTTTGACGATTCAATTGAGTAGTGCACACTTAGAGATTGAAACACTTATGATTGAGAACGGCGAACTGAAAAAAAATATTGACGATTTGACTAAGAAAAATGAGTTACTTAAGAAAATTACTCATAGTCCAGCAAAACAGAAGAACTTAACCCCTAAAAAAGTACTTACTCCAACCCATAAAAAACTTACGCAGAAAAAAACCATTTCTTTCAACGACAAAAAATTTGAGGACAAGAAAGTACAGACAGAGCAAATAGAATTAGAAAACGAACTTCAAATTAAGCCCAAGAAAACTACCAAACGTAAAGTCAAACCACTAATTCAAAATACAGAAAAATTAGGAGAGACTGCTACATATAATCATAAAATTCCAGTACATATCACAGGGAGATTAGAAAGCTCAAAGAGACAAAGCAAGATTATTTTAATTAGCTCTAACACTCATAATAGAGTACTGCAAGTAGCTGAAGACACTCTAGATGGATCAAACGGAAATACACTGTTTAGGCACTATCTCACACCTAATGGTGGCATATCTGAGCTCCTACTAGGTATAGATACAAAAACCTCCAACCTGACCAAAGATGACTACTGTGTTATATTATTAGGCGAAGAAGATTTCAAACAGGCTGAAAATAACATTTCTCTTGTCTGTCTCATTCGAGAGACACTAAGTAAAATAAAAAATACAAACTTTATACTCTGTTTACCCACCTATAAGTTTACTACAGATAGCGATTCAGTTGAATTTATGAATTTATATAACTACAAAGTCGACACCTTCAATAAATTGCTATACTTGGATAATTTGACACTAAATTATGCCTTCATTGTTGACTCTAATTCATGTCTGTCATTTGATAATAAGATGTATTACATGCGTTCCGGAATGTTGAAAAATGCTGGTCTGCGTACCATAATGAATCACATCTCAAACTATATAAAAGAGTTAAGATTTTATAATTGTAATAATAACGACGATAATCAGGAGTATCAACAAAAGAACGATTACCGTAATGTAGAGCTTTTTCGTGAATAACTATATACACATTATCCATCAAAATATAGCAGGTTTGATTAGTAAAGCTGATGAGTTAACTGTTTGCTTAGACGAATTAAGGTTAGAAGATAATGTAATTATAGATGTCATTTGTGTTACAGAGCACAATATGAAGTTGGGCTATGAAAACAATTTCTCAATACCTAATTATGAATTAGCTTCTAGTTTCTGTAGACCAAACATTTCAAAAGGTGGAGCATGTATTATTGTCAGGTCTGGAATTCAGTACAGAGAACTCCCAGAAATAAAAGCTCTATCCATTACTGGAGTGTTTGAGTGTTGTGCCATTGAATTGATTTTGTATAAAATTATTGTCATATGTATTTACCGAATACCAAAAAAAAATCAGAAGTACATGTCCATATTTTTTACAGAAATAGACAACGTTCTTCAAAAAGTTATTAAAAAAAACTACAAACATATAGTTATGTGTGGCGATTACAATTTGAATATCCTGAAACCTAGCCACGACACTAGAACGTTAGAAAATATACTCATAAGCTATAATCTAAAGTTAGCCATAAAAGAGCCGACCCGTTTAAGTAGTCAAACTTGTATCGATAATATAGCGCATGACTTTAAAAATCGTTGTAAAGTAGAGGTCATTGAATACGCATTATCGGACCACACAGCACAACTGATCAAGTGTCCTGTAGATAGGAAACCACTTATTAAGAGTTGGAAAGTAAGACGCCGCGATTACAGCGAAGACAATATAATGAAATTTATATCATGTATTAAAAATCTTTCATTTTGTGACTTGTATAATATTGACGACCCTAATGATGCCTATTATTATTTTATTGACTTGTTTAAATTATTTTACGACCTTAGCTTTCCTGTCATAGAGAAAACAATAAACTCTACAAAGAAAATTAAGTGGATATCCCGTGGGATAAAATTATGTAGCAAAAGGAAACGTGCTCTCCTTTGGAAATATAGGCTAAACCGGAATGTCACCAACAAAAATAACTTAGTTAACTATACAAAGAGATACAAAAAAATTGTTAAGCTAACTCAAAGAGCACAAAATGACTATGCTTTAAAAACAGCAACAAATAAATCAAAGTGTGCGTGGGATATAATAAATAGCTCAAAATGTAAGATTCCCAAAGAATTTGTTGGCAATATAAAGATTGGTAACGAAATCATAACTGATCCAAATGAGATATGTAACTTATTTAATGATAATTTTGTAGATAAAATTAAACCTTCCACAAACAATATCCAACGCAGTAAATCGCTGATTGAAAGTAGATTAGAATCGTTATTTTTTGCTCCGAGTACACCTTATGATATGCTTAAAATAATTAAATCACTAAAAAACACAAATAGCGTAGGATATGATGGCATTGCCACTAGTGTTGTTAAAAGAGTGGCGGAATATATATGCGGACATTTAAGTTTCATATTAAACCTATGTATAAGTACCGGTACTTATCCTGAATCACTCAAAATTTCCATTATCAAGCCGATATTTAAAAAAAATTGTAGAGAATGCATTGATAATTATAGACCTATTTCTCTAATCCCGATCTTTTCAAAGGTCTTTGAGAAATATATTTGTTCACAACTCTGCGGCTACTTAGAGAAGAAAAATATCTTGTGTAATGAACAGAAAGGCTTTAGAGAAAATAGGACCATAAATATGGCCATATATGACTTCTTACTAAATGTAATGTCAAACGTAGATAAAACCAAGCCAGTTTGCGCCATATTCTGCGACATGACGCAAGCTTTTGACTACGTCCAGCACAGCGTACTCTTTAAAAAAATGGAAAAATATGGCATTAGAGGAATAGCGTTAGAATTAATACAATCTAGCTTAACTAATAGGAAACAATTCACGGAAATTACAAAAATAGACATAAATAAGAAACAAGAAGTTACTTACCGATCACGAGAACGATCTCCCAAATTTGGAGTTCCACAAGGTAGTGTAATTGGTCCTATATTATTTACTTTGTATATAAATGACTTCCCGAAAGCTATATCTCACCCGACGATTCTCTTTGCAGATGATAGTACCGTGACTATTGCATGTGACAACAAAATGACATATGAATTTGACATCAATAGTGCCTTAGTATCAATAATTGAGTGGTTAAATGATAATAATTTAAAAATCAACTTGGATAAGACAAATGTAATACATTTTAGACAGCGTACAGTACCAGATAAAATTAGGATACATTATAATGAAATTGACGTGAAAGAAGTAGAATCTACCAAATTTCTAGGTCTAACGATTGATAGCAAGTTAAATTGGAAAATGCAGGTTGATGTGTTGAGTAAAAGAGTCAATTCTTCGGCATATGCATTGTTTAAATTGTCATCTATAATGAACCAAGAAGCTCTGTTAACAGCCTACTATGGTATAGTTGTGTCAGTACTCCGATATGGCATTATATTCTGGGGGAACTCTACTGATAAGGAAATTGTGTTCAAAGCCCAAAAAAGGTGTTTAAGATGTATGTTTAATCTAAAAAAAACTGATAGCTGTAGACCTTTTTTCCTAAAATATAAACTTCTAACCTTACCGTCCTTATACATACTTGAAATAGCCATGTTTGTTAGAACGAACCCGGACTTGTTTGAACGATGGGCTGATAGGAACGACCGTAGGAGAAGAGATCATACTAGACTTAGTATTCCACGTGTAAAAACGACGTTGATGCTCAAAAGTGTCTTCTGTATGGCCCCTATTGTGTACAATAAAATACCGAAATGTATTAGGGAATTAAGTGACGGCATGTTTAAAAACGAACTAAAAAAAATACTATTGAACAAATGTTATTATAGTATTGCTGACTTCTTGGATGACAAAATTGACAAATGTTTGACATGACTAATTCTTGATTGACATTTATTTAGTTAAGGTTATTAAATTGATTTATCACATTATTATTATCAAATTGATTTATTACATTATGATTTGACATTATTTAACTTTTTACATGAAATTATTTTATTATGACAATCTTGACATCTTATAAATCAGTAGTATTCTTTATTTTAATTTGACATTACTATTTTAAAATTTTGCTTGTAAAATTGCAAATGTTGTCTTTTTTTAACGTGTAACTATGCTATTTACATTTGTACGCCATGATGGGCAAGAACATGCGTTCTCTACTCTCCGAACAACTGTATGCGACTTTGTATGTTGTTGTACACTACCATGTTTCTGACAAATAAAGTATCTTGAATCTTGAATCTTGTATACGCAATAAAAAGGCGACGCCAAATCTTGCTCTATATAGGTACGTGGTATCTGCCGACGGCAATGCTGCTAAAATCCACTGTCTTTGGACAGATCTTGGGTGAGGTGCTTTCCCCTTGCTTAATTTGAAGATTGTGCAAAGTGTATACATATTCGTCCATGATTAGTTTAGATTAGTTAGTTTGTGGCATTTATATTAGTCCACCTCCACGCTACTATTATATAATTGTATATACTAAACTACGGCACTTGGCTGTATTCTAAGACAAGACAGTAATGCTATCCACTACTAAACCATTGAAACTAAGCAGACAGTGCTGAAACGTCGTTAACTGAAGCCTTGAAAAGTGAGCCAACTAAATAATTTAATGCGGCCCCCGGATTTAAATTCTGATTACGCCCACGCATTTCAGTGAGTAGTGTATAATGGACATAATAAATGTACCAGAACAACACTGGTTGGTGAAAAGGTTATTTTTAGAACAGAATGAAAAGAGACGAGAAATTTAGAGTCGACAATAGATTTAGATATATTGTAGGCCTTGCTTAGCTTAAGCGTGGGTAGTTATGGGTAGTTATAAAGAGAGTTAAGTTTAGTTAAGTTAAATTTAGTCTTTAGTCTCATAAAGAGAGTTGAGTACTAAAATGTACTATTAAATTTAAATATTTTTTGAGAGATCTAGATATAATCAAAGAGAACCAACCAAACTAAAAACTGTTGAAAATCTCTTTTGCAGAAAAATAAATCGTTAGACGTGAACTAAATAAGTAAAGTTAGAAATAAAACAAATAGAGTTAGAAGTAGAGTTGTAAGCTGTCCAACGCCCAGCGCTGGTTGGTCCCAGGTGGTGGGTGACGAAGTGTCTGGTGTCCGACACATCGTCATTCTGGCGGAAGTGTAAGCTCCGTGGTGGAGCCCGAGTTGGCCCAGCGCTGTCGGGTGCCGTGGAGGAGTGCGGAAGCGTGCCCGTAGCCCCGACAGTGGTGGAAAACCCAAGGATTTGGTGGGTATGCCACCGACTAGCGGTGGAGACTCTCACATAACCACCCACCTGGCTTTGAAGCGTGGTGATATCCATAAAAGATTTATCCTGGTAAAAAACAAAAAAAAACTCCAGTTTTCTACTTAAAATCCGTACACGAAGAAAGAGTCGGAGATTCTCGTAGACTAAATACAATATTTTTTGTTCCGCCAAATTTTCTGGTTCCTATGGAATAGTAGACCAAGAATGATATGGGTAGATGACCTTAGGCGATTAGTGGGCATCAAATGGATGGAATCGGCAAGAGATAGAGGTGAATGGCATAAACAAAGGGAGGCCTATGCCCAGCAGTGGGTTATCAAAGGCTGATGATGAAACCAAAATACCACGTGGGCAAGACATTAGACAAAAGCTAGTATATTAAATTTTACCAATTAGTTACTAAAATAACTGTAAGAGAAAACTTTTATTAAGCTAATGCTCGTATTTTAGGGTGGGCGAGGGTATATTTTTAACTTGATGGGATAACTTTCAGCTTCATTATATAGTTTAGTTAACAATTTCGCTAATTTCACGTGGGTGGAGACTGAGAATGTTCACAATGATGGAGAAGTCAAGTGGCTTCTTATTGTGTGGATTAGTCATAAGATTCAGTGGGATTTGTAGGTACTTATCTAATGCCGTGATGGTGAAAGAACGCTCACCTTAAAAACGCGAAGTGGTGGCTTCAAATCTCTGAACTGTACCAATATAATTAAATTACGATGAAAACTATACACGAATTTTTACACCATGTTATATGGGTGAAGGAATATTTCCTAAGGATACCTATAGGTACCCATGCGCCTGGAGAAGAAATTCGCGAGAATGTTCACAATTGCGCGTACCTAGTGGAAATAGCGCAGTTATTAAATCTATATATATAAAAATGAAACCCGTTTTCCGTTGTCACGACATAACATGAAAACGGCTTGATCGATTTGGCTTATTTTTTTTTTGTAAATTTCTAATACTCTGTACAAGGTTCTTACGGAAAGCGAAACGAAGTTCGCCGGGTCCGCTAGTACAGAATAAAATTTGAACGTGATTTAAATTCAAAATCTTTCAATTTGAAGGTAAACGTTCTCTGGGCCAGCGTGGTGGAAACGGCCCAACCACCCTTCGTGGGTAGGCCTACGTCCTGCAGTGGACTATTATTAAAAAGGTTGGTACGGTTCTCCCGATACGACAACGCGTCTTGTACCACTTTGTTTTAATATAACTAGTATTTACCCGCGGTTTCGCCCGCATGATTTTTGCGTGAAAGAGTAACAAACATCCATCCATCCATCCATCCTCACAAACTTTCGCGTTTATAATATTAGTAGGATATTATATCTACTAGCATATATAAAACTGAAAACTAGTTAGGAAATTCTAGATTTTTGGAATAATATCATAAGCGTATGTGCCCATACGCTGCTTATTATGCCATATGCTATTACATACAAGTAGTGAGTCATCAATACTTCAGACTAGAGAGCTGCAACGGTTACTCAAGTTCAGTGGTAAGCGTGGCTCAATGGCTATCCAACGACTAGGTAGAATATCTACTATACTGTACTGGCTTTTACGATAATTCCCTGCGAACATACGAATGAGCCTATTCAATAAAAAGATTGGGTCAAATTCACCACTCTCACGGAATCACGCAGATGAATCACTCAAGAAATCACTCATGGAATCACAGACACCATTGATTTTTTTTTCTGTGCGCATGCATGCAGGTTTCATGACAGTGTTTTCCGCCACTGAAAAGCCAGTAGTGTGTATATCTTTATAAACATTTCAAAGAACCCGTTGATACGGAATTGAGATTTGAACCCGGCTTCACGGTTGTAAAGCAAGCTCAACCATTTAAGGTCACCAACAGGCATCCTTGGTTTAATTTGTAGAAGTTTGATATTCATTGGAAAATTCTAGAATTGATGCAGCATGTGAACTATGCTATTATTGATCGAGCGTTAGCGAAGATTATTTTGCTTTCGTCTGTCCATTTGTCCAGATGTGGTTTTTGTTTACAGGTCGCATTTTTCAACCAATCTCGACGAAAGTTGGTACACAGATTTTGTATATAAATAGAATGTTTCCCTCGTTGGCGGTTCGATTTTTGATTGATGATATATTTTCTTCAAAAACCGGACAAGTGCGAGTCAGGCTCGCACACCGAGCGTTCCGTACAAATCCAGAAAATTTCACCAAATTGGGAAGTAAGTTGTTAAAATCTTTGTTAATCTACTATAATCATCGACAAAAGTTTTTTATTTTTTTCACTTTTCTCGTCATACATCGAAAATTACACATTGTTCAAATATTTAAAAACCTGTTTTACCATGTGCTAATGAACCTCTTTTATATTATCTCTCTCTTCTTATTTTCTTTTATATACATGATATATGATACGATTTACTCACTTTGAATTTTCAACCCATATTTTATGAAACTAGTTTTTTATGATTTACCTATTATGGTTCCGTTTTTTTTCCTTTTGAGGTACGGAACCCTATAAATGGAAAAAATGCTGTCGATTTATCAGCTGATTTTGATAATATTTAGCTCAATTATTTAGTAGCTAAATCCTAACTAGATTTGTGATTATAAAGCAAATCGGTCAATAAGGAGTCGAGATATAGGTTTATAAAGATTCAGTTTAAGAGATATGTCAACAGATCTACTGTTCTGAGAACTATTAGTAATAATTGGAAAATTCTAGAATTATCCCAGTTTGTGAACTAGTATTGTAGTGAGTCATCAGCACTTCAGACTAGAGAGCTGCAGCGGTCAAGACTCAAGTTCAGTGGCAAGCGTGGGTCGATGGCTATCTACCTACTAGACAACCACACTATTGATTAAATTGACCCACTTTTTGTACAATTTACTGCAAGCGTATTTATTTTTGAATTTATATTAGCTTTGCAGTCAGTGTATATCTGTGACACACTAAAATATTAAAATACAGATTTAAGATGAATTGGTGTAGGTCATTTCTTTTTCGAGCTCTACGACAAAGAAGTCCAGCACAGTTTTGTTTTTAGCAAGCAACTTTTACGATAATTAATCTTACGACAAAAAAAACACGGGTGCGTTGCTGTTAAAAAAATATGTAAGTACTTAACATAACAAAAAAAAACTGTCTTTGATTCACACGATCTGTGTTTGATATATTGTCGAGAAAATAAACAAACTACTCATGTATATGTCGTCCGACACACTTCAGTGCCTCAAAAGTATTTGACCAGTGTGTGTTGCCAGTGATGACTTATGGCACATAAACGTGGTCTCTCACTATGGGCCTTATTAGTAAGCTGTAAGTAGCCCAACGAGCCATGAAGAGGGCTATGCTCGGAGTTTCTCTGCGAGATCGAGTCAGAATTGAGGAGATCCGTAGAAGAACCAAAGTTACCGACATAGCCCAGCAGATTGGCAGGTTGAAATGGCAATGGTAGGGTACATAGCCATGACATTTCATAAAAAGCCATGGTGGTCTGGAGGTAGTGACATCCGCCTTACAATCGTGAGGTCGTGGGCTCGAATCCCCGGTCCCGTACCAATGAGTTCTTTGGAATTTATGTACGGAATTTCACACCACTGGCTTTTCGGTGAAGGAAAACCTCGTGAGGCAACCTGCATACGTCCGTAGAAGAAATTGGTTAAACTATAGCCATCCGGTACCCGCAGGGAGGGAGGAGGAGGGGTGGGGGAGGGGGTGGGGGGAGAGGGGAAGCCCCCCCTGCAATCCCCCCCCGCCGGAGGCCCTTAGTTTTTGAGTAATATTTTTTTTAGTACTTAACCTCACTTTCGGCTACATCAGTATTTTTAACCTATTTTTTGTTTCACACGTAATCTATCAAGGCGGTTCACTTCTGGCACTTCGCCGGCCGCTGCCGCGGCACGCTCGCTTCGCTCGCTCGGCTCGTGCGTTGTTTGTCATGTTCTAACCTAACCTAACCTATTTTGTGTTTCACACCTAATCTATCAAGGCGGTTCACTTCTGGCACTTCGCCGGCCGCTACCGCGGCACGCTCGCTTCGCTCGCTCGGCTCGTGCGTTGTTTGTCATGTTCTAACCTAACCTAACCTATTTTTTGTTTCACACCTAATCTATCAAGGCGGTTCACTTCTGGCACTTCGCCGGCCGCTGCCGCGGCACGCTCGCTTCGCTCGCTCGGCTCGTGCGTTGTTTGTCATGTTCTAACCTAACCTAACCTATGTTTTGTTTCACACCTAATCTATCAAGGCGGTTCGCTTCTGGCACTTCCAAAGTCGTAACAAAAATCGAAAAACAAGAAAGCATGCATTCACGAAACTACGAGAGAAACGGAATAAATGGATGACAGTCCATCTGTCAGTAAGACAAAATACCGGCTTTTTTTGCTTGTGATACGTTTCGTTTCACTCAGTTTAACAACTTAATGCATAATATTGTACCATTTTCTCAACATTGCGTTCCATTTCACATGTTTTTATTAAATTTTAATTTAATCATAATTAATTTAAACTACGCCTCCGGCAAAAAATAATTGCTGGAAGAGCTTCAGGTGGACTCCAATGATACCCCTACACTCACACCTTCATCAAAATCAGGTACCGGACGGCTATAGCCAACCCAAGAAATTCGATGGCGTATGTGAATCCACCAACCCGCACTGGGCCTGCGTGGTGGATATGGCCCAATCACTCTTTGTGGGTAGGCCTACGTCCTGCAGTGGACTACTTAAAAAAAAGGCTGGTACAGGTACAGGGCACATAGCGCGTAGGACTGATGACCGATGGGATTGAATAGTTTTCGAATGGAGACCACGTACCGGCAAGCGCAGCGCAGCGTCTTAATGAATGAATCTAAATAAATCTCGCGCGGGATGCAAGCCACTGCCAGCCGGTCTTGTTGGAGATCTTTAGGGAAGGCCTATGCCCAGCAGTGGACGTCCCATGGCTGAAGCGAACAAACGAACTCATGTATTATCGAATAGATTTTTTCAGCGATTTTATGTTTGGTCTTACCTGTAGTAAAAGTCATAATGACCCCATCATTATGACTTTTACTAAGGTATCTAAAAGTGATAGCATTTTTAAAAACAAAAACCGGTAAAAGATTACTAAAAATAACATATTTTATAAACAAATTGAGATTGATTTATCCAACATATTAATTCAAAACAGATACAAATAGTTACACCAACTTTTAAAATCAAATATTCGAATGAGATAGCAATCAGATTTGAAAAGTGTGTTCTCCAACGGTCAAGTTCAATGGCGGAACTCGCGTAGTCAGACGGTTTTACCGTCTAGACCAGGGTTTCTCAAACTAAAGCGAATATTGAGTGGGCCACCACAACAAAACAAAATATCCAATAGTTAACCAGATCAACTTGCTAATGTCACAGCACGGGGCATACCACTTCTGTAGTGCCCGGGCAAGTCTGATTCGCCCTTCCGGATGACGCCGACGGGGCGACGGCAAAGAGGATATTACTACGTATGGCGACGGCCCAAGTTTGGGCTTTCTGGTTTAAATACTTTTTTGGTGGGTCGTAAGCGAATATTCAGTGGACCACCATAACATTACAAAATACCGAATTAAATTAGATATAACAAACTCACTATTAATTTTATTTTACACTTTTCGATTAAAAGTAACTCGAGTTGAAGTCGATGTCAAAACTGAAACGGCAAAAAGGAGACAATTTTATCCTTCCCATTTTGGTCTAGATGAAAAGTGCTTCCTATAAATGGGTTCCCGATATACCTTGAAATGCATGTTGTTGCCAAAAGTCTACAAACATAACGTTTTATTTTAATTTGTGGACTGAAACAAGTATCGACAATTACATATTTTGTTTTTTTTTTTGAAAAAACATTCATTTAAGGACTGTGTTACTTATTTCAATCAAATAGGTCGTATCGTAGCCCTGACAACTTTGGAAACCACTGGTCTAGACTGGCATTATTGACACAGTTAACTGATTGAAGATGCGAGATCTAGAGAATAGATAGCTCTACCTAGAGATAGCTATTCAATGATCGATAGATACGGATGAGGAGTAAAAAGTAGCTATCAAGTTGTACAAATGACTAGGTTTAAGTGTTGCCATATGAAAAATCCTGAGAGCATTGGACCCTTTTTAGGGTTTCGTACTTTTTGGCGAGAAGCATTCTCTCAGAGTGCACATGAATAAATCTGAAAACCGTACTTTTTTATTTAAATAAAAAAAATAGGGCCTATATTCACACAATATGGGTTGAAAATTCAAAGTCAGTAAATCGAATCATGTAAGGCATCATATAAAAGAGCTTTATCAGTACGTGCTAAAAGAGTTTTTTAAATTATTTTAACAATGTGTAATTTTCAATGTAAGACGAGAAAAGTGAAAAAAAAAACTTACTTCCCAATTTTGTAAAATATCTGGATTTGTACGGAACCCTCGGTGTGCGAGCCTGACTCGCACTTGTCCGGTTTTTTTAAAATTCAACGTTGTTTTTACGATATATTACACTAATGCTGACTGTTGCCTTTATTATTTTTATTTATTGCCGAATTTAACTAAAACAGTATTGTTTTTTTTTTAGATTAAATTTCCATTTAATGTGTTGTGTTTTAATTATGTCTACTATAAGTTGGTAAATTTTATAGATATGTTTTAATTTATTATGCAAAATCTAGCTAACCTAATACATCATAAAATAATGTGTTTTAATTTATTAAGCAAAACTTTAGCCCGTCACTAATAAAAGTAAATAAAATATAATAATATAATAACTTCATCGTCGAAGAAAGAGTAATAAAATTGTAATTGCTGTTCATAATAATTAATCAAAGGTGAAAATCTACGCAAGTGAACGTGTGCCGGGGAAACGCCATTTTCTTATGCAACCCAATGCAATGCAACCGGGTATGAAACCAACGTTTCTAATATAACACACATGCATTTTAGCTTGCTTTCTTCGACATACTCTTCAACAGAATGCCGGCTAAAAAATCCAATGCTTTCTTTTTCAATGTCGACCAAAGACAGAGACTGTTAGAGAGAGATAGATTAAAACAGCTCTAATGTCACACTGACATTCGAATACAAACGTCAAAACGCCCGCCGAATAAGTTTGACAGCTCGCTAGTAGAAATAAGGTTGGTTATGTCCCGTGTAAACTTGAGCTAGTGTTGTGCCGTTTTGTCGTCGCGTAGCCGATTCGCGTGCACAGATAACTGGGACAATCGAAAGCCTTTCTCCGCGGCGGTTAGGTATTTTATTCCGTTAGTTTTTTTGTGGCAGCCATTACACCAATATGGCGGGTGGCATCATTTTTTCGCTTTGTCACGTTAGATCATTCTTGTTAGATGGAAAGCTGAGTTCTGCTTGGAAACAGAGTCGCATAACTGTAGTGCGGAGAAATGATGTAATTGATAGTCAGAGTGGTTTTTGTGCCAATGTTATTCGCTGTCGATAAGTTTACGAGTTTTTGTGGGTTCGAGAAAAGTCTTTCTTTCTGCGTTGAAAAGATATCAACGCGTCACTCGGATGTTGAACTTTTTGGGTCGAGGACATAGTAAAACAATCCGATGATTTTAAATCTATTTTTATTATATAAGTTAGTGTTAGTGTTAGGAGCGTTATTTATCATATCTATCATACATACGTACATAATTTATGTAATGTGAGTAAATATTATTCTGACATGGTCGATTTTCTTAGCAAATAAAAAATAATGTTAACATTGGTTTATTGGTTACTACTTATGTTTTTAGCATGGTGTGAACGGAGAGAGGATTATGCCCGAATATGGAAAATTAAAAGATGATCAGAAGAAAAAAGAAGGAGGCAGTTACAAGACAAATTAAACAAACTTATACTTGTACCAAAAAATAATCTACTCTAGTAAATGCATCACAATGTAACGTCAACATTAATGTAGCAGGGAAAACACAAACAAACAATGCTTTGAGATTGAGAAGGTTTAAGTAATAAAAATACAATAATTAACAATCATCATCATCTTGCCCTTATCCCACTAGGTGGGGTCGGCACAGCATGTTTCTTTTTGCCACTTCACTCATACATCAACCCCTTTCTCTCCCATATCATCTTTCACACAATAATTAACAATATAAATTGGTCAAAAACATGAAACAAGTAATAACGTTAAGCCGGTAAAACACAGTCACGCATGCATATTACCTACACTTAGTCAACAACATTTCAAACATTCTACGGAAAATATGGCATTGGCAGGCCCCCATACATCCACAGCAAATTGCATAATTTACATAGAGTGCAGGCACTTTCTCTCCTAACGGGACCCGAAACTGGGCCGCGACTATGCACGCGCTGGGAGTTTCGAATGTGATGCAGTGGGTCACGGGAGAATGTTGATTTTTGTCTTTTTTGAGGTGTTGCCATCTCACCTTTGCAATTTATACCTACAGGGTCATAGGTATTAAACGAAAAACCTTTTAAGGGCGGGTCTAGTACCTACCTACATCTAGACAAACAACTTTATTTTGTTGTAGGACTTTTGAAAAATCACAAAGAAAAAATCAGCATTTTCATAAAATATATGGAGGAGCGATTTTTATTGCGAATTTTCTTTTGAAAATATAATATAAATAAAATATATATAAAATATAAATCTTTTGTTGTAGTGCAAAAGTGGTTCGTCTAGATGTACTAAACCCGCCCTTAAAAGGTTTTGCGTTTAATACCTATGACCCTGTATACTGATGGGGTAAACAGAGATCCAAAGAAGGACTTAATGTGTATATGACTGCATCGGTGGCCCAGTGTAACCCTGTCTCCTGGGCCAAAGAGGCGTGGATTCGATTTCCACGCAAGC
This sequence comes from Hypomecis punctinalis, assembly GCA_949316475.1. Taxonomy (NCBI): domain Eukaryota; kingdom Metazoa; phylum Arthropoda; class Insecta; order Lepidoptera; family Geometridae; genus Hypomecis; species Hypomecis punctinalis. Next base: position 12,279,895 of record OX438819.1, on the reverse strand, counting down.
ATTTAGATGTATGTGATGAACACAGTTGTTATGTATTTAAAGACTAGTTTTTACCCGCGGCTTCGCCCGCATGATATTTAGATTTTTGACGCAATATCATTATAATTTATAGCCTATGTGTTATTCTGATATATAAGCTATATTATTGCAAAGTTTCATCTCAATCCGTTCAGTAGTTTTTGCGTAAAAGAGTAACAAACATCTATCCATCCATCCATCCTCACAAACTTTCGCGTTTATAATATTAGTAGGATATACTAGTTTTTACTCGCGGCTTCGCCCGCATGATATTTTGATTTTTGACGCAATATCATTATAACTTATAGCCTATGTGTTATTCTGATATATAAGCTATATTATTGCAAAGTTTCATCTCAATCCTTTCAGTCGTTTTTGCGTGAAAGAGTAACAAATATCCATCCATCCATCCTCACAAACTTTCGCGTTTATAATATTAGTAGGATATGTAGTAGGTATATTAGGCCAGGCAGCAATATTACAAGCTTTGCTTATTTTGGGCTCACAGATCGTGTGTGGTGCTGCCCCCTAGTGTAAAATTGACATGTAAATAAATAAATAATAATTACACAAATGACTAATAACTATTACTAACATAGAGATTTGGAGTAAGGTGACTTTAGTAGATTATGCACAAAGAGAAAAAGTCGAGTTTTGTGTCGAGGGCGACATATTGGACTGAGCGTTGCAAAGGACTCAGTCAACTCCTGAGCGTAGCGTGGGAGTTGTGGGAGTTATTTAGAGTCCTGAGTAAAGCGAGGATTTTTTTTTGTTGACGGGGGGGAAATCTTTTACAGATACTCAGCTGCGTTGGGGTGCAACTGGGTTATGTGGACTTAACCACTAAAACCCCCTCGGTAGCCGCCTTTTATGCTCTATAGACAGCACTGGGATCTCCGATGGAACGCACCAGTGCCTCGTAGCATATACATTGACGTTCCGAAAACGATACTTGCCTTATTACAACGGTACTTAATTAGCCATGCCGTTGTCTCCTCTGGCAGGTGCCCCTTGTAGTCGGCTTTTACTACAGGCAGGGGATACCGGAACCGTATTCTAACGCCCCGGTTCCAGGGTTCAAGCGAGGGGTTCAAACCACCCGAGACGAAGATAAGCTTCGTTCTAGTGGTGTAAAGATACTCTACTTTTCATATCTCCAGTCTGACATTAAAAACCCAGAAGTAGAGTTTGTGCAAAAAGTAAAGCGTCGTAGGTGAGGTCCCCCGTGTGCCATTTTACTAATTTTGTTACGGTGACAACACTGCTCTGTCATTGCTAGTACAACGAAAAGTGTTTGATACTTGGTTGACACCAATTTGGTTTTCATCAGTAGACTCGCGTCTACCAAGTATAGTCGGTACCTTGACTGCTGATTTGGCTTCGGTGACATAGCTGCTGCCTTTCAGGCAGTCCAGTTATGGAATGCCTTGCCCGTTACTGTCAGAAAAGCTCAATCACTGAATGTATTTAAAGATCAGGTTAAATATCATTACCTGCAGAAATAGTCAATTCTTTAACTATGTAAATGTTGTTGTTATTTATGTTGATGTATGTAAGTAGTATATTGTAATTTATTATGTAATAGTTTATTATTTGTCATAGGTTTCTTTTATGATTTTTTTATGTGTTTTATTTATTTTTAGGTATTTTAAGTATTTATATCAATATTATTAGTATGTATGTTTATGTTGTATAATCTAAATTATATTTTTAACTAATGCGCACCCCGTCCATTATTTATACGCTTTCTGTCCTCTCCATCCTAAGGTTGCCTGGCAGAGATCGCTATCAGCGATAAGGCCGCCTATTGTTACACTGTTTATGTATCTTTGTTTCTTCTTTTTGTTTATTTCTTGGTGTGCAATAAAGAGTTAATCTATCTATCTGATTAAAATCGTATTGTTAGTTCACCGTAACGCCGCAACGGTTCTCTTTTGCACAAACTCTATGAAGAATACTACAAACACTTATTACCAATATAAAGAACAAAATAAAGCTTAAATCTATATCTTGATACTACTTTCTTGGACCAGAATTTCTTAGAACACAACAAGGAAAAAACAATTCGCAATGTCGCTCAAACACTTTCTTTCATTGACGTCATCGTTATCCTAGAATCCTAATGTACACAATGGGTTAGTGTTTTTTGTAAGTTAATCATCGTTGTTATCATCATCAATATTAGCTGCAAGACGAACGAGTGGAAGCGGCTTCTATCCAGCGTTTTCCTGTGGTCTGATCATCAGTCTGTCAAAATTTCTTTTTCAGTTATCATATTACCGAAGTGTATTACATGCAAGGCCACGGCAGAAAATAGAATCGCTTGCGGGTTGTATGACGCTACTATTGCTTTGACATCAGCATCAACATCGTCATCTTCATCGCCATCCAGTATACCATCCAAGCCACTGGAGCAGTTACGAGTATGCCAGCCGGCTCGCCACGCTCCGTTACTTCAAGGAGCTGGGCTGGCTCGGGTAGACGCTGGAGGGAGAAATGCACAAAACACCCCATGCGGGAGGTCAGTGCAGGACTTATCGCCCCTACTTATGAGAATGAGATGAGAATTACCGAAGTGTTTGTACAAATTTTTTGGCGAAGGAATGTACTCGTACAGTATATGCCATCTGGCAAATAGATATCAGATAAAACTGATATACCATTATGCAGACTAATTGACTTCCTCGGTGGCTCAGTGGTTAGTGATCATAACTTCTGGGTCAAAGAGGCGTGGGTTCGATCCCCACCCAGGGCAAATATTTATGTGATGAATATAAGTACTTTCTCTGTGTCTGGGTGTTATTTAGTTACTATCTATATAAGTACGTATTTAAAAATAATCAAATGTATTATATCAGTCTCTGGCAGCCATATCACAAGCTTTGTTTAGTTTGGGGTCAGAGACCGTGTGTAAAATGTCCCACAAATATTTATTTCATCATCATCATCATCATTTCAGCCATAGGACGTCCACTGCTGGACATAGGCCTCCCCTAATGATTTCCAATAAGACCGGTTGATAGCGGTTTGCATCCAGCGCGATCCTGCGGTTCTAATAAGGTCATCCGTCCACCTTGTGGGTGGACGTCCTACGCTGCGCTTGCCGGTACGTGGTCTCCACTCGAGAACTTTTCGACCCCATCGGTCATCAGTTCTCCGCGCTATGTGCCCTGCCCATTGCCACTTCAACTTGCCAATCCGCTGAGCTATGTCGGTAACCTTGGTTCTTCTACGGATCTCCTCATTCCTGATTCGATCTCGCAGAGATACTCCGAGCATAGCCCTCTCCATGGCTCGTTGGGCTACTTGGAGCTTACTAATAAGGCCCATAGTGAGAGACCACGTTTCTGTGCCATAAGTCATCACTGGCAACACACACTGGTCGAAAACTTTCGACTTGAGGCACTGAGGTATGTCGGACGAGAAGACGTTACGCAATTTTCCAAACGCTGCCCAACCGAGTTGGATTCGGCGATTGGCCTCTTTCTTGAAGTCGGACCTACCTAACTGGACTACTTGTCCCAGGTAGACGTACGAGTCAACGACTTCAAGAACCGAGTTCCCAACTGAAATAGGGGTGGGTACAACATGAGAATTACACATGACCTTTGTCTTATCCATGTTCATTTTAAGACCCACCTGTTGAGAGACTCGATTAAGGCCTTCGAGCATCGTGCTGAGTTCTTCCATCGACTTTGCCATGACTACGATATCGTCGGCAAATCGAAGGTGAGTGATGTATTCGCCATTGATGTTGATGCCGAGTCCTTTCCATTCCAGGAGCTTAAAGGCGTTCTCCAGAGTAGTAGTAAACAGTTTCGGAGATATTACGTCTCCCTGTCTTACGCCTCTCTTCAAAGGGATCGCCTTGGAGCTCTCTTCCTGTACTCGAACCGACATAGTGGCGTTATTATACAAACACTTCAGCACTTCAATGTACCGATGGTCAATACGGCATCGTTGAAGAGACTCAAGCACAGCCCATGTCTCAACCGAATCAAAGGCTTTCTCATAGTCCACAAACGCCAAGCAAAGTGGCAGGTTATACTCCTCGGTCTTCTGTATAACCTGCCGCAGTGTATGTATGTGATCCATGGTGCCAAAGCCCTTCCGGAAACCGGCTTGTTCGGCAGGCTGGAAGTCATCAAGCCTGCGTTCGAGACGATTCGTAATGACCCTTGAAAACAACTTATAAACATGGCTCAGAAGCGAGATGGGTCTGTAGTTTTTCAATAAGGTGTTGTCACCTTTTTTGAAGAACAACACCACCACGCCTCTGTTCCACGCTTCTGGCGTTATGCCCTCGAGGACGACGGTGTTAAAAAGCTTCTGAAGGACTTTTAGTACCGGCGTTCCACCCGCTTTCAGAAGCTCTGAAGTGATTCCGTCGTCACCCGGCGCCTTATTGTTCTTAAGTTGGTTCAGGGCCATCCTAATCTCGTATAGGCTAATGTCCGGGATGTCTTCGGTGAAGTGTCGGGTCAGCTTGGCTCTTGGGTCTTTGGCCGTGCTGTTTACAGGCTTTGCTACCGAGGCGTATAACTGTCCGTAAAACCTTTCGATCTCCTGCAATACCTCTGCCTTGGTTGACGCTATACTGCCATCTTCTCTCTTCAGCTTTGTCAACTGGCTTTGCCCAATAGAAAAATGCCTCGCGAACACTTTGGAGCCTTTGTTCCGCTCTATTGTCTCTTTAACATGTTTAGTATTAAAGAGACGAATGTCGCACCGCACCGATTTTGAAATCTGTCTATTGAGCCGCCTATATGACTTTACATCATCGGAAGACTGCAGTCTTAGCGAGCGTCGTTCGGCCATGAGATTTAGAGTATGATCGGAGAATTTCTTAGGTTTATCTGAACGGCGGGGTCTAAAGAACTTAGAACCCACCGTTTGGACAGTTTCTACGAGCCCGTTATTGATCTCGTCCACCGACGCAAAGTTCTCCAGGCAAGCAAAGCGATTTGAGAGCTCGAGCTGAAAGTTCTCGGGGTTTTGTATGTGGGCACGAGTAGGTCGGAGCGTAGACTTCATCAGGCGGGACCTTTCGAGTTTAACGTTGATATTCAGTTTGCCTCGCACGATTCTGTGATCACTGCCAGTTTTTAACCTGTGGATCACGGAGACGTCGTTGAATATCCGTTTCTCGCTAGTCATGATGAAGTCTATCTCATTTCTCGTGGTACCGTCGGGACTCATCCAGGTCCATTTCCTGCGAGGTGGCTTCTGGAAGAAAGAGTTCATCATGAAGAGTTCCTCTTTTTCCAGAAAGTCTGCCAGCATGTGGCCCCTGGGGTTCCGTTGCCCACATCCAAATTGCCCCACTCTCAACTCATCATCGCTTTTCTTGCCCAACTTTGCGTTGAAGTCTCCCATAACAACCGTGAAGCGGGTCTCAGACGTAAGTATGGCCCGACTTACGTCCTCATACATAGCCTCCACTTCATCATCTGGGTGTGACGAGGTCGGTGCGTATACCTGGATTACCTTCAACGAATATCGTTTGGATATTCGTTGAAGGTAATCGAGCAGGGTTGTATACCTGATACTCATCAGGTATACAACCCTGCTCGACACACTTTCGATGGTAATGATGTTGTTAACGAGAGACCTGTGCACGAGAAAGCCGACACCACCTTGGGACCGTTGGTCACCTTCCCGGTAGTACAGTAGGTTGCCGGATTTCAGGGTTATCGTGTCCTCGCCCTCTCTACGGACTTCAGATAACCCCATAATATCCCATCGCAACCTACTCAACTCTTCTTCCAGTTCCGCAATCTTCTCATCAGTCCTCATGGTGCGCACGTTATATGTTGCCAGGGCCAGTCGTCGTCGGTTGGGGTGGCAGCCGGATCTCTGCCGGGGATTCTTAGCACCCCTTGCTCCGCCGTTACCGTGGTCGCTGCCGGAACCAGGACTAGCGGAGCTGCCGGGGACTGGGGGCCTGGTTTCATTTTGTGCAATCATAAGGTGGATTTGCCTATAATTGCCGCGCTGGGCAAGCGTGTTGGCAATCGCAGGGCGTAGCTCTCGCGACAGGGATGCTGCTGCCCATCCCCGCCCTGTTGCACTTGAGCTACGCTGTTCTGGATGGGTATACCGCCAACTGTCGGTTCCGTAGTACCTCAGTCGGCTCTTACGACACCTGGTACAAAAGGGAGGTGCTATTCTACTTTGCCGGCACCCCACGGCCTAATATTTATTTATATCTAATTAAATAAAGCTAAAAAAACTATAAGCGCTGTCCTCGCTATTAATAAAGGGGGTATTATTTCGGAGTAGTTAGTCCGTGTTATGTTTTTTTTTTTTCTCCAACCTTTGCTATAACATCGTTTTTCATCATGTGAGTTGGTAGATATATGTAGCCCAATTAAAAAAAACAGTAATTCAATTTACAGTAAAAGATAATGGAACTACTCCAAAGGAACTCTCCGTTTATTTATTAATAGGTTTAGATCTTCCTTTTTTGGCTTTGCTGTGATTGGGTAAATATAGAAGCATAAAAAAGATAGCAAAAAGGTAACCACAAGCCAGGCTATTCAATTATTGCAATAAAAAAATATTGAACAGTTTATTAAGTAGATAAACGTATTGCATGATGAAGTAGAGGCATGAAGTAGCGACATTAGTAAGTATTTACCGTAGAATTATCTCGTCGTGAAAGGTAAGCCTAGTTCTAGCGGTCACAACAACAACGATTAGAAATGGCTGCCAACTGAGCCGGTTAAGGTGCTGGTTCACTGTGTCAAAACTGAATGTCATAGTAACATAATTATTCTCTTTTTGTGATAAACCGTTCAAAAATTGACGCGTTCGCAGGATTTGAACCTGCATCCTCTGGGACTCCGGCCCAGATGCTTTGTCCAATTAAGCTAAAACGCTCTCTGCGAAGGCGCCGAATTAGTGAGTGTTTATCATTTTTTCTATAACACTCGTTACATTTCGAGAAAGTTCACATTTTTCTGAGTCTATTAAATCAGTTCAAAACAAAAAAAAGCCCTCCGATTTTTTTAAAATTAATTTTGAATTTATTAAGATGAATAAATATATTTGGCTCAATATGTAGTTTATCTCTAGCAATCCTAGTTAAGTAACCTCCAAATTGTTAAATAAAAGCAGTTTTACCAATAAGGGTGCGTTCCAAAACAGACAATATTCACTCGGTGAAGGGTGAAATTCGCTCGATGCTGGTTCCGAAACGCAACGGTGAATTTTACTCTAGTGTTTTGGAACGCCTCCGACAGAGTGAAATTCCACCTGACAGTGTAAATAATTCACCCTGGTAAAATCAGAGTTGAATTTCACTCGGCTGTCAAAATTGACGTAACGAGAGAAGTTATAATGAAAACAAGGGTTGAGGAAATATAAGTTGAAAATTTTATCATTCCAATTCACACTAAACTAGGTGTTCTGCGACGGCAAAATATTATAATCATTTTAGCTAAAGATGAAACTAGTTATTATTTAAAAGTTAATGCTGTTGTTAATTAAAGATCTTTTTTGGGTATATATCCTCGATCGGCGCGCGAAATTCAAATTCTCTTCAACTAGAAATTAGCAGGTTGATACAGTTTTGTATAAAGACTGTTCACTGTTTCAGATTTTATGTATGTACTAAGTCAAAACTACTTATTTTCGCAAAATGACTATACATGAGTACACTCCGTTCACAGCTACGTGAAGTAGCTTTCTTGATTGATGATTCAAGATTGTGTGTAATTACTAGGCAGATACAGTGACAAATATCAGAGGCAAAACAACTGTGAACAGACTGTAATGTGTCTCCACATACACATCTTGACATAAAACCTAAGAAAAATTGAATTTCGCGCGCCGATCGATGCTATTGCCGGTGCTACCAGAGTTTTTGTGCGATTTAAACGTACGACAGATCGAAGAGTAACATTTTCCGTGAAAAAGGATAATTTAATGATAAGTACCTATTCACAAAAGAATTTTTACCGAGAATTTATATACCATTTTAGGAAATGATGACCTACATAAATAAAAACAAAAAAACAACCATGTAGAAAAAGTATCGGTAAAGAAACAAAAGGAACATTTATTGCAGAAATGGTAACACTTAGGTAACTCTTTTTTTCCAAGATCGTTCCAAAACATAATTCGCTCCGAGTAATTTTCACCCTTTACAGCCTAGTTCCGAAACCAAAATTCATCCGGTAAAATTCACCCGACAAACAGCTAAATGTTTTGGAACGCACCCTAAGACACACTTTTCAAATGTTTTTTTTTATCACATTGTACCTACTAACTGGTCACACTGGTAGGTTATAATTTTTAATTATAGCAAATTAAGACATGAATGTGGAAGAATCGGCTATGAATGCAAGTATAATAACGATAGAAGCACTTTATTATTACTAACTAGAAAAAATACAAAGCTGTATTATTATTATTCACACAATTTATTTTTCACTTTAAAAAAAAATGGAAGGATAAAAAAATCTAAATGAAATATTTTTGAGAAGCCCATAAATCAAGCTTTCAAATGATGTATATATCATCTTGGTTTGATTTTTCTCTAAATAATATACCACTTGTGGACGTCACCTTTACATAAATAGGTATATCCATTGCAAATTAAATAAAAGCTTGTAATAAAAAAAAAAATGTTACACGAACCGTAGAAGCAAGCAAACAAGAAATCCCAGTGTATGACCACCTTACACACAAGTGGGGCATCTCGGAGAAAGTCCGGCGAAAGGTGACCGCAAGGAGGCCAGTTACTGGCGTTACGTCGCTTCTGTCACACTTACCGCCATCTTGCTTGTGTCACGATGAGGTCACGATCACTGATAAATAATCATTCGCGGTCGTAAATTTGAAGTGCTTTTTATCTTTTTAGGGTTCCGTACCTCAAACGGAAAAAACGGAACCCTTATAGGATCACTTTGTTGTCCGTCTGTCCGTCTGTGTGTATGTCAAGACTCTTTATCTCGAGAATGCGTAAAGATATCGAGTTGAAATTTAAACTATACACGTATATTTATGGTCTCTTGCAGTTGTGTAAAAGAAAAACTTCTTAGTTATCATTTAAAAAGTTAGAGCCGTTTATGTCGTAAAAAAACGCATATTTCGACACTCACAAAAATCAAAACCTACAGGGTACTTCCCGTTGACATAGAACTATGAAATTTAGTTAGAAGCATTGTTTTAGAGTACACATATAGGAATAAATCTGAAAACTGTACATTTATATTTAAATCACAAAAGAATAAGGCCTCAAAATTCACAAAATTGAAAGTAAATCGTATCATGTAAGGTATCATAATAAAATCACTTCATTAGCACATGCTAAAACAGGTTTTACATTATTTTAACAATGTGTTTGTACGGAACCCTCGATGTGCGAGCCTGACAAGCACTTGTCCGGTTTTTTTCTTTTGTAGAAGGTAGAGGCAGAGAGCAACACGCTGTAACCCACAGAACAGCCTGTAACCTCACAAATCATTCTGTTGTTAGGGTCTTCATTTTACTTTACTTGCGATAACTACCTTCTGGCGTTTGTTTTAATTTAAAAGTATAATAAAACAAATGCGATTTTAAATTAAGAAATAAACAAGCCTATATCTCAAGTTATATTAGACTGCACGTAGTGTGCAAAATTCGGTTAAAATCGGTTAAGTAAGTATGTTTAGAGTCCATCGCGGACAAACAACGTGACGCGTAATTTAAATGTATATATTAAGATAATCTATTACTAACCCAAATCACACATAATATAAATAACGTTAGTTCATTGCATGAATTCACCGTTTACCATTTTCGAATTGAGGCGAAGCTATTCGATTTGTATTGCCGAAAAAATAATGTAAATGTCATGTCCTTAGGTGGGCTGTTTGGCTTATACACCAACTATATTACAGTTATTGCATAAATTCAGTCATAGTTATATTTATTCATAACAAGATTATTTTTTGCAAAAATTAGCATGACCGAGTTCACCCGTGTACAGAATTCGCGAATATTTCGCACGGATCGATGTAGCATTTTTCACATTATTGTTGATTTATCAAAAATGGCTCTGCCGATTTCAAAGTATATTCTTTCCAATAAAAAAAGAGTTATAAAAATCAGACCACTATGAAAAAAGTTATGCGTGGTTATACAAAAAATAAAATATACGCGTCGAATTGTGTACCTCCTCCGGTGGTTCGTCGGTCAAAAATATGATGTTTAGAAATCTATTTAAAATAATAAATATAGATTATGCTTGTTCACTTGAGCGAAGTTATTGGCGTCATGTATCGAGACTGGGTTCTCGTAGACATTTGCTAAGAGTAACAAATATATTTTTTCGAACAGTAAAATTATACATAATTGAGGAAAAATCTCGGTTTAAATTGAACGTAAACACGTTCAATTGAGCCAGGACCTAAATGGCTTGAACAAGTTTTTTTATGTAGATAAATGAATAGTTTGCAGGCTATTATTTTTATACCCCTAGAACCTAGGTGGGTTAGGAAGACCTGCCCAGTTTTTTTGTATGTCAGGATCAGTTGACAATTCAACAAAACTACGATTACAACCAGACATTTGCTAGATAGGTAAAAATAAAAACAAAGTTAACCATATGCCAATATCAATTCGCAACATATACCTATTTACAATATTATACAGGCTATTTGACAACATTGAAAATATACTATTGATTGTGGTTATCCATATAGATACTAGCCTGAAAAAGACATATTTCACTTTATTTAAACTAAAATTTAGTAAAATTAAGTTAGCCGTGGTGGTCAAGAGGTAGTGACACCCGCCTTACAATCGTGAGGTCGTGAGTTCAAATCCTCGGTCCCGTACCAATGAGTTCTTTGGAATTTATGTACGGAATTTCACACCTCTGGCTTTTCGGTGAAGGAAAACATCGTGAGGCAACCTGCATACGCCAGCAGAAGAAATTCGATGGCTTATGTGAATCCACCAACCCGCACTGGGCCAGCGTGGTGGATATGGCCTAATCACCCTTCGTGGGTAGGCCTACGTGCAGTGGACTGTTGAAAAGGCTGATACAGTACAGTAATTATTTTTCCAGTCGTCTAAAAAAGCCAAGATCATCCATACCATATAGCAACATCAATCTGCACTAACATATGTACATATACATAACAAACATCATAATAATACAATCTAACGTTAGTTCATTTCACAAGTTCACCATTTACCATTTCCGAATCGAGGTGACCGCTATACCGGCGAAATGAGAAAGCGACCTAGGCTGTAACGGTACGTCGCATTGTTGTTTGCTGTAACTGAGGACGGATTTAGGCCGGGGGTATCTTTTACACGAGGTTATTCCACGTCAGGTCCAGTTCAATAACAACGTCAACAAGGTAATCAAGACCTTCAAGGGTCCATGGATGATCCAATTGCTTGTTATATAGTAGTAGTTTAAGGTTATGTAAGTCTTGTATTTCCATCCATCCATCCATCAGCCAAAAGCAGTCCACTGCTGGACATAGGCCTCCCCTATGGATCTCCAATAAGACTGGTTGGAAGCGGATTGCATCCAGCGCGATCCTGCGGTCTTGATGAGGTCATCCGGCCACCTTGTGGGTGGACGTCATACGCTGCGCTTGCCGGTACGTGGTCTCCACTCGAGAATTTTTCGACCCCATCGGTCATCAGTCCTCCGCGCTATGTGTATTGCCATTGCCATTTCAACTTGCCAATCCGTGGGGCTATGGCTATATCTTCTACGGATCTCCTCATTTCTGATTGTCTTGTATTTAGTGATAGTTAATAAAGGTCAACAATAGCAGCAAACTCTTTATTATAGTATTTATATCTTGTAGTCTGAAGTATACAGTTATTTCACCTCTGTAAAAAGGTTTAAGCTGCTATTGTTGACCTTTATTAACTATCACTATTTCACTAAATACAAGACAATCAGAAATGAGGAGATCCGTAGAAGAACCAAAGTTACCGACATAGCCCAACGGATTGACAAGTTGAAATGGCAATGGCAATACACATAGCGCGAAGGACTGATGACCGATGGGGTCGAAAAGTTCTCGAGTAGAGAACACGTACCAGCAAGCGCAGCGTGGAATGCCCCGTCCCCCAGTCCTTAATACGTCCACCCGCTATAACACTTATTATGGGCGCTAGACTGTGACTGTGTTGTTGTAATAGGACGATAATTGTGTTAAATATTACCTACTCTGTATTGTTTGCTGGTGAATCATATTTTTCTGAGCTGAGGAAATAAGTAGGTAATACAAACACAAAGTAGGTAGTAGTAAGTCTTTACAAGACGCACATATTTTAGAACATGGGATATCATTGCACCCATCATTATGACAAAGGAGAATGAATAAACTGGTCCAAAAATATATATAAGTTTGTTCTCAGGCACATGACGCATTTGGTAGATTATTTAAAGCATTAAAAAAGTGCGATAGCAGTAAAACTTATTCTACAAAAACATATAGTTTACTTGAGAGAGAGTAAATAATGAATGTGTATTATTTATATTGTAAATAAATATTAAGTAATGGCTTTTTTTACATTTTTGTATAACATTAACTTTAAACATACAATATGTATTAGGTTACAAAAAAAACGATTCAAAAATTTTATCAAATCACAATTACAGTACAAAATATCCCTAAAACTGTTAGTTCGAATTCAACCAGATTTGTTTTGCGAATACATACACGTAAACCAAACCCACAAATTGGCAATAGTGTCAACTCTGCGGGCGTTTGGACCAATGTCCATATATTTTTGCCCATTCTCTTTTCTATGGGGCCAACCCCAAAATCGTTTAACAAAAATAGCCCCCACTGACTTTCACCGTGTACAAAACTTGAATAGTTTGCACGAATCGATGTGACATCTATGTACATGATTGTGGAATTAATCAAAAACAGCTCAGTCGATTTCGATAAAATTTTAAATGTCACGGCTTCAAGAGTACCCTTTTGAAATAATAGAAAAAATATCGGTGCGGAAATATCGATGAACACACGAACTTAATACCTCCTTTTTTGGAAGCCGGTAAAACAATAAAATTTGCAGTCTTTTGAAAATATCCTTCTTCTTAGTCTTTTCTTGGAAACTCTGTACTGTATTATAACAAAATTCCAAGTGAAATATTAGATTTAAATGAAAGTAAAATCAAAAAAATTGTCAAGGAAAAATTAACTTGTAACGCTTATTACAGTTATCAACAATATATAGATGGTATAAAGGCTTGGAAGTAGCCCTGCCATTTCCTAGCTGGCTCAATATAGTTTATAACAAGCCTATGTACTTTTTCGTTGTCTAATATTAATTTTAACTTTGTTACAACTTGACGTGCCTAAGCGCATTTTTGATAATGCCAAATGGCTGAAAAGCTAATACAATACAATACAATACAACTCTCATCATCATATCGGTCATATACGAAGTACACTACTGTTCATAGGCCTCCCACATAGATGTCCAATGAGATCAGTTGGAAAAGGCTTGCTTCCAACGCGATTCTTGAGGTCGGCTGTCCGCGTTCTGGGTGGACGTCCCACGGGACTCTACTTTCGCCTTCCTAACGACATCTTCATCTGTTAACTCTCTCTCCTACGTAACGCTCAGAGTCCAATACCGCCCGTGATATAAGACACTGTTTTATTCTCTAGGTGCATAATCTATTAAGTGTCCGGTAATAACTCTGGGCCTAATAGAATATGTAACAGACAAACGCTACAAGTTAATTCTATAAATATTATAAACTGATCTAAAATACCTACTATATCAGCAACACTGTAAAATAAGCCGTGGTGGTCGAGAGGTAGTGAACCCGCCTTACAATCGTAGGTCGTGGATTCAAATCCCCGGTCCCGTACCAATGAGTTATTTGGAATTTATGTTCGGAATTTTACACCACTGGCTTTTCGGTAAAGGAAAACATCGTGAGGCAACCTGCATATGTCCGTAGAAGAAATTCGATGGCGTATGAGAATCCACCGACCCGCACTGGGCCAGCGTGGTGGATATGGCCCAATCACCCTTCATGGGTAGGCCTACGTCCTGCAGTGGACTATTAATATAAAGCTGTTACAGTACAGTACACTACTGTAAAGGTTACCTACTATGATATGGTGCTGTTCATATTGTTCGCAGCAAAAACTGGTCAGCGAAAAATTTATTCGAGACATCTGAATTTTTATCGGTTGCCTGGAAGAATATTTACCTAGGCATAATTAGAAATATTTTTCCATTGTTAGTATTTACTATAAGTAACGCGATATTTTGTAAGGAAAGTCAAAAATATGATAAATAATGTAAGAATCATGATAATCAAAACTACATTAAGTTGATATTTTTGGAAATCCGTCGTTAAGACCGAATAATTATCAGCTAAACATCAGGCAGAATGTAGTCTGTATGTACCTACTTATTTGAAAAAAAAAAAAACTATTATTATAACTAAAAGTTGCGTATTTAGTACCTAACCTTATTCAAATAGATCCCTATTCATCCTACTTCCTACTAATATTATAAACGCGAAAGTTTGTGAGTTTGTGAGGATGGATGGATGGATGGATGGATGTTTGTTACTCTTTCACGCAAAAACTACTGAACGAATTGAGATGAAACTTTGCAATAATATAGCTTATATATCAGAATAACACATAGGCTATACATTTTAATGACGTTGCTTCAAAAATCTAAATGTCATGCGGGCGAAGCCGCGGGTAAAAACTAGTAAATAAATATTTTCAAACTATTGTTTAACATTTTTTTTATTAACTAACAAAAACGTTGCTTCCCAGTCTGTCTGTCCCTATGTATGCTTATAGCTTTTAAACTACGCAACGGATTTTGATGCGGTTTTTTTTTAGATAGAGTGATTCAAGGGGAGGTTTATATGTATAATACACCTGTGCGAAGCCGGAGCGGGTCGCTAGTAAGTTAATATTTTTAAAGTATTGTTTAACATTTTTTTATTTACATAAAAATGATATTTACTTCAGTTCCATATGATATGGAACTGAAACGTGGTCTTTTAATGTGTGCCTCATGAATAAGCTCAAGATAGCCCAACGTGCTATAGAGAGGGCTATGCTCGGTGTCTCTCTGCGGGATCGAATCAGAAATGAGGAGATCCGCAGACGAACCAAAGTTACCGACATAGCCCAGCAGATTAACAAATTAAAGTGGCAGTAGGCAGGGCACATAGTTCGAAGAACGAATGGCCGATGGGGCCGGAAAGTTCTCGAATGGAGACCACGGACCAGCAAGCGCAGCGTAGGACGTCCACCGACTAGGTGGACTGACGACATAATAAAAATTGCAGGAACGCGCTGGATGCAGGCCGCTTCTAACCGGCCTTATTGGAAATCCATGGGGAAGGCCTATGTCCAGCAGTGGACATCCTACGGCTGATAGATAGATAGATAGATATTTACTTACAAATGCAGCATAGAAAAATTCTTCTACTGACGAAAACTATTTAAGGGCCCGGCATCAACCCTACTTCTTTGCCGATTGTTAACTCAGAGCCAATGTTCATCACTGGCTGATCTTAGCTGTACCTATATCTATTCGATAACATAACTCTCGCAGTGACGCCTATTATGAAAATGAACGTTCGTTACGTTTCCAATGGCCACAATGAGATGAAAGTGAGGAAAAGTGGTGAAAATTATGGAATACTTCCCGAGAGACTTCACACGTTCGACGACGGGGGCTGTGCGCCACTGCGCCGAGCGAAAGAATTTACTCGCTTTCAAACTTCGTGCAAATATCTACAGAGTCATAGTCCCCAAGTAAAAGTGGTAGAAAAATCTTTGTTCTGAATAAATATTTAGTATATTTCCGCTATTTTGTTGTAAGCAAATAAGTTCAAGGCCATTCAAAAAAAAATCTTTAAAAATAATGTGACAAAATATTGAAAACACTTTACTAATGAATAACACCCTTATTCTCACTGCACTACACTCTGTTCGACACGTGTTTCGTCTCTCAACGAGGCATCTTCAGGACGTGTTGACTCTTCGAAGTTGCTCGTAAGAATCACCTCGAAGAGTCAATAACAAGGGTGTTATTTATTGGTTTTTAGATTGATTGAAAAGTATTTTTTATTCAAACTGTTCTGAAATACACAATTAATTTAACTCGTAAGTACAAATATACAAAGTTGACTCAAGTAGAAGTGAAGTGTTTTCAATATTTTGTCATATTATTTTTAAAGTTTTGTCCGACGCCGTCATACATACCACCTAAGATATTTAGGTATACATTAAATTTTATTTTATTTATGGACAAAATGCTAGTGAATTTGATCCAAAGACGTACATAATTCTGCCAGAATGCTGGGCATACATTTGAGCATAAATTAATTAATAATTAATAGTACTTAATTCATTAAAAAAATATCTGGAAGCTTTTCAAATACTCCAATGTATATTGCATATAATGTTGCAAGCAAACTTCAGTGACAAAATTTAGGCTTTTTGTGACCAAAATGTTGGTGTTGAAAATGCTCTGTTATTTAGTTTGAAAATGCTGCCGATATGCTAGACACGCTTAAGACTAACAGTGGCATTATGCATTTCTGAAAGAAATTTAGCATGAAGCTATTTAATGTTTTACTTAATATTTATCTAGTTGCTATGTAAATTTGAAAACATCAAAGCCTGATTTAACCGTTATGTAATCTTATAGCTTAGCTTTAGCTTCGCTCAGAAGTGGGATCGACTCTTCCCCGTTAGCATCACATCCGATGCTCGACATTCCTGCTTCTTATTCCGACGGCACAAACACCACAGTCCTTTAACACGGTAACGGTAGACTGCCGTATCAATCACGATGAGCGAACGATAGATTTATTGGTAGTTACTGTGACCATGATTGCGGGGACCTGAAAGATAATATAGATAAATATAATATTTATTGAAGGTTATCAAAGTATGATTGAAAAAAAAAACAGAGGTACTCTAAAAAGTATGCTCAGTTGTATTGCAAGCATAAAATTGAGATAATTTTCAGAAAGTGGGATTTTATAGATTTTCTAAACAAGTTTAGCCGGAGCAGGAGTTTACTAAAAGCTAATTTTTAAGTTACGCCAGTATACGTTTTTTTTCGTGGGTCAAATTGGAACTTAAGGTTGAGAGCATTATCGCTTAGCTCGAGCTTGGCTCAGAAGTGGATCGACTCTTCCTCGTTAACATCACAGCTGATGCTAGACATTCCTGCTTCTTATTCCGACGGCACAAACACCACAGTCCTTTAACACGGTAACGGTAGTCTGCCGTATCAATCACGATGAGCGAACGATAGATTTATTGGTAGTTACTGTGACCATGATTTTAAATTTCTGAATAAATCATTTCCAAATTAAAAATGTCGATTATAAAACAACTAGCTTAATTATTTTGTCCGCAGGATGTTTAAATTTTTGTACTATCCAATGGGCTCCTATTATTATTCCGGGACAAAAAGTAGCATATTTTTTTTTTTTTATATTATGTTACTCTGACTTTTAAACTAACTATATCTAGTCCAAAAACTAACTGTCTTACCACAAAAGTTTTACAAATTGCACGGCTAAACAGTGTTTAAGGCATGTTTAAATCTTTTGTGGTAAGGCGGAGTGTCGCCACGTGAAATTACTACCTTTTGCTTTTACGGACGAAGCCGCAGACAAAATCTAGTAATTTTGTATCATTTAATTAATTTTGTATTAATTAGTAATTTGACTTTTGTGCTAACCCATAGGAACCTTTTCTTTTTAACACACTTTTATTAGTTTCACCTGTATATTTGCTTGCTTGCTTGTAACCAACCCCTTTGAGCTCGACTTTGACCTACTTTGAGCGATCAGATTTTCCTTAAACTTAGCACACCTATCGAAGACCTATGACAATGCATTTATTGATAAAAAAATGGATGAATCCTAAGCGTGTTTTTTAGTTTTTTTTATATATATTATCTATTAACTATTTTAACTATACTACTTTATTTTGGGGATAAAAAGTAGCCAATATCACTTTCCGTTTTTCAAACTAATACAACCTTGGCCAAAAGTATTAGGCACCTTTAAAAAATCAAAATAAGTACATGTTTACTACTTAACCAATAACTGAGTGCTTATCTTAATGACTTAGCGGGGTCATAAATAACTTCTTAGAATATCAAGCGCCTCTTTGTTAAGGTCATAAAATACCTGGTGATCGAAAACAAAGGATTCGGTTTTCTTTCGGTCTAATTAGTCAATGTTTGGTCACTTGTGTTCTGGACTCTAACAAGTAAACAAGCTTTCATTTCTGTTGATGTGATTAAATTGACACCAAATTTTTTTAAAAATGCCAAAAAGGAGTGAAATTAGTTTAGAAGATAGAGTGAAAATACAGGGTGACTAATACTTTTGGCCAAGGCTGTATACATGCTAAAAATCAAGTCAATCCGTTGCTTTGTTGCTGTGTGAAAGAGAAACGAACCAACAAACCTACTTTCGGTTTTATTTCGGTTAAGTAAGGTAACGTGATAAGTCCCATGAAAAATGTATTCTGAAATGTCCTACAAAATTCAGGATATGGCCACTTTCTTGCCAGACGGTTATAAATCTCAATAGGTATGTCGTGATGACTCTCGATCAATATGGGTTTTTAGTTTGAACAACGGTTGTTATTTTTACATCCGAGCATTTTTGCAATACCGCAGACGAATAGGGTGATTACTACAGTTGGCTAGAGATTATTACGCTTGAAAATTATTGCACTTTTGTCTAATGTCAAAAGCAGCATGATTCAATCACTAAATAGTATAAAGCATAGTCGCTTCTCTGTCTGTCTGTTCCTATGAATGCTTACTTATGTATATCTTTAACACTATGCAACGGATTTTGATGCGGTTTGATGCGCGTCAGGAAGCCCAAGTTGTCCTTTTGTTTCGATCCACACAAGTATCGGATCGGAACGAACATCCCTAAATCAATCTTTTGCGTTAAAATTTTCAGCAGTTTTTGTGCTAGTTTTTTTTCGAGTTTTATTACAGTTATTGTGTTAGTTATGTAAAGAGTTCGTGCTTATCTTCTCCACTGAACTGTTAACAAAACCACCAATTAATTGAGTTATATGCGTTGGTGTTCATACATTGGTCTTTGAGTGTATTTTTGCATCCTGTAAAATATTGTCGTGTGCCGAACTACAAATGCCTGCGAAGCATAATTAGGATACAACGTATTCCAAAATAGTTAAATAGAACTCAAGTGTGTGTCTACTATCAATCATAACTTTAAAAATGTTAAATTTAATGTTTTGTAACCTATATTATTATTGACATAAGTGACCACTCTCACTCGAATATGCAGCACCCGACAGGGTCCATACTGAACTTTATACCTTAACTTTGTTATTAACATCCTGTACTGTGTGGAAGCATAAATAAATGAAATGAAATGAAATAACTGTGCAAAACTGAAAAACTTTATCTTACGAAAGTTAACCTAAAAATGTCCAAATGAAATCGATGTGAATGATGAATAAACATGAAGTAGAACAATGTTTAGTTTTATTTATTAATTAACATCTTATAGGTAGGTTTCAAAAGTATTAAAATAATGTATAATCTTAATTGGAGGATTAAATACTATGCATAAATATTTATGAAGCCAAAAAAAGTAATGTCGCCATTTTGGTCGCCATGTTTTTAAAAAATAAATAAATGTTAAACTCTAAAATACCAGCCCGCTATTGGTTGTTCGAAGATTCCTGTCTGATACGTAGTATCTATTAGTCTGTGATAGTGTCTTTATACAATGTTTAAAAAAAAAAATACAACTGAGCGCTACCGTGGCCTGGACAACACGTTAAATTGTAGCCACCCGGCCTATACGAACTTACTTACACAGGCCTTATAGCACGCGCACACTTTTATCAATGATTCCGAGCTAACGTAACCCAATTCCCCGTCGCATTGACATTCGGTGCGCTTGCGCAGGTTGGTGACCGCACTTTCACTATGCGCCTTCCTGTTGCGTAAATGTGTGAAAGAAAGAAGATGGTTTCATAGTAAATTGTTTATTTCTAGCTCAATTCTACGGAAGGACGTCCTTCGATGTACTTGGTAATTTTCAGTAAACTACCACTGAACAAAAATCATAATTTAAGCAAGGAATAGGATGGTTGACATATGTGTTGAGTAGATAGCGATGATTAATCATTATTTTTAGCAAAAAAAATGGCACCACCGACTTCCACCGTGTACAGAATTTGAATTGTTTGTACAAATCGATGTGACAATTATTGATGATTTATCAAAATTTGGCTAAGCCAATTTTGATAGAATTTAAATGGAATCACCTCGACGGTATACTTATACTTACCCTTTTGAAATAAAAAAAAACCGGACAAGTGCGAGTCAGGCTCGCAAATCGAGGGTTCCGTACAAACACATTAAAAACCTGTTTTAGGATGTGCTAATGAAGTTCTTTTATATGATACCTTACATGACACGATTTACTCACTTTGAATTTTAAACCCATATTTTGTGAATTCTGAGGCCCTATTTTTTGTGATTTAAATAAGTATGTACAGTTTCCAGATTTATTCCTATATGTGTACTCTGAGATAATGTTTCTCGACAAATTTCATAGTTCTATGTCAACGGGAAGTACCCTGTAGGTATTGATTTTTGTGAGTGTCGAAATATGCGGTTTTTACGACATAAACGGCCATAACTTTTTTAAACGATAACTGAGAAAATTGTCTTTCACACAACTGCAAGGGGCTATAGATATACATATACAGTTTAAATTTCAACTCGACATCTTTACGCGTTCCCGAGATTAAGAGTCTTGACATACACACAGACGGACAACAAAGTGATCCTATAAGGGTTCCGTTTTTTTTCTTTTGAGGTACGAAACCCTAAAAAATGAAATTATTTATTAAACATTTAGAAATTTAGGTTGGTTCACAATTGGCAATACAGGCGAACATAGTAGGTACCTCCTCCTTTTTGAAAGTCGGTAAAAATAGGGATGTAACCCAATTTCCTTTCGCAATGAGATTCGGTGCGCTCGCGCAGGTTGCCGACCGCACTTTCACTGCGTGTCTTCCTGTTGCTTAACTGTGAAAAGCGGAAAATTATTTTACATCATATTTATATTTAATAAGGTACTAAACCAATCGCTTTCAAAGTAAGCTACCTATAAATCTAACTACATATCGTGATTTTGAAGTATAGAAATAAAACAATCAAGCTTTAGAAATAAATCAATGAATTGAGAATATGTGAATGTAAAGCACAGATAAATAATATGTCATACAAAATAAAAAATCATTGTTGGTTAAAAATTACGCTTTAGTTTATGTAATTAAATATTAAAAAAATAAATATTTCAGGCCATTGACCCATAAAATTAATTGCATTGATTATATTGACAAGAAGAAAAAATAACGAACCTTTTGTAGGAATGGCACTGGGGTCCGTGCCATGCCAACATTCGTTTTCCTTACTTTTTTTTCTTCGAAACTTTATAATGTCCAGAGATGGGACGGTATATATTCATTATAATATAACATGTAAAATATGTTTATTATTTTATTATCTTCAGCAGTTGGTTAAATAAGGCCATAACCCAATTTCGCTTTGCATTGACATTCGATGCGCACGCGCAAGTTGCCAGCCGCACTTTCACTGCGCGCCTTCCTGTTGCGTAACGGAGGGGAAGCGCGCGAGGAAAGTGGAAGTAGAAAATTAAATTATGGGCGTAAGTGGGTTAAGTTATATTCTTTGTAACTCTGGTTGTAGTTTAATAATAAGTTATTGAAATTCGTAGCGTGATATGGTTTTATATGATTTGGTTAGAATATTCGACTGAAACTGCAAGACTTGATTAAAACTCAAAAGCCTAGTTTTTTTTTAATCCATTTATTATTACAAGACATGACACCCTTATACACTTAACAATGGTTTTTAAATTAACAGTTGATTGCGTTCTGCAAGAGCTGCATGGTATGCGTCGTACATCCCTCTGGCGTCCAAAAGCCTAGTTGACAATATTTTTTTTGATGTCCTCTAGTAACAGCTACGAATAAACAGGGCCTCAAAAATCAAAAATAAAATCAACTTAATAATAAAGTTAGAAGCATGTTTTCTTGCTAGACAGAGAGCGCACTATAGGCTATGACGTCACTACCAGCAAATGTCATACAATGTTATGCTGTGTGGGAAAGGGACAAGACATCCCCCCCCACCTTATCCCTACCAAAATCTTAACAAACTTATACTAAACTCGATAAGCCAATTTCAATTATTTTTTCAGTTTACGAATCATATTTAATTGCATAATTTACTAATAGTAACACTCTTCATTAATTTAAGACCAGTCAACTACCCTAATAGTTCTATTTTCGTTCCTCATATAGGTATAATAGACGGACCGGTTGTGGCCACTGTGGTTTCGGCCATTTAATGTCAAAATTATTGCATATAATAAAATCACTTCATTAAAACTCGCGTTAAGTGAGAGTTAAGCGCACTCCTGCGCGTGCGCCAGTCGACGGGAACGTGCGTATTCCCTGACGAAGGAGTACTAATTACTGCGAAACCGGTCGGGTTCCCAGCGGCTCGGCCGCGATATTATACGTGAGTAAAAACCGGTGTTTTCTTTAGTATAATAAAATAATGCAATAGATTATAAACAATGCTCGGAGCAAATAAAAAAATCAAGTGGGAAAGTCGCTGAACAGTCAAGTGAAGCCGGTTTTTTATACATGTGTGAGTGCGTCGCTGTTGCGCCGCCATTGTTCGACTGTCAAGCCACGGCGTAGTTTCATTGTACGTTGATGTGTGTGTAATTGTCTGTACACGGCGAGGCGTAGTTTTGGTCGGTCTCACTAGTTTGTTCACAACATTATGTCTTTATTTTTTTATTTGGTCTGAGAAACAATGTAGAATCATAAATATAGTTTGAGTTAAAATCAAAGCTTGATTGTTTAATTGTAGACATTGAAAACGGTCAAAAATGACACTAAGACTTTGCTTATGTATGTTCGGTATCTAGACAGCTAGATACCGAACATTAGCTGGACAAAACGGCCCAAAAATATGGTCCATATATGGTGCCTATCCATACAAATTTTGACAGGTTTGACATATTAAGTACGCGATCATTGTCAAAGATCTGGGCCGTTTTCTTTGTGGTTAATATTTATGATTGTCCATCTAGACAGATGTATAATCAAAGCTCTAAGATAACCACATGGCCACAACCCTAGTTCTTTATTTTTCACTCCCTGTCTTACCTTCAAAATAATGTAGGGTTCATAAAAATTAAAGTAAAATTGATAATATTATAATTACATCTTACCACTAACACAACACACATGCATACAAATGCGTATTATAACATAACAATAAACGCACACAATTCTTACACACAGCATAGTATTACTACCTATACAGTATACAATACACCCATACAAAGGCGACACATAAGCATACAATATATGTAGCTGCACACATTCACTATCGCTTTTCCACATTTCTACTTCCAGTTGGCAAGTTCCTGCATCAGTTCCGAGGTTCAAGGCTCCCTTGCGTAACGCATTTCTCCTTACGTCACGAAGGTAATCGTGTGTGCCGCGCCTTACACACCAGTTTTACTCCAAACGAGTAAACCTAAACATGTCAATGATAGATATTGTGTAGCAATGCCGTCAATAGCATAAACACAGTTTGGTATGTTAATTGCGACGTGATCTGAAACCTCGACCTTCTTCGTGGGGTCAGAAGGTTACGCTTTAAGATCACGTCGCAATGAACATACCTACCCCGTCTTACCACAAAAGTTTTACGCACGTTTTAGACAATGTTTAATAGTACAAATTGCACGGTCAAAGCGTGTTTAAATGTTTTGTGGTAAGGCGGACTGTGTTTATTCTATTGACGGCAGACCAGGGGGTTAGTACAATAAGAACGAATAGTTAATAGGCAGAGAAATAAAATTATAAGTAACCTTCAAATCAGCGCACCAAATTGTTTTTTTTATGATTTTGTAAAAAAGTGCTAATCTAATCAACGTGAACTTTTAAATTAGATTGCTTGTAAAAAGCATGAAAATTAAAAATAAAGAATAACACGAAAACAAATTCTTAGGGTCTCTAATCACTGATTATAATGTGTTCATTAGGATGATTTTCGTCATCTTGATTCGTATTTTTTTACTGTCACTGTATTTAATGCTAAAATTATGAAAAGCTAAAAATAATTCGAATGTTCAAATTGCTTACTATGTATTGTTATTTGTGTACACTACTACTTTCAGCTCAACCCTGTAATACTCGGTAACTAAGTACTAAACGTTTCACTATTACTACACTACGTATACATGAACCTACATAATTACCCACGCAGACAAATGCACCGCTTTTCCACATTTCCACTTCCAGTCGGCGAGTTCCTGCATCAGTTCCGAGGTTCAAGGCTCCCTTGCGTAACGCATTTCTCCTTACGTCACGGAGGTAATCGTGTGCGCCGCGCCTTAGGCAACTGTCCTATAACATGGTAGAGCTAAGCGAAGCGAGAAACAAAAGCAGAGCGCAGTCTTATCGAAATGGTGGAAAAATTTAGTGGACTTGCCTGTATATATCCGATAGAAGAAATATGTTATTTAAAAACAGTAGGTTTAGTTCAAACTCTAGTGGTTTGGATGACCCAGCTGCTTAATTTACGTATAGGAAGTATTTTAGACAGTTGAATTTTTTTGTTGTAGTAAAAGTAATAACTAACAACATTACTTTCTCGGAGCTCAGTTTAGTTTATTTAATCGAGAAACTGGTGTCGGAGAAACACTTTTAAATAGTTAAAAGTAAGCAATAATCTAGTTTCTACAATTTTGTAATATTACAGTCAAACTTTAGATGCCATATTTTTAACGGTGACCTACTAAATGGCATACATTCTAAATTAAGAATTGTGACTCTGTTATAAAAAGTATTGCGGCCGTGGTTTTCTATTATGTACTTTCCGTATAATAGCCACCAACAGCGGTTGACATTATGCCTATTATTTGTTTATTCTTTATTTCAGACGTACAAGTCTATATTATAAAACTAAACTAAAATTATCATGTCAAAATGTGACAAATATCAAAAAAATTAAATACATAACTAAAAAAAATAAAATTCACAATCAAATACAAAATTAAAAAAAAATCTAAATTAAATAATACTTAATGTGAAGTTTCAATAAATAATATAATTATCTTATTCTATACTTCGGTTTGGATCCAGAGTGCTCAAGATGCAGCCCCGTCCAGTGTTGCATTATTGGGCAGTCCAGATCCATCCTCGACGCGAACAGTTGCAGGTAGGTGTTGGAGCTGCCGCGCACCAGGGACGCGACTCGCTTGCGCATGACCACTGCATACTTACCCGTCGATCCGTACGTCTGCGAACATTCCTGATGCGCTACAGTACCACGGCAGCTTCAACAGCGCCCTAAAGGCGTTGTTGTACAGGACGCGCAGAGCGCTATACGACCTTCCAGAGTATTTGACTCACAGGCTGCACGTATAAAAAGACTGATAGTATGCTCTGAACCATCCTTGACTCGTTCAGTAGACCCAGAAACTTGAACTTGGAAACTCTCTTCAGTGCGCTACCGTTGAGACTGATCGGAGGAACTTTAGAGTACGTTTTTGAGCCAGTTTTGAAGACCAAGAGTTCACTTTTTACGGCGTTGTATCTGAGGTCATAAGCCCCCGCATAACGTTTGCAGATTGCAACAAGCTTTCTGAGATCACTGATAGATGGGCTCAGCAACACCATGTTGTCCGCATAACTGATATTATTGACGAACACTCCGTCGATGGAGCAGCCGACATGGGTGCCGCTGAGCTCACGGACCAGACGATCCATGTACAGGCTGAAGACAGGCGGGCTTCTCTCAGTGTAGTACTGGACGGTATGCTTGAGAGTCAGTATTGCAGTTTCAGTCGAGAGCCCAAACCTAAAACTGAACTGAGCATCGTGTAACTCTAGGTTTTGCCGCATCCGACCATCAATCACCCCATCCAGCAGCTTGGCAATAACTGTCGCCAGCGATATAGGCCTATAATTGCCTATACTCGACGCATCACCGGTCCTATTTTTGACAATCGGTACAACCACCGTTTCCGTCATGGCAGCCGGAAGATAGCAATGTCCTAGACAGAAAGTAAAGAGCATGGCGAGCACCCTCGGTAGATGAACGCCCGCATGTTGTAGGTGTTGGAGGTATTAGCCGGGCAACTAAAGGTTGATTCACACAAATCAGTCAAGCCACCGTTACGCCACAGTTCCGTCGCAGTCACGACACCATGGTAGATAGATAAACACTTTATTGTTAACACTAAAATACAATTCAGAAAACAAAAATACACAGAGAGGAAAAAAAAATCAACAAAATAAAATAGTGCAACAAAGGGCGGCCTTATTGCTTATAGCAATCTCTTCCAGGCAACCCTTTTTAATTGCATGGTACCGTTACAGTGAAACATATTCTTTCATACATTATCTATGAACGTGTCAGTGACCGTGATTACCGGTGACGGCACTAAGACGGTCACTGACATGTGGGGAAGAATATTTTTCACCGTGAAGACGGTACGATGGCGTGACTGCAATGGAACTGTGACGTTACGGCGACTTGACTGATATGTGTGAATCGGCTATAAAACGTCTGCACGTTATTCAGAGAATCTGACGGTAGCTTATTCTTCGCTCACTCATAGCTTACCATCATGGTGAGACAAGTGCCTAAACAGCCGTAGATTGGAGAACAGTTACTAAGTAAGTGCAACGCACTGTAACTTCCGAAGTGACGTAAAGAAATTCTTTAACGTTTTTCATTGATGCTCACCTGTTTCCTTTATCATTCTATCAATATCGAGTCAATAGTAGTTAGACCGGCCGTGACGGCTTAGCGATAGTAACGCATTATAATTACATATATACTACGGGACTAATCACGCACTATGCTCACTTACTTAAATTTACGTACTTTAGTGCGCAATTTGTCCCGTAGTATATATAGGTAATAATGATGTGTTCAAATCGCAAAAGTTTAAAAACAACATAGTACGCTTGCTTTACATGTTTGTGTCACATACGAGTATTTGTGTATACGGACACAACTGTCTTTTCAGTAAAGGAAAATATCGTGAAGCAATCTGTATGCGCTCTTTTAAAGAAATTCAATCCATCCGTCCATCAGCCGTAAGATTTCCACTGCTGGACATAGGCCTCCCCTATGAATTTCCAATAGGGCCAGTTGGAAGCGGCCTTCATCCAGCGCGTTGCTGCGATCTTTATTATATCGTCAGTCCACCTAGTCGGTGGACGTCCTACGCTGCGCTTGCTGGTCCGTAGTTTCCATTCGAGAACTATATTTTGCCTCATCGGCCATCCGTTTTCCGAACTATAACATATGCCCTGTCCACTGCTACTTTAATTTGCTAATCCGCTGGGATATGTCGGTAACTTTGGTTCGTCTACGAATCTCCTCAATTTCACACCAAGCATAGCCCTCTCCATAGCACGTTGGGCTATCCTGAGCTTATTCATTAGGCCCACAGTAAAAGAAATTCAATGGCGTATGTGAATCCATTCAACCATGATGGATAATATGGTTCAAACGTGTTCAATCTTAGTACTGGCACAAACTATAAAAATGTAAATAATTACAAACAATACTAATTATAAACAGCTGATTTTTATTTTATTTTATTTCAGAGTTGGCCCTATAGTAAAAAAACCGGACAACTGCGAGTCAGGCTCGCACATCGAGGGTTCCGTACAAACACATTGTTAAAATAAGTAAAAACCTGTTTTAGCATGTGCTAATAAAGTTCTTTTATATGATACCTTACATGATACGATTTACTCACCTTGAATTTTGAAACCATATTTTGTGAATTTTGAGGCCCAATTTTTTGTGATATAAATAAAAATATACAATTTTCACATTTATTCCTATATGTGTACTCTAAGACAATGCTTATCGCCAA
This sequence comes from Hypomecis punctinalis, assembly GCA_949316475.1. Lineage (NCBI taxonomy): Eukaryota > Metazoa > Arthropoda > Insecta > Lepidoptera > Geometridae > Hypomecis > Hypomecis punctinalis. The sequence continues at coordinate 12,251,868 of OX438819.1, read as the reverse complement.
ATGTCATAGTTCTATGTCAACGGGAAGTACCCTGTAGATGTTGATTTTTGTGAATGTCGAAATATGCGGCGTTTTACGACATAAACGGCTCTAACTTTTTTGAACGATAACTGAGATGTTTTTCTTTTACACGACTGCAAGAGACCATAGATATACGTATACTGTTTAAATATCAACTGGATATATTTACGCGTTCCCGAGATAAAGAGTTGATATACACCCAAACGGACAGACGGACAACAAAGTGATCCTATAAGGGTTCCGTTTTTTTCCATTACAAGGTACGGAACCCTAAAAATTGTCCTATACTCTATAAAATTTAACTTGATCTCTGCGACAGTGACATTGACATAGAAGATAGACATTTTTAGAGTTGAGATAGTGGTGGAAAAAATCGATTTTCAAACAATGTTGTAATGAAATCGAATAAGTAGTTGAAGGTGAGAAATTGGATTTTATTTTCTTACTATTATTTAAGATCAAGTATGTACACATGTAAAAAATGTTATGATATCAATTAAATACTCATAATAATGTAACGATAGTATTTATCGACGTTTTTCACTATTATCGATGCTAATGTAACATATAATTGGGTTTAATTTAATTACACATGTAAAAATATTATGATATTAAAATATACAATAAAATTATTGATAAATTAAGTTTTATTTAAAATATCGTTAGTATAATCTATCGATATTTTAAATAAAACTCTATCTAAAACTCTGTGGTCACGATCATTCGTCGCCCATCAATAATCGGCATGCCCATAAAGTATGACATTGACAGGGACTGTCTGTACTATTAAGAAATTCAGGACTTCATGGGCGTGATTTTTCTGACAGCTGTCGCAGAGATCAAGTTAAATTTTATAGAGTATAGCGACAGCATTAAACGTCATACTACTCAATTAAAACAAAAACATACATAATCCGTGTAACGTCCACCTACATTGTATCTCCGTCGGCAGCGCGTGAGTGCAATTTCCCCGTTTGGGAGGTAGCGGGTTCAAGGCCCGGTTGCGTAAGCCTTTCTCGTTAGCTGTTATTGCGTCACCGAGGTCGACGGACGGTGTATTCGCAAGTCTATAGCTAAATCGGTGGGCGTACAACTGTTATCTAGTTTTGATGAATTATCTTGATTAGGTACCTTGTAAATAAACGGACAATTTGTTATAACAAAATATAAATAAATACTTAACTTTATAATTAACAAGATGACTAAAATTAAATAACATCCCATCGCTAGGATGACGGGTCAGTACAACACTATATCAAAGAAAACTGATATTGACATTTTTAGTGACAGCATCAACAAGTTTAAAACTACTCTAAGGTCTCTGACAATCTGAGCATTAGCGTAATAATTTTACAATAATTATTATTTTTATTTATTATTTCAATTGTTTGTTTTGCGTTTGGATTTAAATATTATTTTTGTATTTCGAATTTGTAATTATGTTTTTTTTTTGATGATGTTTTTCGTTCAATTATTTTTGCAAGTTGTCTTCGCCTTTAAGTACTGTGACATTTGACTTTGTTTTGTTTACTATGTTAAGTTATTTTTTATGTGAATTTGATGATGTACATAGTGTAGGCGGACTAAATAAATAAATAAATAACTTACTTAAAATAAAAAAAAAATGTAAACTAAAAAAAAACATCAAATAAAACCTAGTCCAAAACGTGTCAAGTTACTTTTCATCACATCTATTCGAAAAGGACTACTTGGTGCGCCTTTAAGTGCGCCCAAAGGAGGTGTTTTCTATAAGGAACTTTATAAGTGCGCCGGAATTCTCTTTGTCGCGCACTTTTTGAAGTTGGAACAAATAAGTGCGACGGAATGATCTTTGCCGCGCACTTTTTGAATTTGGAAGTATTTGTAATGTTAGTATTCAGCGCCAAGAAACTGATTAAAAAGAACGTAAATATAATTTTTCATTTGTATCAACTGTACTGTACTGTATCAGCCTTTGAATAGTCCACTGCAGGACGTAGGCCTACCCACATAGGGTGATTGGGCCATATCCACCACGCTGGCCCAGTGCGGGTTGGTGGATACACATATGCCATCGAATTTCTTCTACGGACATATGCAGGTTGCCTCACAATGTTTTCCTTCACCGAAAACCGAAAAGCCAGTGGTGTGAAAGTCCGTACATAAATTCCAAAGAACTCATTGGTACGGGACCGGGATTTGAACCCACGACCTCACGCTTGTAAGGCGGGTGTCACTACCTCTAGGCCACCACTTTCTCACAGAGGTGATGAAAAGTAGAGTCGAGAAGAAGTACGTCGTCCGAGCCAAAAATATATTTTGCGCCCGAGTGGTACACTCTACTTTTCATCACCTCTATGAGAAAATAAAAGGCGCCTCATATTTTATTGTAATATTATTATTTAATAAAACGTAGTAACAACTAAATTGAAATTAAATGGTATCTAATAATAAAACAAATGAACAAATTCATTGTAAAATTATTACGCTAATGCTCAGATTGTCAGAGACCTTAGAGTAGTTTTAAACTTGTTGATGCTGTCACTAAAAATGTCAACTTGATGTTTCAGCCGGGGGAATAACCGCCCCCGAGTCATGCGTTTCGTGACACAAGCCTTTGCCGGGACTGGTATCAGACCCCAGCACTATTTGGCCAGTGTCACGGAACGCATAGACTATCTGAAACAAAAAGTCTATGCGTGGGCAAACCGCATTCGTCGCTACAGAGAGCGTGTGGACCGATATTGGCTAAATCGCCTCTTCCAAAGTGACCAAAGGAAGGTGTACCGAGGCTGGGAGAGAAGTGACCAACGTGTGAGCGAGGAGCGGCTACCGGATGCTAGCGCCATGAAAGACTTCTGGCGTGGCATCTGGTCGGTGCCCGTCGAGCACACGGAGGGTGAATGGATGCGTGTTGTTGAGCGGAAATGCGATTCCATTGAAGCCATGGGATCTATTTTAATAGATCCCGTAGACGTTAGTTGTGCAATCCGGACGGCTCAGAACTGGAAAAGTCCTGGGCCGGACGGGCTGCACAACTTCTGGATAAAATGGTTTCGATGCTCGCATGACCGCCTAGCAACGCAATTCCAGGAAGCTCTCGAGGTTGGTTCTCTACCTAGCTTTTTCACCACCGGTGTCACCTTCCTGCTCCATAAGTCCGGTAGTACCACGGAAGCAAAGAACTATCGACCCATCACCTGCTTGCCTACCATCTACAAGCTCCTTACATCCATTCTGACTATCAAAATTAATGCGCACGTCGTTGCACAAAACGTTTTGGCCTATGCTCAGAATGGATGTAGGGTTGGGTCCCGTGGCACTAAGGAGCTCCTCCTCATAGACATGACCATAAGCCAGCAAGTCCGGCGGAACAAGGGAGCCCTCTCTGCCGCCTGGATTGACTATAAGAAGGCCTATGACTCAGTGCCTCATTCGTGGCTCGAGAGGATTTTAGAGTTGTACAAAATTGATACAACTTTAAAATCATTCTTAGTGTCATGCATGGGGCAATGGGCTACAGTCCTTCGTCAACCGGGTGGTGGAGACGGCTCCGTTGGTCCGGAAGACTTGATAAGGATTGAGCGGGGAATATTCCAGGGTGACAGTCTTAGTCCATTGTGGTTCTGCCTGGCTCTGAATCCTCTCAGCACTTTGCTGAGGAATTCAGGGCTAGGCTATCGGCTTCGCAGACAGGGTGAAGTTATCTCTCACCTGCTGTACCTGGATGATCTCAAGCTGTTTGCACCGAAATACCAAGACCTGGTGAAGTTGCTAAAGACCACTGAAGATTTTAGCAGCGCCATCAGAATGGAGTTCGGTGTAGATAAGTGTGCGGTCATGCATGTACAGCGAGGGAAAGTTGTGGATTCTCCGAATCTACAACTTTCTGAGACGATGACTATCAGGTCTCTCTCCGAAGCCGAGACCTACAAGTACCTCGGTATGTCAGAGTCGTTGGGTATATCGGCAGTGGACATCAAGAAATCGGTGAAGGAGCGCTTTTTTTGTCGCCTGACAAAAGTACTTAATAGTCTTTTGTCCGGCGGCAACAAGGTGCGCGCCTTCAACGGTTGGGTGATGCCGCTGCTGATGTACTCCTTTGGCATACTGAGGTGGACTCAGACTGAGCTGGACGCCCTGGATAGGAGGGTCCGTCGACTGCTCACTTTGCATCGCATGCTACACCCACGCTCGTCTGTCATGAGACTGTACATTCCGCGGAAGTGTGGTGGCCGAGGCTTTTTAAATGCCAAGGACCTCCACAACCGCGAAGTATACAGTCTCCGGGATTATTTCCGAAACAGTGAGCGTGGAATGCATTGCGATGTGGTGGCAGTTGACAGAGGCCTCACCCCGCTCTCCCTGGCGAAGGAGAACTGGCGCAGGCCATCGGTGCTCAGCACCGATGATCGCAAGGCGGTATGGAAGAGCAAGGAGCTGCACGGGCGGTTCTATCGGGCCCTAACAGGACCCGATGTGGACCTGCTCGCGTCGGTGGCCTGGCTGCGCTTCGGTGACCTCTTTGGGGAAACCGAAGGTTTTGCCTGTGCAATTGCGGACGAAGTTGTCATGACGAACAACTACCGGAAGTATATCCTGAAGGACGGTACGGTCGACATTTGTCGGGCATGCCACCGTCCCGGAGAGTCACTCAGGCACATTACTTCCGGTTGTTCTCATCTTGCCAACGGCGAGTACTTGCACAGACATAACCAAGTAGCCAGGATTATCCATCAGCAACTTGCTCTTCGATACGGCCTTGTCGAGTCTGAGGTGCCGTACTATAAGTACGCACCGGCGCCAGTTCTCGAAAATGGTCGTGCGTTGCTCTATTGGGACCGCTCTATCATCACTGACAGGACTATTGTCGCCAATAGGCCTGATATCGTGGTGATCGACCGGTTCCAACGCCGGGCAGTGCTCGTCGACGTCACCATTCCGCATGACGAGAACCTCGTGAAGGCCGAGAAGGACAAGCTCAGCAAGTACCTTGACTTGGCTCACGAGGTTACCGCCATGTGGGATGTGGACTCGACGATCATTGTCCCGATAGTCGTTTCGGTAAACGGCTTAATAGCGAAGAGTCTCGACCACCACCTTAAGAGGCTCTCGCTAGATGGTTGGGTCAAGGGTCAGATACAGAAGGCGGTCGTTCTGGACACGGCGCGCATTGTCAGAAGGTTCCTCTCTCTGTAGGCCCAACCACCGGTAGCTTGAGCCCCGCCCCGCTGCCGGCGGCACTCTAGGTTTAGGTTTTTTTTATAGTATTTTGTTCTTTTATATAAATATTGTAAAAAAACTTAGATTTAAGAAAATAAATGAATATGTTGATAAACAAATGAAAACTTATATTTACATTCTTTTCATTCATTTTCTTGGCGCTGAACACTAACATTACAAATACTTCCAAATTCAAAAAATGCGCGGTAAAGATCATTCCGTCGCAATTATTTGTTCCAAATTCAAAAAGTGCGCGGCAAAGATAATTCCGGCGCACTTATAAAAAACACCTGTGTCTTATAGAAAACACCTCCTTTGGGCGCACTTAAAGGCGAACCAAGTAGTCTTTTTCGAATAGATGTGATAAAAACAAATTTAGGTACGTCTAAATCTAATTTCTAGAATAGTCAAAATAGAAAGTAAAGAGCTAGTGTCAGGCCAAAACACATGACGTCAAGGTTACTCACCGCCAATCCTGTTATAACCTAATGGAATTATTTAAACGATCTATTGTTTGAGGTATCAAAATACCAATGATTCATGCAAAAGGTCACTTATTGACTTTGCGTCTGGATTTCAAAAAATAAATGCTCATTAAAATTCGTTTAAAATTACATTTTAGTAGGTACCTATTGGTAATTAATTTGACTGACACGGGTTAGTTGATGTGAATGTACTTACATATATTGGCTTTAATTATTTTTGTTACCACGCGCTTTGATTATATTTGTTACAAGCTTACTCGTGTTTTTATTTCAGAGAATAAAGTTTGGGTATAACAAGACACTTTGAACTTAAATATTTTAATATTGGATGGTGATTTTCTTTCCTTTTTTCTCTTATTTTTATTTAAAAATTATTTTTAACTGATGATATTATTTTAACGATTAGAAAGCAATAATATCTACTATTGTAGAATGATTAACCTAACTTCTAAAGTTACACACTCCCTAAATAGGTCTGTCTTTAGTTTGCTTAACAAGTACCTATAATATAAGGGTAATAAGGATATAATACCATACATTTCGGAAAAAAAAAGATGATTAATTTTTGTTCAACTATTTTTAGGGTTCCGTAAAAATGGAAAAAAAACTTTCTTGTCGATTGTTATTGTACAGAGATTTCAACGACTTAGGTACTTCCCAACTTTGTGAAATTTTCTGGATTTGTACGGAACTCTCGGTGTGCGAGCCTGACTCGCACTTGTCCGGGTTTTATTTTTTAATCAGTCCCTTAAAGTACGCTTTTGCTAAGGGATGGGATTTTATAAAAAGAAAAGAATATAGCTAAGATAAATATTTCCTTATTCCTATATTCTCCTTGATTCTGTAGCACTCGTAGCCAGGTTCGTAGCAAACTTCGTAGCAAACTATCCAAAAAAACAGTCATATTCTAAATCCAATCTGAAATATCCTGTTCTACATCTCTTTCATTTACGGCAAATTTAATATGTAAAATTTACAGTCGCAAATCTAGAACATTCTATTATTATTTGCGGTTGAGTAACAGACGATGACTGAATATGGTTACGAAATCTTCCATTCAAAAAAAGACCTTGTTACCATCAACAGTGTAATTATCAATGTAAATCCAAGTAGCAAAATCGATGTTGGCCCGAACGTCGACCCCTGAGGTACCCCGGTCGATCACCTACGAAATTTGGACGTTTGAACTGTCTATGCCCTGTCTCATACCTATTTGTACTTTTGGTGAACAAATAAAATAAATTTGAATGAAATTAAAGGGGCGATAAGATAAGTGTATCAATTTAATTGCTAGGAACTGGTAGATTTACTTAACTAAACCGTTATATGCTTTGATTTGAGCCTGTATTTACATTACTTTATATACAGTTTTTTAAAATGGCACACAATAGATCGAAATAGAGTAACATGGCATTTTTTGGAGGAGGCCTTCACCTGAGAGGGGTTCCTGATATAAACGACACTCATTATTTTATAATTTTGAAATTTTTAATTGTCAATTGTGCTGTGAAATCGGAAATTCGGAAACATAGAGCTTTTTATTTTATTTATTATATATTATCGTTAGATTACTGTTTGATAATGACTAAAATCCATTTGACTCATCGGCCTTTAGGAAACTGCAAAAAAAAAACTGTAAATAAACGAATGGTCCACTGACTTCAACACACGATTAATACCAGAAGAACACGCTGGGTGCAAGTCGTTTCCAATCGTTCTTATTAGGATTCATATAAGCTATTATGTCGAGCTGGACGTCTTACAGCTGTTATGTTAAATATGAGTAAGGGGGTACAAGCAAGTTGTATGTAAAGACTGGATACTGGACTAGAGTCAAGAGATTTTGGACGTTATTTTTACACTATTATTCTCAACATTTTCCAAAGAATCCACCAGGTTTTTTTTAAAGTAACGTATCGTGATCAATTAGCTCACTCGCATGACTTGACATCGTAAAATTAGCTGTTTTTATAAAAATCACACAACATCTCAAAGGAACCGTACAAATTTTCCAGCATGGTAATACACCTTGTTTTTGACATTCTAACGATTTAAAGTGATTTCTATAGTATTGTCCTATATCTTTCTTAGCCCCCAAAAAGATTATTGAGATGTTTTTTTTTTCAATGTTTCTCAACATTTCTCAAATAATCCGCCGTTTGTTTACGTTACGTATCGCGCGATCAATTAGCTCACTCGCATAACTTCCTACCGTTTCCGAGGTTCAAGGCCCGGTAATAGTCGTGGTAGCGAGCTGGTTGCGCAAGCGCCGCTTCCCCGATTGAGGGTCGACGGCCTTTGTACACGGGGTGGGGTGATGAAAATAGGTGTAAAACCAAACATTCTGAAAAAAACAAATACCTACCACAGAAAGTATTGGTAAAAACCATTTTACTATGTCAGAGGACACACCAGGGCCTATAGGTACTATCTTAATCACTTTATACAGGGTTCTCCAGAACTGGTGTACTAAACCAAAAGGAGGTGATTCAGACCATCTTCATGAAGAACTTTTACTACCGAAACCAACCAGATAAAAATCGGCTTTTTCATACATTTCTCGAATCCGAGTAATTTTGTATGGAAATGCTAATTTTTGCATTCAAAAATCAATATAAAATTGATATCACCACTTTTTCCTAAATGTTATGATAGAAAGCTTTAGTTCAATTCAAGTGCATAAATAACAGATTCAAAAAAAATTGTAAACGTATAGGAAAGTGCCCAAAAATGCAATAAACTTTTTTTAGAAATCATGAATTTGTTCTCAAAGCGGTATCTTTGGATTTAATTTCTATGGAGCGAAGTTTTTTGAATTGTGTTTCGAGTTATTGAATCCCCTACCGTATAGTTTTGAGAATATTGTGTATTTTATTTTTATTCGACAAATTCAAGATTTTATGGAGAAAAGTCAGTTCAACTAGGGCTCTATAAAGGTTTTTTGAGATTGGATGGCGGCTTAAGCCGTGGACATTCTAAGGTTGATATTAAAATTTAATAGTGATGAAGAGGCGTACTTTGATTAGCATTCAAATCTAGCACCTACCGATTAAATATTTTTCCAATAAATCAGTAGGTACCTACATACATGAAATGCATTTTCAGTTTTGCCCGATACATTAAACTTTTTTCTTTAAAATAATTTACGATACCTAGTCTGGGTTGTATCGGACGTTTTTTGTAAGCTACAAAAATGCCACCTACACCATTCGAAAGAGCGTAATAAACTGTAATAAACTGCATTTAAAACTGTAATAAACTACATCTAAAACTCAATTTGAGTAAAACGACCCCTACGCCAATTTAAATTACAGCCAATATGATAATTTTTTTCTTACAGCACTAATAATAAACCCACATAATGTTAAGTTCTCTACAGCTATTTCTATATTGTCTATGAATGAGGTCAAAGGACGTTCGTTGACTCGTACAGTCATAGTAAAAAATAGAAATTGCAAAAGTGCTATTACTAAACGTGGTTTGACTCAATCGGACCTTGTCACAACAAAAAACTAATAACTTTAGTACCTTTTAAATTCAATTGCGGCATAAAATTGATAGCGACAAAGTTCTAAATGTATGGTTTTGGAGAATGTGACCTTGTCAAAATGTCAATGTCCTCGACGTGTGTTAATGCTTTGTTTTGTAGCTTTCGCCTAATACATGTTTCGGAATTATAATTAGCATTTAGTCTGGTCATCATTACCATCATCATTATCAGTCGTAGGACGTCCACTGCTGGACATAGGCCTCCCCCTTGGATTTCCAATAAGCCCGGTTGGAAGCGGCCTTCATCCAGCGCGTTCCTGCGGTCCTAATAATATCGTTGGTCCACCTGGTCGGTCCTACGCTGCGCTTGCCGATGCGTAGTCTCCATTCAAGAACTTTATTGCCTCAACGGCCATTAGTTCTTCGAGGTATGAGCCCTGCCCATTGCCATTACAACCTAATTCGCTGGACTATCTTGTTAACTTTGGTTCGTCTGCGAATCTCCTCATTTCTGATTCGCTCTCGCAGCGAGACTCCGAGCATAGCCCTCTCCATGGCGCGTTGGGCTCCCTTTAGCTCATACATTTAGTGTGGTGCCTATATAATATATAAGTAGATATCCCATCCCGGATACTCAGAACAAATAAAAGAAAACGCTACGTTTGGGCCTTAAACTAGCTGTACCAGCCTTTTTAATAGCCCACTGCAGGACGTAGGCCTATCTACGAAGGGTGATTGGATCATATCCACCACGCTGGCCCAGTGCGGGTTGGTGGATTCACATACGCCATCGAATTTCTTCTACGGACGTATGCAGGTTGCCTCACGATGTTTTCCTTTACCGAAAAGCCCGTGGTGTGAAATTCCGTACATAAATTCCAAGGAATTCATTGGTGCGGGACCGGGATTTGAACCCACGACCTCACGATTGTAAGGCGGGTGTCATTACCACTAGACCACCACGGCTAGCTGTCTTAAATTATCGGAACAATGAAAATAAAGGTAGGTAAGTACAATTCAGTGTCCACACGCAGTAGCAGCAGACTACAGTGTTGCCAGCACTCTACTATGTATTTCTACGAAATATGGGTTGAAAATTCAAAGTGAGTAAGTCGAATCATGTAAGGTATCACTTTTAGCTCATTTAGAGCTTCATTAGTACCTACATGATAAAACAGGTTTTTAATTATTTTAACATTAATTAATGACGATAAAAGTTATTATAATATAGAGATTTTAACAACTTACTTCCCAATTTTGTGAAATTTTCTGGATTTGTACGGAATCCTCGATGTGCGAGCCTGACTCGCACTTGTTCGGTTTCTTTTTAATTTGGTCTGGGAAAAATACGTATCCGTCCACTACCAACAATAATGAGGCAATGATGTTTAATGTCGTAAAAAAATAAATCGTAATTTAAAATTGAAATCCAACAAACTTCAAAAATTGAAATATTCAAAATCATCGCCGAGAAGTTTAATATATTATTCTACAGAGTACATTAATTCTTTCAAACTCTATTGTATGTATGCAATCGACATGACATTGGTAAGGAAATCGTCCACTTTATAAAAAGAGAATTCAACAGTTTGAGAACTGCTACTAAAGTTATATTGTATTGTAAGAAGCGCTCTTATAACATAGTTTCTTTAGGTGTTTGTCAGCAAACACCAAAGTTAAGCTGGATACATACTATCGGACGCAACTTACAGCCGCGACTGATAGGTATCTAGACTTTGAAAGTACACTGAGCCGTGCACACTATCGGATATAAGTCGCGGACGTCACCTTCGGACGACCTTGAGCGTTCGGACGTCCGAGAGCGATCTGACACACCGGATGTTTTAAGACTGTGCACATTGCTAAGTCGTGTCCGTTAGCCGCGTCCGATAGTAAGTTTCCGGCTTTAAGCAACGTTCGGCACGGTCTTCAGATGGGTGACTGCGGGTGGCATTTACAACTTTACAGAGCGCTACCGGAACTCGGATGACACGTTAAATTGTGAATCCCGTTTTTTTTTTACCGTTTAGCTATGTCAGAGGCCTCCAGGCGGTAAAAAACAACTCTGACACTAGGACTCGCTACCCGGTCTATACAAACCAAGGAGAATATCAGGGAAGAGCGCGTGGGCTCCGTTTTTGTTGAAACATAGGTCACCGATTTTAAGCGGGGGGAGAGGAGCTATCCGCTGGCTGTAATTGGCTGACACTAAAGTTATTATGCTCCTTGATGCAAACTTACTTACTTTATTGTATTGTACTTACCTATGACACGAGGCTATAAGATGACTTGTATTTCTAAGTATCCAAGTCCAACTCAAGTTCACCGACCAGTACGTTGACCCATTACCTAACCCGTATTAGTTTAGTTAAATAATGTTGTCCGCATCCGGTCGAAAGCGCCCCACCGCGAGTGCGTTTCACCGCATGCGCTTGCGCATCGCAAGTGGTCGTGCGAAAGTGCGTACGCGCAACGCATTGTAAGTGGACGGAAGTGGGCGCGGAGACACGGGGTCGAAGTGAAAAATACAGGGAAAACAAGGGATATGAACATTTCATAAATTTCAGGGTTATAAAATGTTGATGGCGTTCCATCCATCCACCATTCATCCAGGCCCCCTACCGCCTAAAGCAATAGCAATCGTTTATGATTTCATTTTAGTCATTTGGCACCGCCTATGTGACGTTAGTCATCAAAGTTGTTCATTAAACGATTGCTTTCGCAATCCGCGCAAAAAATTGATGGCTAACGTCACATAAGCGGTGCCAATTGACTAAAATGAAGTCATAAACGATTGCTATTACGATTGCTATTGCTTAGGCGGTAGGGGGGCTGGGACGTACACTGCTGGACATAGGCCTCCCATATAGATCTCCAATAATTCTGGTTGGAAGCAGCTTCCATCCAGCGCGATCTTGCGGTCTTAATGAGGTCAGCCGTCCACTTTGAGGGGTGGACGTCCTACGCTGTGCTTGTCGATACGTGGTCTCCACTCGAGAACATTTCGACCCCATCGGTCATCAGTCCTAAGCTACAGACCGCTTCACTCACGAAGTCGCGCCCCTCCACAGTAAATTATTGGTTTGCATTTATATGCGTAGACCTCGTTTGTACACAACGCCTTAGTATGCGTGTAGAGGCTAATAGTACAGAGTAAAAAAAAATATGATCATTTAGGTTAGAGGGTTACACTGTCTTACAACTACATTCAATAAATATGGAGGGGCGCGCCTTCGTGAGTGAACAGATCTGTACTAGCCTACGTCACTTTTCGTTTTTCAAACTATGTCCATGCTAAAAATCAAGTCAATCCGTTGCTCCGTGAAACAAGAACAAACCAACAAACATACTTTCGGATTTATAACAATATTAGTAAGGAAGTAAGGATAAAATCTTTGGATTATAAATCCTACAGTGTCCTCGTCAGCCTGAAGTAAACATTAATGCAGTAGATGCATTGTATCGTGTGAAATTTGTTCTTACACAGTGCCTCGCGCAAATGACACCTTCACGGTTCGCTTGAGCATTTCACCATTTGGTCGGAGATCCATAGTTTGACCGATAAGCTCGCCAGTTTAAAGGCACCTTTATTATAGAAGGTTATATTTTTTATCCTTTGTTTTAAGTTATGTCAATCAGTATCCAGCTACGTTATTTAAATAGAAGTACCTACCTAAAGCAGTAAAAAGGAGGAGGCCTATGCTTGCAATAGGCTTTGGTTTAGGTATAAACTAGCGAAACTGCCTCTGATAATTATCATCTTTTCCTTCTTCTTGTAGTTCCACTTCTATCGGAGGTTTGACAACATCAGGGCAATTCTAATTTTTGAAGCTGCTGCTCTAAATAATGAGGTGGTACTGCAGCCGAACCAGTCCCGCAGGTTCTTTAACCATGAGTGCCGCCTTCTGCCAGCACTTCTCTTTCCGGCAATCTTTCCCTGGATGATGAGCTGGAGTAGTCTATATTTGTCATTTCTCATGATGTGACCAAAGTACGACATCTTCCGATGTTTGATGCATATATACATAAGCTCCATCATCGTCATCATCATCATCGTCAGCCTGTAATTACTCACTGCTCAGCATGGGCCCCTCTTCTTGTACTTCACATTATTTATACTGAAAAATTAACACATTTTCTTTTAGCATTACCACGTTCACACCTCATGTATGAAGAAAAGTATTACAACACGAAAAATCTTGATTACAAAGCAAATGATCTATCCAAAAGTATAGCGACCTCATTTTTGTTTTTTTTTTATTACGTCATTTGTAACTAGCTTATACCTTCTAGCTTATTTTAGCTGCAATCGTCCGGAATTATAAATAAAAATCTTGGAAATAAATAACAAATTTATCCGAGGTTTAATTCTCGACGAAAGGTAGATATCGTGACATGCAACAAATATTCATAATATAATTTTCTTATAATGTCCACTATTGTTCTTAATTGAAAGCGTTCGTGCACGGCGCGACCCTCGTTAATAGTAATTATCAATTTTTAATAGCAAGTTAACCTGTACTGTAGTCTACCAGCCTTTTTAATAGTCCACTGCATGACGTAGACCTACCCACAAAGAGTGGTTGGGCTATATCCACTACGCTGGCCAAGTGCGGATTGGTGGATTCATATAGCACCATCGAATTTCTTCTACGGACGCATGCAGGTTGCCTCACGATGTTTTTCTTCACCGAAAAGTCAGTGGTGTTAAATTCCGTTCATAACTTCGTACTACACAACTTCATAACCAAAGAACTTACGTACGGGACCGGGATTTGGACCCACAACCTCTCAAGCAAGGCAACAACCTGCAAGGAAGGTGGTACCTCTAGGCCACCACGGCCTGTTACACGGCCCACGGAAATATTGACGTCGCTTCCGCGACAATTGTATAAGTACTTCCTCTATGTACGACACCTCGCGTTTTGTATTTATCTATAGGTAATATTTTTATATATAAATAAATATATGTGTATGACAACAAATATTTAAAACCAGACATAGAAAAAAGACCCACACCATTTTTTTTCGCCATAAGCCGATCCCACCTCAACTTGGTGCTGACCGAATAGACAACCGGCATAGATCTAATTGAAATTGTCATATTTTGTGTGGTCTTGTGTACGAACGTCCTAATAACCGGCCATGTACGATAATGTAGACATCATTATGCATATTGTATTAAAGCGATTATCATATACGGCTTAGACGTTTTCGCTAAAGTATAGTATGACGTTTTTCTCTGACGTTACAGATTTTATACAAAACGTGAGTCATGAATAAAGTTAAATTTTATGCGTCATTACTTGTAAGTAAATACTTTCTATAGCTATGTTTTTTTGTAAGTAAGAAAGAATGAGTTTTTACTTACATTTACTTTATGCAGGGACTTTTAAAAGTCTAGTAAAGTATACTGTACTGTATCAACCTTTTAATAGTCCACTGCAGGACGCAGGCCTACCCACGAAGGGTGATTGTACCATATCCACAACGCTGGCCCAATGCGGGTTGGTGGATTCACATACACCATCGAATTTCTTCTACGGACGTATGCAGGTTGCCTCACGATGTTTTCCTTCACCGAAAAGTCAGTGGTGTTAAATTCCGTACATAAATTCCGAATAACTCATTGATACGGGACCAGCATTTGAACCCACGACCTCACGATTGTAAGGCGGGTGTCACTACCACTAGACCACCACGGCTTTAGTAAAGTATAATATGTATATTTTAATTTTGTATTGTGATGGTTGGTTCCTCAGTAAAAGTTGGTCAAAATGATGTACGTACCTTTAATAATATGTGGTTTATGGCGATATCTGTTAGTGATACTAAGCTTCATTACTATAAAGCAAATCTATCAAATTTTTGTATATCTCTCTGTATGTCCGCTTATATCTTCCAAACTAGACAACAGATTGCAATACGGTTCTCACTATCTTTTAGAATATTTCTTCTGGAAAGTTCATAGCTATACAGGGTTATTTCTAATCAATTAGCATCCTTTTAGGGGCTTATTCTGTACATCAAAATTAACAACTTTTGTTCTACGACTTTCGTAAAAACTCAAAAAAAATTTTTGTTATTCCATAGAAAAATTTAGTTCACCCGCGAAAAAATGTATGGAACAGCTGATTTTTTTTCTGTGTTTTGACGAAAGTTTAGAACAAAAGTTGTTAGTTTTGATGTACAGAATAAGCCCCTAGAAGGATGCTAATTGATTAGAAATAACCCTGTATAACTCATCCGTGCGAAGCCAGGACGGGCGGCTAGTTCACTACATTGGCTGAGCTTTTATTAACACAACCCTTTTTCAGGTCTTCCCGGCTTCCATACCGTATCACACAAAGTTCTACGAACCCTTCCCTTACTCACTAAGTCGACTAATCTTTCCCAAGGGCTGTTTACGGCGGCATGACTCATTCTTGATTTATCACGATATTTTAAAAAAGGCTGTGTCACAGGAAAACACGGAAATAACGCGCGAAAACAGAAACGATGACGTCATAACTTGTGGATTTTTTGGACAGCAACATTGGTTTTATTTGGGAAGCTTTAATTAATTTGAATTAATTAATTTTTAAACACACTTGCGCATATAGTGGCTCTAATTTCACCTCAATCAGGCACATTATGACACCTGTAATGAAACTATGACTTTTTCATTGCTATTATTCACGACTGAGTTATAGTTTTTTATTTTTATTTTATTGGTTGAGTTGGTTTGTTCATAAAAAGAAATCGATACAAAAAAGATCGTGTTGAATAGTAGGTACAAATAAATTAATGTACATACCCATGAAACCTCTTTCTTTTAGTCTATGGCCGATTGTCATTGCGAGCGCGTAGGAAAACTGATTAATTTTTCCCGCCATTTGGAAACATTTTTCACTGTTGAAAATATTTTTTAGTCTTTTTTTTTATTCCATGTAGGTTTGCGTTTCACTACATACTGCCTGACGTTGAGCAGATATGCGGTCTACGATGTAGCACGCTTACCTAGAAGATACCTATTTACTCGGGATTTAAAGATACCCACGTTGTAATTTAGCGGAAGACAGACCCAGGCAAAGCGTTCCACATTCTGGCTGTTCGTATGAGGAATGATGATTCGAAACGCTTTGTTCTAACGCGCGGAATGTCCACCATAAAAAGGTGGCGCTTTGGTCGTGTCTGTCTAGCCGTACGATAGAAGAAAGTAGTAGTAGTTAGAATTATTTTATTCGCGAGTGTGTTGAAAAACGTCATATGCTACACGTGTGTATTGATGATTACCGTCCTCAGCTCTCTTAAGGCCCTCGCCTAGCGGTAATCACCAACATATACCATAATGTACTATTTTAAACAACTATAAAAAGAAGAGAAGATACGTGAATTTCTCCACTGTCTTTTAATTTTTGCGACGACCAAAGCTGGATCTCTAGTGTATGTTTAAATGATTTAGGTACGAAACCGGTAGTAACGATAAAAAAATTGGTTGTTTGTAAAGTCGGTTTACGGACAATATTTTTACGTGATATGGTAGCCGGCAAACAACTTGAACGTTAAACCATAGCTACCTCTCTTTTGTTTTCTCTGCTAACGAAAGGGAGAGAGTGATATTTTTTGTTCAACTTACGTGCCGGGACCTATAACATCATAATTATGCGTCATAAGCCGAACGCTTAGGCCGATCGTGCCTCTCTATCGCTTGTTCCGCGCACTCACTTGCACGTTCGGCTCAAGCGGTACGTGAAAATGAGTCACGATTTTCTCCGACTTCAATCCATTTCTTTTCTTGCAATGTTCTTCACAATTACACCGAAAATGGCGTCACGATTGCGCTCAACATTGCTGACGTCACTAATGACAAACTGCGTGCAAAGCCCCATAAATGACGTCATCTGTAAAACGCGAGCGCCATTCAAAATAATTTAATTGGCTAGGTGATGTTGAAAGATTGGTTGGAACGACTTGCATACAGCCTGATTCTGCTCCTGATCTTAGTGAGGTTATCGATTGACCTTGTCTTACGCTGTGTTTGCCGGTACGTGGTCTCCACTCCAACCCCCCTACCGCCTAAAGCAATAGCAATCGTAATAGCAATCGTTTATGACCTCATTTTAGTCATTTGGCACCGCCTATGTGACGTTAGCCATCAAAGTTGTTCATTGAACGATTGCTTTCGCAATCCGCGCAAAGCATTTGATGGCTAACGTCACATAGGCGGAGCCAAATGACTAAAATGAAGTCATAAACGATTGCTATTGCTTAGGCGGTAGGGGGGCAGAACTGATCGACCCTATCGGTCAATAGTTCTCTATTTTTTTTTTTGTATCAACACATATTACAATTTGATTTAAATCAGCTCAGCACCTAAAAACCACAGTAGGTTTGTCTAACTTCGAGACTCACTTCCGCACTAACATCTTTGTATACCTACAAATGTAAAACTACAAACTAGAATACAATATTATGACTTGAAAAACGAAATACGAAAACTTCAATATAAATACTTCACAATGACATGTACCAACTTAATACGTTGGTATAGATAGATAGGTATATATCGTAAGTGTAATAAAATGTAGGTACATGTGCCATGCATTTCGACTTGCCGATTGGCAAAACACACATATCATGGAGAGCTGTGTCGCAACCATCTATTTGGCATTTTTTTTTCTAGTCGCAACTTTGGTTGTATTCTACGGATTTCCTCATTACATCTCATTAAACGTATTATCTAGAGGTATTTCCATCTATATTGCGGGACTAATCGCGCACTAAAATTACGAGATAAATAAATACCTTATCATCCCGACGTTTCGGCCGAGTTGCATCGACCGTGCTCACGGGTAGACTGGGTAGACTATGTCTACCCGTGACCACGGTCGATGCAACTCGGCCGAAACGTCGGGATGATGAGGTATTTATTTATCTCGTAATTTTAGTGCGCGATTAGTCCCGCAGTATACATATAATAAAAATATGAAAAAAAAAACACTGATATTGCAAAATATTTTAGCGGTAGATAACAGCTTATTGTTTTTGTACAATTGAAGCCGTAGTGGTCTAGTGGTAGTAACACCCGACCTGCAATCGTGAGGTCGTGGGTTCAAATTTCGATCCCGTACCAATGAGTTTCTTTGGAACTTATGTACGGAATTTCACATCATTGGCTTTTCGGTGAAGGAAAACATCGTGAGGCAACCTGCATACGTCCGTAGAAGAAATTCGATGGCGTATGTGAATCGACTAACCCGCACTGGGCCAGCGTAGTGGATATGGCTCAATCACCCTTCGTGGGTAGGCCTACGTCCTGCAGTGGACTATTAAAAAGGCTGGTACAGTACCGTACAGTTTTTGTACAGCCAAGTTTGCGGTTCACAATTCCCTTAAGCTTTTTTCTTTTTTTCTCGTGTATTGCAGTGTTACATACACTCACAGACACTACACCCCCCCCCCCCCACACACACACACACACACAAACACAGGCATACGTATAATAAGTCAGGTTTATAAAATTGCAATTCCATTTTTGCATTCTAAATTTAACGAATTTGAATTTTGTTTAGCTTCCTATTCATTATTGTTTCTGTGTACTTTCTATTTCTATTTTAATTTTGGTAATGACGCACTCGGACCCCAAGATACAAGCCTAGAGCTTAGTTTGGGGTCCGCTGTCCAACATGCTTTGAAATAATGTTTATACCTACACTCTGTTTTTGGTAATAAAGATATTTTATGTTTATGTTTTTTATTTGCTTAATATTCACTTTAAGTACTGTTTGTACTAATGACACATGAAAGCGTGTCATTGCTAATCAGTAAAGAGTTTTATCTATCTATCCACCCCCGCTGCACTCTTCTTCAGAAAATCCCACAAAATGTCGTCACGCGATGTTGCGCGCGAAATCCCATTCACGACGTCATACTTTACAAAACGTGACTACTATGACGTCATAGTTAGAAAAACGCGAGGGTTACAGTCAAATATTATTGCGTAATATTCGTCTCTTGTAAAATGTATTACGTAACAGTGTTCTAGAAGGTTGGTAAAAGAAAATGGTGTGCGCAGTTGGAAAACTTTTTCTTCTAATAGCAAGTTTATTTTGATACAGGGTTGTTTAGCTAAGGTACAGCTTCCGCTAAACTAAAAGGTGATTCAGATGATCATTATGAGCAACTTTTTTAAGATAATATGTTACGCTATAAATAACAGGTTATTAATATTATAAGTAGCAGCGATTATAACACTAGAGATTTTATGTACGTTGTCTTTGCGGTACTAGTGGGCCCCGAACTAGGCTAGGCCTGTATCTCGGTGGCCCAAATTCTACAGGTAGGTAGTATTAATTGGTTTCGCGCGACTACGTGAAGACAATAAAAGATAAAAAGAAATAAAAGCAATATTTAAACCTAAAAACTAAACAAATTTTCCATTAGTTAAACTACCTTTAACTAATAGAAAACATAGATAATATGTAAGTAGATTTAGGCACAGTTTGGTACTGAAGAATGAATGGCTATGTGCATATTCAGTAAAGCAGTAAGGGCTCGTCTGCGTGTGCGCGATATGTATGCGTGAGGGTGCATGTGCAACTTTTTTAAATAGATTATGAGACCAACCCAGAATACGAGAAAAAATCAGTTGTTACTAAATTGCAACTCGGAATCGACAAAATGTCATGAAAGATCAGTTTTTTTTTTCAAAAGTAACAGTTGTTCACAACTTTAGCCTGAAATGACTTCTTATTCAGCTTAGTGCATTCATTTTGGATAACCTTGTACATATCTTTCCATTCACTCTATGGACGAACACATACACCGCTGGACATTGGCCTCCACTATGGATTTCCAATAAGCTCGATTGGAAGTCAGCCGCAGGATGAAGGCACCTTTTAGTAAAATTATATTGTTGGTCCTATTGTTAATGTTAAGAACTACTAGTACAGACCCATCTCGCTTCTGAGCCATGCTTATAAGCTGTTCTCAAGGATCATGACGAATCGTTCCCAGCCAGAACAAGCCGGGTTCCGAAAAGGCTTTGGCACCATGGACCACATCCATACGCTGCGGCAAGTTATACAGAAGACTTGACTTGATAGATTGTGGACTATGAGAAAGCCTTCGATTCGGTCGAAACATGTGCTGTGCTTGAGTCTTTCCAGCGATGCCGTATTGACTATTGGTATATCGAATTGTTCAAGTGTTTGAATAATAACTCCACCATTTCGATCCGAGTACATGAAGAGAGCTCAAAGGCAATCCCTTTGAAAAGAGGTGTCAGACAAGGAGATGTGATGTCTCCGAAACTGTTTACTGCCACTTTGGAAAACGTCTTAAGGTTCCTGGAATGGAAAGGATTCGGCATTCACATCAATGTCGAAACCTCACCTTCGGTTTACCGACGATATCGTGGTCATGGCGAAGTCGATGGAAGAGCTCAGCATGATGCTCGAAGGCGTCAATCGAGTTTCTCAAAAGGTGGGTCTTATAATGAACATGGATAAAACGGAGGTCATGTGTAATGCCCATGTTGTACCCACCTCGATATCTGTTGAGAGCTCGGATCTTGAAGTTGTTGACTCGTACCTCTACCTAGGATAGGTACCTAGGTAGTCAAGCTAGGTAAGTCAAACTTCAAGAAAGAGGGCGATCGCCGAATCCGACTCGGCTGGGCAGCGTTCGAAAAATTGCGTGACGTCTTTTCTTCCGATATAGGTATCTCAGTGCCTCAAGACGAAATTTTTCGATAGCTGTGTTACCAGTGATGATATATAAAACTGAAACGTGTTTTTTTGGGGCCTTATGAATTAGCTCAAGATAGCTCAACGTGCTATGGAGAGAGAGGGCTATGCTCGGTGTCTATCTGCTCTCTGAATCATAAATGAGGATATCCGCAGACGAACCAAAGTTAATGACATAGCCCAGTGGATTAGCAAATTAAAGTGGCAGTGAGCAGGGCATGTGCATCTGTTCTTCGAACTATGTAGTTCGAACAATGGATGGCTGAACGAGGGCCTTAAAGTTCTCGAAAGGAGACCACGGACCTGCAAGCGCAGCGTAGGACGTCCACCTACTAGGTGGACTGACGACATAGTAAATATCGCAGGATACGTTACGTTACACGTTATGGATACATACCTCTTCCAACCGGCCTTGTTGGAAATCCATTGGGGAGGCCTATGTCTAGCAATGGACGTCCTATGGCAGATAGATATTGTTAATTTTCCCAAAAAGTCTTTATTACGAACATTCTGCCAAGTATAATATCAAGTTAAGAACAGTTTTCACAAGCTTCAGTTACAGAACGTCATGATCGCCCGTGCATAATATATTCTATGACATCATACTTTGGAAAACGTGAATGCTATGGAAATAAACTGAGTTACATAATACTAAAGTCGCGTGAAACATGAAAATATTGTTATGTAACAAAACATTTCTTGTTTGGGAAAAGAAAATGTTGCGAACTTTTGGACTTGCAATTTGCAACTTATGTATTTCTGGAACGTTCTATTGCCAACCAGAAAGCAACTTTTGAGGCTCATTATTTAAAGTGAAAATGCTTTTATTTAACAATTTGGAGGTTACTTAATCAGGGTTGATAGAGATAAACTACATTGAGCTAAACATACATTTATTTATCCTATTAAATCAAAATAAATTTTAAAAAGAATCGGAGGGCCTCTTTCTTGTTTTTAACTGATGTAATAATAGACTCAGAAAAATATGAACTTTCTCGAAATGTGACGAGTGTTGTGGTTAGAATTTTTTATTAATATTATACCAGCCCACATACATATTGCGGACGTGTCTGTTAGTTTTTTAATGATTTATTATGGGTGTGATAATTTAATTGTCTGAAGCAAACCATTCATTATTGTTATTTCAATGTTCTAGCTTTACAGGTATTTTAAGAGCTTATTACTCTGCTTCATACATTTTGTTAAAAACGGCGAATTTATTGTATTGAACAGGTGATTTTTCCGTTGGTTGATCTCACAGTAAACGTTGATCATAATGTCGGGTATATTTTGAAGTATGTAGAATGGATACTTACTGCCATTATCATCATTTCATTTTCCGTGGAACGTCCTCTGCTGTTTATAGGTATTTTCTTGTGGATTTTTCAATTTGGCCGATAGATGCTACTTGCATCCAACATGATAATTACTGGGGTCTCAAATGGGTATTCCCATTAGGTCATTACATTAAATATTTACTATACAATTTTGACCACAACTGTAATGTACCTAATAGTAGTGTCCTGGTTCCCATACCAATGAGTTCTTTAAAAAAATTTGTACGGAATTTCACACCACTGACTTTTCGGCGAAGGAAAACATCGTGAAGAAACCTGCATCATGTTCGTAGACGAAATTCGATGGCGTATGTGAATCCATCAATTCGCACTAGGCCAGCGCGGTGGATATGGCCTAATCACCCTTCGTGGGTAGGCCTACGTCCTGCAGTGCACTATTAAATAAGCTGGTACGGTACTGTAATAGTACCTACTTCATGAAACGGTTAAATAAATTAACGGTTTAATTTTAAATTCATTGCGTTGCCAAGAAAAGCTAAGGGGACATAGATCCAAATACTGACTTAGGTAGGTAATTTTAAATTATTTAGAAACTAAGGAATATTTAAGAACAATGAGCTTATTACATCTATAATGGTGTAAAACTTGTGCCCAAAGTCACCCTGTGACGCAGATATATAATGTTATTGATTCCGAGACGTGACGGAGAAATGGTGACTCACCCCCGGTAATCCAGGGTAGGAGGGTTGACTCACACTATTTGAGTCACTTGATAACAACGATAATAATATGTGTGTAATACTTGTATGTATAACATGCCTTATTTCGTAGCATGCGTACTCGTATGTCCGGTAGTGAATTGTCTACGACTGATATGAGGATAACATTATTGTTCATTTTAATTACACGACTATAATTACGTCTAAGTAAATAATAGCATTCGCAATAAGTTTAGCCTATCACTATTTTTAGGGTTTTGTACCCAAAGGGTGAACAGACAGAAATCGTCAGTGTGTCTGTCTGTCACCAGGCTGTATCTTAAGAACCGTGATAGACAGAAAGTTAAAATTTCACAAATGATGTATTTCGTCTGAATTATATAAGTGTTTAGCAAATCTTAATTTAAATTTATAAACTATTTTTAAGTAAATTTTTATAGAAAGTCTGGGATTAGGGTGAAGGGATAGACATAAATTGTCAGTCTGTCTGTCTGTCATCAGGCTGTATCTTAAGAACCGTGATAGACAGAAAGTTAAAATTTCACAAATGATTAATATTTCGTCTGAGTTATATAAGTGTTCAGCAAATCTTAATTTAAATTTATAAACTATTTTTAAGTAAATTATAATAGAAAGTCTGGGATTAGGGTGAAGGGGTAGACAGAAATATTTTGAAATATATATGTAGATGTTTTTTTGTCTATTATTATTCTTATTCGATGTGGGGGCGATATGTCCTGCAATAACGTCCCCCATGGGGTGTTTTATGTATTTTCCCTCCAGTGTCTACCAGAGCCAGGCCATCTCTATAAAGTAGCGGAGCGTGGCTTTAAGCCGCTGGCGTAACAGTTCCAGTAGCTTAGATGGTGAATAAGATGATGGCGATGTGGATGACATAGATGATGACAATGCCAATACAGAAGCGTCATGCAATCCGTTGGCTATTCTATTGTCTACGGTGGCTTTGCAATGCCACAGAACAAGCTCTACAGTTTCGTTTTCTTGCAAACAGCCACGACAAAATGAGCTGTCAGTGGCTCCCAGTTTGTGCAAATTACTATTTAAGTTACAATTACCAGTTATGAACCCTACCTTTAATCCTCCCTTTTATTCCACATATTCTGTTGTTATTTTTCGGTATGACAGCGCAGCAACTTTTGCCTCTACCCCTACCTGTTTTCTCGTGACATCTTTGACTACTGTAAAATATTTCTTAGTAGGTACCTATAATGATCGAAACAGCTCTTAGTTGTTTGATATCAGCATCAGACAATTTACTATAACAAGACATGAATAAGTATCATGACTTCGTTTATAGCTATAATAAAATTGCGCAACAAGTCAACGTCCACGCGACCTTGGTCGACCGCTCACATTTTGAAGGTAGTACTTATCATACTATAGGTACTACATACATAGGTAGTACTTTACATTGTGTAATACCTACTGAATGTATCATACGGTAGATGGACAGATAAACTCTTTATTGTTCATACAAAACAAATCAATATGTAACTACAACGCGGTCACATTAACTAGACGCTTGACTATGAAACGTTATTTTGGCGCTCAAGTACGGTTTGCAAAAAAACCGGCCAAGTGCGTGTCGGACTCCCGCACGAAAGGTTCCAAACCATCTTCTATAAAGATAAGTTTCTACCTGTTTATTAAGATCGAGTAAAAATTGCTTAAAAATTAATGCGATGCGTCGAGTTAATGTGACCGCGTTATAAGCATATAACGTTTGTTATATGATCATAAATTATGATAACTGTAATTAAATATTGATAAAAACTTAGTTTATAAACCAACCCCTCATCTTTAATGGTGCATATGTGTCCACGCTTTGCCGCGTTGGATGATAATTATTATACATTTAAAAAAAAATACATAGATTTACTTTAGCAAACTTATTGTTTCAAGAGGTTTCTTACAGGAAACAGTGTTTTGGAAAATATATCTCAGTTTCACGTCGCCTAAAAGGTTTTGAGTTTCTCATTATCTTTTGAGTTTAATCATATTTTTCGATTTGCTCTAGACTAAATTGGTTTAATATTACAATTTTTTTTAGGAGTTGGATACTAAACAGTTTGATATACAGGGTTATTTTTAATCAATTAGCATCCTTCTAGGGGCTTATTCTGTACATCAAAACTAACAACTTTTGTTCTATGACTTTCGTCAAAACAAAAAAAAATCAGCTGTTCCATACATTTTGTCGCGGGTAAACTATATTTTTCTATAAAACAACAAATTTTTTTTTTAGTTTTGACGAAAGTCGTAGATCAAAAGTTGTTAGTTGTGATGTACCGAATAAGCCCCTAGAAGGATGCTAATTGATTAGAAATAACCCTGTCTATTATATATATTTTGAAATACATGTTCGCTAAACTTAATTTTCCCGCCATTTTAGGAAAACTTTGATTTAGAAATTGCCGTAGGTGCCTACGCCTACACACTCAATAGAGTCAGGGATATTTAGTTATGTTTGGTATTAAGTTTCTTCCCCGTCTCGTTTAATGTTGTTTCTGGAAAAAAATAGCTCAAATAATTCACCTGTTTACAAAGAAACTAGCAATACAAAGTGAGTCAGAGTTACGCAACGAGTCAGCGCCCGCGACCTTCACAGTCACGTTTCGCGCATATTTTCGGCTGTGACGTGAATGATAAACGCGACTGATTGCGCCTTTCGCGCTGATAGACACGACGCCTTTGTGATACGGGGTCGATGATCTTTGAAGTCTAGGGTGAAATTTGATCGAATTTTGTCTGCAATTGGTATCTAAGTATGGAAAGCTTGTGGTGTTTTAAACATGTAAAGGACATGTCCACAAAATGTATGGAGGCTGGCATAATAATAATCAAAAATTCTAACCACAACACTCGTTACATTTCGAGAAAGTTCATATTTTTCTGAGTCTATAACAACAGTTAAAAACAAAAAAAGCCCTCCGATTTTTTAAAAATTAATTTTGAATTTATTAGGATAAATAAATATATTTGGCTCAATAGGTAGTTTGTCTCTAGCAACCCTGATTAATTAACTTCCAAATCGTTAAATAAAAGTATTTTTACCAATTTGACACTTTTAAAGTGTTTTTTTGTCACATTGTACCTACTAACTGGTCACACTGGTAGGTTATCATTTTTAATTTTAGCAAATTAAGTGATGAATGTGAAAGAATCAGCTACGAATGCAAGTAAAATAACGACAGAAGCACTTTATCATCGCTAAACTAGTAAAAGTAATAAGCTCTATTGTTATTTTTCATACAATTTATATTTCACATTTAAAAAAAAAAGAAGGTTGAAAAAATCTAAATTAAATATTTTTGGGAAGCCCATAAAACAAGCTTTCAAAAAATGTATATATCATCTTGGTTCGATTTTTCTCTGAATAATATACCACTTGTGGATGTCACCTTTATGTGTATGTATACTATGTATGTCAGTGTCAACATATCGAAGAAGATCAATCACTATATACTTGTAATATTAGAGCTTTTCGCGCTTGATAGACATATCGATTTTTTGTATAGTATGGTAGTATACTACCTACTATGCTAATAAGCTCCAAATAATCCAAAAAGCGTTCGAGAGTGCTTGTAGTCATCTGCGAGATCGAATCAGAAATGAAAACAGAGAGAAAAAAGAGTAACATAGAATAACCAAAATCAAAGGACGTAACTCAGAAGATTGGTAGGTATGTTGAAATGGCAGTAGGTGGGGCACATTTTAGGTACTAATGACGGGTTTGGTCGTAAAGTTCTCGAGTGAAGACTACGTATAAGTACCTATAACCGGTAAGATCTGTGTAGAGCGTCCAGTTACAAGAATTACGTATATGATTTCATTAAGTTCATTATAACAACAAGATTTTTTTTTTTTTTCTGTTAGGTTTGCGTTTGACTACAGACTGCCTAATGTTAAGCAATTGTTAAGATTGTTAAGATATGCGGTCTAGTATGTAGCACGCTTACCTAGAAGATCCTATTTACCTACTCGAGATTTGAAGACACCTACATTGTACTTTAGCGGCAAGACAGACTCAGGCAAAGCGTTCTACATTCTGGCAGGTCGTATGAGGAATGTGCACTCAAAACGCTTGGTTCTAACGCGTGGAATGACCACCAAGCATTGCATTGAATGCAAGCTGCTTCTAACTGGTCTTATTGGAGATCCACAGGCAAAGCCTATGGAAAGCAGGAATGTCTTATGGCTGTTTCTACTAAGCCTTGAACGATAATTGAGAGCATGTCAAGATACGCGATAGGGTTCCGTAGAAGGTGACAGTACGGTGATGTACTGTAACAGCCTTTTTCCACTGTAGGATGTAGACCTACCCACGAAGGGTGATTGGGACATATCCACCATCTGGCCTAGTGCGGGTTGGTGGATTCACTAACGCTTTCGAATTTCTTCTACTGACGTATGCATGATGTTGCCTCACGATTAGTCACGATGTTTTCCTTCACCGAAAAGCCAGTGGCGTGAAAATGACAGTAATCAGGAATATCACAAAATGTCCATAATCTTAACAGATAAAGTCACTTTTCTTAAATATAAAATGTCAACTTATTACGTTTTGTATATTACTAAACATATTTCGGGATGTGACGCGCGTGATATAAGCAGTTGCGTCTTTCGAGCACGATTTTATGTGTTAATGATGTTTGTGTGACGGGAAGTTCAATAATCTTTGGAAGACTGAAAAAAAGAGGAAAATTTAAGAAGAAGAGAGATAAACATGCATACTGTATATATGTAATGCATACTTTATGGCAATCAAAATTTATAATAAATTGCCTGAAAATATAAAAAAGTTACCATATTTTAAGTTTAAACAAACTTTAACGACCTACTTGTTGGATCACTGTTTTTACGAAGTATCCGAGTTTCTAAATTACAGAAAACCGTTTTAATGCCTCTGGTAGCTTTTGAGAATTTGTTTGCAATTTAATTTAACTTACAATATTTAAAATTGACTTGGACATCTTAAAAATTTGACTTTGACATTACTTGACATTGCATTGTATAATTTTGACTCTATAATTCGAATATATAATGACATTTTTTATTCATATTTTTGTGGCTTGTGGCCATAGTAAAGCCTGTGGCCCTTTAAGAAAATTTGTTAGCATATTAATTTAATTTAAAAACATTTGCTCGTCAGAAATGACAGGATGTAAGGAAATTTGTTAATTATTGTAACACCTTGTATGTACTACATTCTTGCAAATAAATAAATTCATTCATTCATTGAAACATTTTGAGAAATATCATTCCTTGAATTATAAATGCGCTAAATATATACAATGTTGTCTTTGTACCATGAGTTTTTCTATAAGCAATAAAGTTATTTATAAGAATAGGTACAACACGCTAGTCAAACAAAACTTTTTTTACCACAAATTACATCACATAAATGTAGACCTTAAAATGCATAAAATTGAATTGAATCCACTTGTAAGCCTATTATAGCCAAGCTTAACAATTACAAGAAGAATAAATAAATAAATATTGCGGGACATCTCACACACGGTCTCTGACCCCAAACTAAGCAAAGCTTGTGATATGGCTGCCAGAGACTGATATACCTACTACATATACATATTTTAAATATATACTTATATAGATAGTACCTAAATAACACCCAGACACAGATCAAACACCTATGTTCATCACAAAAATGCTTGCCCTGGTGGGAATCGAACCCACGCCTCTTTGATCCAGAAATCAGGGTCATTAACCACTGAGCCACAGAGGCGCTCATAGGTAGGTATTTCTAAGCAATCATCCAAGTTAAGCAACGTTCAACCCGTCAATGGTCACCGTCACATTTACTTACAACTGAGCGCGACCTGGTTGTTTCAACCGTTTTAACTGTACGCCACATTTTATACAACAAAAAATATTAACTCTACCTAGTATATACATCCTTGAATCAGCAATGTTCGTTAAAAAATATGCTAATCATTTTACCATCTCCGAAAATCCTCGTCAAAAAAGCAAAATAATTGCACCAGAGCCAAAACTAGAAATTGTAAGGAGAAGCTCTGAATATATGTTGATAAATATTTTTAATAAACTACCTGAATATCTACGAAAGGAAAAGAACCACCGAAAATTCTATAAAAATCTTAAAGAAATACTGATCAAAAAATGTTACTACAGTATAGAAGATTACTTGAAAGACAAAATTTTTTCTGACTCGCAGAAGTAAGCAGATGATGAGTGTTATACTCATAGTTATAAGTTTCATAAGTTCCTTTTTGTTTTAAAGTTTCTGTTTCTTGGTTGAATATGTAACTAGTGCTAAGTGAGCAAATTTTTACATATTTATAAATTTAATGCAAGGTTTGAAATAAATAAATAATAATAATAAATGTCAAAGGACTTAAATACTTTTAAACTAGGGCTAGCTATCCGTACATTACTTAAAGTCTAAAAGGTTCAAAGCTTGCTAAAATTGCCTCGATGGCTCAGTGAACGTACTTCTGGATCAAAGAGGCGTGGGTTCGATCTCCACCCAGGGCACAACCGTTGCTCTGATGATACTTTAAATTGTACGTCCTGGTTGTTTCAACCGTTTTAAATTGTCAAAGGACTTAAAGACTTTTAAACTAGGGCTAGGTATCCGTACATTATTTATAGTCTAAAAGGTTCAAAGCTTGCTAAAATTGCCTCGGTGGCTCAGTGAACGTACTTCTGGATCAAAGAGGCGTGGGATCGATCCCCACCCAGGACTCTTCCAAAAGGAATACGTATTTTGGATGTCCAACTAGTTGTGAAAAAGCAGTTGATCCACGAGGAACTCCTCAAACATTTATATGATGAACATAGGTGTTTGCTCCATGTCTGGGTGTTATTTAGGTACTATCTATATTAGTATGTAATAAAAATATGTAGTATATCGGTCCCTAGCAGCCATATGACAAGCTTTGCTTAGTTCGGCGTCAGAGACCGTGTGGAAGATGTCCCCTAAAATTTATTTAATTTGCCACGCAATTACCACCTTAATAAGCTAATGAAGCATCAAACAATCACCTTACGATTCCATCAGTTATCTAAGCCCACTATACCCTGGAGGGGCCGGCCGTTGCCCCGGAGCCCCCGCACGGGCGACCTTGTCTGCAGGTTACTCACACCGCCACTTTGGCTAATGCTGTCTTGATCAGATATATTTATATTAATGATTTTCTGGAACTTCGTCATCTTGAACGTAAGAAGACATCCACCTTTAAGTACAGAATCACTTTTAAAACACACCCACGAGGTATTATACTATATCAGCCTTTTAATAGTCCACTGCAGGACCTAAGCCTACCTACGAAGGGTGATTGAAGAGTTGGTGGATTCACATACGCTATCGAATTTCTTCTACGGACACATGCAGGTTGGCTCACGATGTTTTCCTTCACCGGAAAGCCAGTGGTGTGAAATTTCGTAGATAAATTCCAAACTCATTGGTACGGGACTGGGATTTCCCGACCTCACGATTGTGAGGCAGGTGTCACTACCTCGTGGTGGTCTACGGCTCTATTGACCACCACGATCTATCCACGGCTCTACCCACGAGGTACGAGTACATACATCAAAATATCAGGGTCTCGCTGGATGTAAGCCTCTTTCAACCGGTCTTATTGAAGATCCATAGAAGCTTATGTCCAGCAGTGGACGCTGAATAGATGGCTTGTAAAATATCACCAACTGCCAGGAGTAGTTAGATAACTTCATAAATAATATCGTACTCGTATGTCACCCAGTTTTGCGTAAGTTACCAGTGGAGTGTTTTCTTCTAGTTTTCCGTTACCGCCAACATAAGGGAAAGTTAGGGAGAGGGTTTGTATGTTTATTGTTTAGTAAAATAAAACTCACAAGTATATCTTGGTCCTTTGACAGGCATCAGTGGAGCCGCTGCCTACTAGAAAAGGCCTTTTACATAAAATGTTATAAAACTTATCTGTTAAGTAGGTACCTACATTGAGTGGGATGATAATAACTATTGCTAGATGTGATTTACAGTATTTCGGGCTATTGTTATGTGCTGATAGATGACTTACAAATATAGGCTATAGAACGATGCACGGCACCGGTCAAATAACGCCTCATAGTTTCGACAGAGGTACTGATCATCGAACTTTAGCAGTATTATTATATCTTCTTTGCTTTAGCTATCCCGTACCCCCATCATACACATAATTATATTTCCCCGAAGTTTGAGTGGGCATCCGATCATGATAGCATGTGTAGGCTGTGCCCAACGTAGAAACGTCCGTCTCAGAAAACTTTGATCGGTATACCTATCTTATTTTTATGGGATGGGCGAAGGTAGGCACTTAGAGAAAATCTTCTTCTTCTTGATCGTTGCGCTCTTGACAGAGCGGTCGTGGTCATCAAGTAGTATTATTATTTGTAGGGGCAGATGTAATGCGCTTCACGAAAATACTGCGCCATATATAGATACGTCAGTGCTGATATAGATGATGGTAGATTAAGACAGGTAACAATTTATTTAAAATGTTTGTATTAGCAGGTAGTTATTTTGTCACGAAGTGCGAGTCGATGACTGCGACGAGTTTGGGTTGACTGTCCTGGGGACGAATTTATTTGCACCGCGTCATCGTGTCGGTTCATAACTCGAGGACACGGTGACATGTGATGCGCAATTGATTGTAATCACTGCTAATATATACAGCAAAAAATCCATCCATCCATCTACATGATGTCCACTGCTGGACATAGGCCTCCCCTATGGATTTCTAATAAGACCAATTGGAAGCGGTTTGCATCCAGCGCGATCCTGATGAGATCATCTCGGCCAACTCGGCTGGACAATTTTTGGAAAATTGCGTATGAAGTATGTTCAACATACTTCAGAGCCTCAAGTCGAAACCGACCAGTGTGTGTTACTAGTGATGACTTATGGCACAAAAACGTAGTCTCTCACTATGGTTCTTTTTAGTAAGCTGCAAATAGAATAATTAACTATGGAGAGGGCTTAGAGTCACTCTGCGAGATCGAATCAGGAATGAGGAGATCTGTAGAAGAACCAAAGTTACCGACATAGCCCAGTGGATTGGCAAGTTGACGCAGCAGTGGGCAGGGCACACAGCACGGAGGACTGACGACCGTTGGGGTCGAAAAGTTCTCCAGTAGAGAGGAGACCATGTATCTGCAAGTGCAACGTAGGACGTCCACCCGCAAGGTGGACTGATGACCTCGTTAGACCGCAGGATAATGCTGGCTGAAAGCAAACCGCTACATACGGTCTTATTAGAGATTTATCGGGGAGGCCTGTGTCCAGCAGTGGACTTCCTGTGGCTGATGAATGGATGGGTAGAATATACCACTTCTGCGCACAGGACTACTCACGAAGGGTATTGGTTAATTCATATCCACCATTCAGGCCTAGTACCGATTGATTAATTCTACGTGTCAGTTACTATAGAGTTAAAAGTAACGTAAAATGGCAATATTTTATCTCACAAGCAAGACTGATGACTTGGCAACTAATATCTATTCTGCGACCTGGGTGACGTATGAAATGAATTCGTCCTTCTCGACCTAGGCCACTCAACTGCGAGTCGACGACTGCACGCGTGTTTTCGAACTCTACTGCATTGAAATTGCAGAATTTATGCGTAATTGTTGCGTTTATTTATCTAATTTAAAATGCAAATTATTTACAAAGTGCAAAACATTTTATTAGCATACAATAATTGTTATTTTATTGAGTAGTGTTTGTGCTAGCTCGTTTTAACTATCTCACGAACTAAAATGGTAGTCATTTTAGTTTACAAACGAAAAACTAAACAGACAAGGAAAAAAGAACAAAAGTACTAGGTTACTAGCTGACCCGGTGAACTTTGTTTCACGTATTATAAGTTCCTTTATTAATTATAGTCTATGTGTTATTCTAATGTATAAGTATTATTATTGCAAAGTTGCATCTCAATCCGTTCAGTAGTTTTTGCGTGATAGAGTAACAAACATCCATACATACTCACAAACTTTCGCGTTTATAATGTTATCAGTAGGATTACCTAGCCCAGTGGAAAATTAATAAATAATAAATATTAGGGGACATCTTACGCACGAAGTCTCATTAATGTCACAACCTGTAATAATAACATTTTGCTATGTAGCAAATAATTAAATTATATTGAGTTAAATTATAGGTATATTAGGTATATTACAATACAAACAGTAACAATCTAATACAAACAGATCATCAATCTTCCGCGTGCCGGCAAAAAACATCGGGATCTGCCTGTTACCACTCAATTAGCTACTGGATTTGGGGTACTATTTAAATGATCCGCAGAAAATAGCCACTGCCATTGATCAGCAGAGAAAGGTGTGGGAGACGTACCACGAATGTTTCAATCGTAAAATGCTTTCGGATAGCAAAAAAATTGGTCTGAAAATTTTTAGGAAAACAGAAATGGTTTGTTAATATTATAAAATATGGACACTAATTAACACTAAAATAAATTTATTTTATTTATTTTTTACTAACTATTGTTAGTAAAAGTCACTACAACTTTTTATTTAGAGTCGAAGGTTTATGGTTTCAGCCCACTATGACGTACTATACCATAATTTTGTAGTTGTAGTGACTTTTACTAAAAATAGTAAGGTAGTAAAAAAAATTTAAACAAATTAATTTTAGTGTCAATTAGTGTCGATATTTTATACTATTGTATACTACTATACTATAATTGTGTTAGGAATATAATATCAGACACAGAAAACATACAGAAAGATAAAAATACAGAAAATAACACAATACGCTCTACTATGCTCACATTTTCATAACACACGTGAATAAAATAATATAGTCGTTAGTTAGAGTAAGTTTGTTCTTATAATATAGTAGAATATTTTGCCGGTGCCAAAACACCCCGTGCATACCCTCTGGTACCCTCAGTTATCTATGATCTGGTCCGTAACGGTCGTCTGGATGTCTGGTCGTCTAGTCTAGTAATAGTAATACCCGCCTGACAATCGTGAGCTCGTGGGTTCAAATTCCGGTTCCACAGCAAAATTTCTCACTACTGACTTTTCGGTGAAGGAAAACATCATAAGGCAATCTGTGTACGTCCTTAGAAGAAATCCTATGACGTATGATGTAGAATGAACCCCTGGAAAAACGAAACTTTGGTTAGGTTGTTCAGGTTATTGACCAAAAATAAGTGTTTTGCTGACCATTTACAACAGCAACAGCAACCACAGCATTTATTTAACAAATTATGTCATACGTTATGATGAGGGTGCGATGACCTCTCCTTTTCGCGGAGCATTGAACCTGAACTAAAATATTACGTGGGTTATGTTGCTGACCAAAAATAATTTTACAGCTGACCATTTAAGCAGGGGCCAAAGCGTTTATACCGTACCTATATTAGCACAAACTATGTCATACGTTATGATGAGGGTGCGATGACCTCTCTTCCTCGCGGGGCATTGAACCTGTGTCAAAATAAAACATGACTCTAGTTTACGTAACAGCCATTGTCTGAGGTGACTTCACTTCATTTCTTTTATCGACACATCTGTCACCTTTTACCTCTAGGAATAGTTTCGCATGGTTCTTTTTAGCCGACTATCCACAATAAGTCATGTTTTTTGAACTATTTATACAATACTTACCCTATAATAAGCTTACGCTATTTTCTTTTTTTTTTTTTTGTCCAGGGGAAATCTTTTAAAGATACCACCGCACCTCGGGGCAGGCGGGTGGTTATGTGAGAGTCCCCGTCCATTGCTGGACGGTATACCTACCAAAACCCCTGGGTGTTCCGCCACTGCGCTTGGTGTCGGGGCACTCCTCCGGGGCCCCCGACAGCGCTGGCCCAAACCGGGCCCCACCTCGGAACGTAGGCTTCTTCCAGAATGACGAAGTGCCGAACAGCAGACACATCATCATTCACCACCTGGGACCAACCAGCACTGGGCGTCGGACAGCACCCGTGTCCGACAGCCCTGGTCGTCGGACAGCACCCCTGTCCGACAGCACCCGTGTCCGACAGCACCCGTGTCCGACAGCCCTGGTCGTCGGACAGCACCCGTGTCCGACAGCCCTGGTCCCAATGCAATGGATCAGTTGAAGTAGCCCCGCGCCTGCCACTACGGCCGCAGAGGATAAAGGGAGAGCGGCCAACGACATATCGACACTCCTCTTCCCCTGCTATCAGCTTACCCTGTACTAACCCAATAGGGGGTGATTCAGACCATATTTATAAACTAATTATTAATTATCCTATGTGAAATAAAATAAAATCCATTTATTTCAGGCACATATCCATATTAAATTTAAATTATATTGAAATTAGTATCTACACTCAAAAGGGTGTGTGTCTAAATAAAAACTATTCCATGGTGGAAGCTTATGGCCATCACGCTGTGAGTTGTCGTCGTTGCACGGGTAGGTTTCCGCGACACCATGCCCTCAACGACATAATCCGTAGAGCATTTATATTGGCCAATTTCCCCTGCGTGTTGGAACCACCGGGTCTTAGTAAATCCGATGGTAAAATGTGATGGCCAGACGGCTTGACGTTGGTGCCGTGGAAAAACGGTAAGTGCTTAGTGTGGGACGCTACTTGCGTTAGCACTGTTGCCGCCACGCACCTGGGTCGACCCATCCACACCCCGGCAGCTGCAACGGAGGAAGCTGCGGGTAGAAAGCGGGTGAAGTATGTGGCGATGGAGCCGCTCTAGAACTTTGTGCTCATTGCGGTGGAGACCATTGGCAGTTGATGGGCCGAAGCTAAGCACCCACAATTTTTAGCTAGATAAGTATAATATATCTACAAACCCTCTTTAACGTAAATGGATGAAATGATGGTCATGATACTAGTAAAATAGATAATCATTGAGTTATCCTATCTTACTTTCACCAAATTCAGCATAAGTAAAATTAACTCTAACAAAACATTTGATTTCAAGAGAAATATTTTTACCACAAAAAACATCTCATAACGTCTCTACAATTACCACATGAATAGGTGACCGACTAACATCTGTTCTCAAAACAGAAAACAAAACAGAATTAATTTAAACAATTCCACGCATTCGCACCAAATTTTATAACTACATTGATGTAAGCAGTTGTTCAAATATCTTCACTTATCGCCAATTTATATAAGCTGAATTAAAACGTAACCGACATCCTATTCGTCCTCATTAAAGTACGTTCGGTTTTCGAACTTTGGCACGCGAGTGTTCGAAATTTCCAGCCAATAACAGAGCCGCTTTTTATGTGTGAATGAAAATAGGTGTGTAGGAAAATCGTCTGTATACGCGAGGGTGTGTGCGTTGATAGTATGGAAGGTTGTCGACCGCCGAAATTTAGATAGGTATTGCACAATTTTGCGCCTCTATGTACCGAACTGTTAAATGGTAGTACTTAGAGTTTGGAGGCCTGGGGTAGCCTAAGGAGGACACAGGAGTGACGTCATTGGGTCGTGTAGGTCATGTACTTTCCATTGCGTAGGTTGACTAGTTTTTTAAATAATTTATTTTTGGAACTCTTGTAGATAGACGTATCCAGTCTGGTTGGATGTTCTAAAACGAATTTGTTTTGTAGAAACAACCAAACTAATTGAATTATTTTAGCTAATTCAATTAGTTTTATATAGCCATCAAAGAAAGTCAAGCTATTTATTTAGTACATACAGTATGGTATGGTCAGTACCTACGGTCTATCTTTGGATGGGTGTCCATTAAAACCATCTACAAATGAGCGCTGCCGTAACTCAGATGGAACATGAATTTGTAAATTGTAATCCACGTTTGCTTAAACCGTGGCCATAAGCCTTCAGTCAGGCTAAAAAACTGTCAACGAATATAAGAATTTACTGTACTGTACTGTATCAGCCTTATAATAGTCCAATGCAGGACGTAGGCCTACCCACGAAGGGTGATTTGGCCATATCCACCACGCTGGCCCAGTGCAGGTTGTGCAGACATACGCCATTGAAATTCTTCTCCGGACATATGCAGGTTGCCTCACGATGTTTTCCTTCACCGAAAAGCCAGTGGTGTGATATTCCGTACATAAATCCCAAAGAACTCATTGGTACGGGACCGGGATTTGAACCCACGGCCTCACGATTGTAAGGCGGGTGTCATTACCTCTAGACCACCACGGCTTCCATTAGAGAAGTTAGTTAGAGAATTATCCTTTGCTAAATTTTTGCATACCACATGACTTGTTACTACATCTTAGGAACCTCAAGAAATCCACGATTGGACATAGGCTTATCATAAAATTCAAATCAAAATAAATACTTATTAGAAAAAGCTTACATCTAATGCGTTCCTACGGTCATCATCAAGTCGTTTAATCACATAGTTGACCACGTCTTACACTGTGCTTGCCGGTGTATGGTTTCTATTTGAAAACTTTTCAGATCTATTGGCCATTATTCTTTCCTGTCATGCACCCGCCCACTGCCATTTTAACTTGATAATCCGCTAGGCTATGTCTGTAACTTTGGCAACATTCCTGCCCTGCTTCGGAGGGAAGTAATAAAATTCCATATAACTTTTCCCGCCGCACATTTTTAAGGGAGAAATTACGAACTTTGTAACCCATTTATGAGTAATAAGACACTTTCCGAGTGGGTGTGGTATAAAACCTGGTGGATATTCCTGGTGCTGAAATATATCTCGTAATTTCTTTTCCAATTTTGTAGAACTACGAACTTACCTAAGCCCTATCATCCTTCGTGGATAGACCTGTACTTAGCAGTGGACTATTTAAAAATGCCGGTTCAGTAGAACACGTGTCTAAGGCACGTTTTCCATGTTTAGATAACTTGTCCGTGAACAATGTTATAGAGTCAATAACTTCCATGTTTTTCACGGTATTTTCAACGTGACAAATGATATTTTTCAACCCTAGATTGTGATAACATCTGAATTTGTTTACGAGGTATATCGTCATTCCAGTGCTAATTAATTTGTTGGAAATATGAGTGTTTAATTTATTAGTTCAAATATTATGGATGTTAAGATCTTTTTCATGTAACAAACGTGTTCTTTTCAACACGTGTTAAATACGTAAGTATACTAATCATTCATTAATATATTCGTACCTACAGTTAAGTATGTTCGTATGCGCCGCCGGGTGCCTTGCCCATTTTTTTTACCATGGGATATCCTTTATGGATACCACCAAACCTCGTGGGCAGGCGGGTGGTTATGCGGGAGTCCCGCTACTAGACGGTATACCCACCAAAACCCTTAGGTGTTCCACCACTGCGCTTGGTGTTGGGGCTAAGGTCACGCTTCCGCACTCCTCCGCGGCACCCGACAGCGCTGGCCCAACTTGGGCTTCACCATGGAGCTAAGGCTCCCGCTAGAATGACGATGTGTAGAGCACCAGACACATCGCCATCCTGGACCACCTGGGACCTACCAGTCTTGTGTACCGGTGTCGGAGCCTTAAGCGGTGACATCTATGTCAAATTTTGAACAACTTTTACTATGGGATCAACTCTGAAAACGTAAAAAAAAACTGCTGCTTCATACGATTTATTATAGACTTTCGACAAAAAAATATAGAAAAGCTGGTTTTTTTTGCGTTTTCAGAGTTGACCCCACAGTAAAAGTTGTTCGAAATTTGATATAGATGTCACCGTTTAAGCTTCCGACACCGGTAGACAAACACATTGTATATCTGTTGCTAAAATAGTAAAATGTACAATGGTAACAGCTAGTATCTATTGTATAACACAGCTGGTTGCTATCAGTGTCACGAGTTCAACAATTCATTATCAGGCTGAATGTGCTGAATTCAGGCTACCTGAATAATTCACGCTTCGGACACATGTTACTAAGCAGACTGTGATGTAATTTGGGTTATCTTTTCATGAATTGTGAACTGACGATGTTTGGAGACTGAAAATGATGTCACATACGTCAGTTGAATAAATGTTTTGAATAAATTCACGAACTTACACACTAGCTCTAGCTCCAAGTAGCACAACGAGCTATGGAGAGAGCTATATGCTCGAAGTTTCTCTGCGAGATCAAATCAGGAATGAGGAGATCCGTAGAAGAATCAAGGTTACCGACATAGCCCAGCTGATTGGCAAGTTGAAATGGCAATGGGCAGGGCACATAGCTTGGAGGACTGATGACCGATGGAGTCGAAAAGTTCTCCAGTGGAGACCACGTACCGGCAAGCACAGCGTAGGAGTTCCACCCACAAGGTGGACGGATGACCTCATTAAGACCGCAGGATCGCGCTGGATGCAACCCGCTAGAACCGGTCTTATTCGAGATTTTTAGGGGAGGCCTATGTCCAGCAGTGGACGTCCTATGGCTGAAACAAACTAACACACTGCGGAATGTCAATTTAAAATGGCAGTGGGCAGGACACATTGATCGGAGGACCGATCGGGTCGAAAATTTCTCGAATGGAGACCACGTACCGGAAGAGGTGGATAGACGACCTCATCAAGACCGCAGGATCACGCTGGGTGCAAGCCGCTTCATGTCTTATTTGAGATCCGTGGGAGAGGAAAGGCCTATGTCCAGCAGTGAATGTCATAGGGCTGATTGCTGGATGGATGGAATAAGCTATAGGGACCCGTACGCTTGGTTTTCCTTTATACAGGGTTATTTCTAATCAATTAGCATCCTTCTTGGGGCTTATTCTGTACATCAAAACTAACAACTTTTGTTCTACGACTTTCGTTACCAATCCAGCATATTTAGTCCATCTGTCATCGTTCTTCTTAATTAGTTACAAGACTGAGTGAGAAATCCAATGTCATACTAAGGTCCAACCTAAGGAATACTATACGACATTGAGTGGCTCGGTGGCTTAGTGGTACCCTAACTCCTGGACCAAACAGGCGTGGATTCGATTCTCACCCAGGAAAAGCATTTATGTTATGAACATCGGTGTTTACTCTATTTTTAAATGTTATTATCTGTTTAAGTAAGTATCTTAAATATGTTGAAGTAGGTAGGTACCTACTACCCTTTGGTAGCCATAATATAACAAGCTGTGCTTTAGTTTGGGGTCAGAGACCACGTGTAAAATGTTCCCTAATATTTATTTAGGTACTTAGGTATTTATTTGTACATTTTATGAACAATATTTTCTAGTAAATCCATCACAATTATCTGCGTCTCTGTCACTCTTACGTCATTTATGCTCAGAGAAACGTAGACAGAAAACCCCAGACTGTACACAAGGCAATGTTACTGAACTTACGAATGGATATTGCACCTGTTATGATGACATTGAAACAAAAACATTTTCTTTGTTATTTGCTATTTTCGCAATCATTCGTGTGGGTTAATGACAGTGTAATGGCCACCTCTATTTGTTTCTATTAAAAAATTGGCAGATTTTCAAAAATAATTACGTATTTGCTTCAGTCCTTTGACCGAGATATTCTGAATTATCGTAATTGAAGTCTAAAAGAATGTGATATTTTTTATCGACATAATTTTCGGTCACTATTTAAATGAAAATATAAGTACTAATAGTTTATTTCACAAGCCGACATTTTGTACATAGTTTTACGATTTAATAAAAAAACTTATCATATTTATACAGGGTTACCTACTTCTAAAACACCAGCAACCTCGCAGGACTAAATACCTAACACCATAAAAAACAACATTTGTCAAAACTCAAAAAAAATTTTACTGTTCCATAGAAAAATATAGTTCACCCGCGACAAAATGTATGGAACAGTTGATTTTTTTTTAAGTTTTGACGAAAGTCGTAGAACAAAAGTTGTTGTTTATGGTGTTAGGTATTTAGTCCTGCGAGGTTACTGGTGTTTTAGAAGTAACCCTGTATACCTAACTTTGACCCGTGGTTTCACCCGCGTGGTATTTTAGTTTTTGTGTTATTATCCCATGGTAATATTTTATTTTTCTGGGAAAAAAGTAGCTTATGTCACTTTCCATCTTTCAAATTATGTACATGCCAAAAATCAAGTCAATCCGTTGCCCTATTGCTGCGTGATAGAAGAACAAAGCACCAAATTCACATTCCTATTTATAATAATATACCAGCAAACCAACAAACTTTTCGGATTTATAATATTAGTATGATTAGTAAGGAGTAAGGATACATCTAGAAAAAAATATTATACCACACCCACTCGGAAAGTGTCTTATTACTCGTTCATAAACAGGTTACAAAGTTCGTAATTTCTCCCTTAAAAATGTACGGCGGGAAAAGTTATATGGAATTTTATTACTGCCCTCCGAAGCAGGGCAGGAATGTTGTATGAAAATTAATTACTGCCCGGCTTGCTTTCTTTGGTTTTTTAGCAGTGAACATAAAAAAAAATACAACAGTCAAACCTCAAAATGGTTTTGTATGAAATAATTAGAAAAAGAGGCGGGAAACATACAAACCTCAAATCTCAAAAAGGTTTTATATCAAATAATTAGAGAAGAGGCGGATTTTTTTTTGTTTTCTATTTTTAATGAAATGAAAATGGCAACCTTATTCTGCAATGCGAAAAAAAGCGTGGCAATTTATTTCGTTGCGTTAAATTTTGTTTTTAAGTACATTGATAATTTAACAGCTTTTAAATCATCTGATAGTAAAAGTGACGATTTTGTAATGATGACGCCACTAGAAATAAAAAATACAGCCCAAGAAGTCATAAATAACTTACTTCCTAAACTTTAATTACAGAAATATTGTATATTATTTTCCTCGTAGGTGTAGTATAAAGCACTATGTATCACTCGGGAGAAAGTTCTACTTCTGTTCTCGAGTTTCCTTTAAACATACTCTCGAACAGAAATAAATCGTTTTCTCCCCTCGGTGTGCAATGTACTATTTTCGTTTTCGTAAGTAAACTTATTTTGTGCGAACCACGTCTTCATTCACAACTTCATAAGAAGTAAATAATGTATATTCCTCCTTATTTTCTCACATCCTATGCAAACCTCATTCAATCTACTACCGACGAATTAATGCTGTTTTTATACAATTCACTTTTATGCAACTAAAAACTAATCAGAACCTGTAATTTTCAATTTCGTTTACCGGCTAAGTCAATTAAACGCTAAGCAAAACTTCAAGTTACCCAAGTGACAGCAAGTCAAGGATATTTTAAGCAACTCTGTTAAAACTGACGTTTCGTAAAGTGTAACGCAACCGCTTGCGTTACGTTTCACGAAACTACCAAACAGATTACTGAGATGAGACGGTGGCGAAAGTGGGGTGGGAGGTGGTGGTCAGTTTTATTAGGGTGTGATTAGGATAATATTTTGCATAGAGCTATTTTTTTATGTAGAATAGGTCTACATTTGGCCACCAACTTGCCTTTTGGAAAGCAAAGTTGTAGCCGAAGATGAAGTATGTAGACCCAGAAGATACCTATTTACTCTTGACTTGAAGATATTCATATCGTAATTGTCAGAAAACAATGACGGAGGCACCATACTACTAGATCGAGAAAATCCAGAATCCAGAAAATCTGAAGGAGATGCATTGATATAATATGGAATGAGTTAGAAAGAGACATGATAAAATTTTCTATTCGGTGGTTGTTGTCGCATTTTTAGACAAGAAACGTCATATCCCGATACTTATTTGAAAGTTTTGACAGCATTTTTGTGGTTAAGAATAGCCTCAAGCGACAACAACGATATGTATCTATCGCTTCTAGTGTCATAAATTTCAAACAAACTATTATAAAAATATTTTTCAAAAATACAAGCTTTTGAGAGCCTGCGGTGAACAGTAGAGTGCAAGACAAGTAAAACGAGCAAAAACACGACGGGTCTATCTTGTTTTGTTCCTATGGCCACCTTCCACTCCATCATCAAATCAGCTCCATGGTACCATATTATTACATTGTCACGCAATATACATATGCATGCAAAATTTCAGCTCAATCGGAAACCGGGAAGTTGGTCAAATTTAACTTGCAAGATTCCACCGAACAATACATACATAGTTACTTCCATTGCAAGTTAAAAAAAAGCTTGTAATAAAAACGGCAGTTCTACCAAAAAGTGGAGATTGTTGGCCTCAATTTTTCCATTCTACTAGTCAGAAATATATTTTGTTGTAATAAAACATCTTACACTTCAAAACAGTCAGCTCTCTGCCCACAAGATGATACAATGACGAAAATAATTATAAAAACCAAAATGAAGTAAACGTTTTGTCACAAGTAGTACGTATAATAATTTTAACGTTGCTACAATGGTTATGAGAGTTGTATTATTATTGTAAAAAGTCAAAATATGTAGAGTTTGATAACAACATTTATATGGTTTGTGATTTAAAGTAAAAAAATTAGTTACATCATTTTGTAGTGTATGATTTTATTTTGCAATTTTTTCCACCAAAAATCATGGGTTGACTATTATAGTTATTTTTATAGTAAAAAGTGCAAATACAAATGTGTTTTCTGGGTACTATTTATAAGAAAAAAACGTATAAAAGTATTTACTTATACTTAGCTGTTGAACAGTAAAATAAAGCAGTTAGCAGTTTATTAAAAAAAACATAGTAAGAAACGTAAACACAGCACGTTTTAATTCTAAAAATAAATTTCCAATCTAATAACTACGAAAAACATTCCCTTTTAAAGCCAGACGAACATAAACATAACACAATTACGATCCAGTACAAAACAATACTTCACATCCACGCTTCAAAAAAACTGCATTCTCATTCCAAACCACTAGAACATTCCAGAAAATACATTCTAAATCTATAAAAGTTTGCGTAGGTGTGAAAATCGAAAAACCATTGCCCTCTACTCTACCACCTTTCATGACCTCTAATATCCAACCAAACATTGCAAATCAAAGATCTTTATAAGATGGGCATCTGGGAAACGTATTCGTCCAGCATTCCTGATCTCTGATTCTATCTAGATGTTACGAATTAAAGGGTCTAGTACGGTTGGATAACAGGGAATTTTCCCCGAAGAAAAACGCCCGAAAATACGTGATGTCATCGACCTCATCGC
This sequence comes from Hypomecis punctinalis, assembly GCA_949316475.1. Lineage (NCBI taxonomy): Eukaryota > Metazoa > Arthropoda > Insecta > Lepidoptera > Geometridae > Hypomecis > Hypomecis punctinalis. The sequence continues at coordinate 12,207,938 of OX438819.1, read as the reverse complement.
AAGGTCGCCGCACAAGGTTAGCGTCCGCAAAGGTCGACGACTCGTAGAGATGCGACCAAAACATTCAACCGTCGCAAAAAGATCGATTGGTTACGTCATAGATATCTAGTTAGGACATCACTAATGATCTGCTAGTGTAGGAAGGTTTTGCGCGTGGGCGGGGTATTTTTGGCGGTATTTTGTGTATGTAAGCTAAATCAAACATGAATCAAGAACATGTTTGAACGTGATGGGTGACCTATTTGTAAAGCATTGAACTTGGTTATGATAGGTGATCTGAGCGATCTAGCGAACCTAATTTAGTGATGGGTAAAAGATAGGCTTAAAATAGCTAGTTGTTTGAAGTGTAATCTCGCGAGTCTTGTTTTTTTATTTCCCGATAAAAAACTAGGGACATTTTAAGTTTGATGAGTGTGTTTGTGTACTTTCAAATCTGTTTAGGTACTAACCAACGTTGGTTAGTACCTAATTCTCATACTAATTGTATAATTGCTGCCTTTTTAGTAGTTTTAACCGACTTCTTATCTTATTCTTATATATAATCTGTATGTATTTTTTGTGTATGTTCATCGATAATTTTGCCAATTGTGAACCGAATCGAAAAAATATTTTTTAGTTCGAAAGGGTACACCCGAGGTGGTTCCATTTAAATTTTACAGAAATTGGCTGAGCTGTTTTTGACAAATCAGCAATAATGTAAACAATTCGAGCGTAACATTCGAATTTTGTACACGATGGAAGGTGGTTTTGCCATTTTTTCGAAAAATAACTTTAAATAAATGAATCATGTAATCGAGACGGTTATTAATATTTCAATTAGTTACTTTATTTACACAAAAAACATATAAACATCAAAACAAAACTTAAATAAATTATCTTATCTAAACTAAAATACCTTATCTAAAGAAAACTAGTTAGAGAATGTTTAAACCTAAAAAAGGTTTAAACACATTAATTAGATAATCGATATTAATATTTCAATAACACCTTTCATAGGGATTATCTAAGTTTTTAATTTAGGTAATTCATGTACCTACAGATTTGGCTCATATTGACTTGATTCAAAAGTTATTTACGTTGGCATGAATTATTTGCTCGTAAAATTTTATGATTTCATAAATATCGGACAAGAGTAGCTCACGAATCATCGTTAGATTTCGATTTAGAAATAGGTAGGTAGGTAATAAATTTAATGATTGATTGATTAAATTGTTAGTTCTAATTCATCTATAATACAACAATATAGTTAAATCTATTCTATAATACTAAGTAAGTTTGGTACCCAAAGTTAAGTAACTAACCCGCACTGGGCCAGCGTGGTGGATATGGCCCAATCATCCTTCGTGGGTAGTAGGCCTATGTCCTGCAGTGGACAAGGCTGGTACAGAACAGTACAAGTAAGTTTGAAAAGTCAATACCTACCTACATTTAGGTAAAGTTTCTTGTTTTAATTTCAGTGAATCTACAGGCTGTTGATGAGCAAAGTAGACCTTTCAGAGAAGGTTCGTTTACTCATCACATCATTCTTCTAATCATCATCAACGATTTTGTTATTTCAGAGAGGTCTTTTAGTAAAAATTGCAAATTGTAAATGTATAAATTATATCTGAAAGTCTATACATTTTTGACCGACGAACCACCGGAGGAGGTATACAATTCGACGTGTATATTTTTTTTATGTAACCTCGCATTTTATTTTTTCATAGTGGTCCAATTTCAATAATTTTTTTTTATTGGAACGAATATACTTCGAAATTGGTCTCATTAAAGTTTCATTGAAATCGGCCGAGCCATTTTTGATAAATCAACAATAATGTGAAAAATGCTACATCGATCCGTGCGAAATATTCGCGAATTCTGTACACGGCGAAGTCGGTCATGCAAAAATAATTATATTATGTGACATAGAATTTCGAATTACGCGTTTTTTATTTAATCGAATTTTAGTTTAGTTTTAGTATTTCTTATGTAGATAACGTAAAAAGCGTTCTCTCTATCGAATGCCTAAAGTAAAAAAGAAACAGAACTATGCTATTTAGCTTATATAATTACAATGGCGCCTCTGTAATCGAGCTTTAGATAGTTATGTAGATAATAAGTATAGCAGTCTACACTCTACATCTGCCTACTCATACTATAAGCTGTGAACATCCTGAGATAAACAAATAAAATTTACTAGGTCCCGATTTCGAAAACGCAATGACGCGTGTAGTTATTATACGATTTCAATTTAACCGTATAACTGACGAATTGCGTATCCAGTGTTTAGGTTTACTGTCGACATAAATCGCTTTTACAGCTTTTTCTTTATTGAAAATGAAACTGGGACTGACGAAATTGGAAACAGCTGAGCTGACGGAAACTTCCATTGGAAAATTGAAAACGTTCATAGATTTGACTGTCTCGGTGGCTTAGTGGTTAGTGACCCTGACTTCTAGATCAAAGAGTCGTGGGTTCAATCCCCACCCAGGGCAAACATTTGTGTGATGAACATAAGTGTTTGCCCTGTGTCTGGATGTTATTTAGGCACTATCTATATAAGTATGTATTTAAAATATGTATATGTAGTATATCTGTCTCTGGCAGCCATATCACAAGCTTTGCTTAGTTTAGGGTCAGAGACCGTGTGTAAGATATCCCCAACAAAAAAAGTGTAGCACCTGCTAAGAGTAGATAGTTACGAGTATAATATAGTCATATAGTCATTTATTCATAAAACCATTTGTTACAAGTCAATAAGTAAACATTACATTAGGGCACTATACAATATAGCACAAAATAAAAAAACCGGTAAAGTCAGGTTCGCACTTCGAGGGTTCCGTACAAACACGTTATTAAAATAATTAAAAACCTGTTTTAGGATAATGCTAATAAAGTTCTTTTATATGATACCTTACATGATACGATTTACTCACTTTGAATTTTGAACCCATATTTTGTGAATTTTGAGGCCCTATTTTTTTGTGATTTAAATGAAAATGCACAGTTTTCAGATTTATCCCTATATGTGTACTCTGAGACAATGCTTCTCGCCAAATTTCATAGTTCTATGTCAACGGGAAGTACTCTATAGGTTTTGATTTTTGTGAGTGCGAAATATGCGGTTTTTTACGACATAAACGGCTCTAACTTTTTTAAATGATAACTGAGAAGTTTTTCTTATACACTACTGCAAGAGACTATAAATATAAGTATACAGTTTATATTTCAACTCGATATCTTTACGCGTTCCCGAGATAAAAAGGCTTGACATATACACAGACGGACAGACGGACAGACGTACAGACGGACAACAAAGTGATCCTAAAAGGGTTCTGTTTTTGCCGTTTGAGGTACGGAACCCTAAAAATAAAAATACAAGAACTTGACAATTACCAAATTAGTCACAAAATCTTAATACAATTCAGATAATTTCAAAAAGTAATTTACATCATAAAATAGTTGTTCATGTAGCCAACATTTTAATTTATTCCTAAACGACCCAGCGGAAGGTGCATCCAGAACTTCTACGGATATTCGGTTGTATATAGCGGACCCACCAAAAGGTATACACAGACTTCTCCGATTTCGCCAGCCTATGAGAAGGAGTCACCAATTGGTTTTTCTAGCATTGCTTCTTAAATTAAACCTAGAATAGGTACCTTTGCTCTCAAATAATTCTAAATGGTTGTGCGTGAAAAGGGCTACCTAATAGATTAGTTCGCACGGCAGTGGAATGCCCGAATGAATATGTTTCTGAATTCAGCATATATATACCTAGAGATTGTTATCGATATAATATTTTTTTTACAAAAATGAAACCAGCGACTTCTATCGTGTGCAAAAAAATAATAGCTCGCTGGAATCGATGAATTCAATTGTTACGCTATTGCAGATTTTTCAAAAACGGCTCAGGCGATTTTGATAAAATTTAAGAGTACCGCCTCGAGAATAAACCCTTTTGAAATATATTTTTAAATCAGTTCACAATTGGCGAAAATATCGATGAATATACACAAAAAAAAGAAATACATACAAACGAACATAATAGTAACTAACTACTCTTTTTTGGAAGTCGGTAAAAATGTGAGAAATAACGTGGCAAGTATCTTTTTTACTTTACCGTAAAAACCCTTCTCCTAACCTATAGTAGATTGTATCATAAGGGAGCAAAATAATATTTTTACGGCGAGGGCTCTTTTTTTGAATCCAGAGCAAAGTGTGATTCGTAATTCTAGAGTAGAATCCCGAGCGTAACGAGGGATTCTTTAGCAGAATCCTGAACGTAGCGAGGGATTCAAAGTACGTCGCCCGAGCCAATAATATATTTTGCGCCCGAGTGGTACACTCTACTTTTCATCACCTCTATGAGAAAACAAAAGGCACCTCATATTTTACTATAATATTATTATTTAATAAAACGTAGAGTAACTACTAAATTGAAATTAAATCGTATCTAAGAATAAAACAAATAAAAATTTAAGTATATTTACATTCATTTTCTTGGCGCTGAACACTAACATTACAAATACTTCCAAATTCAAAGATCATTCCGTCGCACTTATTTGTTCCAAATTCAAAAAGTGCGCGGCAAAGATAATTCCGGCGCACTTATAAAGTTCCTTATAGATAACACCAACTTTGAGCACACTTAAAGGCGAACCAAGTAGTCCTTTTCGAATCGATGTAATGAAAATAATATAACGTCTAAGTAAGTAATGAGTAAAGTTCGTTTCTTTATTATCTGAAAAATGTAACGTATAAAAATAATTCAGAATCACTCATAGAGACAGTGACAGAAAGAGATTACCTAAAAACTCGTTACAATTTTATCTATTAGATAATTGTGACTTCAATGACACTAAAATATAAAGGAAAGTAGCACGTGTCACGTAATCTGGGTGGCAACAATTTTTGCAAAGAGCAACACACTTTTTTATCTAATTTGTTTACGTTGTAAATAATCTTGTAAGCAAATTTCTAATTGTGTTGACCTTAGCAACAACGTATTGAAATTATCAACGAATAGAGTGCTTTCATTACAGAATACGTTGAATTCAACTACCTGGTGACCAGTGGTGACTACACTGTAGAAAGCAACTTAATAATCCAATATTAGGTGTAGAGATAATCCAAAATAGTCAAATTCGTGCCCAGTTTGCATTACATTGAATGGTAGTTGAAGGTCCCCCATCATCATCAAAATTTAAGAGCTAGGCTCGTATCGGTGGAGCAATTTCCATGTTTCGCGGTCTTTGCTAGTGTTTTCACCTCTCTGTACGACATGACGTCTGCTTTTTCTTTAATTTGATCTAGAAATGCTTTACGTGGTCTTCCTCTTTCTATCTTTCCTTTTATTATGATTTTCATTCGATTATCATGTCGTACAAGGTGACCAAACATCTTTCATCTTCTGTTTTCGATTAGTGATATAAGCTTCCTTTTTTCCTTTACAATGTCTAGCACTTCTTGTTTTGTTTTCTTTTCTGTCCAGCTGATTTTTTCCATCCTTCTCCAATACCACATCTCGAATGCCTCAAGTATTTCTCTATCTTTCAGCGTTAGCGTCCACGTTTCACTTGCATATAGAAAGAATCCAAAATTCGAGAAAGAGAATCAGCTATAGGGAATAGCTGATTTTCGAGCAAATATTCACGAGCCACAATTCCTATATTCGTGAATATTTGCTCGAAAATCAGCTATTCCCTATAGCTGATTTTCTTTCTCGAATCTCGACGTTATGTCACCTAAATTAGTACTTGTAACCGAGCACTTTGGCATCGCGCGGCGTTGTAGTCAGCTTGCAATCGCCTTACGACTAACTAAAAAGCCTGCTCACTACGTAGCTTGGGCAGAGTTTTGGCTCAGATACTTTTTTGCACGAGACTTTTAACTCTATTTATATTTGCTCAAAGGCTATTCCATAAAAAATTGCAACTCGGAATCGACAATATGAATGACACAACTGATTTTTTTCTCGAATTCCGGGTTAACTCCATAGAAAAACTTGTTCATAAAGATGGTCTGAATCACCTCCTTTCGGCTTAGAACATTAGTTATGGATTACCCTGTATTGCCATGAATATTAATTCACCACTGCAGAACTAATTTGTCTCAAGTCTAAGTGTTAAATGCGTCTCAAAAAATTGTAAACGCGGTAAAATAATTATAACTGTGAATTTACTACTTGTAACTATACTACAATAGCCGTTCCAAATACCAAGTCATTAGTGTCACAGTGACGAAGTATTATTACACATAACATTTCTAACGAAAGTCATTATGTACTAACTAAAATTATCTAACATTATAAAAACTACTGAAACTAGTAAACAATTCTTCAAAACGAATAGGGGACATGAGTTTATTTTAAATAAATAATAGATAATAGCCAAGTCGATGATATACCTAAATAGACTTCGGATATAAGATTTTATTATTTTATTTTTACCATTGATAGAGTCAAAGGAGATGAAAAAACCGGACAAGTGCGAGTCAGGCTTGCACATCGAGGGTTCCTTACAAACACGTTATAGCATCTTTTAGCATGTGCTTATGAAGTTCTTTTGTATAATTATGATACCTTACATGATACGATTTACTCACTTTGAATTTTGAACCCATATTTTGTGAATTTTGAGGCCCTATTTTTTTGTGATTTAATTAAAAATGTACAGTTTTCAGATTTATTCCTATATATGTACTCTGAGACAATGCTTCTTGCCAAATTTCATAGTTCTATGTCAACGGAAAGTACCCTGTAGGTTTTGATTTTTGTGAGTGCGAAATATGCGGTTTTTTACGACATAAACGGCTCTAACTTTTTAAACTATAACTGAGAAGTTTTTCTTTTACGCAACTGCAAGAGACTATAGATATACGTATATAGTTTAAATTTCAACTCGATATCTTTACGCGTTCCCGAGATAAAGAGTCTTGACATACACACAGACGGACAGACGGACAGACGGACAAAAAAGTGATCCTATAAGGGTTCCGTTTTTTCCGTTTGAGGTACGGAACCCTAAAAACCAGCGGGCCCACTCCAATAAGATCAGATGGATTTATACTAAGACTTATCTTAAAATGGAATAGAACGCAATGTTTTTTAACAGTTCTTGTAACCTTATTGCAACCGAATAGAGCTAAATAAACCGTGGTGGTCTAGTGGTAGTGACACCTACCTTACAATCGTGAGGTCGTGGATTCCAATCTCGGTCCTGTACTAATGAGTTCTTTGAAATTTATTTTTGGAATGTTGTTTTTAAACTTTCGCGATTTGAACACATTATTGTTATATACGAGTACTACGGGACTAATCGCGCACTAAAATTCCGAGATAAATAAATACCTCCTCATCCCGACGTTTCGGCCGAGTTGCATCGACCGTAGTCACGGGTAGACCTGTCGTGGTAGGGTTTATTTATCTCGTAATTTTAGTGCGCGATTAGTCCCGTAGTATATAATAATAATGTTATTTTTGGAATTACACACCAATGGCTTTTCGGTGAAGGAAAACATCGTGGGGCAACCAGCGTACGTCCATAGAAGAAATTCGATGGCGTATGTGAATCTATCAACCCGCACTGGACAGCGTGATGGATATGGCCCAATCACTTTTCAGGGTTGGTCTACGTAGGTTATAGTCTTTACTACTTTATGGTGGTACTCACAGTAGAGTTACCAAATAAAACCCACAAGTATTAGCATTATTTGTAGTGTAGCGACTATTTATTTACCATTTTATTGCATGTTCTTTAAACCAAGCAAATCCGCTAAATATGTGGGCCACTGGAAAGCTATTTAAAACGCGTTTTTCATAGACTTCCTAATCCTGTCTAATCTAGCAGGTTTTCGCGTTTTTCTTCGTCAACGTAAACATTTCCAAAGAAATTCGGTTACTAAAGGTCGTCGATACGAACGTAGCATTGGTTGCCTACCGAAATAGTCTGGGAAATGACGGTAGATTTTGTTACTAGAGGTTATAAAAATAAAATGGATCTGATTTTTGCCAGATAGTCCCATTAAAATTACGGTATTTTGATCGTACTCTTAGCTTTGCTTGTTGCGATGCTGTTTGTTAGTGAACCAAGTGGTATTTTATAGACACGTCCTCAAGCGTTAGTTATTATCACTACACATTATACTGGTGGATATTTTTCTGTACTAATGCAACTTGAGCGTTCCTCAAATTGTATTAGTTCTTGGAACATTCTTGATGTTAGTCAAAAAGTGTAAAGTGTACTATCAACAAAATAACGTAGATTGTAAAGTCTAAATTTTAATAAGGTACATAAGGTAAATTTGAAAAATACTAATGTCAAAATAATCGTTAATGAGCTATAGGTATGACATTAGCGGAGCGATTCTGTTAACCGAAATCTGAGGTAATACGTTCTAGACCCTCTCTCGATTTTCTGACAGTTTTGAGCTGTCAGAAAACCAATAGAGGTTCAAGAACGTATCATTTCAGTAAAGAGATCTGTTAACAGAATCGCTATGCAGTTGCGATATCTGACTTTAAAGATATTTTGAAAGTGCACTTACACTGTTTTATAACTAAAACTTAATTTTTCGTCCATTTAAACTCTGGCACAATAACAAATGATTCAACATTTTGGTTTAAGAAACACCAGTAACATTTTCCTCCCTTGTGTCACAGGCTGTCAGTAATCCACCAAAGTTCTACTTCATAATTCAGCCTGCTTGTTATTAGTCTAAAATAATGTACAACTCTTTAAGTTTCATCAAATAAAAAAAAAACTCGAGTAATCATTTCCTCCCTCATCTCCCAAACTATCAGTAATCTACCGAAATTCAGCTTCAGAGTTCAGACCCGCTCCGATCGTTGACCTCCGAAAGTGTGCCGCGACCGGCCGAACCCGGAAACATGTAAAACTCACAAGTAGGCCTATTTGCTCTGTAATGAGCCTAAAATAATGTATAAACAACCGGTGCTTTTTTAGGTTTACAATCTTTATTTTAGTGTAATTTAGTGGTGTAATATTTTCCATTGGTTTGTATGCGTCATCGTTACAACCATACCTAGGCCGAATCATACAAGTCGGCGGATGTGAACGAGCAGTTAGCTACAATTAAGGTGACGCATTGATTAACTAGTGTTTCAAAAATTCTCCCTACACTCGGACAAATGTTACGCGCTCGCGCTCGACAGGATCGCGCCAGAGCGGCTGGCGGCAGTGCGTTTCTAATTAATTACTCATAATGTAGGTACACATTAAAAAAAATACTTCTCGGTCTGTAAAATAGAAAAGTAGTCTGGCTATTTTATTCGTAAAAAATAATAGGGTCGTCGCTCATAAATCTGAGCATTCAAAATTATTAAACTTTTCTTTGGTGTGAAATTTGTAAGTTTTTTTTAGAAGCCCTTTACTTCTTACTCTAGTTACTTTTCAAATTTTTTGCCGAACAAAAAAAAACGAAAAAAACCGCATATTTTGCACTCATAAAAATCAAAACCTACAGGGTACTTCCCGTTGACATAGAATTATGAAATTTGGCGAGAAGCATTGTCTCAGAGTACACATATAGGAATAAATCTGAAAACCGAACATTTTTATTTAAATCACAAAAAAATAGGGCTGTAAAATTCACAAAATATGGGTTTAAAATTCAAAGTGCGTAAATCGTATCATGTAAGGTATCATATATAAAAGAGCTTCATTAGCACTTGCTAAAACAGGTTTTTAATTAATTTTACAATTTTCGATGAATGACGAGAAAAAAAAACTTTTATCGATGATGATGATTATGAGTATAGAGGATTTTAACAACATACTTCCCAATTTTGTGTTTTTTTTTGGATTTGTACGGAACCCTCGGTGTGCGAGCCTGACTTGCACTTGTCCGGTTTTTTTGAATTTGAATCAATATTATTCTTCCTCTCACATCGCGCATTCAAAAGTACTCGTATTCGTGTTTCTCGGCCCGATGCCTCGTCTTAACCTGCGGATATAACCCGGGCCAATCCTGACTGAGGCTCACTTAGCAATTGCGCGAGGATTAAGTTATCCGCAGCTTCTAGCTAACATCATAGCCGCCAGGTTGTATGATTCTGCCTTCTACTTACGCAATTACTACACTCATTATAAATAAATAAATATTTTGGGACATCTTACACACGGCCTCTGACCCCAAACTAAGCAAAGCTTGTGATATGGCTGCCAGAGACTGATATACTACATATACTTATTTTTAAATACATACTTATATAGATAGTAACTAAATAACACCCAGACACAGAGCAAACACTTATGTTCATCACATAAATATTTGCCCTGGGTAGGGATCGAACCCACGCCTCCTTGACCCAGAAGTTCACGAGAGGGTCACTAACCACTGAGCCACCGAGGCAGTCTATACAAAAAAAGAACTTAAAAAACTAACAGACAAATTGAGAACCTCCTTTATTTTAGTCGGTTGGAAACAACTACTTCGCATAACAGTAAAACAAAGCCAGTTGCTCACGAAATAAAAACTAGGTCTGACCAGCGAGAACCATCGGCTTTGCTGAATGTCGTCATCACACACAATAGGATGCCATTTTGGACTAAATGTACCAGTCACGACTTGAGATCGTGTTAAAAGTGCTCATATGACCAGTTGTCCTAGAATCCAGGATACATATTTAATTTAAGAAGTAAAAAAGAAGTAAAAACTTCTTTAGCGGCGTTATGCATTTTTTGGGACGGAGGACGGAGTGAGAGTAGACCGCCGGCGCGGCGTAGAGAGGAAGTAATACCTATGTGGAAATACACAATGTATTTCCACTTAAATGATAGTACTTTACTCTTGACCGTTGGCTTACCGTAAGCCGTGGTGGTCCAGAGGTAGTGCCACCTTACAATCGTGAGGTCGTGGGTTCAAATCCCGGTCCCGTACCAATGAGTTCTTTGGAATTTATGTACGGAATTTCACACCACTGGCTTTTCGGTGAAGGAAAACATCGTGAGGCAACCTGCATATGTCCGTAGAAGAAATTCGATGGCGTATGTGAATCTACCAACCTGCACTGGGCCAGCGTGGTGGATATGGCCCAATCACACTTCGTGGGTAGGCCTACGTCCTGCAGTGGACTATTAAAAAGGCTGATACAGTACAGTACAGTACAAATATTACCTTAGGTAGGTAATAAGAACGGTTAAATAAAATCGTAAAAAAATACCTACTCTTAATTTATATTTAAAATATTTATACCATGAGACATTGGGTCCGTGTGAAACGGCTCATCTTATTTTGAATAGTCTTTCTGAGCGTCTGGTGGACGCGACGCGTGACCAAAATACTGGTGTTTATTTGGCTCAACGCTGCATTGCCATTCAGCGTGGCAATGCTGCCAGCATGCTGGGCACGCTGCGAACTGGCAGTGGGCTTGAGCATTTCGATTATCTTTAGACCTTCAAGGGTCTGTGGATGATCCAATGACTTTTTAAGTAGTAGTGTACGTAGATAGTTTTAGCAAATAAAATAGTATTGTATTTTTGCTACTACAGTCTGTCAAAAACAATTTTACCTACCGGACCCGTCAACCAAATACATATTTCATTTATTGTCCTGACTGTCACGTGTATGTTAAATAGGTAGTCATTTCAAAGCGTAAAATTACAGATATTAGATAAGCTTAATAATATTTGCATTTCCTTTGTAATCAACTCCGCACATGTGGACTACTTTACGGCTTTTGTTAGTTTAAAACATGTGAATAATATGGTTTATATTATGATAATCCATAAGGCTTTACTGTAATAAAGGCTACCTTAGACAGAATAGCATATAGATCAATGATAATAGTCCTTAGTTAGAAGAAGCCGTGGTGGCCTAGAGGTAGTGACACTCGCCTTGCAATCGTGAGGTCGTGGGTTCAAATCCCGGTCCCGTACCCATGAGTTCTTTGGAATTTATGTACGGAATTTCACACCACTTGCTTTTCGGTGAAGGAAAACATCGTGAGGCAACCTGCAAATGTCCGTAGAAAAAATTCGATGGCGTGTGTGTATCCACCAACCTGCACCGGGCCAGCGTGGTGGATATGGCCCAAACGCTCTTTGTGGGTAGGCCTACGTCCTGCAGTGGACTATTAAAAAAAAGGTACAGTACAGTACTGGCAATTCTAGAAAGATTCTTCACGGACCATAACCCAAATTCCAAATGTCTTCCTAACTACAACTTTCCCATAATAACTCTTCAGGAAACAAGGTCGCGATGCGTCGGTCATTGTATCGAAAGTGGGCTAGTTCTTTCACCCTGCTCACTGCCACTGCCAGTGACGTCATCGTACACCATGGTGAGACGGTATGACTGGATTTAATATAATATTATTATGACGATATAGTCGAAATCGCGGGCCTAGTTTATACCCGCGGCTTCAACCGCATGATATTTTGATTTTTGACGCAATATCATTATAATTTATAGCCTATGTGTTATTCTGATATATAAGCTATATTATTGCAAAGTTTCATCTCAATCTGTTCAGTAGTTTTTGCGTGAAAGAGTAACAAACATCCATCCATCCATCCATCCTCACAAACTTTCGCGTTTATAATATTAGTAGGATAGTAGGATTATGACAATATAAAATCGCGGGTCGAACTAGCCAGGCTAGTATACGCACCACGAAATAATTCTATCGACGTGTGAGAAAGAGGCAAAGTTATGGTGAAGTATACAGGGTTATTTCTAATCAATTAGCAAATAAAATAAAATAAATCAATACTTACATCTTTTGTTCTGCGACTTTTCTCAAAAATAAAAAAAATTGCTGTCATATAAATTTTGTCGAGGGTGAACAATTTTTTCTGTGGAACAATAACAGTTTTTTGAGAGTCAATAAGTCAGTCAGAAATAAAACAAAAGTTGTTAGTATTGATGCACAGAGTAAGCCCCTGAAAGGATGCTAATTGATTAGAAATAACCCTGTATATGTCACTTTTCATACGACGACAAAACTCTTTTCGTGGTCGTATGCTAAGCTAGCTGGACACGATGGACACGATTGGTACAGGACCGAGGCATCTGCACAGTAATAGAGAGTATTACAAAGGCTTATACCCAGCAGTGGGATTAAGAAGTCTTTGGATGATGATGATAATGATGTGTACTGGATTAATGAAAATAAATATTTAGCTCGTGGTAATATCGAATCAAATAATAATTATCATTGATTGATTAAGACAATTAAGTAAACAAGCGAGTGAAGAAGAAATCCAACTGTGTGCGACCAGATATATTTCTGCTCAATGGTGACCAGTGATACGATAGTTTCAGACACTGAAACGTGGTCTTCAAAATAAATAACAATTTTTGATCCAGCGATAGTGAAGATCTTGACGAAACTTGGTACACAGGTTCTATGGGCATATAATCAGATAATCTTTGTCGTCGGCAATTTTTGATAGGAAAGGTTCGAGGTCTCGAAAAGAGGGGAAAGGACATGTCCACAAAATGTATGGAGGTTGGTATAATAATAATCAAAAATTCTAACCACTACACTCGATACATTTCGAGAAATTTCATATTTTTCTGAGTCTATTACATCAGTTAAAACCAAAAAAGACCCCTCCGTTTTTTAAATTAATTTTGAATCTATTAGGATAAATAAATATATTTGGCTCAATAGGTAGTTTATCTCTATCAACCCTGGTTAAGTAACTTCCATTATTGTTAAATGGAACCATTATTACCAATTAGACACAGTTTTTAAGTGTTTTTGTCACATTGTACCTATTAACTGGTCACACTGATAGGTTATAATTCTTAATTTTAGCAAATTAAGAGATGGATGTGAAAGAATCAGCTACGAATGCAAGTAAAATAACGATAGAAGCACTTTATTGTTGCTAAACTAGAAAAAATACAAAGCTGTATCATTATTTTTCATACAATTTATTTTTCGCATTTAAAAAAATGGAGGGATAAAAAAATCAAAATTAAATATTTTTGAGAAGCTCATATATCTAGCTTTCAAATGATGTATATATCATCTTGGTTCGATTTTTCTCTGAATAATATACCTCTTGTGGACGTCACCTTTGCTGTTACTCTATTTATCAGACGATTTAGGTAATATTTGGCTGAGATATTTAGTATCTAAATTCTAACAAGATTTGCGAATATAAGCCAAATCGGTCAGGAGCGAGTCGAGATTTTGGGTTATGAAGATTCAGTTAAAAATATGTGTCGCGAGATCTACTGTTCGGATAACTACCAGTAGCAACTTTTCCACAACACTCAGGGGACTCATTTTTGAACTTCGGTCGCCTTAGTCGTATACGAAACTTGTATGGAGCACTCGTAACTTCCATAGACAATATATTGTATAGAGTCACAACCGTTCAAAAAAAAGTGTCCAAACCAAAACACTGCCAAAGCTACATAGTGGGCAGGCCTTTTAGTTAGTCGTAAGGTGATGGCATGTCGACTACAACGCCGCGCGATGCCAAAGCGCTCGGTTACAAGTACCAATGAGGCGTTTTCTAAAAAACAAAATATAGTACTGAAAGTATCCAATAGATGGCGACATATGGAAATCGTACTGTCATTGTCAAGATGTCTTCTTCTTCTTTTTTATGTTTTGGCGTCGTGTTGTTGTGCATTTGCCACCCCAGTGTCAAGTATTAAGTTTAAATAATTTTTGATAATATATTATCATAATAGTTACGTTATAGTCCAATAAAGTCTCGGTTAAGTCCAAACGAAGTCCCAAGTCAAACCTCAGTAAAGCATTGGAGACTTTACTATAGGCTTCTCTCTCACCCTATTCCAGTTGACAATGACAGATCAATTTATATGACTATTACGCCATCTAGTAAGTTTAAGCAAGTGATATAATGTGACGTATCATGTTGTTCCGTGTTGTTACCAAAACTCCATAGACGCCTCTAGTAAAGTCTCCACTGCTTTATTGAGGTATGAATTGGACTATGATTGGATTTGACAGCGACTTTATTGGACTATGACGAGACTACGACTGTGACTATTTTGATAAAATATTACCAAAAATTATTAAAACTTAATACTTGACACTGGCAAATGCACAATAATGCGACGCCAAAACTAAGAAGAAGAAGAAGTTCAGAAATGAATCCACTGGGGTGCGTTTTTTGAACATCGAACGCCTGGGAATGAATACGTAGCTTTGACAGATTGTATGAAGAATCTCTAACGAAGTTGCGACAACTCCAAAGAAGTTCCGTATACAATAAGTACGACCAAACCGTGCGGAGTTCAAAAAACGCTCCCCAAGAAACAAGGTCGCGACGAATGCGTCGGTCATTGTATCGAAAGTGGGCTAGTTCTTTCACCCTCCTAAGTGCCACTGCCAGTGACGTCATCGCTAAATCGGTGCTATAGAAACTATGAACACACCATCGTGAGGCGGAATTACCGAGCTCATAATAATATAGTGTGGAACTAGGTTGAAGATGTAAGTTCGTGTGCAAAGTCGATTCTGTAGTATTAAGAAGGTCGTTCAAAACAATAGAATGGTAAGTAAGTAGTACAAGTAAGTAGGAGCCGTGGTGGTCAAGAGGTAGTGACACTCGCCTTACAATCGTGAGTTCGTGGGTTCAATCCCGGTCCCGTACCTACCAATGAGTTCTTTTGAATTTATGTACGGAATTTCACACCACTGGTTTTTCGGTGAAGGAAAACATCGTAGGTACCTAGGCTTACAGTACAGGACAGTCCAAGTAAATGCTATAGCGTCAAGTACTTATACTTAGATCTTTCGAAAGAATAGGTAGTTAATAAGTGTTACAGAGTATTTTGCATTGTAAGTACTGAGACTTTTAGAAACTGGTAATACTGATAATTTTTGCGAATTGATTTTATTTAATTACGATTTTGCAGTTAACCCTATAGTTAGAGTTGTTCATAATGATTAGTACCTAGATAGATAAGGTCAGAAAATTCAGAATTGAACTTATTGTGCGAATGTTTTTTTTATAGTTTGGGACTGTCTATCTGTATGACTTTAGGGATTAAACACATAATTATGTGGTCATTACCTACCCATTTTAGAAAATGATTTCTTTATTCTTTATATATTTATGCATACATCTGAAAAATAGAAATTAGAGCTTAAATATAATACATACTATTCAGAGGTGTAGGTACATGTGAACCCTGTTTCATAGGGCATAGCATAATTATTATAGAATAATGTAATAGGTACTTAATAGGTAATACATATCATAAGAATCTTAAAGGAAGTTAGATAATTAAGTATTCTTAAATAAGACTAGCTAGGTAGGTACATTGCAATGATTGTTAATTTTTATCTTCGAAGAATTCGTTTAGTTTGTAATAACACTTCTGCAGGCCAATCGCACTAAAAAATTACAGCTGAATCACAATTGAACTTTAACCGAACTTCAACTTTTTGTCTATTTTCGTATCGCGCTAGTGATTTTGACAAAAGTTGAAACGCAATCCAATCAGAGTTGGAACGAAACCGCTGTCATACGAACGATTGGTGTATGAAGTTTAGTGCAATACCGAATTCTTGAAACTTAACTAGGTACTTTGACTGAATTGCAGACGGAACGCAACTGTTTAAAATTAGCGCGATTGGCCTGCTGTGCTATACCTATACCTAATAACGGAGTTTCTTTTGGAAGCTTTTAAATGATGTTTCTTTCTTTATATCATTAGGGATATGGTTGTATACAGGGTTATTTCCTCCTCCAGGGCATCCTTCTAGGGGCTTATTCTGTACATCAAAACTAACAACTTTTGTTCTACGACTTTTGTCAAAACTCAAAAAAAAAATTTGTTGTTTCATAGAAAAATTTAGTTCAACCGCGACGTGTATGGAACAGCTGATTTTTTTTGAGTTTTGACGAAAGTCGCGGAACAAAAGTTGTTAGTTTCGATGTACAGAATAAGCCCCTAGAAGGATGATAATTGATTAGGAATAACCCGGTATATTAATTAACGTATTTATTGTTGTATATATTATACATAGGAACTTTTTTGAAGATATCTAGACACGGCTCTGGCAGTTTAAATTTATATTTTCTGCGGGGATTAGTTTAAGCTGTGTATGTATGTGGTCTGTGGGTGTCTGTGATTCAGATTCAGATTCTTTATTAATAAATAAAAATTTACAAGTCAGATTACGGTAAATACATTATAAAATTAATTACATTGTCAACTTGATTTTCAGGTACAAAACAAAAATATAATAATATATATTTTAATACCTTTAGCTATAACTTGTAATTTATATATTCTTTAACCGAATAGTAAGCTTTGCTCAGGAGTAATAGTTTCAATTTACGCTTAAATATGTTATCAGAAGCTGCACTTTTGACGCATTCTGGCAGATGGTTGTATATTTGCGGACCGCACACATACACTGATTTGTCGGATTTTGCGAGCGAGTGAGCAGGTGTCTTATCTGCCCTTATGTCTTGTCGTCTCAGGGTCTCTTGTAGCACCGAACTTTTCAAAATTGTCTAGATTGAATCTTACAAATACACAAAGTCTTTTGTCTTTGTGTGATGTTAGGTATATATAGTTAATCGTTAAATAATATAACAATATACTATATTATCATAAAACATAAATCTGTTGAGATTAGCAACAGACGAACGGCACGGGCTCCACGTGCAAGAAACGATGTCACAGATTCACGTCGTGAGTCAATGGTGGCCAGCAATCTTAGTAATCATCAAAATGTCCGGTCATCGGAACCTAACTGGGTTACTGAGAGTTAGCTCTTTCTCCGTCATGGAATAGCTGCGGTATTATTATATCTTCTTTAGTGATAGTGTACACCTTTAAGCTAAGATCAAATGCGAAAGTTAGTTTGCGTATGTAACTTAAGTTAAGTTAAAGATTTTAATCAAAATAGACAGGCAGACAGACAGACAAAACTCATTATTTACAACCACAATATGAAAAATAAACACTATTTACACATATACGACAAAAAATATGATTATAAATTGGCGGCCTTATCACCCATGGTGATTTCTTCTAGGCAACCTTGCACGAATATGAACCGACAAGAACAAGAAATAGTGACCTTAAATAGATATCAACAAAGAAAACACCTATAAATAATAAACTAAATATACTTAATTCAATCTAAGTTTTAAATATACTTACATATATACAATATAATATAATTATACATATACCTACATATATACATACCTACATACGTTATAAAATAGTAGCGAAAGGAACAAGTAGCATTATGATTTCAGATAGTGAGCTTTCACAAGTTGTTTGAAAACGTTCAATGAAGGTGAACGCTTAATTTCCAAAGGTAAGTCATTCCAAAGTCTGACTGCCTCCACAGAGAAAGAAGAATCGTAGAAAGATGTTTTGTGACGAGGGAAACTAAGTGTGAGATTATCTGAACATTTTAGGTAACGGCTCAATAGAGAGGTGTCGAAAACGAAAACGCTCTCGGAGATAGGGTGGGGACGAAGGAATAAACAGGAATATAAAATACATAATTATAGGCATCACCGGTATTACTCACTCGTAGTATCTAGACGAAAAAGTTTCAATCTCACAAAATATAGACTAATAATTATCTATCTGTACCTAATTTAAGAACTATTGCAAAAACTATTATATATTTATATTTGTAGTATCTAACTTTGTAATATACCATTTGCAACAAACAGGTTTATAATATGTATAACGTTACATTTTCATAATTAAGATGGTAACTAAACATTGTAAGGCTATTTATACCATAAATATAGTTACAAAGAATTCTTTTTAGGGATCCGTATCTCAAAAGGAAAAAACGGAACCCTTATAGGATCACTTTGTTGTCCGTCTGTTCGTCTGTCCGTCTGTATGTGTGTCAAGACTCTTTATCTCGGGAACGCGTAAAGATATCGAGCTGAAATTTAAACTGTAAACGTATATCTATGAGCTCTTGCAGTTGTGTAAAAGAAAAACTTCTCAATTATAGTATAAAAGAGCTATTTATTTCGTAAAAAACAGCATATTTCGACACTCACAAAAATCAAAAC
The DNA here is from genome assembly GCA_949316475.1 of Hypomecis punctinalis. NCBI lineage: Eukaryota > Metazoa > Arthropoda > Insecta > Lepidoptera > Geometridae > Hypomecis > Hypomecis punctinalis. The sequence goes on along the minus strand of OX438819.1, from coordinate 12,188,937 downwards.
CTACAGGGTACTCCCGTTGACATAGAACTATAAAATTTGGCGAGAAGCATTATCTCAGAGTACACATATAGGAATAAATCTAAAAATTGTACATTTTTGTTTGAATCGTAAAAATGGGGCCTCAAATTTCACAAAACTTAGGTTCAACATTCAAAGTGAGTAAATCGTATCATGTAAGATATCACATAAAAGAACTTCATAAGCACATGCTAAAACAGGTTTTTTATTGTTTTAACAATGTGTAATTTTCGATGTACGACGAGAAAAGTGAAACAAAAAAACTTTTTTGTCGATGGTTGTAGTATGTATGGAGATTTTAACAACTTACTTCCCAATTTTGTGAAATTTTCTGGATTTGTACGGAACCCTCGATGTGCGAGCCTGATTCGTACTTTTCCGGTTTTTTAAATTATCTGTTAAGAAATGGCCAGTACGTCTCTTATAAGTTGCAAGTCCTAAGTCATCTTTTAAAATACGCGACATGGTTCTAGGTGCTATCTTCGTCTCCCGAGATAAAATCTTTTGCTTTCGGACAGGATTTCTTCGAATTCTTTCTCTTACTGATTTTACCACCTTTTTCGTACGAACACTTCGTGGACGGCCAGATCTTTTCCTGTCACAAACAGAGGAGGTCTCATTGTACCTATTGATAGCCCGGCACACAAACATTTGACTAATACCAAGCGTATGGAGAGTTTAAAAATTGCATTTGGCTCCATACCTACTTTGTGTAATGCAATCATAGCGATTCCGTTCTCTTTATCCCCCCACTCCATTTTAATATCGCAAAATATTGTACAATGTATTGGCTCAGTACAATATTTTGCGTGTATTGGCGCTAAAATTAGAAAACACTATAAAAATCATATAAAAATGACAGATTCCAAATTCAGATATTTTGTTACATATTTTGTTTATTTTTAATTGTAACAGTATTTATGGCCAGACTAAGTACTTAAATAAATAGTTTTTTAGGGTATTTATCAGCAAGTCTACCACAATTTTAGATTATACTCGGAAAAATGATATTTTTAATACCCTCGGTAATATTTTTAAGTAGAATAACAAGGTTTGCCGTTTCAGAAGTAAATATTTCTACAAAATGTATGGTCAGTCAGGGTTTGCACAGCTAGATACTCAGAGCAAATAAAAAATCAAGAGAGAATGTTGCGAACAGACAAGTGAAGCCAACCAAAACTACGCCTCGCCGTGTACAGACAATTACACACACATCAACGTATAATGAAACTACGCCTTGACTTGACAGTCGAACTATGGTGACGCAATACCGACGCACTCACACATGTATAAAAAACCGGCCTCACTTGACTGTTCAACGACGTTCAACAACGTCTCTTGATTTTTTTAATTGCTCTGAGGCTAGATATGAGGTGGTTAAATAAAATGTAAACAGAATTATGGGTCATTCTTTGGGACAGGGTTTTCAAGCGGCTTTACTTAAAAAAAAATAGAAATCATAAAGTCAGCGAGCCAGTTTTTTTTTCGAGCAAAGCTTAAAACCTCTCTGAACTGGGATACTGATTATTATTCAATTATCTTTATAAATAAATATGATAAAAAATTGAAATACCCCCATTTTTTGATTTTCGTGGAGTGTCCCAAGCCCCGATCTGATCACTTAGTGAATTTTATATTTTAAACTATACGCTACATGGTTACAAAAAAAATACCACTAAGTCCTAAGAAGTTTAAAATGCTATAAAAATTAAACCATAGTTCTGAAAGAACTACATTGCCTACAAAAAAATTAAATGTAACTGTCCCGAGGTAGTTACTGATTTGCGTGGATTTTTATAATTTCACTAGTATATCTCTTAATTTGCGGTCTGATGTTGCGTGATTCTAATTCAAGTTATAACTAGTCGCGCTCCGACTGCCGGGTACTTGAGTGATGGTTCGAGTTTTAAAAAAAAAGAGGTAAGAACCTTGTTGCGTGGGTTTGGTTTCTCAAAACTTTGATTTGCGTGGTACAATTATCTCCGGTGTCTGTGAATTTATTTATTTAGTAAAATATTGTAGCGAACAAATATGAAGTAACGTAACTTATATTCAAAACACAGTTTATTTGTTTAAAAGGTTTTTGTGTAAATAAATCCTTTAGGATTTATTTTGATTTTCGTGGTCGTGATCTGCGTGGTTTACGTGGTAGTTTTGACCCTCGCAAATCAATTTTTGCCCATCCATCCATCCATCAGCCAAAGGACGTCTGGAACATAGGCCTCCCCTATGGATCTAAATAAGACCGGTTGGAAGCGGCTTGCATCCAGCGCGATCCTGCGGTCATAATGAGGTCATCTGTCCACCTTGTGGGTGGACTACGCTGCGCTTGCCGGTACGTGGTCTCCAGTCGAGAACTTTTTGGCTCCACCGGTCATCAGTCCTCCGCGCTATGTGCCCTGCCCATTGCCATTTCAACTTGCTGATTCGTTGGGCTATGTCGGTAACTTTGGTTCTTCTACGAATCTCCTCATTCCTGATTCGATCCCGCAGAGATACTCTGAGCATAGCTCTCTCAATAGCTCGTTGGGTTACTCGGAGCTTACTAATAAGTGAAAGACCACGTTTCTGTGCCATAAGTCATCACTGGCAACATACACTGGTCGAAAACTTTCGACTTGAGGCACTGAGGTATGTCGGACGAGAAGACGCTACTCAATTTTCCAAACGCTGCCCATCCGAGTTGGATTCGGCGATTGGCCTCTTTGTTGAAGTCGGACCTGCCTAACTGGACTACTTGTCCTAGGTAGACGTACGAGTCAACGACTTCAAGAACCGAGTTCCCAACAGAAATCGGGGTGTGTAAAACATGGGAATAACACATGACTTTCATCTTGTCCATGTTCATCTTAAGACCCACCTGTTGTGAAACCCGATTGAGGCCTTCAAGCATCGTGCTGAGCTTTTCCATCGATTTTGCCATGACTACTATATCGTCGGCAAGCCGAAAATGAGTGAGATATTTGCCATTGATATCGATGCCGAATCCTTTCCATTCCAGGAGCTTGAAGGCGTTCTCCAAAGTAGTCGTAAACAGTTTTGGAGAAATTACGTCTCCCTGTCTTACGCCTCTTTTTAAAGGGATCGCCTTGGAGCTCTCTTCCTGTACTCGGATCGACATAGTGGCGTTATTATATAAGCACTTCAACACTTCGATGTACCAATAGTCAATACGGCATCGTTGGAGAGACTCGAGCACAGTCCATGTCTCAACCGAATCAATGGCTTTTTCATAGTCCACAAACGCTAAGCAAAGTGGCAGATTATACTCTTCGGTCTTCTGTATAACCTGCTGCAGCGTATGAATGTGGTTCATGGTGCTAAAGCCTTTTCGGAAACCGGCTTGTTTGCAAGGCTGAAAGTCATCAAACATGCGCTCGAGACGGTTCATAATGACCCTTGAAAACAGCTCATAAACATGGCTCAGAAGTGAGATGGGTCTGTAGTTCTTCAATAAGGTGTTGTCACCTTTCTTGAAAAAAAAAACAACACCACCACGCTTCTTTTCCATGCTTCTGGCGTGATGCCCTCGAGGACGACGGTGTTGGAAAGCTCCTGGAGGACTTTTAGTACCGGTGTTCCACCCGCTCTCAGCAGCTCTGATATGATACCGTCATCACCCGGCGCCTTGTTGTTCTTAAGCTGATTCAGGGTCATTCTAATCTCGTGCAGGCTGATGTCCGGGATGTCTTGCTAAATTGCCCCACTCTCAGCTCATCATCGCTTCTTTTGCCCAACTTTGCGTTGAAATCCCCCATAACAACAGTAAAGTGGGTCTTAGATGTATGTAAGGCCTAAGTAAGTAAGTTCGTATAGGCCGGGTGGCTAGCCCTGGTGTCAGAGTTTTTAGGCCGCCTGAAGGCCTCTGAGATGGCTAAACGGTTAAAACAACCGGGACCTACAATACTTACGTCTTCATACATAGTCTCCACTTCGTCATCTGGGTGTGACGAGGTCGGTGCGTATACCTGAATGACCTTCAGCGAATACCTCTTGGATATTCTGAGTATTAGATATACAACCCTGCTCGATACACTTTCGATAGTGATAACATTGTTAGCGAGGGACTTGTGAACGAGAAAACCGACACCACTTTGGGACCGCTGGTCACCTTACCGGTAGTAGATCAGGTTGCCGGATTTCAGAGTTATCGTGTCCTCCCCCTCTCTACGGACTTCTCTACGGGCTATTGCGAGTCATTTTGGGTCCGCAATTTTTTTAACGTCGTCTTCCCATCTTGTGTAGGATCTTCCTTTGTAGCGCTTACCTGGTGGTCCATTCCATGTCGTAACAGTTTTGGTCCATCTGCGGTCTACCAGGCGCGCTACATGCCCAGCCCATTTCCATTTTAATTTTTAAGCGTGGGATAGAGCATCTTATTGCTTTGATCTTGGATGTTATTTTCAAATGTCTAATCTTATCTTTTGTATTTTTTTTATGTTTAACATGCTGCGCTCCATTCTTCTTTGGCAAGTAGTTAATTTATTTTTAACTTTGTTAGTAAACTTCCATATTTGGCATGCATATGTGAGACAAGAGATAATACATGAGTCCATAACTTTTTTTGAGCTTTATAGGCAAATCGCTTTTAAATATTTCTTTATACCTTCAATAACTGTTCCATGTTCTTTTGACTCTTCTCTCTACTTCCAGCTCATTATTATTTCTGTTGAATCCTACTTGTTTTCCCAAATAAATGTATTGCTCTACGTATTCAGGTATATGATTTCCAACAATTATGCTTGACTTGGTGTGATTTGACATAATTTTCGTCTTCGAAATATTCATTTGTAGGCCTAGTTTCATGCTAGCATCATGTTTCAATCATATAATGTAGTTAGTTACTTGACTCTGATAGCAACACTAAATCATGAGCAAATCTTAAGTGATTGAAATATTTGCCTTGAATATACAATCCTTGTTTTTCCAATTTCCACATTTTGAGCTTCCAGAGTTTCCCATATGCTTTGGTGTGAAAATGCATCAAACAGGTTGATGTTGTTCCAACGTAGGTCTAACCCGTACTGTTACAAACCAAAAATTAATTGCTTCTCCAAAAGCATCAATAAAAGAATTTGATAAGCAGCTGATTCCCTACATGAATCACGTTTCAAATATAATATCACAGCACAGATACATCAAACAAATAAAATACAATCTGAAACAAGACGAATGCATAATCCATTGCAACTTTAGCGAGAATTACAATGCAAAATATTCAAGAGAAATCCAAGCCGTTCACTTTAGAGGTAGTAGAAATAGCTGACTCTGCACACTGTAGTTTTATACTACAAAAAAGATGGCAAAATGATAACGACACCTTTTTGCACAGTTAGCGAATCACACTCACACACACACACACGACATGATGCACTTGCAATATGGGAGCATCTTCTGCCTATCCCAAAATTTTTGGAAGATAAAGCGCCACAAGTTGATGCTCTTTACTTTGTATCCAATTATCTTTCTGTACAATACAGAGATGAAACTTTGATTATACAGCTTATACGTCAGAATAACATATAGGCTATAATTTATAAAGATATTGCGGGAAACGAAGTTCGCCGGGTATGCTATATAATGTTGGACTGATTCTACTAAAACGGTATCTGCCTTAATAAACTACCTATATTTTTGTTATGTTTTAAAATGTTTTTTTAATTTGTGTATTTTTGTAATTTCTTTGACTAATAATAAATAATGTTGGTCTGATACTACTAAAAACGTTTTTTGCCTTAGTAACTTAAAAATTTTTTACTTTATCATAACATAATAACTTTTTTTCAATATGAAGGAACAGTAAATAACTCATCTGAGAAAGTCAAATTAAAATTATCATATTCGTGAGGTGTTTTATGATTTGCGTGGCCTCCATTTTTTTAACCCCGATTATCTCTGTAAGTATATGGCTCTTTGAGGTGCCTCTTCTATAAAACATATTCATTTTACATATCTTTTTAGCTTCTGACAAGAAATTGAAAAAAAAATTGAATTCTAAAATTGCCACGAAAATCACCAAAGAACGACTTAATCGAAGAAGCACCCTTATAAACAATTCTTTCTAATGGATATAATTCAAAGCATCAAACCACATTGCACTTTGCTCTGTCGAGTGCCAAATAGATTTAGAAATTGCATGACGAATGGACTTGACCCGAGCTGGCCTGGTTGTTTGGACGAACGGTATTTGCTCTTAAAAACTTCAAACTGAAGAGATGTTGTTACTTTTGTAAAACAAAAAATGTTTTGACTATCCTTCCGTCCATCAGCCATAGAATGTTCCCAGATGAACATAAGCCCCTATAGTTCACCTATGAGACCAATGAGGAATGTTCATAGGTTAGTAAAATCACTTGAAACTTTGTTACAGTAAAGCTTTTATAAAGACAAATGCCCTAGTTTATGCTTTATTTAAAAATACCAAGTAAATGATTTTAATTTTTATAGTGCATCCCACACTAGGTTTATCTCAAAGAGTTATTTTTGTGATAAACATTTCAAAAATTCTTCGCGGATGCAGGACTCGAACCTTGCGTCTTCGGAACACTAGCCCGACGCTCTGCCCAACTGAGCTAATCCGCAATACTGCATACGCGTCGAATTTTGTAATAGGTTGGTTAAATGATAAACACTTCACAAAATTCGACGCGTATGCAGTATTGCGGATTAGCTCAGTTGGGCAGAGCGTCGGGCTAGTGTTCCGAAGACGCAAGGTTCGAGTCCTGCATCCGCGAAGAATTTTTGAAATGTTTATCACAAAAATAACTCTTTGAAATACCAAGTAGTTTTGATTTTACAAGCATTCGAAGTTCGCGTAAATTTGTTGCGCCGCTAAATTCACTGAAACCCGGATGACGTCATTTTTCAACGCTCCGCGCCTAGCAGTACCAGGGAGTAGTTCCCGCGCAGTATTTCCTATTCTTTCTTTGCTTCTAGCGGTGTGAATTGTTTTAAAAATGGATGAAAGTTTCAATAAAATGGATAATTAAGCAATAAATAATGATTTTTTGCCGTCGAAATGCGAGACGTAAAAATGTAAATAATTCTTTCGAAAACTTGTAATACCTAGCTGTTGTACATTGTTTTATTTATCTAAAATAGTTACATACTTAACCTAACTTATTTTTTATCGTTATGCTATGTATTCAAATCTTTTAATTTTTAGGGTTCCATACCCAAAGGGCAAAAACGGGACACTAGGGGGTACCAGTATTACGCTGCCTACAGCCTTTTCAACTTGGCAATCAGCTGAGCTGTGTCGGTTACTTTGGTTCTGTTACAGATCTCTCAATATTCTGAGCATCTGCTTCATATATTTGCCAAGGTTCGAAGTTTCTCATCTACATAAATAACCTGTCAAAAAGAATCACGACGCTCCATGTACTATTTGCAGACGATATTTTCCTCATTTTCAAACGCTCATCCGATAATAATACATTTACCCAAATAAACAGTTCATTAAACACAATCCAATCATGGATCAAAGCACATAATTTTGAAATAACATTCAGAAAACCAAATTTCTCAGTTTTACCCTCACCAAAAGAAGCCACTAAATCTCTGCAAACTAAGTAAAACCTTGAAAATTAAAGAAACGGACAAATACACCCTACTAGGTATAGAATTCGACAAACATTTAAGCTGGAAAAACTATATCGGGAAACTAAAATGAAAACTATCACAATTCATAATATACGCATTATCCGTTCTAAAAACCAATACTAACACCAAAACCGCATTGTATGCTTATTATGCTTACGCTCATGCTTGGCTAAGTTATGGTATAATCATATGGGGCAAAAGTACCGATGCTAATGATTTATTCATAAAACAGAAAAGATGCCTCCGCATCATAATAAATATCCGCCGACGTGAGAGCTGCAAACCGCACTTTAAAGAACAAAAAATACTAACCCTACCCAGCCTTTACATATTAGAAGCTGCTTTATTTGCCAAAAAACACCCACACCTATTCACTGCCTCAACAAACCCCAGACGCCAAAACCAACTAGAGGCACCCGAACCATTATTAGAAATAGTCAGGAAAGGCCCAGAATACATGCTAATAAAAATATTCAACAAGCTACCAAATAACATCAGAAGATAGATAGATTAACTCTTTATTGCACACCAAGAAATAAACAACAAGAAGAAACAAAGATATATAAACAGTGTAACAATGGGCGGCCTTATCGCTGATAGCGATCTCTGCCAGGCAACCTTAGGATGGAGAGGACAGAAAGCGTATAAATAATGGACGGGGTGCGCATTAGTTAAAATATAATTTATATTATACAACATAAACATACATACTAATAATATTGATATAAATACTTAAAATACCTAAAAATACAGAAAACAATACATAAAAAAATATATCTTAAAAGAAACCTATGACAAATAATAAACTAATACATAATCAATTACAATATACTACTTACATACATACACAAACGAAACAAACGAAAAAAAAATTAAAAGAAAACTAAAATAGATTCTCATAACCAAAAGCTATTACTCAATACAAGACTTCCTAGACGAAAACCGTTTCGGCACCGCAAACTAGTAAAAGTAAAATAAGACATAATACTTACTCGTAGCTAACGTCCCCATACCTTAGTGTTTAAGTTAATTGCAATATTCTAATACAGGGTCTATAAGTATGTAACTCTAGGTTTATATAAATGATACATTTATAAATTAGACTAAAAGAATATGTATTTTAGGTGCAATAAAAACGATTGAATTGAATTGAAGAACTTTTTGTATGGAATATAATTTTCACTTTTCTTAGTAAAACTTGATGATGAAGACTACTTTATAGAACGTCGCTAAAATACTCGTAATCTCAGTTGCCCCGTACGTACAGAAATATAATTTTTTGCATGCTACAAACCACTCTAACGATTTAAAAAAAATCTCCGAACCAAAAATATAACATTTAAAAAATCACTTTTTACATTTTTCAAATAAATCCGGATTATCAATCGAATTTGACCGCATTACTAAGTATTAGTTTTGTTTTGAGTCCCCAATAGAAGAACAAGGGATTATCGGGAAGACATAATCTGCTGGGCCATTTACCTACTTGTGTCACATACCTATTTAAATTATTTTGTCATCTAAATGTTATTTTCTGTAAATGATTTTTGTGCTCTACTTTTTATTACAAAAATAACAGTACACATATAAATATGTTTAAAACTTGGGATATCCTCGGATAGAAAATATGTGATGCGAGTTCTTCGTAAAATCACCTTTTTAGGGTTCCGTAGTAAAACGAGAAACCCTTATAACTTCGTTGTGTCCGTACGTCCGTCTGTCTGTCCGTCTGTCCGTCCGCCCGTCCCTAATGATACAAAGGCTTATAACTTCCACATTTATAAACCAAATTATTAGCTCTCAAAGCATGTAAGGTGGAGATGAAACATTTTTTTCAACCTCTCATGTGAATAGGGTTTTTAAATCATTTCAAAATTGTCGTGAGTTTTAAATATATAATATAATGATTTTTTTGTTTTTTTTTTCAGGTCAACGATATTACAGACAGTGTTTGGCGTATATAATCTAACATAGGCGTTTTTTTATATTAAATATGTTGTAAATATAAGTCATGTTTTAATATGTACTGAATTAGACAATTCTGATCAAATCAAAATTAATCAAATAGATTAATGAATAATGAAACGTGTAACCAAACAAATGTTACTGTAGTTTTTATTAAGCAACTGTACTGTACTGTATCAGTCCTTTTAATAGTCAACCGCAGGACGTAGGCCTACCCACGAAGGGTGATTGGGCCATATCCACCACGCGGGCCCAGTGCGGGTTGGTGGATTCACACAGGCCATCGAATTTCTTCTACGGACGTATGCAGTTGCAGATTGCCTCACGATGTTTCCCTTTACCGAAAAGCCAGTTGTGTGAAATTCCAAAGAACTCATTGGTACGGGACCGGGATTCGAATCCACGACCTCACGATTGTAAGGCGGGTGTCACTACCTCTATGCCACCACGGCTCATTATTATTTTATTAAGCCATAAGGCTTTTTTAATAAAATTTCAAATACTTTACTGAGGCTAAGCGAAACCGAACTATGCTAATATTGTCATTGGAAAATGCATATGAAACACAACGCCAAAATAACAAAAAGAAAGAAATTAAACAATGGGAACAGAAGAAGTAAAAATAAAAAAAAATAGTGCGTTGAGTCCCTCCGCGCGGAAGAAGTAAAACTTCGACGCAACAGTGCTTTCGTACCCCCTCCATGGTAGCGTTAAACGTTTAACTTAACCTTGCTGGAAGTTGCATTAGAAGTATCACTTCAATTAACATTTATATTCAAATAAATGATACGATTACCTATATTTTTCAGGCCCGTTAGACGACAACAATAAATTAAGCTTTTTTTAAAACGCTTTTATTAGTTTCACCTGTGTACTTGCTTGATTGTTTGCTTGCTTGTAACCAACCCCTTTGAGCTCGATTTTGACCTACTTTGAGCGATCAGATTTTCTTTAAACTTTGCACACCTATCAAAGACCTATGACAATGCACTTACCTATACAATAATCCTAAGCTTGTTTTTTTTAACTGTATTAAATATAATAAATTAAATAAATTTTATATTATTTAACACGCTTTTATTACTTTCATCTGTATATTTGCTTGCTTGTTTGCTTGCTTGTAATCGAGCTCAAAGGGTTTGGCCCTTTGAGCTCGATTTTGACCTACTTTGAGCGATGACATTTTCTTAAAACTTTTCACACCTATCAAAGACCGATGACAGTGCATTTATGAAAAAATAAATGGTAGTCACCATTTTTTAAGCGAGTTTTTTTTTAACTGTATTTTTATGAACCAAATGGCTAGGTATGTCACTCACATTTTCTAAACGTAATGGCTTAGTATTTTGAGCGTATTTCCTTACAGTAAATTAGGTGATCTATTTAAGTGGTTTAGTGTTTACGAGACTCCATCAACGTCCCGGTGGGTATTAGAGAACATTAATCGCTTTAATGCCCAGTGGTCAGCGATAATCTTCAAAAAATGCGGTTATTTGGAAATGGGTTACTGTATCATTTGCTATTCTATTTTTCGCGCTATTTTTTTATGAGAAAAATTTCGGTGTGCTACGATTTTGTGTGCGAATGGGATATTTTTGTGTGCTATTGTTACAAAAAGGGGATTGATTTCAAACAATGGTACCCTGAGTCTACAAAAATAGTTAGTTTCATTTTATTAATTGCGATGCTTAGGTAAATTTGTATTTTTAGGGTTCCGTACCTTAAAAAAACGGAAGCTTTATAGGATCACTTTGTTGTCCGTCTGTCCGTCTGTGTGTATGTCAAGACTCTTTATCTAGGGAACGCGTAAAGATATCAAGTTGAAATTTAAACTATATACGTATATCTATGATTCCTTACAGTTGTGTAAAGGAAAAACTTCTCAGTTATCATATAAAGAAGTTAGAGCCGTTTATGTAGTAAAAAGCTGCATATTTCGATACTCACAAAAATCAAAACCTACAGGATACTTCCCGTTGACATAGAACTATGAAATTTTGCGAGAAGCATTGTCTCAGAGTACACAATATATAGGAATAAATCTGAAAACTGTACATTTTTATTTGAATCACAAAAAAATAGGGCCTCAAATATTACAAAATATGGCTTCAAAATTCAAAGTGAGTAAATTGTATCATGTAAGGTATCATAAAAAAGAACTTCCAATTATTTTTACAGTGTCTTAGTGTGCGAGCCTGACTCGCACTTTTCCGGTTTTTTTCGTAATGACTTCCATAATTAATGGAATTAGGCGTTTCATTGTAGAAATTCATCTTCAAATCTTAGATTTGTATAAATATTTAGTGTATTTCCGCTATGATGTTGTAGACAAATAAGTTTAAGGGCACTATTAAAAAATAGCTAAGAATGAGTAATGAATACAGTGTAGAGCAGTGAAAAAATAGGGTGTTATTTATTAATGAAGTGTTTTTACTATTTTGTCGTATTATTTTTAAAGATTTTTTATAATATATCTTTGTTTAATTGTCAACGGATTCATTTTATAATAGTGTAGTGAAAATATGAGTGATATTTATTATTAATTTATCAATTTTGTAAAATTATGTTTTTAAATGTATTATAATTATTGTAATATTAGTAATTGAGTATTTTTTTTAATAGTGCTTGTGTAATGAATTATTACACAGTCATTATTTTGTGTGTATGTAATGCGATTACACCGTCAATTTTATGGATCGATTATGATGATTCTTTTTTTGTTTGGATCTATCATACTTCAGTCGGAGGTCCCATTTAAATTTAATCGAACATTTATTTTTTAAATTAATTATATCAGTCCCGTACCAATGAGTTCTTCGAAATTTATGTATGGAATTTCACACCACTGGCTTTTCGGTGAAGAAAAACATCATGAAGCAACCTGCATACGTCCGTAGAAGAAATTCGATGGCGTATGTGAATATACCAACCCGCACTGGGCCAGCATGGTGGATATGGCCCAATCATATTTCGTAGGTAGGCCAACGTCCTGCAGTGGACTATTAAAAGGCTGGTACAGTACAGTACAGTAAATTAAAATTGTATAAATTACTATGATATATCGAGTCGTCCAAACTATTCTATTTATTTAGAGTTTGCAGGGTGGAAGTTGGTTGTGCTATTTTTGACGAAGAATAAAAAAATATGTTAATAGTCTACTGCTGAACGTAAGCTTTCCCATGATGGGTTATTGCCTTAGTAGTAATACCTATGACTATATTAGATAGATAGATAGATAAACTCTTTATTGCACACCAAGAAATAAACACAAAAAAGAAACAAATATACATAAACAGTGTAACAATGGGCGACCTTATCGCTGATAGCGATCTCTGCCAGGCAACCTTAGGATGGAGAGGACAGAACGCGTATGAATAATGGACGGGGTGCGCATTAAATAAAAAATAAATTAGATTATACATCATAAACATACATACTAATAAAAAATGATATAAATACTTAAAATACAAACAATAAATAAAATTAAAAAAGAATAATGGTAAAAGAAACCTATGATAAAACAATAAACTAATACATAATATAAATTAAAATATACTACTTACATAAAACAACATAAATAACAACAACAACAGTTACAAAGTCGAAGGATCAACATTTTCTGCAGGTAATGGCTTTTAACCTGATTTTTAAAAATGTTAATTGACTGAGCTTTTCTGACAGTAACGGACAAGGCATTCCATAGCTGGACTGCCTGAAACGCAAACGACCTGCCGTAAAAAGTTTCACACCGTGCGGTAGGGGTCATAAGGAAAAGGTTATCCTTGGATCGGAGGGGAAGGGAATGTGCATCATGCCAGAAGGAAAAAGAGTCTTTAAGATAGCATGGAGTAGAAGGGTTGAAGAGGATGTTATAAAGAAGATTAAGGATATGAGCATTCCGACGAAGACGAATTGGAAGCCACTTGAGCTTAGAACGAAAATGAGATACGTGTTCATATTTGCGTAACCTAAATATAAACCTGATGCAATAATTTTGGAGACGCTCAAGCTTATCAAGTTGGACTTCATTGAGATCTAAAAAGCTGGCGTCAGCGTAATCTAAAATAGGAAGAAAAAGAGACTGTGCAAGCGCAACTTTAGTAGCAGTAGGCAGGAAATTTCGGAGCCGTCTTAGGGAGCTACCAGCAGCAAACAGCTTGCAGCTGATTGTTTTAATATGAATATCCCAGCATAGCGTTTGACTGCCTCGGTGGCTCAGTGGTTAGTGACCCTAACTTCTGGATCAAAGAGGCGTGGGTTCGATCCCCACCAGGGCAAATATTTATGTGATGAACATAAATGTTCGCTCTGTGTCTGGGTGTTATTTAGTTACTATCTATATAAGTATGTATTTAAAAATAAGTATATGTAGTGTATCATTCTCTGGCAGCCATATCACAAGCTTTGCTTAGTTTGGGGTCAGAGGCCGTGTGTAAGATGTCCCCAAATATTTATTTATTTATTTTATTTATTTATCCCAGCATAGCGTACGATCAAACATGACACCGAGGTTTTTCACAGATTCACTATATGGCAAAGTGATTCCATTGAACTCAACGCAAGGGAGCCAGGGCCAGTCGATCCTTGAAATTATTAATTGAATATTAGGTATAATCGTCTGAATTATTTGTTTTGTAGTATTATATCCATTACCTTTGACCTTTTTTACCTTTCCCATCGTGACCTCAGAGAAAAATGCGTACAAAAGTCGTCATGGAAACTTCAGGGGTCCATAACCTTCCTAACACCACGCAAACCAGGGGTCGACAACCGTAAATAACACAGATTTCCTGAAATAACTGAAATCGCTGTATAACGGTGTACAATGACCTTAGTGTAGTAAAAAATGTTTGACATAAAAGTGACGTATGATTTGCTTTGTAACTATTTTGGTGTGATCGAGAAAATTTTTGTTTTTTCAAGAATTAGGAATAATTTCTATTTATTGCTCAATCGTGCACATTTATTTTATTTTATTTACTAATAATAATTTATGTATTTTCTAATATTTTATTACCTTGTTATTCACTAAACATTGTACAAATTCTAACACACAATTTACACACATTATACTATTTGTAATATTCTTACTTTGTGGTCGACGTTTTATATTTTTTAGTTTCATATTAAGGCTATCGTGAAGCGCAAACTTGGCCATACAAATGTTGTTTTTAAACTATCGCGATTTGAACACATTATTATTATATACTACGGGACTAATCGCGCACTAAAATTACGAGATAAATAAATACCTCCTCATCCCGACGTTTCGGCCGAGTTGAGTCTACCCGTGACCACGGTAGATGCAACTCGGCCGAAACGTCGGGATGAGGAGGTATTTATTTATCTCGTAATTTTAGTGCACGATTAGTCCCGTAGTATATAATAACAATTGGCCATACAAAATTTTCATTTCATGTATTTATTTAATCGTTTTGATAAAATACCTATTGACCACTTAAGGGTTTAAAGAGCATAACAGTAAAATATATTGATCATGCCAAATTGATGTGTAACATTTTCTGTGATAAACAATACTGTTGTTTTGAAATATACCAAGATTAAAATACATATATTAAAAGATAAATTAAAAATCTCACATTCCTCAAATCTTTGTTTTGAATAAATATTTAGTGTATTTCCGCTATCTTATTGTATAATCAATTTGAGGGCATTTAAAAAAAAACTTTAAAAATAATGTGAAAAAATATTGAAAACACTCCACTAATAATTAACACACTTATTTTCTCAGGACGTGTTGACTCTTCGACCTATTTTTTTTTAAATGTCCTTATACTTATTTGCCTAAACAAGATAGCGTAAATACACTAAATATTTATTCAGATCGAAGATTTGAAGATGAATTTCCGCAAAGTAACGCCTGATTCGGTCAATTATCTCACATACCTATATTTTTTATCGTTAAATACTCGCAACTCATCTTCACAGCTTCGCCAATTAGAGCTCATGATAGATTTTCATCACTGCAATAAGAGCAAGACGAAAATAATTTATGACTCAATAGTTTGTAAAGTTAAATTGAATCCCAATTGGACTTTTGATTTCTTTTCTCAAAAAATTCTCAAAAAAAACTTTTTTCAAAAATTTATTGGAATACTTACTTAGAAGTTTCCTTACACAACTATTTTTTCCTCATCATTACAAAGTTATAGCAAAGAACACATTAAAAAATTGACTCGAACTCGAATTATAAGAAAAAAAATGTTTAGAAAATACACATTATAAACTTTTAAATTATAAGAAAAAAAAATTAAGGAGCCAATAACAGCTCAAAATATATTTTCATCACTGAAATAAAATTAGAATATGACACGAAATGAATTATTATTTATCTCTCTGTCAATAGCTTGTAGAGATTTCCTGTCGTCGTCGATAAGACATCGTTAAAGTGAATCCCAATCCGAAAGTATTGATGCTATTTCCTGGAACATGAGATTTCCTCGCCAACTACTTACCTATTAGTCATGGTATTTCACCAGAAAAGTCTCAATAAACTTTCCGTGCTCACTCAGTAAAGTTTCAGAACTTTGTTATTCCCACTATTTTAATGAGTGACTTTTTGGCATGTTTATTTATTTGTTTGCCATAGATTCACACCACTGGATTTTGGGTGAAGGAAAATATTTTGGAAAAACGTTATACGTTCGTAGAAATATTTGATGGTGATATAATTACATTGGTACGATCACGCGGCTATCGTTTTAGGTAAAAAATAGCGCTGTTTTTAAACTGACCACTGCTGAGCGTAGGTCTGCTCAATAACGTCGATTGGGCCATACCAAGCGTAACGTGTTTGGTGCAGCTTACGGGACGTGCTAATTTTTACCAAAAAAATGATTATAAGATATCTTGCCATTAGGCCCAATTATGAAGGCGCCATCGTAAATTTAATAGCAACGTAAAAAGTGTTCTCTCTATCGAATGCCTAAAGTGTAAAAGAAATATAAATAAGAAGTAATGCTTAGCTATTATAATTACGATGGCGCCATCATAATTGGGCCTATTGTATGGTTAGTTGTCATTCTATAATAAGTCCAGCCTTTATCAGAAGTATGATCGCTCAATGAAGATCCACGATTTAAAAAAAAATCCTTAACAAGTCTGTTTAAACATATTGATTGCCTCTCCATTACTTGATCTTCTACTTAAGGAAGATAAATTTCTCAAGCTTTTGTCTTCTTCCGGGTTATAAAGCCACGTCATCTGTCACTGGAGGCGACGATGACTTCGGCCAAGTTCGGGCCATATCGGGCGTGTTCGGTTCATCTCGGCCCTTCGCGGGCGGACATCGACGTCCGGCCTTGACGTCCGATTCGTGAGTGCACCACGACGTTTGTTATTCAACGCTCGTGACTGGGGAACGGGGAAAAATATGGAGTCACGCTTATTATTAACTTTTTTGATAGGTAGGCACATGTCATACATTCTAATGTTAAATCACGGGATTGTGCTCAGGTTTATTTTTTAATAGTCGTTACGTAGCGTGTGCTGTCACTGCGAGGCGGCTCCGCGTGCTAGCACTCGACTTGAGAAAGATCGCCGAATGCGATCGAAACTATTGTCGTACTACGTAATGAGTATTAAAAAATAGACGTGAGTACAATCTCGTGATTTAAAACATTAAAATGTGTGAAAACCACGTTAGTTCGCATAATAAAATAGTACATGTTATACCTGATAGGTATAAAAGAATAATATTCCTGGAATATATTTATGATAAGACTTTTTGAATTACGAGATTAACAAATGCTTTAAATAATATTTGTAAAAGATACGTTGATTGATGTTCATTTAAATTTCATGCAGATATTTTGCGCCAACCTCAGACAAAGTTTCAAAAGTGAACCTGAAAATTTTGATGCATAAACGTGGTAAGGATTATAAATATGTAATAAATTTCACATTACTATACTTTTAGAGAGAGTATTTTAGTAGTGTTTAAATACGAACTTCAAGATCAGCCGGAGTTACTTAGCCTTATCTCTGTGACTAGGTGACAAAAAGTGAAGTTATTATGATGTTTGTTTTATTGCAGTTACGTCCTGCAATAACAAAGCCTACGTCATTCTCCGAGCTTCATGCTATATTCTTAAAAATATCAAGTCGAACCGTCGCTGCGTCTGTCGAGTAACAAACAAACCAACAAAAACACTTTCTGATTAAATTATAACATTTTTTTATATTTATGAAGAAACTAGCTTTTGTTCGCGGCTTCGCCCGCGTGGTATTGAACAATTTTATTTTTCTGGGATAAAAAGTAAAAAATCTATGTCACTTTCCGTCTTTCAAACTATGTCAATGCCAAAAATCAAGGCAAATCGTTACTCAATTGCTGCGTGAAAGAGAAAAAAAACTAATAAACCAACAAGCACACTTTCGGATTTCTAATACCTATTAGTAAGGATATACCATAATTTGATTTCATACATAAGTTGAGAAGGAAATGAACTTTCCTGCATTGATACGAATTTTGCAGCAATAACATCGACTCCACAGCTGCATTGTCCGCGTGCCCTTGAGCGCGGGCGCAGCGTTGCGGCAGGTCGCGGACAGTTATAGCACTGCTCTAACCACAGTGCAATAAAAACGGTCAGACATCTTTTTTGATCCTATCCTAATTTTATCCTAGATAAAAATCCTTTATACTTACCACTGAGTTGATAGAAGAAGAGCAGTGGTTATGTGGGGGAGTCCCGGGTTTGATAACGGCATAATATCCACTAAAATTTTCATCTAGGAGAGCCATTGTGACCAATTGTGACCTATTGACCATAAATATGAACACATTCTTATTATAGAGTCAACCGTAAATTTGAAAAAAAATCGGCTGTCTTATATGAATGGCAACGTTATCGATATAAAACAGCAAATTCTTTTTCACGAATTTGAGGTTGGCCATATAGTGTAAAATGTTCAGAATGGTGGTCTTAGATACCCTTTTTAGCTTACAGCGCGAGCAAATAACTCGGTATTTTATGTTTTTTTTGTGTAGATAATATTTAGTTGATTTTTTTTGGGCAAGTAACATTTCTAGTGCTGTGATGGCCCAGTGCTTGTCGTGAGAGTTCAGTTTGTCACGCCACCTGCATCTGGGTCGGCTCAGAGGTCTTTTAGATTTTGGTGTCCTGTCGGTGGTTACATTAGATTGCGCAGTCTGGAGGGAGGGAAGGGAGGCCTTTGCCCAGCTGAAATAATAATAATAAAAAAGGAACATTTCTGTATTTACACTGTGTCTTAAACCAGACATTACCCGAGTGAATCTTGCGTTTGGTATTTATGCAATTTATCGTTCCCTCTCGACCGGCGAATGCAGATGTTTCGTTTACAATGTTCATGGAAAATAAATAAATCCAATAATTATTGCCTACTCAGCAGTAAATGTCAGTACTTATGAATTGTATGTAAATTTTACTCAAAACGTGCGGTTTTGACAAAGTAACAAAGTCATAGTTTGTTTTTTTTTTAAACGCTTTCTTTTAATCTAAAGAGTTATGAATCCATCATGTATTTAAAATAGACACATTTTCTTGTCTTTATATAGAAAAGAAAAAAAATAGGTAGATAAGAACTTAGTAGAACTTATGTTGTCTTAATAGTATAATGTGTTTTCATTAATTAATAATTATATTTTATTTATATTAATAAATTTCATAACGTTCTAATCTAACTATTTTAACCTATTTAAAAAAGACACATTTTTTTGTCTTTATTGAAAAGAAAAAAAAAAAGGTAGATAAGAACTTAGTAGAACTTATGTTGTCTTAATAGTATAATGAAAACACATTATACTATTAAGACAACATATTTAAGTTCTACTAAGTTCTAATCTACCTATTTTTTTTCTTTTCGATAAAGACAAAAAATGTGTCTTTTTTAAATACATGATGGATTCATAACTCTTTTGATTAAAAGAAAGCGTTTTCTTAGAGATGCTACTCCATGCTAATTTATTTCTAGTATAAACAATTAGATTGTAGAACTTTTTGCTTAGGTATATTTTTGAGGTGGAAATCTTAGCAAGATTTCTTTTGAATTGAACAAAGATTTCCAATGAAAACAATTAGGTAATTAAATTGATTTGTATAAAATCCAATCCCGTTTATTATTATCATTATCTTTTATTCACTTAAAATCACAAGCAAAGCTTGATCTTTTGGTAGGCATCAGTGGGGCCGAAGCCAACACTGAGAGGCCCTTTTACATTCCTTTTTTTATAAAACTAATATATAATGTACCTACATAAACTAATGTACATAAAGTAGAATGAAAATATAAAATAACTATTGCTAGATGTGACTTACAGTATATTATGGCTATTGTGATGTGCTGATCGATGACTTAAAAAGATGGGCTATGGAATGAGATACGGCACCCGCCAAATAATGCCTCATTTCAAATTTTCAGGCGCGTGGTGACCTGCCATCCACTAAATGGACCCCCCATAAAGGCTACCGTAATTTGGCGCCGGAGGGGCAACATTGGTGTGGACGGCTTAGGGTGTCGAGAGGTGTGCTGCGCTTTCACTAGACGCTACTCGCGGCGTTATGCCCTTTAACACTTCCACCCTGGAGCTTAAGTTCTTAGCTCTTGCGGTTTCCACTCTAAACCAGCCGGTTAAGGCAAGAGAGGAGTCAGGGGTCTCATTTAGCCCCAGGAAATCAGGGTTCGCGGTGTCGCCACTCACCAACGACTCGCCACAAAGTCGCCCCTGCGATTTTTATCATGACTGTTATTCTGAAAAATAATGTTACACAGGAGGTGTAGTGTTAATTTCTTGTGACTAAAGAAACAACCACCAAATGATATAACATTATTTGTAAATTTTATAGCAAAAATTCACTGTGATAGCAACCGACAGACAAAACTCATTACTGTGTGCACAAATATAAATAAGTAACTAAAGGTACAAAGTACCTATACATTAAAAAGCAAACAGGTATAGTTGTAATTGTACTAAGAACTTTATTTATATGATTCGGTACAAAAGTTGTAGGGTACATTGTGCAATGAGCCAGTGATAGAGCGAGTTAAAACAATTGACTACATATTGTATCTGTCCCTAAGTAACATTCTTTCGGATTAATGCTATTACTTATAGAAAAAGATTAATAAAAAAAAACCATAAACAAGTATAAGACTGACATTCAGCGTCGTCGTTACCATTTCTGTCTGAAAAAAAAGAAAAACCCGCCAAAAATAAACGTCAAAAATTCAAGATGGCCGCCGCCGGCGACGTGGCCTCGGGAGCAAGGAAGTGCATGAAAATATCAACGAACTTTTCAATGCTACCCGCTTCTGGTGTGGGATCTTGCGTACTTTAATACGTTTTATTGTAAATACTCGTAATTGTTGACCTTTAAATCGAGATGCACGCATTAACTGTAATTCGTAATGCGTCAGCCATTTTGAATGTCGCCGCGGCCTTGACGCTGGGATGTTATTAACGTTGAGTTAATATTTTTATATATTATACGAATTACTTCAGTAATGGTATCGTGAACATAACATAACACTTAAGTAATATCAGCGCGCTTTACAATTAGGTACCTACTGTATTATTCAAGCATTTTTGTTTTCTGTATGCTTACAGATTTTAAGAGCTTCATTCAGAATTTAAGAGCGCGGCTTTTGTCGGTGAAGCAACTTCCACGTCCTTGCGGTCGTCCGTCATTGTTTTCACCTCCTTGTACGACATGACATCTACTCCTCTTTGATTTGATCTAAAATACCCTCCGTACTTTGGTACGGTGTAAAATATATAGTCAACAAAATATTGTCAAGTTGAGTTTCAGTAACTGAGAACCTGGTGCTCTGTCTGATCTGGTCAGTAGATTATGAGCCATCCATTAACTTCTTTTTCACAACAGAAAATCTGCCTTAGCCATGCAGTAATGCCAGAAATGTTTACAACATAGGTACACCAGATTTTGACTTCAAAAGATTTTGTAGCTTTAAGATTATTTACAGTTAACTAACTAGTTTAGACCTTCAGTACCTTGAAATATAATCTCATACCTTCTCCTTTCATCACAGCCATTGATCTTTTGTATTTGGTAAAGCTTTTTCACTTATGTTGATATCCAATAATTCACATTAGTCTAGCGTGTTGGATTTGGCTCAGTTGCACTTCAGAGCTTTTATGCACAGCAGTAAAAACTTTAAAAAACGTACACTACTTACTACTTACTATGGTTATGAGATAATCCAAACCAGTAGCATCTTTGCAGTCTTCAATTGCAATTTGCGTTCTATTTACCGATAAAACATCACTTCTATCGCATCAAAAGACGCAGCAAATCCAAGGTCTTCTCCAGTCAGATTAAAGCTGTAATTCTACTATCCTCATAGTTTCCTTATGAGCATAACATCTGTATCCAGGAATGTCACAGGGAAGTGGCCGCCAGGGTCGCGACCCTGGTGAAGCAGGAAATGACGTAAGAATGATAGTAAACTGCTGGTCTTATTGTTTGTTTACGTTTGAAAGTTGGCAACGGTAATGTTTTTATTAAAACTGGGATTTGGAAGAGCTGCTACGTATTCTGTGGCGGATGAGTGGACAATAAGCCCAATTTTAGAGACGCCATCGTAAATTTAATAGCAACGTAAAAAGTTTTCTCTCTATCGAATGCCTAAAATGAAAAAGGAACAGAAATAGTCTAGTTAACTATTGTAGTTACGATGGTGCCTCTAAAATTGGGCTTAATATTGGGCATTGCAGCTGCGTTTACGGTTACATCAATTTGCTAAGCTCTCGGATAGAGATTTTATAGAACAAAGTGAACCATTGCAGGATTAATCTAGTCAAGTGGGGATATTTGAATACCACGTAGTATTATTATATCTTCTTTGATACCACAGCAGTGCAGTGCGATTTCGGAGCGCCAGCGCAAACTAGGCAGGTGACCCGGTTGTGGCCATAGTATCATTTGTGGGCACTTTGAATTTTAACGATTGTTATACAATTTAATATTCAAATAAAATTATGATTTAAGATTCAAACAAACTTTATTTATGTTGTTACATTGTTTTCCAATAATTTTGACACTAAAATGGCCACAACGGGGTCAGTGGCCTCAAACACCTGCTATATTTCCTTCCGTGCCGTCAGTGTCCAATAGTGTACATATTTTGACGATATACGATATACGCGATCGATAGACACGATATACACTAAATAATACATAGCACAAACTATATAGGGTTATGCAGAACTGATGTAGTAAGTCGAAAGGACCATCATTATGAACGACTTTTTCTATGGGGACAACCCGGAATCTGCGCAAAAATGTCACTTGTTTCATAAGTTTTGTCGATTTCGACTTGCAAATTTGTATGAAACAGTTGATTTTGTTTCTCCAATTGTTCGGTTTACCTCATAGTAAAAGTTATTTATAGGTACGTGCTCTGTAGAAAACTTCTACTAGGTCACTCCCTGCGAGTTGATCGTCTCTGAGTACTGTGCTGTAGGTACCAGCTATTTTTAATAGTCCACTGCAGGATGTAGGCCTACCCACTAGGTACTTGTGAAATGAAATGAAATGAAATGAAATATGTTTATTTGACAAAAAATGTTACATAGCTGTTGGATGATATGCCATAACTTGGAGAAAACTATTTAAATGTTGAGGATTGTCGACTCGACGAAGAACAAGAAGAAACAAAACGTCAAAGCTCAATATAAAATGGTCAACCAATAAGGTATCAACTTGATTAATATTGAAAGAGTGGGCTGCTGCAACCAAAGAATTGAAAAACATTTTGATAGCTGCAAGTCATCCTTTTGAAAATCTAAGTTAACCTGAATTTGGCTGATGTTGTGCAAAGAATCTTGTCTTTCAACATAGGCAAAATGATTTTGCGATGGAAAATCATTGCAAAGAGATATGTTTGGACGTTTCAAGAATAACTGAAAGACTTCTTTTTATTTTATTCAGATAAGTTCGGTTACTGACTTTAAATCTAACTATGCATTGTATTCTAAATATATGAGTACCTAAAGAACACTGTTGTTAATGCTATATAACTTCAACAGTTTAAGAATTAAATTATCCAGCTTTAAGATACCAAAATAATTATCAAAAATTCCTATCTCTTATTAATCCGCCCACGTGATTTCATAAAATAAAAACTTAATTGAACCATCGATAAGAGAAAATGAATGATCGAGATATTTATAAAGGACTTAAAAACAAAATATAAAAACAGCCATCAAGAATCAAAAACGAGCAAGTTTTCTGCGGGGCAAAAACCTTAATCAAGTGACATTTCCATTCGTGATGTGGATGGTCGTGAACCTACCTTGTGTACTTAAGTAATGTATGCAAGAAAATAGGTATTAAACATACTTAAGCCCCACATTATCATAACATCAGTCGAAAACGTCCACTACTGTAAATACGCCTCCACTATAGCATTGAAGTAGCTGGAATTAAACCGACCACGACTTCAAAAAAAGAAGGTTCTTTGTTCATCTGTGTGTATTTTTTTTTGTGTTTATTCATTGATATTTTCGCCAATCGTGAACGCAATAAAAGTGTTTTTTTTTAGTTCGAAGGATCGAATAAATTGTTAACGAGATTATTTTTGCAAAAATTAGCACTGACTTGACCGACTTCACCCGTGTACAGAATTCGCGAATATTTCGCACGGATCAATGTAGCATTTTTCACATTATTGTTGATTTATCAAAAATGGCTCAAGCGATGTCGATAAAACTTAAATGAGACCAAATTCGAAGTTTGATCTTTCAAATAATATATACATATATACGCGTCGAATTGTATACCTCTTCCGGTGGTTCGTCGGTCAAAAATAGAATGTTTTGACCTTCAAGTTTTCTAGGATAGTTAAAGAACTTTCTAGAGTGGGCAAGGCTTATCCGTGACCCTATTTAGCTATGCTCATGCTCTATGGATTTTCATAGGACCGAAAGAAAGCTATTTGCATCCAGCATGTTTCTGAAGTTTCTTGATTAGATCGTCACCCATCTTGTCAGAGGATGTTCTATACTGCACTTGCCGGCACGTGGTCTCCCTTTAACCCCATTGGCCACATGTTCTTCGAACTATGTGCCTTATCCGCTGACTTGCTAGTCTGCTGAGCTATGTCAGTAACTTTGCTTTGTCTGGATTTCCGTAGTCTTGATTAGATCTCGTAGATTCCGAGCACTTAGCCCCCTACCGCCTAAGCAATAGCAATCGTAATAGCAATCGTTTATGACTTCATTTTAGTCATTTGGCACCGCCTATGTGACGTTAGCCATCAAAAATGTTCATTCAACGATTGCTTTCGCAATCCGCACAAAGCAATTGATGGCTGACGTCACATAGGCGGTGCCAAATGACTAAAATGAAGTCATAAACGATTGCTATTACGATTGCTATTGCTTAGGCGGTAGGGGGGCAGGTTGCTATTACAGGTTGGCTTACTTTGAACTTACTTTAAATGCTTATAGTGGAAAACGACGACGTTTCAGTGTCATAAGTCATCAATATGACCTTAAACCTGTGGCCTTCTTGGAAAGTCCCCCAACCCAGATCAAATGAGTTCTTTGGATTTCCTCTTGATTTGAATACCACGGCAAGCGCCTCTGCCCAACTTAACTAAACAAACTGATAATGATGCTTATCTCATCATCATTTTCATTCTCAGCCTCATCTATTCCACTGCTGGGTGTAGGCCTCTCTCTTACCGTGCCATTTGTTTCGGTCCAGTGTTAATTGCGTCAGCTTGACCCGTGAGTTTCACTACATATTATTATATCGTCGACCCATCTTGACGACCAACGCAACGTTCCGATGCATACCTACTTAGCTACTTTTAGTAACTTAGAGTTGTTTGCACACTTTTTTTTCAGTTGAATAAATGAGAAAAAAGTATACTGTACTGTACTGTATTAGCCTTTTTAATAGTCCACTGCAGGACGTAGGCCTGCCCATGAAAGGTGATTGGGCTATATCGACCACGCTGGCCCAGTGCGGGTTGGTGGATTCCTATAGCACCTATAGCGTAGCACTTATAGCGTAGTTTGACTAAGTGATCGTTAGCGATCATCGAAGTTATGCAACGTCAAGCACGGCCAGTCTTCGGATGGGTGACCATGGGTGGCATTTACGACTGAGCGCTACCGTGGATTTAATGACACGTTCAATTGTAGGTGCTGGTTGTTTTAACCGTTTAGCCAAGTCTGAGGCCTTCGGGCGGCTTAAAAACTCTAACACCAGGGCCAGCCACTCAGCTTATACGAACTAACTTTAGCACCTATAGCCTTTGTGCAGTGATATAAGAAGAAATGAACAGCAGGAAGAAGTCGTGGCATTGCTGCAACAAAAGAACGCTCGTCTGCGCATTGTCCGTGAACCTGGCGACGCTAAATTTACACTCGTCGCGTCATCCGGTGCGCTGGCAAAGAGTAGGGTCAGATGTAGAGGTATCCACTCACTTAGATGGTAGAATAATACATCGAAAACATTTTCCAAAGTAGAGTAATTTAATCTTAGCTCGAATGCTGTAATGTAATGTCATTTACGTTATACTGTACGTTACGTGTTTAGTTATGTATTTTTGACACAATAAAAAGCTGTATTTTTTTTTGTTTAAGGAGCGCCGATGAGTATTCCTTAATATATTACAATCTAGCCATGGGCTAATGAGTAATATATGTGTATATGGCAAATTTTGAATAACTTTTACTGTGGGATCAACTTTGAAAACGCAAAAATAACAGCTATTCCATACTTTTTGTTGAAAGTCTTTTAAAAAAATCGTATGGAACAGCAGTTTTTTTACGTTTTCAGAGTTGATCCCACAGTAAAAGTTGTTCAAAATTTGCCATAGATGTCACCGCTTAAGGCTCCGACACCGGTAGACAAACACATTGTATAATGCGGACTGCGTTCAATTTAACCTGACTGCTGACCCCAGAACGCATTCAGTGTGCCAAATTTTTTAGCCACAGTCATATTATACATTGATTTTAGAAACAAAGATGTCAGCGGCTGGGACTGAGGTCCTATTATTTCATTAGATGATGTCCGTTATGATATATTATTTGAAATGAGATTCCTACTATGGGACAGGGAAACAGTTAGAAATTGAATAATTGAACCAATGAAATTTTTACCAAATTCGAAATGCAATTTCCAAAATATAATGAGTACGCCCTAAATATCTGAGAACACAATGGAGGGCTCTGGCGTCTGTAACACAGTATCGTTACTAGTACGGACGCCAGTACAAACAAGAATTTGTACCTAACTTGTCTCTTAATATGCGTCAAAATATTTTTGTAAATCAAATTATTTTACATTCGTAATCTTTTGGTTTAATAAGCATTTATTAATTTATTTAATGATTACCATGGTCTTCTTCTTCTTCTTAAGTATAAGATTTACTATGCTAAGAATTACTATGGTGTTAAAGTTGATTAAGTTTTACATGACGTACACCCCGTTCTATACCTTTCTGTTAAATTCTCTACATCCCCATGTTGACTAAAAACGATCGCTTTAGGAGATAAGGCCGCCAGTTTTTGCACTAGTTCTAACTAGCCACTATTTTTACGTTACTTATATAGCTTCTTCATGCTCCTCTCAAAAAATAACTTTGCTTAACCTTTGTTCCTAAATAGGTCATGAAACATCTACAACAACTTACTAACGCATCGGCTGCATACTCTTTGTCAATCAGAGATGAAGCAGTGCGAAGGTCGGTAGAACGCTGACTGCAGCCACAGAACCACAATAATACCTACCGATCGTAACTGAAATAACTACACATATCCTGCGCGTTATGTGTTCATGATTGCGTTTTGTAAGGTGTCGGTACAATGGAAATGTTTGTTGCTTTGTTCTTCCTCTGTTTACGTAGGTAATATTTTTCACTTTATCCCGAGGGAATCGTATATTTATGAATTTTTCGGGATGACAGAAAGCTATATACGCTTAAATATATGACTTGTGTCTGCCTTAATTATTTGTTCTGGTCTCACTCTACCATATTGGCCAATTGGCTGTAGGGATAAAAATGTGGATTGACATTGAACATCGATCCATCTTGTTGGCAGACTTCTTACACTGCGCTTGCTGTTACGCGGTTTCCATTTGATAACTTTGCAGCTTCATCGGCCATCAGTTCTTCATACTAATACCTTAAATAGGTCATGAAACATCTACAACTACTTACTCACCCATCGACTACATACTCTTTGTCAATCAGAGATGAAGCAGTGCGAAGGTCGGTAGAACGCTGACTGCAGCCACACAACCACAATAATACCTACCGATCGTAACTGAAATAACTGCACATATCCTGCACGTTATGTGTTCATGATTGCGTTTTGTAAGGTGTCGGTACAATGGAATTGTTTGTTGCTTTGTTCTTTCTCTGTTTACGTAGGTAATATTTTTCTCTTAATCCCGAGGGAATCGTATACTTATGCATTTTTCAGGATGACAGAAAGCTATATACGCTTAATTTTGTTTTGTGTCTGCCTTAATTATCTGTTCTGGTCTACACTCTACCATGTTGGCCAATCGGCTGTAGGGATAAAAATGTGGATTGACATTGAACATCGATCCATCTTGGCAGACTTCTTACTCTGCGCTAGCTGTTACGCGGTTTCCATCTGATAACTTTGCAGCTTCATCGGCCATCAGTTCTTCATACTAATACCTTAAATAAGTTATGCTCAATCTAATACAAAGTACTTACCCATCGGCTGCATACTCTTTGTCAATCAGAGATGAAGCAGTGCGAAGGTCGGTAGAACGCTGACTGCAGCCACACAACCACAATAATACCTACCGATCGTAACTGAAATAACTACACATATCCTGCACGTTATGTGTTCATGATTGCGTTTTGTAAGGTGTTGGTACAATGGAAATGCTTTTCCTTGTTCTTTCTCTTTATTTCTGCCTCAGTTTCTTTCTTTCTACCTTAGTTATGTGTACTGGCCCAAAATCCACCGCGCTGAACTATTATATTACTTCTATATATAAGCCCCATCGGCTATCAGTGCTCTGCTCTAAATACCTTAATTATGTCATGCATGACCACAAAGTACTTACCCGGTTGGTTCTTTTTCTGCCTTAGTTATCTGTTCCAAAATCTACCATGTTAGTCAAATGCACTAAACTGTACTCTACCGGCCTTTTTAATAGTCCACTGTTCAACACAGGCCTACCTACGAAGAGTGTCGGCCATATCCATCACACAGGCCCAGTTGTGCAAGATTTTTGTAGAATGGAATTGATGATTGCTTTGTTCTTTATATTTTCTTTGGTGCCTTGGTTAGTATATATATTTTATAATCTATAATCTGTTCTTACTAAAGAACTAAATTCCAAATTGTATAATTTTAAGTTTACTAATCTCTTGGCATTGTATACTTATCACATTAACTTGATGTATTTTTTTTTGAATGAATTTTTATTTTTCAGTTTTCCTTGAATATAATTTTTTTTTAAAACGTCGGAAGACGTTAGCATCCGGGAATCAGAATTTCATGTCCGGGTGCTTACACATCTTTGTATATTTCATGTATTTTGGTGTCAATAAAGATTATGATTATTATACTTATGTCAAGTCACGATACAGCATAAATGTGTCTCTTCTTTCAGTATAAGTTCTTGTTTATAATATTATGTGAGTGAAAGGAGGCAGATGGCAATATGACCAAAGAAGATATAATAATACTAATATGACATAGTAAAAGAGAGGCTTATAATTACCAATCTATATATATACTTATAAATTATATACAGTCCTACCCATGAAGGGTGACTGGGCCATATCCACCACGCTGGCCTAGTGCGGGTTAGTGAATCCACATACGCTATCGAATTTCTTCCCCGGACGAATGGAGATTACGTAACGACGTTTTCCGTCACCAAAAAGTCCGCAAAATTATATGCGTAGCTAAGTACCTACCATAGAAAAAATGTTGGTACGGGATCGGGATTTGAACCTACGACCTCACGCAGTACAGACAGTGTAAACCACTTCACCTTCACAGCTTTTTAGTTAGTAAATTTAAGTTTAGTTAACAAATAAAACGTAATAACATTAATGAATAGGCTATGCTCGTATGTACCATCCCGTACAAAACAGGGGCGTGTCTCTCGTATGAAATAAGTAAATCAGGCATTACATCATTTACTATGACTCTTATTTGTATAGTTTGTTTCCTATCATTATTAAAATAATTATTAGCCGGAATTTATCGTATCATTATTATAAAACCTCAAAGACAATAGTATTACGAATATAACACGACTTCAAACAATAGAAAGGAAAATGACAAAGTTATTCGTAAAAACAAATATGTGTACAAACAGACACGGGTAATATGTAAATTGTCTGCTGTAACTTTTGTCTGGTCAGCAACTTGGCAACAGTATATATATATATATATATATATATATATATTTTATAGTTTATTTCATTAAGTAAGTAAGTTCGTATAGGCTAGACCTGGTGTCAGCGTTTTCAGGCCGCCTGAAGCCTTCTGACATGGAAAAACGGTTAAAATAACCGGGACCTACAGTTTAACGTGTCATCCGAGCCAAGGTAGCGCTCAGTTGGAAAATTCCACCCGCGGTCACCCATCCGAATACTGACCGTGCGGAACGTTGCTTAATTTCGGTGATCACTGACAAACACCTAGTCAAACTAAGCTAGGAGAGCTTCTTTTTTTAATAAAATATCAAAAATGACACTAATATAATTAATACAGTTATTTGTATGAAATAAAAAATAAAAATCATAGATATCGTAGTGAAGTAATTAGGAATGGTTTACTTTTTCAGTCATGTATTGGTTACGTTACCTTTGTCACAAGTTGACAGTAACGTTTACGATAGATTTACAATTATTATTATACATACCAAAACATCCGTGTACAGAATTCGCGAATATTTCGCACGGATTGATGAAGTATTTTTCATATTATTGTTGATTTATCAAAAAAAAAAAACGCAGCCGAATTAGATAAAATTTAAATGGGACCAATTTCAAAGTATATTTTTTCCAATAAAAAAGAATTATTTAAATCGGACCGCTATGTAAAAAGATATGCGTGGTTACACATAAAAAAAAACAGATATACTCGTCGAATAGACTCCTCCTCCGTTTCGTCGGTCAATAAAAGTTTAGAAATGAGATGACATAAGTGTGAAAATTATGACAAAGCTATAAGTGGTATTTCCAAATTCATTATCTTTTTTGCAGACCAATTTTTATTCTAGAAAACAGACAACAAAGCTCGTTTCGCCGCTGACCAATTAAACCACACCTAATAAATGGTGCTAGTGGCGCCATTAGTTCCTGTGATACGGGATACCTAAATGTCCGCTTCCTTCCTACCAAATTCCTTTGTCATTAGTCTTGTCGCAAACTACTATAGGCGTGGAAAAACATGAAACTTTTTATTTTAACGAAAACTACCTCTCTAGGTATCTACTTATTACTGATTATGAAAACTAATCTATATTATTGTAACAAACCTAATTTTTAAATTTATAGTGCTTTCCACACCCACCCATCTCAAAGAGTTATTTTTTAGGGTTCCGTACCACAAAAGGAAAAAAAACGGTACCCTTATAGGATCACTTTGTTGTCCGTCGGTCCGTCTGTCACTATGTCAAGACTCTTTATCTTGGAAACGCCGTAAGATATCGAGTTGAAATTTAAACTATATACGTATATCTAATTTTCTCTTGCAGTTATGTATAAGAAAAGCTTCTAAGTTATAGTATAAAAAGTTAGAGCCGTTTATGTCGTAAAAAACAGCATATTTCGACACTCACAAAAATTAAAACCTACAGGGTACTTCCCGTTGACATAGAACTATGATATTTGGCGAAGCATTGTCTTAGAGTACATATATTGGAACAAATCTGAAAACTGTACACTTTTAATTAAATCACAAAAAATTGGGCCTAGATTCACAAAATATGGGTTCAAAATTCAAAGTCAGTAAATCTTATCATGTAAGGTATCATAATAAAAGAGCTTAATTAGCACATGCTAAAATAGGTTTTTCATTATTTTTACAATGTGTAATTTTCGATGAATAACGAGAAAAGTGAAAAAAAAAATTATTGATGATTATAGTATAGAGATTTTAACAACTTACTTCCCAATTTGATGAAATTTTCTGGATTTGTTCGGAACCCTCGGTGTGCGAGCCTGACTCGCACTTGTCTGGTTTTGTTTATTTGATAATCATTTCAAAATTCTGCCTGCCTCTCTCGGAGCACGGATCGATGTATCATCGATGTAACTTTTACATTATTGATGATTTTTATAGCTACTCTATAGATTTACATGTTTAAATGTTTCCTTTATAGCATCAATTTCAGGGTTCAAATCCCGGTCCCGTACCAATGAGTTCTTTGGAATTTATGTACGGAATTTCACACCACTGGCTTTTCGGTGAAGGAAAACATCGTGAGGCAACCTGCATATGTCTGTAGAAGAAATTCGATGACGTATGTGAATCCACCAACCCGCACCGGGCCAGCGTGGTGGATATGGCCCAATCACCCTTCGTGGGTAGGCCTACGTCCTGCAGTGGACTATTAAAAAGGTTGGTACAGTACATAGCATCAATTATGATCTACCGCACAAAAAAGTTGGGGTGCCGTGGGGTGCCGGCAGAGTAGAATAGAACCCCCTCTTGTACCAGGTGTCGTAAGAGCCGTCTGAGGTACTACGGAACCGACAGTTTGCGGTATACCCATCCAGAACAGCGTAGCTCAAGTGCAACAGGGCGGGGATGGGCAGCAGCATCCCCGTCGCGAGAGCTACGCCCTGCGATTGCCAACACGCTTGCCCAGCGCGGCAATTATGGGCAAAATCCCCCTCATATGATTGCACAAAATAGAACCAGGCCCCCAGTCCCCGGCAGCTCCGCTAGTCCTGGTTCCGGCAGCGACCACGGTAACGGCGGAGCAAGGGGTGCTAAGAATCCCCGGCAGAGATCCGGCTGCCACCCTACCCGACGACCTTATTAGGACCGCAGGATCGCGCTGGATGCAAGCCGCTATCAACCGGTCTTATTGGAAATCATTAGGGGAGGCCTATGTCCAGCTGTGGACGTCCTATGGCTGAAATGATGATGATGATGCACAAAAAAGTTATGAAAATCGGTCCATAATAGTTGAAGTAATTGCGTAACATACGTACAAAAAAACTGTTGTGTACAATACAGAAAGCCAAAAGCCTCCTTTCGACAGGCAACATTTATATTTACCAACAAGAACACATAAAGTACGTCCAGTAAATTCATTCCTAATACAACAACATGCACGTTAAAATAAAAATAATATCACAGTACCTATACGACTTCAAAATAATTAGGACAAAATTGTAAATTGCGTTGTTATTTCGTGTTGCGTTACGCGTTTCAAGTAGGTTCCTATTTCAAACAAAACTCTGTAACTTGTCTCATTAGAGCAATCAATCTCTAAAACCATTGTCGGCTGGAACCGGCCTAAAATAATAAAAAGGATGTTTAACCGGCGCGTGCGCCGACGGATTTTATTCCATTTTCGAAAGGGGTTTGAAATTTAAAATTAGAACGCGACGCGAGCGCCGGAAACGCGTCGCGGGTGAATCACACGTCCCGCCGGTTACAAGGGATTATAAAGAAGTTTTGTAACGGTTTTTTTGTTATGATTTTAAAATAATTACTCGTATCGCTACACTACTTGCGCTGTAGCGTAGTGCGGGTGACAGAGCTTTTTTTAATTTAATTTACTACAGTTATTAATGTGGTACAGCTGAAATACTAAGTCATATATTGTAAATCACGGCAAATTAAACCCTAATTAAATTTAAAAAAAAAAGCAACTGTGGCCCGCACTATGATATAGCGGCAGCGCAAATATTATAAGATGCATAAATACGTGTAAATACAAGCACGTTACATAAAAATAAAACATTGGCAAGTGAGGGTTTGAAATAAATACTAACGTTTTTAAAGGTGACGCCCACATGTGGCATATTATTCAAAGAAAAATCGAATCAAGATGATATATACAACATTTGAAAGCTTGTTTAATGGGTTTCCCAAAAATATTTAATTTAGATTTTTTCACCCCTCTAACATTTTTTAAATGCGAAAAATAAATTGTATAATAATAAGAACACAGCTTATTATTTTTCTAGTTTAGCAATAATAGAGTGCTTCTATCGTTATTTTACTTGCATTCGTAGCTGATTCTTCCACATTCATCTCTTAATTTGCTAAAATTAAAAATTAAATGCTTTTATTTCACAATTTGGAAGTTAACTTATCAGGGGTGCTAGAGATAAACTATTAACCTATTGAGCCAAATATATTTATTTATTTATTTAATAATCAGACCAAAATATTTAGATTTGTTCCAAGAAAAATAGTTGTAATTTATTTATTCTAGTAAATTCAAAATTAATTTAAAAAAAACCAGAGGGCTCTTTTTTGTTTTTATCTGTATTACAACAGTTAAAAACAAAAAAGAGCCCTCTGGTTCTCAAAGGACCAGAGGGCGGCGGTGGACTCAAAAAAATATGAACTTTCTCGAAATGTAACAAGTGTTGTGGTTAGAATTTTTGATTATTATTATACAAGCCTCCATACATTTTGTGGACATGTCCTTTAGCCAGATAAATAAGTATATAATATGTACGGTTTTCAATCAAACAAGCACATTTTTTTCCTGCCTGTAAGTGGAACTTGGGACATCTACTGACAATGCGGACCGACTCGGCAACTGATCAAAATTGCAGTACCTAGCGCGCTGGATGCAAAAAAATGATGATGATGGCCCAATTAATCTAATCACGCCATAGGTATTCAAGTGGTTTAAAAACTCTGACAACAAAGCTAGCCACATAGCATATGTAAAGTTACTAACTTAATATTAAGAACATATTTTTCTATTGAACATGACTAAGTATGTGTAATGTGTAGTGACAAAGACGCTCGTTATATCCTCGACTCATAACACGTTGAATGCCGTCGCGCCGCTAGATTTCGATCGGCGAGTGCAGCGAACTCGCCGATTGGCATCGAATGCGTAAGACGTAGGGACGGGGGCACACTGCGGCATTGCAGCCTAAGCACTAAATACATAAATAAGCTGTCTACAGTTATTATCGGACATTAGGTTAAGAAAATTTTGCTAATGTTAATTTATATCATAGTAAGCCCGTTGTCTGTTACCGAACCTATTGTAATAAAAAAAATTGCAGCTTCAAATGATAAGCAGGGCACAAAGATCACAGGACTGATGTGACTATAAGAACGTATAGCAACTCAAAGATGATCTGATCATAAGAGGAATATCTGGCAACTAGCTTTTGCTGTAATTGTAATGCTATCCCACGGGAACATTTTGTTTTTCTGAAATAAAAATTAGCTAATTTCATTTTCCGTTTTTCAAACTATCAATTTGCCAAAAACTAAGTCAATCCATTGCTTCGCTGCTGCGTGAAAGAGAAACAAACCAACAAACACACTTTTTATTACTGAAGTCTGACTAAAAGGATATAGTGCTGGATGCAAATTTTACAGCGTTTACGATGGATCCTAGTCGGAATCCAGTAGACGCGCTACAGCTGAAATACACCATTTTATGACACAAAATAATGTGCTAACGGTACTGGGTTTAATTTTATTCATAGTTATGTTAATTATGTATTGTTAATTAAGTTATATTTAGAAAAAAAACCGAATCCTCCTTTGAGCCTATACAAGCAACTGTTTATAAGGTTTCAAGCCACAATAATATTACAATGCGTTTTTTTCTGCCTTCAATATCAAATTTTAATCTAACTGAGGTTAGCACACTTATTTAGTCAAGCCGGCCAAGCTTAGATGCTCTCATAGAGACTCTTTAAATAATTATCATCAAAAAGGCAATGACAATCAATTAACGACCAATAACCACATTATTAAACTTACAACTTGAGTTCAGAAAAATTATTGAGGTCACTGACACAACTATAACAATCCTGATAAAGCTAATATACATTTTTATCAACTCTCAACGTCAATAACCTAAATCTGTCGCGTCAAAACAATGCTGTTATCAATATAAGTCGTCGTTTATATCACGAGTGATAAGAGTTACCTACATTCACAGGAAGGGCATAGTGAATGAACTTTGAAAGTCAAGTGCCCTGTATTAGATTGTTTTTATGCTGATTTTTATAGCACTCATAATGAAAATAATAACAGTGCAATAACCTGCATGTAATGATTATTTATTGCAGCACGTGTCCATCCATGTGCTTATGCGACAGCGACACTTTTGCTGTTGACATTAACAGGAAAAATAGGTATTTGGGCTCGAACGTTGCACTTGTTATGTATGTCATTAGGCAGGTGTTTTAAAAATCTTATTCAATGATTTTATAAGAACGATGACATGGAAGAAAATACGGCAAAACTCTGCTGATTTAGCCTAGTTGATTTTTTGTGTTATGTCGGCATTGCAGATTTTAAGATTAATTTTACTAAATATTAGGTAAATATAACTTTTCAAGTCCGTATTTTAGTAGGTAGTTTGGTTATTATAATTATTGGCTGTTATTAAGTTTGATTCGTAGTTGCCCGTATTTCAAATGACAAAACTGTTCTTGATTTTGTAAAAATAAAACTATTATTTAATTTTGATATATACTTTTTAAAACCAGAACCAGAAATCAAAGAAACAAAGTTATCATTTATTTTGGTCTCGAAATATAGAATATCGTTGTTTTTATTGCTTCCTTTACATAGTATTTAGATGTCCCTCAGCCATGGCTCCATTTCTTTTTATTTAAAAAAATGTCATAACATATTGGCATTTGGCAGATATAAGAATAAGAATAAGAAAAAATGACGGGACGAACTGGACTTTTGTAACAACTGGCTAATAGCTTTAGCAGAGTGGAAGGAGAATAAAAAGGCCTTTGCTCAGCAGTAGGACGGAAGAGGCTTATAATAGTAAAAAATATAGGAAATGCATCGGTCCCAGTGTGCACCCACCCTACTCCCTTATCCTTGAAACATGACATTGTACGTTGACCTTAAGAAACTGCGCGCCAAAATAGGATCTTTGCTCTCGTAAATATATCCGAATATAATTTGACGTTTTTACAACGTTAATCATTATGAAATGGAAAGTATTTCTGGTTATTTGGCGCTTAATCTTTGAAGAAAAATGAGAGGCGTATGTAATTTATGGGATGGTGACTTTTATTTTTCAATTTATTTTAGAAAATAGTCGCGTAATCTTTGTTCCGGGAAAAATTTGTACCTACTAAAAATCAAAGGTTTTGTAAAAATCTTAACACTCAAAAATATGTGTCATTATTTTATGTTTTGAGTTTAGTTACATGCAGGATAAATTCGTGGTTTTCCTACTAATATTATAAACGCGAAAGTTTGTGAAGATGGATCCAATGGATGGATGTTTGTTACTCTTTCACGCAAAAAAATTGAACGGATTCAGATGAAATTTTGCAATAATATAGCTTATATATCAGAATAACACATAGGCTATAAATTATAATGATAAATTGCGTATGCGGGCGAACCCGTGGGTAAAAACTAGTAATTCATAATTCTTAACACTGAGCTAGTGCTATGGGCAAAAGTAGTAAATACTATATGGAAAACAAAAGAATAACGTTACGATTGAAAAGCAATATAATATGTTAAATATTAGAGACTAAAATTACTAAAGGACATGTCCACAAAATGTATGGAGGCTGGTATAATAATAATCAAAAATTCTAACCACAACACTCGTTACATTTCGAGAAAGTTCATATTTTTCTGAGTATAATACCTACAACAGTTAAAACAAAAAATAGCCCTCCGATTTTTAAAAAAATAATTTTGAATTTATCATGATGAATAAATATATTTGGCTCAATAGGTAGATTATCTCTAGCAACCCTGATTAAGTAAGCTCCAAATTGTTAAATAAAAGCATTTTTACTAATTAGATACACTTTTTAAGTGTTTTTTGTCTCATTGTACCTACTAACTGGTCACACTGGTAGGTTTTTTTTTAAATTTTAGCAAATTAAGAGATGAATGTAGAAGAATCAGATATAAATGCAAATAAATAACGATAGGAGCACTTTATTATTGCTAAACTAGAAAAAATAATAAGCTGTATTGTTATTTTTCATACAATTTATTTTTAGCCTTTAAAAAAATTGGAGGACTAAAAATATCTAAATTAGATATTTTTGGGAAGCCCACAAAACAAGCTTTCAAATGATGTATATATCATCTTGGTTCGATTTTTGTCTGAAAAATATACCACTTGTGGACGCCACCTTTTCAAGAACTCTCAGACATTTTTTTTCACGACTTCCTTTATCATGTGTGACACTTGGGGTCGCTTGCCCTGCTTTCATTTCATCAATATAGAAAAGAAAAAATTGTCAAGTCGATATTTCAGTTCAATGCCCGAAATCAGCTAAGAAATCTTCTTCTATTCTATCTAACAATACCTACCTACTTTGCCTACTTTGAACCACTGTAATTTACATAGCTTTTCTACACATTTTCGTCCAAAATGGCCGCTGAACAACTAGCACTTTTCTTAACTTGTCTTATCCATCTCTGTCGCTGCCTTATTCCACCTACCATCATTTTCCTTATGTACTTACTTAATCCATTTACTTGAAAAGTTGATTTCACTTATTTATAACTATTAAGCCTTCCCCTTGTTAAGTAAGTTCGTTTAGGCCGGGTGGCTACCCCTGATGTCCGAGTTTTAAGCAACTGGTGGCCTTTGTACTGTACCAGCCTTTTTTATAGTCCACTGCAGGACGTAGACCTACCCACGAAGGGTGTTTGAGCCATATCCATCACGCTGGCCCAGTGCGGGTTGGTGGATTCACATACGCCATTGAATTTCTTCTACGGACG
The DNA here is from genome assembly GCA_949316475.1 of Hypomecis punctinalis. Lineage (NCBI taxonomy): Eukaryota > Metazoa > Arthropoda > Insecta > Lepidoptera > Geometridae > Hypomecis > Hypomecis punctinalis. The sequence goes on along the minus strand of OX438819.1, from coordinate 12,150,410 downwards.
TATGCAGGTTGCCTCACCATGTTTTACTTCACCGAAAAGCCAGTGGTGTGAAATTCCGTACATAAATTGCAAAGTACTCATTGGTACGGGACCGGCGATTTGAACCCACGACCTCACGATTGTAAGGCGGGTGTCACTACCTCTAGACCACCACGGCTGTTGGTGGCCTCTAACATGGCTAAATTGTTAAAACAACTGAGGCCTACAATTATTTGTAGGTGTCGTGTCATCCGAGCCCCTCAGTTGTACATGCCACCCGCGGTCATCCATCCGAACTGGTCGCTGACGAATACCTAGTCAAACTGAGCTTAACAAAATTATTTCACAGGTACCAAAAAAGAAATAAAAAATCCTTCACTACAAATAATTACAAAGTATAGTTGAACAACCTCGAGTAGGTAATAAACTTTGAATCAAAAGTATTTTTAAAACAGCAAAGAACATAATTATCATATCTTACAGGTCCGAACAATACTCAGGGCAAAGCTCTATGCCAAAGAACTTGAAAATAACAATGTTTATTCAATTTATTTTGTTGTTTATTTTTGAGTTGTTTGCTTCCGACAATCACAAAGGAAAATAAAATTATTGTGACAAACAATCTGACTTCGCACGAGTGAATAAATTAGATTAATTAGGTTCAACAACTTGTAATTCTCGCCCAGCTCTATTTTTGACCGACGAACCACCGGAGGAGGTATACAATTCGATTATGTATAACCACGCATAACTTTTTTTGTAGTGGACCGATTTCAATAATTTTTTTTTTTATTGGAAAGAGTATACTTCGAAATTGGTTCCATTTAAATTTTATCGAAATCGGCTGAACCATTTATGAAATCAACAATAATATGAAAAATGCTACATCGATCCGTGCATAATATTTGCGTTCTAGCGATGGTGCACAGGTGTATTATACATATAAAACTTTCTCTTGAATTACTCTACTCGTATCTATTAAAATAAACTACATCTAAATTCGTTGCGTAGTTTTAAAGATATAAGCATACATGGGACAGACAGCGGAAAGCGACTTTGTTTTAAACTATGTAATGATTCTGTACACAGGTGAAGTCGGTCATGCTATTTTTTTTGCAAAAAATATTTATACAAGCTTTTATTTAACTTACAATGTATGTACATACTCGTAAGTTCGGGTGGAATCTTGCAAGTTATATTTGACCAACTTCCCGGTTTCCTATCGAGCTGAAATTTTGCACGCATATGTATATCGCGTGACAATGCAATGTTATCGTACCCTGGAGCTGATCTGATAATGGAGTCGGAAGGTGGTCATAAGATCTCCTGTACTAAACATAAACCCGTTGTGTTTGGGCTCGTTTTATTGGTCTTGGCTAGCACTCTGCTGCTATTCGAGTATGATAATTATCCAGGATCTGTTATATTTTTAAAAAGTTATATTTTAATAAGACAACTATAATTGATATGTTTTACAACTCACGGGTTGCCCCGGATCTTTGAAGGGCATTAATGGGGCCGAAACCAACACCAAGAGGCCCTTTTACAATTATTAAGTAAAAAAATACAGTTTTTGGGTGATAGGAAAACGGAAACTATTGTAAAGGCGGGGAATAAGTACTTCTTAGGCTGTTTTAATGAATTATTACATGATTATAAGCAGGTCTATGGAATGAGGTGCGGCACCCGCCAAGTGATGCCTCATTTCAATAATTTATATTATTATTATAGTTGTAAAGCAAGTAATATTGTATAGACTAGTGAGTACCCCTGGTGTCAAAGACTATTGTTTGATCAATGGTCTACTCATGACGGGCGGTTGAGTCTTATCCACCATGCTGGCACAGCGGGGTGGTGGATTCAAAATCGTAATCGAATTTCTTCTTCTTCTGCGGACGTATGCAAGTTTCCTCACGATGTTTTTCTTTAGCGAAATATTGTTTAAACCCGTGAATAATTTCTAAAGAACTCTACTATTCTATAGGTATAAATCTGGTACGAGAACGGGTTTGAACCCACGCTCAGCGCGAGTAAAGCGAGCGTACTCACATTGGGCCACCACGGCTGTAACGATAGCAAATGATAACGACAACACAACGATACGCAACGCAAAATAAGTCTTCCATTCCATTTTGCTCCTTTTGGTTTCAGAGTAGTTAATACGTGCGCGTATTCCCTGAAGAATCCTTCTTCAGGGAATACGCGCGCCCCTGACAACGGACGCCCGTGCAGTCGTGCACTCAAATAATCGTGATACTCTCAAATGACCGTTCAAATAATCGTGAGTTGTATCCGGTGTTCATATTAATTTTAGGTACTTTTAGACTGATAAATAAAGCAATTCGTGCGAAACTATTCCCTGACCATTCTAAAATATTCAAAAATGCACCATGTGAATCTTTAAGTTTTTTCTCATCGATAGCGCATGGAGTTGTATGAAGGATTTCACACATGAGACAGTATCAGAACAATGTGTCAATGTGAAGTCGCTCATACCTCAAGAATTACTTTAGTCCTTATTCTGAGTCTCATACAACGCCATCGATAAATTGACCGCACGTACGATTAAAACACGCTTTAAATACTGTCTAACCGTGCAAATTGTAGTGTTAAACATAGTCTAATGTGTGCGTAAAATTTTTGTGGTAAGACTATAAGTATATGCTGAAGTTCATTGCCATAAAAATCCTTCTACCAGCCTGCCATCATAACAAACCGACTAATCGCGAATTTTGCATATAATCGATAAGGCGATAACTGTCATTGTGGATCTGTTTACTGGCCGAGTGCCCTTGCAGCGCCGGGGCGGTCGTTCAACCAGCGCCAGCGGCTGAGATTTTATAATACTTATATCTAATTAGATGGATCCGGTAATAAAGGAATTATAGTGATAGCTCTGATTTAGATCAGTACCTAAAATATACTGCACTTGTATGTAATATCATAGATATCGATACGCTCTGGTTTAAATAATAAAAGGTCAATTAAAGTGGCGCCTGCCACTGCCGCTGAAGAGGGTATGGAGAGCGGCGCGTCGTCATACTGACACTCCTATTCTCCCACTGCCCCATTGCATTTTCAACCTGCAGTTGCTGTGCTTTTCACATGACTCAGTTTCGGTGACCCTATATAGTACTCCACCTACCTGCTTCATGAAGGCCTTGAAAACAAAGCATGGAGGAGCGGCTCTACCTCGAGTTTCCCATATAGCTTTTTACGTTTAATTCCTAATAGGTAATAAATTTACTGTCTAATGCATGTACCAGCCTTTTTAATAGTCCACTGCAGGACGTAGGCCTACCCACGAAGAGTGATTGGACCATATCTACCACGCTGGCCCAGTGCGGGTTGGCGAATTCACATACGCCATCGAATTTCTTCTACGGACGCATGCAGATTCACCGATAAGCCCGTGGTGTGAAATTCCGTACATGAATTCCAAGGAATTCATTGGTACGGGACCGGGTTTGCACCCACGAACTCAAGATTGTAGGGCGGGTGTCATTACCACTAGACCATGACCACGGCTTCTTCACGATTGTAAGGCGGGTGTCATTACCTTCATCATTAGGTCTAATGCCTATCAAGGCCTAATCAAGGGAGTTCTACTGTTTTATTATTTACTTCATTTGTACAGTTTACAACTTCTAACACTACCTATATATATATCTTATTCCGGATATCTCTTGGCTTCACCATAGTCCATTTTAATGCATGAATTGTGTAATGTCCGGGGCCAAGATAAAGCACGAAAGCGCGGGAAAGAAAAAAAAATCATTCATCTCGTGGCATTGGCTAGACTTTTAAAAAAAAATATTAGCTTTTTTGGCAGGGTTGGCCGCTGCAAAGAGAACATTGTCAGATGTGGCTTTGAAGACCAGGAACAATGTGAATGTGGTGCTGACATCTAAACCATGGCATACCTTTTAGCCTGCCCGCTTTGTCCGAAACAATGCACACAGAAAGACCTGAAACTGGCCACTGAGGACACGGTAAAAGCCGACAAATTCTGATTCCAAAACATCTAAACCCTGTAAATAAATTGTTTATAATCAAAAACTTATAAAAGAAAAGGAAGAATGATTTCAATTTAACCTAATCATCCGGAAAAGAAAAGATTACGAGTAGTTTACTTTGTCTGACATGAGTACTGTACCTGTACCGGACTTTTTAAATAGTTCACTGCTGAATATAGGCTTAGGCGTATCCACGAAGAGTGATTGTGCCATATCCACCACGCTGGCTTAGTGCGGGTTAATGAATTCACAAACTCCATCGAATTTCTTCTATGGACGTATGCAGGTTTTTCTCACGATATTTTCCTTCACTGAAAAGCCAGCAATGGTATGAAAATCTGTAAAAAAGTTTCAAAGACCTAATTGGTTCGGGACTGGAAATTGAAACCACGACCTCTCAAAAATGTAAGGCGGATACCATTACCACTGCACTGCCACGGCTTCTACATCACGCTGACTCAGTGCACATTGCTATAGAGACTTGCACGAGAATCAAAACCCGACTGAACTGATGATGATAACTGAAATGTCAATACAATAATCCAATTTCCTCACAATAAACGTTGTGTAACCAATACGTTATCAGGGCCTTGAGTGAATCTCCAAAACGTAAGGTCGCGTTATCTACGTCCTCAGCAACGAGTACATATAATTAGGTCAATGTGTTAAGGATGCGAGCATTGTAAACACGAAATTGTAAATATTGACTGACCGACTTTTTATCATTTGTTTTTACTATTATGATTGTATTGTGTATGATGGTAAGGGTGCGGGTTGGGTGCAGCGGGCGTATAGCGTGTTTTTGACGGCAGAGAAAGGTCTAATGCATACCGCAATCGTAAACTATAAAATTTTGTCCCGTGTTTTACAATACACGGTCACAAAATAAACATACATACTTACTTAATAATAAATAATAGTTAGTAATAAATAGTAGTTAGTAATAAATACCATTAATTCAGAAATTAAGAACGCGCTTATCGGTGGAGCAACCTCTACGTCTCGCGGGCCACGGCCAGTGTTTTCACTAGTGTCATTCATCCTAAACTATTTCGCTTCATTTTGACTATCTGAAAGAACAAAAAGAAAGGAACAAATTGCTAAATTTCTTGGTTCCTAAAAGATATAATATGGAGCAAAGCGAACAAGTTTATCTTTGTTACTTCGTTTCTACTGATTTCTTCGACTGTATTTTTGAGTGCATAAATCCTAAGTTTGTTCACTCTTGGTCAACCACAAAATCGCTTACTAACAGGCAAGTTGGTGGATTGAACTTGGAAATACTCGGCTTAAAAAAAATACCTTTAGCTTCAAATCTTCGACCTAACTTTCTTCTATTAACGCTCTAGAATACGCTCCATGTAAGCGCATACCCTTAAAATAATACAGTTTTTTGGATTCTGTAAACTTCTTGCAGTTAATGGAGTAGTATTACAGCCAAGGTTTTGTAATTGAGGCAAGAGTTGTATAACAATGAGGTCGCATTGTAATGGCAATGATCACTTCCACGTTGTGATAGGAATTATGGCTTATATGTGTATGAGTCACAAGATTAAATTTTTTTCTGAATTTCTCCCTGTACTTTGGTACTTTTCCTCGACGCGAATGTCAGCGTCACTTGCATGGCCAATTTTATAAGTCTCACGATTTATTTACCTAATTTAAAGGACATGTCCACAAAATGTATGGAGGCTGGTATTATAATAATCAAAAATTCTAACGTGTTTTGGTTAGTTACATTTCGAGAAAGTTCATATTTTTCTGAGTCTATTACATCAGTTAAAACCAAAAAAGAGCCCTCCGATTTTTTTTAAAATTAATTTTGAATCTAGATAATTAAATATATTTGGCTCAATAGGTAGTTAGGAGCCCTGGTTAAGTAATCGCCATTATTGTTAATTAGAAGCACTTTTACCAATTAGACGCAGTTTTAAGTGTTTTTTGTCACATAACTGGTCACACTGGTAGGTTATTATTTTTAATTTTAGCAAATTAAAAGATGAATGTGGAAGAATCAGCTACGACTGCAAGTAAAATAACGAGAGAAGCACTTTATTATTGCCAAACTAGAAATAATACAGAGCTGTAGTATTTTTCAATTTTTTCATTTTTCATTTTAAAAAAAAATGGAGGGTAAAAAAAATCAAAATTAAATATTTTTGAGAAGCCCATAAATCAAGCCTTCAAATGATGTATAGGTAGGTATATCATCTTGGTTCGATTTTTCTCTGAATAATATACCACTTGTGGACGTCACCAATTATTTTTGTAAAAAAAGCTAGATTTTTTTACAAAAATAATTCTTAAAAATCAGAACTCAAAAAGAGCCACGAATGTGACGATGAGAAATACAGACAGACAGACATACAAAACTCTTTATTTACAACCACAATAAGAAAAATCAACACTATTTACACATATACGACAAAAATATGATTATAAAGTGGCGGCCTTATCACCCATGGCGATTTCTTCCAGGCAACCTTGCACGAATATGAACCCACTAACCAAACTTCATCGATTTTAACGCTTATCAATTACAAGTTTTAATAAAAAAGATTATTGAGTTTGACTGTTAAAAAAATTTTCGTATGTAAAACCTACAGATTAAAGTGTTTTGAATTTAGCGTACTCGTAATTATTTGTGTATTGAACATTTTAACACGAATAGTAATGTGATAATGCAAAAGCGCTAGTACTTGGCAAATTGGCGGTGTTTTAATAAGTAAAGTTCTCTAAAAAAGACCACGGACGATCAAGCGTAGTCGGTCGGATAGAGGACACAAACCAGATTTACACAAGATAAATGTACGGGCTTTCTACAGGCTGTTTACGTTCCAAAGACTACTTGAAAAGCCTAGGTCCAGCTGTCAATGTCTAACCTCTGTAATGATGATGATAATAGTATGTTATTAATACATCAGCATGATTTTTTTCCGATTTTAAGTACATAATAAGCATAAAGCATTTATGTGACGAACATAGGTGTTTGCTCTGTTTTTGGATGTTATTACGAGTAGTTGTTATCTATAAAAGTATGTATTTAAAAATATGTATATGTAGCTATACAGGGTTAGTTCTAATCAATTAGCATCCTTCTAGGGGCTTATTCTGTACATCAAAACGAACAACTTTCGTTCTACGACTTTCGTCAAAACTCAAAAAAAATTTTTGTTATTCCATAGAAAAAATAAGTTCACCCGCGACAAAATGTATGAAACAGCTGATTTTTTTGAGTTTTGACTAAAGTCGTAGAACAAGAGTTGTTAGTTTCGATGTACAGAATAAGCCCCTAGAAGGATGCTAATTGATTAGAAATAACCCTGTATATCAGTCTCTGGCAGCCGTATCACAAGCTATGCTTAGTTTGCGGTCAGAGACCGTGTGTAAGATGTCCCCTAATATTTATATTTATTTATAACAATAGTAAATAGGCGTTTTTTTCGGATAAGTTGCTATACATTAGATCCCACATTTACATAGAGCACGGCATCTACTTACTACAAATCTGTCCTATATTTTTTTAAAACCTCCCATTACATTACCGCTGCTAGCATTCCGCACAATATTTCATTGTTTTTTTTTTATTAACCCCGACTTATACAGTGCATTACCTCTTTTGTCGTCATTGTATACTGATACCTAACTGTCCGTGTAACTTCTTTGTTTCCAGCTATCTAGGTTGTTTGCCACGCATAAATTAGGTCATTATTTGCCGTAGATATCACTGTGCATTGCAAAAATAAGGTAGAAAAAATAAAAGAAGCAAGATTTTTATCTTCTCAGCAAACTCTAAATTAATATGTCAGATGTAGACTGCATGTATTTGTCTTGTTTTTGCAATATTGAAAAAAACTTTTTAAGCATAGGTTAATATTTTTGTACGCACCAGCAAGTGCAGGGTCCACCTACAAGATGGACAGACGATCGGATCTCAGCCACCAAAAGCGGCCACCAAAAGATCTTATTGTAAATCTATCAGAGGCCTATGTAGTTGACGAGTGGAAAAGAATGATTTTTTTTTATTTATTATTACCGACTTCCAAAAAGGACCACAAGGAGATACTATGTTCGCATGTATGTCTGTTTTTTTTGTGTATCGATATTGTCGCTAATTGTGAACCGATTTACAAAAATCTTTTTTTGGTTCGAAATCTACTGCTACTTCTAATACTTTCGAGGTGGTCTCATTTTAATTTCATTGAAATCGGCTGAGCCGTTTTGGATAAATCATCAATAATGTGCATGGATGTCACATCGATTCGTTCAAACTATTCGAATTATGTACGCGATGGAAGTCTGTGTTCCAATTTTTTGCGAAAAATTATTATTAAACATCAATGATCTTTTTTACATTGAAATCTGCAGGCCAATCGCACTAAAAAATTACAGCTGAACCACAATTGAACTTTAACCGAACTTCAACTTTTTGTCTATTTTCGTATCGCGTCAGTGATTTTGACAAAAGTTGAAACGCAACTCAATCAGAGTTGGAACGTTACCGCTGTCAAACGAACGATTGGTGTAAGAAGTTTAGTGCAATACCGAATTCTTTAAAGCTGAATCGAAACTTAGCTACAATTGTAACCGAACTTTAACTGAATTACAGACGCATCGCAGCTGTTTAAAATTAACGCGATTGGCCTGCTGATCACACAACTGTTTAATTAACACAAATTATTTTTCTGGCTCCCTCTTTAATTAGGCGTAAGCAAAACCAAAACACAGTGCTAGTGTTTTACAATTGTTTGCTACCTGTCTGTATAATAAAAAGTACTATAAATAGAATACACATAACATTGTGTCGCCCTTGAGTCCTTTCCTTGTTTACTTCACGTTGTGCAAACGCTGCCTTATCGCGGCTATACCTAACTTACCTACGTTAATGTGTTAGATAGTATGTTATTATCATTGGGAGAATATTGTTTTAATTCAACGCACTGATAGGGTAAACATCAGTGCCAAGAAATAGGTACCTACTGAACTGTACTGTGAGGCCGCGCCACACAAGTTGGCGGATGTGGAGTTAGCTACAAGCTGCGCAATAGCCAATCAAATGTGAGCTTCAGTTAGGATTGGATATTGCGCAGCTTGTAGCTAACTTCACATCCGCCAACTTGTGCGACGCGGCCTATACCAACCATTTTTAACTGTCCATTGATAGATGTAGGCATACCCACGAAGGGTAGATTGGGCCATATCCAGAATATCCACCACGCTGACCCGGTGCGACTAGGTGGATTCACATATCCCATCGAACGGACATATTATGCACTTATGCAGGTTGCCTCACGATGTTTTCCTTCACCGAAAAGCCAGTGTTGTGAAATTCCGTACATACATTCCAAAGAACTAATTGGCCGGGATTCGAACCCGCCTACTCACGATTGAAAGACGCGTGTCACCACTAGACCACTATGGCTTGAAGAAAAAGGTAGTCCAGTTGAATCAAAAGTGGTTTTTTATCCCAAAGCGAAGATGTTATTGCTGAAAATAGTATAGTTGATTTATTTTTACAATCTCAAATTTTGTCCTAATGTCATTTATAAGGATGATTAGTAAAAACACCTCCTTTCGGCTATAATACCATCCCTACATAGTCGACGTACCAGCTGCTCGTACTAAGCGATTCGCTTCATCCTTCATAATGCGGACCGCCAGGGATTGGAATGCCCTGCCTCCGTCATTGTTTCCTGACAATTACAATTAAGATATCTTCAATTCAAGAGTGAATAGGTATCTTCTAGGCCTACATACTCCATCTTCGGCTACAACTTCACTTTCAGGCAAGTTGGACAAAATTCTATGTAGATTTAAAAAAAAAAATAGAGAACATTATCATATCATAACACTGCACTATATTTAATGGAGCTGATATAATTATAATGCTTTTACTGTACTATAAATAAATGAACGATTGCATCATTCCATCGATATCGTAGGCATATTATTGTAATTGCATTGTAAATTATATAAGTATGTATAAGTAATATATACACCAGTTACACCAGCAATCGAGTGCGCAAGGTCAGTAATACACGTTATACGTGTTAATAGTACAAATAGGTATACATTTACATTGTTATATACATGTTTGTATACACTACCTAGTTGGTAATACTTTAAATCAAAAGGAAATAAGTATACGATTCTTAGCTTATTAGTCTTATACGGACACTTATGAAGATAACCTTACAAATTCTAGACAAATTAAAAAAAAACAATTAAAAATCATATTTTCAGCCGCAGGACGTCCACTATTGAACACAGGATTCCCCGGTAGACTTTCGATAAGTTCGACCGCACATCTATTCAGGTCATCTGTTTAACCTACAGGACGTCTTACGCTACGCGTTTGTATTAGTTTTTAAGTATTGTGACGAAGTTGTTAAAAAAACTGTACTTAATTTACGCCTTATATAAGCTGCTTGAAACCGCCTTTTTGTAGTCTTAAGGTAAATTCTATCTTCGGCAGTGTTCTTGCACCCCTAGCATGGCAGTGGCATAAAGCCGTAGGTAACCCATTTTTAACCGACGAACCACCGGAGGAGGTATAAATTCGACGCGTACCTATATATATATTTTTTATGTATAACCACGCATAACTTTTTTCATAGTAGTCCGATTTCAATAATTCTTTTTTTATTGGAAAGAGTATACTTCGAAATTGATCTCAGTTAAATTTTATCGAAATTGGCTGAGCCATTTTTGATAAATCAACAATAATATGAAAAATGTTACATCGATCCGTGCATAATATTTGCGTTCTGGCGATGCTCCCCGGCTTCGCGCTATTATACATATAAACATTTCTCTTAAATCAATCTATCTATTAAAATAAACTGCATCAAAATCCGTTGCGTAGTTTTAAAGATATAAGCATACATGGGGACAGACAGCGGAAAGCGACTTTGTTTTACACTGTGTAATGATTCTGTACACGGGTGAAGTTGGTCATGCTATTTTTTGCAAAAAATAATTATATTACAACAAGCTAGCTAGCTACCAAGCTAGCTATTACTATAAGCTTTTATCTAACTTGTAATGGATGTACCTATGTCTGTAAGTTCGGGTGGAATCTTGCAAGTTAAATTTGACCAACTTCCCGGTTTTCCATTGAGTTGAAATTTTGCACGCATATGTATATCGCGTGACAGTGCAATTAATGGTATCATGGAGCCATGCTAGAGGTGCTGATATGGAAGTGATGATGATGCTTGCTTCACCAGAATACCAGCGTTGAGTGTTAGGTCCTCCCAGCACTCAACATTTATAGCTGAGGACCCACCCTTTCGACACTTTTTGTGTTTCGTTATTTTATAAGTTTTCTTGTACCTATTTTGCATCTGTCGAATAAATATATAATATATATATATATTCTTTACATCCTTAAATAATGACAATAAAATAACAACCATTAATTATATCACAATAATGATTTATACGTTTCTCGTCAATATAATTTACATTGAGATTACGTTATTATTGTGGTAATTAAAGGATATTAATAAATATGACATTCATTGAATGATGTGATGAAGGTTAGTTAATGCATTTCCAGAAGGTTACGACCATTCATCTCTAGGTTTGCATAATTTTTAAAACAGTTTCATAAACGGGGACGTTTTTTATTACAAGTTTTAATGTTTTTTTTAGTAAAAACAAAACTAAACAAGGGTGTATTTTTTTACAAAGGTTATGTCATAACTTGTAAATCGTCCATTAAATGTTTTTCATACATATTATTACACAGACTTCTCTAGATTTGCATAATTTTTAAAACAGTTTCATAAACGGGGACGTTTTTTATTACAAGTTTTGATGTTTTTTTAGTAAAAACAAAACTAAACAAAGGTGTATTTTTTTACAAAGGTAATGTCATAACTTGTAAATCGTCTATTAAATGTTTTTTATACATATTATTACATAGACATTTTGAAAGCAGAAAAAATTTGCATTGATAAATTATATTATATTAAAGAAAGTAAAATTAAAGAAAATCCGTTTAAGTATGAATTAATAATGTGGAGAAAAGGGTTGAAATTCATAGCCCCTTCTGTTTCATCAAATCAACCATCATTTCTTATACTCGCTTTTTTTTCTCCTTCTCTCTCTCTCCGCATGAAAAAAAACATATGGTATGGTATGAATATAAGTACATGTATTATTTTTTTTACCAAATATATTTTTGTTACACATGAAAAAAAAATTGGTATGAATATACCATATTATATTAATTTTTACCATATATAATATTTTTCATGTGGAGAGAGACAGTGTGCAAATTAGGAAAACAAAAATAATGTAAATATAATAATAAAATGCCTTACATGAACATAAATTGCAAAACAGCATAAACAAGTACCTGCATTAGTTCATCAAACATCGGAGACCAGACAAAGGAACCGCGCTTGTCCACAGTAAAAACTATCTTCCTATTTGTGGTGAACAAATAAAGATAATACTGCAGTACCTACTTTTATATTTTACCCGATATTTCAAACGGTAAGCAGTAAATTAATATTCTGTGGTCAGCAAAATTACTCGTTCGGTCAGTTAAGAGGAGTGTGAGGTGACGTGACCACTATTTTCGCTATTTCTGTAGTACCTCAAGAGAATTTTAGTATATATTATTTGATAAAATTTACGTTCCGAGAAAAGACTCTTTTCAACCCTTAATTGTAACAAAATGTTATGTTTTTGGTGTCAATCGCTTGAGTCAGAAATATACAATAATACAATACAAAATTACTTTATTTTACAAATACAATACATTACAAATTAACTTAAACTAGAAAAATAAAACAATAATCCGGTAGAAAAATGGGCCTTATCGCCTGCAACGATATCTTCCAGGCAACCTAAATGAAATAATATTAGGATAATTATGTTGCGGTCGGTGCTATTCAATAGCATAAACTACATAGACCAAACACACAGATACAAAAACAAATTATAATTATTACATACAAATAAATAAATAATTATATACCTACATAAAATACATACATAAAACCATAATAAAATATATACATATATGTACCAAATTAACAAGTAGACAGATAGTGCTTAAAAACAAGAGATTTAAAAATGTTAAGTGATTGAGCCTGTCTGATCGTGACAGGCAGTGCGTTCCACAGCATAACGGATTGGACAGTAAAGGAATGATGATAGGATAGATTCGAGTGACCAGAAGTAGGAAATTTTGCACGTTCGTACGTCTTATTTTTTTTTCAATAAAGTTTTTAGTTTCTGTATACTTTTCAGTCTAAGTTTTGCGTAAAAAAATACTTTTAGAGGAGGGTAACTTTAAGGTCACTAATGGAATGTTATTTTTTTCTTATATTTACTGCTTTTAATTGTTACTATGACTGATTTTATACGTAGGTTATCAACTATTGCGCGGTACTTCCTGTTAGTTTATTGTATGTAGGTAATCAGTTGCAGAACTAGTTTGTAATATCTATAGATTCCCATTGTTACAGTGCGGGTGAGTAATTACCTACCAGCACAAACCTATTTTGATTATTGGTAGGTTTAATAATAAGATTTTGTTGAAATTTTTTTTTTTCTCAACCCATGCTGTCCCACTTCTGGGCAAAGGTCTCCCCCATTTCCTTCCATTCATCGCGTTCTGTGGCCAAATCCCGCCAACCTTCCCGGAAAGTGTCAAGATCGTCACACCAACGTTTTATAGGCCTTCACTGCCTTCGTCTGCCTTCCGGTACCCATTGTTGTTGTAATAAGTTAAATAAAAAAAAGTAAGAAAACTAAGACGTATAAACCTAGCTACTAAAGTACTGATTACATAAAAAAAATCACTAAAATCGGATTATATTTAGAGGTAGATAACAGTTTATTTGTAGTATGGACAAGTTGCCAGCTCACACTCGTCTTAAGTTATTGATTTGGACTGCTCCATATTTAATTACTGTTTTTTAAAGATATCCTATAAAGATAAAAGACGTTCAGTGACTAGGTGGACCGACCATATAATTAAGATCTCTGGATCGCGCTGGATGCTAGCCGCTTCCAAGCTTCCATTCATGCTTTTTGGAAATCCATAGGAGGGGCACATGTCCAGTTGTGACTGCCTCGGTGGTTCAGTGGTTAGTGACCCTAACTTCTGGGTCAAAGAGGCGTGGGTTCGATCCCCACCCAAGGCAAATATTTATGTGATAAACATAGGTATTTGCTCTGTGTCTGGGTGTTATTTAGTTACTATCTATATAAGTATGTATTTAAAAATAAGTATAAGTAGTATATCAGTCTCTGGCAGCGATATCACAAGCTTTGCTTAGTTTGGGGTCAGAAGCCGTGTGTAAGATGTCCCAAAATATTTATTTATTTATTTCCTTCCGCAGATCATGATGAAAATTTCTGCTGATCTTTTAATATCCTGCATTACTGACAATGCACGACAATCCTTATACTCTCTTACGAAAGAAAAGTGGAACAAGGCGACAAATACAGCAAGAAAGTAAGCATAATTGCTTTGTTATTATACTCTTATTTTTACAAGGGCAAACACTATAAGTACTTCATGTAATAAAGTGTTCATCACACTTGTTTTTATGACCGGACTAGCATAAGCAAAGCTGTTTTAACTTAAGACGTAAAAAGAAAGATTAAGGTATAAAATATAAATTGATAAATATTAGGGGTGGGGGGACATCTTACACTCGGTCTCTGATCCCAAACTAAGGAAAGCTTGTCATATGGCTGCCAGATACTGATATACTACCTACTTATTTTTAAATACATACTTAGATAGATAATAATTACTAATAACAACTAGACACAGAGCAAACCCCTAAATTCATCCGTAAATGCATGCGTCTCTGACCCCAAACTAAGCAAAGCTTGTGATATGGCTGCCAGAGACTGATATACTACATATACAGTCTACCTATAGAACGCTTACCTGCTATTGGGAGCCACTCAGTCAGGGATCTACTCCACTGGGCGTTTACACGCCTAGCAGCCACGTGTCCTGCCCAGCGCCACTTGAGTCTCGTAATACGGTTTCCAACATCTATGACTTTTGTCCTTAGTCGGATTTCCGTATTACAAACTCGGTATTTTAAACTGATACCTAACATGGCACGCTCCATTGCCCTTTCATTCTGTCTAGGTATATATTTATATGCTTGTAATAAAACATGTTCAAAACTGGCAAACGAAAAAACAATTGTGAAAAGAAAACGAAAACTCCAATCGATCGAAATAAAATCAGGAATGTGCAGATGTCGAATAAAAAACATATTTCGCAAAACGTAACATAATAAACACATAAAGAGGATAACACAGGGGCAACAAACGTATTGAAAGTTTAGAGGTTCATAAATTATTTAAACCTGTTAATATTGGGTTAGGTTAATATCCTAAAAATGGGCAATTTTGGTAATTTTGGGCACAAGCCGGATTAGTGAGAGATGAAAAATGTTCGCTTTTACGATTCACTAAACCGTTTTGTTTGCTTTTTTGTAAAGACTTTAATAAAAATAACAAATACCTACTAATTTCTTTAGTGCAAACCTTTTTTCCTGGTAAAATTATTATATTGTTGAACCAGATTTATAATGTTGATACCTAAACTAATGTATCGACGTACTTTAGGGAAACATTTGCAGTGGTGTGGAGGCAGCGGAGGCTTTCGCAGACTATTTTTCTAGCGTTTTTTTGAATGATCTCCCAGAACTTAATTTGAACTCGTTTTCTGAGCAAGCTGTTCATAGTGGTTATGTGACTCTACCGAAAGTATCACCCACTGACATAGAACGCGGAATTAATAAGTTAAAGCCAAATAGCTCGCCAGGTCCCGATGGCTTACCTAGTTTCATTATCAAAACGGGTAAAAAACATCTTATCCTTCCACTGTATCACATACTGAATATTGCTCTTAAAAACGGAAAGTATCCCGATCAGTGGAAGTTGTCTAGAGTGACACCCATCCCAAAAAGCAGTAAAAAGACCTCAGTAGAAGAGTACCGACCTATAGCAATTTTGTGTGCGCCTGCTAAAGTTTTCGAGTATATACTGCACAGTGAGATATATAGACAGGTAAGACAGTATATAGGTGAAGAGCAACATGGTTTTAGGCCGGGAAGGTCTGTTAATACAAATCTATTGTGCTTGGTAGACTATATTTCGAAGGCCATGGATCATGGTTCCCAAGTTGACGTAAGATATTTCGACTTCCAGAAAGCTTTCGACAAAATTGATAATGACATCTTATTGCGAAAGCTGTCATTATCTTTTGGTTTTTCTCCGAGTCTTTTGCGTTTCTTGGCGGACCTCATGAGAGGACGGCGTCAATATGTGAGACATGGTATATATGAGTCCCAAACTTACCTCACTGGATCTAGAGTAAACCAGGGCTCGGTGACCGGTCCATTATATTTTCTTATGATGATCCACGATTTACCCAAAGTATTATCTTCTGCTCGATGTCTCTTGTACGCCGACGATCTTAAACTATTTCTCGAAATCAAATCTCGTAGCGACTGTTTACGCTTACAGGATGACATCAATAGCATTTACGAATGGAGTGTGAAAAATAAAATGTTGTTTAACTACAGTAAATGTAATGTAATGACATTTGACAGAAAAAAGAATCCAATTCATTTTGATTACCACCTGGCTGCAACATCCATACATAGAGCAAACTCTGTCAAAGATCTGGGAGTTACTTTCGACCGCAGTTTAACATTTCACGATCATGTGTCAGATCTTGCCAAAGAGGCTTACCGTCGTCTTGGGTTTGTGCTTCGAAACGCGAAAGACTTCGAGAATCCTAAAGTGATGGAAACTCTTTACGGCTCTTTGGTCAGGAGCAAGCTGGAGTCAAGCGCATGTGTCTGGAGCCCTCATCATGTCACATACACACGCTTGCTTGAAAAGGTTCAGAAAGCTTTTTTAAGAGCATTGTACAAAAAACAATATGGATATTATCCGTTCCTGTACCCGACCAAGTATTTACTTGGACAGCTCGGCTACAACTCGCTTGAAGTGAGAAGGATGCTAGAACAACTCACTACCTGCGTTAAGGTGCTCAGGGGGTCAGTAGACTCTATTGAACTACACAATCTAATGTGTGCGCTGTTTGTTCCGGATAAGTCCGGGGTCCCGGTTAACCGGCGTGGCCGGTTGCCGAATTTATTTCATATAGAACATTGTCGCACTATTGCTCGATCCATGTCGCCTCTAATGCGCGCTCGCAACCACCTCAATGCAATCCTGGCCGCTAATACCGATTTTGACATTGTTTTTGACAATTGGAAAGCTGTTACATCTATCATTAAGACGTATTGTGAAAATCTCAGAGATCAATGGGATAACAATAAGAGCGCTACGAGCGTTGTGGAAATTGAAGAGATTAACGACTAATATTTTGACATTTTATGATTGTATTAATTAATAAATTTGACATAATAATATTAATTGATAATATTTGTAATGACTAATGTTTAAATTGTATTTTTCTATAATTTATTGTAATTTTTAATCATTGAATCAATTATCTGATAATTTTAATTAATTCATAACTTTGTGAGATAAATGTAAGTGTGATGTAATCTCGTTTTTGTCTCAATAAAATAATTTGAATTTGAATTTGAATTTACGGAAAACTTAAACTCGGGTAGATCTCAAAAAGATCTCCGTTATGTATAGGAGCTTAATTAACACCTTAAGAAAGTATTATTATTATATACTACGGGACTAATCGCGCACTAAAATTACGAGATAAATAAATACCTCCTCATCCCGACGTTTCGGCCGATTTGCATCGACCGTGGTCACGGATTGAGTCTACCCGTGACCACCCAGTAGTCCCGTAGTATATAATAATAATGTGTTCAAATCGCGAGAGTTTAAAAACAACACCTTAAGAAAGTATCAGGATTCTGGAAAATTCTGGAAACAATAAATCGGTCAAATGAAAGTTCCTTATGAAAACAAAGATCAATATTGTAAACGGCTGGCAAATGCGTCCCACTCGTGATCGGGTGCTGCATGCGGGTCGCCGGTTTGCTCGTGGCATTCACGCAATGCACCGAAACTATTGCACTAACTCTTTTTGTACAGTAAAATCGAATAATTGGATATTTTAGTTAACAAAAGGCACAGCCCCTGGAGTCTGTGGTTTGTAATTTTCCAATAAAAAAAAATTGTAAATGGTGTAACTTGTCATCATTATCATTATTATTATTGTACGGATAGACACAAGGTTCACAAATTAGCAAATGACAGGCAACTGGAAAAAAAATCTTTTCTATAAGATAAGTTTTAGCTTAAATGGCAGATAAAATTACCTGTATTTTTATGGCGGTTAAAAGATTTGTACCTACGAGTATACAGATAATTTCATTACGACCGTAAGAACATTTACACAATATGCAAGTTACGTAAAGTCGTCGTTATTTTAAATATCATTTTGATATTTTGATAAATTAATTTTTGCCCGCGGTTTCGGAAGCCTGGTATTTTATTTTTGTCCTATTCCATAAGAACATTTTATTTTTCTGGGATAAAAAGTAGCCTTTCCGTCGTTCAAACTATGTCTATGCCAAAAATCAAGTCAATCCGTAGCTCCGTTTTTGCGTGAAAGAAGAACAAGCCAATAAACCAACCAATAAAATTAGTAGGTCCCGGTTGTTTTAACCGTTTAGCCATGTTTGAGGTCTTCAGGCGGCCTAAAAACTCAGACACAAGGACTAGCCTCCGGCCCATATGAACTTACTTACTTTTTAGTAGGTTTTCAAGTAAGTACTTAGAATAACTTAGATAAGTCGTGGTGGTCTAGTGGTAGTAACATCCGACCTGCAATCGTGAGATCGTGGGTTCAAATCCCGATCCCGTACCAATGAGTTTCTTTGGAACTTATGTACGGAATTTCACATCATTGGCTTTTCGGTGAAGGAAAACATTGTGAGGCAACCTGCATACGTCCGTAGAAGAAATTCGATGGCGTATGTGAATCCACCAACCCGCACTGGGCCAGCGTGGTGGATATGACCCAACTCTTCGTGGGTAGGCCTACGTCCTGCAGAGGACTATTAAAAAGGCTGGTACAGTACAGTACTTAGATAACGCGGACCAAACCGCGTGCTACTTTGTCTGTAAAAATATACTTAGATAATATACATTTTCAGTATTCATCTTCAATACATTTCCAAGTAGGTAAGATCCAACCAATATTTAGACCCCATAAGTGATTGTAACATACTCGTATCGATCAAATCCACAATGTAGCAGGGTGTCAGTCCGAACTTGCAACATGCGAGTTCGAAGCCACAAGGCTACAAAACGGTGCGGGACCTACCTCAAGATAGCGCGTGTGTGCACCGCCCTGCGTGTGCGCAGGACGCGCGGGTATTTTGAGACGGCTAGTACAGTTGGACTAATAATTTTTCCAAAAGATTTTTTTTTATAAAAAAAAATGTTAAATAAAAAATAAACACGTCCATGTGTGAAATTTGACGTGTGTCTGTTGTTCTGCGTCTATAAATATGTGTAGATACTTATTAATCGATATTATGGTATGTAGCAGCATAATTTCCGATATAATGTAGGTACTTGTCGAGTTTACTGCGCTTATTTTAGTAGTTAAACAACTCATTTACTTGATTAAGAAGTATTTTAGATATTTACTTTTAGTTTCTACCAAGGAAAAGCTCCCAGTAAGCGGTTACAAGGCTACCACGGTGGGTGACCTACCTCAAGATGGCGCGTGTATGCTGCTGCGCCCTGCGTATGCGCAGGACGCGCGGGTATTTTGAGCTTTCCAGTACAGTTAGACAATTAAACATTTTTCATAATAATATATATTCGTAAAATATTTAAACTTCTACAAAAAATATACACTAATATAATAACTCCCCTCGCGTTATACGTTTAAAGTGTGTCTGTATATTTGTGATTCTGTAAATTAGTCTGCCTTAGATGATTGTGGTAGCATATCTCCCAATAAGTTTAGATTAATAGGTTTTGTTGTTTCAATTAGTTTGATAGCTGATTTGATTTTTACTGGACATGATTAGATTGGGTTTGATTTATTTTGAAAAATTAGATTTATTTATTTAATTTCATATAATTCAATTTTATCATTTTTACGTCAATTTATTTTGCTTTGATATTTTTATGGGTAAACAATTTCCAGAAATTAACGATTTATTTTAATTAAAAAAGCAATTGTATCATCGACAAACCTTTTTTTTTACCTAAATGTTATAATCTACATGATTGTATGTGGCAGCATTACTCCCAATACAATGTATCGATTTAGATACGTTCTCTTAATTAGGTTGTTTGATAGCTGATGTAATAAATAGATAATATTTATTACTGTTATTTTTTACCCAAAAAAGCTTCCAGCAACACATCCACAAGGTGACAAAGATGCTTCATGCTATTTCCAACTATAATTTTATTTTAATTACAATTTATCATTTTTAAGCCACCTTATCGTTTACGTTGGCAAAACCTTAAATTAAATATTTTGTTTGCAGTTGATTGAAAGTTAAAAAAAATCATTACAAGTTACAGTACAAAACTCTTTCCACGCTAAGTTTACACACAAACAATATTTTATCCATCAGTTGTCCTCCACCGTTTTATCGTTTCCTTCATTTCCTTAAATGGCTTCTTATATTTATCACCAGCTTTGTCCCAATTGCATCACTGTAGTACATAAACGTTTTCTCGAACACTTATCCAATCTTTATTTATAATCTGCTGACGCTACCAGCGGCATCCACGCCATTGACTTTCTTGATGGCATTAACCGAATAACCCATTGCACAAAGAACTGGCGGTTTTCAAGGTGAACCCACACAAGCACACGTATCCACACGCTAACACAACACACGCATCCACAACTGCAGTAAGTATGTGATTCAAAATAACTGGCCACCCTACTTTTACTTTTAAAAAGCTTTGCTGAGCGGTTTTGAACTTTACCTTCTTGTGTTAAGATTCTCATTGTTTGGTTTAAGGGTAAAAATTAAATGGTTGAGACGAAAAGGGTGCACGCACACACACGCACCCAGACGTGTATTTATTCACTGCAGTCTGGCGGCACACATGCAAGCTTCTGTATACGAGATTTCTATTGAAACTTTCATTGAACTTATTCTACTAATTGCTTTTTCGCGCTAATATTTGTGATTGTATATAATCAGATAATTGTTGTGATAAGTACACAAAGATTTAAAGTTTTTCAATGTTCAGATACATTGTCAGTCTGTCTGGCACGCACACATTGAAACAGCACACAGATATAGATTTCAGGGAAAAATACAAAATAATTTATGTTAATCATACACATACGTATGCGTCTACAGTATAAACACGTATACGAATACTAAAGGGACACGATGCGATTGTGTGCGTAAAGTGCGTATGGATGTGTGTGACTTACAGTTTTATTATGTTTACTGTAATTATGTTAATGAATGTACCTACTTAAGTGAAGTACTTATTGTAATAATGATTTAAAATGTATAAGTACCTACCTTGTTTAGTTTTATTTTTGAATTTCCAAAAATATCTTGAGGTTTATTTTAAGCCTAAAAAGATTGCATTTCACCACATTCTGATTGAAATTGAGCAGACTCATTCTAAGGTACCTAAGACAATCTCTAATCTGTGTTGGAAATCTATAGGAGAGGCCTAGTTCAGTCCCGTTACATAAAGTATAAAAAAAGAAATCCCATATTTTTATTTTTTTTGTTTTGTTTTTTAGGTACCTACCCCTCTACAGTCTCCGGTGTCTGCACCACAGAAGAAAGAGATTGTGATGTTCTGTGGCCTGCACCTATGATTTATATGTCAATGATGAGAATCTAAGATAGAGATAAAAATATATTCTGATGAAATATTAAACGAAATATTAATAAAATAGATAGGTTTCAAATGGTACTAGATATTTATAGAAAGCGACAAAATGAGTGTGTGTGTGTGTGTGTGTATTCTGATTGTGGACTCGTTGCATCCTAATTGATGAACTGACTCTGATGTAATTTTTGTTGAATGGCGTATTTACTGCCAGCAACGAGGAAGAATGGCGTATTTACTGCCAGCAACGAGGAAGAACTGAGATTTAGGATTATTTTTATTGTATAATAATTATGTTACATTTGCGACTACTGGTCTATTTTCATTAGTAGGTATTTTTATATTAGTATTATATTAGTTAAGTAGTAGACTTGTATATTAGTAATTGTAATTGGTATATAGTAAACACTCTATATTACTATATACCACCCTTATACTTACTACCTATATTGCGTCCGTTTTTAGGATAAACTGTTAGATCTAAAATATAATGTAACACCTAAACTTTGTACACAGTTCAAGCAATAAATATTATTCTGATTCTTATTCTGAAATGTATGAAGCCACAGGAATACGAGAATAGTGCCTACTACTGTGCAATAATAGGTACAAAAAATGCTATACGTTTATTATTCAAACTGATACTAAATGCATAACTTTAAACTTTATACAAGCAAAATTATTTGATCTGTTGCTCCGTTGTTGCGTAATTTCAGATTAATAATATTAGAAAGGATTCAAAATAATCCTTCATAGCAATTTTAGACTAAAAATATTTAATTTTACTATGCGAAATAACCTCTGCATATGCAATCTATCCCTCGAAAAACATGTTCATGTTAAATATTGCCAAGAGAAGACTACAGTACTGTACTGTTTAGTAGTCCACTGCAGGACGTAGGCCTACTCACGAAGGGTGATTGGGCCATCTCCACCACGGGGGCCCAGTGCGGGTTGGTGGATTCACATACGCCATCGAATTTCTTCTACGGACGTACTCGTACGCAGTTTGCCTCAAGTTTTTCGTTCACCGAAAAGCCTGTGGTGTGAAATTCCGTACATAAATTCCAAAGAACTCATTTGTACGGGACCGGGGATTCGAACCCACGATCTCACGATTGTAAGGCGGGTGTCCTCCTCTTGACCACCATCATAACATCTAACCATAAACAGAGCCGAATAATGAAAACAAAAATAAAAGCAACTTAGAAATAAAGAAGTTACAAACATTTTATTTTCTTGCTAGACAAAGAGCACACTATAGCAGAATATGACGTCACGGTCCTTAAGTGTCATACATTCGCCTTACTATGTTATGTTTTGTGGAAAAGCGACAAAGCATCCCCTCTTAATCCCTACCAAAATCTTTACAAACTTATATCTCAGAACTGGATTAGCCAATTTTAGTTATTTTTGCTTATATATATTATGCTTATCTATTTTGTATTTCTATTTTATATATACATAGAATAGATTCTATTTTATATATATATAAATACAAAATAGAGTGCAGTGGAAATAATTGATATTTATTATTATTTTATCTATATTATTTTGTAAATATTTTTTTTATTGTATAATTATTGTAATATTAATAATAGTGTTTTTTTAAACACCCTTAAACTTATTTGCCTACAACAAGATAGCGGAAATACCCTAAATATTTATTCAAAACAAAGATTTGTTATTTTTTCTGTTTACGAATCATAATTAATTGCAGAATTCACAAATTTTAATACTTTTTCTGTTTACGAAACATAATTTATTGAAGTATTCAATAATCTTAATACTTTTAATTAATTCAATACTAGTCAACTACCCTATTCAACTTGCTAATAAAATATTCACATATTACTACTGAGGTTAAAACAAATCATTACAAAAACTCCCAGAAAATTCTCAACAACATAAAGGTTTTTGCCCCTGCGTACTCTCACCTACACTGCGGTCTAAGGTCAACGTTCTCCAAGGGATAACTACCCACTAAGGGATGCGAAATACATAGACACGCTCGTAGACGTAACATGTCAGTGTCCTCACGAAAGAAGGGTAACGCACTAGCTGGCAATGTTTTTGCCCTTATCGTAGATCAAAGGTTTTTTTACGTGAAATAATTAGGCAAAATTATTACTATACCCATCGACAAAAAATTTTATTTTTTTACTTTTATCGTCATACATCGAAAATTACACTTTGTTAAAATAATTAATAACCTGTTTTAGCATGTGCTAATGAAGTTCTTTTATATGATACCTTACATGATACGATTTACTCACTTTGAATTTTGAACCCATATTTTGTGAATTTTGAAGCCCTATTTTTTGTGAATGAAATAAAAATGTACAGTTTTCAGATTTATTCCTATATGTGTACTCTGAGGCAATGATTCTCGCCAAATTCCATAATTCTATGTCAACGGGACGTACCCTGTAGGTTTTGATTTTTGTGAGTATCGAAATATGCTGTTTTTTTACGACATAACTTTTTTAACGATTTTGTCTTTTACACAACTGAAAGAAACCATAGATATACGTATACAGTTTAAATTTCAAATCGATATCTTTACGCGTTCCCGAGATAAAGAGTCTTGACATACACACAGACGGACAGACAGACAGACGGACAAAAAAGTGATCCTATAAGGGTTTCGTTTTTTCCGTTTGAGGTACGGAACCCTAAAAAGGAGGAAAATTGGGTGTATCGCTCCTTTATATTACTAAATCATCAACTTGGCATATTTCTGTTTTAAAGTTGATGACATGATGATAATTTTAAGGCATTGAAAATGGATTTAGAATTGAAATTGGATTTCAATTTTAACAAACGAAATCGGTCACGAGTTAGTTTAGGTATAGATTTATGACGATACTTATAAACAGAATATGCGACGTCTACTGTTCGGAAATCTAATAGTTAGGTATAACAATTTTAGTTTTTTTGTCTGTATGTATTTTTTTTGTATATATTCGTCCATATTTTCATCAATTTATTTATTTCAAAAGGGGAAACTCCCAAAATGGTCCCATTTTAATTTTATCGAAATTTACTGAGCCATTTTTTGACTTATCTACAACTTGCGACCCGCCCCGGCTTTGCACAGGTGTATTACACATATTAACCTTCCTCTTGAACCATTCTATCTATTAATAAAAATTACATCAAAATCCGTTGCGTAGTTTTAAAGATATAAGCATACATAGGGACAGACAGCGGGAAGCGACTTTGCTTTATACCAATGTACATGGATGCGATTCGTGCAAACTATTCTACGTAATTTTGTACACGTTGAAAGGCGGTGGTTCCATTTTATTGAGAAAAATAATTATGAAATGTTACTTATGTTTTGTTGCAATAAATTGCACTTGTAAAAGACTAATGAAAGGACAGAATATACATGTCTTTGTGCACATTATGCAACGCATTGTCCGTCGCAGACGGTGCAACGTCCGGCCGCCCTTGCCGCGACCGCTTACGTAATCTCTGACGCATGTGCTGATTGGAAGAGTAGTTGGACGTGGTTGGAAGTCGGGACGTCTAGATCCATCTTCTTATCGAAGTTTGGAGATTTTTTTTATGGAGATTATTGGGAAATACTTTTTGCCAATCCTGGGTAACTGACTTAAAATAGGTATCTAGATAGAGCAGACGGATTATGATTTTGACGTTTCTAAAGCTATATATATACAGGGTTACTTCTAATTAATTAGCATCCTTTCAGGGACTTATTCTGTACATCAAAACTAACAACTTTTGTTTTGCGATTTTTGTCAAAACTCAAAAAATATATGCAATATTCTTAGGTGCTTAATATTTTGTGATTTTCTAGGTTATACTAAATGTATTTTTTTATTTACAATATAAAAAAATACAATATCGACATTTCATTTGAATATTTTGACATGATTATTTGTATGACAATGATATTTTTTTTATTGACATCCTCATACTGAGGTGTAATGTTTGTCAATAATTGACTATTTTTTCTAGATAGTGATCATGTAAACCTTTCGTATTAATATGTAAATGAAGTATTATATGAATAAATTTAATAAGAATATCCACTGATTTCTTAGTCCAGTCCACTCGTTGATGTTGTCTCGCCATATTTTCCGTCTCAGGACAAGATCGTTAAATCTCCAAATCCCAACAATATTTGTGAACCAAATCATGTTATTGTTCAATGGAGGGCACAAAAGGGTCAAAATATTACTATCAAATACACCTAAAATCGGAGCGTAGATCATGTACATAACATTACTTTTTATTTAACTTCAATGCATGCAGTATTTCCGAAGTTATAGCGACGAGAAGTTTAAGAGGGCGCTAATGTCAGAATCAAGCGAAAGGTATATTTTTAAAGACGTGGTGTAAAGATAACGAACATAAATATCCATATTAAAAAAATATTATAAGAAAGGAAAAAACCTATAGTAGCAGAATAATCGCGTAGAATTTTGGAAAATAATATGGTTACTTTAGGAAAAAATTAAAACTTCGCATCATAAAAAAAAAACGTTTTTCTCAAATGCTCGAAATTATCAGCAATAACACCACATTATTTTTGACAAATTACGTAGCCAGACTATTGCTCTAGTAGAGTAATCGATTATTTTTTTTAATATATGCTTAAATTTTGAATAAATAAATAAAATGTCACCTAAAAATGTAAGCTGGCGCTCGAAGCCAAAATCATCGTGAACTGTGTCATGCGATTTTCGACTCTAAACAAAGCAGCATAGATGATAGCGGGCGATGCAAGAAGCGCGGGTGAAATCTGTTTTTATCATGGCATTAGTCCCTTTTTTGAAATTCTGAGATTTCGCGCGCTCAGGCTATTACGTCACACGCCCGTTCGGCCCACGACCTGGACACTGAGCGGCGCCGCGGCGGCTTATGTCCTGCAGTGGACTATTACGCTGCGTTTCCGCCAGAGATGTGCGAGTATGCGTAGCGAGGGATGTGTTTGTAAAGAACCAATATAATCGCTTCATTTACCGCGCCTCGGTCAGCACAGCTCTGGTGGAAACGGCTCAGCGGAGCTAGATTTTTGCGCATACAAAACAAGCGAGGGATGTGTACGAGGGGTGTGTTGCGAGGAATGTGTGTTGAGAAGGATGTGTTGCGAGTATTGCGAGGTTTGCGCATACTGTACCAGCCAGTCCATAGACGGAGTTTGTTGGAAGTAGAAGTGCACATAATAGATATGGATAATTGGAAAAAGAAGATACTTTTATATTTAACATTTTTTTAACAAATGGAAGAAATCGACACATTTCACAGCTTCGCAACGCATCCGCGCACCACACAATAATGCGCATTTTCACAGCTCCGCTACACATCTTCGTCAGCACATTTTCATCGCACAGCTTTGGTGGAAACCCTCACACATTTTCACAGCATAGCTAGACATCCTCACTACACATTTCTATCGCACATTTCTGGTGGAAACGAAGCCTTAAAAAGGCTGATACTATACAGTAACAACAAGACCCTGCAGTCTCAATGAAGTCATCAGTCCACCGTGCAATTGCCTGTAGTGGTAACTATTAAACCATTTTCCTACTCAAGAAAACTAAAATGAACCAACCGGCAACCGCAGCAACCGCATGTCTTAAAGAATACTACAACAAGTAAATAAGTAAAAAGCCACAGCTTTAGGTACTTAATACTTATGTTGTCCTTACCCTTGAACTTGCCAAGTGAACTTTAAGTGCAATAAAACGAAGTGCGTCGTCAATGTAATAAAATGAATAATGAAACTGCAATATATTTCTTGAATTCACACATAGGCCGAATCAAATTTCGAATTTTTGATTTTGACTCCTATTTTGAGAGGAGTCCCCTCGGTATTTTCCTCAACCCCCTTTGCGGTTAGACTATTTATCAGCCGATTTATATAATATTCAGTAGGATATTATACAATTATGTATCTAAATCTTACCAGTAGGTATCAAAAATCGGTCAAGAGCGAGTCGAGATAATTATGTACATGCTTATGATCATTTAGTTAAACAGATGCGATGTCTTCTGTTTGAAGAACTACGAAGTATTATTTATTTATTAGATACATATATACTGCAGGCAAACATCTAGCCGAACATAAAATATATACTGCAAGCAAACATCTAGCCAAACATAAAATATATACTGCAGGCAACCATCTAGCCAAACATAAAATATATACTGCAGGCAACCATCTAGCCAAACATAAAATATATACTGCAGGCAACCATCTAGCCAAACATCAAATATATACTGCAAGCAAACATGTAGCCAAACATAAAATATACACTACAGGCAAACATCTAGCCAAACATAAAATATATACTGCAGGCAACCATCTAGCCAAACATAAAATATATACTGCAGGCAACCATCTAGCCAAACATAAAATATATACTGTAGGCAACCATCTAGCCAAACATAAAATATATACTGCAGGCAACCATCTAGCCAAACATCAAATATATACTGCAAGCAAACATGTAGCCAAACATAAAATATACACTACAGGCAAACATCTAGCCAAACATAAAATATACTGTAGGCAAACATCTAGCCAAACATAAAAAATATACTGCAAGCAAACATCTAGCCAAACATAAAATATATACTGCAGGCAACCATCTAGCCAAACATAAAATATATACTGCAGGCAACCATCTAGCTAAACATCAAATATATACTGCAAGCAAACATGTAGCCAAACATAAAATATACACTACAGGCAAACATCTAGCCAAACATAAAATATACTGTAGGCAAACATCTAGCCAAACATAAAATATATACTGCAAGCAAACACCTAGCCAAACATAAAATATATACTGCAAGCAAACATCTAGCCAAACATAAAATATATACTGCAGGCAAACATCTAGCCAAACATAAAATATATACTGCAGGCAAACATCTAGCCAAACATAAAATATATACTGCAGGCAAACATCTAGCCAAACATAAAATCGCATCACCAAACTCGTTAGGGTATACTTTTATTAGTTGTATAAATGTGTGCGTAACATGTTACGGTGTAGGACAGACAGTTGGCGGGTCGCCGACCGATCTCACTCGCTGCTGTTTGGGCCTTGAGATCTGTGCAGGGACGAATTTTGATGCAATATTTTTAGACTTACTGTACTGTATCAGCCTTTAAATAGTCCACTGCAGGACGTAAGCTTACCCACGATGGGTGAATGGGCCATATCCGCCACGCTGGCCCAATGTGGATTGGTGGATTCACATACGTCTTCTAATTTCTTCTACGGACGTATGCAGATTGCTTTACGATGTTTTCCTTCACCGAAAAGCCAGTGGTGTTAAATTCCGTACATGAATTTCTAAGAACTCATTGGTTCGGGACCGGGATTTGAACCCACGACCTCACGATTGTAAGGCGGGTATCACTACCACTAAACCACCACGGCTTACTACCACTGTTAGACTTAAGTAAGTATTATTTATAGGTACCGCTAGCTTTTTGGTTTTGCCATTACGCCCTACTGGAAATAATCACGGAAGAATGCTTGCCTTACAATCTTTGGTCCCAACACCGTTAG
Source organism: Hypomecis punctinalis (assembly GCA_949316475.1). Lineage (NCBI taxonomy): Eukaryota > Metazoa > Arthropoda > Insecta > Lepidoptera > Geometridae > Hypomecis > Hypomecis punctinalis. The sequence goes on along the minus strand of OX438819.1, from coordinate 12,121,018 downwards.
GAGTTTTTTTTTAATTTATGGGCGGATTTTCACATCACTGGTATTTCACTGGTTTGTTACTGGTCTTTCAGTACAAGAAGACATCGAGAATATATCTGCATACATAAAAAAAAGATGCCCTGTTTAATCTATCATCCCCTGCTGGAACTGAGTGGCGTGGTGGATTTGGCCCAATCGCCGTTCGTTGGTAGGTATATGTTCAGCAGTGGACTATTAAACACATAAAAACTCTGCCATACGATTTTGATAAGTATTGTGTACTGTACTGTACTGTACCAGCCTTTTTAATAGTCCACTGCAGGACGTAGGCCTACCCACGAAGGGTGATTGGGCCATATCCACCACGCTGGCCCAGTGCGGGTTGGTGGATTAACATACGCCATCGAATTTCTTCTACGGACGTATGCAGGTTGCCTCACGATGTTTTCCTTCACCGAAAAGCCAGTGGTGTAAAATTCCGTACATAAATTCCAAAGAACTCATTGGTACGGGATCGGGGATTTGAACCCACGACCTCACGATTGTAAGGCGGGTGTCACTACCTCTAGACCACCACGGCTTTTAGTATTGTGTAAGTATACTATAAATACAAGACATTTATTGATTAAATAGCACCAAAATTCAAAGAAAGGATTCATGGATTTCAAAGTTATAAGTTATTTACAAGTTAAAAAACAAATTGTCATACGCTGCATTATCACTACATATTATAAAACAAAACCGCCATATTTGTGTGTCTGTCTGTGAATCCGCTAACCTTCCCAACTAGACAGCAGATTACAATGCTGTTTTCGCCATCTTTTAGAATAATACTTCTGGAAGGTTTATACTCGTAGCTACGAGTATAACTCATTCGTAACCGGACAAAGCCACGATGGACAGCTAGTAACATGATAAAAACACAAAAGCGACAAGGTTAAAATTAACAAGATTATTTTTTGCAAAAATTATCGGATCGATGTGGCATTTTTCACATTATTATTAATTTATCATAAACGACTCAGCCGATTTCGATAAAATTTAAATTGGACTAATTTCGAAGTATATTCTTTCCAATAAAAAAAGAATTATTAAAATCGGACCACTATGAGAAAAGTTATGCGTGGTTATACAGAAAAAAAAATGTTTGCGTCGATTTGTATACCTCCTCCGGTGGTTCGTCGGTCAAAAAACAAATCTAAAATACTAGAAATTCACACGAGAGATAAGTAATACTATGTATAGGTATTAATTAAATATGACCAAAACTATTTAAACAATAACAAAATTTCCGATACCAAAAGCAAAGGTTAATAGGTAAGCGAAAAATTACACAATAATTACAATTTTCCTGTAATATAATGTAGTATTCAGTTTGATTCTACTAAACAGAACAATCAAAATTCTCTGAACAATTTATCACTGAATGGCATAGTATAGAACATCCTGTCCCATATAGAATTTTAGGTCGCAATGATGTCATAAACATTGTAATACTTAATTCAAGTGAAAAACAAAGAAAAATACATTTGCTCGAAAACACCTATACCATCATGATTCCTGGTACAGAGTTCAAATTTAAAATTCCACTTGATCCAAAAACCTGTCACTTTATAGTTCTTATTTTGCCACGTTTTATTACTGTATGTTTTTTCATCAGAATCAGTATTTTAATTTAATTTTTTGAATCATTTATTGAAGTATCAAAGACTCAACATTAAATAATTTAAAAGTCTACTTTTTCAGTGTACATTTTGAGGTATATTTTTGTTTTTGATTTGATTTTATTTTTGAGTAAGTATTATATTTTGGAAGAAAAACTGTAAAAAGTATTTTTGGGTAGGTAGGATACAATTGTTGTACAAGAGTATTTTTAAGTATATTAGGGTACTTCAGACTACGCGCTAGCACTCCCGTCTCCCCTAGACTTTGCGATTTGCGAAGAGCTTTTGGTGGAAAGTAGTGAAATATATCTATCCAGCTCAAATATCTATCTGGCTTTTCGGTGAAGGAAAACATCGTGAGGCAACCTGCATATGTCCGGAGAAGAATTTCAATGGCGTATGTGAATCCATCAACCCGCACTGGGCCAGCGTGGTGGATATGCCCAATCACTCTTCGTGGGTAGGCCTACGTCCTGCAGTGGACTATTATAAGGCTGATACTGTACTCAACTGATTACGATAAAATTAACAGGGACAACTTGTTAAGACGACTTGTATGATCTACCAGGCAAAAAAAGAATAATTAAAATATTTTTTTCATAATTTGCGGAGTAATCGCGTGACATACCTACTTCCATAGATACAAAAAAACCGGACAAGTGCGAGTCAGGCTCGCACACCGAGGGTTCCGTACAAATCCAGAAAATTTCACAAAATTGGGAAGTAAGTTGTTAAAATCTCTATATTATACTTAACCATCAACAAAAAAGTTTTTGTTTTTTCACTTTTCTCGTCATACATCGAAATTAACATATTGTTTAAATAATTAAAAACCTGTTGTTTAATGTGCTTAAGAAGTTCTTTTATATGATACCTTACATGATACGATTTACTCAATTTGAATTTTGAACCCCTATTTTGTGAATTTAGAGGCCCTATTTTTTGTGATTTAAATAAAAATGTACAGTTTTTAGATTTATTCCTATATGTGTACTTTAAGACAATGCTTCTCGCCAAATTTCATAGTTCTATATCAACGGGAAGTACCCTGTAGGTTTCGATATTTGTGAGCGTCGGAATATGCGGTTTTTTACGACATAAACGGCTCTAATTATTTTAAACTATAACTGAGAAGTTTTTCTTTTACACAACTGCAAAAAACTATAGATATACGAATACAGTTTAAATTTCAACTCGATATCTTAACGCGTTTCCGAGATAAAGAGTCTTGACATACACACAGACGGACAGGCGGACAACAAAGTGATCCTTTATGGGTTCGTTTTTTTTCATTTGAGGTACGGAACCCTAAAAAACATGCTTTCGAATTTAGAACCTTTCTTTTTTGAAGTCGGTAAAAAATACAAAACACTCTAATTTACCTAATATTTCAAATATACCCACGTAAGACCGTTTTCCTGTCTATTGTACCTATGTATTGCAATTAATTTCTAAACTTCTGCTAAAACACTAATTCATAATGTTTTTTGTGAATTAGCAATGATGCGGTAAAAAGAGGAAAATTATGCTCTTGTGGTCAGTGAAAAGGTATATGACCTGTTTAATTATGAATCAATGTTAATTATTACTATTCAAGGTAAAACCAACAAGTAGGAACAGTAATTTGGAACTTGAAATAAATTGAGATATAAATTTTTTCACATCGTCTTCCAGTCAGTTGTATAAAAAATGCATTAAAATTTAATTTAAAAATAACCAACCAAAAATATGTACCCAAAATAAGCATTTAAAAATATAACTGACCAAGCAAATAAAACGAGCGAAGTCTCAGTTTTGAATTGACGATTTTGCTTTCATATATCAGGACGTTGATTTTCCTCTACATGTAGTAATTTTTAATTTTTTTGATCGAGGGGATAATATAGTACATCCACTTCAGTCATTGCAATCTACATTACAAAGGACATGTCCACAAAATGTATGGAGGCTGGTATAATAATAATCAAAAATTCCAACCACAACACTCGTTGCATTTCGAGAAAGTTCATATTTTTCTGAGTCTTTTATATCAGTTAAAACCATAAAAGAGCCCTCCGCTTTTTTTAAAATTAATATTGAATCTATTAAGATAAATAAAGATATATGGCTCAAGAGGTAGTTTATCTCTAGCAACACTGATTAAGTAACTTCCAAATTATTGAATAGAAGCATTTTTACCAATTAGACACAGTTTTTAAGTGTTTATTTGTCACATTGTACCTACTAACTGGTCACACTGGTCGGTTATAATTTTTATTTTAGCAAATTAAGAGATGAATGTGGAAGAATCAGCTACGAATGCAAGTAAAATAACGATAGAAGCACTTTATTATTGCTAAACTAGAAAAGATACATAGCTGTATTATTGTTTTTCATACAATTTAACATTTAAAAAAAATGGAGGGATAACAAAAACTAAATTAAATATTTTTGAGAAGCCCATAAATCAAGCTTTCAAATGATGTATATATTATCTTGGTTCGATTTTTCTCTAAATAATATACCACTTGTGGACGTCACCTTTGAATAGTTTGTTTAAATCTATGTACTGTACTGTACTGTACTGTATAAGCCTTTTTAATAGTCCACTGCAGGACGTAGGCCTACCCACGAAGGGTGATTGGGCCATATCCACCACGCTGGCCCGGTGCGGGTTGGTGGATTCACATACGCCATCGAATTTCTTCTACGGACATATGCAGGTTGCCTCACGATGTTTTCCTTCACCGAAAAGCCAGTGGTGTGAAATTCCGTACATAAATTCCAAAGAACTCATTGGTACGGGACCGGGATTTGAACCCACGACCTCACGATTGTAAGGCGGGTGTCACTACCTCTAAGCCACCACGGCTACGTAAATCTATGTATCTATGCCATAATATATTAAATTATATTGATGTTATTTTGAGTTTTCAAAAACCACCTACCCGAGTTCGATAAAATTTAAGTAAAACGGAAAAAATAATTATCACATTTGGACTACTGTATAAAAAGTTATGCGTACATAAAAAAATATACGCGTCGACTTGAGAACCTTCTCCGTTTTTTCACTGGTAACTAAGTTCGTATAGGCCGGGTGGCTAGCCTTAGTGTCAGAGTTTTTAGGCCGCCTGAAGGCCTCTGACATGACTAAATGGTTAAAACTACACATGGTATTTACACAAAATACACATAGTATTTACACAAAATACACACATTGTATTTACACAAAACATCAATACCAATGGGATGTAAGAAAAAAGACCAAGTCAATGACAACAAACAAAAGTATCTAAATCTGTCTAAGTCCCTCCCTGTGGTTCGAAGGGCGAGTTCGTTGGCCGTCTGAAATAAAATTCAGTTTCAGTGCCCCCGCCCAGCCCTTACGTTTTATTGCCCCTGCCCCAGGGCAAGGACCTCCTTAGCGAATTGAACCTTTTATTTTTTCTAATTATCTATTTATATAATTATTTTTTGCAAAAAATAGCATGACCGACTTCACCCGTGTACAGAATCATTACATACTTAGTATAAAACAAAGTCGCTTTCCGCTGTCTGTCCCCATGTATGCTTATATCTTTAAAACTACGCAACGGATTTTGATGCAGTTTGTTTAAATAGATAGAGTAATTCAAGAGAAATGTTTATATGTATAATACACCTGTGAGAAGCCGGGGTGCATCGCTAGAACGCAAATAATATGCACGAATCGATGTAACATTTTTCAAATTATTGTTGTTTTATCAAAAATGGCTTAGCCAAATTCGATAAAATTTAAATGGGACTAATTTAGAAGTATACTCTTTCCAATAAAAAAATAATTATTGAAATCGGACTACCATGAAAAATGCTATGCGTGGTTATACATAAAAAAAAATGTACGCGTCGAATTGTATACCTCTTCCGGTGGTTCGTCGGTCAAAAATTGGCCTGTAAAGTTACGTGTCACAAGTTTTGTTTTCAATAATGCATCGTGAAATGAATTTCACATGACCCCGCGTCTGTTTAAATTAATCTTCATAACATCTTTTTAGAAGCTTAACTTGCAGAACAAAAGTTTTTTTGTTTGCGAAATTCATTTCACGATGCATTATTGACCAAGGGATTGAATTTATACTACTATATTAATACGGGACTTATCAAGTTCGTTCCCTTGAGAGGTCTTCGCTGTAACTCAACAATTTTGCTTTACTCTGTCCAGAGGGGTTAGCCCAGGTTCACACGTAAACTGAAACTGCAGCAGCTGTTTCCGCATGGCTCTTTACATTTTTGTACAGCGCCCCTGGCGGGATCGAGTAAGAACTAACTAACATGTGAGCCACATTCGAACGCGAAAGTTTACGCAAACTACGCAAAACCTGGACTAAGGGCTCAGATGCCTACTGTACTGTACTGTATCAGCCTTATAATAGTCCACTGTAGGACGTAGGCCTACTCACGAAGGGTGATTGGGCCATATCCACCACGCTGGCCCAGTGCGGATTGATGGATTCACATACGCCATTGAAATTCTTTTCCGTACATTTGCAGGTAGCCTCACGATGTTTTCCTTCACCGAAAAGCCAGTGGTGTGAAATTCCGTACATAAATTCCATTGGTACGGGACCGGGATTTGAACCTACGACCTCACGATTGTAAGGCAGGTGTCATTACCTCTAGACCACCATGGCTTAACAGTACAGATGCCTACCTACATGTCGAATTTTTCGCTGAAACTGTGTACACAGGTTCTATACAGGGTTACCGATAATCAATTAGCATCCTTTTAGGTGCTAGTTTTGTACATCAAAACTAAAAACTTTTGTTTATTATCTAATCTAAAAAAATAATACTGTTCCTTAAAAAAATATCGTTCATCCTCGACAAAATGTATCGAACAGCGTTTTTTTTTTAGTTTTGTCAAAAGTCGTTGTAGAGAAACTAACCTTTTTGTTAGCTTCTCTACATTCAAACTTTTTTAACGATATTACTGCCAATTAACAATTATTCTATGTACGAAAATTTTAAATTGCTTTTGACAGGATCAGCGATCCTTGTTTTAAAATTCAGGTGAGTCTTGAGAGGGAAGTCATCAAGGAGACACGAAAGATGGTGCATGTCTTGTGGTATTTTTATGAAAGTATATGTGGTGTTAGTTCATGTTAACGTGTGATCTTTGAACGTGGTGACGGGTCCTGCAGAGAAGACAGCATGAGCGTCTGGTAATTTTTCTTCGCGAGGCTTCGGTCTCTTTGACCTTGTTACAGGAGGACCTCATCTTTTGGGGCCACTGACCTTGCCACTTATCTTGGTGTACCGAGCTAGCGCTACAGGCGCCTCCACTTCAGGCGCCAGAACAACCCCACGGGCGTCTTCACGCTAGTGCCCAGCTAGCGCACAAGCGTCTCCACCTCAAGCGCCACAACACCACGGGCGTATACACGCTAACGCACAGCTGGCGCTACAGGCGCTTCTATCTCCAGCGCCCTGCTGGCGCTACGTCTATCGGCGGGTCCAGCTTGTCTACGCTCCAACCTCGGCCGGCCTCCAGTGTGTTTTCTTTGTGTGCTACCCCTCCCCTGTTAGGCTAACATTCCACGGACTCTTCAAAATTCTCTCTCTATTCGCTTCAAGAAAAACATATAGACTATAAGTGCAGTGTTATTTATGTGGTGTAATGAATAAATGTGTAAACAGTATGGTTAGTTTTATATATTAATCTCCTTTCTTCGAACCGTTAGGAATCCTAACCACCAGGCAGGACTCTTGGGGTAGGTTCTCTGAAGTCTCGTAACTTGTGGTGTTGCAACCGGCTCCCCCGCTTGCAACATTACCGGTACTTACTTTGATACTCTTTACCTGTGGTGCTGCAACCGGCTCCCCCGCTTGCCATACTACAGGTTCCTCTCTAATTCTCTCTTAACTTGTGGTGCTGCAAACGGCTCCCCCGTTTGTAATACTTGGGGGAAATGTAGAGAAACTAACCTTTTTGTTAGCTTCTCTACATTCAAACTTTTTTAACGATATTACTGCCAATTAACAATTATTCTATGTACGAAAATTTTAAATTGCTTTTGACAGGATCAGCGATCCTTGTTTTAAAATTCAGGTGAGTCTTGAGACGGAAGTCATCAAGGAGACACGAAAGATGGTGCATGTCTTGTGGTATTTTTTATGAAAGTATATGTGGTGTTAGTTCATGTTAACGTGTGATCTTTGAACGTGGTGACGGGTCCTGCAGAGAAGACAGCATGAGCGTCTGGTAATTTTTCTTCGCGAGGCTTCGGTCTCTTTGACCTTGTTACAGGAGGACCTCATCTTTTGGGGCCACTGACCTTGCCACTTATCTTGGTGTACCGAGCTAGCGCTACAGGCGCCTCCACTTCAGGCGCCAGAACAACCCCACGGGCGTCTTCACGCTAGTGCCCAGCTAGCGCACAAGCGTCTCCACCTCAAGCGCCACAACACCACGGGCGTATACACGCTAACGCACAGCTGGCGCTACAGGCGCTTCTATCTCCAGCGCCCTGCTGGCGCTACGTCTATCGGCGGGTCCAGCTTGTCTACGCTCCAACCTCGGCCGGCCTCCAGTGTGTTTTCTTTGTGTGCTACCCCTCCCCTGTTAGGCTAACATTCCACGGACTCTTCAAAATTCTCTCTCTATTCGCTTCAAGAAAAACATATAGACTATAAGTGCAGTGTTATTTATGTGGTGTAATGAATAAATGTGTAAACAGTATGGTTAGTTTTATATATTAATCTCCTTTCTTCGAACCGTTAGGAATCCTAACCACCAGGCAGGACTCTTGGGGTAGGTTCTCTGAAGTCTCGTAACTTGTGGTGTTGCAACCGGCTCCCCCGCTTGCAACATTACCGGTACTTACTTTGATACTCTTTACCTGTGGTGCTGCAACCGGCTCCCCCGCTTGCCATACTACAGGTTCCTCTCTAATTCTCTCTTAACTTGTGGTGCTGCAAACGGCTCCCCCGTTTGTAACATTACAGTTTACTCTGATACTCTTAACCTGTGGTGCTGCAACCGGCTCTCCCGCTTGCCACATTACAGGTTCCTCTCTAATCCTCTCTTAACTTGTGGTGCTGCAAACGGCTCCCCGTATGTAACACTACATCGTAGAACAAAAGTTGTTAGTTTTGATGTACAGAATAAGCCCCTAAAATGATGCTAATTGATTAGAAATAACCCTGTATACTCGTGCCCGTGTAATCGAGACAAAATAATTACATCACTAAGCGACAAAAAATAATTGGGTCATTTTCCGGGTCAAAGACCGATAAGGGTAATTATTATATTCACGAGTTATTAAAAAAATGCTGATAAAGTATAAAATTCGTTAATTATGTAACGCTTATAATAATTACAGATAATTTTGTTTATTTTTATAAGTTTACCTCAATTTTTGTTATCATTTTGTAACTAATTGTTGCTAACTCGACTAACTAACCGTTAATATGGTTTGACGGGTTTATTGAACATTTTTTTGTTTTGATTAAATACTGAATTGAACCCTAATGTCTTTTTAAAAATATAATATTTTAAATCTTTGATATTCTCCTAAAAATTTCAGTGACCGGATATCAAACATTTATGTAGATGCTGGACAGTGGTTACATAATACATATAATTGTAAATGCTAGACAGTGGTTACATACATATTTGAGCTATGTTCAGCCTGGAAGAGATTGCTGTAGTTGCTGTTTTTTCCTTTTTGTGTATTTTTCTATATTCTTTGTCTTTAGTGTTAACAATAAAGTGTTCATTCGTAGTTACTTGACCTGTTTGGTGTTGAAACATTGGGTTAAGGGAGACAGAAGGCACATCTTGTTTTCAAAAATTTATCTGACTGTTTGGTGGACGCAACGCTTGACCAAAATGCTGGTGTATATTTGGCTCAACGTATAAGCATTGCCTTTCAGCATGGTAATGCTGCCAGCATACTGGGCCCGCCTCCAACTGAGAGGGAGACTGAGCATTTGGATTATCTTTAGGCCCTTTGTATGAGATCCAATTGCTTTTAATGTAGTAGTATCTTAATTACGTATTTGGTATTCTATTTTGTCGAAGTTAATATACACCTAAACGCTTAAACACAAGATATAGCTATAATAATAGGCCCAATTTTAAAGGACCATACTTTATAAAACTTGAAATTATGTCCCTGGTGTTTTAACAAAGCGTCTGATAAATCGCACAAAATTAGATCACAATATAGACATAAACTCGTAGAACCAGTCTAACTTAGCAATGCACAGTTCTAGCCCAAATTCTATGGCTATAAAAATATTCAATAAATTACCAAATAATCTAAAAGATATCGAAAGAATAAACTGTTCCATAAAACAACTAAAAACAATCCTTTTATCGAAATGATGTTACACGTTAGAGGAATTTTTTAACGATAATCTAGAAAACATAATAATAAATCGTTTCAACACAAATAATAAAATTGCCATATGCTTCTATAAGCGTCATATGTATCACTATACAAAACATGTCAACTAAGAACCGCATGTAAATTTCATAAGTTGCAATAAATGATTTAACTTTGACTTTGAAAGGAGGCATCGTAATTTAATAATTACGTATACAATGGTCTCTCTATCAAATGCTTATAGTGATAACGAAACAGGGCTACGCTAAATTGCTATTGTTATTAGAATGGCGCCTCTAAAATTGGGCATACTATACTACTACCGCTTAGGCATGTCAGAGGAAGAAGAGAAAATTCTGACATTAGGGCTGGCTACCCGGCCTACACGAACTTAGTATATATTTTATTAAACCACAGCAATCAATAAGGTATTTTGAATGATGATAATTCAAAATACCTCATGTAAACAGGAAAATCATTTGACCGCACACTGCTTAACATCAGGCAGTGTGCGGTAAAACGCACACCTATATGAAATAAAAAAAAAAAAACGATGATTAACATTCGAGCACTTTTACTTACCGCAAATATAAGAAATGTACCTTATGTACCTATAATAATAATTGATTTACTGAGATGCTGTTTCTAAGTCCAAAACACTAATACAATATCATACTAATATTATAAATCCGAAAAGTTTGTTGGTTTGTTCCTCTTTTACGCAGCAACGGAGCAACGGATCAGTTTGATTTTTGGCATGGATATAGTTCAAGGGCCGGAAAGTGACATAGGCTACTATTATCCCGAAAAAAAAGGTTCCTGTGGGATATCACAAAAGTTAAACTCCACGCGGGCTAAGCCGCGGGCAAAAGCTAGTTGATGATAAATCCAAATCACTAGTATTTTATCTAAAGTAAATGAGAAAGCGACAGATGAAGCGGATGAAGAAAAACAAAAAATTAAAATTGATTTAGTCGGGGGACAGATCAGACTGTTAAGGAGTGAAATCGTGCCGGTCTGTCCCCCGATGAATAATCGGGGACAGACAAGATTTTTTCTTCCGTTCTGTCCCCCGGGGGACGGATACGGGGGACAGACAGGAATAAAACATATTTTGGGTTAAATTTTGTATAAAGACACTTATTGGAAAAGAACTTAAGTTCAAAGTCAGTTCAAATAACGTTTAAATTAGGTATAAAATTTTAACTCTATAATCGCCTGAACTATGTTTTTCTTATGAAAATTTTATTTAAAAGTAACTAAACGTCTATTTCATCTCAAAAGTGTTTATACTTTTGCATAAACACTTTTGAGTTTAGTTGCTGAACACGTTTAGTGAAGTTTTAAGACTTTTACAGAATTGTCGTAACTTTTACGAATCCTGGCTAAATTGCTCTCATTAAGCTTATCTCATTCCAAGCTAGTTTACTAAGTGAGAAACCAGTGACCTCTGACCTCTGACCTCTGCCCTAGATACATTTTTCACAGGGTCGTCGCCCGATTGCTACGAGCTACGTTATCGCTACGGATCGGGGGTGAATGGCCGCGTAGGCGCTACGTTGCTACGGAAAAACAATTCGAAGATAAATTCTTCTATATGTAGGGAGATGAGTTAGGGTAGGGAATTGGTGATGAACTGTATGAGTTGATTGATATTAGATTTGTATGTCAGAATTGTATCAGGTATAGGACGTCCATTGGTTCCGTGTGGATCTCCAATAAGACTGGTTTTAAACGGAGGTCGTATTGGATATCTAAGATAAAACACATTATTAAAAAAAAAAATGAGCGATATCAAATAACACACTATAAGTATTATTTTATTATACTACGAGACTAATTGCGCACTGAAAATATGAGATTCCTAAATAAATATTTCATTATTTCGACGGTTTTTTTTCAGTCCTTGATTAGTCCGTAGCATATAATGTATTTTGATTTGGACATAATACTTTAAAAATAAAACCTTAAGTAGTCGCATCGAAATGATTTTTATTTTTAAAATCAGAGCTTTTTTAAATTCTTGAGAAGACACTTAAGTGGTGACTTGCTTGAGTGTATTTTCCATAATAAAAAAATCTCAATATTTTTTAAATTGATTAGTAGTTATTTTACAAGTTTATAATGTATGACATTTGATTATTACAGGTAAAGTTACATAATAGAATAAAATATAACATTCAAACACAGTTAATGCCAATTTAATTTTTGTTTTCTATTAACAGACATTTTCCTAACAAAATTAGATTTCGTTTAAAAACCAATTCTATTTGACTCGAAATTCCTCTTTTATTTACAGTGTTCTGTGTTCTCATAATAAAATTACAGTCTAGTCGACTACCTAGGCTAGGTGGTAATAATCTAGGTACCCTACCGTTAGCCAGACAACAAAGGAACCTAAATCACACCCAGACTACCCCCTTATCATCTAATACTAATGTGCCTGTTTAGGTTTCCCGAAAGTTAATATTATTTGGGAGCGTTCGGGATTTTTGTAAAATACAATTATTTGTTGGTTTTCATTAATAGGGGAAACAAGGGTGTTATTACCTACCTTGACTTTAAGAAAAAAGTCAAGGTAGGCTTTTGAGGCCTTTTCGGAGGTGAATTTAATGATCCCATTTTAAATTTTATCTCTTTATCTTTTGGACTGACATATCTCAGCGTCTCAAGTCGAAAGTTTTCGATCAGTGTATAACATATTTTACCAGTGTGTACGGCATAAAAATGTGGTATCTTTCTATGGGCCTTATTAATAAGTTACAAATAGCCAAATGAGCTATGGAGAGGGCCACGCATGGAGACTCTATGCGAAGTCGAATCAGAACTGAGGTGATCAATGAGGTGAAAAACCATAGTTACCGACATAGCCCAGCTGGCTTGGCTAGTTGAAACAGAATAAAAAAAAAATCATCTGTTTCATAAAGTTTTTTGATTCCGACTCGCAATTTTGTGTTAGAGAGCTGGATTTTTCTAGAATTCTGTATTGCCCATTTAGTAAGGTTTGTTTATCACTCTTCAATGGATCAAAAGACACAGCGGGTCCAGAGGGAATGACGCGGCGGACGAGCTAGCCAGGAGAGGTGCAGGTAGGCGCCCTGTAGGGCCTGGACCGATGATCCCTTTGCCCTTCAGCCAAGTCAGATCCCGGATACGCCAACACACAGCTAGACAACACAAGGAATACTGGGCAAGTACTGAGGGTTGTAAGCAGTCTAAGGAAGCTTTCCCGGAATTAAATCCGAGATACTCCCGACGCCTGCTGAACCTTAAACGAGACAAACTCCGACTCATAGCCGGAGTAGTCACGGGACATTGCTCTCTAAACAAGCACCTGTTTAAAATTGGTGTTACAGACAGCCCTCTGTGCAGAGGTTGCATGGAGGTAGAAGAAACAACCGCGCATATGCTGCTTGAATGCAGCAGTGTGGCGGAACAACGCAAGAAATTCCTCGGGGCACCGAGGACACTCCGGGAGGCCTGCGCCGGCGTTGGCGAGCTGCTGGACTTCCTGGAGGACACCGGGTGGCTGAACTAGCTGCAGCCGGGCGACCTACATAAAACGGGCCCATGGAGGGCTCAATTGTGGAAAAGGCCCGCTACTACAAGTAACAAGTAAGGTTTGTTTATAATGAATTTGAATCAACCTTTTATAATTTTAGCATCATATCTCAATAACCTTGACTAATAAATAATTACCAATATATCCCAGAAAGTTATTCTCATTTGCAATAACATCGATGTTATAGTTAGAAAAGCGACTATCTCTACGATTTAGTCATCCGAATCACGATATTACTCAGATCTAAATGCCACTCAAAGCCACCCGTCAATGAAATGTGTAATAGTTACATCACAACTCTTATTCATCTCATGCAATACTTAACCAGATAATATAATGCATGACATTACCGACAATGTAGGTGTATTACAACACTAGGGTTATAATAATAAGTTTATTCATTTCAGATAAGGTGGCGTTACCACACTGTTTAGTCATTTGGACCTTTAACACTTCTCTTCCATTTAGATCATTTAAATGAATCATTAACGTAGATGTATAGAGACATGATGTGTCTTCTTTTTACACGCCTCGAAAGATACTACGGAATTGAAAAATGAGAATGACATACCATTTATTAAAAAATTGAAACAATTCCTAATCTGTAAAGCATATTATACAATAGACGAATTTTTGACTGATAAATTATAATTATTATTGTGTAAAATTATTCTAATATTATCTTTGACATTTTATATTTAATATTGACATTTGCATTATTTTATTGATTCTTTTCTATGGACATGCAAATTGTAATTTTATTATTTATTGTTGTTTTCGTTTAAGGTAATATAATGTTATTTATTAATTTTAATTAATCCGGAATTGTTAGTTTTTGAGTCGAAAGTGAGTAGTAGTAGATTTTATATAATTTATAGTCATGTTAAATTAAATGTTTTTTTACCAAATTATTATTGACATAAGTGACCACTCTCACTCGAATATGCAGTGCCCGACAGGGTCCATACTGAACTTTGTACCTTTACTTTGTTATTAACATCCTGTACTGTATGGAAGCATGAATAAATGAAATGAAATGAAATGAAATACTTATACAGTCTGTGGTTTTGCAAAGTCCAAGGATTAAAAGAGGAGATATAAGCTCAACTACATAAGAGGCCTATATTCAGCAGTAGACGTTCTATGAAAGAAACGAACGAAAAAACAATGCTCTCGTCATTATAAACAACTTTAAGCGGCGAACCCCGAAATCGCGGAAAAATGAACTGTTTCAGATATTTTGTCATGACGCAATGATCTTTTTGTACGAAAAAATTGTATTAGTTCTACGAGAAAAAACACAAAGATATTGCAACTATAGGGATAAGGTCGATCGTGAAAATCTGAAGGAGATGCATTGATTTAACATGACATGAGTTAGAGAGAGACATCAGAGCCGGAATGTGGAACGCTTTTCCTGGGTCTGTCTTCCCGTTAAAGTACAACGTGGGTGTCTTCAAATCCCGAGTAAATAGGTATCTTCTAGGTAAGCGTGCTACACCCTAGACATCACATCTGCTCAACATCAGGCAGTGTGTAGTCAAACGCGAACCTATTCGAAATAAAAAAAAACATGCAAAATATTTTGATTCAGTGGCTGTTGTTGGTTTTTCTCCCGACAGAGTCGAGTCAAATTCCAATTTATATTTGACAGCTCTGAGCAAAATTTTCCTGACATTTTTGTGGTTGAGAATCGAATATTTATTTATTGAGACTTTTTGTTAATATCTACATTAAGACATTAATTATAAAAACTTACGAACTAAATTAACTTAATGTACATTTTTTTAGTAAAGCACAGCATGCGTTTTAATATGTGTTACAATACAATTACGAATAAATAAATTATTGTGCTCTAGGAATAATTATTGTGGAATTATAACCATAAAGCGTTATTCTGAATTGAAGTAGTAAAGTTCCTGCAAAATTAGGTCCGCCTTAGTCCGCGAAGACATGTCTCATGTCCCGAGATCTTAGGTCATGAGTATTTAATTAATATAACAATGCAACAACCTTATGCGGTTTTATATCGAAAAAGTTAAAAAGGGCTTTGAAATGTTGTGTTTGCGGTGGTGAGTCTTTATTCAGTATGGCCTGCTGCAGCTAGGATATATAGTCATCTTCATCATAATAAAATTATAATGTCTGTCAGCTTTACGACATACTCAGCTGACATCATAATAATCATAATCAACTGTACGACGTTCGCTACAGTAATCTACATTCGAGAACTTTGCGGCCCCATCGGCTATCTGTTTTACGAACTATGTGCTCTGCCTACTGCCAATTGTATGGAACAACTTTTTTTCAATTTAGATAGCGAGTAGGTACCTAACTTTTCAAGTTTGAGATCAAGTATTTGATAAAACTTAGCCACTTTTAAAGCGTTTAAATGAGTTATTGCATATGACTAGCATACTGTACGTACGCCCCTATCTCTAAAGCTTAGACTCCACCACAGGTGAACGGAGCGGAGCTGGGTAGAGCGTTGTAGTTCGTAAAACCACTGCATTGTAAAATTTCTCCTATTTCCTATATTAGATTACGCTGACGCTTGCTATCTGGATCTAACCGAAGAGCAATTCGACAAGCTCGAACGTTTACAAATTTTTTGCATTCAGTTCATATTTGGCTTACGAAAATATGACCATATCTCTAAATTTCGACAAAAGCTCAAATGGTTATCTATTCGTCTTCGCCGTATTACCCACATTCTTTCCTTTCTTTATAAAATCCTTTTTAACCCTACCATCCCTCCATATCTTAAGGAACGATTTCGAATTTATTACTGGTCATTCCGGGTCCTAGCGACCCTCACGAGCTCTCAAACTTAAAATCCACACCTGTTCCTACCTAATCTGTCCTACACTAAATCTTTCACTGTACAAGCTCTCTGTCTGTTGGAATGAGCTGCCTGTTGCCATCAGGCAGGCTAAGTCACTTCCCATTTTCAAAAATCTTATCTATAATCACTATCTATTTAAGTGGTAATTACTTTGGTACTTATATATTAATTTATGTATTTATTTTGTATGTGTTTGTGTACGTTATTATATTATATGTATTATAAATACCATGTGAATATTATTATTATGTTTTATAATATTTATTTTAATTAATAAATGTTTTTATTACCACCGACTATTTTGCAAATCCATAATGTTTTCCTCCACGGGTTACCTGGAAGAAATCGCTATGAGCGATAAGGTCGCCCTTGTACTCCGTTAAGATACCTTATTAACTATAAGATTGTTTGTAATTGTTTTCTTTGGTGTACAATAAAGTATATATTATTAATATTAGGTATCTAATTGCAAGATTATGCACCGAGAGAATAAAGCAGTGCATTATTTCACGGCCGGCATATTTACACCTGAGCGTAACGAGGGACTTATGTAGAGAACAGAGTTTGTAGCGAGGGTTGCAAACCCCCAATATGAAGACAAGAGTTATTATAAGGGTTTTCTTCCACTGCCTCGGTGGCTCAGTGGTTAGTGACCCTGACTTCTGAATCAAAGAGGCGTGGGTTCCCCATCCCCACGCAGAGCAATTATTTGTGTGATGAACATAGGTATTTGGTCTGGGTGTTATTTAGTTACTATCTATATAAGTATGTATTTAAAAATATGTTTAAGTAATATATCAGTCTCTGGCAGCCATATCACAAGCTTTGCTTAGTTTAGGGTCTGAGACCGTGTGTAAGATGTCCCCAAATATTTATATATTTATTTATTCTTTACATGCCCTAATGGTGATAAAAATCAGAGTTACTTTGTAAATAACAAATACAGAAAGTTTTGATCATTCTTTACAATTGAGTGTTTCTTGCGTGCTGTCTCTGGTAGCTGTTTTGATTTTTAGATAGTATCGTATGTTTTTTAAGTTTGGAAGTTTTCATACGAATTGTAACTAGTTGGTTGCTTAGTTAGAAACAAAACACAAGTAAGCGGGTTGTTTGCTTTACATTGGAAAAGTAAATATTACAGACATAGTCCAGCGGATTGGCAAGTTGAAATAACAGTGTGCAGGGCACATAGCACGAATGACTGATAACCGATGGAGTCGAAAAGTTCTCGAGTAGAGACCAAGTCCGGCAAGTGCAGCGTAGGACGTCCACCCACAAGGTGCATTACCTTAACCTTATTGAGACTGCAGGATCGCGTTGGATGCAAACCGCTATCAATCGGTCTAATTTGAGATCTATCAAGGAGACCTCTGTCCAACAATGAACGTCCTTATGGTTGAATGGATGGAAGTAAAAATATTATAGCATATCTACAAAGGGCCTACAATGTTTTGACTATACTCTATAAAATTTAACTTGATCTCTGCGACAGCTGTCAGAAAAATCACGCCTATGAAGTCTTGAATATCTTAATAGTACAGACAGTACCTGTCAATGTCATATTTTATGGGCATGCCGATAAGTGATGGGCGACGAATGATCGTGACCACAGTTTTAATTAAAATATCGATAGTTTATACTGGCGATATTTTAAATAAAACTTAATTTATCATTAATTTTATTATAAATTTTAATATCATAATATTTTCTACATGTGTAATTAAATTAAACCCAATTATATGTTACATTAGCAACGATAATAGTGAAAAACGTCGATAAATACTATCGTTACATTATTATGAGTCTTTAATTAATATCATAACATTATTTACATGTGTACATACTTGATCTTAAAAAATAGTAAGTAAATAAAATCCAATTTCTCACCTTCAACTACTCATTCGATTTCATTACAACATTGTTTGAAAATCGATTTTTTCCACCACTATCTCAACTCTAAAAATGTCAATCTTCTATGTCAATGTCACTGTCGCAGAGATCAAGTTAAATTTTATAGAATATAGCTCCGCATATCTCCGTTACGCTTAGCGTCAGTGGAGTCTACGCCTATCTGTAAACATGTCCCGCCCACGCCCAGTTAATGAGAGCTGATACAATCTGACTGTCATGTTACCTAATCTGTGACACAGTTACGCAACACCAGTGCAATATGTTAGTTGAATCATACATACTAATATACATTATTATTATGACGTTTTGTTAAGTCGATTACTTATTATTATATTATTCTAGCAATAGGCATGATAACTAGGTTGAAAAAAACATAATCGTAATTCTCATCAACTTCATTTAAACTTACCCGTGGAACCCTGTAAATAAAAAAAAAACATAATCATAATATCATCAACTTCATTTAAACTTACTCTCGGAACCCTGTAATTGGCCGTCAACAAATATTTTTTTAATCTATTTATGTAACATCAATAAAAATAAAATAAATAAAATTAGTCCGTTAGTTTATTTGATGTTAATGATTTATTTATAAGTTAAATAGTTAGATTATGAATCCGCTAGTTAGATTGTCAAAAAATATAGGACACGTATTTTTGTCAAATAAACAAAAAATGACATAGACATACCTTGTCAGAGTTCGGCAGTCGGGGCTCGTGACGTCACTTCTACGAGAAAAGTCGTTTCGCGGAACTATAACGGGTAATATCTTCTACATTTTTTGTTAAATTGGCAATCAATTTCTAGTTTAGATACGACGTCTCAAATATTGCACGCCCGTTATGGGTCCACTATTGGAACAATACTAGTAATATTTATTTGTAAGAACATTGTACGATATACATAGTGTGCACATAGTGTTTGTGTTTCTTTTCAGAAATCAGAAAACGTTTTTCTGATTTCTTTAAAGAAAAATTAGGTGTCTTATATTTTTTCATAATATATCTCTATTTATATTATATTATTTTAGTAATCATGCCTATTGGTACAGGACTATTTAAAGGAAATATTTTATGACATCATTGTACTTACCAATTTCAAAAACCGGGGAATGGATCCGGAAATCACGAAAAATGTTCCACACAAAAAGCTCATTAAACAAATTCAACAAACTTCAGATTAAATGTATTAAATAACTCGTTTGTTTTTGCCATTTCAGGCTTGGTCCCATAGTAAACATTGTTTACTGAGTATGTATATTAGTTGTGATGAATGCAAAACGTCATGTTTCAGAAACGGAAAGTTCTGAACTTTAACCCGGCGAGGATGAGGAGCACAAAAGTGCTACGCCGCGTATGAAGAAAGTCATAATGACTCTGTGAGGTGTTTGTACTCACTTACCTCCATAACCAGGAAACTTACTATCTAATGGTATTTTCTAACATGAAGATATATAGATATAACTCTTTACTGTGTTCACTAATACTAATATGGTACAAAGTAGATACTTATCTCAAATTAGTGCCACAAATGGCGGCCTTATCGCTGACAGCGATCTCTACCAGGCAACCACTGAACGGAAAGAGATCACAAACAAGAGTATAAAAGGGAGGTACCAAATACAACTAATAATAATACATATAATAAAATATATGTATTATTATTATATAATATCGCAGGGGCGGCTTTGTGGCGAGCCGTCGGTGAGTGGCGACACCGCGAACCCTGATTCCCTGGGGCTAAATGAGACCCCTGACTCCTCTCTTGCCTTAACTGGCCGGCTTGGAGTGGAAACCGCAAGAGCTAAGAACCTAAGCTCCAGGGTGGAAGTGTTAAAGGGCATAACGCCGCGAGTAGCGTCTAGTGAAAGCGCAGCACACCTCTCAACACCCTAAGCCGTCCACACCAATGTTGCCCCTCCGGCGCCAAATTACGGTAGCCTTTCAAGGGGGGCCATTTATTGGATGGCAAGTCACCACCCGCCTAAATATTTTGAAATGAGGCATTACTTGGCGGGTGCCGCTCCTCATTCCGTAGACCAGCTTATAATCATGTAATAATTCATTAAAATAGCCTAAGAAGTACCTATTCCCTGCCTTTACAATAGTTTCCGTCTTCCTATCACCCAAAAACAGTATTTTTTTTTACTTAATAATTGTAAAAGGGCCTCTTGGTGTTGGTTTCGGCCCCATCAATGCCCTTCAAAGATCCGGGGCAACCCGTGAGTTGTAAAATTAAATAAAATACATATAATATAATTATTAGCTATAGCTGCTATGTTTTTCAGCAACATTTGACAACAGAATTAAAAACTGCACAAACAGGGTCATAATAGACCCATGAAGAGGGGTCTATTATGACCCAGTTCATTTCATCATCATAACCCTCGCCGGGTCATCAGTAATTTTCTAACATTATCCATCTATCAGCAAACCAAATGATACTGTAAATCAAATCATACTAGACCGTAAAACCGTTCATCAAAATCGTATGAAAGATCTTGCTACAAATAGTAGATCTGTAAAGAATTTGAACATCGCGCAATGAACTCTACGTAGGTCAGAGTGTGGTTTAAACGTAACCTAAATACTTAAGTGAGTAAGCCTGTAGCGTTGGTGCTGGTTTTTTTGTGATTGTGTGACTAGACGAGCTATGTGGTTGAAAAGTGTAAAAAAACGTTGCCTATGAAAACATAATACTGAACACCGAAACACAATACTGCGTTCCATCGCATGTGTAATTGAAGTAGGCCAAAAAGCTGCTAAACTAAAATGGAATAGGGCGGGTCATGTGGTTAGTATGCGCCCCGAGAGATGGGACAGGATCGTCATACAGTGGGTACCAAGGCAGGGAAGGCCTATAAAACGCTGGCACTTGACACTTTTCGGGAAGGTTGGCGGGATTTGGCTACAGAACGCGATCCATCCATCCATCCATCCATCCATCAGCCGAAGGACGTCCACTGCTGGACATAGGCCTCCTCTATGGATCTCCAATAAGACCGGTTGGAATCGGCTTGCATCCAGCGCGATCCTGCGGTCTTAATGAGGTCATCCGTCCACCTTGTGGGTGGACGTCCTACGCTGCGCTTGCCGGTACGTGGTCTCCACTCGAGAACTTTTCGACCCCATCGGTCATCAGCCCTCCGCGCTATGTGCCCCGCCCATTGCCATTTCAACTTGCCAATCCGTTGGGCTATGTCGGTAACTTTGGTTCGTCTACGGATCTCCTCATTTCTGATTCGATCTCGCAGAGAGACTCCGAGCATAGCCCTCTCCATAGCTCGTTGGGCTACTTGGAGCTTACTAATAAGGCCCATAGTGAGAGACCACGTTTCTGTGCCATAAGTCATCACTGGCAACACACATTGGTCGAAAACTTTCGACTTGAGGCACTGAGGTATGTCGGACGAGAAGACACTACGCAATTTTCCGAACGCTGCCCAGCCGAGTTGGATTCGGCGATTGGCCTCTTTGTTGAAGTCGGACCTACCTAACTGGACTACTTGTCCTAGGTAGACGTACGAGTCAACGACTTCAAGAACCGAGTTTCCAACAGAAATCGGGGTGGGTAAAACATGGGAGTTACACATGACTTTCGTCTTGTCCATGTTCATCTTAAGACCCACCTGTTGAGAAACCCGATTGAGGCCTTCGAGCATCGTGCTGAGCTCTTCCATCGACTTTGCCATGACTACTATATCGTCGGCAAACCGAAGGTGAGTGAGGTATTCGCCATTGATGTTGATGCCGAATCCTTTCCATTCCAGGAGCTTAAAGGCGTTCTCCAAAGTAGTTGTAAACAGTTTCGGAGAAATTACGTCTCCCTGTCTTACGCCTCTTTTTAAAGGGATCGCCTTGGAGCTCTCTTCCTGTACTCGGACCGACATAGTGGCTTTATTATACAAGCACTTTAACACTTCGATGTACCGATAGTCAATACGGCATCGTTGGAGAGACTCGAGCACAGCCCATGTCTCGACCGAATCAAAGGCTTTTTCATAGTCCACAAACGCGATAAATGGAAGGAAATGGGTCATACCTTTGCCCAGAAGTAGAACAGCAGAGGTTGAGAAAAAAATGAATACATTGCCTTTTTGGTCGCTGAAAACATTGTCTTTCAATCAGAACAACTTATATTACAAGATGTTACAGCTGTGAGCACACTACTAGGGATCTAAAATAATTATCATGGATCCCCAAGTTGGCGATCTATGATATGTTCTATATGTAAGCGTAACACATTTTTGGAGAAAAACAAACAATTATTATTTTGTTAGTAAAAAACAACGACACATGAGAATCCACCAATCAGCACAGGGCTGGTAGAAAACAAACTCACGTAGCGAAGTCAAATAGATCAATAAAATTATGTACATAGTGTTGATTCAATATCGCAATGAAAACGTGTATGCAGCCAGAATGACCTATTATACAGCGAATATTTTGAAATCTATTTATCGCATGATGACTATGATTTACATGAAACGTGTTTGAGCTCATAACTATTAAACAATTCAGGAATGACGACATTAGTTGAACCTTTCTCGTAAGTCAAATGCGTAAGAAGTATTTGAGTGAAACTTCTTAGGCATTTGATAATAATAAGTGGCTAAAAGAAATTTCATTATAATTAGTCCGCTAGTTAAATTAGGTTTAGGTATTAATTAACATTAGACACGTACCTACCTATTTTTGTTTTGTCAATTAAATAAGAAATGAATTACAAAGCAAAGGGCGTCAATATTAGAAAATAATGGTAATTGACGTCAATTATTGACGTTACTTCTGTATAAAAAGTGCAGTGTAGACGTGACGTCACGAAGAATTTCAATAGGATATATTTGAATCATTTTTTGTTGAGCCAAATAAACACCAGCATTTTGGTCACGCGTCGCGTCCACCAGACGTTCAGAAAGACTTTTGAAAACGAGATGAGCTCCCGGCCCCCACGGACCCAAAGTCTCAACTCCAAATGGCTCAAAAATGTAACCACTACCGAGGTTAGCATATTTGCGCCGCTTGTGCTGCTCAGCCGAATTGGCTGCCGCTCCAGCTCTACTCTGAGTCTCAGGAAGATGTGACGGTGCCAAAGTATCGACGCAAGTTGCGTCCCATACTAAGGGCCGTCCACACTTCCATGGGACCAGCGTCTGGTATTTATTTGGCTCAACGTATAAGCATTGCCATTCAGCGTGGCAATGCTGCCAGCATGCTGGGCACGCTGCCAACTGGCAGTGGGCTTGAGCACATGGATTATCTTTAGACCTTCAAAGGTATGTGGATGATCCAATTGCTTTCTATGTAGTAGTGGTGTAGTATTGTCATTATTAAAAAAAACAGATAAAAAACTTAAAAAAAAAAAATCTTTAATTTACAAAACAAAAATTCATGTCGTATATTTTATGAAGGTCTTACTGATGGGCTGATTATATTTTTGTTGTTATCTATCCTATTGTACTGTTCTAATACCAGCATTTGAATATTATTAATCGTCCACGATTGCGCAGGCCTACCAAAGAAGAGTGATTAGGTCTTGTCCACCACACTGGCCCAATGCAGGTTGGTGAATTCACACACGCCATCAAATTTCTTCTACGGAAGTACGCAGGTTTCCTCGCGATGTATTCCTTCATCGAAAAGCCAGTAGTGTTAAATTCCGTACATACATACATAGGTTCCAAAGAACTCATTGGTGCGACTGCGAGACCCACGACCTCACGATTGTATGGCGCGTGTCACTACTAGGTACTAAGCCACCACATTTTGTATCGAGTTATTTTATATCCATCGAAGGGCTAATAAAATTTACCAGACCCATCCAAAATAAGAACAAAGCGTTGATGTAATCAGGAGCACGTTTGTTATCCCTCACACCTCGGGCCACGTGACACATTACACCTGGACCATTATTCCAGCTTTGACCGGGTAATGGTCGACGTAGGAATGCCCGGGCATTTCGGACAATTACCTCCCATGAATAAGATAATGTGCTGAATTAATGCTAGTTACTTTGCGATACACACGAACGGGAAAATCTTTAGTAAGTAATCTCAGGGAATATCAGTTATTGGGAAAAACAGAATTGATGTTTTGTCAATCTCTTTAAGCGATATTTTTATAGCTTTTACCGGGTAATGCTCGACTCTGGGAATGCCCGGGCGTTTCAAGACAATGTTCTACATTGATAAGTAGGTAACGATGGTCATTCACTGAATCGCGAATATCTTCTGGCATATATTTAATCAAATATTCAGCTGAGTCAAGAGTGTCATGTCCATGAATTGATTACATAAAAGTCATATTATTATTCGCTTAGTGAGAATACAGTTTACATTCTTTTGATGAATAAATAAAAAGAGCAGTATGAGAAGGCGTGCCTTGGAATTTTATGTTTGTAGATTCAAATCCTGATCATTAATATAACTATATAACAATTTATTTAACAATATAACAATAACTAATTTAAAAAGTTGTTTGAATTTTTATAAAAGAGTTACTCCCGCACACAACAACCGCAATTTTTAACACGTTTTTATTAGGTCGGCGATGTAATGGAACCTAAGGTCACTAATTTAAACATCTTCTAAGGGTCGTAGCGTAATGAAAATTGGCAGCTGTATGTAGTTCTGATGACAATATGGTACTGTCGAACTGATCTGATGATGGAGCCGGAAGATATGAACTGGAACTTCATAATGGGAAATCGTCTCATAGCTGTTTTGAATTTCTTAGAATCGTCTTGTAATGAACTTTGACTACGATTAGGTTTCAAGGTCTGATGATGGAGCCGGAACATATGAACTGGAACTTCATAATGGAAAATCGTATCATAGTTGTTTTGAATTTCTTAGAATCGTCTTGTAATGAACTTTGACTACGATTAGGTTTCAAGGTCTGATGATGGAGCCGGAAGATATGAACTGGAACTTCATAATGGAAAATCGTATCATAGCTGTTTTGAATTTCTTAGAATCGTCTTGTAATGAACTTTGACTACGATTAGGTTTCAAGGTCTGATGATGGAGCCGGAACATATGAACTGGAACTTCATAATGGAAAATCGTATCATAGTTGTTTTGAATTTCTTAGAATCGTCTTGTAATGAACTTTGACTACGATTAGGTTTCAAGGTCTGATGATGGAGCCGGAAGATATGAACTGGAACTTCATAATGGAAAATCGTATCATAGCTGTTTTGAATTTCTTAGAATCGTCTTGTAATGAACTTTGACTACGATTAGGTTTCAAGGTCTGATGATGGAGCCGGAAGATATGAACTGGAACTTCATAATGGAAAATCGTATCATAGCTGTTTTGAATTTCTTAGAATCGTCTTGTAATGAACTTTGACTACGATTAGGTTTCAAGGTCTGATGATGGAGCCGGAACATATGAACTGGAACTTCATAATGGAAAATCGTATCATAGTTGTTTTGAATTTCTTAGAATCGTCTTGTAATGAACTTTGACTACGATTAGGTTTCAAGGTCTGATGATGGAGCCGGAAGATATGAACTGGAACTTCATAATGGAAAATCGTATCATAGCTGTTTTGAATTTCTTAGAATAGTCTTGTGATGAACTTTGACCACGATTAGGTTTCAAGGTTTGATGATGAAGCCGGAAGATAGGCACTGGCATTCCACGATGGAATATCATATCATAGCCGTCTTTGCACTTGTTTAAAAGGCCACGTAAAGCGTGTTTTTCTAGTGTTTTTTAAACTATTAATTTATTCGTGTCGGTTTTTGCTCTATATTGTTAACGGGGAAATTTTGACGTTTGAAATATTCACATAATATTTAGTTGTACTTATACTCGCTTCAAAAACAATCATTATTAAAATATAATAAAAAATACAGAATCGTATGACACATACAGTAGACTGAGTGTGAGTTTTGTCGTAAACATGACGCGCTCCTCGGCGAGCGCGTAAGCATGTAATTTGTATTCGAACTTGTTGTGTTTCAAAAACGCGCCGCTGGTGGCGCTGAACATTTCTTCATACAAATTACATGCTTACGCGCTCGCCGAAGAGCGCGTCATGTTTACGACAAAACTCACACTCAGCTTACAGTACTCCGAATCCGACTCACACTTGACTTTTTTTTACCTGATTTGCTCCTAATTTCTTACAAATTATTGTGGCCGTGTGTATCGAATATAATCAGAATTAACCCATACATTACCTCACGTTGCCGCGCACGTGTATGTTTGTCAATCCACAAACAATATCTTATACAAAGTTTTAGAAAACGAAACACTGTGATAATTAGTTGTGTACGTCTGTGGGTGTCTTTCAATATGAACTTTCAAAGGTTCAAAAGGTTTATGTAAGCGAATGTTTGAACTTGAATGAGTTGTAGAATTATGTGACACTTCAACATAGACATACGTTTAATTTTGATACAAACGTGAAAACTTTCTAACCACAAAAGGTTTACACACGGCTTAGGCAGTTTAACACTACAAATTGTACGGTTAAACAGTATTTAAAGCGTGTATAATTTTTTGTGGTAGGGTGGAAAGTGTTTAATTCTGTACCTAATTACAAATAAATTAAAAGCAAAAAATATTTTTGATAAAAGCTTTTATTTAATAGCTCTTAAAGAAGAAAACAAGATTTTTCTTTAAAATTTTACCTATCAACTTATAACCTCAGTATACATAATTTATAAGATCATAAAAGTTTGTCGCGAGGTTTGTGTAAGTACCTATAAGTATTTAATTAAACAAAATAAACTTAGTAGATTACGATACTTAATTAAATTGTTACTAGTTAAGTAAATCGCGCCACTAGCTTTTAGACATACTTACATATATACATACATATACATTGCAAGTTAAATAAAAGCTTTTAAAATATGTACGAATTATTTTTACTCTCGATTTCAAACTTCTACAAACCATACTTACCATTTATCAATATGTTCGAAAAAATCCTAGTAATAAAATTAAATACAAGATATTGTTTTGTAAAATAACAGAAACTTTCAGAACTAAATATGCTAATCATTAAAAAAAATACTGCGCGAAAACCTTCACACGTAAACATAGTTATAATAAAGAGCTACAACAACTGTTGGAAAGATAATCATCATCATCTCCAACACGATCATTCCGCATTGTTGGACACAGCCCGTTCTTACGTGATTTCCGTTTTAGAACTAAAATCTAAAAAAAAGAATAATGATGGGATAATATCAAAATTACCAACTCTAGATACAAAATAATTCTATGTTCGATAGTTACGACTCAATATGTTCTCAATGAAACTATACATTTTGGCCATGAATGAGGAAACTGTTTCATAACTATTGTATTTTTAATATGGAACCGACCGACTACAAAAATGGCAGAGGATGTTATTGTCAGTCGACTAGGATGGCCCAATATGCTTATTTAAAAATAACTAACAATGAAAAATAGTTAAGTAGTTTATTACCTACGGAAATAGAAGATATTTCAAAAATTACAAAGTTTTCAATTCAAACACATCAAAAATACCTAATACAAAATCAAGATCTCAAGTCTAATACTATTACCTATGCTATAATTATATACTTCTAAAATATACCTTAAAAAAGACTTCATTTGTAAGGCGCTCTTTACAAGCTAAAAGTTATTAAAACACATAAAAAAAAATTAAAAAAATGTTAAAATTAAAATTGATTTGAAACAGTAAACATATACGACCGCAACAAATGTGCCTATTGCTACCCAGCTGTGAAATAAAGAACGCTACGAATAATGATGAGTTTAGGAATTTATAGACTCTACAATATGAAGTATCAAGTCGAAAGTTTTCGACCAGTGTGTGTTGCCAGTGATGACTTATGGCACAGAAACGTGGTCTCTCATCATGGGCCTTATTAGTAAGCTCCAAGTAGCCCAAAGAGCCATGGAGAGGGCTATGCTCGGAGTTTCTCTGCGAGATCGAATCAGGAATGAGGAGATCCGTAGAAGAACCAAGGTTACCGACATAGCCCAGCGGATTAATAGCGCGGAGAACTGATGACCGATGGGGTCGAAAAGTTCTCGAGTGGAGACCACGTACCGGCAAGCGCAGCGTAGGACGTCCACCCACAAGGTGGACGGATGACCTTATTAGGACCGCAGCATCGCGCTGGATGCAAACCGCTATCAACCGGTCTTATTGGAAATCATTAGGGGAGGCCTATGTCCAGCAGTGGACGTTCTATGGCTGATATGATGATGATGATGATGATGACAATATGAAGTTACTTCACCAAGATAACCGAATAAAAGCAAAATACTAAAAAACTTATGTCCTAGAACAAGATTCCTAGAACCTGTCTGGTCCACCTGGACTAGTACAGTTACTCTGTAATACTAACATAAAAATGTGTCCATATTCCTACACCTGGCTGGTTTGATAACTACTGTACTTAGACCTGTACTTATACTTATTTTATATGGTAAGAGAGGTCACTGTTAATGGTCAATCGGCTCATTAAGTTAAGACACTGTGATAGACATCGTATAAAGGCTTTATAGCTTAATTATATACTAAGGAAAGTAGAGACGAAGACGAGAGAGTATTTTTAACCTACTTAAAAAGGAAAAAATCTTTCGGGGTATATAAGTTCGTATTGGCCGGGTGGTTAGCCCTAATGTCAGGGTTTATAAGCCGCCTGAAGAGCTCTCAGAGGTCGTCTCTGACATGGATAGACGGTTAAAACAACCGGGAACTTTTTCGGTGTGTTTTTCTATTAATATATCAATACTAATAGAAACTAATAGTTGCTGGTTCTGATTGGAAACAAATGACACAAGATCGAAGAAAATGGAAGTCCCAGGAGGCCTATGCCAGAAGGCAAGCTGAAAGTTGGAAATAAGGAGTAACAATTAGTGTTATTGATGTCATAGAATATTAATAAGTAAATGGAAAATAATAACAAAACATAAAAGACGAAAAAAATAATATTAATAATAAGAATTAAACATGACAGCATGATTGAATTAAAAAAAAGTATAATAATAAATGACAAAAACCTGACATAGCATGATATAATATAAAAAAAAAAAATTAAACAATCAGCAAAAAAAGGCTATAATAATGATAATATCAATACAAGTTTTTGGCTATCTGATCACAATGGTTTGGCTCCAAATCGAAACAAGATTATTTTTTGCAAAAATTATCATGACCAACTTCACCCGTGCACAGAATTCGCGAATATTTCGCACTGATCGATGTAGCATTTTTCACATTATTCTTGATTCATCAAAAATGGCTCAGTCGATTTCGATAAAACTTAAATGGAAACAATTTCAAAGTATAGTCTTTCTAATAAAAAAATAATTATTGAAATCGGACCATTATGAAAGAAGTTATGCGTGGTTATACATAAAAACATATATACGCGTCGAATTGTAAACTTTTGTCGATTCTTTATAAAGCAGCTTATTTTAAAACGGCTAATATACCAAGCTGCGCAAAATCCAGACGATAGGAACTTGGAATATGCGTGGCTTACTACAAACAGGAAAACTAGACGTTTTAGAAAGGGAGATTACCCGGTGTGGTTTAAATATCTGCGGATTAGTCGAAACCCACTGGAGAGATAGCGGACATTTCCTAACCAACACCCACGCTATACGTTTCGAGACGAGGTAGCCAGTCCTTAGAGCGTCTAGTCGTCCAGGGCAAAGTGGAAGGCACAAGACCGCGCGGAAGGTCGCCCATGCGATGGACCGACCAAATTAAATCTGCTGTGGGAGGGCCGGTGCATGAGTGTACCAGATTGACCTCTAATAGAGAGAGATGGCGAGACATCGTGAGGCGTATTACATCTGCCTCTACCACCACAACTACTACGTGATGACCACGACCGCTCTGTCAAGAGCGTAACGACTAAGAAGAATATACCAAGAAATAAACAGGTAGAGGAAACAAAGATACAAAAACAGTAAGAGCAAGCCACATAAGCAACAATTTCATTACTTTCCAATTATTAAATGACTTTTAAAACATTACATTTATTTTATTTTATAATATCTAGTAAGTTCGATATAAAAATCATGTTTTATTCACGAAAAAGTGAAAGTTATGGTCAAACATAATAATTTGAAATTAAAAGAAAAATTAAATTACCAAATCACTTATCATTATTATAAATAGTACAAGGTCTGTACTATCACCTAATAATTCAATAATAAAAGTATCAAGATAGTTCAGTAACTGCAGCTGCACAGCGCCGTGGATTTATGACTCCGGCCAAGTTGCCGCCGTGCGTAAAACCCGATTTTGAGATACACAATTTCGTTGTAGCGCTCTTAACATATGTAAGTATAGGAAAAAAATATGTACCTATTGTCAAATTATAATTATTATTTTTCGCAAAAAACGGCATCATCGACTACCACCGTCTACAAAATTCGAATGGTTTGCACGAATTGATGTGACATCCGTTACACATTAGGTATTGTTGATTTATCAAAAACGGCTCAGGCGATTTCGATAAAATTTAAATCAGACTATTTCAGTAATTCCTTTAGAAATAAACAACATTTTTTAAGTTTATTTATTTCAAACAACTTAAATAATTGTTTTTTTTTTTTCAAAAAACGGTATGACAGACTTCAACAGTGTACGTAATTCGCGAAAATTTCGCACGGATCGATGTAGCATTTTTCACATTATTGTTGCTTCATCAAAAATAGCTTAGATGATTTCGAAAAACTTAAATGAAACTAATTTCGAAGTATACTTTTTCCAATAAAAATAGAATTATCGAAATCGGACCACTATATAAAAAGTTATGCGTGGTTATACATTAAACTACTCCTCCGTTTCGTCGGTCAAAAAATACATACAGTCGAACATAGTACCTCCTCCTTTTTCAAAATCAAAAACAAGGTATTTAAGAGTTATCTACTACTAAACGAAGTCGATTGTAGTATTACATTTTATGTAGTTTAGACTTCACACTGTATATAATATAGGTAGTTTCCTCGGTATTGTGTTCTGTAAAATCCCAATATATTTATATCTGCTCATACCTAATTTGTTCCTAACAACATTCTTCTGGGAAAATCATTGTTCAATAATCATGGAGATATTGTACAATTTCGAGTTCCGCGAATCGGAATACATTTATTTCAATTTGTTTATATTTAGGGGGAAACTGTAGTAAATTAAGATAAACAACTTTTGCTGTAGTACTAGACTCTAAATAGCAGAAAAGTAACTAATATTTTAGGATTTCTTAGTCATCCATCCATAAGCCATAAGAAGTCCACTGCTGGACATAGGCCTCCCCTATGGATCTCCAATAAGACCGGTTGAAAGCGACTTGCATTCAGCGTGATCCTGCGATCGTTATTATATCGTCAGTCCACCTAGTCGGACCCTAAAACCCAAAAACCCTAAAAGAAAATGAACATAATTTACCAGAAGTGCCCGTCTAAAGGTACCTACAACGCTTAATACCTGCGTGAATACATTTTATACATAACGTTTTGTAATAAACGCTACAATATTACATCAACGCAGTCCGCACCCGATAAGTAACGTCCCTGCAGCGGTGGTACTCGTCTATTTTTAATTACCCGCCCCGCACCTGGTCATCCCGTTATGTTCGATACTGGAATATGTTTGGAAGAAGCTTTTTATAAGTAACTGCAACAGCCACTTTGTTAAATTACTCATAGATAATTTAAGTAGGTAAATTAAGAATAAGTAACGCTTTAGTATTAAACACTGTCATGTTACTTAGTTTTATACCAATAAAGAAAAAACGATACGTTATACAATAAGGTGAACTAAAAAGAACTCTTATATGATGGTAAGCGGCAAAAGCGGGAGGGGGAGACCAAAAAAAGTGCGGATGAATTGTGTGAAAGATGACATGCAGAGAAAGGAGTTAAGGAGTTGATGATGAGATGAAGTATGATACAGTGAAGTGGCGAAACGTGCCGTGCCGACCCCACCTAGTGGGATAAGGGCAAGAAGATGATGTAGATGACGTTTTATAAGGTGAACGGATGTCTTCATCAAGACCGTAAAATAGCGCTGGATGTAAGCCGCTTCCAGTCGGTCTTATTGGAGATCTATACGGCCGTTTATGTTCAGCAGTGGACGTTTTATGGCTGAAACATAGTTTAGGAATTATTCAATTATTGGAAGTTTAAAATAATTACTTAAACAAGTAAATGTATATAATTATTATTATTGAAAAGACAATTTTTGCACAACTGCAAATGTAGTACCTACATATTCTCACAATTGTGATTTTATTTTTATATGTTTATGTAACTAGCTCATTGGATCAGCTAGTTGAAACGGCAGTAGTCAGGACGCAGAATTGATGACCAATGAGATCAAAAGTTTTTTTAAAGATAAGTTACGCTGGGTGCAAGCCACACCCCTGCAGGCCTCCCTCATCTTCGGGCTTTGCCTTAAAGCCCGTGTAGAAGCCGGCCGATAAGTTTGGTGCCTTGTGGGGGGCACTGAAACTGAGGCGGGCTGCAGTGTCGTATGGGAGGCACTGCAGCTGAGGATTGGAGGCCGGGGCGGGAGAAGACTGCTGGTGTTGCCACTTGAACTGCCACTTTCCCTACCTTCCGCGGCTTAGACGGGGTCACCACCGTTCGATGGCGGATGCGGTGGGGCTGCAGGGGAAGAGGAGTGTCGGTGTTGCGTAGCTGCCTTTCCTCTGCAGCCGAAGTGGCAGGCGCGGGGCCACTTTAATTGTCCCGTTGCACTGGGACCAGGGTGTTCGGATACGGGTGCTTTCCGACGCCCAGTTGCTAGTCTGGTCCCGAGAGGAGGATGACGATGTGTCTAGTGTACCGACACATCGTCGCCGGGTCGGAGTGGAGGGCAAGCTCCGAGGTGGAGCCCGACTGAGGCTGGCGCTGTCGGGGCCGCGGAAGAGTGCAAAAGCGTGCCCGTAGCCCCAAAACCAAGCGCTGTGGTGGAACCAAGGTTTTTTGGTGGGTATACCGACCGGTCAGCGGGACTCCCACATAACCACCCAGTGCTAGCTCTCAAGGCGCGGTTGTATCCATAAAGAATTTTCCCTGGACAAAACAAAGGAGAGAAATCTATGTTGAGAAATGCATGTCGTATGTCTGAAATAACTATATCGACTAGTAATTTGGATATTTATTTTATGATTACCTAAGTATATCCAGGCCATATGTATAATATAATTACCTATGTTGTGTGACGTAATGCAGAAGTCCCTTAGTAGATACAACGGAATTAAATTGATTTAAGTAAACTAGTAGATATTGTATGAATGATTAATAATAAATTGAATTAATATAAGTGACAAATGCATTTAATAAGTGTTATTTAGATGATCAATGAATAATATTAATTGAAGACAAACCTGTGACGTGTAATAAATAAAGTGTTTGAATTATTTTAAATCATGACCATATTTTTACCACTATGTAAAAAGTTATGCGTAGATGCTAACTAGTGTTGCTTGCATCGTCTTAGCATTTTTTATGGTTGCTCGTTTTGGTTTTTATTACTCTTAAATCTTTTTTTTTTTATTGTAAAAGAGATTCGTTGTGTCTATAGTAGGGTGTCCATTCATTCATTACATACATATTCATTCGCCCAATTTTTATTGTCCTAAAGCTGTTCTCCATACATGTCATAAAATTGTGTAGTAATAATATTAGATGCGCATAATTTTTCATAGTCATACTTGTATGTTGTCATTTCAGTTGCTTATAACAAATACAAAGTGCACAATGGTTAAAGTGGCTAATGTTCCTAGTCATACTATTTCTTGTTAGGACAAAGTCATACATTAGGTCCGACGACGAGCGAAGCGAGGAGGGAGGTTAGGTTACTTGCGACCACAACGCACGAGCCGAGCGAGCGAAGCGACCGGTGCCGCGGCAGCGGCCGACGAGTGCCAGAAATTGGCCTATATTCAGTTGTATATATTTACTCTGGCTTTTAATTTTATGGTAAATATGGGATAGGGCTTACAAAAATATGGTTTTCGTATGTTATTATTATAAATTTTATGATATATGATACAAAGGTTAGAGATATTAGGGATAGTGACTATTAGGAGCAACGAATATTAGGATGTAAATTTAAATGATTTTCAATATTATAGCTAAAAAATTATGCGAATCAATAGGGAACCCTATAGTAGTAGATAATTACTAGCAAGATAAACAAGATAAGATCTAGAGCAAGATAAGATCCTTTATAGTTTCATTTAATTCGAATTTATGTACCCGACTGCCAAGAGGAAGGAATAGGTGTGTTGTATTTCATGCTAATAAATATTTTGGGACATCTTACACACGGCCTCTGACCCCAAACTAAGCAAAACTTGTGATATGGCTGCCAGAGAGTGATAAACTACACATACTTATTTTTAAATACATACTTATATAGATAGTAACTAAATAACACCCAGACACAGAGCAAACACTTATGTTCATCACATAAATATTTGCCCTGGGTGGGGATCGAACCCACGCCTCTATGGTCCAGAAGTTAGGGTCACTAACCACTGAGCCACCGAGGCAGTCGAGTGCTTATAATTTAGGCATGTTTGTACCTACATTTTTTTATTTGACAATGCTGTATTTACATTTTATTTCAACCAGTAAGCATAAATAGAATTTTTACAATATTATATTCCACTTTGTCCTAGCATTTCTGATCCGTACGACTAGGAATGGTACAGACTGCCGGCTGCCTTGTTTCTGTAGAAATTTAGTTTGAAACTTTTCAAAAAAATCATGAGTGAATAGTATCAAATTCAAATCGATCAAAATTCAAAATTTCTTATTTCAGGCAAATATACCCATATAGAACAATATAGCTGAAAACATACTATCGGACGCAGCTTACGGACGCGACTGACAGCCGCGAATTATAGGTATCTATATTATGAATGTACACTAAACCGTGCACACTATCGGACATAAGTCGCGGACGTCGCCTTAGGTTGATATCTTGAGCGTTCGGACGTCCGAAAGCGATCTGGTCCACTGGATGTTTTAAGACGTACACACTGCTAACTCGCGGCTGTCAGTCGCGTCCGTCAGCCGCATCCGATAGTATGTTTCCAGCTTAATTCACTACCTAGTATTTCAACAATGGTCGTCAATATGTAATGCTATAGTCAAAACAAAATTATGTAAACAAATTAAAATAAAATTGCACAGTTACATTTAAATTATAAAAAGGTGAAATTGTATCTTTTAGTTCTAAGTCTGCGTGTTTCAGTTTTGACTACAACCTCGCTTATTATTAGATAAATTGGTGATCAAATGCGGACTATTTTGCTTTACAAAAAACACTCGCTCTATAATTATAAAAGCTTGAAAAATATCGTGCACTGTAAAGACCTTCAGACTACCATCCGACCACCTGCCACGCTCTGCACAAGTATTAACTTTTTGCACAATGCAGGGTAATTGTTTGGACAAGTCTGAGGATCAAGTCGTTTCGTACCTCATATTCTATTATATAAATCATACATTCTTAGGAGACTTTTACATGGGTTGCTATACGAGTAAATACAAAGACTTTCAGAATGGTGTAGGTATATGTTTATTATAAAAATATAAATTGCTTCAAATTTTGTTTTGTCATCAAGAAAGTTCTCTAATAATTTTACAGGATCAAATAACTATTTTCTTAGCTAAAAATATTTTTAAATAAAGGTTTTACGCCTGTTTTATACTCTAGCTTTTTTAATATCTGAGGCAATGAAATGAACACGCTTTGGAGCTAATGAAAACTTCTTTATACTCGTATGTGTATTTATAACATTATTTTTTGACCGAAGCTACCTCGATAACAATTGTGGGCCAATCTTTCATCGTGTTTCTTACTTAGTCAAACAAAAAAATAAATCAAATTTTTCTATATGAAACAAATCAACTCATTCTCTCAATATTGAATACAAAAAGCTGTTCTTGGAACCTCCATAATATGATAGCTAATTGGAAAAGTTAACTTTAGCGCCCCGTCGACCACTATTCTACGTACTGCGTGCTTTATCCATTACTTCTACAATTTGCAAATAAAAGAACGAACAAAACGCTCAAATACGATATGAGAACGAGATTGAGTTGTGCTAACAGACTCGTTCAATTAAGCCTGTGTTGCCCCTACAGCAAAAGAGGGGTTTACACTGGTTACTTTGCGCCGTGTGGCTAGTCGCTTTACAAATAGCTTATACTTATGATACATACCAGGTGACTATATTCTCATGCGGCTCAGTTATCATCACTATTGCCAACCCTACTAACAGTAACAGTAGCTTTGCTGTTTTCAAATTGATGACCCTGTTTCTGCTTCATTCTTAATTTTTAATGATTTTTAATTAGCGTTCAGAACCATGAAATATAAGAAAAAGACTAAGTCTCAAAATACTGAAGTTGAGGCTCTCTAGGATTCAAGTGGAAATAATTTTGCTTTGATTTCTGTTTTTTATTAGATTGTAATCCTTATACTCCATAAAATTTAACTTGATCTCTGCGACAGCTGTGAGAAAAATCACGCCTATGAAGTCTTGAATTTCTTAATAATACAGACAGTACCTGTCAATGTCATACTTTATAGGCATGTCGATTAGTGATGGGCGACGAATGATCGTGACCACAGAGTTTTAGATAGAGTTTTAATTAAAATATCGATTGTTTATACTGACGTTATTTTAAATAAAACTTAATTTATCATTAATTTTATTGTATATTTGAATATCATAACATTTTTACATGTGTAATTAAATTAAACCCAATTATATGTTACATTAGCATCGATAATAGTAAAAACGTCGATAAATACTATCTTTACATTATTATGAGTATTTAATTAATATCTTAACATTATTTACATGTGTACATAGTTGATCTTAAATAATAGTACGTAAATAAAATCCAATTTCTCACTTTCAACTACTCATTCGATTTCATTACAACATTGTTTGAAAATCGATTTTTTTCCACCACTATCTCAACTCTAAATATGTCAATATGTAACTGTCGCAGAGATCAAGTTAAATTTTATAGAATATAGTTACATCTTATGTAACAATGTTTGTGAGTCCTAGTACTAATAAAAGTAGATAATCGTTTTAATTATAAGAGTACAGTTAAAAACCTGCCTCTTTTCATTTTATCTACTGTTTTCTTAATAATGTGCTGCTGTTTTCTAGTTTTCTGTAGTTGGCAACACAGATCATGTATACGGTCGATTTAGTCACCACAGTCGGTCGCCGCGCGGACAAAGTCGGATGCTATCCAACTTTGGGGCTTGTGGCTTTAGTCACTTGCGACTTAGTCGAATTGCCATTTAGACAGTCGATTTTCGCCTCGCGATATAAATCGAGCAGATTTAGTCACCCGTGTAAACCCCACATAACCGAATGTACCTTCGCCCTTGCATCTGGGCGCCGACCCCGCCGTCCAAGGCCGCTGCGCACACGCATTAATGATGCATACGTGCCGATGTGTGCGTCGGTTAAGGAACAGTTCTGTTACGTGTTCAGAATAGGTGTGAAACCTCGCCTCAAATTTTTAATTTTATAATATAGGGCCCGATTTTTTAAAGACTAGAAGTAGGTATTTATATTTGGCTATTATTGTGTATTTTACATTTACTGTTTGTTAGAAATTTCTATGAATTACATTTCATTAAAATGTTTACGTTTACTCCGTCCTTGTCGTCTATATGTTTCCTTGCATCCAAAGGAGGTTGTCTGGAAATATCGCTTTTAGTGATAAGACCACCTTTTGGGCCTTTGTTTCTTTAGTTATGTTTTCCTATTTCTTGGTGTCAATAAAGTGTTGTTGTATTGTATTGTTGAATTGACTAGAATATAGTTGACGCCCGAAAGTGGTGGTTAAGTAGGTAGCTATAGGCGACTTTGGTGGTCAAAAGAATAAGGATGGTCCCCATCGGGATTGATGATTAAATTAATTAGTTGACTGAAATTAAAGGTGATCTTTTCTGCCTCTAAAATGCATACGTCTTTACGTCCAATTAAGTAGTTTTTCAAAGCTACGCAATAAATTTTGAAAATACAGGACAGGGACTTCAAGCTGCCAGTAAAAATATGTTTCTGAATGTTTAACAAACAACCTAAGGTATAATTTATTAAGAACTAGCAATCCGCCCAGGCTTCCCACAGGTGTATTCATCTCTTGAATCTTTAAAAATACCGCATCAAAATCCGTTGCGCAGTTTTAAAAATATAAGCATACATAGGGACAGACAGACAGGGAAGCGGATATTTTGCGAAGATTGCTGATGTTTCTAAATCATTTAATGCTGCTTGATTGGCGATCTAAAAATAATATAAGTTTGAAAAAATATCATTATCACGCGTTCGATCCCCATCTCGAAGACTTTAAAAAAATATATACAGAAATATTCTTATGTTAAAAAAATATAATTA
The DNA here is from genome assembly GCA_949316475.1 of Hypomecis punctinalis. Taxonomy (NCBI): domain Eukaryota; kingdom Metazoa; phylum Arthropoda; class Insecta; order Lepidoptera; family Geometridae; genus Hypomecis; species Hypomecis punctinalis. The sequence goes on along the minus strand of OX438819.1, from coordinate 12,082,287 downwards.
TGATTGTTGGTCAACAAATGAACAGGTAGCAATGTTGCCAACTTAGCTTTCAGTGCTAGATTTTGCACTATTTATCAAGTGTAGCACTTTAATTTAACTTTTAGCACCTACTACATCACACCTCATAGGTAGGCCTACGTCCTGCAGTAGATTATTAAAAAGGCTGGTACAGTACAGTACAGTACCTATCTACCTAGCACTATTTTAAGTGAATAAAAAAAAAGTTTTAATAATATAATATAACGTGATAAATGTGTATTATTTTAAAATTACATTGTTTACATAATATGTACTCGTAGGTCTACAATGACCTGCAACTAAGCGACAACATTGATGACCTTTCAAGGACAATAATAATATTATAAAAGTAAATTATATTACAACACATTATGTATAAATACTGAAAATCTCTCAGTAATTAATATAACATAATGTTTTGCCTTCCCCGAATTCTGTAATAACTAAGGCAACATCCTCAAACAAGAGAAATCAATTTTTCCTCAACCGCGCGCTCAACACAAATGCACCTTAAAATTCAGAATATCACAACAAACATTTGCAATCGAAAAGATTGCATCAACAATATAAGACCCTTGTTGCTTCTTTACTATGTACTAGTTGCCTCTTTACGATGTACTAGTTACCGTATTTGTGCAGATTCATTTAGTTAGAACTCTCTACATCTTTTAGTTTAACATGCATATACTCGTACTTGTACTCTGCGATTTAGTTTGCTAAAACTATTTCAGAGTTAGTTTTTAAAAAGGCGACAACAGATGTATCAAGATACATTGGCATACGCACACATCAATACGTGTTACAATAGGTATATCTACTTTATTTAACTATAGGTGTTACAGGAAAAAAGGTATTTTACAATCAAGGAAGAGTCCGTTTAATGTTAAAACAAAGAAGTCATAGACATACACACATTGAATTAACATTATTTATTTGACGTAATGTCCTATTTATACAATAAAATCTAAACTAAAAAGGAAAATAAATAGTTACAATTTATAAACTCCATTGACCTAAGTCCCTGTTTTATTTATATATATGTATTGCTGTTCTTAATGTCTCGTGTCACAGAATATGCCTAAACTAAAAGGAAAACTACTCACTTCTAATAATAATTTTCTTTACAAAAGTAATTTAAAAATGTTGTAATACATTTAATTACATATTTTATTGTAATATTTTCTCTTAGTAATATTATCTAAGCAATTATGCTTAGGTTTATCACTGCATAGAACTCATTGGTACGGGACCGGGGATTTGAACCCACGACCTCACGATTGTAAGGCGGGTGCCACTACATCTTAACCACCGCGGCTTTTCCGCTGTCTTTTCGGTGAAGGAAAATATCGTGAGGCAACCTGCATACGTCCGTAGAGGAAATTCGATGGCGTATGTGAATCCACCAACCCGCACTGGGCCAGCGTAGTGGATATGGCTCAATCACCCTTCGTGGGTAGGCATACGTCCTGTAGTGGACTATTAAAAAAGGCTGGTACAGTTATCACTGCAAATATTATAATATAAACAAAATATCAATGAACATAATCAAAAAAATACTCCTTCTCCTTTCTAAAAGTCGTTAATAAAAATAATGTTATATCAGGCACTAAAATCTGGCCAGAAATCAACTAATACAAAATATGTGCAATTTAACACGTACTCATCCCTATTGTATGTACCAACAAATCAGTTTATAAAATTACATATTATAATATTATACGTCATTAACAAGTAAAGGTTATTTTGCCGTCAATGGGAATTCAATTCCATTACATTTGTACCTATTTATTTTAATCTTTATTAATAATATTAGGAATATCGCTAATTTTATTATAAAATATACGCAATTTACCTTCTAAATTTGTCCACTAGGAAATAGGTGTAAAAAATTAAATCTACCCATGGTTTTTCCAACATTATTGTCCGTATACCAAAATGAAATTGCAGTTATAAATATTGTACAACAGTTACCTAAATGTTTGTGGTTAAATATGATTTATAAGCGTTAGGTATGTATGATGTATTTTATGGGAAACAAAGGAAATTATGAATATAACCAAAATGTACCTATACTCGTAAGCTCAAAGTGAAACGTGACCTTTTACATGAATGTTATAATAAATGTAATAAATTAAGTAAGCTTGCTTATGTATGATGTATTTTATGGGATACTACAAAGGAAATTATGAATATAACCCAAATGTACCTATACTCGTAAGCTTAAAGTGAAACGTGACCTTTTACATGAATGTTATAATAAATGTAATAAATTAAGTAAGCTTTTATGTAAATAACACTTAGTAACACTAAACATAAAAATATTTTAGGTACATGAAATTGAGCAAGTTCATACATGAACATAAATAAGTCAGTGCATGATTTATCCTTACTTTCTTCCTTGGCTGTTACCTACTCTTTCTTACAGCTACAGAGGTAAGCATTGATTTAATTTTAACCGACTTCCAAAGAGTAAGAGATTCTATGTCTATATGTATATTTTTTTGTATACTATGTTCATCAATATTGTGATATTGTGAACCGATTAAAAAAAATCTTTTCTATTTTAAAAGGGTTTTTACTCCTGAGGTAGTCATATTCAAATTTTACCGAACTTGGCTCAGCTGTTTTTGGAAAATCCTATCCTACTTCCAACTAATATTATAAACGCAAAAGTTTGTGAGGATGGATGGATATATGGATGTTTGTTACTCTTTCACGCAAAAACTACTGAACGGATTGAGATGAATCTTTGCAATAATATAGCTTATATATCAGAATAACACATAGGCTATAAATTATAATGATATATTGCGTATGCGAGCGAAGCCGCGGGTAATAACTAGTCAACAATAATTTATAAAAAATATACATCGATTCGAGCGACCCATTCGAATTTTAAGTTCGTCGCCACTAGTACCATTAATAGTTCCATGATGAAACTACTATTAAAAATTTACAACACTAGTTTCATTTAAAATGGATCTCGAAATAATGGAACTAATGTTAATTTAGAGTTTACATTAGTAAGTACCAATTACAGTTCCATGATGGAACTACTTTTAAAGATTTAAAATACTAGTTCCGTTTAAAATGGATTTCGAAATAATGGAACTAATGTTAATTTAGAGTTTAAGCTAGTACCATTAAGAGTTCCATGGTGGAACTACTGTTAAACATTTACAGCACTAGTTCCGTTTAAAATGGATCTCTAAATAATGGAACTAATGTTAATTTAGAGTTTACACTAGTACCATTAACAGTTCCATGATGGAACTACTGTTAAAAATTTACAGCACTAGTTCCGTTTAAAATGGATCTCGAAATAATGGAACTAATGTTAATTTAGAATTTACACTAGTACCATTAAAAGTTCCATGATGGAATTACTGTTAAAAATTTAAAGCACTAGTTCCGTTTAAAATGGATCTCGAAATAATGGAACTAATGTTAATTTTGAATTTACACTAGTACTATTCACAGTTCCATGATAGAACTGGATTTTTAACACCAGTACCATCCATACAGTTAAATGGAGGGGCACATAAATATATATTTGCAGCTAAATCTAAACCTTGATTCTTTATATGAAATCCGCTTATAAATCCTAAGAGCAAGTTTTGATTGTTGGCAGGCTTCTTCAATTTAAAAATCTATGATATTTTGAGTGTATGGCTCACAATTTTCCTTGTGTAGTTTTTGTTTTATAATAATTATTTGGTCCTGAAAAAAAAACTGCCAACAAGCTGATCAGGGCAAAGAACCTGCTCTTAGGATGTAAAAGTGAAGTTTGGTTCATATAACGAATCATAGTTTAGATTAGCTGCAAAAATAGCTGTCCCTTCATTTAACTACAACAACCAAACAAACAATAACACTTTATTAGACAACAACATTACATAAAACAACAAATTAAGGGATAAAACAATACAATTTATAAGTTTCTAACTGACGCCGTTATTGCTTTACGGGGCCTTGGGCGATGCCAAAATCGACTTTTCAAAGACGTGTTGTAAAAATAACGAACATAAATATCCATATTCAAAAAATACTATAAGAAATGAAAGAACCTATAGTACCTAGCAGAGTAATAGCGTAGAATTTAGGAAAATAATATGGTTACCTTAGAAAAAAATTAAAACTTCGCGTCATAAAAATCTTTTTTTTTCAGATGCTCGAAATTATCAGCGACAACACTACATTAGTTTTGACAAATAACGTAGCCAGACTAATGTTCTAGTAGAGTAATCGATTAGTTTTTTTTAATATATGCTTAAATTTTGAATAAATAAATAAAATGTCACCTAAAAATGTAAGCTGGCGCTCGAAGCCAAAATCATCGTGAACTGTGTCATGCGATTTTCAACTCTAAACAAAGCACCATAGAGATAGCGGGCGATGCAAGAAGCGCGGGTGAAATCTGATTTATTTCATGGCATTAGGCGCACTCTTAAGCGATTTCTTCCAGGCAACCAAGGAACTATATTCGTGTTAAAAATCATTATCTGTAGTTCCATCATGGAATCGTTAATAATACTAGTGGCGACAAACCGAATTATATACACGATTGAAGTGGGTTAAGCCATTTTTGCGAAAAATACTTATAATATTTTATTTGCATGAATATAGTTTATAGCAGAGTGCCATTAAGTACTTAAAGTGTGCTTGGAATAGCACAAAAAATATGTATAACGTGGGCTAAAGCTATTGCGTCTATGTATAAAACAATGGAAAACTGCCGTACGAAAATGGTCACCCAATATCGGGCGTTACCAATCTCAGTCTAGTAAATCTGTGTCCATAGACAATGACGAAGCCCTTACTGATCCCAACCTTGCCTCAAAGCCTTTTTGTTCCAAATAGAGTCCTTGATCTCCTTGGTCTGCCCTTTGCAGGGCCGAGGGTGACCTTCCGGTCGACGACCCGGTTGCATCATCGGCGGAACATTCTACGTGATTCACTGCATTTGATCAGTTTGAACTCGTTAAGGAAGGAATTGGTAGTATTGTTATGAAATATCTCCCAAAATATGTTGCAATCCTATTTAATATTACGCGGAATATTGTATGTACTTATGGATATTTGTGTAATAAATATTTATTTACATAACTTAAAAAACATAGAAATTCAATTCTTAACTACCTATATAAATATATCCTACCTATATACAAAAAAAAAGGCTAAAAATCGAAACATATATTGTATATCGAAATAGATATTTGTTGCTCTTTCACGTAAAAAATACTGAACGGACTGAGATGAAACTTTGCAATAATAATGCTCACACATCAGAATAACACATCAATTATCCATATTCATTAAGACCTTGCGTGTAACGAAGTTCTCCCGTTCAGCTAGTAAGACTATAAATCCGAAAGTGTGTTGTTGGTTTGTTCCTCTTTCACGCAGCAAAGGAGCAACGGATTGACTAGATTTTTGCCATGGATATAGCTTGAAAGACGGAAAGTGAAATAGACTACTTTTTATCCCGAAGAAATAAAAGGTTCAGAGACAGCATAAATCAAAAAATTACGCGTGCGGAGCCGCGAACAAAAGTTTGTAATAAGTTTTTGAAACATAGGTTTTAATCCCGGTTTTGCTTGTGTAGTTTAATTAATATTTTATTCAGATTAAAGAGTAGCCTATGGCACTCTGCGATCTCTATTTAAACTACCTATATCCATGCAAAAATTTAGTAGGACATGAATGTGAAACATAATAATGAAACCACTATACTTCAGACAGCTGATGATATATTTTTTTGTGATGACAATATATTTTTAATTTTGTACTTATCTAATTATAACTTAGTAATGAGCCGTTTTAATGTAAATAATTATTTGCCATATCCTTATAGAGTCATAATTGTATTTGACATGTTATCTAAAAACCGGAAGTAAAAATTACATATGTTACAATAAATAATTATTATTGACTTAAAGTATTATCGGTAGAGATTATTTATAATTCTTCACAAAAAAAAAATAAGCGTTGTATGTCTGAGCGTGTTTTTTGTACTTACTTACGTAGTTTCTTATGTATGTATGTAATAAGTTATTAAGAGTTTGTATGCCAACATGGTAGAGAAACACATGTACCTACTTATTAATATATCTCAATACGAAAAGTTTGTTTAAAAATAGACCAAGTAATCTCAGTGCATAGATTTATCATGTACTTAGGTACCTATATTTTATTTTGTGAAATATTGTATTCATGACCTTAGTTATAAATAGTTTTAATTGACACTGTTATTTATTTACTTAGTTCCTTAGTTCTATTTAGTTTATGGTTTTGAGTTTTTGTTTTTTAGGGTTCCCTACCTCAAAAGAAAATAAACGGAACACTTATAGAATCATTTTGTTGTCGGTCTGTCCGTCTGTCCGTATGTCAAGACTCTTTATCTCGGGAACGCGTAAAGATATCGAGTTTAAATTTAAACTATATACGTACATCTAGGGTCTCTTGCAGTTGACTAAAAGAAAAACTTTTCAGTTATCGTATAAAAAAGTTACGACACTCACAAAAATCAAAACCTACAGGGTACTTCCCGGAACTATGAAATTTAGTATAAAAGAGTAAATCTGAAAACTGAAAACATTTTTATTAAATCACAAAAAAATAGGGCCTAGATTCACAAAATATGAGTTGAAATTTCTAAGTCAGAAAATCGTATCATGAAAGGTATCATATAAAAGAGCTTCATTAGCACAATTTAAATCAGGTTTTTAGTTATTTTATGAATGAATTTGATGATTGACGAGAAAAGTGAAAAAATAAACTTTTTTGTCGATGAAATTTTTTGGATTTCCGGTCCGGTTTTTTTTATTTGAATCAAGGTAATTTGGACTTTTGTGACATAATTTTCATTTTTATTCAATCAGTAATTTAGAATTACTGTATTATTAAATCGTCACACGCTTTGAAGTTGCTGTTAGCGTCATGAGTAACGATATGTAAATAAAATAAAATAAATAAAAAATACTACACTACTACTACATAGAAAGCAATTGGATCATCCACTGACCCTTGAAGGTCTAAATGTTCCGCCACTGCGCTTGGTGTCGGGGCTACGGGCACGCTTTCGCACTCCTCCGCGGCACCCGACAGCGCTGGCCCAAACCGGGCCCCACCTCGGAGCTTGGGCTCCCACCAGAATATTAGAACAAATATTTTATTTGCTCTGAGAATTAGGTATGTATTGTGTAAAACATTGCACGCCGAAAATAATAAATAATTAAAACAATAAAACCTTCTGGGCAAGTATACCATACCCTAAACCATATGACTGTTACATAAGATCAGGCAGAAAACAAACGCTAACCTATTCAAAAAGAATCTAAAAAAGCTTGTTGCGTGACTTTGGTCTCGTTTTATTGCACAAAAATAAATAGTATTTCATCATCGGCTCATCGGCTTGTTACAACATATTCTGTACCAGCGTTTTTAATAGTCCTGGACGTAAGCCTACCCACGAAGGGTGATTGTGCCATATCCAACACGCTGGCCCAGTGCGGGTTAGTGGATTCACATACGCCATCGAATTTCTTCTACGGACGTATGCAGGTTGCCTCAAGATGTTTTCCTTCACCGAAAAGCCAGTGGTGTGAAATTCCGTACATAAATTCCAAAGAACTCATTGGTACGGGACTGGGGATTCGAACCCACGACCTCACGATTGTAAGGCGGGTGTCACTACCTCTTGACCACCACGGCTATATACAACATATTGGGATCATTTATTTCGTTACTAGTTTTAGCCCGCGGCTTCGCCTACGTGATATTTTTTGTACCATCCCAGAACCTTTATTTTTTCGGGAATATAGTAATTTGTTTTTATTCCGTATAGGTTTGCGTTTGACTACATAATTCCTGATGTTGAGCAGATATGCGGTCTAGGGTGTAGCACACTTACTTAGAAGATACCTATTTACTCGGGATTTGAAGACACCCACGTTGTACTTAACACCAACTTACTATAGTAACTTAATATAGTCATAACACCATTTGTTACATGTCAATAAAGTAGCCTATGTCACTCTCCGTATTTTAAACATGTATTTTTTTCTAGGTGAAATCTTTTAAAGATACCACCGCACCTCGGGACAGGCGGATGGTTATGTGGGAGTCCCCGCCCATTGCTGGACGGCATACCCACCAAAACCCCTGGGTGTTCCGCCGCTGCGCTTGGTGTCGGGGCTACGGGCACGCTTTCGCACTCCTCCGCGGCACCCGACAGCGCTGGCCCAAACCGGGCCCCACCACGGAGCATGGGCTCCCACCAGAATATTAGAGCAAATATTTTATTTGCTCTGAGAATTAGGTATGTATTGTATAAAATATTGCACGCCGGAAAATGGTAGACTGTGATACATCTCTTATAATTTTTTAACAACATAATATGTACCAGTTTTATAGCAATGAACGATACTCTGATTCTGAATGATTTCTGTTGCTGCGTGAAAGAGAAATAAACCAATAAACCAACAAATACACTTTCTGATTTATATTATTAGTAAGGATTCACATTATTATTTCATTTTATGACTGGATGCTGTATGAATGTAAGTTGAAATCATGAATAGGTAGATATTATGGAGCTAACCACAATTCTCTGTAACCGCACGATGATCAATGGCTTGTTGTACATGTTAGTAATGGTGACATAATTGTATAAAAATAAACAATAAATGAATATGTAAGGATACATATTGATATAATGACTAATTTAATTTATTTTATAACTATAGCGGCTCAGTAGGTACCACTTACATTACTTACAAATGTTAGAATCATTGAGAATGAATTCGAAAATTATAAATAATAGGATAGTACCTAATTTCATAATACCTACTCATAAAAAAATAATACTCATAATCAATTTCAGCTGAAAATAAAGGTTTCTAACACTTGGTATAGTCAGGTCCATCAAAATCAAGAAATCAAAAAACAGTCAGTAAAAATACTTCACTACTTAGTTAAACCACAACGTTCAATGTTTAATTTAAAAATGTAGATAATAATCTCTTTGTGATGTTATAATAGATTTTTACGAATCCTATTTGACAATAACACCCCCTATCAAAAAATGAATTCAAAAATATTTTATTTTCAGACACATAGGATCCATAATTTCGTAATTTCAGACACCCATAAAGGATCCAGGTAAGGAATAAATTTAATATAAATACAGGGTTACAGGGTAAGTCGACCTATTCCCGTTAAGGGTGTGTAGTTTACTTTGTTTCTGACTAATTTGACTATAAAATACACTAACCTAAATTAAAAAAAAACAGATATTTGAAATTGGTATTTACAAAATTCCCAATTTTTGGCTATCAGCTCAGATATTTTGAAAGGTGTAAGTCGTATTATTATTTTTATTTGATTTTTACATGTAAAATAATGTTTTATTTGAGATTTAGGATATGGTGTTTCATAGTCGAATCAGTCAGAAACGTAGTAAACTACACACGCTTAACGGGAATAGGTCGACTTAGCCTGTAACCCTGTATATATATATATATATAATATATATATGTCGAATCCATAAAAGGATCCGCATCAGTTATGGTGATTCAATGTCAAGGACATGGCGTTCCGCAGAGTAACGCATGCTGCCACCATTTTATCAAGAATCACAACTCGAGCCGTTCCAATCACATTTTCAACACAACCTCTCCCGAACAAGCTCTTTTTACCACTGATAAGTGACATCTCATCTCGCACCGCCCATCGGCCGATCATGCGATATCGCTCGAAACCTCCTTGGAAACAATCAGCAGCGTTTGTTACCAGCGTTACCCCAGGAATGTTGCCACTACCATTCTTAGTCCTTCGAAATTATACTAAGTGGCACTAAATAAAAATAAACTTAAAGCTATGGTCCCGTTATATATATCGTTGCAGTACCAGGTTCAACACAATGTTTAGTTTATTTTTGTAGTGAAACTTCTAATGCGACTTCCAAAAAGCTTGCGTTAAACGTTTAACGCTACCATGTAGGGGGTATGAAAGCACTGTTGCGGCAAAGTTTTTTTTTTCAGTTAGCACACTCGCAATTAGTCCACTCGGTAGGTCTAGACCGATCCAAACATCTCGACGGCTGCGAACATTGCTACAAGTGAGCGTCAGTGAGGATTGAGTTTTGCTCAGCTTGTATATCTAACTTCACAGACAGCGACCATGAAATTTGATTCAGGCTATTCCCAGAGAGAGTGAATACATACATAGTGAGTACAACCAATAATATAAGCGGAATCATACAAATCGGCAGATGTGAAGTTAGCCACAAGCTGCGCGAAAGCCAATCAATGCGCAGCATAAGGACGACGTCGACATCGAGAGGGAACGGAGAGCTCTGTCGATCAGAGTGTCAAGTGGGAGATTTGCAAATCAAATCGAATTACTTTTACGTCGCGTTGACCGAGCGCGCCGTGCATACACGCGAGCACATTGAATTAGCCAGTCACAGACGTTGCCCCGCTCGTGTTGGATCGGTGTGGCGCTCGTTACATTACCGTAAAAAATACTCACACTTAGCTATTCAGTTTTCTGTACATGACACAAGATGGCGCTGTGCCATTTCCATAGAAATCACATCAAAGGTTAACGCGGTCGAGCTCGAGCGAAAATCTCGCACTTAGCCCTCAGAGGCAATATGCTCGCCCGTAGATTCGCTCGTTGTACGGATGAAGTCAAGATCATGCTTTTTAAGGCGTACTGTCAGGGTCTGTACACGGGTGGTCTCTGGTTTGGGTATGTCAAGAGATCGATAGAAACTCTCCGTGTCCAATACAACAATGATTTTAGGATGATGAGACTTCCTCGCTTTTGCAGCGCCTCCGAGATGTTTGCGCAGGCCCGTACAGACGGCTTTCAGGCCGTTATTCGCAAAAAAGTGGCATCTTTGGTAAGGAGAGTGCGAGGAAGTCAAAATTCTATCCTGAAAACAGTGGCGGAGGACTGTCGAGCGCCATTGATGAGGCATCTCGTGCGGATAATGTGTGGGTGAGGAACCCGTAGCCGCATAGAACGCACCTCAATGTCGCTATTCATATAATTATTTAAGGATACTGCAACAGAATTCAATACTAATATAGTCTATAAGTTTCGTTACTAACATTACCATGGATTGTATTATCTAAATAAAATACTTTTGAATTTGAATAAGTGAGCTTCTTTCTTGGATATTGCACAGCTTGTAGCTAACTTCACATCCACCAACTTATATGACTTCTTCTCGTCCGACATACCTCAGTGCCTCAAGTCGAAAGTTTTCGACCAGTGTGTGTTGCCAGTGATGACTTATGGCACAGAAATGTGGTCTCTCACTATGGGCCTTATTAGTAAGCTCCAAGTAGCCCAAAGAGCCATGGAGAAGGCTATGCTCGGAGTCTCTCTGCGAGATCGAATCAGGAATGAGGAGATCCGTAGAAGAACCAAGGTTACCGACATAGCCCAGCGGATTGGCAAGTTGAAATGGCAATGGGCAGGGCACATAGCGCGGAGAACTGATGACCGATGGGGTCGAAAAGTTCTCGAGTGGAGACCACGTACCGGCAAGCGCAGCGTAGGACGTCCACCCACAAGGTGGACGGATGACCTTATTAGGACCGCAGGATCGCGCTGGATGCAAACCGCTTTCAACCGGCCTTATTGGAAATCTTTAGGGGAGGCCTATGTCCAGCAGTGGACGTCCTATGGCTGAAATGATGATGATGATGATGAACTTATATGATTCGGCCTACACAATTTTGCTTAGCACATTTTCGCAATTGCTCTAGGTATCTTAGCGAAGGTGTGCAGCTGTGATACAGTTCTTCCTTTGTCCTGAGTTCCTTGTAGCGATGCGGCTGTCAAGGTGACCCGCCAACCATTGTCTGACGATGCGCCGGCGCAGACCTTGTTCCTTTGAAAGCCCACGTATTTGTTTTTTTTTTTTTTGTAACGGGTGGTGATGTAACATTTTAATATGTTGCTAAAAATTGGATATTACTAGAGGAAAAACGTTCTTGCTTACTTTAGCACCGGAAATTCAAACCCTCACTCACACCATCTACCTGTTCAGGTTGTCTCACGATGTTTTCGTTAATCGAAAAGCCAGTGGAGTGAAATTTCATACATAAATTCCAAAGAATTCATTGTTACGGGGCCGGCATTTGAACCCACGACCTCCCAGTTGTAAAGCGGGTGTCACTACCACTAGATCACCACGGATTAACGAACAAATTTAGTCTAATACTTGACGATTATGTGTGCAACCAATCTGCTAATTTCATAGGTACCTAACAACATAAGGTCAATTCTAGTCTAATACTTGACGATTATGTGTGCAACCAATCTGCTAATTTCATAGGTACCTAATGTCGATTCTCGTACATCCTGTGTTGTGTTTTTCCCTTATTATGTATGATGTTAAATGACCCAATTATGGATTGGTTTGTAGTTGATACGAGTACATTTCAAAACATCCCATACCTACTTCTTACGTGCAACAAAACATGTCATGCACAGCTTCTATATTTATACCTACATCTTTCTTCTAATTTACAAATATCTTGTGTCAGTGTTTTTATCGAACTCCTACAAAACGGCTTGAACGACTTTTATAAATCTTTGTGTGTCTGTTTGGTGGATATAAAAATAGATTGTAAGCTGTTTTATACCCTAGATGAGAAGGGTGGCTCACTCTGGATTTTTAGTATAGTAGTGTAATCTAATTATTATTATGACTGCCTCGGTGGCTCAGTGGTTAGTGACCCTGACTCCTGGATCAAAGAGGCGTGGGTTAGATAGATAAATGCTTTATTGCACACCAAGAAATAACCATAATAAGAAGAAATAAAGATACAAAAACAGTGTAACAAAGGGCGGCCTTATCGCTAATAGCGATCTCTGCCATATAACCTTAGAATGGAGAGGATAGATAGCGTATAAATAATGGACGGGGTGCGCATTATATAAAAAAACATATATATAGTTATACATAAAAATTAAAATATACGTCATATTATAGTTTTATTTATTCTCTGTAGGTCATAGAATAAATAAAAGATATAAATACTTAAAATACATAAAAATAAAACAAACCTATAACTAAATAATAAACTAATACATATAATTTACATAGATTATTTAAGTATACATAAAAACAACAGAAAAACAACAACACTGGGTTCGATCCCCACCCAGGGCAAATATTTATGTGATGAACATAAGTGTTTGCTCTGTCTCTGGGTGTTATTTAGTTACTATCTATATAAGTATGTGTTTAAAACACACTATATGTATGTGTAGTATATCAGTCTCTGGCAGCCATATCACAAGCTTTGTTTTATTTAGCTTTTTAGTTTGGGGTCAGAGACCGTGTGTCAAAAAATATTTATATTTATTTAGTTTTAGCGTCTTGCGATGTTCCTTTTATTTTACAGATTTTTTTTGGATCAACATAATGATGACGAATCACCATGAATTTTATAATTTCAATGTTGAACATGATTCTGAAAATATATAAAAAACCTGTGCACTAAGTTTCTGTAAGATTTAAGGTCACAATCTTCAACGAATCTTACAGAAACTTAGTGCACAGGTTTTTTATATAATTTCAATATTGAACATGGATTCTGAAAATATATAAAAAACCTATGCACTAAGTTTCTGTAAGATTCGTTGAAGATTGTGATCTGCAGAGGAGAATCAACACCCGGGCAGACGGAAGCAAAATTGTCCAGCCAAAACTGTAACTCTCCCTCACCTCGTTCGCTCGGTCAATTCTAGAATATTTGTTATTTTAATTAATATCTCCATTCTCCGGATTAATGATACTTAAATAAATAATAATCGGCCAATTGCGAGCCGGACTCACAGATGAAGGGTTCCATATCGTATTGGTACCTCTTAATATATATATATATATATATATTTTTTAAAGTGAATATTTCACTTATATAGCTACCACCGTTATTAATATTGAGCGAAAAACGGCTAAAAAATCAGGTTTGTTGTACGCAAGCCCACTTAAATATTTTTTTTCCAATTTTAGTTATAGCGCCAACAGAAATACGTCATCTGTGGAAATTTCGACGTTCTAGCTATCACCGTTCATGCGATATAACCTGGTGACAGACAGACGGACAAACCAACATCGGAGTCTTAATAATAGGGTCCCGTTTTTATTCTTTGGATACAGAACCCTGAAAACGAACAGAAAACGAAAACTCGAAAAGTATAGTGATTTTCCGGCAAGCATACGAGTAGTTATTATTGCCATAAATACTGTAAAGTGATTCACACAATACAAAATTATTACTTGTATCAATAATTTTGAATTACAATACTATATCAATAATTTTGTATATATCATACGTAGATGTGACAACAGCATACAAAAATAGTTATGATTGAATTTGTTGATTTAAAGGGGTATTTGATGACCACATACTGATTGATTACATAGGAATTTCCGTGTAAAATATACGTTTGTATCAATATGGGTAACTACGTAAATATGTACGAGTGTTTCAATTACGTGATTCTTTGGAGAACCTACAATTTATATGGTTGGCTGAAAATCTTCAGTGGTCTACAAATCGTAATTGTTTCAAATTTAAAAAGAAAATAAGTTTACTCAAAATAGTTACTTAGTTTTTTTTTAGTTGAATATTCTTTTACTACAATCTTTACTTCTGCTTAATTTTAGGAAAACTGACTTTTGAACTAATTTTCTTTGCTATTTACGATGGTTTTTTGACACGCTTTTATTAGTTTCGCCTGTATGTTTGTTTGTTTGTAACTAACCCCTTTGAGCTCGATTTTGACCTACGGTGAGCGATCAGATTTTCTAAATAAAAAAAAATATGACTCCTAAGCGTGTTTTTTATTTTTTTTTAAACTATATTTAAAATACCCGCGGCTTCGCCCGCGTTCCAATTTGATTTTGGCTTATGCTCACATCAATGCCTACCAATTTTAGTAAATCATGATTTCAAAAAATATCCAAACAAAAATAGTAAGTGCGCCACAAAATATTAGCCACCATTAAATGTAAAACAATACTCAAATATCAAAGCAAATAATAATTTTAAATCCAAAAAATAGTAAATTTCAACCAATTTGTTTCATCGTCGTTTTCATCCGCAGCATTTTTTATCCCACTGCTGGGTATAGGCCTCTTGCAGTAACATCTGCTTAGGTCCTTTGCCGGTCGTAAGGTCGCAATCAGGTTCGACCGGCGGTATGACTATATCGTCGAGATAGTCGACTCACCTTGCTGCGGCGCCGCACATAGCTGCGCCCCCTCACCTATTCAAGTACCCTTGCACATTGTTGTCACTGTTCAAACCTAACCTAGCCGACCGACATCGGAATACCTTAGATAAATGCTCTATTGGTTAAGGTAATTGTACAACCCCCTCGTGGGATTCCGCCTTGTCGTGGCGGGGGGACTAGTAACCGAGGCTTATGGGCGGCCACGCCAGAATCCGAGGTGGAGCCACGTCGCTAGGTTTCTTCTGAAACAGCTGAGAAAAGATCTCCCGCTTCTTTCAGTCTTTTTCCCCAAGGTAGCTTAAAGGTTGGCACTCGAGGTTGGGCCGCTTCTCTGGGCTTTTTAACTAAAGCAGCTAAGGGGCTAGCCGGCGAAGTTGCGTACCTTAGGTATGAGGAGTGCCGCAACTGAGCAGAGCTGCAGCGCCGCTCTTGCGATGCTTCAGCCGAGGATTAGGGGCCGCGGTAGGATGAAACTGGTGGTGTGTGTGCTGCTACCTACCCTACCTTCCGCAGGATCGTCAACGTCACATTTTGTAATTCAAACTATGTTCATGCAGAAACCAAGTCAATCTGTTGCATCGTTGCTGAGAAACAGTTTTTCTCCTATCCTACGGAAACCACGACTTTTTTCGAAATAAAAAGTAGCCTATGTCACATTCCGACTTTCAAATACTAAATGCAAATATTTGGCTTGGAAATACCAAGCCAAATATCAAGTCAATCCATTGCTCCGATGCTGGGAAACAATTTTTGTCTGATCCTATATCATGATTGTTTTAGATAAAAAGTAGCCTATGAGCGTTTGTTATTTTTTACTGTCCATCCAAAAATATTATCGGTATCTACGAGTAGATAGACTTACGCTCGCTCTTGGCCTACGTGGTAGATACGAGTATGACCCAATCACCATTCATGAGTAGGTTTATGTCCACTATTTAAAAAATAAGGCCGGTACAGTATATTACGATTTTATAGTTTTTTTATCTACATAAAAATACTCGCATTCATCAGTTAGGTACATTTTTTTTACAGTTTCTAGTTGCTGACCCAAGATGTTTTATTTACTGCCGACCGATTACATTCTAATCCTATTTTAGTGCTGTGTACAATAGTAATTTAATCTGCTATTGTAATTATGTATAAATTATTTTAAATATAATTCCGGGTTTATCCCTATCCTCCCAGCGACTGAAACAAGGGGTATTTACGTACTTAGGTATTTACACTTTACGTAGTTAAGATTTAAATAATTTAATATTAAAAGGATATTCATAGTTATTAAAATTATCATCACTCTGTTATTGAATGCGTCTTTGTTGAAGAAAACCCCATAATTTTACCCGTTCAATATTTTTAATAATACATATATACCATAAAACATAATTATATTCCTACTAGCGGACCCGGCGAACTTCGTTTCGCCTAGAAGTCGTAAGAACCTTGTACAGAGTATTAGAAAACTACAAAAAAAAATAAGCCATATCGGTCAAGCCGTTTTCATGTTATGTCGTGACAACGGAAAACGGGTTTCATTTTTATATATATAGATTAGAAATAGAAATAATAATAAAAATATCTTAGATATTTTCGATGTGTGTGGTCTTTTTTCAAACTACAAACTTAGGTACCTACTACTACTTTAAGACATAGGTTTTTAAAAAATAAATAAATATTTTGGGACATCTTACACACGGCCTCTGACCCCAAACTAAGCAAAGCTTGTGATATGGCTGCCAGAGACTGATATACTACATAATTATACTTATTTTTAAATACATACTTATATAGATAGTAACTAAATAACACCCAGACACAGAGCAAACACTTATGTTCATCACATAAATATTTGCCCTGAGTGGGGATCGAACCCACGCCTCTTTTATCCAGAGATTAGGGTCACTAACCACTGAGCCACCGAGGCAGTCAAAGGTGGAGGTGACGTCCACAAGTGGTATATTATTCAGAGAAAAATCGAACCAAGATGATACCTACATCATTCGAAAGCTTGTTTTATGGGCTTTTTAAAAATATTTAATTTAGATTTTTGCATCCCTCCATTTTTTTTAAATGTGAAAAGTAAATTTTATGAAAAAATAACAATACAGATTTTTATTTTTACTAGTTTGGCAATAATAAAGTGCTTCTATCGTTATTTTACTTCCATTCGTAGCTGATTCTTCCACATTCATGTCTTAATTTGCTATAATTATAAATTATAACCTACCAGTGTGACCTGTTAGTAGGTACAATGTGACAAAAAACCACTTAAAAAGTGGGTCTAATTGGTTAAAATGCTTTCATTTAACAATTTGAAGGTTACTTAATCTGGGTTGATAGAGATAAACTATCTATTGAGCCAAATATATTTATTTTTCTTAATATATTCAAAATTAATTTTGAAAAAATCGGAGGGTTCTTTTATATTTTTAACTGATGTAATAGACTCAGAAAAATATGACATTTCTCGAAATGTAACGAGTGTTGTGGTTCGAATTTTTGATTATTATTATACCAGCCTCCATACATTTTGTGGACATGTCCTTTAAAAATGAATTTTAAGGCCTTTTTACCCGATAAAAATTAAAGTAAGTATCCTAAATATTCTAATAATAATAAAATTTACTTCTCTGCAAGCTCAATACGACGAAACTTATATAGAAGTACTTGTATTTTTCTTTACACTTAGTAATAATAGAAGCCCTTTCAGATTCACATACATTAACGTAAGTTTAATCTATTTAATTATAAGTAATGTTTGGGTAATTAGGTATTTCCTTATTTGTGATTTTTTGTAAATCTGTTTGCCTGTTTGCAAAGGCCTCCTCCAACCTTTTCCATTATTGTCTTTCTTCTGCCACTATGTTCCACGGTGTTCCTGCCACCTGTCTAATATCATCATCTTCTTTTCTGAGGTTTTCCTCTTTTCTTTTTTCCTTCCCTGGGGTACCATTAAAAGACCTTTATGCTGTGTAAACTCTGTGTGAGTTTTGTCGTAAATATGACGCGCTCTTCGGCGAGTGCGTAAGCATGAAAGGTGACGTCCACATGTGGTATATTATTCAGAGAAAAATCGAACCAAGATGATATATACATCATTTGAAAGCTTGTTTTATGGGCTTCCCAAAAATATATAATTTAAATTTTTTCACCCCTCCATTTATTTTTAAATGTGAAAAATAAATTGTATGAAAAATAACAATACAGCTTATTACTTTTTCTAGTTTAGCAATGATAAAGTGCTTCTATCGTTAATTTACTTGCATTCGTAGCTGATTCTTTCACATTCATCACTTAATTTGCTAAAATTAAAAATTATAACCTACCAGTGTGACCAGTTAGTAGGTAAAATGTGACAAAAAACACTTTAAAAGTGTGTCTAATTGGTAAAAATGCTTTTATTTAACAATTTGGAGGTAACGTTATCAGTGTTGATAGAGATAAACTACCTAATGAGCCAAATAAATTTATTTATCCTAATAAATTCAAAATTGATTTAAAAAAAAATCGGAGGGCACTTTTTTGTTTTTAACTGTTGTAATAGACTCAGAAAAATATGCACTCTCTCGAAATGTAACGAGTGTTGTGGTTAGAATTTTTGATTATTATTATACCAGCCTCTATACATTTTGTGGACATGTCCTTTGTATGAACTTGTTGTGTTTCAAAACGCGCCGCTAGTGTCGCTGTACTTATTATTATACTCTTTATTCAACTGAAATCACAGGCTTAGCCTGGTCCTTTATTAGGCATCAATGGAGCCTAAGCCAACATTGAGAGGCCCCTTTTACAATTTTATTATGAAATATAAAAACAGTGGTACGAGTAGGTATAAAAAAGATAGCGTGAAATGGAAACTATGGCATATAAAATGACTTGAAATATTGTAACTGGGCTATTTTGGTGAAATTTGAAATGTTTTGTAAAATTAGACTATGGAATGAGGTACGGCACCCGCTAAATATGCCTCATTTCAAAATTTTGTTATTATATTATACTTATTATTGATAAATAACTATTGTACGCTCGAAATGGGCAGGCTGTTGAAACAATTTTTATGTTACATCTTTTTACACGGCTTAGCAAAAAACATTTTCTTATTCTTATATCTGGAATCAGATCATGAAGCGATTCAAATCCCAGAGGCCGAGAGAAGAATCATCAGCGTCTGGAAGTTTATAGTTTTAGACAATATTTATTATAAATACTAATCTTTTAAGTTTTTTAATAAAAAAGCAATACTGGGGTCTATAAGAGGCTATGAAAGATAAAGAGCTTCACATAAATGTGAAAAGTAGGACCTATACTTACTTTATGGCGTAATTAAAATATTATACGAAAACAACGCCTTATTTCTATCTTTTCTCTGATTATATAGATCTGGAGGTATGTTGGTTGGTTTATTTGTTTGTTTGTTACACTTATACACATCAACAGCGCAACGCGTACCTAGACTTGATTTTTGGAAAGAATATAGTTTAATCGGACACTTGGAGAGTATCAAATGCTACTTTTTATCCCAAAAAAATAAAGGTTTCTATGGGATACAATTAAAATCAAAATATTACGCGAATACTAATCAAATAAAATTTGTTCATTATTAACCCCCAAGTTACCAACACAAACATTAAAAAACGTTAATCAACTGCACATCCACGCCCTAAATTGCTTAGACATTCCGCTTTCTTATAACCCCTTAGCAGTCGTACCCCTCAAGGTCCAAAACGCAATCCAAGGTTAAGGAGAGGAACCAAGGTTAACAGTTCAATGGCCTCCAAGGTGACCTTAAAGTCCCAGCGACCTATCCCAATCCTTTAAAAGTTCTTTTTGAATGGTTTTAAATGTCTTTAAATGTTCTCATAATGAAAAAAAAAACATTTTATTCTTAATATAAACTCTCTGAGCGATACGTCGATACACAAGAAGATTATTTTTATTATTAAAACGTATTTTCTTTTCCTAATGTAAGCTAAAATATATAATTAATGGTAATAACAAGATCAAAATTAAGAATTTAAAAAATTCAAAACCCCTAACACAATAAGATTCTTACCACAGGGATTTAAGCCGGATTTCCAAAAAAGCTGGTTGTAAGCAGCTTGCATTTTTGTTGAATTTTAAAACAAAATAAAATTATACTTGAAATACCTTATGTACATATTTGTAAACCCCCAAAAATACGCCACACTTTTTGAGCAGCTGTGTAAACGGCGTGTTATTAGATAAGTTCGTATAATTAGGTATACCGGGTGGCTAGCCTTAGAGACAGAATTTTTAGGCGACCTAAAAACCTAATACATTACTATTTTATTATTAAATAAATAAATAAATATTTTGGGACATCTTACACACGGCCTCTGACCCCAAACTAAGCAAAGCTTGTGATATGGCTGCCAGAGACTGATATCCTACATATACTTATTTTTAAATACATACTTATTATTATTTATATTTACATACATTACATTACTAAGCGGTTAATACAACATGGACCCACAATTTAACGTGTTATCCGAGCCACGATAAATATTAAATATTTTATAAATATTTTGGGGACATCTTACACACGGCCTCTGACCCCAAACTAAGCAAAGCTTGTGATATGGCTGCCAGAGACTGATACTTATACTTATTTTTAAATACATACTTATATAGATAGTAACTAAATAACACCCAGACACAGAGCCAACACTAACGTTAATCACAGAAATATTTGCCCTGGGTGGGGATAGAACCCACGCCTCTTCGACCCAGAAGTTAGGGTCACTAACCACTGAGCCAACGAGGCAGTCAACGATAACGCTCAGTTGTAAATGCTAAATTATGGTCACAAATCCGAAGACTGAAAAAATTTAGGGAGCTGCTGTGCAGTTTTTTAACGTTTTGTTCTTAGATAGAACTACTTCGCTAATAACCCCTTAGTTACCCCACACAAACATCAAAAAACATCCACGCCCCAAATCGCTCAGACGACCTTTTTATATCCCCTTAGCAGCCGTACCCCTCAAGGCCCCAAAACTTAATCCAAGGTTCCTAACCAAGGTTACCGGTTCAACGGCCCCCAAGGTGACCTTAAAGTCCCGGCGACCTATCCCAATCCCCTGTTCCTAGAACATAATGCCAATGGTGGCCAGACGCGCAAAAAACTGTTATTCGACTTATTTGAGATTCGTTGCGTAAGGTCGGGCTGCGCACGCGCATTTTGTGCGCAGTATGAAGAAGGGAATCATAATAGGGTGCGTCTAGACTTGTTTGTATACGAGTTTTTTTTTACTTTATTTGTATTTGATTCGAATATTATTGTGCCTGTCCGTCTGTCCGTCTGTCCGTCTGTCCGTCTGTGTGTATGTCAAGACTCTTTATCTCGGGAACGCGTAAATATATCGAGTTGAAATTTAAATTCTATACGTATATATATGGTCTCTTGCAGTTGTGTAAAAGAAAAACTTCTCAGTTATCGTTTAAAAGCGTTAGAGCCGTTTATGTCGTAAGTACCGAATTTTGTATCACACACAAATATACACACTAACAACTCAGACAAAATGCATGCTACCGGTCATTTATAATAACTTACCTGTTCAAATAAGAGTTGAGGATGATATCAACCTATTTAAAACAGCCTTATCTACACTACTAGTTGATAAAGCATATTATAGTATAGACGATTTCTTAAATGATAAAGATATAAAATCGCAAAATTCATATCCTCGATCATTGTTATAAATTATAAATCTTATTATAAATCCTGACTTGAAACAAAATTGTATGTAAATATTTTTTGACATTGACATTTATTAATTTTACAATTGACATCATGACGAATGTAACTGATATATTTTTTTAATCTGTGACGTCTATTGACAACTTTGACATAACTTCACTCATTGTATGTTTTTAACTTGACAATTGTTTTATTTTATGCTTGTTAATTAATTGGTTTAATTGTTTATTAGTCTTTTAATTTTCCAAATGTCAATATTTTGTTGGCTAGGTAATTGTGTAATGGTGTAGGTATGTATAATTTGATTATGATAATGTAAGTAGTTCTTCCCTAAAAAACAACAACATTCTTGCATGCTGACTGCGAAAATAAAGTACTTATTATAAGTTATTTAAGATCACAATAAAATTGTTAACCTATTTTGCAAGAAAAAAAAAAAAAAAAAAAAAATCAAGACAGAATGTTGTGAACAAATGAGGCAGACCAAAACTGCGCCTTGCCGTGTACCGACAATTTACAAACACATCAACATACAAGGAAACTACGCCTTGGCTTGACAGTCGAACTATAGCGGCGCAACAGCGACGCACTCACACATGTATAATAACCGGCTTCACTTGACTGTTCAACGACGTTCCCTCTTGATTTTTTTATTTGCTCTGAGACTAACAATACGAATTCTTACTGATGTTCCAATAAAATAATTAATTACTTTAATTAATAATTTAAGAACCTAGTTTTAAAAGTGGCAGTTTTGTATTTTGTTTACTTAGAACAGAACTATAGAACAGTTTTCATGCCATGCTGCTTTTTTATAAACATAATTTAAGTAAATACTTTACATATTATTATTCAACGTTGCAGTTATTTAGATACTTTGCATACCTATTACGTTTAATCGGAATTATTATTCAACTTCGGGGTATTTCTGCATCATTTATCATATCACAGAGCATATCCTGTTCCAGACCAACAAAGAAGCCCGTGCATCTGAGGGCACTTCTGGACCAATAGACATCAATTTTGTTACATCCTAGACTCTTTGAAAAATGAGAAGCATTGTAGGTGAGGTCGTCCGTGTGCCGACACTGCTCTGTCATTGCTAGTACAAGATAGTGTTTGATACTTGGTAGACACCAATTCTATTTTTTTTTTGACCGACGAACCACCGGAGGAGGTATACAATTCTACGCGTATATATTATATATCTTAATCTTAATATATATAAATCTCGTGTCACAATGTTTGTCCTCAATGGACTCCTAAACCACTTAACCGATTATAATAAAATTCGCACACCATGTGCAGTTCTATCCAACTTGAGAGATAGGATAGTTTAAATCTCAAATTATAGTCGCAATTTTAATTTATTTAGCCACAGCAACGCGTGGCCGGGTCAGCTAATATTTAGTATTAGATATATATAATATATATATATAATATATATATATATATATATATATATATATATATATTTAAATCGCCGAAGACTTGTTGCGTCTTTTCAAAGTCGAATCCTATAGCGTCTACCATTTCCAATGACTTTTTAATTGTTATTCGTGCGAATATAGTTACATTGCTGTCATGTGAATTCCATTGTCGACGACAAATTTTGTTTAGGTACGAAAATTAGATATTCAATTTCAAATAATTCTTACTGGTTTTTTGCGTCCGTTCTCGATGGAAATCATGTGACACATTGTATATTTTTGTATTCGTTACATGCATTTAATCGTTTTTCCTAATTCCATCAAAATGTATGGATATATTGATACCGTATATTGTACTGTATTAATTCCATGCTTTCTACTAATTAAATGACTCCTTACTATATTTGAGATTATATCGGTACCGTATATTTATTTTTGTATGTACCCCATAAACTGTTATGTTTGTTGCTTCTTCCTAACCTTATGTTATATCGATACATACATACTTACATAGGTACTTATATAATCGATCCCAATAAATTCATTGCGTGACGTGGTCTATGTCTAGTCTACCCCAATGGGGGACAGGAGTGACGATATGTATACATGCACATACATATTATCGCGCCTCTTTCCCATTGGGGTAGGCAGAGACTATTTCCCTCTACTTGCTACGATCCTGACATACTTCTCTCGCTTCATCAACTTTCATCACATTCTTCATACATGCTCGTCGGTTGCGGGTGCTTTTAACCTGGCCTTTAAGCAGAACAACGACAATTTGTTTTTTAAATGTACGCCTTGGCCGACCCCTTCTGGCTTGACCACTCACACTCGCCTTACTAATCTCCTTAGTCAATTTCCTATGTATGAATAGACAATCATCTCTTTTCATGAAGTCGATTAAAATACCTATTTATATCACTTGGAGTACATAATAGACATTAAAAAAAAGTTATCCTTATATTACATAAATTAATTAAATTTTAAATTATAATAAGCTAACTCCACTAGCCTTATTAAAGAATACTAAGAATATATTTAGGTTTATGAAACCCGCTCACATAAGTAAAATGCTCCCACATTTAGAAATTATGCATTGCTTAATCAATGAAATTAGTTTTGAAATGTACAAAAAGAAAGTTTCTATACATCTAGTGTCTGAAGCACGATAAAAATAATTTCATTGATTAAGCAATGCGTCATTTCTCGTTAATGGTAAGAAGTTCTAATAAATTTCACATTAAGTGACTGACTGGTTTAAAGCAGTTCTCACAAATGGCGCTTCCAACAATGTAGTAGATGGTAAATATGATTAACACTTTCACTAATTCGGCGTCTTCGCAGAGAGCGTTTTAGCTTAGTTGGCCAAAACACCAGGACCGGAATCCCAGAGGATGCAGGTTCAAATCCTGCGAACGCGTCAATTTTTCAAATGTTTATCACAAAAAGAAAGTTTCTATACACCTAGTGTGTGAAGCACGATAAAAATAATTTCATTGATTAAGCAATGCGTCATTTCTCGTTAATGGTAAGAAGTTCTAATAATTTCACATTAAGTGATTGACTGGTTTAAAGCAGTTCTCACAAATGGCGCTTCCAACAATGTAGTAGTTGGTAAATATGATTAACACTTTCACTAATTCGGCGTCTTCGCAGAGAGCGTTTTAGCTTAGTTGGCCAAAACACCAGGGCCGGAATCCCAGAGGATGCAGGTTCAAATCCTGCGAACGCGTCAATTTTTGAAGTGTTTATCACAAAAAGAAAGTTTCTATACACCTAGTGTGTGAAGCACGATAAAAATAATTTCATAGATTAAGCAATGCGTCATTTCTCGTGAATGGTAAGAAGTTCTAATAATTTCATCAGGTTTAAAGCAGTTCTCACAAATGGCGCTTCCAACAACGTAGTAATTGGTAAATATGATAAACACTTTCACTAATTCGGCGCCTTCGCAGAGAGCGTTTTAGCTTAGTTGGCCAAAGCATCTGGGCCGGAATCCCAGAGGATGCAGGTTCAAATCCTACGAACGCGTCAATTTTTGAAATGTTTATCACATAAAGAATATTTCCACAATATTAATTACTTAAATGACAATATATATTCAAATCACTTTGGAAACAAACCAATATAAAAACAAAATAAAATATAATAAAAACTAAAACGTTACAAAATATGTATATGGTGAGATTATGCTTAAATTAAATCAGTTACAAAATACTGTCTCTGGCACATTTAGTCCAAAAATACAAAGACCAGATTGTATTGAAGTTTAGATGAGTTGTTAAATAAGATATCATTATAAACATCCAAAAGTGTCCGTTTCGTCGACTTTGGTCGAGTCCCGTCCCTCTTTGAGAGTTTTAGCGTGTTTATCAGGATAGGTACCTGAATCACAAACTATACCTACCAGTTTCCCGACTTCAGAAAATAATAAATAAAATACTACGACTATGTTAAATGACTAGGTTTCATGTAACCACCCGACAAGAATGACAGAAATAAATGATATTGATAGAGAGCCAAGACTAAACGACAAATTTTGAATGAACAATTACTTACCAGGTTTATTTCTTAGTGTAAGTGTTTTGTATAACGTAAATTTTGAGAAAATAAAAACAGTTTCATATAATATTACCAAAAACAGTACATACCTACTATGTTAAATTTGATATTCATTTTTTCAAAAAATGTACTAAACAACTTTAGGTAAGTTATTAAATAAATTAACCCATCTAATCAAGAATTTGTAGTGGTACGACATAATATAATGGTACTTTTCTAACAATAAAATATTTTAATAATTTATTGCATGAAAAAAGCACATAAGTAAAGCTATTAAGTTAGCATTTACCTACAGTTTTTTTGGCTGAGACTTTATGAAACAATTTTTTTTCTCAAAATTTACACGTTATACCTACTCTTTATTTTGTGACGGCAGTATACAGTATGGTAAATAAGGATTATAATAAAAAAACATTGCAATATCTGGAAGCATGCCATCACAGTGACCAAAAATCTTGTCAAGGGTGTCGATTTTCATTCATTATTATTTATTTTATTCATTCATGTATTATGAATGAACAAAGTCACCTAAAACTTTCTCAGAACTCTGTACAGCCCAGCCCATCACCCGGAAATCACTTGACGTATTGACTATTTCACTTCTCATTACCGTGGTTTTCTAATGGCGAAAGAATTATTTGAATTGGTTCAGTAGTCTTGTAATAGTAATAAACCAATGATTAAATATTTCGTCTCTACAATATTAGTAAGTATAGATATTTAAATACATTGGTCCCAATTCGCGGTCTAAACTTAGTCTTAACTACTACATTGTTGGAAGCGCCATTTGTGAGAACTGCTTTAAACCAGTCAGTCACTTAATGTGAAATTATGAGAACTTCTTACCATTAACGAGAAATGACGCATTGCTTAATCAAATGAAATTATTTTTATCCTGCTTCACACACTAGGTGTATAGAAACTTTCTTTTCGTGATAAACATTTCAAAAATTGACGCGTTCGCAGGATTTGACCCTGCATTCTCTGGGATTCCGGCCCAGATGATTTGGCCAATTAAGCTAAAACGCTCTCTGCGAAGGCGCCAAAATTAGTGAAAGTGTTTATCATTTTTACCAACTACTACATTGAAATTATTTTTATTTTTATCGTGCTTCACACACTAGGTGTATAGAAACTTTCTTTTTGTGATAAACATTTCAAAAATTGATCATTTCAGTTTTTTTCAGTCATTTCTCGTTAATGGTAAGAAGTTCTAATAATTTCACATTAAGTGACTGACTGGTTTAAAGCAGTTCTCACAAATGGCGCTTCCAACAATGCAGTAGTTAGTAAAAATGATAAACACTCACTAATTTGGCGGATTCGCAGGGCGCGATTTAGCTTAATTGGACAAAGCATCTGGGCCGGTGTCCCAGAGGATGCAGGTTCAAATCCTGCGAACGCGTCAATTTTTCAAATGTTTATCACAAAAAGAAAGTTTCTATACACCTAGTGTGTGAAGCACGATAAAAATAAAAATAATTTCATTGATTAAGCAATGCGTCATTTCTCGTTAATGGTAAGAAGTTCTAATAATTTCACATTAAGTGACTGACTGGTTTAAAGCAGTTCTCACAAATGGCGCTTCCAACAATGCAGTAGTTGGTAAAAATGATAAACACTCACTAATTTGGCGGATTCGCAGGGCGCGATTTAGCTTAATTGGACAAAGCATCTGGGCCGGTGTCCCAGAGGATGCAGGTTCAAATCCTGCGAACGCGTCAATTTTTGAAATGTTTATCACAAAAAGAAAACTACTACATTGTTGGAAGCGCCATTTGTGAGAACTGCTTTAAACCAGTCAGTCACTTAATGTGAAATTATGAGAACTTCTTACCATTAACGAGAAATGACGCATTGCTTAATCAAATGAAATTATTTTTATCCTGCTTCACACACTAGGTGTATAGAAACTTTCTTTTCGTGATAAACATTTCAAAAATTGACGCGTTCGCAGGATTTGACCCTGCATTCTCTGGGATTCCGGCCCAGATGCTTTGGCCAATTAAGCTAAAACGCTCTCTGCGAAGGCGCCAAAATTAGTGAAAGTGTTTATCATTTTTACCAACTACTACATTGAAATTATTTTTATTTTTATCGTGCTTCACACACTAGGTGTATAGAAACTTTCTTTTTGTGATAAACATTTCAAAAATTGATCATTTCAGTTTTTTTCAGTCATTTCTCGTTAATGGTAAGAAGTTCTAATAATTTCACATTAAGTGACTGACTGGTTTAAAGCAGTTCTCACAAATGGCGCTTCCAACAATGCAGTAGTTGGTAAAAATGATAAACACTCACTAATTTGGCGGATTCGCAGGGCGCGATTTAGCTTAATTGGACAAAGCATCTGGGCCGGTGTCCCAGAGGATGCAGGTTCAAATCCTGCGAACGCGTCAATTTTTGAAATGTTTATCACAAAAAGAAATCTACTACATTGTAGGAAGCGCCATTTGTGAGAACTGCTTTAAACCAGTCAGTCACTTAATGTGAAATTATGAGAAGTTCTTACCATTAACGAGAAATGACGCATTGCTTAATCAAATGAAATTATTTTTATCCTGCTTCACACACTAGGTGTATAGAAACTTTCTTTTCGTGATAAACATTTCAAAAATTGACGCGTTCGCTGGATTTGAACCTGCATATTCTGGGATTCCGGCCCAGATGCTTTGGCCAATTAAGCTAAAACGCTCTCTGCGAAGGCGCCAAAATTAGTGAAAGTGTTTATCATTTTTACCAACTACTACATTGTTGGAAGCGCCATTTGTGAGAACTGCTTTAAACCAGTCAGTCACTTAATGTGAAATTATGAGAACTTCTTACCATTAACGAGAAATGACCATTGCTTAATCAAATGAAATTATTTTTATCGTGCTTCACACACTAGCCGGCTTAGCATGCGACCCGAAGCAATTATTTCGTCCGAAATACCAATTCGCGTGAAGTAAATTCGTGTCATAGAATCGTGATCTATGGTCACGAAAAACTAGTGTCGCCCTGTGATTAAATAATTTGGATATTTAATTTTGCAATGAAGCAACACTGATATAGTTCATTCAAAACACAGGGGTGCGTTTACGCACTCCAGTTTATGATAAAAAAAAACAGGCTAAGTCTATGTCGTTTAGGGCATCCGTCAGGTGGAGTGCGTAAATGCACCCCAGTGATTCCAAAGGGATAATATTGTGGTCTGTGGTCTATCGAGATAATCTAAAAGAGATCCATTGTTTTAATTTTAATACAACATGAGTTAAAAAGATATATGAAAAATATGAACTCTTGTCAGATTTTCCATTGAAGAACGTTACATTTTATTAAAAATTTGACAACAGAAATACAACAGATAACAATAATGAAGGAAAACCATTCCTCACAGAGATATATCTGTGATTATCACAAAGGTACGGTTTATACGATTATCAATGATCATCATAGTTTATATTATGACTGAAACCTTGAAATGAACTGCTACAAAACCACAAATTAATTTGTGTTTTATGCGTTGGAGTTCATACATTGGTCTTTGAGTGTATTTTTGCATCCTGTAAAATATTGTATCGTACTACAACTGCAAGCGAAGCATAATTAGGATACAACATATTCCATAATAGTTAAATAGGACTCAAGTGTGTGTCTACTGTCAATAATAACTGTGCAAAACTGAAAAACCTTATTTTACGAAAGTGAACCTAAAAATGTCCAAAGAAATTGATGTGAATGATAAATAAACATGAAGAAGTATTTTTAGTTTTATTTATAAATTAACTTCTATAAATCTATATAAATAAATGTATAGTAAAATAATATATAAACTTATTGAAGGATTGAATATTATGCATAGGTACAGGAATTAATAAATATTTATGGAGCCAAAAAAGTAATGTCGCCATTTTGGTAGCCATGTTTTAAAAAATAAATAAATGTCAAACTCTAAAATATCAGCCCGCTATTGGTTGTTCGAAGATTCCTGTCTGATACGTAGTACCTTTAGTAGTCTGTGAGAGTATCACTCAAGAGCTCGGTGCGCTGTTGTAAGTTTGATAATTACAGCGTTACCAATACCAATTTTCCTAATTACCGAAAACCCTAAGTAAAATTCTCTATACTGGGGAGAAAAAATATCCCGATTTCCAATCTAAACTGATACCTCGCCAAATTGCAATCTAGAAGGAGTCTCAGCTCGGAACCTGTTTTAAAAAAACTACCTCGCTAAGGGATGATTTATATTAGGACGGGGCAGGCACGGGACGGGCCGGTGATAGGCCGGACGGGGCCTATCCGAAGCCCGTATAACGCACATACGACGCTTATTCCATACATTTTTGTTGTGGCACGCACGACGCCCGGACGGGGCCCGTCCGAGCTTTTACACAAAATGTATGGAACATGCGTCGTACGGGCCCCGTCCAGCCCGTCCCCGGCCCGTCCGGCACCCGCCCCGTCCTAATATAAATCATCCCTAAATCGATACAATAAAATATCTATCCCCACAACAATCTCCAATGGAGATAATACCCCGTAATTTGACAAATCCTTCACAATTCAGCAACGCTGGTTGTTTATTTAGTTAGTTTTGCCTATCTCGTAGTATTTCGTCCTCAAAAAGTTTGACGAAAAGATATTCGCGGTGAAATGTCAAAATACGGCTAAATTCGCGTGCACATGTTAGAGTTTGTCGACGAAAGAGCCACAGGTACATAAATCATTCGCGAGAATTCTACACCACAGAGTAAAAACTGACGAAATAAGTGTGTTGTCATGTTAGGGGAGGTAGAAGTATCGGAATATTTCTATTTTACTCGAAATAAGATCGTTCTCGTGGGTCGCATCCTAGAGGGCTAGGTGTATAGAAACTTTCTTTTTGTGATAAACATTTCAAAAATTGACGCGTTCGCTGGATTTGAACCTGCATCCTCTGGGATTCCGGCCCGGATGCTTTGGTCAATTAGGCCAAAATTAAAAAAAAAAAATGAAAATTTTATAATTTATATTGTTAATAAAATTTATTTTTGTATGAATAATTTCATCATAAAATTTTTTTTATTAAAATATATTTATTTTTTTATAAAAATATGATTTTTAATTTAGTTATATTAAAACGCTCTCTGCGAAGGCGCCAAAATTAGTGAAAGTGTTTATCATTTTTACCAACTACTACATTGTTTGAAGCGCCATTTGTGAGAACTGCTTTAAACCAGTCAGTCACTTAATGAGAAATATTAGAACTTCTTACTATTAACGAGAAATGACGCATTGCGCATTTGATTAACAAATGAAAGTAT
This sequence comes from Hypomecis punctinalis, assembly GCA_949316475.1. NCBI lineage: Eukaryota > Metazoa > Arthropoda > Insecta > Lepidoptera > Geometridae > Hypomecis > Hypomecis punctinalis. The sequence continues at coordinate 12,051,004 of OX438819.1, read as the reverse complement.
TTTTGGCCAAAGCATCTGGGCCGGAATCCCAAAGGACGCAGGTTCAAATCCTGCAAACGCGTCAATTTTTGAAATGTTTATCACAAAAAGAAAGTTTATTTTCATGGTGGCTGTGTTTTACTTCCACTATACAATATTTATACCACAAGCGTCATTACGTCCGCGCTGGCCGTCAATAGAGGTATAAACAAAAACATGCCGCTTGCAAACCGCGTGCGAACTCCGCCCCCTCACCTCTGACTCCCCGACGTCTTCTCTGGGGCGAAGTCGTTTTGTGTGACGCAATAAAATCACACATTAGAATTGATAAAAATTTTATTATATACAGAAGCCACATTATCGGTGTGTTATACGTAAACAAAATATCGAATATACGCCACAGATATACGGCGCACAGGAGCGCCCTCCAAAATTCGCGCGCCAAACAGCGGAACTAAAAAATACGCCGAAAAGCACTCCGGTGACAAAACTACGTCCATGCCAATATTTCACCCAGCCATTGTACTAACCTTTGCCCTACTTCTGGCTGAATTTGAGAGATGGTCAATCTTGCGTCCGTATACAGGATGCAACAAGTCAGTCGGACGCAACATCATCGGTAAAAACCGCCATGTAGGACGTAATATCAACTCCGCGATGCAAATATATATATATATATATATATATATATATAATATATATATCTAATACTAAATATTAGCTGACCCGTGTACAGAATTCGCGAATATTTCGCACGGATCGATGTAGCATTTTTCACATTATTGTTGATTTATCAAAAATGGCTCAGTCGATTTCGATAAAATTTAAATGGGACCAATTTCGAAGTGTATTCTTTCCAATAAAAAAAGATTTTTTGAAATCGGACTATTATATATATATATATATCAATATATATATATATATATATATATATATATATATATATATATATAATATATATATCTAATACTAAATATTAGCTGACCCGGCCACGCGTTGCTGTGGCTAAATAAATTAATAATAATTATATATATATATATAATAGTCCGATTTCAAAAAATCTTTTTTTATTGGAAAGAATACACTTCGAAATTGGTCCCATTTAAATTTTATCGAAATCGACTGAGCCATTTTTGATAAATCAACAATAATGTGAAAAATGCTACATCGATCCGTGCGAAATATTCGCGAATTCTGTACACGGGTGAAGTCGGTCATGCTAATTTTTGCAAAAAATAATATTGTCATCAGTTGACTCGCGTCTACCAACTAGTCGGTACCTTGGCTGCTGATTAAAATCTTGCTGTTAGTTCACCGTAAATCTGCGACGGTTCTCTTCTTGCAGAAACTCTATTTATTATTTTATTGAAATGGGCGTGCTATTGATAGAGTCAGAAATTATTTCGAGTGCCCGAGAATTGACGCCTGATGGCGCAGACGCACAAAAAAGTTTTATTATTTACAGTAAGGTCATCCTGGCAAACTTTTGCTTTAACATTTATAACTGTTCACTTGAGGGGCTAACTGGTTGGAAAAAATATGCTTAAAAACGCTTACATTGAAAGCCATACCTACTAGGAAAGAATATGATATAATTCGGATGAAAAAGAAGTTTATATTCGTCGTGTCTAAACATTTTTGTGTCTGTATGACTGTTTGCCTGTTGCATTATAGCTCACAAAATTATAAAATAAAAATAATTACGCTTCTCTTTCATAATAATTAATCCTGCAAAGATTTCGTGTCTCAGAGGTGCCACGGAACTAACACAATACAACATCAAGTACCTAACCAAAAGGAGTCGACACGCCTAAGCACCGAAGTCTGCCAAGTCAGTGGGGGGTGAAGAAACGCACACAATCAATATATAATCAAGTTTACAGGCACACAAATGTAATTAACTAACACTAGCTGAAAATTAACGCAACACAAGCGCAACCAGACCGATATATTTATATAACGAGCATGACCGCCGGTCGCGTACTTTTGGCAGAGGGGTACGCTTTGTAGTGTCGACTCCTTTTGCTTAGGTACTTAATGCAAAACAAGGACTACTAATCCAGAGCCAGAAAAGATATTTAAATTCGTTACCCAAATAAATTTTAATCTTGTAAATGTATTTAATATGTAATTTAATGTATTTGTATAACGCAAACCTATTTGAAATAAAAAATAAATTATACACGTAAGTATATATATTTTAGATGGAAATAATAGTGCATACCTATTATTTGACATTTTTAATTTCTTCCTTATCCTTACTACGTTGCTAATCCTACTAATATTATAAACGCGTAAGTTTGTATGTATGGATGTTTGTTCCTCTTTCACGCAAAAACTACTGAACAGATTGAGATGAAACTTAGCAATAATAATGATTATACATCAGAATAACACAGGCAGTAATTTACAAAAATAATGCGTTAAAACGAAGTTCTCCGGGTCAGCTAGTAATATTATAAATCCGAAAGTGTATTTGTTTGTTTATTGACTTTATTTTTTGCGTGGACATAGTTTGAAGGACGGAAAATGGCTATTTACTCCGATAAATAAAATGTTACTATGGGATGGGAATGAAATTGAAATGTCACGCGGGCGAAGCCGCGGGCAAAGACTAGTATTTGTATAATTTTACCTAGTTTTACAGATACCTGCCCGGCAAAGAATCAAACCACGAGCATCTTGACTGACCTTTTTTTGGAATTGTAAAAATATTGAACTGTCAAGAAAATCATCATCAAGAATAATTAATCAGAGGGTGTTTATTTAGTGTTGCGGAATCTGTCTGCGTATGTAAATCATTTTGACTCACGTCATCAAGCCGAGGTTTAACATAATTCATTTGTATGATATTATTGAGTTGTATCAAATATGGTATACGTGCTCCAGTTTTTATAGCATGACAGTTGGGTTTCTATTAAAAACCGCAGATCAGTCGATGGATTGACGTCAATGGTCTTCTTCTAGATGTTAGTCATTATGATCCTAGGGCGAAAAAAGTGGAATAAGTCACCGATGAGCTTTAAACTGTTTTTGTTTTGAATTACATTTCCTCGTATGAAAGCTACATGAGTCATGATAACAAGAAAGTATAGACCAAATCAAGCTTCTTCTTCTGTGAAGTCTTCTACAAGCTGCGCAAAACTAAATTCTGACTGCAGCTCACGATCAGCTGCGCGATATTTGAGTTTCGTGCAGTTAGTATGAGTAGCTAACTTCACATTCGCTTTTTGACCGACGATCCACCGGAGGAGGTATACAATTCGACGCGTATATATTTTTTTTTTGACCAACTTACCACCGGTGGAGGTATACAATTCGACGCGTATATATTTTTTTTTGACCGACGAACCACCGGAGGGGGTGTACAATTCGACGCGTATATTTTTTTTTATAGTAGTCCGATTTCAATAATTCTTTTGTTTATTGGAAAGAATATACTTCGAAATTGGTTCCATTTTAATTTTATCGAAATCGGCTCAGCCATTTTTGATAAATCAACAATAATTTGAAAAATGTTACATCGATCCGTGCATAATATTTGCGTTCTAGCGATGCGCCTCGGCTTCGCACAGGTGTATTATACATATAAACATTTCTCTTGAATTACTCTATCTATTAAACAAACCGCATCAAAATCCGTTGCGTACTTTTAAAGATATAAGCATACATGGGAACAGACAGCGAAAAGCGACTTTGTTTTATACTATGTAATGATTCTGTACACGGGTGAAGTCGGTCATGCTATTTTTTGCAAAAAATAATTATCAGTTTGATAGGCGTATACTCATATTGTGTGCTGTTCAAAAAAATTGCTAGACTTTAGTACATATAACAATAGGGTGTTTTACTATCTAGGTCTTCGCGAGAAAACGGGTCATTGTGAATTATTTAGTGTACATATCTAAGTATGTATGTATGACGGCGCTCGGTAATTTTTTTAATACTTTCACTTAGGGACTGTGGCTCTGTAGATATTTGCTCGAAGATCTAGGTACATAAGATTTTTTTTGCATAAAAGCAGCTGATAAGTTTTATTGTAATTTTCTCAATAGTAAACTTTACGTGATAATTGTGTTAATATTAATGGTTTTAAACCTAAGATAGCAGTATTTTGAAATCTAGAACATTATCATAAGCATGCCTGATGAATGTCATTAATTTGTTGATCTTACAAAGTCAAAGTCAAAGTCAAAATATTTATTTTGCGGAGACATGGGTAATATGTAGGTGTTAAGATACATTATTATGTGCACCATGCTCTAGCATTAGGGCATGCAAAATTATCATTCTTAATTTTAAAGGTAAACGAATAATATTATCATAATTATACATTAAATATTGTGAGATTAAATCATTTACTAATACTATATTTGCACAAAGATTTGTCATTCAAAAACTCATCTATGGAATAATATGTCTTGTCTATTAATAATTTCTTAAGTCTTAATTTAAAAATGTCAATATTATTTGTGTCTTTTACAATCTTCGGCAATTTATTATAAATAGATCTTGTAAATATCAAGACGAAAATTAATAACATTTATCAGCGCAGCAGTGTTTATGACATGTTCTAGATTTCAAAACAGCGGTGGTTCCATAGCTAACCTATATTTCATGTGATAAACCTATAGCAACAATTCTGCAGACGTGACCAAACATCCTGAATAGGGTTATGCAACACTTCAATGCTGTTTTTTATGCGTCTACCGATCCAGTCTAGACTAAGCTCAGACGTATCACGACAGAGAACGGTTCCTTTGAAATTGGACGATATATACCCAGTTCTTGAAGGTTATTTTTAGCACGTTTTTTTAGACGAGAACCAAACGCTAGAAATGACAGTGATAAAGGATATTAGAATAATAATGTAAAATTGGTGAATATATAATGTGAAAAAGGCTTTCGGCCACGCAATGCCAAAGTCTACTGGCTTGCAATTTCCTGATATATAAATAATCTAAAGTTGTTCAGAAGTCAGGGTGAATAGAACAATCTTCTGACTATGCGTGCTCTATCTTCGCCACAACTCCGCTTACCATCAGTCGAGATCGTGGACAAGCGCAAACTAATTCACAATAAAACAGACTTAGGGCTAGTTTACTAAAAAATATTATTAGTCATTTTATACTTTATATAACGGGACTGAACTCACGTGTAGGGATAGTCGTAACGACTATAGTTTCGGTCGCATTCGGCGACCTTTCTCAAGTTGGCAAGTGCTAGCACGCAGAGCCGTCTCGCAATGCACACAAGTATGAAAACGACCTTAATTTCCATAGTAAAATATTATTAGTCCTTCAAAAAGTTTATCAAAACATATAAGATACCTATTTTTTCTTCTGTCACTTTAACAAAAATTTATGAAGATATAGCCCATTCGAGTTCTGCGTGACGTCACTAACGTACTACAAATGTACCTGTGCCGGTACCGGCTAGTGACGTCACGAGCCCCCACCCCCAAATTTGACAAGGTTTATTTTGGTCATTAATTATTTGATAGACAAAAGAAAAAATACGTGTACAACGTTTTTTAATAATCTAACTAACGGCCAGTAAACACGCCTATTCCCGCTGTTCGTATTAAGAATGTAAAATCAAAACACTTGAACGTGAGAAATGTCCACTGTGGCGCTTTGGTCGCAACTATCATGGCGACTGATAAAACAAAAGGAAGACTGTGACACTGTGAATGGATCAAAGAATATATCGCGGCAGTCAAAAACCGCCAGATACAGAAGTCTGCTATAGCTGAGCATTTGCTTGACGGAGGTACTGGTCATTGGATCGAGCTCCACGACCCAAAAGTCCTCTCCACGGCTCGACACTATTTTTCAAGAATAGTTCGTGAAGCGGTGGAAATCAAAAAACATAAGAATTTCAACCGGCAGGATGGATTTAAGTTATCGGCGTCGTGGAATCCTGTTGTCAACAAATGCAAATCGCGTAGTGTAGGTAGAAGGACTTTGTTAGATACCGTCAGTGTTGTGTGTCGTAGTGACAAGTTTTCAAGTTCAAATTGAATTGGCGGTACCAGCTGTTCTACATTCCAGTCTACCCGTGACCACGGTCGATGCAACTCAGCTAAACGTCGGGATGAGGAGGTATTTATTTATCTCGTAATTATAGTGCGCGATTAGTCCCGTAGTATATAATAATAAAGACTGTGACACAATGGTGTAGGTAATACCTGGACGCATTCCGCAATATATCTGATAGAAAACTAACAGACACGCAACCTTACGACTATTCTCAAAACTTTGCAGCTGGGCCTGTGACTGAATTAAGGTTTTGTCGTAAGCTTTTTCGCTCACCTCTAGATCGATTCTAATGCCTCTAATTTGTATTTAACAGAACCATTCTAAAGGTGAGGTCTTTCTTTTTCCTTCCGTAATCGATCCCCATTGAATGAACGGTCAACTACGTCCAGTTATCCTCTTTTTGCATACAATAAGTAATCCAAATAACATCTTGCACAATATTAACGTCAATCGTGTTTACTAAACCTACATTTGTAGTATTACTAAGAAACGTACAAAAATTAAATCTAACATTATATTAATGTAACCACAAACCTGTTAATTAGTTATATATTATAACAAATCGTTGTATTTATCTCATTGAAAACAGTTGTGAGAATTATGACATCATACATCTTGTAATACCGAGAACAACCATAGATCTCGTAGATGAGACATGTCTTCAGGATGTAATAGGAAACTTCAAACCGTTTAGGATAATTTGTCCATTGCTGGAACGTTGGCAGCATTGAATTTAAATTCAGATTTTGTAATTTATATCGTTTCCTGTAAAAATATGAGCACATAATTGTAAGGCAAGTTTTAGTGAATTTATTGGATTATAATTATTTAAGCTATTTTATTTACCATAGCCATGCCACTGAGAATTAATAATAAACTATATTTTATGACGAAACTATATAAAATAAAAAAAATAAAAGCGCCAACCAGCATTGATGATTTAAGTATTAATTTCGAAAAAAAATCTACATAGTGGTGTAGATTGAAAAGTAGCTAGTGTTGCACCATTTTTCGATTTAATAGATTCATTTTTTTATATTTTTCCCGGGACTGGTGTGACCCCACCTTTCACCCCGTACCGGCTTTACGTTGAGTTCAGGTACACCCTGTATAATATTAACATGAATAAAGCAGAACAAATCACCTATTCCTATAATCTCAAGCAACACTGCACACTGAAATAGTATTATGTACCAGCATTTTTAATAGTCTAAGTTCTAAGGACGTGTGCAGGTTGCCCCACGATGATTTCCTTCACCGATAAGCCAGTGGCGTGAAATTCCGTACATAAATTCCAAGGAATTCATTAGTACGGGACCGGGATTTAAGCCCATGACCTTACAATTGAAAGGCGAATGTCATTACCACTAGTCCACTATGGTTTCCGGAAATGGTATTAGTACTTACCTATACATATATTGCCTATTCCATACCCCGCGCACTTATATGCTCTAAGCCGCGCACCATGATAAGGTCTCTCTAAAGATATCTATGGTTATATGGTTATAACGTAGTTAAGTAACTTCCCTGGGGATCAGTACTTCCCTGTTCCCATCCTTTATACCTACGTGACAAGTCTCTGGTACGTCATTCATGTTTACTAAAAAACGTACAAAATAAATGAATGGTTGATACAATGGTTAAAACAGAGTGTTTTGAAAAACAAAATATACAGAGGGGCTTTTTTATTGTTCGCACCGACAAAATGGACCGGCCACCGGCTTGAGCATTTGGATTATCTTTAGACCTTCAAGGGTCTGTGGATAATCCAATTGCTTTCTATGTAGTAGTAGTTTTTAGTTTTAGATTATGTAGGTAAGTCTTGTATTTAGTGTAGTTATTATAATCATAAAAGCTTGCCCTATTTAAAAAAATAAACATAACGTACCTGATATGGAGTTGCTTAAAACTAGTGAGATAATGTCCAACAATTTAATTGACAATGGGCTAGTTGACATTTTTTTTTATGTCTTTTTAACTATAAACAGAGCCGATTAACAAAACCAAAACTAAAATCAACTAAGAAATAAAGAAGTTACAAGCATATTTACACTCTTGTTAGACAAAGAACGCGCTGTAGCAGAAAATGACGTCACTGCCCGTAAGTGTCATATATTCGCCATGCTACGCAATTAATGCTTAAAAGGGGCAAGTGCAAGACATCCCCGCTTTGTCCCTACCAATATCTTTACAAGCTTATATTTCCAACGCTATAAGTTGGTGGTAATATAAGCACTTCAAAAATTTGACGCTTGCGTAGGAGGCGGTCTGCCTCAGTTGGTTAGAGCGTCGGTCTAGTGATCCAACGGGGCAGGTTCAAATCCTGCGTTCGCTTCAGGTTTTTGAAATGCTTATAACAAAGATAACTCTTTGAGCTTATATTTCTATTTAAGAATCATGATTAATTGTAAAATTCACTAATCTTTATACTTTTATCTAATTCAATATCAGTCAATATCCTACTGGGTAGCTTTAGGCAACCTTCGGATAAAAAGGATTTAAAATGATTAGATTAGAAAAGTTCGTTTTAAAATAAAGTAAAATACATAAATAATGAAATATTGTATCAGTGCCAATGCTGCAACAATTAAGTACTTGCCGTGTCTTACGGCATTCGGGTAATAAAAGCACAAAATCTCCGGCCTGCTGCCGTAACCCTTTAGTCGTAGTAATATCTACGGCTTTTTGCAAGTAATACGGTGTTGTTCTCTTCCATTTTTTGACCGACGAACCACCGGAGGAGGTATACAATTCGACGCGTATATGTGTATTTATATATTTTTTTTAATGTATAACCACGCATAACTTTTTTCATAATAGTCTAATTTCAATAATTATTCTTTTATTGAAAAAAGTATACTTCGAAATTGGTCCCATTTAAATTTTATCGAAAATGGCTGAGCCTTTTTTGATAAATAAACAATAATGTGAAAAATGTTCATCGATCCGTGCATAACATTTGCGTTCTAGCGATGCGTTCCGGCGTTATACATATAAAAACATTTCTCTTGAATTACTCTATCTATTAAAATAAACTGCATCAAAATCCGTTGCGTAGTTTTAAAGATATAAGCATACATGGGGACAGACAGCGGAAAACGACTTTATTTTATACTATGTAATGATTCTGTACACGGGTGAAGTCGGTCATGCTATTTTTTGTAAAAATAATTATACCGTACGCAAATACACAGCGACCTAATTTTAATTAGCAACAATAAAGTAAGTTAGTTCATATAGGCCGGGTGGCTAGTCCTGATCTCAGAGTTTCCTTGTAGGTACTTTATTTTGATTCAATTCACGTTTATTTCTGCCTTTTTATTATATTTCTTCTAATTTCCTCATAACTTCATTCACAAAGTAATTTATCTAAACGAAACTAACAAAAACATAGAAACTGTTTAAATCCAAACTACAAAAGGTTTAGAGCAGTTCCTAATCTTTTTAAAAAATGAATTTCGGTAACGTGTTATCCCAGTTTTCACTTTTATTTAGATCAATTAAAATATTCTGTAGCACCAGAAATAAAACTAACATCTTTGTATTTTATCATAGGGGTGTTTGAATTGACATGACATTATTACTATGAACTTAGGGTTCATAATAAAACTCAGCCTAAGAGACATTTGAAGTCTGTCCGCCATTATTGTGAAACCGATTTTGACATCTGATCACTAGTTCAAGTGTCAGTTGTGTCAAGATTACATAGCAGTTTCTTTGCATTTTCGACGCCATGTTTCTGAGATCATGGATCACAACTTTTTTCTTTTCACTTCTACTGTTTTTCATTCAGAATAATCACAACATAACGTAACCAATACCAGAATAATAACAATATTACCTATTATAAAATAGCAGCTTTATTACACATAACGATTTATAATAAAACTCTGTAAAATTCTGCTAAGCAGAATGTGTCAGTTGACCTTATTTATGGTTGCATTTTATTTTATTATAAAATGCGGGCAGAAAACGTCACTTTTCCGCCTTCCTTCCGAGAAATCGGTCTAGACTGTTTATTGTGCTATACCTAGACTAGACGTCTGTATAAGGTAAAAAGTGTACTGTAAAGTCAAATGTCCAGTATCTAAGCATATAAGAAGATATTATTTGCTATCCTTACATTATTATTTTAATAATAATATCTTCTTTCTTCTTTATATATAAAAATTTCGTGTCACGTTGTTTGTCCGCGATGTGAACTGATTTTAATCACATATTGTACACTGTGTGCAGTTTGATGCAACTTGAGAGATAGGATAGTTTATATCTCAATTTATCTATATTTTTTTACAGGTGATATTTTTTAATATTATTATACCAGAACAACGTTTGGCGGGTCAGCTAGTAATCATACTAATATTATAAATCCGAAAATGTTGGTTTGTTCCTCTTTCACGCAGCAACGGAGCAACGGACTGACTTGATTTTTGGCATGGATGTTCAAGGGCCGGAAAGTGACATAGGCTACATTTTATCTCGAAAAAGTTTGATATAATTATTTCGTGATTTCGGAGTTGATCGCATACTAAAAGTTGAATAATGATGAACATATACAATTTGGTATATTAATTAGTATTATGCTACCTGCAGTTTACAAAACAATGATAGGTAACTACAAATTTTTTGTCGTAAGTACTTCGGAAACGACTCTAATTGTATACTGTACGCCACTGTACTGTACCAGCCCTTTTAACAGTCCACTGCAGGACGTAAGCCTACCCACTTAGGGTGATTGGGCCATATCCACCACGCTGGCCCAGTGCGGGTCGGTGGATTTCATCAAATTAATGAATATTAGGGGACATGTTACACACGGTCTCTGACCCCAAACTAAGCAAGGCTTGTGATATGGCTGCCAGAGACTGATATACGACATATACATATTTTAAATACATACTTATATAGATAGTACCTAATTAACACCCAGACACAGAGGAAACACCAATGTTCATCACATAAATGCTTGCACTGGGTGGGGATCGAACCCACGCCTCTTTGATCCAGAAGTCAGGTTCACTAACCACTGAGCCACCGAGGCAGTCAATCAATTTCTTCTACAGACGTATGCAGGTTGCCTCACGATGTTTCTCTTCACCGGAAAGCCAGTTGTGTAAAATTCCGTACATAAATTCTTAGGAATTAATTGGTACGGAACCGGGATTCGAACCAGCGATCTCACGATTATAAGGCAGGTGTCATTACCACTAGACCACCACGGCTTATTATTTGGATACGATTTGATACTTAGCTACAGCTTTTATTTATAAGTAATTCTGTAGAGAAGTATTTCTAAAACCGCAAACTTTTATGCTTATTAAATTCTTGCATAAAGCGAAGACCAGCTGCCTTTTTGTAACTATTCAGTGGAATTCATAACTAACTGCACTGAAGGCATAAAGTAACACATTACCTAATATGGTAAGGCGTTACCGTAACCTTGATATCACCAAATACCTACCATCTTGCTTTGTCACCGCCACATGCTGTATTTTGGTTTTTCTAAGCGTAACGGTCAAAGGGCGCCTTGAGTCAATGACATTCAGAAGAATTACATATTCTGAGCATTACACACCAATATAATAATTTTGAATTGTGGCTCTTGGTTGATGACTTAGGTTTTCCTCCAATATATAAATAGGTACAGAATTTACACAACCATTTTTGAGACCGAATTCTATCTCTTCTTTCAAGACCTTAAAGGAGAAATTAAGAACACTGTTAAAAAGGTTAACCTTTTTGACCGACGAACCACCAGAGGAGCTATAGAATTCGACGCGTATTTATATTTTTTTTATGTAAAACTACGCATACCTTTTTTTATAGTAGTCCGATTTCAATAATTCTTTTTTTATTGGAAAGAGTATACTTCGAAATTGGCCCCATTTAAATTTTATCGAAATCGCCTTAGCGGTTTTTGATATATCAACAATAATGTGAAAAATGCTACATCGATCTGTGCATAATACTTGCGTTCTAGCGATGCGCCCCGGCTTCGCACAAGTGTATTATACATAGAAATATTTCTCTTGAACTATTCTATCTACTAAAATAAACTACATTAAAATCCGTTGCGTAGTTTTAAAGATATAAGCATACCTACAAGAGGACAGACAGCGGAGAGCGACTTTGTTTTATACTATGTAACTAGCTTTTACCCGCGGCTTCGCCCGCGTTATAATTTGATTTTGGCTTATTATCGATGTCTTCCAATTTTAGTAAAATACTATTCCAAAAAATATGCTAACAAAAATAGTAGGTAAGTGCGCCACAAAATATTAGCCACAATTCCAGATACTCAATTATTGTAACAAATAATAATTTCAAACCCAAAAAATAGTATATAACAACCAATTTGTTTCATCGTCGTTTTCTACCGCAGCGTTATTTATCCCACTGCTGGGTATAGGCCTCTTGCAGTGACATCTGCCTCGACCCTTTGCCGGTCGTGAGGTTGTGACTAGGTTCGACCGGCGGTATTGACGATATCGTCGAGATAGTCGACCCACCTTGCTACCGCGCCGCACAAAGCTGCGCCCCCTCACCTATTCAAGTACCCTTGCACATTTTTGTCACTGTTCAAACCTTACCTAACTGATCGACATTGAAATACCTTAGAGAAATGGTTCTATTGGTTAAGTTAAGGTTGGTGTATAGCCCTTCCGTGGGTTTCCGCCTTGTCGTGGCGGAGGGACTTAGTAGCCGAGGCTTCTAGGCGGCCAGGCGGGAATCCGAGGTGGAGCCGCGTCTCTGGGTTTTTTTCTGAAACGGCTGAGAAAAAGATCTCCCGCTTCTTTGGGTATTTTTGCCCAAGGCAGCTTTGAGGCTGGCACTCAAGGTTGACCCGCTTCTCTGGGCTTTTTAACTTAAACAGCTAAAAGGCTGGCCGCCGAGTTTGCATACTTAATGAGGAGTGCCGCCACTGAGACGGGCTGGAGCGCCGCTCTTGCGATGCTTCAGCGGAAGATTAGGGGCTGCGGTAATTGTCAACGTCACACTAAGCCCGATTAAAGAGGCGGCATCGTAATTATATTAGCTAAATAGCATAGTTTTGTTCCTATTTCACATTAGGCATTTTGATAGAGAGAACGCTTTTTACGTTGCTATTAAATTTACGCTGGCGCCTCTGTAATCGGGCTTGTTTTGCCATTTACAGTAGATTATTTTTATATACTACGGGACTAATCGCGCACTAAAATTACGAGATAAATAAATACCTCCTCATCCCGACGTTTCGGCCGAGTTGTGTCGACCGTGGTCACGGGTAGACTTGGGTTGAGTCTACCTATTTTCTATAAATCAGAAAACTGTACATTTTTATTTAAATCACAAAAAATAGGACCTCAAAATTCACAAAATATGAGTTCGAAATTCAAAGTGAGTAAATCGTATCATGTAATATCATATAAAAGAACTTTACTAGCGCATGCTAAAACAGGTTTTTAATTTTTTAACAATGTGTTTGTACGGAACCCTCGATGTGCGAGCCTGACTCACACTTGCCCGGTTTTTTTCTTTTGTCAATCAAACAATAAATGACAAAGATAAACCTTGGCAAAGTTCAGGAGTAGGGAGGCTCGTGAGGACGCTTCTGTGTCAAAAGTCTTTGGCGCAGGGGTTCCTAGTCGAGGTGTTTCCAGGATGATGCTTGTTGAGGAATAATAACACACTTTACACTAGGCCTACTGGCCAATTTATAATTTCAGTCGTAATTCAAAAGAGATTTACGTGGAGAGCCCGTGCGTCCAATCGCCGGGAGCAGATGAGTGAGTGAGTGAGTGATATACAATATGAATGAATACACAGATAAAATACATTGAAGGGCGCCTAGATGGTAATGCACTATTTAATCAATCAGTGCGCCGCAGATGGCGCAATATAATTGTGGCGTATGTGGACGCCACAAGTCTATACTTTTGTAGTCTAGACATTACGTTACTCGAAACTTTTACGGGCTATATATTCAACAATTTTCGTTTAATTGTCTGTACTGTCTGCACTGTACTGCAGGACGTAGGCCTACCCACGAAGGGTGATTGGGCCATATCCACCACGCTGGCCCAGTGCGGGTTGGCGGATTCACATACGCCATCGAATTTCTTCTACGGACGTATGCAGGTTGCCTCACGATGTTTTCCTTCACCGAAAAGCCTGTGGTGTGAAATTCCGTACATAAATTCCAAATAACTCATTGGTACGGGACCGGGGATTCGAACCCACGACCTCACGATTGTAAGACGGGTGTCACTACCTTTTGACCACCACGGCTTTTCGTTTAATTAACAAAATTAAAAAATAAGTGTAAAATATTTTTTGATAAAAATTATCTGACTAATATTTTTTTTATTATCATCTAGCCTATTCTAGACACTACCTTTCACACAGACAAGGTCACTCACACATACACACCCAGTACTTGACTCGCGTTACATAACAAGTAAAACTTCCTTATTATTATGTTATTCAGAAATAATTTGCTAATTACAGATCAAATAAAACATTTTCTTGGTACTCGTTATCAGTGCTGATTTGGTGACAATAATATTTGTCTCGAAACAATTATTAATTGTTGTTTTGACCAGACAAAACGAATGAAACGTAATATTAATAAGTTAGTGTTAAGTAGATAGTGTTGTAAACATTTAATGCCGATAATATACCTACTAGAAATAATAAAATTTAGTATAATTATTTATTTATTCGTAGATACGCTGAGCCAAAAATATTTATCGCTGTGGTGGTCTAGTGGTAACACTCGACTCACAATCGGTCCCGATATACTAAATTCTTTGCAAATACAGCCTTGGCCAAAAGTATTAGGCACCTTTAAAAAAACCAAAATGCAAGTTTACTACTTAACCAATACCTGAGTGCTTATCTTAAATGACTTACCGGGGTCATAAATAACTTCTTAGAATATTAAGCGGCTCTTTGTTAAGGTAAGAAAACACCTGGTGACCGAAAAAAAAGGACTCGGTTTTTATCGGTTCTTATCAGTCAATGTTTGGTCACTTGTGTTCTGGACAAGTAAACAAGCTTTCATTTCTGTTGATGTGATTAAATTGACAGCTGATTGTGTTAAAAATGCCAAACAAGAGTGAAATAAGTTTAGAAAATAGAGAAAGAATACAGGGTGCCTAATACTTTTGGCCTAGGCAACGCCGCAGTACTCGGATTTTTGCGTCACTAGATTTTCGGTGAAACAAAACTTCGTGAGGCAACCTACGCCCGTATAGAAGAAATTTGATGACGTGAGTGAATCAACCAGAAACAACCAATCCGCGCTGTCATTTTCTACCTTTTAATTAGTAGCCACCTATGAGGTGAAGACGCAATACGATTTCATCAAAACCACAGGATTGCCATGGATGCAAGCCTCTACCAATCAGTCCTATTGAAGATCTTAGGGGGGGCCTACGTCTAGCAAGGCATGTTCTATGACTGATGTATAGATAGATAGAATCAGTACATAGTAGGTAAAATAGTACTCATATAATCGATGTATACTTTATCGGTAGAGTTTTTTGATTAATTGACTTACGTGATCAACCACTTTGGCCCTGAGGATTCATCCAAAGTATGACGACCTCTCACCGGATGGATATCTCAGTTCCACGATACGTATCTTGAAGGTAATGATTTGTGATATGAAATCAGTGCTGCATCACCGTCTCGCCATTCCATATACTTGAATTGAATCATCTTGAAGACTGAGAAATAAGAATAAAATGAATGTTTGAAACTGACGCACAGGTAAAATGTATACACAAGGTTATCTGCTTGTCCTGTACTAAGTGTGTACCGAAAGGGGGTGATTCAGATCATGGTTATGAACAACTTTCACTCTTAGGTCAACCCTAAATTCGAGAGAAAAAAAATCACATGTTCCATACAAACTTGTAACTTGCATCGATAAAATGTATGAACCGGATGATTTTTTTTCTGGAAATCCAGATTGGTTTTCATTTTGATTTTATTGATTTTATTTTATTTAAACTCAGATGTTCTCCATACTTAGGTACAGCTATGACAAAGCTTGCGACGAGCCAGCAAGATAACAAAATTTTAAATTAATTTAAATTGCACTTATTAAAAATTACAAAATTCAAAAATATATCACTGACTAACGAAATTAACAATTACAAAATAACCAAAGAATTATAAGAAAGATAATGTCATAATGTTAAGAAATACATAATCTAAAACCTATCAAAAATTTAATATCAACTTAAAAAAATTAATACACATACTAAGATTAACAATCAATTTAATTAGGAAAATGTCAATGTCGGGCTGTTAAGCAGGCAGGGCCATTGAGCAGAGAGACGCTTCATAGTAAAAGTTGTTCAAAATGATGGTGAGAATTACCCCCTCTCGGAAGTTAAGTAGTACACCAGATATTAGTACCTACAGCAGTTCTGGATAACTCTGTAGAATATAGAATTATTCCTGGACTGATCGAGATATTTTGACAGCTTAGTTTGGTACACTGCTTAAAGCTTCTTTCGTTTTTTAGGGTTCCGTACCTCAAATGGAAAAAACGGAACCCTTATAGAATCGCTTTGTTGTCCGACTGTCCGTCTGAGTGTATGTCACTCATTATCCCAGGAACGCGTAAAGATATCGAGTTGAAATTTAAACTGTATACGTATATCTATGGTCTCTTGCTGCAAAAGAAAATCTTCTCAGTTATCGTTTAAAAGTTAGAGCCGTTTATGTCCTAAATAACCGCATATTTCGACACTCACAAAAATCAAAACATACAGGGTACTTCCCGTTGACATAGAACTATGAAATTTGGCGAGAAGCATTGTCTCAGAGAAAACATATAGAAAAAAATCTGAAAACTATACATTTTTATTTAAATCACAAATAATAGGCCTCAAAATTCACAAAATATGGGTTCAAAATTCAAAGCGAGTAAATCGTATCATGAAAAGTGTCATATAAAAGAACTTCATTAGCACATGCTAAAACAGGTTTTTAATTATTTTAACAACGTGTTTGTACGGAACCCTCGATGTATGAGCCTGACTCGCACTTGTCCGGTTTTTTTATAGACAAAAGAAAAAATACGTGTCTAAAAATTTTTGGCAGTCTATCTGACGGACTACTTATATTCTTTTAAAAACTGTTCGGTTTGAGAATTTCGCCCATATCGCCAATAACGCCACTTTTGCTCACTACCCAAACGAACGCCAAAAGTCAAATTCTATAGTTGGTTTGTGGTAAAGCCCTACCTATTTAACAGGTCCGAAAACGCTGGCTCTTATCCTTTGATAGACAGTGACAGTTTCAAATAAGGTTTCTCTTTTTGAAACTGTCAATGGCGCATAAGTATTTTTTTTTCGAAACGCTTGGTTTTAGCCCGCGTAATTTCCACCACCAGAAATTCAGAAAGAATGTCAGAAAACAATTACAAAGAATGTAATTGTCCTCAGGTGGTTCAAAAGTGGCCGTTCACGATGGCATTTTTAGCTGTTTTTGAGCTATTCGAACGGTAAATGAAAACAGTTAGAGCAACTTTTGCTCACACATTCTCAAAACGATCGCTAAATGTGATCATTATTGGCATCTTTAACTGTTAATTTTGCCATCAGTACAAGTCAGAGAATGCGAAGTTAGTTACAAACTGCGCAATATCCAATCCTGACTGAAGATCACATAAAGCTGATCGTTGATTGGGTTTCGCGAAACTCGTAGTTAACGTCACATGCGCCGACTTGTATGATTCAGTCTATGGAATCACCGTCGCGCAATTTGATGTAAACCTAAATTGAATCATCTGTAAGACAGAGAAATAAGACGAAATCGTCTCCAAAGTTGACGCATGAGTGGTCTCACATTGTTTTGTGTCTGCTGTCCTTTTGTGCAGCTGTGCTACTGGAGAATTTATAACTTTCGGCTGTAAAGGGACTTTTCTTTGTGCTCACGTAAGCGACGAAACATTCACTGCAGTCGTCATAAGGCTATCTGCGACAAATGTGTACCTACAATCGTGGAACATCGGCTACAAGATATACCTATATACTCTATAAAATTGAACTTGATCTCTGCGACAGCTGTCAGAAAAATCACGCGTATGAAGTCCTGAATTTCTTAATAGTACAGACAGTACCTGTCAATGTCATACTTTATGGGCATGCCGATTAGTGATGGGCGACGAATGATCGTGACCACAGAGTTTTAGATAGAGTTTTATTTAAAATATCCATAGTTTATACTAACGATATTTTAAATAAAACTTAATTTTATTGTATATTTTAATATCATAACATTTTTTACATGTGTAATTAAATGAAACTCATTTATATGTTACATTAGCATCGATAATAGTGAAAAACGTCGATAAATACTGTCGTAACATTATTATGAGTATTTAATTAATATCATAACATTATTTACATGTGTACATACTTGATCTTTAATAATAGTAAGTAAATAAAATCCAATTTCTCACCTACAACTACTAATGAGTAGTTGAGATAGTGGTGGAAAAAATCGATTTTCAAACATGAAATCTCAATGAGATTTCATTACAACATTGTTTGAAAATCGATTTTTTCCACCACTATCTCAACTCTAAAAATGTCAATCTTCTATGTCAATGTCACTGTCGCAGAGATCAAGTTAAATTTTATAGAGTATAGTGACAGTATGTTATACAGATTACTAAAACAGTAACATCATTACCTTATCAGCCCCATACAAGGTTTAAGTCTCCTTTTTTAAGGTTCCATACCCAAAGGGTAACAACAGGACCTTGTTACTACGACTTCGCTGTCCGTCTGTCTGTCTGTTACCAGGCTGTATCTCATGAATCGTTATAGGTAGAAAGCTGAAATTTTCACAGATGATGTATTTCTTTTGCCGCTATACAACTTTTACAAATATTACAAATACTTAAAACAAAATATAATTAACTAGTTTTTACCCGCGGCTTCGCCCGCATACGCAATATATCATTATAATTTATAGCCCATGTGTTATTCTGATATATAAGCTATATTATTGCAAAGTTTCATCTCAATCCGTTTATTGTGGTGACAGGATCTTATTTTTTATATTATTAGCAACGACACAATTAGCCAATATGGCATACGAAAATTTGTTTATATCACTAATTATAATTACCTATGTCTATAAAAGCAATAGTAAAAAATATTATTTTTACAGACTCCTTTTATATGTCTCAGTAATTAATACAGGAACATAAAAAATAGGTATTATGGTAACCTAGTCACTTAAGTTCTAGAATAATATATTACAACTTTATGGTGCTAGGACATACCATAATAAAGTAAGACTAAGTTTTAATATTAAATAAAATTTGTACTTTTTAAATTTTATCAATTGAGATCATTTTAAAGCGATTCCATTTCAACGTGTCACCTCGCGTCGCGACGTTGACTTGCTAATCCTGTGTCATATTGCGATTGGGACCACTTACTAATAGTAATCTTTCGAAATGACTTGCGGAAAATGATGTCTGACATTGTCCTACATATTGTAAGTCGCGTTACGTGATGAATATGTGGCATGGTACTCCCAAATGGATCACGCAAAAATAGCAAGAAGCCGTCTCAGAACCTTGAGACATCATTCAAACCGCTGGAGCAGTTATCTGCCAGCGGCCCAAAGTCACGCTTCGTTTTTTATGAAGCAGGACTCGCTTTGTCACTTGAAAATGCACAAAACGCCTCATTCAGAAATTCTGTGACTGTGACGACTTATCTCGCCTCTAAGACTTCAGAAAATCAGTTTTCAATTTGAGATTCCTTAACCAGCAACAACAGCGACATATGAGTCACCCGCCTGAAGCGTTTCGCTGTCAGCTCGTGTCGCGACGTTGACTTGCAAATCCTGTGTCATTTTGCGATTGGGGACTAATGGTAATCTTGCGATATGACTTGCGGAAAATTATTTCCTGACTAACTTATACCCACACACGGTTTTTTTTATAGTCCATTGCAGGATGTTGGCCTACCCTCGAAAGGTAATGGCCCAATGCTGTACTGTACTAAGAAGTTCGTATAGGCCGGGTGGCGGTTAAACTGTACTGTATCAGCCTTTCAATAGTCCACTGCTGAACATAAGTCTACCCACGAAAGGTAATTGGGACATATCCACCACGCTGGCCCAGTGCGAGTTGGTACACATTACATGGTTAGTTTACATACGCCATCGAATTTCTTCCACGGACATATGCAATATATAATATGATGTTTTCCTTCACCGAAAAACCAGTGATTAGTATTACTGATACTAATCAATTTTTGCAATTTTGTAAAAAAAACATTAGTACGGGACCCGGATTTGAACCCACGACCTCACAAATTTAAGGCGGGTGTCATTACCACTAGACCACCACGGCACTTACTAATGGCAGTCTTCCGAAATAGCTGGCGGAAAATGATGTCCTGACTACCTCCCACACACTGTAAGTATACCTACTATACCGGCATTTAATAATCCACTGCTAGACCTAGACGCATCCACTAAAAGTTACTGGACAACCACGCTGGCCCAGTGCTCGTTGGTGGATTCACATACGCCATCTAATTTATTCTACGGAAGTCCTTGCAATCGTAAGTTATGGGTTCAAAACCCCAGTCCCGCACTAATAAGCTCTGTGAAACTTATTACACACGGAAATTCACACCACTGGATTATCGATGAAAAAAGACATCATGAGGTAACCTGCGTACGTCCGTAAAAAAAAATCTATGCCGTGTGGGAAAACAACCAACACGCACTGGGCTAGCGTGGTGGATCCACAACTGTAGAACGTAGGCCTACCCAGGCCTACGTCCTGCAGTCATTGACTTAGCATTTTTTCTTTGATGCCAGTAGTGAACTATCAAAAAGCAAATGTGCAGTACAGGCTGTGCACAAATTAGTTAAAAGAACCCAAAATATTGGAAATTTCTTCAAATATTTTCTTAGAAACATAGTAAGCTTCTCTCCATAAATTCAAGTAAGTAAATAAAAAGCAAACCTACAAGTGGCCGCCCAAGTAAACAGCGTCACGTGAGTCACGTGACGTTAAATGAAAGATAAAATATTAATAATTCATGGTTCTTAAACATAAATCAACGGCGAAATTCACTTTTAAACCGAATTCCAAAAAAAGAGGAGTTTATATATTCGTTTGTATGTAATTTTTTGCGTTTGCATTGTAAAACAATACTAGGTCGAAAGGGTACTCGTAAACTAAAGGGTGTACTTCCGAGATAGACTAGCTTAAATTTTATTGAAATGGCTTTTAAAAAATCAACATTAATATTATATATATATATATATATAATATTAATGTGGACTGCCTCGGTGGCTCAGTGGTTAGTGACAGAGCATTTTTGTGAGGTGTTTGCTCTGTGTCTGGGTGTTATTTAGGTACTATCTATATAAGTATGTATTTAAAGTATGTATATGTAGTGTATCAGTCTCTGGCAGCCATATCACAAGCTTTGCTTAGTTTGGGGTCAGAGACCGTGTGTGAGATGTCCCCCAATATTTATTTATATATATGTCGCAGGCAATTTGTATGATTCCGCCGTTTACATACGGCGTCGTCAGTTTAAAAACGCTCGCAGTTATGTATAATGCCGAAGGCAAAATGTATATTGCCTTAGCATTTTCTATTATGCCGAAACATTTGATTGACAATTTAAACGCGGTATACATAATGCCGAAGCAAATTGAAGTATTTAGTTCTGTTTCTTACCACGCGCGTCGCTGTTGATCAAAACAAACAAAATGGCGTCAAGTAGTGGTTTTATGACCCAAGAAAATATTGAAAATACTAAGTGTACAAAACGCTTTTCGCAAAATACTTGTGATTTTGAAGACATTTATTATAGTGAATTTTAAAAAAGTTACGATTCTTAAACGAAAGCAATAAACACTCCGTGGACAACTTACAAGGTTTTTCGGTACCTAAAAAATGCTAAGGTGTCCATAGAATCTGGTGTTCCGAGGATTCCTGAAATATACAGGAGTCTTCTGACTGTTGCAAATCGACCATAGTTAAAAAATGGTCAGAGGATATCAAAGGAGGCTAACCTGACCAATTGAAGTCGAAATATCGTAGATAAGTGCTTATGTTGATTAGTTAATGTTAGAGTATACATATTTAACGGAAGGTCCTGAACTCGTAATAAGGACATATTCAGTATTTTCCCACCCATATACTCCCACATCCCATCGCATTCCGAAGATCGCGGTTTAGGCTCAGTCAGTCACACACGTTTTCGTTTCGTACACTCCAACCGTTAAACGAACTATATCTCGAGATTATAATCGATCTGATTGATTTGAATTGTCCAAAATGTGTTTTATCTATCAATCTGATTTGTCTGTGTTTTGTCATGGTCACCCTAAAACTACAACCGACGTTGAAATTATTACAATTGAATGAGTTGTCATTTTGCCTTCGGCATATTACATAACGGCGAGCGTTTTTAAACTGACGACGCCGTATGTAAACGGCGGAATCATACAAATTGCCTGCGATATATATACCACAATCGAAGCAAATAGGTCGAAATTTGGACATGATGAGGTATTTATTTATCTCGTATTTTTAGTACGCGATTAGTCCCGTAGTATTAGTTTATCTATATAAAAACCAACCCCCAGCACCTGACAACGGCAGCACGTGACTCACGTGTCCGTTGCGCAACGCTGACGCACGAGTTTGCGTTACGGAAAACTTTGTGGAAGTTTTGGACGTCGACAACTTTGCTCAGGTAGAGGCGTAATCTAGTTAAGAAGTTAAAATTTATATGAACACCGGATACAACTCACGATTATTTGAACGGTCGAGCCGCGTCCGACCGGTTTCAGAGTAGTTAGTACTCCTTCTTCAGGGATTACGCGCGCCCCTGACAACGGACGCCACTGTGCGGGCGTCCGTTGTCGGCTCGACCGTTCAAATAATCGTGAGTTGTATCCGGTGTTCATATAAATTTTAATAATTAATCCTCACGCTAGAGTTTTAATGAAGTAGTTAAGAAGTTTCTGTATAATCAAATAATATTACCTAATAGGTACATTTAAAAAATAATACAAAATTGCTAATTCAAATATGCCCTAACAAATCAAATAACCCACCCCTGATGGTTCCTGGTGCGAAGGTGTCTATAATTCTGACAGTATTACCGCGCTGAATAGCAATATATGTGTACAATATATATCTTTTGCACCAATAACCACCCAGAGCGGGAGAACATAATATATGTATAACGACATGTTACAAAGCATTGTTATAAAACATGTTCCAGTAATGTAGATATTATTATTCACATATTTATTTATAGTCTTAAATTTAAGTTTTTTACAATATTTATATAATAAAAAACAAAATACTATAAAAAAACCTAAACCTACAGTGCCGCCCAAGCGGGGCGAGGCCCAAGCTACCGGTGGTTGGGTCTATAGAGAGAGGAACCTTCTGACAATGCGCGCTGTGTCCAGGACGACCCCGCCTTCTGTATCTGTCCCTTGACCCAACCGTCTAGCGAGAGCCTCTTGAGATGGTGGTCGAGACTCTTCGCTATTAAGCCGTTTACCGAAACGACTATCGGGACAATGATCGTAGAGTCCACATCCCACAAGGCGGTAACCTCGTGAGCCAAGTCAGGGTACTTGCTGAGCTTGATGTAGACATTTATTGTTATGAGACATGTTTTTATGATAAGTAATTTAACATGTAATGCACTAATAATATTAACAACAATGTTATGCAGTAGCCATCAGCCCTAGGACATTTAATCCTCCGCTAAGGACCTGTAATAAGACTAGATGGAAACGACGATCATTCAGCGCGATAGCTGACACACGAGTTAGCGTTATAGAAGACTTTTTGGAAGTTTTGGACCTCGACGACTTTTTTTAGGTGAGCCATACATAACGCTTTGGATGTAAGTTTCGGCAATTAATTATTTATTTAATGCCCATACTCAAAAATAATCTTATTAATTGTCAGTCACAAAACAAAAAAATATGTAATAGGTATTCCATTGGTCGGCAGTTTTTAATAAGTAAGCTTAGTACGATATTAGAAAACTTTATATAATTTTTCGACAAAAACGTGGAAAGCCAATAATTACTTACAAAATTTGAATACTTTGCTCGAATCGATTTGCCGTTTTTAAATCACTGTAGAACTGCAACAACCGCTCATGCTTGAACAATGAACTTCTGAATTACGATCTACCAAACAAAAAAACATCAAAATCGATACAATATTGACGGAATAATCGCGTAAAAATAATTAAGAAATTTGTGCGCGACCTGGGACGGCGCTTTAGAGAAAAAGGTCGCGACCCACGTTCGGGCTTGTATCTGGTGCAGCATATATCACTGGAGATCCAGCGTGGAAACGCGGCTAGCATTATGGGCACCTTCATTCAAGGAACTATCAGGGGAGGACTGTTCGATTAGGATAAACACCTATTTTGACATTATTTTCTCTATTTTGTTTATTTATTATTATGTTTATTTTGACAATTTTGTAAGACTCACATTTTGTATGTGTAAAAAAATATAATATTCCCTACATAAATAAATAATTAATCTAAAAAATTAAGAAATAATATAAAGTAATTTAATTACAATTACAGCCTAATTGAGAACCCTCTTTCTAATATCAAATAACAATAACAACAAGATGCACTTAGGGTAGGGTAGATTTTGAGGATCCCCCCCGAGTGGGTTCCCGCCTTGTCGTGGCGGGGGGGCTTAGTAGCCATGGTTGACACGGGGCCATGGTGAACGAAGAGGAACCCGAGGTGGGGCCGCCTCTCCGGGTTTTTCCCCAAACCCGTGTAGAGGCTGGCCAGTAGGTCGCTAGTCGACTGAGGCGGACTGCGGTGTCGCGTTCATCGCGATGCCGCGGCCGAGCCCATTGAGGCGGGGGCGGCGACGGAATGGACGGGCGGCGAGGAAGCCGCTGCCTATCCATCCTGCCAGCGGCCCTAACGGGTGCCGCCAACGTGTTGGCGGAGGCGGTGGGGCTGCAGGGGAAGAGGCGTGTCGGTATCGCGATGGCCGCTCTCCCTATCCTCTGCAGCCGTAGTGGCAGGCGCGGGGCCACTTTAATTGACCCGTTGCATCGGGACCAGGGCTGTCGGATACGGGTGCTGTCCGACGCCCAGTGCTGGTTGGTCCCAGGTGGTGGATGACGACGTGTCTGGTGTTCGGCACGTCGTCAATCTGGAGGGAGCGCAAGCTCCGAGGTGGGGCCTGAGGAAGGCCAGCGCTGTCGGGTGCCGCGGATGAGTGCGGAAGCGTGCCCGTAGCCCCGACACCAGGCGCAGTGGAGGAACACCCAGGGGTTTTGGTGGGTATACCGACCAGTGGCGGGACTCCCACATAACCACCCGCCTGCCCACGAGGTGTGGTGGTATCCATAAAGGATTTCCCCTGGACAAAAAAAAAAAAAAAAAAAAAAAAAAAAGGGTAGATTTTGAGGATAGATTTTATTGTTCTTACTTCATATTAACGTTGTTAAAAACCAATATTACCTGTCTATAATTGCTAAGTAGTCGCTGCCAGAATATTAACAATACGTACCAAATTTGGTTGTTTATTAGGTTTCAGTTTTATAAGCAAGCTATTTATGATGTTATAGAAAAGTTTTCTTATTAATATCAGTAACAACGCAGTTAGAAAGTTCCTTCTTATTGTTAAACAAATTGATAGTAATTTAGCTTAGCAACGTTTTACTTTAAGAGAGATAAGTCCTAACTAAATGATAAAAAAATCCAAAAATCAAATAAGTACTTAAAAAGTTCATCATGGAGGTGTGAGATAACAAACAAACTATTATTTTATATACTACGGGACTAATCGCGCACTAAAATTACTGTAGCTATAGCTGAGCATTTGCTTGACGGAGGTACTGGTCATTGGATCGAGCTCCACGACCCAAAAGTCCTCTCCACGGATCGGCACTATTTTCGAAGAATAGTTCGTGAAGCGGTGGAAATCAAAAAACATAAGAATTTCAACCGGGAGGATGGATTTAAGTTATCGGCGTCGTGGAATCCTGTAGTCAACAAATGCAAATCGCGTAGTGTAGGTAGAAGGACATTGTTAGATACCGTCAGTGTTGTGTGTCGTAATGTCAATTTTTCAAGTTCAAATTGAATTGGCGGTACCAGCTGTTGCACATTCCAGTCTACCCGTGACCACGGTCGATGCAACTCGGCCGAAACGTCGGGATGAGGAGGTATTTATTTATCTCGTAATTTTAGTAGTCCCGTAGTATATAAAATAATAAT
This sequence comes from Hypomecis punctinalis, assembly GCA_949316475.1. Classification (NCBI taxonomy): domain Eukaryota; kingdom Metazoa; phylum Arthropoda; class Insecta; order Lepidoptera; family Geometridae; genus Hypomecis; species Hypomecis punctinalis. The sequence continues at coordinate 12,024,699 of OX438819.1, read as the reverse complement.
GTGTTCAATATCGCGAAAGTTTAAAAACAACAAACAAACTGTTGGAAAAGAAATAAATATTAGAGGACATATTACACACGGTCTCTGACCCCAAACCGTAGTATTATTATATCTTCTTTGCCCAAACAAAGCAAATCTTGTGATATGGCTGCCAGAGACTGATATACTACATAATATACACATTTTAAACACGTACTGTACTGTACCAGCCTTTTTTAATAGTCCACTGCAGGCCTACCCACGAAGGGTGATTGGGCCATATCCACCACGCTGGCTCAGTGCGGGTTGGTGGATTCACATACGCCATCGAATTCCTTCTACGGATGTATGCAGGTTGCCTCACGATGTTTTCTTTACCGAAAAGCCAGTGGTGTGAAATTCCGTACATAAATTTTCCGGGGACCGGGGATTTGAACCCACGACCTCACGATTGTAAGGCGGGTGTCACTACCTCTTGACCACCACGGCTATTTAAACACGTACTTATATATAAAAATAGTACCTAAATAACACGCAGACACAAAGCAAACACCATGTTCATCACATAAATGCATGCCCTGGGTGGGGATCTAACCCACGCCTCTTTGATCCAGATGACAGTGTATAACCACTGAGCCACAGAGGCAGTCGGTATAAAAAATACTTTTGTCAAAACTCAAAAAGCTACTTAGTATATTATAGTACTATAGTTAGAGACCACGTTTTAGTGCCATAAGTCATCACTGGCAACAGACACGTGTCGAACAATTTCGACTTGAGGCACTGAAGTATTTCGGAACTACGACGTTTTTCTTTTAGCACAAACTCTATGATATGCAAAGAACCTATAACTGTGTGAATAGCCATCCAGACGTCTGCGCCACTTCTGACCCCAGACTAGACGGCGATCTCCAGTTTAGTCTAGTCACCATTCATTATGTCAGATCTAGACGTTATCTAGACTTGGTGTGAGCTGTTTCATCTAGGCTCTGGTGTAATCAATTTTTTATTCCTTTATTATTATACAGGGTTATTTCTAATCAATTAGCATCCTTCTAGGGCTTGGTCTGTGCATAAAAACTAACAACTTTTGTTCTACGACTTTCGTCAAAACTCAAAAATCAACTGTTCCATACATTTTGTCGCGGGTGAACTACAATTTTCTATGGAACAACAAATTTTTTTTTGAGTTTTGACGAAAGTCTTAGAACAAAAGTTGTTAGTTTTGATGTACAGAATAAGCCCCTAATAGGATGCTAATTGATTAGAAATAACCCTATATACTACGGGACTAATCGCGCAATAAAATTACGAGATAAATAAATACCTCCTCATCCCGACGTTTCGGCCGAGTTGCATCGACCGTGGTCACGGGTAGATTGGAATGTGAAACAGCTGGTACCACCAATTCAATTTGAACATATAATAATAATGTGTTCAAATCGCGAATGTTTAAAAACAACAATTTTTATTCCAACGGATTTTTTTAGTTGGACGGAATTAGACTCGTCTTCTTTGAAATTTCACACGCTTCCTTAAACAAGGGATTTTTATACATACTTTGGTAATTCTTCAATTTATTAGCTTTTATTTGAAATTGCAATGGATGTGAATCTTGCAAGTTAAATTTGACCAACTTCCCAGTTTCCGATAGAGTTGAAATTTTGCACACATATTTCTAAAATGCGCGATAATTTGATAATATAATCCCATGGATCTGATCTGATAATGGAGTCGGAAGGTGGTCATAGGAACTCCTGTACTAAACAAGATAGACCCGTCGTGTCGCTCCGTACACTCTCGTATTGGAGTATGAGACTATCCTTTTTATTCGGAAATTGCAAGACTGTGTTCATAAAGTATTCTATGTGACTACCATCGTATAAGACTGTCTCTGGCAAATAAAGACCGCAAGAACAACTGGTCCGTTACAATGCTGACATCATTAAATGATAGAGCTATGACCATTCTGACCACATAGCGCCACTATGACCACACCTACCACAGGGATAACAAATAAACGTGTTATGTATGTTTTTTCATGATGATGAATTCACAGTGACAAATATAAATTCCTAATCTTTCTGGCTGCATTAGACAGGTCGTGCATCTTCGATTCAGATCGACACCAGGCGCAGTGGAGGAACACCCAGGGTTTTTGATGTGTGTACCGCCCAGTAGTCGGGGACTCCGACATAACCACCCGCCTGCCCTCGAGGTGTGAAGGCATCTATAAAAGATTTTCCCTGCTAAAAACCCTTAATCTATGGTCAATTCTCTTTCGGGGTAGTATTAAATTATAAACTATTAAAACAGTGCACTGTTATCATTATGATAAAATACAATTATATCAATATTGTGTGATAGGTACAGAACTACATTTACAACTGAGCGCTACCGTGGTTTGGATGACACGTTAAATTGTAGGCCCGGTTGTTTTAACAGTTTAGCCATGTCAGAAGAGCCTCAGGCGGCTTAAAAACTCTGACACCAGGGCTGGCCACATGACCTACACGAACTTACTTACTTCACGCTTCATTGTCACATCTAGAAAAAACACAACAAGACCTCATCACACACACTCGCATATCGATCCGAGCACAAAGCAAAAAGGGTGCGCCGTAAAAAGCTGCGCCGGCGCCGCGTCCCTAAAATGGAACCGTCTCAAGGGCACCCGGGTTCATCGTAACGTATTAGTCATGTGCAGTACTGCTCGTCTTTTCTTGGGTAATTAAGTGTATATTGAATCTTTACTAATATTATAAATCCGAAAGTGTATTTGTTGGTTCATTAGTTTGTTCCTCTTTCTTAATAATTTTATTACATTATAATTTTATGAAGAAAATCATTTGATGAGCTTTTTAACACGCTTTTATTAGGTCGACTTGTATGTATCTAACTATATATGTAATGGAATCTAAGTTATTTAAGGTAGGTAACTAATTTAACATTTATAAAAATAGAAGGCTGTATTGTTATTTTTCATACAATTTACTTTTCACATTAAAAAAATGGAGGGATGGAAAAATCTAAATTAAATATTTTTGATAAGCCCATAAACAAGCTTTCAAATGATGTATATATCATCTTGGTTCGATTTTTCTCTGAATAATATACCACTTGTAGACGTCACCTTTCATCGGTGTATCTTGAAAATTAGATGTTACACATTTCGAGACTGTAAAGTAGGTACGAGTAGGTACAGAGTGAGCTGAAGTGGGATTTTTTTTTCTAACAATCATTACATTACCTGACTTATAGGTAGGTATTATAAAAGGTTCTGCGAACGCGTAGTACCCGTTTTAAAACGGAACAGTCTCAAGGTTACTCATGTTCATCGTGATGCGTTAGTCATGTGCATTATTAAACGTGATTTTGTTTTATGTGTAAGCATGATTAGACATTTTGTGGAGAAATTTTATAAGCTTTGGGGGAAGTATCGCTCATTGCGTAGCTTGACTAGAAGTCCAATTACAGAGGCGCCAACGTAACTGTATTAGCTAAATAGCACTGTTTCTTTTTCACTTTAGGCATTCGATAGAGAGAACGCTTTTTACGCTGCTATTTAATTTACGCTGGCGCCTCTGTAATCGGGCTTTAGGTGCTCATAAATGATCATCGATGTGAAATTATGGTTGCTGCGAGCAGTCATTGGATGGGTGACATGTGGAACATTGGGTCGGAAGGGATAACATGGCATGCAATTTTAAAAATCAAATTATAAGGGCCTCTAAGTAGCTTAAAAACTGGTAAGCTGGAGCCGGGCCTATACTTATTAACATACTAAGACACATAGTATTTTTGATACACAATAACCCTACTAATTTAATTTCTCGATTTTGAGGTTGATTTCGTGAAATATTCGCCATTCTACTTTATTACCCCTAGAATTTTATATATGTTTATCGTGTTACATATGTATAATACAGCATGACTTTATATTTAGTGCACAAATTTTTATCTGTACCAGCCTTTTTAATAGTCCACTGCAGGACCTAGGCCTACCCACGAAGGGTGATTGGGCCATATCCACCACGCTGGCCTAGTGCGAGTTGGTGGATTCACATACATTACGCCATCGAATTTCTTTTAACGAGACGTATACATGCAGGTTGCCTCACGATGTTTTCCTTCACCGAAAAGCCAGTGGTGTGAAATTCCGTACAGAAGTTCCGAAGAACTCATTGGTACGGGACCGGGATTTGAACCCACGACCTCGCGATTCCAAGGGGAGTGTCAATACCTCTAGGCCACCACGACTTCAAATTTTTATCGCGCAATAGATATCATTAAAAGAACACATGTCGCTCATAAAAAGATCGACTTTATTTTCATCAATTTTTTGTCAGACTATTCCAAAGAAAATTATATTGCATGCACCCTACACTCCAGACAATAACTACCTACCTAAAACGTCTCGGGCGAAGGTACGACGCGGCCACGTAGATACTCAGACGTAGGGTGACATTGATTACTCCGCTTATCAGTATACTTTCTCATGAAGTTATTTCAATATTTTTGTACTAAAGTAAGTAAAACCAAAGTAGGGGTTGAATTGTTTGTTTATTATACTTTCCGTTTGCAAAGTATGTGCACTGAAAAAAAAAACACCCTGTATTAAACACAACACAAGTATGTACCTACATAATACTCAATTTACGTAACGATTGACCGAGTGCTGTAACCTAGATCGCCAGGTCAGTTGCGAATTGCATAATCGTAACCAGTTGCTATGTGCATCTGGTAATGTGACGTCATAAGTGGTAAGTAGGTAGCACGTGGTGGTGACTCATTACAGGTCATTGCTGTAGCGAGTTTTGGCGGTTTAGTGTTTTTGTTTACTTTATAGTTTTCTAACAATTTTTTGATAATATTTATTGTTAACGTGAAGGAAAGAGCTTAAAATAAAATATAAATACTAGAGGATATCTTATTCACGGTCTCTTACCCCAAACTAAGCAAAACTTGTGATATGGCTGCCAGGGACTGATATAGGTACTACATATACATATTTTTAAATACATACTCATTTAGATATAACCTAAATAACACCCAGACACAGATCAAACACCTATGTTTATCACATAAATATTTGCCCTGGGTGGGGATCGAACCCACGCCTCTTCGACCCAGAAGTCAGGGTCACTAACCACTGAGCCACCGAGGCAGTCATAAGGATCTAGACCTAAGTCTCAATTATGCTATTTTTGGCATTCATTTTTTCTTTGGAACCTAGGTTAAGTTGTGCCAAAAATCTAATCACTCCGTTCCTCTGTTGCTGTAATAACAAACTAACAAACAAACTTTCGGATGTATAGCATTATTATACTCTATAAAATTTAACTTGATCTCTGCGATAGTGACACTGACATAGAAGATTGACATTTTTAGAATTGAGATAGTGGTGAAAAAAATCGATTTTCAAACAATGTTGTAATGAAATCGAATGAGTAGTTGAAGGTGAGAAATTGGATTTTATTTACTTACTATTATTTAAGATCAAGTATGTACATAGTGGATAATGTTATGATATTAATTAAATATTCATAATAATGTAACGATAGTATTTATCGACGTTTTTCACTATTATCGATGCTAATGTTACATATAATTGGATTTAATTTAATTACACATGTAAAAATGTTATGATATTAAAATATACAGTAAAATTAATGATAAATTAAGTTTTATTTAAAATATAGTTAGTATAAACTATCGATATTTTAAATAAAACTCTATCTAAAACTCTGTGGTCACGATCATTCGTCGCCCATTACTAATCGGCATGCCACAAAGTATGACATTGACAGGTACTGTCTGTACTATTAAGAAATTCAGGTGATTATTCTGACAGCTGTCGCAGAGATCAAGTTAAATTTTATAGAGTATGGGTAAGGATGGTTGAACTAACCCTGGTGGCTATAGCAACATGAATGAATGAATGAATTTATTTGTCTATGAAACTAGGTGTAATACAGGTGTTAAGGGTACAATTTAATAATATAAAGTAATCTAGCTTTCACCTCCAGAGGTTTATAGACAACAACTTAGACTAATATTACCTATGCTAGAATAATAACATTTGCCAAAGTAAGGGTCATAACCATAAAAATGTTTTAGTATTATTATATTATAAGTTATACCCAATCGATTGATATCTTATAACTCAAATTAACACAGGAACTCAGTTATTACAGAAATATAATTTAAAAAAATGTAAAATAAACAAAAATGTCAATTAAAAAAATGACAATTACATAGCTAAATCATTAATGTCATTTAATTGATTGTCGGTTAGAAACATGTCAACAAACTCAGACTCAGACTGATTTATTTATAACAGTAAGTTACACGTCATTAATTGTTACATGGAAATAATTAAATAAGGAATAAATTGAATTCATTACGTAAAACATAATAATAATAAGTAACAAACAAAAAATTTCGATTATTAAATCGAAATATCAATGTCAAAAATTTATCACATAATTGAAGTCAAATTAATCTCTACATTCTATAGGTCCTTAAAATTACCAATACATCAGTCACTCTACCTTAGGAAGAAAGTCTCGTACCTTGTAAAATGTGTAGTACTAACATTGATGATCACAGATATCTGTAAAATATTGATGATTATGATGACCAAAAATAATTATTCTCGTAACGTTGTTTTTGAAGCCTAATAAACGGCTACTTATGTTAGCAAAAGTTTGACTCTCTTACATTGTAGGTACTTCATAAAACTTTGTCGAGGAAGAATCCTGTAAAAGTAAGAAATGTTTGCCCTATATAACAAAAAGAGATTCCGTGAAGGGAATATTTTTGGAAAGTAAATATTTTTTTGCTATGACAAGTACTATACATGTTTTTATATTATTTTCAGACAAAAAAACACATTAGTTTGTAATTTTTAGAAACTTTATTATAAAATACCACGGGACTAATGCGCACTAAAATTACGAGATAAATAAATACCTCATCATCCCGACGTTTCGGCCGAGTTTTTTAGAAACTTATTGCATTTCCACCAACCCGCACTGGGCCAGCGTGGTGGATATGGCCCAATCACCCTTCATGGGTAGGGCTAAGTCCTGCAGTGGACTATTAAAAGATCGGTATAGTATAGTATTAGTAGTATTGCATGGCGGTTAATTTGTTTTTTTTTTTTTTAAAGATCCTTACCCAAAAGGTAAAAACGGGTCCCTATTACTAAGACTCCGCTGTCCGTCTGTCTGTCACGCCTGACAAGCTGACTAAGCCTGACAACTGTCACCCCAACACTCCCCACGCCACTCCAGTAGCTGCCACGAAACTCGACATCAACCTGACATCCGTCACCCCGTCCTGAAAAATCCTTGTCCTAATTAATGAGGAGCCAAAAAACTGTAAAAACATTTCACCTCAATCCAAGCAGTACCATGGACAGACTTCTGTCCATAACATTCCTAGAACGCCTGGCAGCATAACTGGGTCTGGTAGCAGTACGGGCAACAAACGACACCAACACCCTGGCGGACCACGAGACACCACTTACAGTTCACCCAGGAGTACGACCAGACTTATAACTTATGGAGCATAAGTGAAACTGGGTAGATTTTAGTGAAGGTTTGATCTCAAACTTGTTTAAAAATAAATATTTTATCTTTCTTGCACTCTCTCGTTACAATATAATTTTTTTATTATTTCATTTTATTTTTAAAACCAAAAACGAATTGAACTAGTAAGTAGTTAAGTACGTCTAATCTTCAGAATTTAAATATTCGGGTCAGACTCCATTAGCCAATAACAATTAAGACATTTTGCGTCGAATTTGAATCGAGTTCATTTCGTAACAATGGTAACCCTCGTTCGAGTACGATAACACAGACGTGAGTACTGACCTATTTACTCAATGTTGAGGTAGTTTTCCGCTGAATGTAGGTAATTTTAAGAAGAGCAGTTTTTAACCGGGCGAGCGTAGTTTCTCTGCTGTCTTTTTCATCATCATCATTTCAACCATTCAAATCCTAGACATGCGCTGACATTTTTTAATTTAACTGGAAAGATGGGACATGTGTTTCCTCATAAATTCACACATATTTAGTGAATTTTTCTCTCTCTAAAAATGTAAAATTGTACAAGTGAGACAAAATTTGGCCCATTAAACCCTTTAACAATTACTAATGTTCAAGGAAACTGTGGTCAGAAATTACTATATTATTAGAAATGTATTGGGGTACTGTACTGTACTGTACCAGCCTTTTTAATAGTCCACTGCTGACGTAGGCCTACCCACGAAGGGTGATTGGGCCATATCCACCACGCTGGCCCAGTGCGGGCTGATGGATTCACATACGCCATCGAATTCCTTCTACGGACGTATGCAGGCTGCCTCATGATGTTTTTGCTTCACTCATTGGTACGGGACTGGGGATTTGAATCCACGACCTCACGATTGTAAGGCGGGTGTCACTACCTCTTGACCACCACGGCTATAATATAGTATTGGGGGAAGGACCCCAAATTTTTTACGCGCGATTTAGACAATGTTGAACAGTACAAATTGCAGAATTACTTGTTTGAATCTTTTATGGTAAGGCGGTAAGAGTTCAACGAGATATCAGATAGAGGTCATATAGAGACATCAATTTGAACGAGATTTTTTATAAGACTATATAATCTGGGCGTCTCGTCTAACTTAACCTGCTCACGAAGATTCAGCCGTTTATTAATCACTTTAAGATCACAGGGTAGGGCTGCCAGACCATAGTTACCTATCTAATTTTGCTTGACAATTACAATATGTCAGATACAAGTTTTAAAAATAAATGAAACTAAATAATTTTCGTGAAAATAACTAAAGGTTCGACGTTACGAGACATCATTTACCTAATTGTGAAACAATAGCCTTGAAAGTAATACTTTAGAAGGGAGGATGATAACAGAGTTTGGCGTAGCAAGACCGCACATGGTGTAAATGCAATATTACTTTGATCGGTTTTATATTTACTGAATAATGTATGAAAATATTGCAAAATATTTTTTATCAAAATAAATCTTTTTCGAATAGAAAATATCCATTGTATTTATAAAGCTGGTGCAATTACTTTTTTATGAAGTTTTGATTAAAGTTTTATTTAAAGTTCTTTATTCAGTACTAATGATGCTGCTATGTAGATACAACAAATTATTAAATGTTCGTTTGTCTATACATTTAAAATTATTAGATATTTTTTAAGATTAAGTACCTACCTTACCTAGGTAGGTACTCAATCTCTATGAGAAACAAATACCAATATTAAGTACCTTTTTTTAATGGTTGTATTTATGTTATATTTGCAAACAGGTTGGAGACCTCGTAATTATTAGGTATGGTAGGTACCTACCTAAAATATTTGAAGGTATGTTTTCAGTTTGCTGCCCAGTTCGGAGTTAAATGGTAATGTACAACGAATTTAGGGGTGACTTTAGTACTGAACAACTTTAATTTTGCACCAACACTAGCCCAGAAATGTGCGGTCTAGGGTGTAGCACGCTTACCTAGAAGATACCTATTTACTCGGGATTTGAAGACACTCACGTTGTACTTTAACGGAAAGACAGACCCAGGCAAAGCATTCCACATTCCGGCTGTTCGTAAATCTGCATCCGCACATCTGCTTAACATCAGACAGTGTGTAGTCAAACGCAAATCTATTCGAAATAAAAAAAAAAAAAAAAATTGCAAAATAATAATCGGCCAAGTGCAATTCGGACTCGCGCACGAAGGGTTCCGTACCGTGTTCGATCCCCCTTAGTCCCATTCCTCCTGGCGTTATTAAGGGGGCGCCTAATGCCAATAGTATTAAAAAAATACTATAGGAAAGGAGAAAAACTATAGTAGCAGAGTAATCGCGTAGAGTTTTAGAAAATAATATGGTTACCTAAGAAAAAAATTAAAAGTTAGCATCTTAAAAAAAAAACTTTTTTTTTTCAAATGCTCGAAATTATCAGCGACGACACCACATTATTTTTGACAAATTACGTAGGCAGACTAATGTTCTAGTAGAGTAATCGATTAGTTTTTATTAATATATGATTAAATTTTGAATAAAAATAAATAATATGTAAGCTGGCGCTCGAAGCCAAAATCATCGTGAACTGTGTCATGCGATTTTCGACTCTAAACAAAGCAGCATAGATGATAGCGGGCGATGTAAGAAGCGCGGGTGAAATCTGTTTTTTTTTTGTGGCATTAGGCGCACTCTTAATAGCGAGCAAAAAACTCATAAAACATCAATATTTATTGTATAGAAGCCCCCCTTTAAATATTTATTTTAATCTGTTATTAGTATTTGTTGTTATAGCGGCAACAGAAGTACATCATCTGTGACAATTTCAGCTGTTTAGCTATCACGGTTCATGAGATACAGCCTGGTGACAGACAGACAGACGAACATCGGAGTCTTTATAATAGGGCCCCGATTTTACCCCATGGGTAAGGAACCCTAAAAAGGGGTTGTTTGCTGTTCCATTTATTTTATAGTCAGCGAAATTTTTGTAAGCTACAGCAGTGTTTTTTTACTCCTATGTAATAATTGAATAAATAGAATTTTGGGCCAATATTTTATTATTCTCTTATTTAAAGTATTTTTATCTTTACGAACTATAAAATGTTCCGTCATCTTTAATTAGTTTTACTAAATAAAAATAAACATAAGGCCAGTCAATGAATTATGACATTCTCTATGTGTTAATGTTACATAGAAATATGCGTTTCATAATATTATTTTACACAATATGTATCAAATTCAAATTTTACACGACCGTTTCACGTGCTATGTTGCAACTGTGTATTTCGACATATTATTTGGATTAAATGTATCACGGATGTGTAGCATGGTATTAATCATTAAGTGTTTTTGAGCCTAAAATTAATCTTTTGTTTTATTTTTTTAAAAAAAGGGAAGTGCCTTTATTCCCTACCACTCAATCTAAAACTACAACTAAACAAACTAAAAAAAGCCGTGGTGGTCTAGTGGTAGTAACACCCGACCTGCAATCGTGAGGTCGTGGGTTCAAATCCCGATCCCGTACCAATGAGTTTAACTTTGGAGCTTATATACGGAATTTCACATCATTGGCTTTTCGGTAAAGGAAAACATTGTGAGGCAACCTGCATACGTCCGTAGAAGAAATTCGATGGCGCATGTGAATCCACCAACCCGCACGGGGCCAGCGTGGTGGATATAGCACAATCACCTTTCGTGGGTAGGGCTACGTCCTGCAGTGGACTATTAAAAAAGGCTGGTACAAATCGAAAATTACATAAACCACCATATTTTGTTTTAATTGCACCCGATAAGTTTTCATAGTACTTAATGTTGGAAAATTTCTAATGTTATAGGTAATGTTTAAATTTAATAAATTAATGTTAAAATTTCTGTTGAAATAACATTCTGTGATACAGTTTGTCTATTGCACAAGGTAAATATGAATCTTTACGAATATTATATTTCCGAAAGTGTATTTGTTCCTCTTTCACGCAGCAACAGAGCAACGGATTGACTTGAGTTTTGGAATAGACATTGTATGAAAGACGGAAAGTGACATGGGCTACTTTCTATCCCGGAATATAAAGAGTTCCTATGAGATAGCACGAAACTCAAAATATCATGCGGTCTAAGCCACGAACAAAAACTAGTCTAAAATAATCTTCAATTACAACAGACTTACAGAAGATTTTTAGGTACCTACATTGAATCTGTTTTTCTCTAGAAATAATTAAAATTGGGCGAAGGATAAGGGAAAGAGGAGGTGACTCCAGCTCTGGGTGGTTCTTGATGCAAAGGCTGTCTATCGCTATTCAGCGTGGTAATGCTGCTAGCATTATGGGCACCTTTTCACCGGGAACCATGAAGGGCGGGTTAATTGACTTGACTTTGTAAGTTTCGTTGTTATTTACATTTATTTTTTAAATTGTCATAATTAAAATTCTATTTTTTACGTATATTATGCATCCACAATTATGTTTTTGTTGGTTTATTTGTAAGTACTATTTTACGCGATAAGAGAGCATTGTATCCTCTTGGTGATGTTCATGAGTATAGTTTAAAAATTGGAAAGTGTCATAGGTTACTTATATACCTCGGAAAATTTAAAGGATCTTGTGGGAAAACCGCGGCGAAAAAAGTATGTCACATTTAAACAGTATTTAAAGTATTTAGATAACATACACAAATGACAAGGGGTTTTGTTTACGGTAGAGATGGTAGTTTTTGCGGTTATTGGGCATCAGTCATATTTAACTGACACAAATATGACATGAAATATCCTGAAATGTTGTCTTTCATGGTACCTACCTTGTACTTGAAATATTTAACTAATGGTAAAACAATCTTTTTGATTTAAAATTATGAAAAGTAATTAAATATTGACGTTTACAAAATCTGATTTTTCATATATTTCTCAAACAACGCTGACATGACCTTAAGCTATTTATCTGTTCAATTTACCATTGCTACTGGAATTGGCTAGTTGATAATATTTTTTGATATCCTCTTGTAACAGCTAACCATTAACAGAGCCGATTAACGAAAACAAAAGTAAAATTAACTTAGAAATAAAGAAGTTACAAGCATATTTATTTTCTTGCTAGACACAGAGCGCCCAATGGCAGGCTATGGCGTCACTGCCTGTAAGTGTCACACATTCGTTACTATGTTATGCTTTGTGAGAAAGTGACAAGGCATCTCCTCTCTATCCTTACCAAAATCTTTATAAGCTTATATCTCTGCACTTGATTGGCCAATTTCAATTATTTTTGTAGTTTATGAATCATAATTAATTGTACAGTGGTCTAGTGGTACACCCGCCTTACAATCGTGAGGTCGTGAGTTCAAATACCGTTCCCGTACCAATGAAATCCTTGGAATTTATGTACGGAATTTCACACCACGGGCTTTTCGGTGAAGGAACGTCCGTATAAGATTCGATGGCGTATGTGAATCCAACCCGCACTGGGCCAGCGTGGTGGATATAATATAAATAAATAATAATAAATATTTTGGGACATCTTACACACGGCCTCTGACCCCAAACTAAGCAAAGCTTGTGATATGGCTGCCAGAGACTGATATACTACATATACTTATTTTTAAATACATACTTATATAGATAGTAACTAAATTACACCCAGACACAGAGCAAACACTTTTGTTCATCACATAAATATTTGCCCTGGGTGGGGATCGAACCCACGCCTCTTTGATCCAGAAGTTAGGGTCACTAACCACTGAGCCACCAAGGCAGTCTATATGGCCCCTATCTATATGGCCCCATCACCCTTCGTGGGTAGGCCTGTCCTGCAGTGGACTATAAAAATGGCTGGTACAGTACAGTACAATTAATTGCAGAATTCACTATTCTTAATACTTTTAATTAATACCAGTCTACTACTCTATTCGTCGTAGCGAGCCGGCACCTGCCCCAGTTCCGTCGTATCTACGCCGAATTGCGCCACCGATACTTGCATAACGGTTGAACTATTTCGATACAATTGTCGGCTTGCTGGGTAATTGTACGATATGTGAGGTTAGGTATGTTTACATTACCACACAGAATATGTGATAGTGTGTGGGCAGAGTTATGATGGTTTGTAATGCATTTTGTACAATAGGTAGAGATGCTATATTCTTTTTTTTTATTCTATTTTTTTTTTTGGGAGCTTTTGGAACGAAAGTCCATGCAAGCCCCATTGTACCTACCCTTATAAATACAAGCTTATTACAAATTATACACACATATATGTTTACATACATTAAGATAAGAAGGTGTCCACCAGTCTGTAAATCACACCAGCCTCCTCAGAGACGGGATTACATAACAAACTTTGCAATGCCCCCACATTGGATTCGGTTACTTGAAGTTCGGGAAAGATTCGTTCTCTTTCGCGTTGATTCCGAACACATTCCATAAGTACATGGTACACATCTTCCGGCTTGTCGCACTCCTCAAAATTAGGTGACGATACTTTCCCCATTAATAATCCGAATGCATTTAGTGGAGATGCTATATTCTTGAGTAAGTAACTTCGTATAGGCCGGGCCTAGGCCTAGTGATGGAGTTTGTAAGCCGCCTGAAGGCCTCTAACATGGTTAAACAGTTAAAAAAAACGAGGTAGGTAATTTGTGGTCTTTTTAAGAACCACAGAGGAGAACAATGGACGTCCTATGTCTAATAACTGGGTGGATTGATAAAATGTTATGTGATATTCTTCCTCGTTATTTAAAAAAAAAAAAATTATAATGAGCTTAACATGGCATAACCAATTATAATTCATTGAGCGGCGGCCAAATCGGCGGAGCAGCACAAGCTAAATATGCTAACCTCGGTAGTGTTTACATATTTGAGCCATTTGGAGTTGATCCGTGGGGGCCGAGAGCTCATCTTGATTTCAAAAGTCTTTCCGAGCGTCTGGTGGACACGACGCGTGACCAAAATGCTGGTGTTTATTTGGCTCAACGTATAAGCATTGCCATTCAGCGTGGCAATGCTGCCAGCATGCTGGGCACGCTGCCAACTGGCAGTGGGCTTGAGCACTTGGATTATCTTTAGACCTTCAAGGGTCTGTTGATGATCCAATTGCTTTCTATGTAGTAGTAGTAAAAGTAAGTAAGTTCGTATAGGCCGGGTGGCTAGCCCTGGTGTCAGAGTTTTTAGGCCGCCTGAGGCCTCTGACATAGCTAAACGGTTAAAACAACCGGGACCTACAATTTAACGTGTCATCCGAGCCACGGTAGTAGTAGTGTAGGGTAGAGTTATGATGGTTTGTAATGCATTTTCTACAATAGGTAGAGATGCTATATTCTTGAGTAAGTAAGTTCGTATAGGCCGGACCTAGGCCTGGCGATAGAGTTTGTAAGCCGCCTTAAGGCCTCTTACATGGTTAAACAGTTAAAAAAACCGAGATATGTAATTTGAGGTCTTTTTGGAGACCCACAGAGGAGCTCTATAATTAACTGGACATCCTATGTCTAATTAGTGGGTGGATTGACAAAATATTATGTGATATTTTTCCTCGTTATTTATAAAAAAAAAACATATTTATAATGAGCTTAACATGGCATAACCAATTATAATTTACTCTTAAGGAGTCATTGTTAAACCTAATTAAACCACCTGTGTTTATCTGTGCCGAGTGTAGAAGGGTGTAGAAAAACGAATCTTGGAGCATGTACTACTGCAGTTAGGCTACAGGAGACTTAAAAAAACAGACAGGACTCCTTGAAGTAACTACACAAATCTCCGTCAGCGAATACCTGCCGTAATAGACATTTTTCCGTTAAAGTACAATGTAGGTGTCTTCAAATCTCGAGTAAATAGGTATCTTCTAGGTAAGCATGCTACATCCTAGACCGCATATCTGCTTTACATCAGGCAGTGTGTAGTCAAACGCAAACCTATTTGAAATAAAAAAAAAATGTCAGTTGTGCCTATTAAATTACTTATATTTATAAGTAATTTAATAGGTAATAATTCTTTCTTATTTTGTATTTACATATATTTTAAGCCTTATTTTTGTTAAAAATCATCTAAAATACCCTGATCCATTAAATTCAAATTTAAATATTCATTTATTTTTTTATTTTTAGAAAATCTTAGTCCATTTTTCAATTTCAAAGTGCAGCTTTTGTTTGTGGATCATTTTTCAAGTCCTGCGGTCATCCGCCAATGTCTTCACCTCCCGCCGAGAGCCGCGCTTTTAGATTGAATATCTAATTTAAATTGTCATACAGGGGTACGACATGACATATCCTGATTACATATCAAACCTCTACTGTCGGAGTTTTGGCGGGAACGCGGAAAAATCATGTCGCCTCATTGTATTATTTTGTTAAACTTGTGTTTTTATCAGTGATAATTAGTGAAAAATGGTGGTATTTCGTTGATTATGAGCTGATTTACGTGCATGAGTGTAGGCAAGTGATATAATGTGACGTAGCATGTTGTTCCGTGTTGTTACCAAAACTCCATAGACGCCTCTAGTAAAGTCTCCACTGCTTTACTGAGGTATGAATTGGACTATTATTGGACTTGACAGCGACTTTATTGGACTATGGCGAGACTACGACAGTGACTATTTTGATAAAATATTATCAAAAATTATTAAAACTTAATACTTGACACTGGCAAATGCACAACAATGCGACGCCAAAACTAAGAAGAAGAAGAACCTCTACTGTCAATAAAAAACACAGACAAAAACGTTACCTACTTCTACATCTAAATAATGCAGCGGCCGTCAACACTAACTAGGAAACAGTAAACTTGACCCCGAGTACATTACATCATGCACTTGTAATGTTCATAATATACTTGATTGTAGTACAGGATCTGACCAAAGAAATCACTACCCACATCATCATTTATACCCTTTCAAACTATTTTATATTAAATATTATACTAGCTTTTTCCCGCGACTCCGCCCGCGTGGAATTTGACTTTTGTGCTTTCCCTCAGGAACCTTTTATTTTTTTGGGATAAAAAGTAGCCTATGTCACTTTCCGGCCCTTGAACCATATCCATGACAAAAATCAAGTCGATCCGTTGCTCCGTTGCTGCGTGAAAGAGGAACAAACCAACAAACTTTTTGGATTTATAATATTACTAGTTTTTACCCGCAGCTTCGCCCACATGATATTTTGATTTTTGACAAAATATCATTATAATTTATAGCCCATGTGTTATTCTGATATACATTCTATATTATTGCAAAGTTTCATCTCAATACTTTCAGTAGTTTTTGCGTGAAAGAGTAACATACATCCATACATCCATCCATCCATCCTCACAAACTTTCGCGATTATAATATTAGTAGGATATAATATTAGTAGGGTAGTATGATTAGGTTCACAATTTGCGAAAATATTGATAAACTTTCACAAAATAAATACATAGAGACAAACATAGTATCTCCTCCTTTTTAGAAATCGGTAAAACCAGTATAAGGCAGGAGTAAGGCAAGCGTCAACGAGCGTTACAAGGCGAACCACAGACCAAATAAAAAAATCTTTATTTCTTCTATATTTATTCTTTCTGAGAGGTGAACACGACGTTTTATTTTAACTTCCAACTTTCCTTCTCTAAAATCTTTTCTTTCCTTTCTTTTATTAAAAAAAAATTGGAAAGTTATTTTTAGGCTGGATCGTGTACTACAATGTACTTGAATACCTCCGTGACACAACTTCCGATAAGGCCCGGCACAGACGAGGAAGTGCGGACGTCCTTATGCACTATGATTAGTGATTAGGCCGCGTGCACACGGTTGGGAAGTTATTTTTTTATTTTTGATTGGTTAATTGTTTGGCACGAACGTAGCAAAAAAAAAACAGTTTTATTGAAAGTTTTTATGCAGATGTTGTATCATGAGTTATTGCAATTAACGCGTAGCATGTTTAGATAATCGTTTGAAAAAAAAAAAGAAAAATGAATACAGGGTTATTTCTAATCCATTAGCATCCTTATAGGGGCTTATTCTGTACATCAAAACTAACAAATTTTGTTCTACGACTTTAGTCAAAACTAAAAAAAAAAAAATTGTTGTTCCATAGAAAAATTTAGTGCACCCGCGACAAAATGTATGGAACAGCTGATTTTTTCTTTTTAGTTTTGACGAAAGTCGTAGAACAAAAGTTGTTAGTTTTAATGTACAGAATAAGCCCCGAGAAGGATGCTAATTGATTAGAAATAACCCTGTATAAATAGCCACAGAATTATTACAACTAAAGTTATAGCGCTGTTCTCGCTTGACGCCACAAAAATGTATGTAAAATCTTGCCCAAAGCTGTCAAAACTGTCAAACTTCAATTGGATTTTGACACTACTGAGAGTAAAACATGGCAACTAACCATTGAATCGAGATAGTTTTCAAATGCCTTTCTAACTCATGCCATATTAAATCATTACATCTCTTTCTTTCTTTTCTCGATCGACCACATTATCCCTCTTATATCTCTGTGTAAATAACTATATTGCTGGTTCATTTTTTGTGTCATATGTTACCCGCCTCAAATGATAAAATAAAACGTCGTAAAGATACCTATTTTAGCATATTTCGGGTTCAAATTATACTAAAGTACATCGGAGCTGAATTAATTTGTGGCAAAGGAAAACCGTTGAATAACGTTACACTCTTTATTCCTGTTGAGTCCGTCATTTAGCGGCCATCATACAGCGGTTAATGACGTCACTAGAACTATGTCCAGGGTCCATGCTAACAAGATGGCGGAGTTTCCAAAAGAGCGGTAATTGACTTTGACTAAGTACTTATGTATTCTGTTGCACCCCATAGCACAAGGTATCCTGTGCGTATCCTCTCGCTTTCAGGCGGAACGTGACAATTTTTAGTGAGTGCAGCCGAAGTTGGGATTTTTATGACGTTATCGCGACAAAAATAAAAAGCCCCGGAAATAACAAGAATAAATATTTAACAATAGAATACAACTATACCTATGAGGAGCGGCGTAATTGTGAAATCCTTATCAGAGAGTCAATTTACCTTGTACACAAATACATACCTAATGAATACTTTGATCAATTCAATAATATTATTTAATACTTTATTATGAGGATATTAAGTAACAATATAACATATTAATTTAAAATTGAAACTAATTAGCACAACATCATTAAACTCAGCTCAATAGGTAAACTGAAAAACAGTAAACAATGATTTAATTATGAAATTAATTAGTTGTTTAATTATGGATCTAAAGTCTTATGTCATAATGTAAAATAGTTTCTGCTGTTATATACACAAAAACAAAGTTGCACAGCTTACTTATTTTATTAATATCCTTATTCAATTGCTAAATTATTAATTAAATATTAATTGCAGGCTAGGCCTGGTCCTTTGGTAGGTATCAGTGGAGCCTAAACCAACATTGAGAAGCTCTTTTTACAATGTTGAAATATAAAAACATTAGGAGGTATAAGGAGGACGATAGCTGAAGGTAATTAGAATAAAAATAACACTAAGACATCATCACTGTATTGAACCGTAAAGAGAAGTGAAAAACGAGGAAAAACAAATGAAATAAAACTAAAACAATCTAGGTACTAATTCAAATAAAAGATAAAAACATAGAGTTTTCGGAAAAGTATTTACATGAATAAAAGTGCTATATAAAGGTCGCCAACATTGTAGAAAAGAATAGCGTTGTAGACAAACTATGGCAAATAAAAAGACTTGAAATTTGGTGAATTTTCGTGAAAGGCTTGAAATATCGTGGTGAAATTTTAAATGACATTTAAAGTTGATATCCTCATTTCAACACCGTCGTCCTCGAGGGCATCACGCCAGAAGCATGGAACAGAGGCGTGGTGGTGTTGTTTTTCAAGAAAGGTGACAGCACCTTATTGAAGAACTACAGACCCATCTCACTTCTGAGCCATGTTTATAAGCTGTTTTCAAGGGTCATTACGAACCGTCTCGAGCGCAGGCTTGATGACTTTCAGCCTTGCGAACAAGCCGGTTTCCGAAAAGGCTTTAGCACCATGGACCACATTCATACGCTGCGGCAGGTTATACAGAAGACCGAAGAGTATAATCTGCCACTTTGCTTAGCGTTTGTGGACTATGAAAAGGCCTTTGATTCGGTCGAGACATGGGCTGTGCTTGAATCTCTCCAACGATGCCGTATTGACTATCGGTACATCGAAGTGTTGAAGTGCTTGTATAATAACGCCACTATGTCAGTCCGAGTACAGGAAGAGAGCTCCAAGGCGATCCCTTTAAAAAGAGGCGTAAGACAGGGAGACGTAATTTCTCCGAAACTGTTTACGACTACTTTGGAGAACGCCTTCAAGCTCCTGGAATGGAAAGGTTTCGGCATCAATATCAATGGCGAATACCTCACTCACCTTCGGTTTGCCGACGATATAGTAGTTATGGCAAAATCGATGGAAGAGCTCAGCGCGATGCTCGAAGGCCTCAATCGGGTTTCTCAACAGGTGGGTCTTAAGGTGAACATGGACAAGACGAAAGTCATGTCTAATTCCCATGTTTTACCCACCCCGATTTCTGTTGGAAACTCGGTTCTTGAAGTCGTTGACTCGTACGTCTACCTAGGACAAGTAGTCCAGTTAGGTAGGTCCGACTTCAACAAAGAGGCCAATCGCCGAATCCAACTCGGCTGGGCAGCGTTCGGAAAATTGCGTAGTGTCTTCTCGTCCGACATACCTCAGTGCCTCAAGTCGAAAGTTTTCGACCAATGTGTGTTGCCAGTGATGACTTATGGCACAGAAACGTGGTCTCTCACTATGGGCCTTATTAGTAAGCTCCAAGTAGCCCAACGAGCTATGGAGAGGGCTATGCTCGGAGTCTCTCTGCGTGATCGAATCAGAAATGAGGAGATCCGTAGAAGAACCAAAGTTACCGACATAGCCCAACGGATTAGCATGTTGAAATGGCAATGGGCAGGGCACATAGCGCGGAGGACTGATGACCGGTGGAGTCGAAAAGTTCTCGAGTGGAGACCACGTACCGGCAAGCGCAGCGTAGGACGCCCACCCACAAGGTGGACAGATGACCTCATTAAGGCCGCAGGATCGCGCTGGATGCAAGCCGCTATCAACCGGTCTTATTGGAGATCCATAGGGGAGGCCTATGTCCAGCAGTGGACGTCTTTTGGCTGATGGATGGATGATGGATGGATCCTCATTATTAATATCTTACCTAATATTATAAATCCAAAAGTGTATTTTGTTGGTTTGTTCCTCTTTCACGCAGTAAGGAAACAACGGATAGACTTGGTTTTTGTTCATAGTTTGAAAGAGTGACATAATATTTATAGACTAATTTTTATACCGAACAAGATTATTTTTTGCAAAAATTAGCATGAGCGACTTCACCCGTGTACAGAATTCGCGAATATTTCGCACGGATCGATGGAGCATTTTTCACATTATTATTGATTTATCCAAAATGGCTCAGCCAATTTCAATATAATTTAAATGGGACCAATTTCAAAGTATACTCTTTCTAATAAAATTATTTATTTTATTCCCTCGGTAGCCGACATCTATGCAGTCGGCTTTTACGACAGCGTATTCTAATACCCCGGTTCCAGGGTCTAGGTTAGGTCACTACCCCTAAGTCCCTCTTAACCGCCACGGTGGCAGCTGGGAGATACCATTACCGTGGCTGGGTTGTATCCGTTATCCATCAATATTATGATATCATTTAGCTAGAAGTTACGTAGGTATTTAGCATAAAGATAAAATTATGATACAGGCAGTATTGATAAATTATCCATCTATGTCATACCACGCCACAATTTCATACCATACCATAGTACACACCTAGTTAAGGCAGGTTGATACAGTTACGAGTATGTCAACATGATGCAAATCGTTGTAATTTATGTCAACGAATGCTTGTTTAAACTAAAAATAGAATTAAATAAAGACAAGTACACATGTCTGTGTTGCTACCTACTTATTATCAACAAGTTTTTGCCCGCGTTTATTTTTTGAGCTATCCCATAGGAACCTTTTGTTTTTTGACTGACGAACCACCGGAGGAGGTATACAATTCGACACGTATATTTTTTTTATGTATAACCACGCATAACTTTTTTTATAGTAGTCCGATTTCAATAATTATTTTTATTGGAAAGAGTATATACTTCGAAGTTGGTCCCATTTAAATGTTATCGAAATCGGCTGAGCCATTTTTGTTAAATCAACAATAATGTGAAAAATGCTACATCGATCCGTGCGAAATATTCGCGAATTGCGTACACGGGTGAAGTCGATCATGCTATTTTTTGCAAATAATAATTATCTTATATGTATATGAATGCATTATTTACCTCAATACGTTTAATAGACCAGTTTCGATTCATTGACGTAATTTCTGACGTGCTAAACAAATTAATAGCTGGGATTTTAGTAATGCCGCACTGATTTGCATTTAAACAGTATTGTGGTTGATAGAAGCCTGCTTTTGGTGCTATTTTAATTAATTTCGATTCTATTTTTAAAATAGGTAATAGGTACGTTAGAGTCATCGGTTTTTTCTTAGAGTTCTTTAAATTTTTTATCATTAGCATTATTAGAGCGCTCCCTGAAAGACCACTACGGATAGTAGGTATACGCACTACGATATAATTATATCGACTTACTGGGTGTGGGGGCGATAAGTCCTGCACTGACGTCCCGCATGGGGTGTTTTGTGCATTTTCCCCTCCAGCGTCTACCCCAGCCAGCACAGCTCCTCATAGTAGGTAGCGGAGGGTGGCTTTATGCCGCTGGCAGTGGCATTGCTCTAGTGGCTTGGGTGGTAAATGAGATGATGACGATGTGGATGACAATCTATTAATGTAGAGTCGTCATGTGCAATGCCACAGAAAATGCTCTACAGTTTCGTTTTCTTGCATGCAGCCACGACAAAGTGAGCTGTCAGTGGCACCCAGTTTATACAAGTGACTTATTTTATCGACGTATGAAAATGCGACGTAATTGTTTATGTATACCTCATCATTAATTTTGTCTCATTTTGACGCAAAAATTCTAGAGTAAGCCGATATACTTCAGTATTTTTTAACATTCTGCGCAAACAATACAGAGTTTATCGATCATAATGTCTG
Source organism: Hypomecis punctinalis (assembly GCA_949316475.1). Classification (NCBI taxonomy): domain Eukaryota; kingdom Metazoa; phylum Arthropoda; class Insecta; order Lepidoptera; family Geometridae; genus Hypomecis; species Hypomecis punctinalis. Next base: position 12,002,109 of record OX438819.1, on the reverse strand, counting down.
TTTATCTTTCTATCTATTAGATTCTCTTTCTATCTATTTGATAAGCGTTTTTATAGACCGCTTGAACAAAGTAACAAAAAGGGTGATAGCGATAACAAAACAAAAAAAAAATACAGCCTTCCAATAGGTATATATTACCATTTAATTTTACTATAGATAGATAAAGTCTTTATTAAGTCTGGCATGGCTGGGATGAAAAGTTTAATTGTAAGTCGGTTGCTTTAACCGTTAAACTCTGCCAAAGGTTTTTTAAGCCGCTTCAAAACTACAGGTTCTGGACGCCAGAAATAAAATATTTAGTTATTTGGTTTTAAATATAAATAATTTATTGACCGATATTTGGTTAGATAAGTGCGAGTGCCGTCTAGAAAAGCTCTATGAGAACAGTGGTAAGGAATTCAGAAATAACTACATAGGCTATGAGTTACACCTATAGAACAATAGGATATTTTACTATAATGTAAGTATCGCGAAGAAAAGAGAAACACTCACCAACATTACATGTTAGAGTGAAATGGATTAGTTTTTGTATAATATTCCAACAAAAACTCTGCACCAGAGCTAGCCACCCGGCACAAACTTACTTGCCTACTTGGCATTTCCAAAGGGTTAAAAATACAAACACCTATATCGTAACAGTATTACCCACGTGCACAAACCGATAAAGATACACTGCTATTGAACAAACTACTGCTTATTCTACGTCTACCCACACTCTCATAGATAATTTGGATTAGTTGCGCAACTATGATGTAACTGCGATATACTAGCCGGCTATTTAAAGATATGACAAGGTTATATCTACGCAACTTGCAGTTCAAGAGTTATGGTTTTGATTGGTGTTCGTAAAATTAGGACTGGATTCATCGATTTAGGGAATGGAACGATTTTGAGAATTCAGTTTTGTCCTCCGATGTAAAAAAGATGTTGTAGGCGTATGATTTCTGTACGTTATACTAGATGTCTGTTGAATTGAACTTTGTTTTTTTATCGTTTACCAAGACATGAATTAAAACCTTCGATCATTATTTGTTACCTACTAATGAAAACAAAATGAACAAAACAAAACAGAATGAACAAAATGAAGCCGTGGTGGTCTAGTGGTAGTAACACCCAACTTGCAATGGTGAGGTCGTGGGTTCAAATCCCGATCCCGTACCAATGAGTTTCTTTGGAACTTATGTACGGAATTTCACATCATTGGCTTTTCGGTGAAGGAAAACATCGTGAGGCAACCTGCATACTTCCGTAGAAGAAATTCAATGGCGTATGTGAATCCACCAACCCGCACTGGGCCAGCGTGGTGGATATGGCCCAATCATCCTTCGTGGGTAGGCCTACGTCCTGCAGTGGACTATTAAAAATGCTGGTACAGTACAGTACAGTACTAATAAAAATATTGTGTTTGTTAGTAGCTCAAGCAGGTAGAGTCCAGCTAGCTAGAGTCTAGCTACAATACCATCTATACATTACATAAAGCGTTCATCTTAGGTATATGAACTGACAATGTCGTTATTGGGTTACAACCAGGGGCCTTATTTTGTAAGCGCTCTGGCGTTCGGCTTCGCTTTTCCTCCCGCTCGCTCTCGCGGCGTGAGTAACTGGCGCGAGCAGGAGAAAAAGCGAAGCCTAACGTCAGAGCGCTTACAAAATAAGGCCGCAGGTAGACCATCGACTTGATTTTTTTTGAGGTAGTCTGACGACCGGACGAGACGTCACATAAGCGGTGCCAAATGACTAATATGAAGTCATAAACGATTGCTATTACGATTGCTATTGCTTTAGGCGGTGACCTGTCTAATACAACAGGATCGCTTTCTACCGGTCTTTTTGGATATATACAGGGTTATTCCTAACCAATTAGCATCCTTTTAGGGTCTTATTCTGTACATCAAAACTAACAACTTTCATTCAGCGACTTTGTCAAAACTCAAAAAAAAATGTTGTTCCATAGAAAAATATCGTTCACCGGCGACAAAATGTATGAAACAGCTGATTTATTTTATTTTAGTTTTGACAATAGAACGAAACTAAAATAACCCTGTATACCTAAGGAAGAACTGTGTCTAAGTGAGGGCGTCATAAAAAATAAATATTGTAATGATGATTTAAATTTATTATAGCAAACATTCATCAAACATCAAACACTACTCGTATCTCAATCGATTACCTAAGTTCCTCTCGTATGAAGAGCCAATGTCACCTTAACGGTTGCATAACCGATTTTACCTAGAACTGGGACAGCTCCCACGTTCCCCCACGGTGTATCGAGTGGTTACGCAATGGGACAGGATATCCTGGGACTATGGTGACCGAGATGTGGACGTGCAGAACCAATTAGAAATGTTTTGTGGTTGTTAACAAACGAATGAGGAGACTTTTAGAGGAATCAAAATAACAGACATAGCTTAATTATTGAGCAAACTAAAATAACTGTTTAGCAAGTTGAAATGGCAATGGGCAAGACATGCCCTGCCCACAGCCATTTCTATACTCCGTGCTATACAGGGTTATTCCTATTCAATTATCATCTATTTAGGGGCTTATTCTGTACATCAAAACTAACAACTTTTTTTCTGCGACTTTTGTCAAAACTCAAAAACAAACTTTGCTCAACGATTAGACTATGTCAGTTATTTTGATTCCTCTACAAGTCTCCTCATTCGTTTGAACTACCACAAAATATTTATAATTGGTTCTGCAAGTCCATATCTCGGTCACCATAGTCCTAGGATATCCTGTCCCATAGGTACAGTTGGTTATGCAAACGTTTTGCTGACATTGCCACTTCATACGAGAGGAACTTAGGCAATCGATTGAGATAGTGTTTGATGTGGATGATGAATGTTCGCTAAAATAAATTCATATCATTATCAGAGTATTTATATTTTATGACGCCCTCACCTAGACATAGTTTTTCCTTAGCTATACAGGATTATTCCTAATAAATTAGCATCATTCTAGGGGCTTATTATGTACTTACATCAAAACAAACAACTTTTGTTTTGCGTCTTCTGTCAAACTAAAAAAAAATATTATTATATACTACGGGACTAATCGCGCACTAAAATAACGAGATAAAATATGCAATAATAATGTGTTCAAATCGCGAAAGTTTACAAACAACATAAAAAAATGATGTTCCATAGAAAATTTGCGTTCGCCCGCGACAATCTGTTTTTTTTTTTAAATTTTGACAAAAGTCGCAGAACAAAAGTTGTTAGTTTTGATGTACAGAATAAGCCCCTAAAACGATGCTAATTGATTAGGAATAACCCTGAATAGCACGGAGAACTGATGAACGGTGTGGTCAAAACTTCTCGAGTGGAAGCTAACACTCGTAGCGTATGACGTCCACTAGTTTATCTCATATGAAGTGATCACCAACATTACATAACCGTGTTTGCCCAGAAGTGGGGCAGTTCCCACGTTCCTCCTCGGTGCATCGAGTGGTTACGCAATGGGACAGGATATCCTTGGACTGTGGTAAACGAGATTTGAGAGTCCAGAGCCAATTAAGAATATTTGAAATATGGTCGAAGGAAATGGTTTGGATACCTATACTATAGTTTTTGGATGATACCCAGCACCTAACAGAATAGGTATATAGCATTTTCCCAACACTGCTCAAATGAAAATTTACTTTTACTACGATTTATTTTATTATTGTATGAAGTTTTCTTCTCTTCCAGCTTTTTGACTCAGTCTGAGCTACCGCCCCGAGACCCTCAGAATATAATATATCAAAAATATACAATCAAATTTTTATACACTTTTTATTATCCGTATTATTAATCCGAAATAAGTAAAAAAACCGGACAAGTGCGAGTCAGGCTCGCACATCGAGGGTTCCGTACAAACATATTGTTAAAATAATTTAAAACCTGTTTTAGCATATGCTAATGAAGTTATTTTATATGATACCTTACATGATATGATTTACTCACTTTGAATTTTGAACCCATATTTTATGAATTTTGAGGCCCTATTTTTATGTGATTTAAATGAAAATGTACTGTTTTCAGATTTATTCCTATATGTGTACTCTGAGACAATGCTTTTCGCCAAATTTCATAGTTCTATGTCAACGGGAAGTACCCTGTAGGTTTTGGGTTTTGTGAGCGTTGAAATATGCCTTTTTTTACAACATAAACGGCTCTAACTTTTTTATACGGTAACTTAGAAGCTTTTCTTTTACACAACTGCAAGAATTCATAGGTTTACGTATATAGTTTAAATTTCAACTCGATATCTTTACGCGTTCCCGAGATAAAGAGTCTTGACATACACACATACGGACAGACGGACAGACGGACAACAAAGTGATCCTATAAGGGTTCCGTTTTTTCCTTTTGAGGTACGGAACCCTAAAAATGATTTTTTGGTATGTCGATTTTGATCAACTCGATTTCTTACATCTATTTAGTTTAAAGGGTGGAAAATGTCATAGATGACTTTTCATTCCTGAATAGTACCACTCGGTTTTACCGACTTCCAAAAACAAAGGAGATTACTTCGAAAGAATTTAGGTAGGTACATACGAGGTATTTAATTTTTATCGAAATTGGTTCAGCCGTTTTCGATAAATTGACAATAACGGACATGGACGTCACATGGATTCGTGCAAATTATTCGAATTCTGTACAAGTCGGAATTGCGATTTTTTTGGGTTTTCTTTTTGTTTTGCTGACCAACCTATGAAATGAAGCAGATCCTAGAATTTAAAAATGCTTGGACAGTGCAAGTTCATCAAACAAACAGTAAAACGTCTCATCTGAACCTCTGCACTTAGATTAAGTAAGAGCAAAGCCCAAGGGCGCGCGCTGCACGGAACCTACTACTGTCTATTCTGTGCGATATGATTTATTACCCTTACATCAGTATGTAATGCAACCTTTTGAATGATTGACTTGTTGCAATTTATTGCAGAAAGGTTTTGAATAACACCGGTCGGAAGTGTCTTGCACATAAAGAGTCTATTCCTGAATAAAAATTATTCCTCGGCTTTAAATGCCTTAAAATACCATTGTATGTGGCTTACATCCAGCACGATCCTGGATTATTAATCAGATTGCTTCGTTTATAACCGGTTACAAAATAGGGTTACAAACGCGGCCGAAAGGATGGTGTCACCACTTCATCAGATTTCCTGCGCTTTTTTTTAAACGCAAGTGTCTTTATTAAATTCAAATTAATTATTATAAAAATATTTTTTTTTAAATACAAGCTTTTGAGATTCTGGATATCATTTAAGAGCAGAGTGCTAGCCAAGACAAGTAAAACGAGTCCAAACACGACGGGTCCATCTTGTTTAGTATACGAGTTCCTATGGCCACCTTCCGACTCCATCATCAGATCAGCTCCATCGTCCATATTATTACATTGTCACGCGATACAAATTTGCGTACAAAATTTCAACTAAATCGGTAACCGGGAAGTTCGTCCAATTTAACTTGCAAGATTCCACCCGAGCTAACATAGATTCTTTTATACATACTTAGGTAGATACATCCATTGCAATTTAAATAAAAGCCAATTTTAATACATCCTTAAGCTAAAACTATACACTTAAGTTACCACTAGGTCCATAAAGAATTTGAATTATCCACAAAAAATAAATCATAGCGCGTATTGGTCTGTGGTCTCCATTATGGAACTTTAGAACCCCATCGATCATCAATTTTAGTTGATATGTGTCCTGTCTGCTAGGCTATCTTAGTAACAACTTACTACTATTATCTATTCTGTATGGTATAATTTACTAGACTTACAGTCATGAGTATTGCAGACGATGCAACCTTTAGAATGATTGACTAGTTGCAAGTATTGCGACGTACTTACCATTGAAGGGAAGACAATGATTTTATTGTCTTTATTATGACAAGAATTGAATTTATATTGAAACTGGCTTTTATTAACACTGACAGGTACCTAGTTTAAGATAATTATGGAAAGAAATGTAACTACACTTAATTATCATCCGCAGCCTTCTCTTTTCCACTGCTGGGTAGGTATACAGGGTTATTTCTAATCAATCAGCATCATTTTAAGTCGCAGAACAAATGTTGTTAGTTTTGATGTACAGAATAAGTCCTTAAAAGGATGCTAATTGATAAAGAATAACCCTGTATATAGGCCTCTCTCTTAGAATGCCATCTGCACGGTCACATAGATACCAAAGGGCTGTTCGCAATAACGCTGTTGTCAGGACAATTGTCAACCACAAAAATGCACGGAAAATCTTGCCAACCTGCTAAAACTATCAAATATTTATTGGGATTTGACGTTCCCTGCCTCAAAATCATATCCAAAATAGAGGCTTAATCCTATTTTTCATGTCTCTTTTTAACTCGTACCGTTTCATCTCTTTCAGATTTTCTCGAGCGACCACATTATGCCACTCGTCTCTATATCTCTGTGGCAGTGGTCCCGCGCCATTTATTTTTAAAATTTGTTTCGCGATTTAGACAGTAAGAATGCCTGCCTAGGCCAAAGAAACGGGTGCCTTATTGTACCTAATTAAGGAAGTAATGTCTAAAACAATTCATAGTTTGAATTTGTGACAGTAAATAATTTTGAATTGATATTCGTCTCGCTCTCTTCCTGCCAGACGTCCCAGAGGAAAATTAATTAGTTACTTAACAAATTAACCTACACGTAGTAACGGAAACTGTACCGTAATAGCATTAATAGCCAGGTAACACTAGACATTCAATTACATAAACAAATGCCCTTCATTCATCTTCATTCGTAATATAATTGCCCTGAATAAGGACGTAAGGATTTTATAATAAAACTTCCTTATGGCTCGTAATGATACTGTTGCATCTGTATTATACATACCTACGAGATAGTGTCTGTAATGAATGATATAAAACAGAGTGTTGCTTTGCAAGGTGGTGTCTACCGGTGCCGGAGCCTTAAGCGGTGACATATATGGCAAATTTTGAACAACTTTTACTATGGGTCCAATAGTAAAAGTTGTTTATAATGATGGTCTGAATCACCCCCTTTCGGCTTAGTACAGATTAAGCAAATAACCCTGTATATGACGATGACAAATTCTAAAGTCAAGGTGTATTTTTAGGGTTCCGTACCTCAAAAGGAAAAAACGGAATCCTTATAGGATCACTTTGTTGTCCGTCTGTCCGTCTGTGTGTATGTCAAGACTCTTTATCTCCAGAACGCGTAAAGATATCGAGTTGAAATTTAAACCATATACGTAAACCTATGAATTCTTGCAGTTGTGTAAAAGAAAAGCTTCTTAGTTACCATGTAAAAAAGTTAGAGCCGTTTATGTCGTAAAAAGCGCATATTTCAACGCTCCCAAAAATCAAAACCTACAGGGTACTTCCCGTTGACCTAGAACTATGAAATTTGGCGAAAAGCATTGTCTTAGAGTAGGTACACATATAGGAATAAATCTGAAAACTGTACATTTTTATTAAAATCACATAAAAATAGGGCCTCAAAATATGGGTTGAAAATTCAAAGTGAGTAAATCGTATCATGTAAGGTATGATATAAAATAACTTCATTACCACATGCTAAAACAGGTTTTTATTTATTTTAACAACGTGTTTGTTCGGAACCCTCGATGTGCGAGCCTGACTCGCACTTGTCCGGTTTTTTACAATAAAGTAAGTTCATATAAGCGGGGTGGCTAGCCCTGGTATCAGAGTTTTTAAGCCGTTTGAAGACCTCTGGCACGACTAGTATATTGGTATACTTGTAGCTTTAGGTTTGTTGATTGTTTTAGGTATTTATTTTTAGAATTTAATTAGCTCCATTAGTTTGAATTTTTAGGTGATTGCGACAAAAAATAAACAATTAAATCCAACAACAATGAAAACAAACAGTCGTTGTGATGTAACAAGTGTCGCAGTGGCGGAGAGACAATACGGGCGGCAAGGTGAGCGCAGGTCCAAGGTTCCAATCCCGACTTCCTAACAGGTGTTGAGTAATGGCATTGTAACTATGTACTTAGTGTTTACTATCAATATTGTGTAGTTAAAGTACTTACCATAGGATTAAAACTAAAGTAATAGAAACCGTACTAAAATAGCAAGAGAGCATCAGTTATCCCATTTTAAATATGAAATTTAAAAGGTGTTAGAAAAAGATGCACATACACCCGAACTTACATAATTTTGAAGGGTTTCACAAACTAATATATTATTGAGGTATCTCGGGTGTCCAAATTCAAAAAGGTAAAAAGTAGGAAGGTAAAATAATCAGAGATTTGAACCTTCTAACTGAAACTAATTTCAAATCAGTTCAAATATCCGGTTATATCGCAAAACACAAAGTGGAACCACTTTTAACCATTTTGACATTCCAACTTGTGATTTTGACGTTGCCGACAGACAATGCGTTTTGCTTGTTCCACTCACTCTCGCGTATGTTGTATAACCAGATATGAATAAGACAGCTGTAATGTAGTTTTTATTTGAGCAAAATGTAGTAAGTATTTTACTATTTTAGTTATAATTCTTTGGTCCTCGTCAGATGTCGCCAGCAGACATATCTATATCAGATCAATAAAAATCTTACGGCTATCTGAATTGTTTAAACGATGATTCAATAAGCAGAAAAATGCTGAAAATCTACATGCACTTTTTTAAATTTAATTTAATATTCCACATACTCCAGGGTCCATGCCATTTTGTTAATTTGATTGAATGCAACTAAGTATTTAGTTTTGATGTACATGGAGTATCTGTTTTTTTAACTTTTTTTGTAGAGATGTCTACTAAACTATACAGGGTTAGTAAGCCCGATTACAGAGGCGCCAGCGTAAATTAAATAGCAGCGTAAAAAGCGTTCTCTCTATTGAATGTCTAAAGTGAAAAACAGAACTATTATATATATAGTTACGCTGGCGCTTCTGTAATCGGGTTTATTGGGAATCAATTAGCATCCGTTTAAGGTTTTATTCCGAACATCAAAACTTTTGTTTTGCGATTTTTGTCAAAACTAAAAAAAATCTGCTGTGCCAATATATTTTGTCGAAAGTAAACGATAATTTTCTATAAAAACAATATTTTTATTTTGAGATTTGATAAAATTCGTTAAACAAAAGTTGTTAGTTTTGATGTACAGATTAAGCCCCTAAAAGAATGCTAATTAATCCTACTAATATTATAAACGCGTAAGTTTGTGAGGATGGATGGATGGATGGATGTAGGGATGTTTGTTACTCTTTCACGCAAAAACTACTGAACGGATTGAGATGAAACTTTGCAATAATATAGCTTATATATCAGAATAACACATAGGCTGTAATAGGCTATAAATAATAATGATATTGCGTCAAAAATCAAAATATCATGCGGGCGAAGCCTCGGGTAAAAACTAGTTACCAATAACCCTGTATAGGTAAGTCAAAGCGTTCCAAATACCCAGCCTCAAAAGTCGTGGTCTAGTTACCTACTCCTGATCCTATTGCAAAACTATCGAAAGGAACCTCCCCTCCCCCACCTGCCTTGACACGCGCTGTCGCAATGTATCCTTAGCTTGTTGCACTATCCTAGCTAACTAGCGGTAATTATGATAGGTTGCTGCCTTCGAGCAAAATATATCAACAGAACCACAGTTTCTAAGTTAAAAAAGTAACAAAAATTGAAATTGAATTGAAATTGAAAAATCTTTATTCGACATTACAAATACAGGAGACACAAAAAACAATAACAATAATGATATAAAAATAAGGAATTTTAAATGTCGAAAAGGGCTCACCTCGGCATTATGCTGAATGCAGGTAGGAACCGAACACTCAGCGCTGGTTTTCAGGTTAGCCCTTTTTGAGGGTAGGTAACAAAAAAACATTAAATAAGAAATAATTGAAAAGTTATTTGACAAACAGTGCAAAGCTAAGAGAAAGGAAAATCGAACAAAATAACGTTAAGGTTAAGGAACATGAAATAAACGTAATAAATATCTATTTTCACATACAAACACAATATAAATAACAGTGGTAATTATGATGATTAATCTACAAACTTGTGTAACGAAAAAAAACAACACAAAAATGAAAAAAAAATAACAAAAATACATAAATTGCCAGCAAAAAAAATCCAGAACATGGAAAAAGAGCGGAGTCATTTATAGAAAGGACTGGTCGTACACTATTAATCCCCTTCGGCCGCGTATGATACCAGAGTTTGGTAACCAGTATCATACGAAGAAAAAATGATCGTCGTAGGATACTGGTATCCAAGTGATAGGATATATTACTTTTCTGATACCCTTCATCATGTTTAGTAACCAGTAACCAGTAAGGAATATAACATTCTGCCTATGAAACCAACTCGGCAAAACTGTGAAGATCGCATTCTGTACCTACGCTTATTGTAAAACCCTCGCTTTATTGAAAACATTCCGTGCTGAAGTTGTTTCGAAATAAGATAGCGTTTCAATAGTGTAAAATGTGTAATCGTACATACCGACTTAGATATTTACATTAAATAATTCACAATGACCCGATTTCTCAAATTTCGTCGTTATGTCACTTAATTAGTGCTTGTAATCGAGCACTTTTGCATCCCGCGGTGTTGTAGTCGACTTGCAATCGCCTTACGACTAACTAAAAACCCTGCCCACTACGTAGCTTGGGCAGGGTTTTGGCTCGGACACTTTTTTTGCACGATTGTGACTCTATAGATATTTGCTCTTAAGTTGCTGCCCACAATAATACATTAATAAGTTCTATAAATCTGCTGTTACCAAAGGGAGGTTACCGCAACTAGGCCCACGTAACGTAGCCTTTTTTAACCGATTTCCGAAAAGATAAAGGTTCTATGGTCAAAGTCGAAGTCAAAGTCAAAAATTTTATTGCAGTATGCATGTTACAAAGAAAGAAAGAAATTTTTTATTTACCAAAACGTGATTAAGTTAATAATTTCAATATAATTTGCCTAATACCAGTATTGTAGTTAGTTATATACATAGTGAAATTAACAATAGGTCCCAAACTCGGCTAGGCCGGTCTTTTGGGAGCCCTTACAAGTGAAGTTATTCTGACGAAATTCGCGCTTTAACATTTAAAAAAGGGTCTTCGAGAATTATATTAAGAATTAGATTACCACAAAGGTGGTATAGATATAATATAATCATGACTCAATACAAACTTGCCTACGCATGGCGTCCAACGTTACTGGCGTTCGGTTGTATGTATTTTTTTGGATGCGTTCATCAATATTTTTGCCAATTGATAACCGATTAAAAAAATACGTTTGGGTAGGTACGAGTATATACCCGAGATGTTCCCATAAATCTTAAAATCATTCAAATAAAAATCCAACCAAAAGTAGAAGTTATCCTAAGCCATGGCACGACGTTATACATATTTTTGGATATTTGAACCGATTTTATTTCAAAAATAAAACCTCGAATTACTTCTGACAATTATAATTCAACAAAAATAATCAAAAGTTAAACAATCGGACAGCGATTCGACACAATTTAACGAAAGAGAAATGAAATGTCGGACGATGTTTCCACGACGGTGGCTCGAGGCAAAGTGACGGCGCGGCGTTTGCGCACCGCCTTTTAAATCATTCGCCGGCTGGTTCTCGTCTACCTTCCAACACGGCCTTTCTTGATAAATGAGACCGTCCTCGGTCTCCCTTAGCTCTGCAGGCCAGTCTCAAGCATTGGCATCGAAGCTTAGATGGTGCTCAGGCTCGGAGGGTTCATATTCCACGCTTGAGTAGAAGTCTCTTGGTAGTTCTATGCAACCCAGATGTGCAGACACAGACGGAACCTGTTCATTTTCTTTTCACAGCCCTGGTACCGGAAACAGCTAGACTTCAATTTGTGGCTGTAGCTCGGCCGCAGCCGAAGTAGTTTCTTCCTTTTCTAGGTCAGCATCTGTACAGAACGTGAAAACGATTTGCATATGTACGAAATCATAGAAAAGGCTTGAAGGCAAGCCAAAAACTATCCAGACATGAAGTTTTTCTTGCTCAAAAAGATTCAATCATTAAACATGAAACTGAACCGAAAAAAAAATTGAAGTCTACAAGTATCGCCTTGCAAAGTCTGTCAAGAAACATTTCTTGTAATGGTCACGGATAAATCTCAGTTCAGATTCGTCAAATCTTATTAAAATTCACTCTTAGAGTATCCGAGTGATCAGGGCAGCAAAACAAAATTTCATCAAAGGCACTTTGTAACCATGACTATGATTACGACTAAATAACCAAGAAAGAAATACGTTTGAAGTGTATCCTGTGTTATGACTAAAAAAGAAACAAACAATCGTTACTTAGCCAAAAACAGCAAAAATGTCAAGAGGCGTATACTTAACTAGTGAGCTACGGCGCGGCGGCGTGAAATCTATCTATCTCGAGCAAGTAAGCAGCACGATTGGATGCTTTACTCGCTCACAGAGACAGATGCTTGCGCAGAGCATGTCCCGAGCAAGCAAGAAGCAAGACTTCATGCTTTACTTGCTCCCAAGGACAGAAGCACGGTGTGAAGCCTGTCTCGACCAAGCAAGAAGCACGACTTGATGCTTTACTCGCTCTCAGGGGCAGAAACACGGAGTGAAGCAGTATCTGAGTAAGAAGCACGACGTGAGACAATACTCGTTTCCCAGGGACAGAGGCACTACGTGAAACAGTAAGAGGCACGACGTGAGGCATTACTCGTTTCCCAGGGACAGAGGCACTATGTGAAACAGTAAGAGGCACAACGTGAGGCATTACTCGTTTCCCAGGGACAGAGGCACTACGTGAAACAGTAAGAGGCACGACGTGAGGCATTACTCGTTTCCCAGGGACAGAGGCACTACGTGAAACAGTAAGAGGCACGGCGTGAGGCATTACTCGTTTCCCAGGGACAGAGGCACTGCGTGAAGCCGTATCCCGATCGATCTGAGACAAACCAGAGAAAACACAATTAGAACTATGAAACGTAAAACATCACCACTGAGCCGCTGCTAGGGTCATAAAACGTGTCAATAACAAGGTCTCTCAATAATCATCTAACTCAGAAACAATTGCAAAGCTTTTACGTTAATCGTTCGGGGGCACATTTCCCTTCAAATAGATGAACATCACCCTTAAATCAACCTTCGTGGGTATGCCAGTCATCCTGCAGTGGACCGTCAAAAGGCTAACACAGTGCAGATGAAAATAATAAGGATCAGATGTATCTTTTTACAAAAAGTAAACATTTCACATGGCAACACATTGTTAAACGTAGGTACTTCTATAGACAGACAGAGACGTAACAAAACACTTGGCAGGTTACGTTCATACTCTTCAATTGATCGGGCACAAACTTGATCATTATTTGATCATTACAAGTTTATCAGTGTACAGTACTCCCTACAAATTGTACCAGTAAATGAATATTGCACGAACAGTAGATCATATTAAAATTAGAAATCTTTATTTGCATCTGTAAGTTATCGCTTATCGGGTGTTAGCAGTGGGCGACTGGGCGTTACGTATCGTAGCAACTTTATAAAACTGTTTCTAGCTACATAGCCGAAAAATTGCTCTTTGCAATGTCGAAAAACTGCTACATATAATAACCTAGCTACGCCGTGTCGCGCTCGTGTCGTGGCTTTTCTGGTTACTAAAAACAAACTGTTTTGTTGCAACCCACGCGACACCGACGGCTACGCGGCGACGGTCCAGAACTAATCACGGCTACATACACAGTTAGTGAAGAATCAACTTTAGTTTTCTTTAGAGAAGGTTAAATTTAGCTTGCTCTAAGAAAACCAGTTTTTTCTCTGTTTATGGCGCCATGATAATTAAATTTCACCGTTATTTCGACTAGTTAAGATTTATTTTTGCCTGGCCAGAAGAATGTAACCGGTTATTTTGAAAAACTAGTGTTGCGATCAGGTTTTCAAAACTCAGAAATCTAGCTACTACCCATGTCTATCGGGTGTAGTCCTGACAAGTTATCAACAACACCACTTGTCACCAAAACTTTCACGACTGCCGGGCGATGGTGTAAAACGTTCAAGTCTACGACTTATTATAGTCGACAGGTCACCAAACATTTTACCTTTTCCAGCGCAAAATCAAACATTTAAGCACTCACAACTGGGCCACCACATTCCATCACATTCAGTGACCTCGATGAGACGTACTCCCGCGTTTTATCGGAAACGCTGCAGCGTCACAACTACAAACAGAGAAGAAGCGTTTAAAAAGAGTTGAGCTTACTCTCTCTTTCTTCTTTCTTCTTTGTCACGGCAACTACATAGATAACACTTTTGATAAAAACAACCCTAAGTACATACTTTCAAATAAAACCAATCAGAGCGCACAAACTGCCGGTTTTAATGATTGCCTTACTTGCCTGCTACTTTTGTCTTCGACTACATGTGAAAAATTACATAAGTAGAACTTAGATCTTATCAGAGCTCGGTCACACCTGACCTTGACTTTTATTTTAAAAGGCTCAGTTTCTTTCACTAGAAAATAATCATTCCGAAATCACACAAAGTAGAATTTACAGTTCCCCAACAAACATCTGACGGGACTAACCCCGTACCTATCTCAAGTCATATTCAAAATCTAAAAACAATCTATCGAAACCAGCTTTTTCTTTAAGTACTAAAACAATTCACAAGTTTTCTTATTTCACAAGACTACGAAATTCCAATACCACTTCAAGGCATTGCGACGCTGATCATATTGCGTCGAAATTCAACGTTGCTTATGCTACGCGTTATCTTTTTTCACCAAAACAATTTTTACATTAGAATCCCGGCTATAAGCACGTTTAGGATTTAAATGAGTGTCAAATAATGTCAGTTGACTTTCGCAGAAAGGCGGACAAATTCACCACGAAAAAACAATGCCTGTCTTATGAGTTGAACTTCACAGCATCTATTTAAAGGCACATACTTGGCTACATTATTATTTTTCACAAAATGTTTAATGCGTAACCTACACAGCAAAAAAAATGACAAGTAGGGTAGTTTTGTTCGAGTCGTGTTCCTGACTCTGAACAAAACAATCGCGATGTCTAGCTACAGATAAAATAGCTCGTGTTCGCAATAAAATAACCCCATGTACGATCATTCACCCGTCATAAATGTTTACACAAGGGCCTGAATCATAATTTAAACAAAACCCGATTCGTAAAAAGTCGGTAGTCTAGTACTTAGCACGGTCTATTTTGCCATTGGTAAACATGGGCATAAACGTAAAATGTAAAAGTAATGGATAGCTCTCACCAACATTCTGAAGAAGTGTACTGCATCAACAATGCAATCTGGTACCGTGAACTTGTACCTGACCGTTGTCTGCCACAAACAGTTCACCAGCCTCTCTTGGTGCTTAGTGCCGCTGAGCGCGATGAGGCTTGCTGATGACGGTGATTCCCGCTGAGTAGCCGACATCGCAAAGGTGGCAGGTAGCAATGCCCACCGAACAGGTGCGAAGCCTGCTGAGGGCGGCATGCCCACCGGTCAGGCGGCGAGGCCTGCGGGTTGCGGGAATTCGACGCACCCTATGAGCTATCAAGCACTGCTCCAACACTTCACTTCACTATTAACTCGCGCCTAGTTTCGCTCTTAGGCAACTACCTTCATTTAGATTTTGTGCAAACTACTATTTCGATGGACATCACATCCGACATTTCTTTGCAGCAAAATGTGGGCAGAGTAGTGAGATAGAACGACGTGTGAAACGTAGATTCTATCCCACTTCTGATTTTGGATATTTGAACCGATTTTATTTCAAAAATAAAACCTCGAATTACTTCTGACAATTATAATTCAACAAAAATAATCAAAAGTTAAACAATCGGACAGCGATTCGACACAATTTAACGAAAGAGAAATGAAATGTCGGACGATGTTTCCACGACGGTGGCTCGAGGCAAAGTGACGGCGCGGCGTTTGCGCACCGCCTTTTAAATCATTCGCCGGCTGGTTCTCGTCTACCTTCCAACAATATTATAATTATTTTTTGCAAAAAATAGCATGACCAACTTCAACCGTGTACAGAATTCGCGAATATTTAGCTCGGATCGATGTAACATTTTTCACATTATTGTTGATTTATCGAAAATAGCTCAACCGATTTCTATAAAATTTAAATGGAACCAATTCCAAAGTTTACTCTTCTCATAAATAAAGTAAAAAATTATGATCCAAGTCAGACATAAAAGTTATGCGTGGCGTGGTTATACATAAAAAAATATATACAGGGTTATTTCTAATCAATTTGCATCCCTTTAGGGGTTTATTCTGTACATCAAAACCAACAACTTTTATTCTGCGACTTTTGTAAAAAAAAAAAAACAGCTGTTCCATACATTATGTCGCAGGTGAACGATATTTTTCTATGGAACAGCAATTTTTTTTTTAGTTTTAACAAAAGTTGTTAGTTTTGATGTAGAGAATAAGCCCCTAAAAGGATGCTAATTGATTAGAAATAACCCTGTATATATACGCGTTGAATTGAGTACCTCCTCCGTTTCGTCGGTCAAAAATAGATTTTTGTAATAATTTGCGTCATAGGTTAATGCCGTACCTTTACTTATATTTATTGACCCAAAAATGTGTTTGTTAGTTCATTGATCTGCTTAAACTCTTTCACACGGCAACGGAGATGCTTCAACGGCTGGATTTTTTGCATGGATATAGTTTCAAAATCAGAGAGTCGAAATTTTAGTCAAATTCAAATATTCCAAGGCTTAGCAAAGCATTCGAGTGGAGATTTTTTTGCACGGTTTTATTAGCAAGAAGCACAGATTTTGTAAAAACAAATTATTATAATCTAAATATCTAAAATGTTGAAAATATCTAAATTGTTGAATATCTAAATCTTAGTTTTAGTCAAAATTCAAATATTCCAAGGCTTAGCAAAGCATTCGAGTGGAGATTTTTTTTCACGGTTCTATTAGGAAGAAGCACAGATTTTGTATTATAGCAGCGGTGGTCAAGAGGTAGTGACACCCGCCTTACAATCGTGAGGTCGTGGGTTTAAATCCCCGGTCCCGTACCAATGAGTTCTTTGGAATTTATGTACGGAATTACACACCACAGGCTTTTCGGTGAAGGAAAACATCGTGAGGCAACCTGCATACGTCCGTAGAAGAAATTCGATGGCGTATGTGAATCCACCAACCCGCACTGGGCCAGCGTGGTGGATGTGGCCCAATCACCCTTCGTGGGTAGGCCTACGTCCTGCAGTGGACTATTAAAAAGGCTGGTACAGGAGATTTTTTTGCACGGTTTTATTAGCAAGAAGCACAGATTTTGTAAAGACAAATTATTAAAATCTAAATATCTAAAATGTTGAAAATATCTAAATTGTTGAATATCTAAATCTTTGTTTTAGATATTCAACAGCAAACACTGGTGTTTTGACCTACCGACGTTTGTATGGAGCGACGAGCGACTTGTTTACCCTTAAAACAGAAGCTCGAAATGTGTAACCCAAAGCTGTAATATAGGATTAGCACACGCATCTATCAGCGCGGTAACAGCGAGTAACGTTACGCAAGCCCCAAGGATAAGGCGGGTGTTGCGCATGCGCCGCAAATGTTAGGAAAGGAGCGCCGTGTCAAGGCGGCACCTTTCGATTCGTTGGGCAAGGGATATATCCCGCTAGTACTTGGAATCTAACCGTAAAAACTGCTCAAATTACTTACAACAAGATTATTTGTTGCAAAAATTAGCATGACCGACTTCACCCGTGTACAGAAGTCGCGAATATTTCGCACGGATTAATATAGCATTTTTGACATTTCACATCAAAAATGGCTCAGCCGATTTCGATAAATTTTAAATGGGACCAATTTTGAAGTATACTCTTTTCAACAAAAAAGAATTATTGATATCGGACTACTATGAAAAAAGTTATGCGTGGTTATACATAAAAAATATATATATACGCGTCGAATTGTATACCTCCTCCGGTGGTTCGTCAGTCAAAAATACAAACATGAAATACAAAAAGTTTATTTCCACGACTTTAATTATGTACCTAATGTATTTTATCATAAAAATGTAATTTATTATTCAATGTCAAACTTATTCTTTGTGTATCTGTATTTCTATTTCTTTTTATTTCTACTAAGACTCGTAACATTCAAAAATAAGACTAAAATCTAAATACAGCACACAACCAAATTTTCCTTAAGTAGGAAATAGTTTCCAGAACCAGGGTTCTAGTTGTTTGGCAGCTAGAAAAACCTCCAAAATCAAGGGAAATTCAAAAGGCAGTGAGTGATCCTGGACACGGCACGCAGTGTCAAGAGATTTGTAGCCCCCACCACCGGTAGCTTTATTTTATGCTAGCAAGCATAAGTTGCAATAACATTACTGAAAGTAGCATCAACAAGCTTGTAACTTACAAATATAAGGTTGCAACGTTCATGCAAGCTTACAACGAGCTTGAAACGAAGCTTTAACGGCCGCGCTGTAAATAAACTCTGTAACTTGCCCAGAGCTGATCACCAAAACATTTTATAACTTTAAAACGTGAAGTTGCAGTAACATTACACAAGAAACATGTCTGAAAGTTGTAAAATTAACTTACCGCAAGTATAACGTTTAACATTTCCACAACTTTAAATTTGAAAAGTAATAGTAACTTGTCTCAGCTACCTTACGTATAGGTTACAAATGAAACTTGCAGGTACTTTTCATTTATTTAGTTGTCGCAATGTTACATTTGTAGGATTTCAGTTTCAGTTTCTGAAAAACATTTTCTTTTAATTTCATTGAGGTTATAATTCAAGTTCGTGGGGCGGGGTTATATGAGGAAGAATAAGAGACTTTATTTCTCTATCTACAGTAAGGAATGTTTTGATGAAATTTAAAAATGAGGATATTAATGTGCAATGCTAACACCATCTAGTATTTCAATGTTAACTAAGAAATTCTAATACTTTCAAAAATTAAGTTTCAGCAACATTACATAGGTTAGGTAAATAACGATAACAATTCGTAAGGTTGTAGGAAAGTTGAAAAAAAATATATATTGTATTATAACAAAATTGATATTGTCGCGATGTTACAGTATAACATTTCAGTAACTTTCATTTGTAAGGTACAGGCAATGCCAGACGGTGAAGTTAGTAAAATTATATTGGCCAGCCTCTACACGGGCTTGTCGAGGCCCAAGACCCGGAGAGGCGGTAAAAAGGCCATCGTTGTTTTTCAAAAAAATACATATAGACGAGCATAGCACCTCCTCCTTTTAGGAAGTAATAAATGAGTTTAAAATTATAACTTAAACACTCTACTATGTAAAAAAACATGTATCCGTTTTCATCTGCTACAATAAATAATGGAAAAGATACTTAAAGTTCTCAATTTATTATGTACCTACAATGGGTTATTTCTAATCAATTAGCATCCTTCTAGGGACATATTTTGTACATCAAAACTAACAACTTTTGTTCGACAACTTTAGTCAAAACTAAAAAAAAATCAGCTGTTCCATACATTTTGTCGCGGGTGAACGATATTTTTCTATGGAAAAACAATTTTTTTTTTGGGTTTTGACTAAAGTCTCAGAACAAAAGTTATTAGTTTTGATGTACAGAATAAGCCCCTAAGAGGATGCTAACCCTGTATATAAAAATTAAAAAAAAAAACTGGATATAAAATATTTTATGCCAATAAATGTTTCAGTAACTCTAAGATTGCAAACAATAGTACATCATAACTATAACATTACTCGTACAACACCTTATCAACGGAAGTCATAAAGTTTTCTCAAGAAAACGACCTTTGTTTTATTGAAGAACAATAATAAATTGTATTGTAACATGTTGTTATGTAAATACTGAATGAGTTTTATCACTATGAATTAATAGAAAAAAATAATTCTTATACAATACCGGCCCTTTTAATAATTTACTGCTGTACATAGGTTTATACACAAAGAGTAATTTGGACGCTAGCCTAATGCGGGTTGATAGATTCACATTTACTATCAATGTTCTTTCGCGGACCTAAATAGGTTTCCTTTGATGTTTTCCTTCATCTAAAACTAACGACCTGCCCCGGCACTTGAGTCACTCTATATATTAAAAAAAACGCATCAAAATCCGTTGCGTAGTTTTAAAGATAGAAGCATACATATGGACAGACAGCGGGAAGCGCCTTTGTTTTATATTTATAAAAATACTATGTAGTGATAGCGATAGTGAAGCTTATGGTATGAAAATCCTTGAAAATTTCCAAAGAATTTAGTATTACGGGTTTATGAGGCCGGAAATTGAACCCATGATCTCAGTAATGTCAACGTTCTCTTATTAAGCCACCTTGGCTGCTAATTAAAGAATACATTTCAGAATCAAAATGGGGTAGGTAGTATCTATTTTTTTACTTACTAAGTACAAAGACAAAATTTTCCCGAGTTTATTTTCTAAGTACCTACGTACTGCGTTCTTTAATGTTAACTTAATAGATAGATTTAATTTCAAACTTTACAAAAAAGTACGATATCAATTACATAAATACAACGTTTTATTTCCTTATTTATTTAATAATTTCTAAATATTTTAACATGAATACTTTTTTCTGAATGTAGAGTAGGTAGGTACATTTAAGAAATATTACTTAGATAATAATGAATGACCAAAACAAGTTGAATGAAAATATAAAACAATTCCAAAACGAATGCGTAACACAAACAATAATCGAAACCAGTTATCGTAATAGATTTCTATATTTGTAACAAGATTTCCAAATAATCTAAAAATACAGTACTTATGGCGCAAACCATCGGTCGCAATGTTTTGCGAACCGCCTTAGATATGGCAACTGCGGCGCTTGCGCAATATGCGTTCGGTATTGCACGAAAATTATTTATTGTGCTCGTTGCAATAGCATTTGCGTATATTATACTATTTCCCAATATTTTGATTAGTACACAGGAGATTAATCGCGCACTGGTTATTGATAATTGACTGCCTAGTTGGCCAGCGAACCTGACTTCTGGATCGAAGAGGCGTTGGTTCGAGCCCCGCCCAGGGCAAGCATTTATGTGATGAACATAGGTGTTTGCTCTGTGTCTGGGTGTTATTTAGGTACTATCTATAAAAGTATGTAATAAAAATATTTATATAAGTAGTATATCAGTCTCTGGCAGCCATATTAGCTTTACTTAGTTTGGGGTCAGAGACCGTGTGTCTTTTGGAAGATGTCTTCCAATATTTATTTATTTATTATTTATTTATTTTTCGCATAAAATCGCAATACCGACTCCCACTGTGTACAGAATTCGAATAGTTTACACGAATCGATATAAATTATTGATGATTTATCAAAAACGGTTCAGGCGATTTCGATAACATTTTAAAAGAATGTTTTTTAAAATATAGACGAACATACACAAAAAAAGTTTAAAGAAAATCTGAATGCTCAAAGTAGGGCAAAATCGAGCTCAAAGATGTTATTTACAAGCAAACAAAAAACAAACAAACATAAGTACAGGTGAAACAAATAAAAGCGTCTAAAAATACATTCAAACGAACATAGTACCTCCGCCTTTTTGGAAATCAGTAAAGATACGAGATAAATCCCTTTTTTGTCCAGTGAAAATCCTTTATGGATACCACCACACCTCGAGATCAGGCGGGTGGTTATGTGGGAGTCCCCGCCGATTGGTCGACGTACCACCCCACTAGTCCCACTACAACGCCTGGTGCTGGAGCTATGGGCACGCTTCTGCACTCCCCCGCTGCACGAGATACCCTTCCGCCCCTTCCGCCTTATCATAAAAGATTTGATCACGCGTTAAAAATTGTTTGACCGTGCTATTTGTAGTAGTAGGGATTTCTGGGTCACGGAAAAATTCGTTCCAGCTCACCCCTAAAAATCAAGGTCGGCAAACTTCGTAGCCTAAAAAAAAAAGTTTGGTGTATTTTTAGGGGTTTTCGGTTTCGGTATTAGTAGTTAGGTTAGGTTAGGTTTAATCACCATATCGTTATCAATGAGTCACAATATTATGATAGTGTGCCCGAGGCCCGAGCTCACTAATAATAGGGTGATTAACAGACTGTAATGAGGGGTACTGGAGGTCCTGAAACCAAAAACCTATACCTATCACAATCCTGAAGAGATATCAAAAAACGGATTACAGCTATCGATCGGGCGTCCCCGAAAACCCCTAAAAAGACAACAAACTTTTTTTTTTCGAAATCTCGAATCCCTTCTACTATTTGTACCGTTAAACATTGTTTTAGACAAATGTTTTACAGTACAAATAGCACTTAGCAGCGTAAAACTTTTGTGGTAAGACGGCTACGCTTCTACCACCACGATCAATGCAACTCGGTAGAAAAGTCGGGATGTTGAGGTATTTACTTAGCTTGTATTTTCAGTGCGCGACTAGTCCCGTAGTAAAAGAACAATGGACTTATTAAAGTACCTAATAATCGGCCAAGTGTGAGTCGGACTCGCGCACAAAGGGTCCGTACCGTACGGAACCCTAATAATATTGCGGATGTTTACGGCCACAATGACAACAGGTAGATGGCGAGCCTTGCGACAAATAAGACTTTAGCAAAGGTATTAACGTTTCTGAAATCTTTGGCGTACAACCATTTTCAGGGCAGCTAGCATCAGGGCACGCGTATCCGTATAAATCAGGGTATTGGGTTCCGTAGTACCCTGAGGTACAAACATTTTGAGGTACTGAGTTCACAGCTATAGGTGCAAAGTTCTGTTTTGTTACACATTTGCAGTCCGTTTCGCAGACTTTTTGGTAGGGGATAGAGTTGTGTAGGATGTTTGCTTGGTTGTCGCGGTTGTAGGGGCGGTTGTCGAAGTGGGGTAGGTTGCCCCGGTTGTCACTCGGAGTTACGTAGATGGGGCCTTCGTAGTTTTGGATGTGGATCGTTCCTGGTTCTAGACAAGCTTTGGTCGCCTGAAAAAAAGGAAAAGTTGTTTAAATAAAACCCATCGTCATCGTCTTCGATAGTACTGATCATTGTGGTATAATTATTGCTAAAAGTACATGTAAATTTGAAGATATATAAAAACGTTGTTGGGTATACATTTTTCACTAGAATAATCCTGCTTTTATTATAAACTATAATATAATCCTACCGCTTACCTTAGTCCTTGCCTGTGCAGTACAGGGGCACCGGGGGAGACGACAAAAGGGTCACACTACCTGTCTCAGTTGAGCAGTAGGATTATAATACAAGTTTTAATGGTTACATTTATCTAAATAATAATATCTGATTTCAAGTGAATGAAAATAATAAACTGGTATTAAATATGTGTAAAAAACTTAATCAAATAACCCGCCCCTGATAGTTCCTTCCTGGCGAATAGGCTTGCTGCGCTGGACGGTGATGGACAATAGGCATGATATGATGAAAAAAATATATAATTAGTCCGTCAGATAGACATCATAAAATATATGACACGTATTTTTTCTTTTGTCAATTGAACAAAAATTGATGAAGAAATAATCCGTCAAAGTTCCACGTGACGTCACTAGTGATATACAAATGAACAAACTACGTCGCGCTAATGACGTCACGAGCCCCCACTCCCAAACTTTGACGAGGTTTATCTTTGTCATTTTTTGTTTAATTGACAAAAGAAAAAAAACGTGTCCAATGTTTTTTAATAATCTAACCAACCGACTAATTATAATAACGATTTTTTTACCCGGTCATCGTGCCTATTGGACACTCATTGCAACAGAAACGAACTTTTTGAAAACAAATCTACTCAAAAAAACCGGACAAGTGCGAGTCAGGCTCGCACACCGAGGGTTCCGTACAAATCCAGAAAATTTTACAAAATTGGGAAGTAAGTTGTTAAAATCTCTACTTACTATAACCATCGACAAAAAAGTTCTTTTTTCACTTTTCTCGTCATACTTCGAAAATTACACATTGTTAAAATAATTAAAAACCTGTTTTAGCATGCGCTAATGAAGTTCTTTTATATAATACCTTACATGATACGATTTACTCACTTTTCTTTTGTTTTAAATAAAAATGTACAGTTTTCAGATTTATTCCTATACATGTACTCTGAGACAATGCTTCTTGCCAAATTTCATAGTTCTATGTCAACGGGAAGTACCCTGTAGGTTTTGATTTTTGTGAGTGTCAAAATATGCGGTTTTAGACGACATAAACGGCTCTAACTTTTTTAAACAATAACTGAGAAGTTTTTCTTTTACACATCTGCAAGAGACCACAGTTTAAATTTTAACATCTTTACGCTTTCGATATCTTTACGCGTTCCCGAGATAAAGAGTCTTGACATACACACAGACGGACAAACGGACAGACGGACAACAAAGTGTCCTATAAGGGTTCCGTTTTTTCCGTTTGAGGTACGGTACCCTAATTAAGTATAGGTACTTAAATATTAGGCATTTTTATAAGGCTTTCCTTGACAGCCCTATCCCTGTTTAATATTATAAGTATAATTCTTGTAGTCTGATTTTATTTAGGTACTTACCTGAACAAGTAGAATTGAAAATACAAAATACTTCATTTTTATTTGCAGAAAACTTCCAATCACTATAGGTAACTCGAGGGAATGAATAAACGAGGGCCAAAATAACACTTTATATTGGTCGCTTATCAATTTTAGGGCAAGTTTTGTCGCAAAAATACTGAATTAGTTGCAAAATTAACTAACACGTACCCACCTATATTTGACAATACTTACAGACAAAAATTTGCAATTACGTGTTCTTAAAATTAGTCAACGTACGATAAAATTAAAGTACAGCTGACTCGATATAAATATTATTGACTAGTTTTTACCCGCGGCGTTATATATCATTATAATTTATAGCTTTTGTGCTATTCTGATATATAAGCTATATTATTGCAATGTTTCATCTCAGTCCGTTCAGTAGTTTTTGCGTGAAAGAGTAACAAACATCCATCGATCCATCCATCCATCCTCACAAACTTTCGCGTTTATAATATTAGTAGGAAGTAGGATAGTCTATTTACGATAATGAGCTACATAACTATCAAGTAAAATTAAAATACCATTAAAATCGAAAAATAATTCAATAAAAAAAACAATTTAATCACAAAATAAAAATATAAAATCTACTAAAATCGAATGTTTCAAATTCAGCAACTACTAATATATTACAAACAATTATATGTTACACTATGTTACATACTAAGCAACTACCTACTAATATAAATTACATGAATATTCTTATATGTATGTATATTGTATATATTATAGAAATTTCATGAGACTGATCCTGAGATATGTTTCTAAGATGATCCAACTAATATTATAAACGCGAAAGTTTGTGAGTTTGTGAGGATGGATGGATGGATGTTTGTTACTCTTTCACGCAAAAACTACTAGACGGATTGAGATGAAACTTTGCAATAATATAGCTTATATATCAGAATAACACATAGGCTATAAATTATAATCATATTGCGTAATTTTTTTATAATATAACGATAAGTGTTAAGTTACTAGGAAATATTCTGCTATCTGAGAAAACTGAGAAGCTAGAAATGTCAAAAAAAAACAAACAACCGTCATTTCGTTTTTGTTTTATTTTTTGATTTTCCACCTCCTTTATTAAGGGTGGTAAGGTAGGTCCTCGGGTTTGCAAGGCGGGACGTGACATAGTCTACTAAACTTATTATCCCAGATAAATAAAGGGTTCCCATGGGATAGCACAAAAATCAAAATATCATGCGGGCGAAGCCGCGGGTAAAAACTAGTTTACAATAATATTCTACCAGTTATACCAAAGTATAGCAAAGCCAGAAAATTATAAGCATCGGACGACTATCTTTCGTCGTCTCAAACAATGGCAATCTCAGAGCAAATAAAAAAATCAAGAGAGAATGTTGTGAACAAACAAGTGAAGCCAATCAAAACTACGCCTCGCCGTGTACAGACAATTACACACACATCCAGGTAACGATGAAACTACGCCTTGGCTTGTCAGTCAAACTGTGGCGGCGCAACAGCGACGCACTCACACATGTATAAAAAACCGGCTTCACTTGACTGCTCAACGACGTTCCCTCTGGATTTTTTATTTGCTCTGAGATGGCAATGAATTATTTATGCTTCTATTACGAAGCCATGTTAAGAAGCCTATGTTAAGCGACCATTAAACCACTACAAATGTAATACAGGTCTTTGATAAATCCAGATTCCACTGTAGCATCCTACCACGTACAATGCAGGTTAGTACATACTTATAGTGCGTTCCATAGTTAGCCTGCACTTGCACCGTGACTTAGCCCGCTTACCTAGTAACACCCGGATAGCGTGTAGGGCTACCACTCGCATTCTATAATGTAATATAGTCATATAGTCATTTATTCATAACACCATTTGTTACAAGTCAATAAGTAAACATTATATTAGGGCACTATACAATATGTAATGTATGTATCAGCCTTTTTAATAGTCCACTGCAGGACGCAGGCCTACCCACGAAGGGTGTTTGGGCCATATCCACCACGCTGGCCCAGTGCGGGTTGGTGGATTCACATACGCCATCGAATTTCTTCTACCGACGTATGCAGGTTGCCTCACGATGTTTTCCTTCACCGAAAAGCCAGCGGTGTTAAATTCCGTACATAAATTCCAAAGAACTCATTGGTACGGGACCGGGATTTGAACCCACGACTTCACGATTGTAAGGCGGGTGTCACTACCACTAGACCACCACGGCTCTATACAATATATTACCAAATTAGTCACAAAATCTTAAAACAATTCAGGTAATTTCAAAAAGTCATTTACGTCACAAAATAGTTGCTCATGTAGCCAACATTTAAATTTATTCCTAAACGACCCAGCGGAAGGTGCATCCCGAACTTCTACGGGTATTCGGTTGTATATAACGGGCCCACCAAAATATACAGACCTCTCCGATTTCACCAGCCTATGAGAAGGGAGTCACCAGTTGATTTTTTCTAGCATTGCTTCTTAAATTTAAGCAATGCTAGAATTGAAATTGAAACTGAAACCCAATATCAAGGTATAGGTACCTTGATATTGGGTTCAAACTGCTGTTCGAAGATCGTACTGACTCGCTGTTATGAACAACTTATATAACGTGATGAACCCTGAAATGTACTTTATATTGGAAATAAAAACCGGACAAGTGCGAGTCAGGCTCGCACATCGAGGGTTCCGTACAAATCCAGAAAATTTCACAAAATTGGGAAGTAAATTGTTAAAATGTCTATACACCATCGACACAAAAAAGTTTTTTTTTTCACTTTTCTCGTCATACATTGAAAATTACACATTGTTAAAATAACTAAAAACCTGTTTTAGCATGTGCTAATGAAGTTCTTTTACTTATATGATACCTTACATGATACAATTTACTCACTTTGAATTTTAAACCCATATTTTGTGAAATTTGAAGCACTTTTTTGTGATTTAACTAAAAATAATATGTTTACTCTGAGACAATGCTTCTCGCCAAATTTTATAGTTCTATGTCAACGGAAAGTACCCTGTAGGTTTTGATTCTCGTGAGTGTCAAAATATACGGTTTTTTACGACATAAACGGCTCTAACTTTTTTAAACGATAACTGAGAAGTATTTCTTTTACACAACTTTAAGACCATAGATATACGTATACAGTTTAAATTTTAACTCGATATCTTTACGCAATCCCAAGATAAAAAGTCTTGACATACAGACAGACGGACAGACGGACAACAAAGTGATCCTATAAGGGTTCCGTTTTAGGTAAGGAACCCTAAAAAAGTAACGAATTAAAGGTTGACCACATTGTAAGGAGTTTACAATATTTTTTTTTTTTTAATATTTACAGTAACTATCTATTGAATGCGTCCGTCTGAGATGCATAAATACAGGTTTAGTGCGTTCCCATAGTTAACTCGCACTTGCACCGTGACATAACCCGCTTACCTAGTAACCACCCGGATAGCGTGTAGGGCTGCCACACTAAGATGAAATAAATTTTCATGAAGAATATCCAACTTGTTTTGAATCTATGCTATATTTACAGGGTCAATATACAGATACTCATCGTAAATAACCAGTTTTATACTGAGCGCCACACAAATTGAAGGATGGGAAGTTATGCGTAGCGTTCTGCTCAAAAGCCGAAATATGGGTACGTGCGGAAGCCAGAGAGACGAAAATCTAGATATACTTAGGCATAACGCTAAATAAATTCAAAGAATACCTTAGTAACTTAGTAAGTTATCTCTAATGTTATAAATTATGTTAAACTAAAATAACAAAAAAGTATTAAGGTTTTTATATTGCCTGTTTTATCGCGTACCTAATTATAAATGTAACATACAACCAAATATTTATTCTACATTTTTTTATCAAAAATTAAATTTGCCTTTCTGTGACAGCCCTAGCCTCCAGCATCACAGGGATGTGCACAGCGGATGCTAACCTACTGGCTACGTAACGGGACTTGGGCAGACAGAGTAGTATGGACAAGCCACATGTGCTACTTTAAGACTAGAAAAAAAAAACCAGTTATAAATAGATATCATTGTTCCATATATTTATACCAAAACCGCAATCTAAAAAAATGTTTTCTGAGGCCAGTATGTTACACTTTGGTAATGATTTTGATTTTATTACTACTTTCAAACTTGTGCTTATAAGTTTACTCTAGAATATCATGGAGGTAATGTTGTTCACATTTAAAAAAGTTATCAATAACGCAGCTCTCGTACAGTTATAATATGTTTTAAGCGTGATATCTATAGATCAAGTATGATATATTGTGAGTAAAAATAACTGCCTCGGTGTCTCAATGGTTAGTGAACATGAGTTCTGGATCAAAGAGTCGTGGGTTCGATTCCCACCCAGGGCAAGCGTTTATGTAATGAACATAGGTGTTTGCTCTGTGCCTGGATATTATTTAGGTACTATTTATATAAGTGTGTATTGAAAATATGTAGTATATCAGTCTCTGGCAGCCATAATACAAGTTTTGCTTAAATTGGGGTCAAAACCGTGTGTAAGATGTCCCCTAATATTTACTTATTTATTTTAAAAATGTTTACCGATACGAACATAATTATGGCTATCAATGTATCATCTGTGGTGGAAACTGGTGTTGCAATTTTTTGCGAAAAATAATTATCTTATTATAAAAACAAATAATTTTATACCAGTAAAGTAAGTAATTTCGTATAGGCCGGGTGGCTAGCCCTGGTGTCAGAGTTTATAGGCCGCCTGAAGGCCTCTGACATGGCTAGGCATTTTATACGCCATTTTACATGGCATTTTATACCAGTCATATCCACAATCGCCAACGTGCGCGCGACACAGTGCGCCACATGCGATGTAGTGATAACGCAGATAGGCGCGTTTTTACTGCGCCAGCGCCGCGCGGTGAATCCATAACAAGACCCACTTAGCTCTGCTCTGATTTACATCATACTTTGTATAAGTAAGCTCCGGGCCGGGTGGCTAGCCCTGGTGTCAGACTTTTTAAGCTGACAGAAGGCCTCTAACATGACTAAACGGTTAAAGCTCCCAGCTAGCTTAGCATACAAGACCACGACCAGAGTTTACCGACGTGTGCAAAGGTAACAGATACAATAATATGCTTTATCATAACTCTGTCACGTTCTGACACGTCGATAGTATTATTTTATGGTCCGTATGCTAAGCCCGCTGGGCTCACAATTTAACGTGTCATCCGTGGCACTCTAGCGCTCAGTTGGAAATGCCACTAGCGGTTACCCATCCAAAGACTAACCATGGCGAATGAGCTACTTTATTTGGTGATTGCAGACCAACACCTAAACTATACGCTACCAGCGCTATACCGAGCGCCACACAAATTGAAAGATGGGAAGTTAGCAGCAGATGACACTTTGCCGTGATTCGCTGATCATTGCGCATGTGTGCACAATGCCTATACAAAGGGCGAAGTAGTGAGCTCGGGCGTAGGGAGCGCGCGGGAGGCACGAGGTTGGTGGGCGGGTGTGCGCCGACGTCTCGTCTCTCTGGCACCCGCTAACGTCTATATTTTGGCGTTTGCACAGCATTCTGCGGCTAACTTCCCATCTTTCAATTTGTGTGGCGCTCAGTATACCAATATCAATAGTTTGTGCTGATATATTGAGTAAAAGCGCAAATAAATATTTTATGATCTCATCGTATTTTTTCAATCACAAAGATTTAAAAAATAATCAAGTGTAAATACCAAGCTCGCTCGTCGCGTAATGCTTTGTTATTCGATTGAGAAAATGCATCGTCTCAGCAAAAAATCATTCATTGTCATCATCTTCGCAGGAATACGAGTATGTTAGAAAATATTTGTGTATTACTAAATTTGTTTTAATAGGCTGTTAATAAATTAATAGACTGATCCTGTATTCAAAACTGCTGAACGTAGCCCGGTAGTTTCATCCTATCATATCGATGTGACCAAAGTGACCGACGTAGCCCAGTGAATTGGCAAGTTGAATTGGTAGTGGGTAGAGCACAGTACTGAGGACAGTGGGATCGAAAAATTCTCGAGTGGTGACCACGTATCAGAATAAACAGCGTAGGATGTACAAGGTAGACGGACGACGTAAGTATATGTTTAACTAGCTTTTGTTTGCGGCTCCGCCCGCGTAATATTTTCATTTTGATGCTAACCCAAAGTAGGAAGCATATGTCACTTTCCGTGTTTCAAACTATGTCTATGCCAAAAATCAAGTCATGCCGATGCTCCGTTGCTGTGTGAAAGAGGAACAAACCAATATACAGAATTTTGGATTTATAATATTAGTAAGGGTGGTTGCAAAACAATGCAAAAAGCAATAAAGACACAACAAAAAGCTTTACGAAATAATTTAACATCCAAAATGAATTCTGTACTGAAGGACATTATTATTAAAAGGATGACTCTATGCAATCACGTCTAAGTACATAATGTAACTGCATACTTGCAAATGGTACATAATTTTGTAACCTAATTCATACTTAAAAACTTCTACTTAAGGTAAAGCTAACTTAAAGTCAAAGACGTAGAGTTTAAAATGGTTTGTGAGTTATCAGTTTGGGCATACCGTTACGTAAGACTTTAAGGTCACAACTGTTGCATAACTCTACAATTACAACCAGTGTTACTTGACCTCCGGGAATGCTTTGAAGTGGCTAAATTGGTGGGATTTTGTCTAGGATTGGATCGAGGGGGAGGTCAGGTTAGGCTGGACTGATACGTGATTTGTGTTGGCTAATTTTAGAGCGTTGCTTTTGAAATGTTCATATTGTGAGATTTTGTGGGTTGTGGTTAAGGAATGTTGGATCGTTAATGTTTGTTGTCCTTTTAATTGATAAAAGCACTTGTACGTGGATGCAAGTCGCTTATAACCCATCTGATTGGAGGTATACAGGGTTATTTCTAATCAATTTAATCAATTAGCATCCTTTAAGGGGCTTATTCTGTACATCAAACTAACAACTTTTGTACTGAGACTCAAAAAAAATCAGCTGTTCCATACACTTTTGGTCGTGGTAAACGATTTTTTTTTATGGAACACCTATTTATTTTTTGAGTTTTTAGAAAAGTCGCAGGACAAAAGTTGTTAGTTTTGATGTACAGAATAAACCCCTAAAAGGATGCTAATTGATTAGAAATAACCCTGTATATGAAGGCCTATGTCCAATGGACGTAATATGGCTGAGATGATAATGATAACTTGATTACGTACCCTGAGTAATCAATTCACAGAAATATAAAATCTGATCGCTATCATGGCTCGGATGAGACGTTAAATTGTAGGTGCTGGTTGATTTAACCGTTTAGTTATGTCAGATGCCTTCAGGAGGTCTAAAAATTCTGACACCAGGGCTAGCCACTAAAACGAACTAAAATACACCGAAGTGAGGTAGTGGTCACTCGGTACACCCAGTCTTCGAATATGTACCGAGACCGAGACAGGTGGTAATACTGAGTGCTGCCGTAATTTGGATAACACATACTAGTAATGTATTCCTCGAATGTTTTACCGTTAAACCAAGTCAGACGCTTTCAGGTAGCTCAGAAACTTTGACACCAGGGCTAGCCAATACTATACTGCATAAAAGATAGCTTGATCTCTGCGACAGTGACATTGACATAGAAGATTGGCAATTTTAGAGTTGGGATAGTGGTGGAAAAAATCGATTATCAAACAATATTGTAATGAAATCGAATGAGTAGTTGTAGGTGAGATATTGGATTTTATTTACTTACTATTATTTAAGATCAAGTATGTACACATGTAAATAATGTTATGATATTAATTAAATAAAATGTAATAATGATGTTACGATAGTATTTATCGACGTTTTTCACTATTATCGATGCTAATGTAACATATAATTGGGTTTAATTTAATTACAAACGTTACTAAATTAAACGAATATTTAAATAAAAAATACATTTATTCTCTTAAGGGAGTACACCCCAAATCAATTGAATTTGGATTCAATTTACTCACTATTATTTGAGATCAAGTATATACACATGTAAATAATGTTATGATATTAAAATACTTATACAGTAAAATTAATGATAAATTAAGTTTTATTTAAAATATCGTTAGTATAAACTATCGATAGGAATTTTAAATAAAACTCTGTGGTCACGATCATTCGTCGTCCATCACTAATCGGCATGCCCATAAAGTATGACATTGACAAATACTGTCTGTAACTCTGTACTATAAAGAAATTCAGGACTTCATAGGCGTGATTTTTCTGACAGCTGTCGCAGAGATCAAGCTATATTTTATTGAGTATAGCCATCCGACTTAAGAGTTTAAGTTATTTATTGTCCTATGTTTTCAATATATATTGTAGACAATCACAATTAATATCACAAAGTGGCGAGCGTAGTGCTGTGCCGCGAAGGATTGAATAGATTGGTTTCGATCTAAATTCTGCGCTTTCTTCTTTTGTTCACTTAGTTATTATTTTTTTCTTAGCCAGTACATTCCCACTGCTGGGCATAAGCCTTTTCCTTCTTTTTCCATTAGTCACGATCCTCGGAACCAAACCCTCCCAAATGTTACAGAATTCCTCTCGAATATTGCTTCTGTCATGCTCGGGATCTCTGCTAGCGTATTTAAAAAAAATATTTCATACTTGGTTCATGGTTGATTTTTGCAATAATAATTATATTCTGAACTCACTATGAAAGAATAAAGAAGCTTTTGGTCCCATACCAGGATTAGGGCCCATATTATGATTGACGACAATATGGAGTGACGCCAATATTTAGGATTATTTTAATGTTAAATTAATATGAAGCCGTGGTGGTCTAGTGGTACTGGCAGCCGCCCTACAATCGTGAGACCATGGCAAGTACCGGTCCCATACGAATAAACTCTTTAGAATAATAATTCATGTACGGAATTTTACATTAATGCACTTCGTTGAAGGAAAACACCATGAATTCTGGGTTTTGTAAATCCGCCAACCCTCAGAATCACTCTTCGTGGGCAGGCCTACGACCTGCAGTAGACTTTTAAAAAGGCTGATACAGTACAGTAAATTAATATTTGGTCGAAAATGTACACTCAAAGTACAACTATACTCTACTAGCTTAAAACCCGCGGCTTCGCCCGCGTTGTCTTAGTACATAGGTACTTACTTAAAATGAAAAGAGCCCGCGGTTTGATCTACGTTGTCTTTGTACATGCTTATAATAATATCTAATAGTCCGCAATTTGGCCCGCGCTGTCTTAATACTTGCTTAAAATTACTTGCAAGGATAATGCCCACGGTTTGGTCAAAATTGTAACAATATTTGCCTATAATGATAATAGATCACGGTTTGGCCCGCGTATTGTTAGTACTTGCTTAAGATGGTTATTTATAGCACGCAGCATGGACTAAATAATATATAAAAGCTCGCCGTTTGGCCTGCATTGTCGTATTACTTACAATGATAATAGCCCATGGTCTGGCCCGTATTGTCTTAGTAATTGCTCAAAATGATAAAAACCCACAGTTAGGCCCGCGTTTTCTTGGCACTTACTTAAAATAATAGTAGCTCGTGGTTAAACCCGCATTAGGCTCGATTATGAAGGCGCCATCGTAATTATAATAGCTAATTATCATAATTATATCTGTTTCATTTTCACTTTAAGCATTCGATAGAGAGGACACTTTTTATGTTGTTATTATATTTACTATGGCGTCTTCATAACTGAGCCTATTATTGTATTACTTGCAAAATAATGCCTACGGTTTAGCTTGAATTGTCTCAGTATTTGGTTATTTAATTTACTTGTATCTAAAGCTTATTACAGAGTACATACGTGAATTTTTGGATGATAAATTGCCGAATTTCTGAAATTAACTCAATAATAAATAAAAATATAAAATAAATATTGGAGGACATCTCACACACGATCTCTGATCCCAAACTAAGCAAAGTTTGTGATTTGGCTGGCAGAGACTGATATACTACATATACATGTATTTCAATGTATGTACTGTATTGTATACACCACCGACCTTACTCCTATTTTTAGAATAATTCCAGTCCATCCAAAGGTTGCCTGGTAGAAATCGCCAAAGGCGATAAGGCCGCCATTGTACAGCATATTGTATAGTTTCTGTACTGTGTTTCTGTGTACAATAAAGATATATACATTTATTTATTTATACATGTAGGTTGACTGGCAGATAATGCTGTTTAGCGTTAAGTCCTCCTTTTGTACAAATAGTGTGCAATAATGTGTAAAATAAATAAATAAAAATACATTAATAACACTCAGACACAGAGCAAACACATATGAACATCACATAAATATTTGCCCTGGGAATCAAACCCACGCCTCTTTGACCCAGGAGTCAGGGTCAACCACTGAGCCACCGAGGTAGCCAATAATAATAATTGTATGAGTAACTATGTAAGAAATTTCACTTTTCATTGCTGGAAAACATTGAGACAACCTGTACGTACGTAGAAAAAATCAATGTCGTATGTGAATTCAGCAACCCATGCTTGGCCGGCGTGATGGATATGGCCCAATTACCCTTCGCGGATAGGCCTATTTTCAGTCATCCATCAGCCGCAGGACGTCCACTGCTGGACATAGGCCTTCCCTATGGATCTCCAATAAGACCGGTTGGAAGCGGCTTGTATCCAGCGCGATCCTGCGGTCTTAATGAGGTCATCCGTCCACCTTGTGAGTGGACGTCCTACGCTGCGCTTGCCGGTATATGGTCTCCACTCGAGAACTTTTCGACCCCAACGGTCATCAGCCCTCTGCGCTATGTGCCCTGCCCATTGCCATTTCAACTTGCCAATCCGTTGGGCTATGTCGGTAACTTTGGTTCTTCTACGGATCTCCTCATTAATGATTCGATCTCGCAGAGAGACTCCAAGCATAGCCCCATAGCTCGTTGGGCTACTTGGAGCTTACTAATAAGGCCCATAGTATGAGACCACGTTTCTGTGCCATAAGTCATCACTGGCAACACACACTGGTCGAAAACTTTCGACTTGAGGCACTGAGGTATGTCGGACGAGAAGACACTACGCACTTTTCCGAACGCTGCCCAGCCGAGTTGAATTCGTCGATTAGGGCCTCTTTGTTGAAGTCGGACCTACCTAACTGGACTACTTGTCCTAGGTAGACGTACGAGTCAACGACTTCAAGAACCGAGTTTCCAACAGAAATCGGGGTAGGTAAAACATGGGAATTACACATGACTTTCGTCTTGTCCATGTTCATCTTAAGACCCACCTGTTTCTATTATCCGTAGTGC
This sequence comes from Hypomecis punctinalis, assembly GCA_949316475.1. NCBI lineage: Eukaryota > Metazoa > Arthropoda > Insecta > Lepidoptera > Geometridae > Hypomecis > Hypomecis punctinalis. The sequence goes on along the minus strand of OX438819.1, from coordinate 11,966,413 downwards.
TATCCGTAGTACCTATTTTCAGTAGTGCACTATTAATTAAGGCCGGTACAGGTATTCGACAAGTTTCATTAAGTTATTAGAAATTTAATTTTCCAGGCAAATGAAAAAATGGCACACAAGTCGTAATTCTAGTCAGGCATATTCTAGGATGCTATTATACTCATAATTTGATTAACTTTTACAATGGTACCAACCCCAAAAGCACGTGAATAAAATCAGCTGTTCAACACAAAAAGTTCATCGACCCGCGACAAAATGTATGGAAAATGTAGGTAATTTTAGCTTGTCAGGGTTGATCCCATAGTAAAATACCTATATTGATCCATATGTGCGCTAAGCTTAAGACTATTGGCTGACAAAATAAAAAAAAATCGTAAACTTTTGGGGACCCATTTTGCCCCATTTAAAGATAAACTATAATTATCATAATCCTAGATACTACATTATTTAAAAAAGCGCATTGATGTTTTGGGACGTATCTGACCCCTAAGGATTTTTTAAGGAAAATTTAGAAAACAGGTACAGCCATATTTTTTATTTAGTCTCAAAAGCATCTATACAAAGTTTCATGTCAATCGGTACAGGGAATAAGAAGTTACATGCAAACAAAAAGGGCTCGTTTTACCCCGTAAGTTAGAGTTGGGTACGTTTTTCATCCTCAAAAGCATCTATACAAAGTTTCAAGTCAATCGGTATAGGGAATAAAAAGTTACATACAAACGAAAAGGGCCCATTTTACCCCCTTAGAGGTCGAAAGTTCAAAATTTTCGTCCTTAGTGCTCCATTACGTCGTTCAATGTACCTATATCCCAAATTTCAAGCTCATATCTTCAGCGGTTTGGGCTGTAGCCTAAACTTATTAATTTTGCGTATCCCTAAGGAACCTTATAGATTTTCCTGGATTTTATTAGTTCCTGTATTAAAACATGCTGAGTGCTTCCTTCATACCAATTTTCAACCATAACCGTTCAGCTGGTTCGATGTAATTGACGCTTTTTTCACCAACTTTGGGACCTTATTTGACCCCTTAGATGAAGAAAATTCGGAAAAACAGGAAAAAACGTGACTTTTATTTTGTTTGGAAAGTATGTATACTAAGTTTCCAGTCAATCGGTACAGGGAATAAAAAATTACATACAAACGAAAAGGGCCCATTTTACCCCCTTAGAGGTCGAAAGTTCAAAATTTTCGTCCTTAGTGCTCCATTACGTCGTTCAATGTACCTATATCCCAAATTTCAAGCTCATATCTTCAGAGGTTTGGGCTGTAGCTTAAACTTATTAATTTTGCGTATCCCTAAGGAACCTTATAGATTTTCCTGGATTTTATTAGTTCCTGTATTAAAACATGCTGTGTGCCTTCTTCATACCAATTTTCAACCATAACCGTTCAGCTGGTTCGATGTAATTGACGCTTTTTTCACCAACTTTGGGACCTTATTTGACCCCTTAGATGAGGAAAATTCGGAAAAACAGGAAAAAACGTAACTTTTATTTTGTTTGAAAAGCATGTATACAAAGTTTTAAGTCAATCGATACAGGGAATAAAAAGTTACATACAAACGAAAAGGGCCCGTTTTACCCCTTTAGAGGTCGAAAGTTCAAAATTTTCGTCCTTAGTGCTCCATTGCGTCGTTCAATGTACCTATATTCCAAATTTCAAGCTCATATCTTAAGCGGTTTGGGCTGTAGGCTGTCTGTCAGTCAGTCACTCAGGGAAGCCTTTTATATAATAGATTAAAAGCATTTCCGACAAAATTGACTTAAATTGATTGAAAAATTGACCCACATGTTCCACAAATCATCACTACAAAGCCTGTAATAAAATTTTTCTTCAGTTTTCATGCAACATCTGGGTCACTGCGATTGATAGGTTACACAAGCGATTGCATCACAAACGGCCCAGTTTTTGTAATGTCAGCCAAGGTAATGAGATTAGGTCATAATGTACGATATGAAACGGTTATTTTGGTTTAAAATTTATTTTGGGAATTTCGATGGAAATTAATGGAGCATTAAAAAATGATGCAGTTTTATAGCAATACGATATTATGCTGCTGTTTTAATAATATTTTAAATAAATGGAAACAAATGAAATGTTTATGTGGTATAATTATGTGGTAGGTACAACAATAAGTAGGTTTCGAATCAGAAATGAGGAGATCCATAGAAGAACCAAAGTTTCCGACATAGTCAAGTCATAGATTGGCAAGTTGAAATGGTAGTGGGCAAGGCACATAGTGTGTTGGTCAAGAGGTAGTGACACCCGCCTTACAATCGTGAGGTCGTGAGTTCGAATCCCCGGTCCCGTACCAATGAGTTCTTTGGAATTTATGTACGGAATTTCACACCACAGGCTTTTCGGTGAAGGAAAACATCGTGAGGCAACCTGAATACGTCCATAGAAGAAATTCGATGGCGTATGTGAATCCACCAACCCGCACTGGGCCCGCGTGGTGGATATGGCCCAATCACATTTCGTAGGATGGTGCACGGATGATCACGCAGGATGGCGCTGGATGCGAGCCGCTACCAACTGCGGTCCTATTGGACATCTTTAGAGAAGGACTATGTCCAACTAGTGGTGGTATAAACAATAATCCTCAAAATAAGATGCGATGGAATGTTGCAGAAGTACCTTTGGAATATTTGGACCTTACACTACGGTTCATAGAAGCCTGTATGTGTATAACAGGGTACAAATTTTGTGGTCTTTTGACTGCTATAGTATTTTAATCTCTAAGAGTAATTCTATTTTAATACATTTACACTTGATGAAACTACGAGTAGAACTGAGGAGTTACATATATTATAATCTTATTGTAACAAGTAGTCAGATTGTATATTTTTTATAAGAAACAATGGATGCTATTGCAGTACAAGATAGTCCAAATTAGTCTGAAAATTGGCCACTGCAATGGGTCTTATTGAATAAAAATTGTTCACATAACTCCGTAGCCGAGTTTACTGGACCTTGACACATAATATCGAGTGCAAGTTACATCACTACTCATATCTGGTGGATTAATCGTGATAGTGTCGTAAATGATATTGTAAGTGATGTCTTCATCTATTTAGATTTAATGTTTCGAGCGCTCGTTATGCTCGTGCATTTTTTGTGTAATATTTTTCAGCATTTTAAATTATAAAATATCAGATAATGAGTTAATTTTCAATTTTAGATGCAACGCAACTAAAAGTTATCAATCGTATGTATTAAATAGTCTAATTATATTAGCGACTATCTTCGTTATATGATGGCGCCACTATCTACGTGAGTCGTCCGTCAGCCAATCACAAGTTATATCGCCGCGCGTCAGCCACTCACGTCGAAGTCGCCAATTTAGATAGGATAACTCCATTATCATCATATTAAGGACGACCACCAAGTCCAAACCTGCTTCTGAAATTATCAACACTTTTTAATATGTACATGAAAAATACTGTAAATATAATAAAATCTCTAGCAATCTAACTCAAGATTTGTTTACCAAACACCCTTTCCCAACGCTTCACCTTGACACGGTTGCAGCAAGACGTTACCTCACGCGTTGCACACTCTTATTTCATACAATGACGGGCATTATGCCTCATTATACGGCGTGGACTGGCCACTGACCCTCAAGGTGAATGTGAACATTTCAATTAAAAAACAGATTATATATTATTGGTAATAAAGAAAAAATGCGACAGCACAAAATGAGAGTTAAGGAAAGGTAAAACTTCGGAGAAATTTGCAATAGATGGTGCTAAAACAGCAATATGGCTGCATCATACGTAGCACACTCTTATTTCATTCAATGACGGGCATTATGGCTCATTATATGGCGTGTACTGGCCAGTGACTCTCAAAGTGAATGTAAACATTTCAATTAAAAACAGATTAAAAATGATTGGTTAAAAAGAAAAAATGAAAAAGATCAAGATGAGAGTAGAGCGAAAGAAAATATAGTCAAAGTAGGTAAATCCTTTGGCAGCACAATATGGCTGCCTCACGCATTGCACACTCTTACATACAATGATAATAGCTTCATTTTATAGATGACATGGACTGATCACTGATTCTCAAGGTGAAGTGCTGGCAGAAGACAGCACTAGTTAAATATAGAGGAAAAGCAACTGGTTCGGCTGCAGTACCACCTTATTATGTAGAGCAGCAGTTTCTAAAATTGAAAGTGCCCTGATATTATCCAACCTCCGATAGAAGTGAAAGTAGAAGGAGAGGAGAAGTTAAAAAAATATACACCAAAAGATGGCAATATGTTTTGCAGCAAGAAGCCTCATTTACCACGATTGTCTCTCATTTAAAATGAAAAACGTTGTGGCTTCATTCTATAGATTACATGACATGGCCACCGACCCTCAAGTTGAATGGGACAATTTAGAAGAACCAGAAGGTTTAACATATCCTAGCGGTTAGGCAAGTTGAAATAGCAGTGGACAAGGCACTTATCATGGAGGACTGATGACCGATGGGGTTGAGAAGATATCGAGTAGCTCTCCAACCATTTGGAGGTAAGCGTATTGTAGTATAATAAGGCACCTAGACAAACCGAAAGGTTTTTTTGGTGTTTTTACATGTATATTTAAATTGTTAATGTGTGAATTGCAAATAAAAAAAAAAAAAAAGTTGTATGTCCAGTTGTCCACTCACAAGATGTACTAACGAACTTAGGGATGTTTTATATAAGACCGATCCGTGCAAATAAATATTCTTTACTGTTGACACAAAGAGCACAAATAACACAGATAACGAAAACAATTAAACTATAGCGTGTAACAAAAGGCGGCCTTATCTCTAAAAGCGATCTCTGCCAGGCAACCTTTGGATGGAATAGGAATATAGAACAAGTAAAGACGGGGGTGTGGGTTAATAAAAATAAATTCGAACTTATAAAACATACACATACATACTAATAAATACATATACATAAAATTACCGTAAAAGTACATAACTCAAAATTAATGGAACGTGTCCCACCCGGCCGAGCCCATCAGGCATGTCACGGCGCGTTCCGGACACGTACCGATCTAATATAATTCATCGCTTATTAAGACTAACTGAACTACGCTGCTTCCAATCGATCTTATTTGGTATTCATATAGACATCAGACATTGAAAATACACTTGCTCCACCACCTGATTATGTAGCGCTAGCGCCCTCCGAACAACTCCCGGCCGGCGGTAACCTCCCGCGGCCCACGTGGAAGTCGTTAAATCGACTCCAGACCCAAGTGGGCCGCTGCAGGAAAAATCTCGTGAAATGGGGATACTCAGAGAGCGTTCAATGCGAGTGTGGAGCCCCGGTATAAAACATGCAGCACCTGCTTGCGTGCCCTGAGGGCCCAGCCTGAACTCTCCAGGACCTGCACCACAAGTGGAAGTTGAGAAACGCTGGGAAAAAGCCATATAAATATACATTTGGATCATCGACACGACGAAGAAGAAGAAGATATTTATAGGGGCAGCCAGTGTCCAGCTATAGACGACTTACGACCAAAACAAACAATCGAACGATATTATTATCAATTTAACCGTCTCAGTCTCTCAATTAGAGCACGCCTCAGCCCATAAAAATCACACAGACCGGCGACCGCACACAATAGACCAATTTGGATACAGTATTGCATCTCAATACATTTTAATGGCATCTCGGCGGAACCTTGACATGTTACATCACGCCAAGGTGAAGATCGGTAACTGGTCTGGTTGAGTAACAGTCTTACGTAACGTTAATGCGCTTATTGCGTAATAGTGGACATTCAGTAGGCTATTTTAAGAACCGTTAGTTAAATAGTGTGTGATGAATTTGGTTTGTTTTGGTTCAGTTAGTTACCTACGTTGCGGGGATTTTAACAGACTTCCAAGAAGGAGGAGGTTCTATGTTCGTCTGTAGGTAATTTTTTTGTGTATAGGTATATAGTAGTGTAAATATTTTCTCCGAATCAAAAAAAATTTTTTTAATTCGAAGGGGTATACTTCCAAGGTGGCCCAATTTAAATTTTATCGAAATCGGCCGAGCAGTTTATGGAAAATCAACAATGATGTAAAAATTGTATGCATTAATTTAAAATAATATTGGGGGAGATCTTACACACGGCCTCTGACCCCAAACTAAGCAAAGCTTGTGATATGGCTGCCAGAGACTGATATACTACAAATACATATTTTAAATACATACTTATATAGATAGTACCTAAATAACACCCAGACACAGAGCAAACACCTATGTTCATCACATAAATGCTTGCCCTGGGTGGGGATCGAACCCACGCCTCTTTGATCCAGAAGTCAGGTTCACTAACCACTGAGCCACCGAGGCAGTCAAACTATTCGAACTATTGGAATTTTGTACACGGCGAAGGTCGGTTTAGCCATTTTTTGCGAAATATAATTAATGCAGTTGATATTTTGACGTGTATACTTACGTTTATCTATCATCTTTAATATCAAAATATTAACTTTGCCTCTGGATAACTCAAAAAATAAAGAACTTGCTACTCCTGCGAGGTGGAGAGGGAAACGCCGCCATTTTTTGATATCCACAGCTGAACATGGGCCTGCTCACGAATTAAACGAAACAAGACAGTTGGACCACATCTTAGTACTTGGGGAATTCCCATACTCCATCGAATTTATTCTACGGACGTATACAGATCGCTTCACGATGCTATCACCAAAAATCGAGTGACGTATAAACCTGTACAAACTTATACAGGGTTAAAAAATAAATAAATGAAATAAATATAAACATAATAGAATTAAACAACAAATTAATATTATTTATGACTAAGTTTTAATTGTACCATTTAATTGATTGATGAGAAATAAAAGGCTTTTTTATTTTTATTTTTATATACAGGGTTACTGGTTATCAATTAGCACCCTTTTAGGGGCTTATTCTGTACATCAAAACTAATAACTTATATTCTGTAACTTTTATCAAAACTAAAAAAAACAATTGTTTTGTCACACAGACATACATTTTGTCGAGGGTGAACGATATTTTTTTATGCAACAGCTTTTTTTCGAGATTTGATAAAAGTCGTTGAACAAAAGTTGTTAGTTTTGTTGTACAAAATAAGCCCCTAAAAGGTTGCTAATTGATTAACAGTAACCCTGTATTGTATAAATCTAACGAATTTCTTGGTATGAACCCACGCCTCACGCTAATAAGGCGTTCTCCCGCTAGACCCCCATCCATCCGACTATTATGGTAAGCGTACTAGGCAGTTGATTATACCTAGATTACACAATAACTTACCGGAAAATTTCGCTTTAAAAAAATGTTAAAGAAACTGATGTTAGATAAGTTAAACGATGAAGATTAACACATTAGAAAGTAAACATTTGTATCAAATATTAGATTATAAAAACATAATTAATAACGACGTTGCATTGTCCACATGTACCTATAATAACACGGGAATGTATTACTGTCCGCTTGTACATAGATACTAAGTTATGTACCTAACGTGAGAGCTATCCTGCCTACAAGTACAAACCGCTTCGCTGTTTGGCAGTACTTTTAACTGTGCCTGTTGTATTCAGGACAAATAAATAAATAAAAAATCCATCCATCAGCCATAGGACATCTACTGCTTGACATAGGCCTCCCCTATGGATCTCAATTAAGACCGGTTCAAAACTGTGTTACAAACAACTTAGGCATGATGTGAGCATTACAAGTTTAGTATAAGGATTTGTTACAAAACTACTTCTGTAATACATTAGTTAGAGATCAGAACGTAATCAACGTAGTGCAATCACTTATTGCAACAAAACACTTAAACTTGAACGGATAATATCACAAGACGATTACTAATAACGGTCTTATTAATGTTAGTATTAAGGCGAAGATAAACAAATTATATCTTGTAGCAATATATAGCGGAGTTGGACTAATTGTTCTTTTTTTAGGGTTCCGTACTTCAAACGGAAAAAACGGAACCCTTATAGGATCACTTTGTTGTCCGTCTGTCCGTCTGTGTGTATGTCAAGACCCATTATTTCGGGAACGTGTAAAGATATCGAGTTGAACTTTAAACTGTATACATATATCTATAGTTTCTTGTAGTTATGTAAAAGAAAATCTTCTCAGTTATCGTTTAAAAAAGTTAGAGCCGTTAATGTCGTAAAAAACAGCATATTTCGCACTCGCAAAAATCAAAACCTACAGTGTACTTCTTGTTGACATAGAACTATGAAATTCAGCGAGAAACATTATCTCAGAGTACACATATTGGAATAAATCTGAAAACTGTACATTTTTATTTAAATCACAAAAAATAGGGCCTCAAAATTCATAAAATATGGGTTCAAAATTCAAAGTGAGTAAATCGTATCGTGTAAGGTATCATATAAAAGAGCTTCATTAGCACATGCTAGAACAGGTTTTTGATTATTTTAACAATGTGTATTTTTTATGTATGACGAGAAAAGTGAAAAAAAAAAACTTTTTTGTCGATGGTTATAGTATAGTGATTCTATAGTATAGAGATTTTAACAACTTACTTCCCGATTTTGTGTAATTTTCTGGATTAGTACGGAACTCTCGGTGTGCGAGCCTGACTCGCACTTGTCCGATTTTTATTTTATGATACGGTCGGTCTCTGGACGAGTGCATGTGTTCATTTACAACTGAGCGCTACAGTTACTTGGATAACACCTTAATGTGTAAACTCCGGTGGTTTAGTCATTTATCAGGTGTTCAGGCGGCTTCAAAACATCTAAAATACTTATTATATATTACTTACTTATTATATACAATACTTAACGAACTTTAAAAAATCTATTGAAAACCTTTAATATGGATTAGGTACTTACTTTTTACCTACTGAATCAAAAATATATAACAGCAGCATATCCAACATTTTTATTTTCAGTCTCTAATCTCTAAAAAAATAATGTATACAATTTTTACATTATTGTTGATTTTTCAAAAACTGCTCAGCCGATTCCGATAAAAAAACTTATGTGACTAGTGACTACTTTAAAAGTATACCCTTTCGAACTAAAAAGATCTATTTCACAGATGGCGAAAATATGGATGAACGTACACAAAAAATACAAACTTACATAGAATCTCATCCTTTTTAGAAGTAGAAAAACCCAGTGATTTCTCAAAGCCGTAAGAAAATAAAATTACAAAGTACTCATATTTTAATCTCAAAATTTGTAAAATCACTAAGCACGTCATAAATCCCAAGGTCCAACTATGTAGTAAAAACCTTCCCCTTAAGAATATTAATTGAAAATCTAAATAAAATACAGCAACTTATCTAAGATTACCGATCGCAAGCCTAGATTAGAATTACGATGTAAGAACATACTTACGCAGTGTTACTAATATCTTATCAAAGCGTTGCAAGTATTGCATTACAAAGAGTAGTGTAGGTCAAGACGACTCCGTTTTTAATCTCAAAATTAGTAAAATCCAATAAAATGACTATGATCGTTATAAAACACTAAAGCCGAAACTGGTCAGGTTCCCAGCGACCGGCCGCTATATCATACGTGAGTAAAAACCGGTGTTTTATTTAGTTTTAACAGTTTTTATTCTTAAAATTAGTAAAAAGCAGTAAAATCACTAAACACGTCGCACTAGCTCCAAATATGTAGACAAAACCCTCCCCTTAAAAACACTTATTGAAAAGCTAAATAAAATACGGCAACTTACCTAAGATTACCGATAGCAAGCCTAGACAAGAAATACGATACATAAAGAATTTCTTGAGTAAAATTTTGTGCTAGGCCCAAAAAAGTTAGGGAGTAAAGGACATTTTTTTTTAGCTAGAGATGTTTCAAATATACCATTCGAAAGAGCACAAAAAACTGAGTATAGTGGCATTCATAACTCATTTTCGAAAAATGTCCCTTTAATTGAAATTTCCGCCATCGATATGAAGAGAAAAAACCTTCCCCTTAAGAACATTTTTTAATCTTAAAATTATTAGAAACCAGTAAATCACTAAGCACGTCGCACTAGGTCCAAATATGTAGACAAAACCCTTCTTAAAAACAAACCAAAAGCCCTTAAAATAAGTTATTGAATATCTAAATAAAATAAAGCTTATCTAAGATTACCGATCACAAGCCTAGATAAGAATTACGATATAAGAACATACTTACGCAGTGTTACCGACATCTTATCAAAGCGTTGCAAGTATTGCAGCTTACGAAAGCGGAGTGTAGGTCAAGACCACTGCGTTTCAGCCATCACGAAAATTTCCTAACAATATGAAATTTTTATAATAAAATGGAAGATGTCAATGCCAGCCAATTAACACTGAGCCACTATCTCTTGGTGTAACACAACCTTAACATAGTAAGTTTATGCAATGGTTACGTTCAAGTTATCTGATCTTGACACAATCACATTTTTTAGTTTAATACATGTTCTGTTATATTTAAATACTTAATTAAGCTATAATGTGATTAATTTACATTATAACATTAGGTAAGTCATATTAAATCTAGGAATTATAGTATCTAGCACATGAAATTTTTTACTTACAGCTTAAGTTTTTGATTTTTGGCAATTATGGGAAAGGTTTACGTACAACACAAACGTTCAACCTTGTAAAACACAATGATAATTTATTGTAAAAATTGTAATTTTTGCAAATTTTAGTTTCTAGGTTTTTGATTTTTGGACTCTATTAAATAGTTGACTCGATACATTTTGTCAAGTCAATTTTTTTTTTTTTTTTTTTTTTTTTTTTTTTTTTTTATATAATATAATGACAATACTACACTACTACTACATAGAAAGCAATTGGATCATCCACAGACCCTTGAAGGTCTAAAGATAATCCAAGTGCTCAAGCCCACTGCCAGTTGGCAGCGTGCCCAGCATGCTGGCAGCATTGCCACGCTGAATGGCAATGCTTATACGTTGAGCCAAATAAACACCAGCATTTTGGTCACGCGTCGCGTCCACCAGACGCTCAGAAAGACTTTTGAAAACGAGATGAGCTCCCGGCCCCCACGGACCCAAAGTCTCAACTCCAAATGGCTCAAATATGTAACCACTGCCGAGGTTAGCATATTTGCGCCGCTTGTGCTGCTCAGCCGAATTGGCCGCCGCTCCAGCCCTACTCTGAGTCTCAGGAAGATGTGACGGTGCCAAAGTATCGACGCAAGTTGCGTCCCATACTAAGGGCCGTCCACACTTCCATGGGACCAGCGTCATGCCGTCAGGCCTTTTGCCATCACCACGCGCCAACCCACTCGGTTCGAGTACGGCTGCGATATTGGCGGTGACAAAAGCCCTGCGTATGACATCGTTAAGGCTGGCGTGGCGTCCAATCCGACCAGCGCTTCTTGAGCAAGAGAGACCGTGGTGACCGAGCTGGTCAACTGCAGTACCACACTGACAGCGATGGGCTTCACAACACCTTGCACCCAAGCGTAAGCTGACAGCTAGACGAAATGCAGTTGGGTCTAAAAGGTTACCAGTATTGAAAGAGGGCAATGCTTGCAACCAAAGACCGGACTCCCATACAGAGACTGCAAGGATACGAGCGCGATCCGCGACGCTAGGACACGTGTCTAGAAGAGATTTCCGTGCTAGTTCGCAGATCGGCCGATCCCACAGTCTCTGCGACGATAAAGTCTTTGGAAGCTCGGTATTTGGGCAAGCGACCCTCCAAGCATTCGTTGCCTCATTCAAATGAGCTACATCTACGCCAGAATGGCCTAAAGAAGGTGCGAGGATTTTTTCAATCAAGTTCTGAGTACTATGAATGGAGGACAAGAAAGCTGGTAAAGCAACACTTGAAATTTGGCGGACCCCTAACCCTCCAAGTCTAACAGGCAAGGAGGCTTGTAGCCACGCCCTTTCACTCATGTCAATATTCAAAACCGATACTAGGGACTGCTTTACAACATCGTCTAAGCTCAAAAGGAGCTCATTGTGTTTCCACAATGGACTACATCGTAAAGCGTACATAAATTTTGGAACAAACAGACAACATCTTATAATGGTAAAAGCCATGTGGGCGTTAATTTTGAGTAGCCTATCAGAGGCACTCAAAAAATTTTGAATTTTTTCTTGAACGAAAGGCGGAAAAGACTCATCTAATATCGGCGAACCTAGAAGGCGAAGAGAACACTTGTCTACCGATTTGATGTTAGGTGCCAAATCATTAAATTTGTTAAGTATCAAAACTTTATCCGGACATGAGTCGCAAACGAAAAGTTCGCATTTCGAAAAATTTAGCTCCAAACCAATTTGACGAAACTCGTCAATAAGAATTTCCAAATCACGTAGGACTGTGCTCGCATCGCCACCCAAAGTCCCGTCATCCAGATACCAAACGTTGAGTTTAGATTGGAGACGTTGAACAATTGGATGAATGGCCAGGCTGAAAATGGCTGGTCCGAGAGGGTCACCTTGTTGACAGCCAACGGAAGATAGCAAAACATCATTTTTGTAAATTAATTTAGTGGGTTTGCCGTAGCATTGCCAAAGAAAATTGAAAAGATCGGGAATTTTGTCTTTGACCTGTGCCAACAAGGCGTCTCGATTAACCGAATTGAAAGCATTTTTGACATCCACCTTAAGCAACACCTCTCCACAATTTTGACCGAGAAAAGTACGAAGCGAATGAACAGCAGCCTCACATCCACCCCGCGAACCAAAGCCAAGCTGTATTGGTTGAAAAAGGCTACTCAAAAGAGCAACCTTTTTTCCACAACCGGCTTTGGCTGCGAGACGACGATATGTGGTGCCAACAGCAATAGGTCTGATGCCACCATCTTTTTTGACAAGTGCGCATAGGTTAGCGCCATACAAGACTTCGATAACGTCATCATTGACCTGCCCAGATAACATGAGATTTGCCAAACCCGTTAATTCTCTCAAGAGAGACTCAGCCACCTCACCAGAGCTAAAAGATAAAAGATCTTTTAGATGTTGAGGCGAGAGACCATCTAGGCCTCCGGCTGAGCCGCTCCGAAAAGAAGAAACGGCCGCTGCAATCTCCTGAGCTGACACTTCAATGACAACGTCATCAGGGTGTGGTGGCTCAGGCAGGTGGAGACATGCTGCCGGCGGATGCTTGTCACGGAGTGACTGGACCGTATCGGGTGTGTGGGGGGCAATAGTGTCGCTGGAGAACAGGACTCGTGCGGCGCCTTTGATATCGCCATCACTAATTTTGCTCTCTACTATTTTAATGGTAACCGAATCGTCTGTTTTTTTAGAATTTGGTTTATTCTGCCTTGTTGGCGGAATAATGCTTTCAAAATCTAAAGAGTTCTCTTCCAATGCGCTGTACTTTACGCAATTTTCCTTTACCCTAGTGGTAAGGGATTTTTTGTTTGTTGGGTCCGAATGTACGTAAAGCACAACGTAGGGAAAAGTCAAGAGGTGTTCCCAGGCGACTAAAGAATTTTTAGAAATAACATTCCGAATAGCAGCAGATAAACACTGCGCAACCGAAAAACGTGCACCACGCGGGATGCGTTTTAAAACAGGAAGAGAACTTTTGAGTGAGCTAAGAACCTCCCAAAGCGGTTTGGAAGGAGCAGCAGCGCTCACGGGACTGCTGCTGGCTCCATCAGAGCCTGCAATAGGGGCCGAAAGTGTAATTTGGCTATTTTTATGGCACCGCGTACGGTGAATTTTGAGGCCTTTCTGTCCTTTAAAAAATCGCACTTGGGAACACTCTAGGCACTGAATCATGTCCCCCTGCGACACATTAACGTATTGGGAAACTGCATTTGGCCCGGCCGGGGCGCAAAATGCCATGAATAACAAGAATTATACTACAAATATAAATAAAAATAAACTTAGGGTCTATAAGTGGAGACGTCAGGACGTCAGACCGTGACGTGGGCGGTCTGCGCAGACTCGGATGGCGTTGACATGGAAACAAGAAAACAACAATGAGCCGCGACTGTCAAAAACCTACCGAATATTACAACACAATAGAAAACAATTATTTGACTATCTCTAGCTCTACAAATATTACCTCGAAAGAAAATAAGAAAAAAAGGAAAGATTGGAGTAGAATTTGGCCCGCTAGAGCAGAAAAATCTGAAAAATAAGGGCCGAGAAAAATCCTGCCAACATGCGTTGACAGCAACTTTTTTTTTTTTTTTTTCAAGTCAATTAACTTTTTTGTTTATACTTAGATAGTCATTTATTTTGGCCGTCAACACGCTTGATGGTAAGCGATATCGTGAAAAAAAAAATAAAAAAAAATGCAAACCTAGAGGACACCTTTACTCGACGAACTTTTTCTTGAACTTAGAACAACTGTTTTTTTTTTTATATTTCGGAGTTCATCCCTTAGAAAGCAAAATCATCATAATCACTATAGGCCGTAGACTTACACGTAGGCCTCCTCATTTACAATAAAGCAGTTTGGAAGGAGTTTGCATCCAGCGCGTTCTTGAGGTCTTGATTATATTGTCGGTCTTAATCGGTGGGCGTCTTACGTTGCTCTTCCATCTATCCATCAGCCATAGGACATCCACTACAGTACATAGGCTTCTCCTATGGATCTCCAACAAGACGGATTGGTTGCGGCTTGCATCCAGCGTGATGTATTACGTTGCTCTTGGCGGTGCGAAATCTCCAATGAGTTATGTGATCTCCAATTCCGTAGTAGGTTGTAGTAGTTCAAAATGATGAGCATTTATTATAAACTTTGAAATTTACATTTCACAAATGAACAGACTGTACTTAGCACATATATGTACATACACCACAATTTTGGTGTTTGCACACCATAATCAATTTGAGCCCCGTCGCATACCGACCTTCTTGCTCGAAAGGCATTTGCAACGCATTATTGGATTAATAAAGGTGTCGAAATAGAAGGTTTTATCCACAACTAGGTAGTTAGGGACATAGGGAATAAGGCAGTAGGGTATGTTGGAATGCCCGTGGCATTATAGAAATATTGTAAATAGATATATATACAAATAATATAACAATATACAAAGATACATATAAAAAAAGTATAATTAGTAAAACAACTGGCGGGATTATCTATGGTCTACTGCTGAACATAGGCCTCGCTACGAAGGGCGATTAGGCCACGTCAACTACGCTGATCTAGTCTAGATTAATAAGTTCGCATGTGCCGTATAATTATTTCTACAGACGTATGCAGATGTTATACGTCTTCCTTCATTTTCCTTCACCCAAAAAAACATTAAAAATGTCACTAAGGAAATGAGATTTTTTAGACTGGTCATTATTATAAAAAATGTCTTCATAATGTAAAGATGTTACAATGACTTGACCAGAGTTCTCTAATCGTTGACCGTTTTGCAGATACTAATGTTACGATTATTTGATAGTGTTTCTCAAGCTTAGGTAATTGGTAAAGCAGCGATATTAAAGAAAGAAAGAAAATCATTTATTGGCATAATATTTTATTTACACATTCTCATTTAACGAAAAGGAGTATAAATGGTTCTATTATGGACTCGTGATAGCTTACAGCAGTTCTTTTGTTTTTCCAGTCTACCTACATTACAAAAAAATAAATAATCATGTATGAAATATATATAAAACTTTGTTTGCATTTCATAGAAAACGAAATATTAAATGTCAGGAGTTGCCAAGCATTCGTAACATGCTATACCTACGTACATAATTATATCCTATAAATTTAAATCAGCTGACTAGCTGTAAAAGGGCTTTTTCAAAAATATAACCAAAATTTAAATATAGTAATACAATTCAATTATGACATAATTAGATTATATTAAAATAGAAATATCTTCTTTAGTTGTACATTTAAAAAAAAAGTCAGCTGTAAAAAGGCTTCGTCAAAAAATAATAATAACGCAAAGTACAATTTATTACATTAATTTATTTTTTAATTATTATTTAAAAATCAGATGTAAAAACAACTCATCAAACAAATAATTTCAGACTAAAGTCATTCAATAATAAAAAATAGACGTATAAAACTGTATAAAATCTTAATTAAAAAGTAGGTAACAATAATTAAGCTGTAAAGGGGCTTGGTTTCTAAAAACCTCTGGACTCCTCTGCAGTAATACAGCTAAGCCAGTTCGATCCCACGCTCATGAAAAAAAAATTTTTAACCTGTCAACTAAACTAATTCTGGTTATGCTAATTTTCCTACTAGTGTTATATCCGCTGTGGCAAGTACCTTTAGTTCTTGCGGACGGAGTGGAAATGCAACAGGTCAACTAACTTAGTGGCGAAATAGCGCCGGAAGGTCTACAGTTCATTCGCTTTATTAAGCTACCCCTCAAAATAGCTGTGAACAATATTTGTGTGCGCAAATTTTATAACAAACTCTTGTATGTACCTTCGTTGGATAAACGTTGTTATTGAATCTACTTCTATAATAAATCGACAATTTAACATAAAATAAAAAAAAATATTTTAAAGAAAAAAAAAATCGACAATTTTGGTAAACTTAAATAATCTCATTGTTTTGGTATGTTATATTCTTATTCGTATTATTTATTGGTATCATAAATATAAAAGATACACGTCACTAACTTATTACAATTACATTCATTATTATTGAAATAATAATATTTTTCTTATAATAATAACATTTTGCTATGTAGCAAATAATGAAATTAAATTGAATTAATTACAGGTAAATTCAATTAAATTAAATTAAAATAGAGAATTTAAATTACTATGTTTCAAACATATGACAACAAAAAATGTAATGTGTTACCTATAAACTATAATCAATAAGAATAATCATATACTACCTAACTTAATTTTTGACCGACAAACCGGAGGAGGTACTCAAATCGACGTGTATTTTTTATGTATAACCACGTATAACTTTTTTTATGGTAGGTAGTCCGATATCAATCATTTTTTTTATTGAAAAGATTTTTACTTTTTCTTGAAGAAGATTCTTCGAAATTGGTCTTATTTAAATTTTATCGAAATAAGCTGAGTTATTTTTGATATATCAACAATAATGTGAAAAATGTTACATTGAACCATGCGATATATTCGCAAATTCTGTACACGGGTAAAGTCGGTCATACTATTTTTTGGAAAAAAATAATCATATAAATAATATAGGAATTATAAATATAAATAATGAAGGAAAAACATTTTTTTACTACAAACTAACTTGTAAAACCATAAAATATCTCTACCTTAGAGTATTTATACTTTAGTTATTAATTCTCTAAGATCTCTACCAATAAAACCGTACAGACTGCACCACTTATATGTATATTTAGCAAGAATGAGGTAACAGACATGCGCTATGTTGACATATCTACGGAACCAAGTGTCGAAACTTGCAGTGTTGCCAGCAAATAATTCGGTAATTCGATTAATAATTACCCGATTCGATTACGATGTGCAATCGATTTAGATTTGTCAATTACATTTTAAATCGAATCAGACTTGTCAATTGAATCTTTTTTATATGTCAATTATCTTAATAAATTCAGGTTTGGTGTAGAGTTGTCTCTTTTTTGCAACAATTCGCTATTGACTTAAAGATGTTTGAATGAATAAAAATATCTATGAATGAAAATATGTTTAGTTGTAATTGTAACTTTTACCATTCTGCGATTAAGCTGTCCTTTTGTAATTAATGACAACTTAGGTTAACTCTGAGAAATAGATAATAAGTTAATTATATAAAATACATATATGACATAACATTACGTCAACTATGGTGTCGTAAAAGAGACGAAGGAATAACCAAACATTTGTCAATTTTTTTAAATCTATTTAAACACGAAACGATTATTTTAAAGTTATAAACATGAAAATGGTATTATATGATTTCCATTCAAATTTTTGAAAAACTTATATACATCATCAGAATAAATTTGATAGCGTATGTGAATCTACCAGAGGTGTCTACAAGGTCCCACATTAGGCCAGCATGGCGAATCGAAATGATGTTGTTTTTAAACTTTCGCGATTTGAACACATTATTACTATATACTACGGAACTAATCGCGCACTAAACGTCTACCCGTGACCACGGTCGATGCAACTCGGCCGAAACGTCGGGATGAGGAGGTATTTATTTATCTCGTAATTTTAGTGCGCGATTAGTCCCGTAGTATATTATAATTCTGAATCTAAATGATATACAATAATTACGGTTCAACCACTCTTCAAATTTTTAAAACCCTTAAATATGTGTTGTTGCTAAAAGTCTACAAACCAGATATTTTTTTTAATTTGTGGCCTGAAACCAGTATAGGCAAATCTAATAAAAAAATTGATATTTTGAAAAAGGATATTTTTATCATGCCATGCATATTATCAAAGATAATTTTAGTACCTACAGTCCAACAGACAACAGTTGACAAAAGGTTAAGAAAATCAATTATTATTATTATAGTACGACAACATTGTTGATGCACAATTATTGCGATTGCAAATTGCATATCGATTACTCGATGAAATGACACAACAATAACCTTGAAAAAATACTCAAATAAAACATCTAAACAGTCTTATTTTATTATGGGCCAATATTGTATCGTTATACACAATATCCACTCAAGCAAACATTGCTTAAGACCCGCCACGCCAATTGTTAACATTGCACCGCCGACATTTTCTACCGAATTGCTCTGTAAAATTGATTTGAATAGTCTGTGCTAAAATAGATTAGGACTGGGAATTGAGGGCGCCACTGTGCTTAATTACATTTTTTGCCTTTAATAACCAATTTCGAGCCTCACAACAAAGTATACTTTAAACATAATTTTAATATGGAACGATTTGAATCATAAAATAGTGCAAGCATAGATCTAAGTAATAACAAAATAAAATAAATAATTATATTTCGCAAAAAAATCACCACTGACTTCCACCGTGTATAGAATTCGAATAATTTGCACAAATCGATGTGACATCAATGAATATTTTTGTTGATTTATCAAAAACGTCTCATTCGATTTTTTTTTAATTTGGTTCAAAATTGGCGAAAATAACGATAAAAATACTCAAAAAAATAATCGGTACATACGGATGAACATAGTAGGTACCTCCTCTTTTTTGGACTGAAAGTCGGTAACAAAACATTTAGAACCAAACATGGCTTTCAATATCCGAATATTAGACATTACTACAAAATTGTGCGGTAGGTGTCAATTTAGCCTAATGTTAGTATTAAAAAAAATCTAAGTACCTATAGAGAAAAAACACATACCATATTTTATTTTTGCGACTATTAATACTAACATTAAATTATTATTTTTACTCTTCATAAAATAGTTCAGATTTTGGTCACGACCATTCTCTTTCCGCACATAATCTACAAACTATTAGAAGATCGTCGACGCAAGGTCAACAACACTGGAAATGAAGATTTCGTTTTGTAACTACAGTGTGAACTCTCTATAACGAAATTTGAGATAACTAAAAACTCTCTATAACGTAGCAACTAGTTCTACTTTCTCACTATTTGGTTGGTTTGTCTCAGATATCATACATTTATTTATTATACATTCATTTATTTTACACTCTATATAGCGAATGAAGCTATTATTTATTACAAACAAAGATACAATTATATTTTGACGTCAGTAAATACATTTTATCGCTATTTCCTGAAAAACGGGTAAAAATGCAGACTAAACGGATTAAACTAACATCTCACAAGCCTTAAAATTTGGTTAAAAAAAGACACCTAAATCGTAAATAAGCTATATAATTATGCACTCAGAACAAATAAAAAAATCGAGAGAGAACGTTGTTGAACAGTCAAGTGAGTTAAAAAACCGTTTTTAAACATGTGTGAGTGCATCGGTTTTGCGCCGCCATTGTTTGACTGACAAGCCAAGACGTAGTTTCGTTGTACGTGGATGTGTGTGTACTTGTTTGTTCACAACATTATCTCTTGATTTTTTTATTTGCTTTGAGTATATGCATTGCGTTTGTCAATGATCATTTAAAACTACATAGACTTTACCGCTGCACGTGTGATTAGAACACGCCTACTTATTGTTTTTTTTTTCACTCGATATAATTCTAAACTAATGTACAAATTCTTTCACGTTAATAAAAGCTAACGCAAAGAATCTGAATGACGCCTTTTATACCTCCCAATCATACTACAGTTACCATTAAGGAGTTGAGTTTCAATTACCAGTAAATCTGAAATCTGAAACTTTCTTGCTTAATAATGCTCGATTCCGTGAATTTTGTTATAGAGAGTTAACACTATTTTCTATAGAGTCAGTGGACGGTATCAATTACCAAACCATTTTAAATCAACCTTGCAAGGCCAAATGTGAAAGAACACTTAAGTAATGCGTTTGATATTGTAACTCAGTATAATTATTTACATAATTCGTGTGGTTATGACGTATTTGCATAATTTTGAGTGTTAAATGTCATAATTTTGTTACGATTATGAATTTATGGCTAATGAAACATTATAATTAGTACATTGTTATTTTTTGTCTGTTATATTTCCCTTTTTTTAAAGATTAGTAAATTTACAAACGAAAAGCTTTATTTTAACACACTGCAGTAAGTCAACTTATTTTTGACCGACCAACCGGAGAGGGTACTCAATTCTACGCGTATACATATTTTTTATGTGTAACCACGCATAACTTTTTTCACAGTAGTCCGATTTCAATATATCTTTTTTTATTGTAAAGACTATACTTCGAAATTAATTAAAATTCAAATGAAACCATCATTTGAATTTTATCGAAATCGGCTGAGCCATTTTTGATAAATCAACAATAATGTGAGAAATGCTACATCGATCCGTGCGAAATATTCGCGAATTCTGTACACGGGTAAAATCGATCATGCTATTTTTTTGAAAAAAATAATCTTGTTCGTAAACATATTGTATCGAGTAAGTTATTTACGATTTTTGTCTATTTATTTATTTAAATTGTACCCACCTATTTGCGTGAGTTTTCCCTGATCGTCTAAAATCAGCTGATATATGTAGGTAAGTATGGCGCTACAACAAGTGCCCCAGCTTTTGAGGGAAATACCCAATTAAAAATCGACGACGATAAACATAATTTAAATGAAATTTAAAAATATGTACTATAACCATGTGTACCGTAGTTTCGAAAAGATTTATAGAAAAATGCGAAACACGAGAAAAAATCTATGAAATAATTGACATCTGGACACATGAAAGAAAATTTTGCCCATCTTTGCTCGCTCAGTCAATAAAGTAAGTTCGTATAGACCTGGTGTCAGAGTTTTTAAGCCGCCTGAAGGCCTACTTGCTGAAGGCCGCCTGAACTGGGGCCTACAATGTAACGTGTCATCCAAGCCACGGTAGTGCTCAGTTGCAAATGCCGCCCTTTTTTATCCAGGGAAAATCAAAGAGTTATCTTTGTGATAAACATTTAAAAAATCTGAAGCGAACGCAGGATTTGAACCTGCCCCTTCGGATTACTAGCCCGACGCTCTAACCAACTGAGTCAGCCCGCCTCCCACGCAAGCGTCAAATCTTTGAAGTGCTTATATTACACCAACTTATAGCGTTGGTGGCGCCAATCAATCAATGCTTATCACATAGATAACTTTTTGACATAAAATCTAGTGTGGAAAGCACTCAAAATAAAACCAGGGAAAATCCTTTATGGATACCACCGCGCCTCGGGGGCAGGCATGGGTGGTGATGTGGAAGTCCCGCCGACTAGTCCGTATACCCACCAAAAACCCTGGAGTGTTCTACCACAGCGCTTGATGTCAGGGCTACGGGCACGGTTTCACACTCTTCTGCGGCTCCAACAGCTCTAGCCATAGCCAGTCGCCACCTCGGAGCTTGCGCGCCACTCCGCGCCGGTGATGACGTGTTGGAACACCAGACACATCGTCATCCCCCACTCGGGACCAAACATGTAAGTGAGCGTCAGATAGCACCTGAATCCGAACGCCCTGATCCCAGTGCAACGAGTCAGTCAAAGTAGCCCCGCGCCTGCCACTGCTGCAGAGGATAGAGAGAGCGGCAATACCGACGCTCCTTTTCCCCTGCAGCCCCACCGCGTCCGCCATCAAACGGTGGCAACCCCGTCGAGGTCGCGGCAGGTAGAGAAAGTGGCAGTAGAAGTGGCAACTCCAGCAGTCTCCTGCCCCGGCCTCCAATTCTCAGCCGCAGTGCCTCCTATACGACACTGCAGCCTGCCTCAGTTGCAGTGTCCCCTATAAGGCACCCAGCCTATCGGCCGGCTTCTACACGGGCTTGACGGCAAAGCCCGGAGAAGCGACCCCATCCCGGATCCCTCTTAGCTTCACCCTTGTCCTCTTCTAGGTCCCCACTGAGCGGGGGCTCACGCCACGACACATCCGAAGACTAACCGTGCTGAACATCACTTAACTTCGATGATCACTAACAAACCTAGTCAAACTACAATATGAGCGCTATTCGGACTCTGTTAATAACATTAGTAAGGATGAATGTATGGATTAGGCCCTAATTCTCCTACTATATACCGGTTATAAAGGTGCATTCACAAGAGGCAAGGAATGTCGCAAGCGCAACCTTGGTCGTTGCAACAGACGTTGCGTTACCAAGATCCGAGTGCGCAAAGTGAACACCGCAAAAACTTTACTGTGGGCATAAATGTGTAATTACGAACATTTTGTAACGTGTGGATTAAGATTTTATGTTTTGAAATTATTTTAGAAAAGCTATAGAGAAAATTTGTCTAGATAGAGAGTATATAATATGAAATAATACTATTTGTAGTAGCTTATTCTCTAGAAGACATATAATCACAAGCGTTGCTTTCTTTGGGGTCAGAGGTGTAAGATGTCCCTTAATAGAGAGAAAATAAGTCAACTTTACAAGTAGGTATAATGTTAACAACTATTCGTTTAATGTAAGTACCTACAATAATTTTAAAGAGCCATAAACTTTTAAGTTTTATAGAACTACGGTTTGTTTTTAGGGTTCCGTACCTCAAAAGGAAAGAACAGAACCTTTATAGGATCACTTTGTTGTCCGTCTGTCCGTCTGTGTGTATTTCAAGACTCTTTATCTCGGGAACGCGTAAAGATATCGAGTTGAAATTTAAATTGTATACGTAAATCTATAGCCTCTTGCAGTTGTGTGAAAGAAAAACTTCTCAATTGTCATATAAAAAAGTTAGAGCCGTTTATGTCGTAAAAAACCGCATATTTCAACGCTCACAAAAATCAAAACCTACAGGGTACTTCCCGTTAACCTAGAACTATGAAATTTGGCGAAGAGTATTTTCTCAGAGTACACATATATAGGAATAAATCTGAAAATTGTACATTGTTATTTAAATCACATAAAAATAGGGCCTCAACATTCACAAAATATGGGTTCAAAATTCAATGTGAGTAAATCGTATCGTATGTAAGGTGTTATTTAAAAGAACTTCATGAGCACATGCTAAAACAGGTTTTTAATTATTTTAACAATGTGTTTGTACGGAACCCTCGATGTGCGAGCCTGACTCGCACATGTCCGGTTTTTTTTGTAAATTTAAATTAGTGTTTAAGATGTCCACTAATATTTTTATTTAACACAAAAAGATGTTAAAATCTTCAATGTTTGTTAACAATAGTAGCGCTCGTAGCGCATAGTTTGATCGGTGTTTGTCAGCGATCACCGAAATTAAGCAACGTTCCTCACGGTAGGTATTTGGGTGGGTGACCGCGGGTGTAATTTTCCAATTGAGCGTTACCGTGGCTTGTAAAATTGTAAGTCCCGGGTGTTTTAGCCATTTAAACATTTTTGATTTTTTTCTACGTTTAATCAGAGGCCTTGAGGCGGCCTAAAACCTCTGACACCAGCGGGCTTAGCATACGGATCATAAAATAATTCTATCGACGTGTCAGAACGTGACAGAGTTATGATAAAGCATATATCTGTCACCTTTGCACATGTCGGTAAACTCTTGTCTTGTATGCTAAGTTAGCTGGGCTAGCTACCCAGCCTTTACGAACTTACTTACACAGTAATAGTAGTTCAAAATCATTTATTGCAACATATGAAATTTACATGCGGTTCTTAGTTAACATGTTTGGTATAGTGATACATTTGACCCTATAAGGGTATGGCAATTTTATTATTTGTATTGGAACGATTATAGTAAAAATCACAAGCATAGCTTGGTCCTTTGGCAGGCATCAGTGGAGCCGCAGCCAACACTGAGAGGCCCTTTAACATAAAATGTTATAAAACTTATCTGTTAAGTGCATGGAGTAGGATGATAATAACTATTGCTAGATATGATTTACAGTATTTCAGGTTATTGTGATGTGGTGATAGATGACTTACAAAGATGGGCTATAGGATGAGGTGCGGCACCCGCCAAATAATGCCTCATTTCACAATGTTTAGGCGGGTGGTGACTTGCCATCCATTAAATGGGCCCCCATAAAGGCTACCGTAACTTGGCGCCGGAGGGGCAACATTGGTGTGGACGGCTTAGGGTGACGAGAGGTGTGCTGCGCTTTCACTAGACGCTACTCGCGGCGTTATGCCCTTTAACACTTTGGAACGATTTATACGATTTATTATGTTTTCTAGATTATCGTTTAAAAATTCGTCTAATATAGCATTTCAATAAAAGAATTATTTTTAATTATTATATGAAACAGTTTTCTCTTTCGATATCTTTTAGATTGTTTCGTAATTTATTGAATATTTTTATAGCCATAGAATTTGGGCTAGAACTGTGCATTGCTAAGTTAGACTTTGGTTCTAAGAGTTTATGTCTATATTGTGATCTAATTTTGTGTGATTTATCAGACGCTTTGTTGAAATAGTCAGGGTGCTTTTTACAAATTTGCATATTTCAAATATATTCATAGATACCAGGGACATAATTTCAAGTTATATAAAGTATGGTTTATGGAATTTTGGTTTGGTAATATCGGGAGTTTTTGTACTTGCGAGAATACGAATACATTTTTTTTGTATTATAAATACTTCATGCGCGTTTACACTATTCCCCCATAAAATAATTCCATATTGGAGCCACGAGGACGCAAAGGCATGATAGTTACTAACACAAAGAATATTTTACTACTACTGTAAAAACAAACAAATAAAAATCCAGACTTTTTAGTTTACTTTTCTCTACTCGGTCAATTATGTGAATATTATGTCACAGGAATGTGCTTAAGTAAATGATTTACTTATTTTGCAAACAAAAGTATATTTGATTGTGCAAACTCTGAAATTCATGAAACAAATGACACCTGTTCAACTCACTATTATCGCAAATTTACACCTGCACAAATGTAAGTATAATATTATGTATACAGGTTTATTCAGAAAAGCTCCAAGTCGAAAGGAGGTGAATCAGGCTGTCATTCGGGCAATTTTTATAAAAGTGACTCACACTCGGAATTCGAGATTTTAATTTCCTCTTGCATGGAATACTGCTCTCACCTTTGGGATGGCTCTGCCAAATACCAGTTGGAGGCTTTGGAGGCCATTGAAAGACGAGCCAGGAGGCTGATAGGCAACGAAACCTTGACTGAGTCGAAGCTGCAAAGTCTCGAGCATCGACGTAGGGTGGCGTGTCTGTCAGCCTTCTATCGGATACACTTCGGTGAGTGCGCCCAGGAGTTGCACAATCTGGTCGCACCTGCCCCTTTGTTCTATCGTACGGCTAGACAGACGCGACCAAAGCGCCACCCTTTTATGGTGGACATCCCACACGTTAGAACCAAGCGTTTTGAGTCCACATTTCTCATACGAACTGACAGAATGTGGAACGCTTTGCCTGAGTCTGTCTTTCCGTTAAAGTACAATGTAGGTGTCTTCAAATCTCGAGTAAATAGGTATCTTCTAGGTAAGCGTGCTAAATCCTAGACCGCATATCTGATTAACATCAGGTAGTCAACGCAAACCTATTTGAAATAAAAAACAAAAAAGATTAACTGTTTCAAATTGTATTTCGGAAATCAACGAGCTTTTTGTAAAAATCAGTTGGTCCCATATTAAAACTTGGTCGTTATTGATAGGTGCAATTAAATTCAAGAATACGTTCGTCGTCAAGAGGAATACTCCATAATTAAATTTTTCTATTGATTGTTAGTGAAAAATAGATGTTTGTAAATTTTAATTCAGTAAATTTATTTATTTATTTAATTACTTATATTTTGGCGATTCAGAGTTACCATTTTTAAACGACAGCAGTTTTTTTTTTAACGAATCCCCGTTGACTTCCTGTTAAAAGTTTATAATGATGTAATTATGGTCTGAACCAACCCCTTTCGGCTCAGTACACCATTCTGAACAACCCTGTATTAATAATTAATATTTAGGTAAATTATCCTCACGTTCCGATTGTATAACAATAGACACGAGTGTAACAAAATTTTAACAAGTCACGTGCTGCAAGATATTCACACAGTGAATCATGAATATGATTAAGTATAATAAAATATTTGGGGCTAATATAATAAAATTAAACACATTTTTTGACAATGATGTAACAATCTGCTTCAAGCAATTGAGCACGATCACTCCTAGTTACTACGTCTATGTTCTTAACCCATAATAATTATTATGCTACGGTAACTAAATCGCTTCATAAGGATCTGTAGTAGCGAATTTTTACCTTTGGGTCTGCTCAAAGTCAAAGTCAAATCATTTATTGCAACATATGAAATTTACATGCAGTTCTTAGTTAACATGTTTTGTATAGTGATACATATGACCCTATGAGGGTATGGCAATTTTAGTATTTCTATTGGAACGATTTATTATTATGTTTTCTAGATTATAGTTAAAAAAAATCGTCTAATGTGTAATAGCATTTCGATAAAAGGATTAGGTACTTTTAGTTGTTTTTTGAAACATTTTTCTCTTTCGATATCTTTTAGATAACTTGGCAATTTATTGAATATTTTTATAGCCATAGAATTTGGGCTCGAACTGTGCATTGCTAAGTTAGACTTACTCGTAGGTTCTACGAGTTTATGTTTATGAGTTATTCTATATTGTGATCTAATTTTGTGCGATTTATCAGACGCTTTGTTAAAATAGTCAGGGTGCTTTTTGACAAATTTGCATATTTCAAATATATAAATAGATACCAGGGACATCATTTCAAGTTTTATAAAGAATGGTTTATGGAATTTTGGTATGGTAATATCGTATAATGCTCTTGAGCATACAGGGTTACTAATATGGGTGAATGAATGAAAACTGAATAAAATAACCCGCGCCACCACTGTAGCCCGATAGACAAGTCGCTTCAACAGCCATGATTCTTAGTTCTTAAATAGTTTCCTTCTCACTTAGTTCCCAAATTTCGACTGCCTCGGTGGCTCAGTGGTCAGTGAACCTGACTTCTGGATCACAAGAGGCGTGGGTTCGATCCCCACCCAGGGCAAGCGTTTTTGTGTGATGAACATAGGTGTTTGCTCTGTATCTGGGTGTTATTTAGGTAATATTTATATAAGTATGTATGTATGTATTTAAAATATGTATATGTAGTATATCAGTCTCTGGCAGCAATATCACAAGCTTTGCTTAGTTTGGGGTCAGAGATCATGTGTAAGATGTCCCCAAATATTTATTTTATTTATTTATTAAATTCTGCCGTCGGACTTCAGTGGTGGCGCGGAGTTAACTCTAAAAGTATTTATTTTGTGTAAAGAATCGATTTTAATGATTATTTTTTGTGTCGTAAGTATACTTCATATTTCAGAGGTTCCAGAGATCCTATTTAAAATTTATTAAAATTGGTTGAGCGGTTTTGAAAAATTAACAATAATATAAATTTGAACCTACGTTTAAAACATGCTAAATTCAGTTGTGCCATTTTTGGAAAACCATAATTATTGCTGTTCAACTTCTGTATGCACTGCTAACATTTCATCCATGTTTTTAGAAATCTGATTCTACAAAGTACTGAAAAAGTAATCGAATTTTTATGGGACCTTTTTTATACAGCATGACTTTTTGTTCAGTGCACAATTTTTTATCGCGCAATAGATAACATTAATAGAACATATTTCGCTCATAAAAAGATCGACTTTTTTCATCAGTTTTTTGTCAAACTATTCCAAAGAAAATTATAGTGTATTCACCCTGTACTCCAGACAATAACTACCTTCCAAAACGTCTCGGTACGACGCGGCCACTAAGACGTAGGGTGACATTGATTACTCCGTTTATCAGTATACTTTCTCTTGAAGTTACTTCAATATTTTTCTACTAAAGTGAGTAAAACCAATGTAGGGGTTTAATTGTTTGTTTATTATACTTTCCGTATGCAAAGTATGTGCACTGAAAAAAAACACCCTGTATATAAGTAGCTGTACCATGACGGGCGCGTTGCTACGCCACCAACTAAAATAAAAAAATGGTCGCACCAAATCAACAACCTTCTTTGGCTCATGCACAACATATCGTAGCTAAATTCTAAACATCATTACATGATCAAATGCATAGTTTACAATTCTATAAATGGCATAGAGACAAACATTCATTTTGACTGCCTCGGTGGCTCAGTGGTCAGTGACCCTAACTTCTGGATCAAAGAGGCGTGAGTTCGATCCCCACCCAAGGCAAATATTTATGTGATGGACATAAGTGTTTGCTCTGTGTCTGGGTGTTATTTCGTTACTATCTATTTAAGTATGTATTTAAAAATAAGTATATGTAGTATATCAGTCTCTGGCAGCCATATCACAAGCTTTGCTTAGTTTGGGATCAGAGGCCGTGTGTAAGATGTCCCAAAATATATATATATATTTTTTAAATATATCCCTTTCCAACCGGCTCAATACAATCGTGAGGATTGGCTTGGATTGGATAGAAAAAATTGGCGCGAAATAAATATTGATTTTAAAACGCAACCGGTCTCAAACGATCGTGCGAAATATGCAGATAACCGGACGATCGTATGAGACCAGTTGCGTTCACAAAATCAATATGATTTTCGCGTCAATTTTTTTTGTCAATGTCACGCCTGTATTGGGCCCGTTGTAAAGGAGTATAGATATCTACGGCTACATTTGGAAATACATATTCACTCTTCACCATTTCGCAAAATTATAAGACAGCCTGAATAGCTTCGATAATATAATAACAATACATCGGTATAACTGCTTAACTATAGGAGACTAACATTAATATTTTGTCTTAATACTGACGGTAATATGCAGGTGCATGATAGCGTTTAATCAGAATATGACACAAGTGTTCAATTCAATACTTAATTAATTGGTGTAAAGACCTTGAAGGAAACAAAGGGCTTCCTCATGAGTTACACAATAAAAAAGAATTTTTACATTATTACACTTGACGTTGTAGGTACTCGTAGATTAGCTCATTTACACTGCGTACTTATTATCCTAAATAAAATATACAGGGTTATTTCTAATCAATTATCATTCTTCTAGGGGCTTATTCTGTACATCAAAACTAACAACTTTTGCTCTACGACTATGGTCAAAACTCAAAAAAAAATTGTGTTGTTCCATAGAAAAATATACCTAGTTCACCCGCGACAAAATGAATGGAACAGTTTTTTTTATAATTGCATTACCTAATGCAATCATAAAAAAATCCTGTCAGTACTTTCTTATTTTTAGGCTTTTCTGTCAAAGAAAATATCGCGAGTCTAAAATGGATAAGGAATTATTTATTGCATCCAAAGAAATTAAATTACACTCAGTTTACACATCAGCTAAATAAATTATTACTAAAATATAGCTTTTTAAATACAAGATTTTGAGATCTTGAATAAAATATAGCAGCAGAGTGCTAGTCAAGACAAGTAAAACAAGCCTAAACACGACCTGTCTGTCTTGTTAAGTTCAGCTCAATCGGAAACCGGGAATTTGGTTAAATGTAACTTTCAAGATTCCACCCGAACTTACATAGGTACATCCATTGCAAGTTAAATAAAAGCTGGTAATAATAATTAACATCCAATTCCAGATAAACGAATCGGATGCAGAATCAAGGTCGAGCCCTACTGCACCGCGCACTAACGTACCGTTAAACGTAAACGGTAGTTAGCCGTCTAACCGGCGGTCACCGGGTTAAACCGACCGGTTCAGGGCAGGTGCTGCGAACGCGCGCTCGTTTTATGGTTAATAACATTAAAGTATGTGGGTAGATCGCTGTTGAAAGTTGTATTAATGATGTAGAGTAGGTAAAAGCTTAATGAATTAGGCTACTAAATGTTATTATGAAACTTTCTCGATTTGAGCACATTATTCTTATAATACGGGACTAATAGTCATAATCATCAGCTTATTTCTGCCCTCTGCGGTACATAAGCGTCCTTCCCCTTACGCCAATTACACCCGGATGAGAAGATTCGGTTCAAGAGCTGTGTTGACGAGCAACACAGCTCTTGAACCGTTCTTCATAAGTATATTTATAAATCTCGACTCGCTTTTGACCGATGGATCATACTCTCAAATATTGTTAGGATTCAGATACTAAACGGCCTTGCCAAATACGAATGACCCAAAATCCAAATTCAAAATCGCCTACGACAAAAAAATATCATTGATATGAAAAATGTGACTAGACGAAAACCGACATCCGGGCAGACGACTACTCAACACCCCTCAATGACTGCGGTCGTCTGTTACAGTTAGGCTAAGAACTCACGGGGCGATTATTAGCCGTGCCCGCCGCGGTTGCAGGGCCGCAACTTCTGTAGAATACGGATATAGTTTAAGTAAAAAATAAAAGCAGATCACACGGCACGTTTTACGCCTGCGGTGTGTGCGGCAGTGGTCTTCATCGAAAAAATTCGAAATCGTAAGACTACTAAGAAAAATCGGTAGGTATATTGACCAAAACTAATTAATACCAAAAAGAGTTATGGGAAGATATTCAGGTTTAAAACTAAAAATAACATACCTACTTTATATAGCCTGAAATAATCAAATCCTAAAATGTGGTCCCCAGTAGAGTATCAGCGGACTCTGATCACCACACAAATAGCCAATAGTCATTATCCTCATGTTCGTCTCGGCTCGCCAAAAACGTGAAATTCAGTAGTAATTTGAGCAAAAAAATTCTCAAAAGACAACTTCACAGGCGCCATTTCGGTAAAAATACCGGAAAATCGGTTGATTCGAGACCACTGGTTGTTTGCGGCTCCCGCTCGAGCGGGCCGCGATCCACCGGAGCCTTAGCAACCCCGCGCTCTGACGACGGCAATGTAACCGCACAAATAAGAAGTCGCGTGAGTATAGGAATAAAACCGCGGCGGGCACGGGATAAAACCGCTCCGTGAGTTCTTAGCCTTATTACAGAGCTACACGTGAGCGCCCCACGTGAGTTATATAAGGAACTACTCCTGACTGACGCAGGCTTGGGGTTGCGTAGGACATTAACAGGACTTAGTATCACGTGAAGGGGTAACATGGTCGTGTACCTTTATTATACCACCACTGCTGAATATAGGTCAACTCTCGAAGACAGATTGAGACAAATCCGTCAGTTGCGGATTGGTAGACATGTTTTCTTTTTTCTTTTTTTTTTGTATAACTTAAGTACAGCTGTTTGCCATTGCGAGCGCAGAGGGCGGCTGAGCCCTAAGGTAGACTCATATTCAGCACTACATAAATCTTATCCAAAGATTGCCTTTCGATGATTTCTTTCATCGGAAAATCTGTGCTGTGAAAATTTGTCCATGCTAGTTTTAACTACGCATCCTTACACGTTCAACACGTTTAAAATTCCAAAGGAGTTATTATAATATGAGAAAGATATAGGATCCCTTACCATCAGTTATAGGACCTCACAATTCTTGGGAAGCCATTCTCCTACTAGACTATCACGACTCAAAATACACGTCGGTAGTTGTTCAAATCGTCATGTACAACCACTTTTGCAGTATTCTGTAACGCTACCGTTTTGTAGCGCTTATAGGTAAGTTTGACTAACTAGGTGTTTGTCAGCGATCACCAAAGTTAAGCAACGTTCGGCACGGTCAGTCTTCGGATGGGTGACCGAGAACTGAGCACAACTGAGCGCTCTTATAGCTCGGATGACATGTTGAATTGTAGAGCCTGGTTGTAGGTATTAGACGTTTAAGCCGGAAACATACTATCGGACGCGGCTGACGGACGCGACTGACAGCCGCGACTTAGTAATGTGCACAGTCTTATAACATCCGGTGTGCCAGATCGCTCTCGGACGTCCGAACGCTCAAGGTCGTCCGAAGGTGACGTCCGCGACTGATGTCTGATAGTGTGCACGGCTCAGTGTACTTTCATAGTCTAGATCGCGGCTGTCAGTCGCGTCCGATAGTATGTTTCGAGCTTTAGCCATATCAGAAGCTTTCAGGCGGCTTAAAACTCGACCTGGGGCTAGCTATCCATAGCTATATAACTTACTTTTTACCAGTTTATTAGGTTCCATAGTAAAACTGGTAAAAAAGTAAAACAACAGTTGTCTACTACAGAACCACACGTGAGCGTCGCAACGTGAGTTATGCAAGGAACTACTCCCGACTGACGCAGGCTTGGGGTTGCGTAGGGCATTCAGAATTGGCATCACGTGAACGCATAACGTGATTTACTTCGAATTTTTTATTTACAAACCTTTTGCGTCCTGGGGCCTTATTTTTGACTTTCAGACATCTCGAACGTATACTTAACTTTACGGATGACTCATTTTTCTTCGTAAGCGGTTAGTTATGGAACTATTATGTGTTAAAGTTCCGTATATGTTCGAAGAAAAAAAGATGTTGCTCTCAAAGAGTAGGAAATAGTAGTTAAATGTAGGTACCTAATTTATTGTAAATTATTATTATTGTAGGTATATATTTTCGGTGTAGGCTATTGTAAGTATGTACCTACAATAGCCTACACCGAAATATATATGTATATGTATACAGGGTTATTCCTAATCAATTAAGCATCTTTTTAGGGGCTAATTCTGTATATCAAAACTAACAACTTTTGTTCTGCGACTTTTGTCAAAACTCAAACAAAAAATTGTTGTTACATAGAAAATTTATTAGATTTTCACAAAACCATTATTTCTTTATCCCTTGGAAGAGACTAGTTATCGCAACACAGGGTATCTTACAGGATGACTAGAGTATTAAGTAGTATTCGAAAATTCGTAGATCATGGCAATCAAGTTCAATAATATTCTATACCTATAAATTGTTATTTTATGTCAATTTTGTTACTGAATACTTATTATTGGCTACAAATGAATTAATATTTATTTATATAGCTTACGCAATTATCAAAGGTTTAATAAATAATTTGCTTGTCATGAATTAGATTGTGTTGCAATTTAGCGCTAATTAGGATGTTTATTTACCTAGATATTGATGCAGGTAATTTAATATTGTTTGTGTTATTGTTATTAATTAAATTAAATCGCGAAGCTGCCTTTTAAATCATATTATTTTAATTTCATTGGTATATTTTATCAGTGAAACCTATTTATAATGTGTTGCTGTGCAAAGTTCCAGGAATATCAGAGGTATTAATAGTTTGTATCGTCATCACTACGCACAACTTTAACTATGGGAGAAAACCCGAAAAGAGATAATGCAAAAATATATCTAGCTTGGGCCTGGAGCAGTAATTAATTACTTAATTAAGTAATTAATTGTTATGGAAAATGATTTTCCTATTATTTTCTTTAATACAAATCACAATCAAAAGAATTTCATATTTTAGAATCTAATTATCTTTAAATGCTCATTTGTTGTCAATGTTTTTTTTTTATTATTATTTTTTTTTTAATTTTGTTATTTAATGACAATACTAACACTACTACTACATAGAATGTGGAACGCTTTGCCTGGGTCTGTATTCCCGTTAAAGTACAACGTGGGTGTCTTCAAATCCCGAGTAAATAGGTATCTTCTAGGTAAGCGTGCTACACCCTAGACCGCACATCTGCTTAACATCAGGCAGTGTGTTGTCAAACGCAAACCTATTCGAAATAAAAAAAAAATAGAAAGCAATTGGATCATCCACAGACCCTTGAAGGTCTAAAGATAATCCAAGTGCTCAAGCCCACTGCCAGTTGGCAGCGTGCCCAGCATGCTGGCAGCATTGCCACGCTGAATGGCAATGCTTAGCTTGCTCTTTTTGACATTGCTTGTAAAATATGGCGGCGTGATGGCGGCCGAACGAAAATCAAATTAGAAAATACGATATTCCATTTAAATGAAACAGTAAATAGTGTTGTTTTTTTTGTGAATTTGTTTGCCATATTTTAAAGCTTTTTTGGGCTACTGTACATAGTTTGTACTGTACTGTACATACACACAGTGCCTCAAGTCGAAAGTTTTCGACCAGTATGTGTTGCCAGTGATGACCTATAGTACTGAAACGTGGTCTCTCACTATGGGCCTTATTATTAAGCTCCAAGTAGCCCAACGAGCTATACAGAGGGCTATGCTCGGAGTCTCTCTGCGAGATCGAATCAGAAATGAGAATATCCGTAGAAGAACCAAGGTTACCGACATAGCCCAACGGATCGGCAAGTTTAAATGGCAATGGGCAGGGCACATAGCGCGGAGGACTGATGACCGATGGGATCGAAAAGCTCTCGAGTGGAGACCACGCACCGGCAAGCGCGGCGCAGGACGTCCACGCACAAGGTGGACGGATGACCTCATTAAGACCGCAGGATCGCGCTGAATGCAAGCCGCTTCCAACCGGTCTTATTGGAGATCCATAGGGGAGGCCTATGTCCAGCAATGGACTACTTATGGCTGATGGATAGAATAATAGACATAGTTTGAGCCCACTTTGCAAGAACTATTTTAAGGGGGAAATGACCTGCCGCATACAAAGTAAGAAGCGAACATCAGGGTGCGTCCTAGCTTATATGTCACCGTAACAGAAATCCGTGATGTAGAGACTAATCTCTTGATATTTGGCTGCAATCACATCAGTTGAGCAACGTTCGGCACGTTCATTCTTCGGATGTATGACAGTTTTTGG
The DNA here is from genome assembly GCA_949316475.1 of Hypomecis punctinalis. Taxonomy (NCBI): domain Eukaryota; kingdom Metazoa; phylum Arthropoda; class Insecta; order Lepidoptera; family Geometridae; genus Hypomecis; species Hypomecis punctinalis. Next base: position 11,931,534 of record OX438819.1, on the reverse strand, counting down.
CACGTCCAACAAACGCTACCGTTGCTCGGATAACGCGTTGAATTGCAGGTCCTGCCCCCCCTCCCCCCCCCCCCCCCCCCCCGACGGCCTAAGCAATAGCAATCGTTTATGACTTCATTTTAGTCATTTGGCACCGCCTATGTGACTTTAGCCATCAAAGTTGTTCATTCAACGATTGCTTTCGCAATCCGCGCAAAGCAATTGATGGCTAACGTCACATAGGCGGTGCCAAATGACTAAAATGAAGTCATAAACGATTGCTATTACGATTGCTATTGCTTAGGCGGTCGGGGGGCTGGTTGTTTCAACCGTTTAGCCATATCAGCATCATTATGTTCAGTCTGTACTGTACTGTAGCAGCCTTTTTAATAGTCCACTGCAGGACGTAGGCCTACCCACGAAGGGTGATTGGGCTTTATCCACCACGCTGGCCCATTGCGGGTTGGTGGATTCACATACGCCATCAAATTTCTATATTTTTATGCAGGTTGCCTCACGATGTTTTCCTTCACGAAAAGCCATTGGTGTGAATTTCCGTACTTAAGTTTCAAAGAAACTCATTGGTACGGGATTGGGATTTGAACCCACGACCTCACGATTGCAGGGCGGGTGTTACTAACAGTAGACTACCACGTCATCACGTAAGTTTAGCCTACATGCGGTTAAAAACTCAGATAACAGGTCTAGCCACTAAGTCTATACGAACTTAGGTACTTTGAGTCACGTGTACCTTCTGGAATCTCCAGTACTACGCACGATCCACAAACTTTACGTAAACGTAGCGGGTGGCCTACGCACGTGAGGGGCGGAGGGGGGAGGGGGATGGAAATAATAAAAGGTATCACGTTATTGTTTATTTAAAGCAGTTTGGAAAAGGAGGTGGTGGGTAAATTCGAACAGGGGTGATGTACCCATAAATTAAAAGAATAATAGAACTAAGTAATTCTGATTTAAAACATTTGTTATTCGTATACCACTTCACTAAAACCAGACGTAGACAAGCTAGTATCAATTCTAGAAGAACTTACCTAAGTACGTAGCCATGCTATTATAATATTATCAATATAGGTTATATAGGCAAGAATGCATAGCAAGGTCCGTTAATAGAAAAAGAATCAAAGCCGGTTTAGATATCGAAGATTGATGAAGATCATTATTTATCATTAGTGTAATTGGTTACTGTTACCGTACTACTGTACCAGTCTTTTTGATAGTCCACTGCAGGACATAGGCCTACCCACGAAGGGTGATTGGGCTTTATCCACCACGCTGGCCCATTGCGGGTTGGTGGATTCACATACGCCATCAAATTTCTTCTACGGACGTTTGCAGGTTGCCTTACGATGTTTTCCTTCACCGAAAAGCCAGTGGTGTGAAATTCCGTACATAAATTCCAATGAACTTATTGTTACGGGACTGGGGTTTGAACCCACGACCTCACGATTGTAAGGCGGGCGTCACTACCTCTAGGCCACCACGGCTTATTACCGTTACCGTGCTAATTTGATATAAATCAATAAATAAATGATTGCACAATCGAAATGGAAAATTGGCTCTAAACTCTCCTATATGATACAGATACTGCTAATAACTAGTCTGCCGTCCTTATGAAAAGTGCAATAACTCGACTTTTTGGCCAAATTGAGTTATATACATATTCGTGATCAGAAAAAAAAGATCTACATTTTCTTCTTAGACATTTTTGACGTATCTATTGAAAATCTCGAGTTTTTGTTAAGCATAACTGCAATAAATTAGGAACTTTGTGTTAGTTTACCAAGCAAGACCACAATAACTTGAGTTGTGGTAAGGTAAAGTCTAAATTCTATTATTTAGGTCATAATTACTAGCCATAAAGACAATAACTTAGAGTTATATACCATTTTTATATAGATTAATTTATTTTTTGTGATACCGTCTCCTAGTCATAAGTGCAATAAGTACAAGTTATTGCACTTATATTAAGAACAGTTGGCGAGTTATTTGAAAGTTCACTAATATTTTAAAGTAAAAGGTAAAGTTATGGCGTTTATTTTTAGAAGAAACAAGCGATACAATATACCTACACAAACTAAATCCCTATATTTCAACTACATAGTTGATGCGTTCATGAGTTTTTTTGGTTAACATAGTAAACAGCGAACTCATTTCTGCAGAATCTATTACAGTGAAATATTTTGAGCCCGGCCATACGTACGAGTACATGTCTGCCGATCACTTCCACCATCAAGTCAAAAAATCCGTAACAAAGAAGAAAAAGGTTTATGTTTAGTTTAGTTTATTTATTTATGCAAGATATACGTACATGTGAATACAATTAGTGCTTATAACTTTGAGGACTTCGCAGACGCGGTGAAAATGAGTAACTCAAACAAAAACAGAGTAAAAGTCATGACAATATCTGATTTCTCATGTTATGAAGATGTTTCATCATAACATAAAATAAGAAATTAAGAACCAAGGGTGTATTTGAAACACATGGTGATGGTTAGGGCAGACAGAGGATTTTTTATTTTAAGGTATAAAGAGATGCATGACGGTTGTGACTGGATAGAACTGGATTTTCCTTCAAGTAAAAATAATAAAAAACTATGTTTTCTAATTGTTGATGCTGAAAGCAAAACCTCTGTAAGAGGTATTGCCAAAGGGTGTAAGCGAAGAATGATAGCAGATTTAGTGCCTTTAACGAGACGAGAGTTCTGGTTAAATTTACCTGAAATCTCTGAGTTCTGGTGCCAAATTTAGATTGAGCAAAGATCAATCCAAATTAGGCACCAAAGTAATAGTTAAAAAAAAACAACCCAAAAAACCTGACTATATACCTACGTAAAAGTTTTCGTCTTTTCATTGTACATTTCTACTGTCCAAAACCTGTATGTCAGAATTGTTTTAAAAACTTTAAATCGATATAGATCCTAAACGGTAAGCTGAATCCAAAAATGTTGAGAGAAAACTAAAATTGATTTTTAAATACCAATTCAAATAAAGTGGGGTAACAAACTACATCAGTAGTTTGTTGACTTTCATTTTTTTCATTTCCACGATATTGCGTCCAGTAGTCGCCACGCCATATTAAATTTTCACTGACGTAATATCTTTATTGACACTCGGACTAAGAGGAATCGATTGACGTGTAAATCATAACAATTGGCCCAAGCGTTTGGTCTGTGTAGTGCTTCAAAGAAACATACATACATAATACATAGGCTGATAAACACATTACCACTCTGTTGCGTCATGCAGTCGGGTAAAAAGATTATCGTACATATTTTTTTTAAACTGATTGAAAGATTGATCTCACTGTGCACTGTGCTAAATATAATTATGAAGATGTATACTGTACTGTATGAATGTATTTTGAAGTATTATGAAGATGACTTTTGTTAAATTAATAAAAAAATTATGACTGACACTTAGTTTAGATTAAGTACTTAAAATCACTATTTTACAGTCATTAAATCTTATAGTGATGTTTGTAGCATTTTAAAAATAAATGAACCTCATTTTTATGTACAACATTAAACATTGTCTTACATAATAACGCCTTTTATTTGAATCACATTCAATAAAATTTATTAAACTCTAATGAAAACTGCAATAAGTCAGACAAATATTGCACTTATACTTAGAATTACCATACAGACTATTCAGAAGCACCTGCTAATCTAAATTGAAATATGTTGATTTACTAACAAAAAGTGCGATAACTATGTTACTTATTGTGGTTATGACTGGTAATCATTTACACTTTTGATGTATTGTTTTAAACAGAAAAACAATGTTGTGATTTAAGTAGCGTAAATAACATAATTTTCAGTTTTGAAGTACCTGGTAATATGCTCAACATTTTTATCTACAATCTTGTGCAAGTTTCAAGTTGATACCTCACTTAAGGGCAGAGATACACTTAAAACAATTTAAAAAATTTCTATCGCGTTTTTCTCAAAAGTTAGTTATTGCACTTTTCATAAGGACGGCAGTAGTATTAGTCCTTAACATGTGATGTGAAGCTCACGAAACAGCTGTGCGTAGTTTGGGTTCAGTTAGTATTGGGTTTTGCGCTGTCAGTAGCTAACATAACAGCCGCCAAGAAGTTTGACTTGGCATATACAGCCTTGGCCAAAAGTATTAGGCACCTTTAAAAAATCAAAATTAATGTGTAGTACTTAACCAATAACTGAGTGCTTATCTTAAATGAATTACCGGGGTCATAAATAACTTCTTAGAATATCAAGCGGCTCTATGTTAAGGTCATAAAACACCTGGTGACTGAAAACAAAGGATTCGGTTTTCTTTCGATCATAACAGTCAATGTTTGGTCACTTGTGTTCTGGATCTAACAAGTAATCAAGCTTTCATTTCTGTTGATGTGATTAAATTGACACCTAATTTTGTTAAAAATGCCAAAAGGAGTGAAATTAGTTTAGAAGATAGAGTGAAAATACAGGGTGCCTAATACTTTTGGCCAAGGCTGTGAACTAGTACTAATTCTTTGCAGTATCTGTGCCAATCATAGCAGACTTATGTAAGCCTGTATACTTGAAAACGTGACCAAACGTGATTCGCTCGTGTTGGTCACACTGATCCCTCTTATTACATTATGGAGCTAAAAATAGACTGGGTCAATGGGGTGTTTAGTTAAGCAATGTTCGGCACGGCGAGTCGTCGGATGGGTGATCGTGGGTGCCATTTCCAACAACGCGGTACCGTGAATCTGATGACGATTTAAAGCGAATTTCATTTTTTTGGGTTTTATGCCTTTTATTGTTAAATTAAATATTTTAAGTTTATGCAAACTCTTTTAGCGGCCATGAATAGGTAGCGTTTACGAAATACCTACAAATATCTAAAATCCAAATTAGTGGTCTTATACACGAAAGTGCATCAACCGATTTTCCCCTTAGTTTTTAGTTGTGGGCTCTTATGAATAAACTAGTTACTATTTTGGTTTCTAGGTGTAGGTATATGCCTCGTAAATCTATCTCTTCTTCGCTAAATGAGTTTTTTGAAGCAGTAAATGCCTAATAACTCAAAAAATTCGCGCCCTGATCTAGTGAATCCACCCTAAGTAACGCTCGGCACAGCCAGTCTCCGGATGACTGCTCTTGGCATTACAAACTGAGCGCTACCGTAGCTCTGCTGATACGTTAAATTGTAGGTCCCAGTTTTCTAGTCGTTTCGTCATGTCAGAGGATTTCGGCCGACAGAATAACGGATACCTAATATGCTTATTTCGATCCAGTTTTTAAGAAACTGGATCGAAGTAGCACAAAACAGGAAAAAATGGAAGAAATTGGAGGAGGCCTATACCCAGCAAGGGATTGCTATATAAATATAATCACTGCATATACTAACACTAGGTTTAATTTAATTCTACTAACATTAAAATAAAAATTGTAAATTCATTGTTTTAAAATTGTAAATATGTTTATATTTATAGCAAATAAAAAAGCTTTTTTTTTTTTTTTTTTTATAATGTGCTTATTAAATCTAGCCATCTGGCCTACATGAACTTTATTTTACTCTTAGTTTTTACTAAATAGAAAATAAAAAGCCATTTACTGTAAGTAAAAAGTTTTCCTTAATATTATAAGTGCTTAGAATTTTTGGTCTGGCTCTGATGCCAGGGCAATAGAAAACGGCATCGATAACCCCTGCTGCGGTAACTAAGAACCTACTAAATAGGGACCTCTGGGCTTGTAGATGATTGTAGATCGCTCTTGCCATTCACTCAAACAGGCCTGGGGAGGACGACAACGATGGGTTGCCAGGCCACGTTACCGTAGAGTCAAGCCTAGGTAGGCTCGAGATGTCGGGGCCACGAAGAAGTACGGAAGTATGCCGGTAGCCCCGACACACAGCGCAGAGGCGGAAAACCCTTCAGGTTTTTAGTGGCTATACCGCCAAATAGGGACTCCCATTTAACCACCGGTCTCCCCAGGCAGGTAGGATCCATAAAGAATTTTCCGGGGTCCAAAAAAAGGTAGGTTCAAAAAGTGGTGAAAAGAGTCCGGAGCCCCGATGCGTTCCCCTGGAGATCCCGGAGCTTTCAAGCGCGCACTAAGTCCGGCTACCGACAAGGTTTTAGTAGGTACAATCCCACATAACCCGGATACACTATAAAGCTGTTAGGTACCTTGCGAAGATTTCCTCCTCGTCAAGAAAATATTTTTTAGACAGGTTGCTTCATCTGCGTAATATTTGTTCGACCCTGTTCGGTTGAGTTGTCTGGCAATGTGATTTTTATTATCGTTTATCAGTCATTTACTATCATAGGCAAATAGTTCTATTGGAAAACCCAACCAACTAGTTCTATTGGAGTATCCCATCTATAGGGGAGGCCTATGTCCAGCTGTGAAAGTCTTATGGCTGATGGATGGATGGATGATACGGGAGGTCTATGTTTAGTAATGGACGTCTATAACAACGACGACGAAACTAGGATCAAATCTGGATTATTTTGAAAACCAACCTTGTTACACCATCTCCTGAAAAATAAAATAAGAACGAAAAACACATAGTTAAACAGCTATCTAACAGCCGCATGTAACGGACCGTTACGGTCTCGAAACGTGATGTTACGTGACGTTCACGTGCCCCGACGACCGGCGAGAACACGTGAAACCTATCTACCTGTAACAGATCAGTGTTGTTGTTACGACACTCATGAATATTTTCAGAATATAATTTATAAGGTCATACTATCCAGATAATCTGCTATATCTATACCTATCAAGTTGCTAACCTGCTACATAATATCTGCCTACATTGGGTCACTTTCGACATTTCTGATTTTTTATACTTCATTAAAAATAATATGTGTGCTATGTCAAATTAAATAAATATACGTAACAAAAAAAATATAGTACATGGATTTTTTTTTCATTTAATATAGGTTTGCGTTACTAATTAATGTACACTACATACTACCTGATGTTGAAGCAGACAGACTTATTTTTATACCACCACACCTCGAGAGGTGGCGGGTGGTTTATTTTATTTATTTCAGTTCACCAACATTGTGTACATCAATACATTGTCAAAAGATTAAACATAAAAATAGGAGGATATATAGTTATTTTATGAGTCCCCACCGACTGCAGTATACCCAGCAAAAACCATGGGTGTTCCTCCACTGCACCTGGTGTCGGGGTTACGAGCACGCTTCCATACTCCTCCGCGGCACCCGACAGCGCTGCACCTCGGAACTTGCGCTCCCGCCAGTACGACGATGAGTCGGAACATCAGATACATCGTCATCCGCCACCCGGGACTAACCAGCTCTAGGCGTCAGACAGCACCCGTATCCGACAGCCCTGGTCCCAAAGCAACGGGTCAATTAAAGTGGCCCCGCGCCTGCCACTACGGCTGCAGAGGATAAGGAGAGCGGCCGACGAGATACTGACACTCCTCCTCCCCTGCAGCCCCACCGCCTCCGCCAACACGTTGACGGCGCCTGTTAAGACCGCTGGCATGTAGTATAGGCAGCACCTTCAAGTAGATAAACCTGATGTTAATGTGATGAATTTGCAATTGTATTCTAATTATAATGCACAATATAATGGCGGAAAATAAAATTGACTATTTAAATGACTACCAACTCGCCTTCAAACTTCGATAAAAAGGGAAAATGTATACTTATTTACAGAGATATGAGACAAGAATAAACGGTAACTAGTAATTTAAATTAACAATTTCCCTCACGATTGCATAGTGTTTTGTCCTGTTTATACCTAGGGAGTATTGTGTTGCTTTTATTACAGGTTCCAGGTTCGTATAATAAATGGTCAAAAGGAAAAATCATGCATTCAATGAATTTCAATGGTGGTAAAAGACAACTAAATTGATAAATCCCAGTGGATTAGCAAGTTGAAATGAGCACATAGTTCCATAAAATGATTGGTGGTGTATTTTGGTAGATTATAGGGTATTTATAAACACGTATTTATCTGCCAAAACAATGATTGCTAGGTAGCTAATATCTATTTCATAAATACTTGCCGTCTTACCACAAAAGTATTATGCACGCTTTAGGCAATGTTTAACAGTAAAAATTGTACCGGTAAACAGTGTTTAAAGTGTGTTTAAATCTTTTGTGGTAAGGCCGTTGTAGTCTACAAACCACTATAACCAAAAAACTCTCATCTCAAAATTGGTTCACCAATTCAAAATCAAAACAATAATCGACCTCAACAGCAGCACTTTTTATTATATAATTTAGTGCAGATTTTATAGCCAACGTTGAAGGTCGTAATTCCAATGGCGCAACCTTGGCGCTACTTCCGGTCGTAATGCGGGTCACACACCGCCTTGTGTCGGGTCGCACGACGCTTGACTCGTAATGTTCCACGTTGCTCTTGAATGGACTTCGTATAGATCGGTCAATTTCACCCGGCGAGGACGAGGGGTCAATATGATCCGTCCTATTTTGTTTCGTGCACAGATTTTGAACACCACTGGCTTTTCGGTGAAGGAAAACATCGTGAGGCAACCTGCATATATATATTATGTACGTAGAAGAAATTCGATAGCGTATGTGAATCCATCGACCCAAACTGGGCCAGTTTGGTGGATATGGCCTAATCCCAAAACCCTTCATGGGTAGGCCTACGTCCTGCAGTGGACTATTAAAAAGGCTGATACAGTACAGGACAGATTTTTATTCTGCGGTAATATGTTGCTAATAAGTGTAGTAGCTATAGATACCTAATGACCCATATTCATGTTAGAAAACACTTTTTTTTTATTTATGGCCCACAGACTCGAGCACGAGTAGCACGGCAAGGGGAGAAAATCATTTTATCCACTCTAAAATATCAGCTGTCATTGTTAATCCATACTTTATTTCCTCTTCGAGGGGATATAATAGTGGAAAGACTATTTGTCCCTTTGCCATGCTTTCCGTGCAGGGTTCTGTGCCTTTTGTTGAGTAAATTACATTTGAAAGAATGCGACTGTACAATAGAGAGGGGTTGGTTTAAATCTTAGTCTAAGTTAGTGGTTTCATTGCATTGCGTGAATGCCACGAGCAGACCGGCGACCCGAATGAAGCACCCGATCACGAGTGTGACGCATGTATCAGCCTTTGCTCTCCTCGACCATATATTTAAGGGGAGAGAACGACCTGACACACGACGCCGCCACAAGAAGGAGCCTCCGATGGCGAGCATGAATGCTCAGGGCATGCACGCAATGCTAATTTCTATTTATTAAAACACACACTAAACGCTATTTGACAGTAAAAAAGAGATACCTAGACGAATACAAATGGTGCCCAAGATCAACTTGATCCTTCCTCATACGCGGCGTGGCGTAGCAATTTTGAGACACATTTTCGTGTTTTTTTTTTTAAATAATTGGTTACTCACACTGGCACTGGGTAGGGCACATAGCACGCGGAACAGATGGCAAAAAAATCAAAGTTGTTTAATGGAAACCACGCACCGAAAAACACAAAACAGGATAGATAAACGTTATGATTGAAATCGCGAATTCGCGCTGTATATTAGCCGCTGAGTTCAAATATGTAACATCATGAATACTTTTTACGCAATGAGCCCTGAATCTCATAATAAAATTGACTATTTATAAAAACTGTTAAAATTACTCCATCCAATATTTTCAGAATAAAATATCTATAATAACAAAAACAGCTTTAAGTTGACGCATTGATAAACTATTGTTTCAAAAATTATCCCTTCACTCGTACAAATTTTATGCGCACGCGCTCGACAGGATCGCGCCAGTGAGTTTTTAATTAATTACTCATATGTGCACATTAAAAAAAATTACTTCTCGGTTTATGAAATAGAATAGCGGTCTGGCTATTTTATTCGAAAAAAATAATGGGGTGTCTTGGTTGTTTGTTTGTTGGGTGTCGCTGATAATTCTGAGCATTCGAATTATTAAACTTTTTAAAGTTTTTTTTTTTAAAAGACGGTTACTTTTCAAGATTTTGTCCGGTTCATTAATTTTTTCAAGATTTTCTATCATCTATGATATTTTTTTAATTTGAATCAATATCATTCGTCCTCTCAGATCGCGCATTCAAAAGTACTCGTTTTCGTGTTTCTCGGCCCGATTCCTCATCTTAAATGTAAAGCAGCAATTAGCATCCTTTAAGCTTAAAGCGATTTCTACCTGAAGGCGGCTTGATGTCATATTATAGCTAAAGTAATGCTAACAATTTATATCTAACAGCATAGATACAAAGTACCTCTATATACACAGTAGATATATCACCCGCATCCACTTCCACCGGAAGCAAAGAGAAGGTCTTTGGCCGACATTGGGATGCGTGACCTTTAGAATGTTGCTTCTAAGCTGTTAACTGTATGGATACGTTTAGTTGTAGTTTACCTGATCTGAATAGAAAAGAATTCTGAAATAAGGAGATTCGTAGAGACACCTAAGTACAATGATACAGCCCAGACGACTGGAAAATTGAAATGGCAGGGGGCAGTATAAGAAACAAGTGCAGCGTATGACGTCTACCCACTGGCTGCAAGCGCAATATGACACTTAAAGTATGGCTGGAGAGGCGGTCAATTCAATGGAGCAGCAAAAGCGGCGCAAAATTGCTTGCCTCGGCAGTTGTTTTATATTCGACCCGTTGAGACATTAAGTTTGTGAGAGCTCGAAATCTATGGGGAGGTCCAAAAGCTTACCTAGTTTTCGGAAATCTATCTGAGCGTGTGGTGAGTAGAACGCTGCTGACTAAGAGTGACTAAAACGCTGCTGTTTATTTTGCTCATCGAATATTTTGATAATCACTGCTGTTTGTCGTGAAAATGCTGCCAGCATGCTAGGCTCGCTGCCAACTGGCAGTGGGCTTCAGCAATTGGATTATTTTGAGACCATCGGCACTTGCCTTTTCACTACATATTACAAAGCAAAGTGTGTGTGTGTTTATCTGTGTGTGTACATTATTGTTGATATATCAAAAACGGGTCAACCGATTACGATAAAATTCAAATTTTAACAACCCTTTCAAAGTATAAAAGATTTTTTTTAAATCGGTTCACAATTGGCGAATATATCGAACGTACACAAAATAATTATTTTTCGTAAAAATGGAGAAACCGCCTTCCATGAGCACAAAATTCGAATATTTCGCTGAAATAGTTCACATTATTGTTGATTTTTCAAGAACAGATTTCATTAAAATTTAAATGGGACCACTCCGGGAGTATACCCTTTCGAACTAAAAAATAATGTTTCGATTCGGTTCACAATTGGCAAAATTAAAGATGAACACACACAAAAAAAATACACACAGACGAACATAGAGCCTCCACCATTTTGAAGTCATAAAAATAGCTTGAATTATAAACGAAATGTAAACATTCTTGCCACTTTTCGAGCTGTCACATGTCAGCAGCAGGAAGCATTGCGTGTTATTATGCAAGTGGAGTGGTGACCTCCGCGCGGGTCACGACGCCAATGGTAATGGCTGCCTTTCCTGATCGCCTGATTGTTACGTTTTCCTCATAGTTGTCATTTAATCGGTTATATGTTTTTATTGGAGTCATATTTCATTGCGCCATTTTTTTAGTTTTCATACTTGTTGAGGAGCAGGGAAGTGCACCGTAATGCAATCGAAACTCTTCTTTCCATTAAGTACCCTTCGACAGGTCGCTTCTTGTTAACGGGGTTAACCGTTGGTACGTCGGACGCGGAGGTCTTCTTCGGAGATGTTGCACGGCGAGCTGGTACGGTGGCAAGTGAAGCTTGCGGCCGCAGCCTACAAATATTTATACGAATCGCCCTCACGCGTCCCCCCTCGGGGGGTCTGCCCCGTGAGAACAATGCGCATACACCCTCCGCGCGCCCTTTCCGTGTGAGCGAGAGAGTCCAAGATCCCGCCCTCTCGCTCACGCGCATCGCGTCGGGCCATCTACGACCGCTAGGTTATTTTTCTATTCTTATACTTTTCCCTATGTTTCCCAATATATTTCCATATTTTCCTATCTTAGCTCGCCGTTGCATTTACCTTATGCATTTTCCCTCGCATTTACCTTACCTCCGCCTCGTCCTCATACCAAAGGTTAACCAAGAAAACAACCAGTCGAAATTTCTTTATTTACATAAAACACAATTTATACACTAAACACAATATTACAGTCTTAACACATTATTACAGCTTTAACACAATATTACACAGTTTTTATACGATATCACGCGTAAGTTTTGAACCTATCCATACATTCCACCACGTGGTATTATTTCTCCGTTCCACCACGTGGTATTATCTATTGTGCGCAAACATCCGCCGGCCCAGAGCCGTTTACTTATAAAACAATAAAACAGTTACCGTTAGCCGTTACCTGAGTAAGGTTGTATGCACTTTTGCTAAATGTTTTTGAAGCTACTAGTTATAAAATACAAAAATGGCGAATGCGAAATCTGAGAGAGACCTAGGCACAGTACAATCATCAGTTTGGACTCATCTGTCCGTAACAGTCTCCCCCGAGCGAAGTGACCGAAGCTTTCCCGTTGATAGGCAGGACGATGAGTCCACGTCCACGTATAGGTCGTCTGAAAATCCCACCTCCCGTGTGTACTTCCGCGCTTCTTATAATGCCGCCTTTTCCGGGCATTACCTTCCCAACCCGTCCTCTGGGCCATAGGTTTCTAGGCAATAGTCCGTCCGCGATTACTGCCAGGTCGCCTACTTTTAGGTCCAGCCCAATTGCACCACTTTCCCCGCGTGGCGCTAGTGCTGGTAGGTACTCGTCTATCCATATTTTCCAAAACGAGTCCGCGAGTGCTTGAGCGCTATTCCAGGCTTTTCTGTCCGCTAAAACGCTGCTTCCCACGTAAGGCATCCCGGTCGATGATCCTAACAGAAAGTGATTCGGACTTCTGCTAGTCATGGGAACTTCATCCTTCGGGGCTCTCTCATTCAGCGTGACCGAAAGTGCGCTCTTAATCGACCTAATCATGCGTTTTCACGCCTTCCGAGATTAAGCCGCTCTTAGATCAATGAACCTCCATTCTACGTGTCTGTGGGTTCCTTTCTTCGTTTGTAATGGCGGCAGCACCGATATGCCCATTCGTGTGTACTAGGCCCTCAGGCCTTAGTACAGGGCCTACTTCCTCAGGCGACTTTCCCTCTCGACATCCTGTTCTTGTTCGAGGCGGACGAAATCGTCTGGAAAGCTATCGTGCTGCGCCTGCCGCAGTACTAAACGTACCGCCTCTTATTCCTTAATGTTGCGCGCGACCGCGGCCTCCTCCCCCGGCCAGCCCTCCCCCGGTTCACGGTGGTAGGGCGGGCCGGTCAACCATTGGTCCGTATCCTTCACGTTGCGTTTGCTACGGCGGCCGCACCGATACAACCCGTCCAGGGATACTAGGCCCTCAGGCTACTAGTACTGGGTTTAAACTATCCCGGGCGACTCGCCCTGCTCGACACTTCGTTCACGTGCGAGGCGGCTCAAGCCGTCCGAGAAGCCATCGCGCCCCGACCGTCGCAGCTAACGCTCTGTCTTTGCTAACGGAGTTTTTATTATTCTCTACAACCGCGGCCTCTTCCTTCGGCCAGTCCCCCGCCGGTTCGCTGGCGCGGAGAGGGCCGATAAGCCATCGGTCCGATTCCTTCATGCGAGTGTTCTTTCGCTCGGTATTGTTGTCTCGTTTTCGCATATCGTAACATCTTGCGTGTATCCGTTGTAGTCGTTCTCGGTCTCTCACGAGAACGCTGTAAAGCGCCTTTCGGGCCCCTTAGCAAGTCCGGGCGGCCGCCTAGTAACGCGTCGTTCGTACATGTTCCCTTCGAACGCACGGCCGCATCGCCAACTAGACGTCTCTTGCCGGGCTTGTTTACCGCAAAATGCAGTAAGTACGTTCTCGAATAGCTCGGGTCAGCGTCGCTTCTCACTGCGTGACATTTCTTGACAAGTTTGTTCACCTTCCCCGAGTATGCGATCCTATATTCGGGCGACTTGTTTCTCGTACGCTCGACGCTTTGTACCTTCCGTAGCGCCATGTCGTAGCTCGGGGGAAGCTCGACGTTGTCCGTGCGCCGCGGTGACCCGACTTCACAATAACCGTCCCTCTTCTTCACAGTCCGGTTAAATATAGTTAATGCACGCTTGCTCGCTGTGACTGACTTCCGTTTCTTTGATATTCCCAGCGAGTCAAGCTCGAAGTGAGCCCTAACGAGTTCGTGCGATTCGTCGCTATCTTTTCCTTGCGACGTAGTGATGTGTAACACCCGCTCGTTCTGGGTTGTTACTAATCTGTGCGGAGTAGTACCATGCACCACCCATCCCAACTTGGTTAGAGACGCCGCCGGTTGAGTTCGTTTACCGGTTAATAACTTACGTGACACGATAAGGTGCCAATTATCGGCCCCGATGAGTACGCGCGGGCGCACGTTTTCGTAACAAACGTCGTCTCTATCCAACTGTCTAAGATGGGGGTGGTTCAGTAGCTCTGGCGCCACAGATTGGCCGCCTAGCTCAAGGCGTCGCACTGTTCGTGCCTTAATCGACTCGTAATCTTTCTGACGACGCCCTCTGATGCCAATCTCTATTGCACGGCTCTTCGCCTCACGCTGGCTATTCGTGACGCCGTGAATGTTGAGAGGCCGAGAGGGCCCGCGCGCTCCGAGTTGCTCGGCGAGGTCGTCGTCGATAAGGCTAACAGTAGAGCCTTCGTCCAACAGACCATACGTCTCGACGGTGCCGGCCGGTCCCTTCAACGTGACCCGGCACACTTTGAGTAACACGTGTCGATTTGTGTTGATCTGTGCTGAGGCGGTAATAGCAGAGTCCTCTTCTTGCTCTGCTGGTGAGTCATCGCGTGCCTTCTTTGATACGTGAAGCAGAGAATGGTGCGCCATTTGACACTCGTTCAAGCCGCACATTTTAGCTTTGCACTTGAACCTTCTATGTTTACTTTCCAAACATTGGAAACATATCGCTGTCTCTCTCGCCCAACGCCAGCGGTCGTCCGTGGTCATGCTCCGCAGCTTTATACATTTGGTGGTCACGTGATCGACGCTCCCACAACAAAAACAAGTGCCTTCTTTTGATGTGTTGGTGGTTGTAGCATAAACGAGCGCCCTAGTTGGTTTATTAGGCGCGGGCCGTGACGACTGCTGTGTAGGTCGCGGTGTTGGTAGCGCTTCTCTGCCATTAGTCGGTCTTGATGAATACGCCGCCGGTGCGGAGTAACAATGTCGTACCGCACGCTCCGCTTCTCGCATAAAAAATCGCGACAAAGTCACGATCTCCGCATCGTTTGCGTTGCTATGTTCCTCGGCGAAGTCGCACCATCTCGATCGATAATGTTCACTCATTTTCTCAGTGACATGCCGCGTTAACATGGGATTTTTTAAATATCCTTTCGCATCGAGGCACGCGATGACCGTTACGATATTTTGTAGTTTGATCGCGAAGTTGTTGAGATCTGCCGCGGTCGTTCCTATACGTGGCAGCCTCTTAAGTTCCTCCAACGCCTGGTCAATGATGATCTCGGGTTGCCCGTACCGCTGTTCTAGCGTGGCCATTATGCCGGACGGTTCCGACGCCGTGTACAGGAGCGCCGCGACGCATTGTTTTGCCTCTCCCTTTAGGCATGCGCGCAGCCGCGCGAGATTCTCGACCGGAGGTATATTATATATTGCCGTAGCTTCTCGCATCGCCGCTTTGAATGGGAGCCACTCCCCAGGTGCTCCGGCAAACGAAGGTAGCTCTGGTGGCCTTGACCGCCGACCGTTTCTCGTCATTTTATCTAACGCGTCGGCGAGTCGGTCCATCGGGTCCTCTTTCGGGGTTCCTTTGTGTAATGTAACGGGCCTTTCTTTAAACGCAACACGTGTTGAGGTAGCGCCTCGTTCTGTCCCGCTCGCTCTCGTCCGTGACGGCGCGTCCGCCTCTATTGTGTTTGCAGCTGGGTCCCGGGTTTGTGAGTCATCTACCCATTCGCTAACCCGCCTATCGACGTCATCCTCGGCGCGGTCGTAAACGCTTCCTTGTTCCGATTCTTCCCGCATTATGTCGATATCCGCTGCTAAGCGTTTCTTAATAAGGTCCGCTTCAAGTTGTAGCTCCTTTCTCTTGAGCTCAGCCAATCGTTCTTTGGCTTGAATCTCGGCGCGCCGGATTCTCACGCTAACGCTGACTGTAGAGCGCACAGATCTTGTTTCCAACCGCTGCTCTGTCGACGGCGGCGGTTTCGCTGTGCTAGCCCGGGGGGGCCGAGAATTCTTCTACTGTACCCGTTTCTCTCGAGGGTACATCCTGCGGCGCCGACGGTTGTACGGTGGACGGTGACGTGGGGTAATCCACGTTGACTCGCAGATCCTGCCCATCAACGGTCTGGCTTCTAGTCTTCGGCATGGTTGCCCCCTAACGTCCCTAACGGTCCCTACCTCCCTATCGGTCCCTATCAGTCTCGCGGGAGGGCCCGGTTTTTAGGCCGGGATATGCTCCCTTGAGGATGGAAGGTCGTGCAGGAAAGGAAAGGTGGGATCCCCTCGGCAGAGGAATGTGAGGGCAGCGGGTTGCTCGGTGACTGGTGGGAATGCCAGTCACGTCGGCTTGCCTGCAGTCCGGCGCCGTGCCACTCACACTCTTACCGACGCGGGTAATACTTTACACTTCAGGCGTCGCTCCTTGTTCTCAAACACGACGCACCTGAAGCAGCCGGCCCGCTCTCCAACTGGCTCCCCGAAGTAGCGGTGCGTCTTCGTGGACTTGCCCGCCGATTTACACGAAGACGCAGCACCGTTCGGTGTTCTTCTCTCTTGACCCGGAGCCGTCGCACCGTTGGGTGATCTTCATAAAACCCGACGAACCCGGAGCGGACGCACCGTTCGGTGTTCTTCGGTTAACCCAACCTTCTTTCTTCTCTCGGTGGGGACGTTGACGGCCGGGCTGTGTGATACCCGACCGCTAGCTCGGACCGCGCGTAGAGTTCGGTACGCGCGGTTGCTGTCCCTAGACTACACCGCCTAGCTCGTGATAGCTAAGGCGTCGTCCACCAAAGGCTTCTTTCTTCTTAAAAACGCCGATATCTTCGTCCCACGAGCGCTTCTATAAGGTAGCTCAGTGGGCTCAGAGTTCTCTCGGCCAACATTCGCCCCGCGAGCGCTTCTATAATGTAGCTCAGCGGGTACCGACGCCTCCGTTGTATATTCTGTAGGGATAACCCACTTCTCTCGGGTTATCCGGCTCGAAGATTTGTTGAGGAGCAGGGAAGTGCACCGTAATGCAATCGAAACTCTTCTTTCCATTAAGTACCCTTCGACAGGTCGCTTCTTGTTAACGGGGTTAACCGTTGGTACGTCGGACGCGGAGGTCTTCTTCGGAGATGTTGCACGGCGAGCTGGTACGGTGGCAAGTGAAGCTTGCGGCCGCAGCCTACAAATATTTATACGAATCGCCCTCACGCGTCCCCCCTCGGGGGGTCTGCCCCGTGAGAACAATGCGCATACACCCTCCGCGCGCCCTTTCCGTGTGAGCGAGAGAGTCCAAGATCCCGCCCTCTCGCTCACGCGCATCGCGTCGGGCCATCTACGACCGCTAGGTTATTTTTCTATTCTTATACTTTTCCCTATGTTTCCCAATATATTTCCATATTTTCCTATCTTAGCTCGCCGTTGCATTTACCTTATGCATTTTCCCTCGCATTTACCTTACCTCCGCCTCGTCCTCATACCAAAGGTTAACCAAGAAAACAACCAGTCGAAATTTCTTTATTTACATAAAACACAATTTATACACTAAACACAATATTACAGTCTTAACACATTATTACAGCTTTAACACAATATTACACAGTTTTTATACGATATCACGCGTAAGTTTTGAACCTATCCATACATTCCACCACGTGGTATTATTTCTCCGTTCCACCACGTGGTATTATCTATTGTGCGCAAACATCCGCCGGCCCAGAGCCGTTTACTTATAAAACAATAAAACAGTTACCGTTAGCCGTTACCTGAGTAAGGTTGTATGCACTTTTGCTAAATGTTTTTGAAGCTACTAGTTATAAAATACAAAAATGGCGAATGCGAAATCTGAGAGAGACCTAGGCACAGTACAATCATCAGTTTGGACTCATCTGTCCGTAACAATACTCATAAGTTGCAATAGTAAGATTAGTGCAGCAGCCAGCAACAGAGGCGTTGATGGAAGTGCGTGTGCCTCGGCTTAGCCTCGGCCCATATATGTAGGTATATCAATGCCTAGTCGTGGCCAAGCCATGAATAGTACTTTTCTCAAATAATGTGCGGAAATTACTTACTAAATTAATTATCAAAATCAATAATGAACAACAATCATTTTTCACTCGCCAACGTGTTAATTGATTTAATTTGATAGATGACTCATAGTAGGTACCTTACTAGGATTCCCAGTGTCGAGAGTGACACAAAAATAAGGGCAAGAAATCAAACTCAACACAAATCAACACCTTTCTGCGCCGAAAACGATTTTCTTTTATCCACCACATTGGCCTAGTTGCGGGTTGGAGGACAAAAACGACAGAATTCCTTTTCAGACGTATGCTTTTTTGGGGAGATTTTGAACTGAAAGTCCATGCCAGCTCTTATAAATAAAAGCTTATTACATATTTATTATCTACCATTAAGATATAGGTATACTGAGCGCCACACATATTGAAAGATGGGAAGTTAGCCGCAGAGAGCTGCGCAAACGCCAAAATAGACGTTAGCGGGTGCCAGAGAGACGGCGCTCACCCGCCCGCCAACCTTGAACCCGCCAGGCATTGTGCACACTTGTGCAATAATTAGCCAATCACAGCGAAGTGTCATCTGCGGCTAACTTCCCAGCTTTCAATTTGTGTGGCGCTCAGTATATTAAGCTAGTGAGGTAGCCTCCTCGAGTTAGCATGATTTAGATACTGAAAAAAAGTCTCCACCAGTCTGTAAATCATTCCAGCCTCCTTAGAGACGGGTTCACATGACAAACTATGTATTACCCCCACGTTGAATTTTGTCACCTGAAGTTCAGCAAAGATTCATTCTCTTTCGCTTTGATTCCGTACACATTCCATAAGTACATGATACACATCTTCTGGCTTGTCGCACTCCTCACAATAATTGGGTGACGATACTTTGCCCGTTAAGAATCTGAATTCATTTAGAGGAATGTGTCCGGAACGGACGTGTGCTAATTTCCTATTTGCATGTAGTGCACTTGCCTTATACAGTTAAACATAACGCATAGTCATAGCAGTAATAGCTTTTTAGTATATCTTACCAAATAAAGTCACACGCACACAAACGTTTTTCACCATATATTTCGGATTGCAAAATGGACCAACACGCAACACGCGTCGTGCAAAAACGTGCTCCACTCAAATCAATACTATAAATTATAACGTACATAGTAATGTATGATTACGGGTATCTAATGCGACAAGATCTTTTACTGATGATTGAGGGCACCACTATATTTTTTTCATTCCTTATTTATGCATCTGGTAACTAATCATTCTTTTGAGCGTTGTATTTCTATACTATTTTTGAATTCGTGTAGATGATATCATTCTTAGTAAGGACTAGTTAATACCTAGTTCATGGCAATTTTTTTTATTAGATATTTTTTAAATAAATATACTTACGTTATTTTGGGCTCTATTTCTGTATGACTTAATTTCGTCAACAATATGTACAATTATACAAAAGGGTCCCTATAGTGAGTGATAAAGACTGAATGGCACATGATATTTTAAATGAATTAAAGTTACTTTTGTTATTACTATTATTGCCACATTTTTTTAGTTATTATGTAACAATTGACTCCCTTTGATTGGTATTTTGAATCAGATGAGATAATTTTTAATTCATGTTCCTTTAGTTTCTTAAAAAAATAGTCATACCTACTCCTTCCTATGATTGTAAGCTTAACTACCAGCTAAATACTTCAAATTAAATTTAACGTAGTCTCTAAGCATTTGATGAGTAGTTACTAAATCTAAACAATTTAGAAAAATACTAATTAAACCAGTAGACTATAACAGAATACGACTAAAACTCACGTTATAATTATACGGTCGATCCGCAAGGAATCTGACCAGTCGACGGGCCAGTCGACGGGGGCGCGCGTATTCCCTGAGGATGGAGTACTAAATACTCCGAAACTGGTCGGATTCCTTGCGGATCGACCGTATAATTATAACGTGAGTTTTAGGCGTATTATGTTATAGTTATGATGAATACTCACGGTAGTTTTAATTAAGTAAACCAGTAGACCATTGAAAAATTAAGATACATACCTATTTACTAATTACCAGTAGTTTTAGTTCCGAATGTTGACCACCCGTAAACTTAAATTGGTATCGCCCTACATTGTAACACATTGATAGAGTTGTAGAAGTGCCAGTGGTTGCGCAATGGAAGTTCACGGCTCTCGTTGCAACTGCACTAACGCAATATCTAATAATATCTGATATATTGTAAACAAATAGGGATGTGCTATGAGTATTTACAAAATTGACGTAAAAAGCTGCTTAACTATAGTTACACTTAATTAAACATATAAAAATTACATAGTGTTTATGAAATTGGTTTTAGAATGGGCATAGGCGAAACCTTATTGGTACGGCACCGGATTGGAACCCACGACCTTACAACCACCACGGCTTATAAGTATCAACGGAGATAAAATTGAACACTTTCGACTGCCTCGGTGGCTCAGTGGTTAGTGACCCCGACTTCTGGATCAAAGAGGCGTGGGTTCGATCCCCACCCAGGGCAAGCATTAATGTGATGAACATAGGTGTTTGCTATGTGTCTTGGTGTTATTTAGGTAATATTTATGTAAGCATGTATTTAAAATATTTATATGTAGTACCTACCTATATCAGTCTCTGGCAGCCATATCACAAGCTTTGCTTAGTTTGGGGTCAGAGACCATGTGTAAGGTGTACCCTAATATTTATTTATTTATTACTTTATACTTAAGTAGATACCACCAAAAACTAGCATTTTTTTATAAATATGTGGTCTAGTTGCCGCTTAGACAGGCCTCCCCAATGGATCTTCAAGTTCAAGTTCATTATATTTTTCAAATTATTTCGTAAGTGTGAATTAATGTACGGTAGGTACATTAATTCACACTTACGAATGACACAATTAGTAAAAATTCAGTTTTTTACATTAACTTAATAATACAAAACTTAAAAAATATTATTAAAATGAAGCTCTTCGAAATAATGTCTTGAAAAAATAGCAAAGCTAAACAAGAGTAGCAACGTCTAAAATAACCGTTTAAATAACTAAAAATATCACAAAAACATATCAGAAATAGTGCAGGTATTAAAATATCACCAACGAGGCTTTCAAGCGGCCTAAAAACTCTGACACCAGGGCTAGCCACCCGGCCTCGAAGAAAAGAAGCTTTGATGAGGTCGTCTTTTTACTTTGTGGATGAATTTTCTACGCTGCGCTTGCAGGTATGTAGGTCGTCTCCATTCGAAAACTTTTCAACCCCATCAATCATCAGCCCCCGGGCTATTTAATTTGCTCTATCCATTACCTTATCAATTCATACACACAGATTGCAATTATCAATTTTAGCAGCCAGAAAAGAAATAATGCTAAAGTACAGGGTTATTTCTAATCAATTAGCATCCTTCTAGGGGCTTATTCTGTACATCAGAACTAACAACTTCTGTTCTACAACTTTCGTCAAAACTAGCTTAGTTAGGACATTACCTTGTACAGTATTTAATTATTTACTATAATTGTTTTAGTAAATGTATTTTTTTATTTTGTTATATTTAATAACAATATCCGTTTAAAGAAATTTCATATTTTCGGCTCATATTATCTTTTGACATTATTAGTAAAATATAGCGTTGTGATGGCGGCCTTGAATAAAAATCAAATTAGAAAATATGAAATTCCAAACTAATTCAGCAATAATTACTGTTGTTGTTTTTACTGAGAATATGTTAGCATATATTAACGATTTTTGGGCTATTGTATGAAGTCTGGGCCTACTTTGCAAAATCTTCTTTGACTAACAAAATGTCACGTGGCATTTTCAGTCAGAATAAAAATTAAAAAGCAAATTCATTTATGAAGTAGTTTATACAGGCTTATATAATCACAAAAAAACAACCTTAAAAAATAGATAGCAGGTAGTAACAGCGAGAAGCTGATTTCAAATTATAATCTTCAGCTTTAGAGACCGCCTCGGTGGCTCAGTGGTTAGTGACCCTGACTAATGGGTCAAAGAGGCGTGAGTTCGATTCCCACCCAGGGCAAGCATTTATGTGATGAAGGTGTTTGCTCTGTGTCTGATTGTTATTAGTAGGTACCTAATTATTATCTAAGTAAGTATTTAAAAAAAATTGTATATGTATTGTAGTATGTAAGTTTCTGGCAGCCATATGCCATATGACAAGCTTTGCTTAGTTTGGGGTCAGAGACCGTGTGTAACATGTCCTCTAATATTAATTTTATATAAAAAAACAGGAGCAACCATTCAATCTCCGTTGATTTTTTGCTTAGTCATA
Organism: Hypomecis punctinalis; assembly: GCA_949316475.1. Lineage (NCBI taxonomy): Eukaryota > Metazoa > Arthropoda > Insecta > Lepidoptera > Geometridae > Hypomecis > Hypomecis punctinalis. Next base: position 11,909,031 of record OX438819.1, on the reverse strand, counting down.
ATTACAAAATGGTAAAAAAATTACATTTATTTTAGTTGTTTAAATAGGGATATTATGGGTTAAGTAAATATCAAGCTTAGAGGATTTGATTTATTAATTTTATAGTCAAGTACTAATTGCAAGTGCAAATTATTTTAAAGAAAGTCATTCGTTATAGAAATGTTTTAGTAAATGTATGCCCGTTTTGAATTTTGAAAAATTTTTAGCTACTTATTAGAATCCTTAATTATTTTATCTATCAAAACTCGACTGCCTCGGTGGCTCAGTGGTTAGTGACCCTAACTTCTGTATCAAAGAGGCGTGGGTTCGATCCCCACCCAGGGCAAATATTTATGTGATGAACATAAGTGTTTGCTCTGTGTCTGGGTGTTATTTAGTTACTATCTATAAAAGTATGTATTTAAAAATAAGTATATGTAGTATATCAGCCTCTGGCAGCCATATCACAAGCTTTGCTTAGTTTGGAGTCAGAGGCCGTGTGTAAGATGTCCCAAAATATTTATTTATTTATTTAAAAGAGCTCTTATTTACTACTTTTCTAATGCATTCAAAATGAAAAAAAAAGCCACAGGTTTTGTCAAAAGTTAAAAAATGCTGATTTTTCAAGAAAAAGTTTGAACTAAGGGTCATTAATCCTGCTGACTTTTTTATTATTATTAACATTCATCTAAATAAAGAAAATAATCAATATATAACTATTTTCTATTACTTCTCTTACGTCTCAAAATACCCGAGACTCACTAGAGTTTACCTCTAAAAGCCTCTGCTCTTTAGAACCGAGCACCTTGTATACTTCACAAAAAACAACCTTGAAAAAAAAACACTCATCAGGTAGTAACAACGTAATTCTAAATTCAAATTCAAACCGATTGTTACACCATTTCCCACCCCTAGTGCGCACGCGCACGAGACTCGCAACGTGAAGTCACACGTGCCAGCGCGCATGCGCTCACATTACAAACATAACTTCCTGGGACGACTAATCTGTATCCTTGTTAAGTATGACAAATTTTATTTTGAAGCCGCCACAGAATTGCCTATGTTTTCTCTCTCTCTCTTTTATCGCGATATCACAGAATAAATAAGTAACAATAGCAGGATCTTTCCGAAACAAAAATAATACAAAATAAGTTATATGTTTTCTCTCTCTCTCTTTTATCGCGATATCACAGAATAAATAGGTAACAATAGCAGGATCTTTCCGAAACAAAAATAATACAAAATAGTTGTTAAGTGCGTGTCGAGACACGCGTATTTATTTATTTTATTTTATTGATTTGGGACATCTTACACACGTCCTCTGACCCCAAACTAAGCAACGCTTGTGATATGGCTGCCAGAGACTGATATACTACATAATATACTTATTTTTAAATACATACTTATATAGATAGTAGTTAAATAACACCCAGACACAGAGCAAACACTTATGTTCATCACATAAATATTAGTCCTGGGTGGGGGTCGAACCCACGCCTCTGACCCAGAAGTTAGGGTCACTAATCACTGAACCACCGAGGCAGTCCAGATAGTGACGATGATTTTTTACCAATTTTTATGATTTCATTAGATAGTTGACTACTAGAAAAACGTAATTTAGTATTAAATATGTTTGTGAGGTCAATTAACCTCTGAGCTATGTGGATGTTTAAAACTTTCAATTTTCTCGCTATGAAGTGCAATTCAGTTCACCTGTATAGATGCCAACCATAACGTAGTGATTAATTCCTCTGTGGAGCAAACACCTGTCATGGAAATGCTATCAAATTACCGCGCCTATGTTCATCAGAAAAAGGTTTGATCTGGATTGAATCGAACCCACACCTCTTTGGCACAGGAGATTGAAATTTAAATAATAAAAAATTGTTTGGAATTTTTCTGACTTACTCAAAGTTGCTTCCATTATTACTTGCTTACTATTACTGCTTATCATTATTTGTGTAATTGTATAGCAGAATGCAGTAACCACAGCACGTGCTGCGCGCTCTCTCGGCCCACGTGAACGTGAGACTCACGTGGGCCTTCATACGACTCACGACCAATAACATTGCACTTCCCGTCTTTTATAGACTTCCAAACATCAACAATGGCTTATCGCATACCTAGTTCTAATCGTATGTTATGAGTAAGAGAGTTTGGATCTTGAATGAACGACTTTTTTTTCAATTCACAAAACACACACGAGTAACGCTGCAAACCTTGACTCTAAAGAGATCTTGTGTATTGCAGTGTTACGCACACACACACACACACATGTAGTGAATCAAACTAATAAGTCCATTATCATGTGTATTTGATCACTATAAAATATGATACATTAGTTTCTTAAACAGTTACAGTTCGTGTTGACAAAGAATATGTGCTTTCGCCACGAGGCGCAAATCGAGAATGATCTCACCGAAAGATTAATATTTTTACATCTATTCAGTTTCTTTTCTCGTTTCCTGATTGGCTGTTTTAAAACTACGCCGGAAGCAGTTCTTATTGGATAAAATGCGGCTGGTTGTTAAATCGGCCAATCATAAACCAGAGAAATGTTACCCTTACAAGTACTAGAAAATATCATTCGACATATTATATTTAAAAACCAGAACTAAATTTGGTGCAACGATTAAAAATCATGACATTCGGCCATCCGGCTCATGTGCTACCTCCTGGTGCACCCTGAATAATAGAATTTTAAAAACAACGTAATTATACGACTTTACAAATAAATAGATTACTATTACTTCTTAGCTACAGCATTGAAATAAATCTATCTTATAATTTTAACTCATGACATTTGGCTTATCATCACGCAGTCATAAATGGAATTTTGCCTTTCAGAAAACTGCATTACAGACAATGGGTAATATTCATTTTAAAAAAATATTATCCTTGATTAGTGTGTGTGTATGTACGTAATAACGTATAACAAATAAATGCTTCACAAAATTTAAAAAATAATATAGATTGTTTCAAGCAAAAACGCGTTACGAAACTTATTAAACACATAAAAATAGACAATTACTATTTACGTGTACCATACACAACACTAAAGAAGATATAACGGTGAACATATTTAAAAAAAAATACAAGTTCAACTAGCAGCTAAGAGTATTACGTCGATTCTTATATCCGGGCACATTTTTTTAAATATTTTTGTGTTCTAATGGACAACAACACACAATCAACAAATCAACACAACAATTGTTATAGAAAAAAAGTGACAAGTATATCTTTTTAACAAAACGAACAAAAAAAATGCACATTTTGATTAAAAAGTGCGACCAGCAAGACTGAATTTGAACAAAGATAAATGACGTATATAATTATAGTATAATAGGCATAGTACATATTCCCGTGCCCTGTAATGCAAAAAGTGACATATTTGTTCGATAAGCAACTTGAAATTAGAAAAGCTACTAGAAAATCTAGATTTTATTTGAAATTGGTACGATACAAAATACAAATACAATTTTTTTATTGAGGTAAAAACGACCAGAATCAATGAATGAATCAATCAAACATGTGCCTCACAATATTAAAATAAGTTAACAGCAAAACGAGCAAAAGTAATACAATACGCAATCAAAAAATACAATCAAAAATAATATTAAAAACAGAATAAACATGAATCACTTATAATCATGCAATATCAATAGTAAAATGTCAAATTAAAAAAATCAGCAGATACAATGTCAAAAATTAGGTTCAATTTCACAACAGAACAAGCATGAGCAAATTAAAATTATGCAATGTCAATAACAAAATCATAAAATGTCAAAAACAGATATCATGTGCTTTATTCATTCATCATTATGTAGTAATTACGTAATATCAACTTTGCGCTTACAATCTGTGACGAAATATTAAAAAACTACAGAAAGTTTTCATATTACTTACTATCGTTTCTGAAGCTATTCTTGTTCAAACAAAATGCAATATTTATCTTAGTTTTAATGGGCTAACCTTATCTTATGGCATCTGACCTAGTCACGTGTCCTAATTATAATGTATCATGCTGACTCTAAGTTTCTACAGCTAACTTAAACGGAATGATCTTTAGAGTAATCTGGCTTTTCTGTTTATTGTGGACAAATGACTATGTAGGATGCGCATTTCTTATAAAATTTGGTCCTTATCTAGAAAGTAAAGGTATTTTAGTATAGAACACACAATTTACATTCATCTTGAGGATGCGAAATAGAACGGTCGCTTCATATTATATACGCATAATTGCACAACACTGGGGATGTAATTTTGAACTTAAACTTTTCTTCACTGCATTTTTTTAAACTTTTATTTTTCACTTTAATTTCACTTTATTTTTAATTTGCACTAACTGGACCATAGATGTTTCATAGGTTATATCAACTGGAATGAGTTTATTTGAAGCCTCTATTTGGCTGCCAAATTCAGAGCACTTGTGACTTCTTCGCCATAAATCTCATGCCATAGACTGCCAACGCGACGTAGTAGTGATGACAAAGCTAGCATATGCTACATATGTAGCACCAACTGCGGTCAATCATCTGGGGTGACTTACGTAATTTGCCAAAGAACTCTCGTGGAGACAACGGGGTATATGTCCTTTGCACTGTAGCTGGGTCTTCTTATCATTTACTCGTAGCATAATTCCGGGAAAGGCAGAGAAATACTCATTAGTAAACATATAATTATTTCACGGGTGACCGTGAATCGTAATCAAATCAAATAATTATACAACAGCGTTTGATTGATGTTAATCGTAAGCCAACGAAACGCTGTTGTATCAATGTACTTGTAAATAATATTCTACTAGTTATAACATTGCATCTTGGCTAACTGCAACAAAAATTTATAATTCGTTTACCGAAATGTTGCTGAAAATTTGATAAAAATATTTATAAACAAACATACAAGATACGCGCGAAAAACAATACCCATCCTTGGCAGTCGGGTAAATAAAGAAACAATTCCGGCGTGTTGTAGGTACTTAGTCTATGCTTGTGACCTGAACGCGTATGGTTCAGTTTTAGCACAACCACAATAACTATAACCTCTCTTGAATATTTTGATCGGTCTTGATGATTCTAATCTCTAACTTGTGAGCTGCACAACATGATAATACATAATTTAAATATTTGTTTGAACATATCCTAGGATATGTTATGAATGTAACTTTGTGAAGGCAAGTTCGACTACAGTACAAGTATATCCTCTTTCTGAGGCTATAAAATCGCAATCTAATGTCAGTCTATGACACACTTGACGGTAGATATCATAGATGCTGTTACCCTCGTTGTTACATTACTAATCATAGTTTTCTGTGAACGTCATCTAAAATGTTCTGTCTCAATAATAGACATATCTATTACACATTAAAAGTATTAAAATTGTAAAAATGAACTTCATAAAAGTTCTTCTATTTAATCTTCGGTGGCATCAAACACCATCAAAATTAGAATCGACCGGATAAGTGTGATAGGTGATATAGAGTTAACCGGGTCAGCTAGTTGATGTATACAAATTATAGATCGTGTCTAGCTTGCACATACTTTTTGTTTTTGTTGTCCAGCTAAAGAAAGCCACTAATCAAATTAACAGTTAATGTAAGCTGGCCGTGTCTATAACACAAATTTTATTTTCGTATCTATAGAAAATTTCCCAACTCAATGAAGAATTAACCTTTCAAATATTTCGTTGAAATTAATCAAAGAACATTTAAGGTTAAATAATTCAACTTATTTTAAATTGCTGAATAAGGTCACATGTTAACTATATTCCATAACCATATTATGAACCAGTTGGAGCCATATTCTCGTAGGGCGTACGTAGCCCAGTCGCACGTTGCGACTAATTTTATCGACGCACGTTGCACGATATACTTGTAGACCGACATAGCCCGCTTACGGTATGTAAGTAATTAAGTACGTTACAAATGTAAGCGTCTCCGGGCTATCTAATTGGTCCGAATTTCATTTGATTTCATATCTGGTGTAGCATGCCCACCCTCAGCATAAGTACTTATAGCTAAAAGCATTCACGGGCTCCTACTTGGAACACTGGTGTAGCATGCTCGCCTATGGCGTAAATAGCTATAAGCGTCTCCGAGCTTCTACTTAGTTTACTGGTGGCATACATAGCCTAAATCATATAGCCCAGTCAAAAATATATGGCTCCACATCAATGGTTACACATGTAATTTATAATTCACGTTATTATATTTTAAATCGTGATTCGAGTTCAAGGGTACTTAGTAAACATTATAAGACATTAAGGAGGAAGTGGACTTAGGGTATTCACGTAACAAATAGGTATTTCAAAGCAAATTCTGTGTTTAATAACAAACTTGACCATTGCTTTACTTCATAAGGAAACTGAATCAAGATGAATAAACGATACAGAATAAGTATACAACAACCACAGACCCGTGCAGTCTTATTCCAAAATACGTTTTAACTTTAAGTACTGAACTCAAACCATGGACTAGCAAAAACGTTATTATAAAACGAAGTTTATCACTAGACCACGGACCAACTAAGGTAACTTCGGTAGTAAAAGAATTCTAGTTTACAATTTGATTTAAATTATTTCATTCGGCATTCTTATTATAAATTAGAATTTAGAAATATAAGAATAATGAAGTTCCAAAACGATAACAACATAGCCTCGCTTTTTTTCTTGCCTGGATTTTGGCTTCACATACACTCGCATTTGCCAACAAAGAAATTGTTAAAATAATTAATTAAGTTTTTGTATTCGATGGATACTTAAAGAAGTAAGGATGGATACTTGAATACTTATACTTATAAACAACAATTTGGATATATTTATGCATTAAGACGTTATTTAAGCAGTTATTTAAGCATTTGAAGTGTATTCTAAAAAGTTTTAACATGCGAGAACGAATTAATGATTGTAAATAATTTTTTTTTATCTGTGGCTACCGCTTAAACCATGGACTATCATTGGTTTATCTGATCCTAGGTTAGATCTTGATTTGTAATAGGGACGCGTTTTAATCCTTGTATTAACTCTAATACCGTAACAAACATGGATATGCTATGCGTGGTTTAAGTCTGGCACCAATGAACTTTTTGGAATAAGACTGGTAATGTCTCCATACCTATATCAAAAACTATTGAGTAAAGACGCTCCCCTAAAATGAGATATTCCAAAAATGTACAATGACCTTGTAGCGTACTAAATAAGTTAATATTAGCTAGAAAATGATTTTACTATTATGTAAGTATTTTCATTAATAGCGGCCAAAGTTTAGGTAGTGAAATAAATTCTGATAGTATTATTATGACATTGTTCTAAAAATTTGGCGGCTATACGAACCAATGTAAATTCAGAAAGTATTTTTATACAAAGTAATATGTTTTTTTTGTGTCTGCCATTTCTTACCCTTTATATTTTTTATTATTTTAGAGCAAAGGTGATATAAAGTCTGGGTCTCCGGCAAAACATTTTCTTTGCTTACAATAACAAACGGAAACAAATTTGGTACCACTGCAGTCTACACAACATTCTTATTGTCTTGTCAACGATCCGCGTAAAGTATGGCAGAACTATAGTACTTTCGATGGTACGCGTCTTTATAAAGAACTACTTATTTCACTGGTGGCATACAAAAGCCTTAGTCATAGTCCAAGCACGGCACACATATCTGAATAAACCTATTCTGATTGTGGGTCTATACACAGTCAGGGGCTATACATATGTATTATCGATAATGACAGAATTCACATCACAATATTGCGTACCCGCACAATAAAACAAATGCGCAGTTTGATAATAACCCAGTATCAGAACTGTCGATAGTAAGTGTCTCGACTACCAGGTATCAATCAGGTTAATTTGGCCTCGGAGTTCCTGGCCACATGTTATTCCAATCAATTGCGGTGCCTATTGTTATTTTGCGGGTAGGCAATCAGAATAGAATAAGCTTACAGTTTTGATATACTTGGTAGCAGCGTTGTTGACCAATCAAATGCCATGCCTATTATTATTCTGCAGGTAGGTAGGAAGAATAAAATAAGCACAGTTTTGATATACTTGGTAGCAGCCTTGTCGAGAAGTGTCTCGGCCAAGATACTACTAGTAATCGATCAGGTTAACACGGCCTAGGAGTTCCTGGCCACATGTTACACCAATCAAATGCGATGCATATTTCATTGATCTGCAGGTAGGGAATGAGAATAGAATAAGCGCAGTTTTATGACAGTTTTGTAACAATGCCGAAGGTTGAATTTTGATCTAATCAAGACAATCACTCACAATCGGTTTGGTCAACTTTGCCGCGACCTGACCATTATGATACCATATGATTAGTTGCGTCATTTAAATTCAATTTAGATTTAGGAATCGGTACCAGTTGCTTCCAAGACGGCGATATGCAATATTATTAAATATAAATGTACATACCATATTGTGGGTCTGCAGGTTACGTCCACTGCTGATATGTAGTGAATCAAACTAATAAGTCCATTATCATGTGTATTTGGTCACTATAAAATATGATACATTAGTTTCTTAAACTGTTACAGTTCGTGTTGACAAAGAATATGTGCTTTCGCCACGAGGCGCAAATCGAGAATGATCTCACCGAAAGATTAATATTTTTACATCTATTCAGTTTCTTTTCTCGTTTCCTGATTGGCTGTTTTAAAACTACGCCGGAAGCAGTTCTTATTGGATAAAATGCGGCTGGTTGTTAAATCGGCCAATCATAAACCAGAGAAATGTTACCCTTACAAGTACTAGAAAATATCATTCGACATATTATATTTAAAAACCAGAACTAAATTTGGTGCAACGATTAAAAATCATGACACACACATATACACAGCTCTCCCTTACTAAAAACCTACTAACTTTAGATCTAAGTAAACAATTCTGTGTAACTAAGAATATTTTTTTTTTTTGTCAGCAGTCATTGTAAGTAGGAAGGTACTGGCTCTTATAATACAGGTTTTGACCTAGCATAAGGGCCAGGGAACCAAGATATCAATTGTGCTACTTAATTGGATAAATAAATGATTTTGTATTTTGTATTTTGTAATCTGTTAGCCATAGGGCGTCGACTGCTAGACATAGGCCTTCCCTACAGATTTCCAATTAGATCAATTGGAACCGGCTTGCATCTAGTGTAATCCTGTGGTCTTTATGAGCTTTGAAAATGTATTCACGACCAATAACATTGCACTGTCTTTTATGGACTTCCAAACATAAACAATGGCTTATTGCATACCTAGTTCTAATCGTATTTTATGAGTAAGAGTTTGGATCTTGACTGAACGACTTTTTTTCATCTATCAATCTAGCGGCCATAGGGCGTCCAGATTAGATCAAATAGGTCAAACTACGCTACGAGCGCTACAAACCGAAATTAAGCAACAAACGTTTAGTATTTGGATGGGTTACCTCGGGTAGCATTTTCCAACTGAGTGCTAACGTATTTTATACTATATTTAACGGGACTGAACTCACGTGTAGTGATAGTCGTAACGACTATAGTTTCGGTCGCATTCGGCGACCTTTCTCAAGTTGGCGAGAGCTAGCACGCAGAGCCGTCTCGCAATTCACACTCTAACATTTTTTGAGTGCTAACGTGGCTCGGATGACGCGTTCAATTGTAGGCCCCAGTTGTTTTAACCGTTTAGCCATTTCAGAGGTCTTCGGGCGGACATACGGACTTTGAGCTGTAAAAATGTATTCACGACCAATAACATTTGCGGTTCCCGTCTTTTATGGACTTCCAAAGATCAATAGTGGCTTATCGCATTAATTCTAATCGTATTTTATGAGTAAGAGAGTTTGGATCTTGAATGCACAACTCTACATGCATTTAAATAATTCTAGTCTTTCATTATCATCTTTTAGTTCTTCATTCAAGATCATATCTAATTGCTTGTAGGTTAGCAAGTATTAGTAGTAAGCGAGAGCAGTAGTGTTTACTAATCAGAATCTTATCGTCACATATCTACCCCCTGATTCTCTATTGACAACATAACGTAACGCGGTAAGTATTATTTGTATATCCATAAATTTAGTTTGAAGAAATGTTTGATAAATGTAAAATTACGTTAAAATAAATTATAAACCTCAAGTCGAAAGTTTCGACCAGTGTGTGTTGCCAGTGATGACTTATGGTACAGAAACGTGGTATCTCACTATGAGCCTTATCAGTAAGCTCCAAGTAGTCCAACGAGCTATGGAGAGGGCTATGCTCGGAGTCTCTCTGCGGGATCGAGTCACGATCATTCCTGATTGAGATTGAGATTCCTGATGAGGAGATCCGTAGAAAAACCAAAGTTACCGACATAGCCCAACGGATTAGCAAGTTGAAATGGCAATGGGCAGGGCAGATAGCGCGGAGGACTGATGACCGGTGGAGTCGAAAAGTTCTCGAGTGGAGACCACGTACCGGCAAGCGCAGCGTAGGACGTCCACCTACAAGGTGGATGGATGACCTCATTAAGACCGCAGGATCGCGCTGAATGCAAGCCGCTTCCAACCGGTCTTATTGGAGATCCATAGGGGAGGCCTATATCCAGCAGCAGACGTTCTTTGGCTGATGGATGGATGGATGGATGAAATTAAAAAACCGAGCTTAAGTTATGTTATTCGAAACATAAATATTTTTCCTACGAATTTCTTAAAAATATGAAAATAATTAACGCGCGTTACGCGCTTGTTTTCATATAGAATCACCCTACAGGTGAAAAGGGGGTAACGCAGTGTACATCTTGAGAGAGTACCCCTCTATTTTCAGCCTAGGGGCCTCCACTCCTATGTTGTCCGAAGGCCTCTAGACTTCTAAATCCAGCCCTGTGTCTAAGAATCGTTACAGCCATCTTCTACCAATTTTTCTAATAATATTATTACTACTATAATTATAAATAATTTTGTTTAAAAAAGATGAAAAGTTAAATAAAATCCTTCAAGGTGTTAAAAAGTAGTAAACAAACGATATTCCACCTATTGGTAAATTAGTCACGTGTCACGCCATTGAAACAATATGAGTAATATGATAGAGTTGTATAGAAACATTACACAACACTGTATCATACCGTTTTTTGTTTCACTAATACACTAAGCTTTATATTTTTATGTATGTTGCAATATCTTGCGTTACCAAGAAATATAATCTCTATATAGGTATTTATCCATCCATTTGCTTAAGATCTAATAGGTATGTCTCTCATACTCATACGCACAGGCATAACATGCACAACTAAGTACATACGTGAAATCATTAACGCTCCTCTTTTTACTATCATGGGTTTAAAATGTTATTCGTTTACATTTTACAACCAATTCTACCTACTACTTTTAAATGATAATACAGTCTTATAGCAACCATTTTCTAGTATCTCTAGTATCGAACAAAAAATATCCAACTAAATGCCACCGGCAGTAACTCAACTAGCTATTCACAAGCCAGTCACAAGAAGTACACGTGAAACTTACAAGTAACTTCTTTTTTTACATTTTGGCCGGAGGTAAGTGCAAAAAATGCTTACTAAAAGCTGAATTTTTGGTATTATGTTATCATGGTATGGCTCCACCAACCCGCACGGGCCAGCGTGGTGGATATAGCCCAATCACCCTTCGTGGGTAGGCCTGCGTCTTGCAGTGGACTATTATAAAAGCTGGTACAGTTATCATGGTGGTGTAAAAAAATACACCGAAGTCAGTCAGCTGGGTTCCTTAACGCCAATTTGCATTAAAAAAAATGAGTACCGTGCTACCAATTCTTAAAACTGGAAATTGGTGTAAGGGTAGAAAAACAAATTTTGAAACAGTCAATATCCTTACTTCTATATAATACAGTCTTACAGCAACCATTTCGTATCCCAAAGGAAGCAGGCAAGGCAATAACAAACACGTTTCCTGAACACGAGTGCAATATGCATATGCATGCTCATTGCGCAACGTTTTTGGATAATCTAGTTGCAACACGTGCAAGCTCACGTGTGGCTAATTGCGGCCAACAGTGCAATAGAGTTTATAAGAAATCAATAAATATTACAAGATGATTACTAAATATCATACTACATAATATACCTAGGTATACGAAATTCTACATCAACAAAAATGACAGAGACTGAAACTTGGTATATTAGTCGTATGCGTTGACTTTTGTCGTATTAAACTATTAACTGTCGATGTTTAAACTATTATCTTAAAAAGTAATCATCTCAATTACATTAACAGCATGTAAACATGATATCTTCACCAGAATTGGTCCATTTTAAGGTGATTTATTGTAATGTCACCGATAAAAGCACGTATCTTTACACACTAAACACACCTCTTTCTAAAAATCTTGAGTTAAAAATAGTGTATAATAAGATAGTGTAACGGTCTATCAAATATTTTACTTATACAATAATACAGTATTGTAGGAACCATTCCTTAGGATCGAAAAATTAACATAAACCCTTCGTTTAGGAAATATGATGCCACAAGCAAAAACACAGATGCTGATACACATTCACGTATATTACCAAACATTATACTTATATAAAAACATCTGCTACTTTTATATGATACTACAGTCCTATAGCGACCACTCCGTATCCCAAAGGAAACAGGCGATAACAAACACGTTTCCCGAGCACGCATGCAATATGCATGCTCATTGCGCAACGTTTGTAGATCATCTAGTTTTAACATGTGCCAGCTCACGTGTGGCTAAAAGCGGCCAACAGCGCAATAGAGTTTAGCAATTAATAAATAATACAATAAGACTATTAAGTAACATATAGAGAAACATAAACAAGAAAATCTACAACGTCAAACATTACATAGACTGACTGAAAGGTATTTTCATCATATATATTTTCAACTTAATTATTTACCTATCCTTCTCATTCATCCACCACCATCAAAGAACCACCAGAATCGATCGATTCATTTTAAAGCACTAATATCACATACACAAACAAAGCTAATAAACTATTCATAATATCAACATACATATCAACAACGTAAACACTTGATATTAAGACACATTATGGGATAAAAAATGCCATTGTAAAATATTGTACAATACTTAATACTTCTAAATGATAACAAAGTCCTATAGAACCATTCCCTATCCCAAAGGAAGCAGGCGATAACAAACACGTTTCTCCAGTACGAATGCAATATGCTTATGCATGCTCATTGCGCAACGTTTGTGGATCATCTTATTCTAAAACGTGCCAGCTCCGCGTTGTACTTACTTTTGCACACAGACACTACCTACTTAGGTACACATGTAAAGCTATACCTAACCCCTCATTCAGACTACTTATATAGGCCAAATATAAATGCATGAACATTACGCACTGTCTACTACTATCTACGGCTAAATTGCGGCTCTATCTACTACTTCTTTAAAATTATACAGTCATATGGTAACCATTCCCTATCCCAAAGGAAGCAATAACAAACACGTTTCCCCAGTACGGATGCAATATGCTTATGCGTACTCATTGCGCAACGTTTGTGGATCATCTTATTCTAAAACGTGCCAGCTCACGTGTAGCTAAAAGCGACCAACAGTGCAATAGAGTTTATTAGCAATTAATAAACACAACAAGATTATACAACATAAATAAGAAAATCTACAACTCCAGACATGACAGAGACTGAGACTTGGTATATTTCGTATACCTCGACCTTTTTCTGACTACATATATTTGCTATCGTTATTATAGTATATCTATTATAATAATTATCACAATCACATTCTGTTCAAACAATATTTTCACTAAAATTGGATCATTTGATTAGTAGCTTTGATACGATAGACAGAAACATATGTAGTTACTTTTTCACACACAGACACACTACGTAGGTATACATGTGAAGCTCTACCTAACCCCTATTTCAAACTACTTATATAGGTTAAATATATGCTAAAACATTACACACTGTCTACTAACTACTATCTACGACTAAATGCGACTCTATATATTACTTATTTAAAATTATACAGTCCACCATGTATAACCATCCCCTATTCCAAAGGAAGGAGGCGATAACAAACACGTTTCCCTAGTACGGATGCAATATGCTTATGCATGCTCATTGCGCAACGTTTGTGGATCATCTAATTCTAATACACGTGCCAGCTCACGTGTAGCTAAATGCGGTCCGCAGCGCAATAGCAGCGGCGTTTATCAGAGGGTCGCGTGCATAGAACAAATACCTAGAGACTTACTATAGATATGTACCTTCCTACACATAGGTTGTTATTTTGCAATCTCACTTTTATGTAGAACGCCTTTGTTAGTCTTTCGACTGGGGTACAGCATGTGTCTTCAATTCTCGAGTAAACAGGTATCTTCTAGGTAAACGTACTGTACTGTACTGTATCAGCCTTTTTTAATAGTCCACTGCAGGACTTAGGCCTACCCACGAAGAGTGATTGGGCCATATCCACCACCCTGGCACAGTGCAGGTTGATGGTTTCGCATACGCCATCGAATTTATTCTACGGACGTATGCAGGTTGCCGCACAATGTTTTCCTTCACCGAAAAGCCAGTGGTGTGAAATTCCGTACATAAATTCCAAAGAACTCATTGGTACGGGATCGGGATTTGAACCCACGACCTCACGATTACAAGGCGGTTGCTACCTCTAGGCCACCACGGCTAGGTAAACGTGCTGTACATTAAACCACATATCTGCTTAAGACGCTCCAACAGTAAACTTTTAGGTATTTTATAATAATGTCTTGTAGTATACAAATAGAGTCTATAATCGCGTGTCGTTTGTTTTTAGACGAAACTCGAGATGAGAATTTGATCATTTTTCGCAGTTTAAGTTCATTTAAAAAGAAATGAAGCCGTGTTTGCAATAAAATATATAGTAGTTATTGATCTAAATATTGAGAAATGCTAAACGAAAGATTTTTTTCTAAAGATTTTTTGTGGTTTTTTTTTCAAGATACCACCTATTTTTTTGCAATATTTTTGAAAAAGTCTCTCTTGTGAACTATTATTGTGTGCTCTGTATTTTTTCCAAGTTTGTATCAGTACCAGTTACGCCTAACTGTGCGACGAAAAACATGACGTTTTACGGATTTTTGTCTTTGGGCTAGAGGTGAAACAAATTCAGTGTTATGAATAATAATAATATGAATACAAGAACTTTGTCTATTGCACCCTAAAATTGCAATAAAAGTGTTAGCTGTTGCAGACTAAGTTCATTGACTCTTAACACAATGTATAGGAGAGCTGATTTTTTTCTTGGTTTAGAGTTAGTAAGTTTTGCTCATAATTCCGAGTATTTACATGTCTAAAAGTTTCTGCAGTTTGCAAAACAAAACATTGTGTATCAGCAGGATTTTAGAGGAATATCTAAATGTCTCTGTTTGTGGTGAGGTTGTGGCGAATGGCTCGTTTTTAAAAATAATATTTTTTCGTCAAAAATGGCATAGGTAACCGACTTCAACCGTATTTTATAGGTTTGATTGTTCGCTCGAATCGATGTATACAATCATTACATTATCCTACTAATATTATAAACGTGAAAGTTTGTGAGGATGGATGGATGGATGGATGGATGTATGGATGTTTGTTACTCTTTCACGCAAAAACTACTGAACGGATTGAGATGAAACTTTGCAATAATATAGCTTATATATCAGAATAACACATCCTACTAATATTATAAACGTGAAAGTTTGTGAGGATGGATGGATGGATGGATGGATGTATGGATGTTTGTTACTCTTTCACGCAAAAACTACTGAACGGATTGAGATGAAACTTTGCAATAATATAGCTTATATATCAGAATAACACATCCTACTAATATTATAAACGTGAAAGTTTGTGAGGATGGATGGATGGATGGATGGATGTATGGATGTTTGTTACTCTTTCACGCAAAAACTACTGAACGGATTGAGATGAAACTTTGCAATAATATAGCTTATATATCAGAATAACACATCCTACTAATATTATAAACGTGAAAGTTTGTGAGGATGGATGGATGGATGTATGGATGTATGGATGTTTGTTACTCTTTCACGCAAAAACTACTGAACGGATTGAGTTGAAACTTTGCAATAATATAGCTTATATATCAGAATAATACATCCTACTAATATTATAAACGTGAAAGTTTGTGAGGATGGATGGATGGTTAATTGATGGATGGATGGATGTATGGATGTTTGTTACTCTTTCACGCAAAAACTACTGAACGGATTGAGATGAAACTTTGCAATAATATAGCTTATATATCAGAATAACACATAGGCTATAAATTGTAATGAAAAAATAAATTGCATATGCGGGCGAAGCCGCGGGTAAAAACTAGTTGTAAATATTTCAAAAACGGCTCAGCTGATTTCCATAAAATTTAAATGGAATCATTTAAGGAAGTACATAAATATATTTTATAAACTAATTTAACCTTTCGAACTACAAAATATTTAAAAAAAAGTGCAGCGACTGCAAAAGACATCCATTACACAACACAACTCAAGTTGTAAAATATGCAACCATATTTTTACTTACATTGTCTTTCAAATGTCGAATATCGCATATTTTTTATCAAATGAATCATAATTCTAGAAATAGTTTCTGAAGTACTATAAATTACTACAAATCTTTACCGTTTGTAGTGGTACGTATTGCCCTAATTGTCGCAATAATACCTGTATTTTTGACCGACGAAACGTAAGAAGTACTCAATTCGACGCGTATTTTTTTTAGTTCAACAGTTATTTTTATTGGAAAGAGTATACTTTGAAATTGGTCCCATTTAAATTTTATCGGAAGCCGTGGTGGTCTAGTGGTAGTGACACCCGCCTTACAATCGTGAGATCGTGGGTTCAAATCCCGGTCCCGTACCAATGAGTTCTTTGGAATCGATGTACGGAATTTAACACCGCTGGCTTTTCGGTGAAGGAAAACATCGTGAGGCAACCTGCATATTATGTCAGTAGAAGAAATTCGATAACGTATGTAAATCCACTACGCTGATGTAGGCCTACGTCCTGCAGTGGACTATTAAAAAGGCTGATACAGTACAGTACAGTACAAATTTTATTTAAATCGGCTGAGGCATTTTTGATCAATCAACAAAAATATAAAAAATGCTACATCGATCCGTGCGAATTATTCGCGAATTTCGTACACGGTTGAAGTCGGTCATGACATTTTATACGAAAAATAATTATATATTTATTTAGTTGTTTTTATGCAAAGATGTCGCGCTGTAGCACTAATAGGGTATTTGACTAGTTTTTGGAAATCGTTTTAAATTATTCGTTAGTACATACTAAACACACTACATTTGTATTTCCGAGAGATCTACTGTATTAACAATGAAAATCAATGTTAAAGAATAGATATTCAAGATCCTACCAAAAACGTAATTCTGTAATGGCGCTGGTCTTTGGCGTCACTCACGAGTAAATAATGTTAGTTAATACTGGTAAATACGCCAGTTTACATCTAAAAATTAACAAAAAATACTTTAAAAGTAACTTACACATCCAATAATATTACTCCGAAATCACAAAACACAAATTACACAAACAACAGTCAATCGAGAAATTCTTGTTTACTATTAGGTGACGTCACCAGAGTTGCCGCCCTTCTTAGAGCGTTTACGTCACAGATAAAATATCAAAAAAATATCGTATTTTATTTCGTTCGATTTGCGAAAATTTGACATATTTTAGTTTAAATAAAGTGAAATGTGTCTTATTCAGGCTATTATCTGTATGGATTACCAAAACTAATAGAATATTTTCAATGTTGTCAAATAGCCTATTGTATGTTTTATAGTTACTTTAACTACACAATAAAACTCAAACTATATTTCATTTAATAATTGAATAAAATTTTGATATCGCTTAGTCAAAAGCTAGGGCGCAAAAAAATTCAATTGATTTCTAAAAGCTGAATATTTGGTATTATGTTATCATGGGAGTGTACCTACAACAATACACTGGAGTAAGTCTGCTGGGTTCCTCAGCGCTTGGTGGGGATACCCGTTTGAATTTAAAAAAAAAGTATCTTACAAGTTGCATTTTTTGCGCTTACCTCCCGGGCTATAACGGCGTCTCTTTCCGTAGAAATGTCTGTGGCGGTGCATTCTGATTTGGCATGGATGGAAGCATTCAATTGATTGCCAAGGTCTAGTGAGAAAGTCGCAAATGGAAAGAAATAGTGAATGTGTACTACATATAATAATATGAATGCTTATGTAATATGCTTGTGCATAATAAATGCACGAGGGATATTTATCTCTAAATAGTGCCTAGGTGCATTCAGACACGTAGGATCTCTATCTCTAAACAGTATATAATTATACCTATTACCTACCTAATGAAATTGCGTCGTGTTATTTATTTAATTATTTTATATCAAATGCATTTTGACGAAGTGATTATTTTCATTTAGGATGTTTTTTAGAAGAAAATGGGCTATAAAATTATTATTATTTTTCCCTCGTGCGAATTCGGGGCGGGTCGCAACAATGGGTCCAGACTCGTGGTTACACCGCTTTGTTACTTCAGTGTGCTGAGTGTGAGTTTTGTCGTTAACATGACGCGCTCTTCGGCGAGCGCGTAAGCATATAATTTGTATGAACTTGCACAAAGTGTTTCAAAAACGCGCCGCTAGTGGCGCTGTACATTTTTTCATACAAATTACATGCTTACGCGCTCGCCGAAGAGCGCGTCATGTTTACGACAAAACTCACACTCAGCATACAATGTGACTACGAGTAATATTTTTTACTCGTGGTTACTCTGTGTTACCTCGTAAACTATTAAAACGTAGGACTCGTGGTCACACTGCTAGTATAGGTAAATAAGTACATAAGTGTTGGCTAAATCAAACTTCTTGACGGCTGTGAAGAAACTACAAGCTGAGCAAAACCCAGTCCTTGCGCAGCTGTTGATTGAGCTTTAGTCAGGATTGGGCTATGCTCGGAGTCTCGCTGCGAGATCGAATCAGGAATGAGGAGATTCGCAGACGAACCTTTAATGACATAGCTTATTAGTAAGTTGAAATGGTAGTGGGCAGGGCACATAGTTTGGAGAACTGATGGCCGATGGGGCAGTAAAGTTTTAGAATGGAGGCACCAGCATGCGCAGCGTAGGACGTCTTACTAGGTGGACCGACGATATAATTAAGATCGTAGGAACGCACTGGATGCAGGCCGCATCCAACACTTATTGAAAATTCATAGGGGAAGCCTATGTCCAGCAGTGAACGTCCTACGGCTGATAATAAAGCATTTTGTTTAAACGTCGCGGTCACTAAACGCTCCGATAAAATTTTGAAAACAACTTGATGTTATTATTATATACTACGGGACTAATCGCGCACTAAAATTACCAAATAAATAAATACCTCCTCATCCCGACGTTTTGGCCGAGTTGCATCGACCGAGGTCACGACTAGTAGTAGGTAGGTAGACTCACTCGGGCGAAACGTCGGGATGAGGAGGTATTTATTTATCTCGTAATTTTAGTGCGCGATTAGTCCCGTAGTATATAATAATAATGAGTTCAAATCGCGAAAGTTTAAAAACAACAACTTGATGTTAGCTAATATTGATGTTCTAGTACAAAACCAATATTATGGCGTTAGGTACATCCACACATTCTTGTCCAGTTACATAACAAATTAATGCGCACTTGTTATTCGCTTGTAAATCACTGACGTAAGCGTGCCTATGATAAATGTAGATGATGATAAGATAACATACCTAGCTCGAGATTATTCTATGAAAAATAACATAATAGGCTAAATGTCACGTGTTTTTGTGCAGCGGGATGACAGGCAAGTATCTGGCAAGATCGTAGTAGTAGTGTGCAAGCTTTAGCATTGGGAGACATCTTACACACGGTATCTGACACCAAACTAAGCAAAGCTTGTGATATGCCTGCCAGAGACTGATATACTACATCCTATTAATATTATAACATGTTATACCCACTAGCGGGTATAGCCCCACCCGCTGTCCGCAGAGAAATCGCATGCTCAATAGAAAAAAAGAAGCAGGAATCGGACCCTAGACACCCATTGTTTGACGCCGTTCCTCCAAATAGACGACTAAAGAGCCGTAACAGTTTTCTTGATAAAACCAATGCACTAAACGCTAATCCGACTGAAACCCGTTTAAAACTGTGGGAATCCTTTCTAACACTACCACCTGACTTCCCAAAGCCAGCAGAATCGCTCCCAGCAGGCAGCGACCTCCCGCGACCCACGTGGAAGTCATTAAACCGACTCCGGACCCTAGTGGGTCGTTGCAGGGTAAACTTAGCCAAGTGGGGATTTACGGATACTAACAGGGTACAATGTGATTGCGGTGCCTCTGAGCAGAGAATGGATCACCTACTTACGTGCCCACAGTGTCCGAGCCCCTGCGCGATGGAAGACCTGTACAAGGCTACACCCTGCGGGGTCGCAGTGGCCAAATTCTGGGAGAAAATTATATAAATAACCATTTTTGAACCATTGACTCGACGAAGAAGAAGAAGAATATTATAAACGCGAAAGTTTGTGAGTTTGTGAGGATGGATGGATGGATGAATGTTTGTTACTCTTTCGCAAAAACTACTGAACTTGAGATGGAACTTTGCAATAATATAGCTTGTATATCAGAATGACACATCTTCTTCATATTCGTCTTCTTCATTAATGAAGGTCGTACCCGTCTTGATATGCCTTGACGGAATCAGTGACGAGTTGCTTCCATTCCGCCCTATCTTCGACTTTCTTCAGAGCAGTGGAAACCCAGTTGATAACCGGGCTTGATCAGACCAACGGGTAGGTGAGCGTCCACGTGGTCTTTTGCCATCTACTTTCCCAACTACAGCCAGTTTCTCAAAATTATCGGGCTGCCTATCAGAATGACACATAGGCTATAAATTATAATGATATTGCGTCAAATATCAAAACATCATGCGGGCGAAGCCGCGGGTAAAAACTAGTATAATTTATAAATATGTTGCGTGAAGCGAAGTTCGCCGGGTCAGCTTAGCTAAAGATTGTTGATGTATCGAAAATGGCTAAGCCGATTTCAATAAAATTTACATGGGACCTGGGATTGGGAAAAAAAAATATACGCGTCGAATTGTATTCCTGGCATGGCCTTCCACCATGGCACACCTTTTAGTTTGCCCGCTCTGCCCAAAACAATGCACACAGAAAGGCCTGAACCTGGCCACCAAGGACGCGGTTGAGGTCGCCAGATACTGGTCCCAAAACATCTCAACCATGTAAATAATTTGTATATAGTTAAAAAAAAAATTTAAAAAAAAAAAACAAAAAAAAAGGAATTGTCTAGCCATTGACACGAGATGAATGAAAAATTGTATTCCTCCTCCGGTGGTTTGTCGGTCAAAAAGGTGTGACACTAGATTGACTCTACAAACATGTTTACGATTACATTAGAAAATAAAAAATTAAACAGTATCAAAAAACCTCATCTCAATTTTCCAAAATACAAACACGTTATCCGAGAGGCAAACAACAAAAAACATAATGGCACGTGGACACGTGAGCGATCACGTTTCGCAAATTATCATTTACATTAGAATATTACATAACCAAGAACTATTACAATCCGAACTGGTTGCAAATGGATGAAATGACCTTTGAATTGTATCTATATCATCAACATAATATCGCTAGAGGTGAATCAAACATTCTACCTACACTGATTGAATTCCTAGACCTAATTGACCTTTTTTTACGAGGGGGAAATCTTCCAAAGATGCCCGACTGCTTTGGGGTGCAGTCGGGTTGCACCCAATGAAACATCCTCGGTGGCCAGCTTTTGTGCCTTCTTGGGAGATCCGGGATCTTCAAAAGGAACGTACCGGTGCTCCCGGCACTTTCTGTTTCTACTCGCCTGGTGATAAGACCAGCTACTGTCCTTTACAGCGTTGCTACTGTAATGTTGCACACGGGGTAGCCGTTTGCAGCACCACAAGTTAAGAGAGGATTAGAGAGGAACCTGTAATGTGGCAAGCGGGGGAGCCGGTTGCAGCACCACAGGTTAAGAGTATCAGAGTAAACTGTAGCGTTACAAACGGGGTAGCCGTTTGCAGCACCACAGGTAAAGAGAGGATTAGAGAGAGAAACCTGTAATGCGGCAAGCGGTGGAGCCGGTTGCAGCACCACAGGTAAAGAGTATCAGAGTAAACTGTAGCGTTACAAACGGGGTAGCCGTTTGCAGCACCACAGGTAAAGAGAGGATTAGAGAGAGAAAACCTGTAATGCGGCAAGAGGGGGAGCCGGTTGCTGCACCACAGGTTAAGAGTATCCGAGTAAGAACCGGTAATGTTGCAAGCGGGGGAGCCGATTGCAACACCACAAGTTACGAGACTTCAGAGAACCTACCCCAAGAGTCCTGCCTAGTGGTTAGGATTCCTAACGGTTCGAAGAAAGGAGATTAATATAGAAAACTAACCATACTGTTTACACATTTAATCATTTCACCATATAAATAACACTGCACTTATAGTCTATATGTTTTTCTTGAAGCGAATAGAGAGAGAATTTTGAAAAGAGTCCGTAGAATGTTAGCCTAACAGGGAAGGGGTAGCACACAAAGAAAACACACTGGAGGCCGGCCGAGGTTGGAGCGTAGACAAGCTGGACCCGCCGATAGACGTAGCGCCAGCAGGGCGCTGGAGATAGAAGCGCCTGTAGCGCCAGCTGTGCGTTAGCGTGTATACGCCCGTGGTGTTGTGGCGCTTGAGGTGGAGACGCTTGTGCGCTAGCTGGGCACTAGCGTGAAGACGCCCGTTGGGTTGTTCTGGCGCCTGAAGTGGAGGCGCCTGTAGCGCTAGCTCGGTACTCCAAGGTAAGTGGCAAGGTCAGTGGCCCCAAAAGATGAGGTCCTCCTGTAACAAGGTCAAAGAGACCGAAGCCTCGCGAAGAAAAATTACCAGACGCTCATGCTGTCTTCTCTGCAGGACCCGTCACCACGTTCAAAGATTGTGATCGTTAACATGAACTAACACCACATATACTTTCATAAAAATACCACAAGACATGCACCATCTTTCGTGTCTGCTTGATGACTTCTCTTCCCAGACTGACTGAATTTTAAAACAAGGATCGCTGATCCTGTCAAAAGCAATTTAACAAATTTCATAATTAGAATTGTTAGTTGGCAGTGTTATCGTCAAAAGAGTTTGAATGTAGAGAAGCTAACAAAAAGGTTAGTTTCTCTACATTTCCCCCAAAACCCCAGAAAAATTTTCACTCATTGAAAATTTTGCAGGTTGAGAACAAGTACCTTGACCATTCAGACAGAATCACACACATCTTCCACACTTCCTAACACGCACGCTCAATCACAACACGCTCACTCGATCTGCAAACACGCACGCACTAACACAAGTTGGGGCTATGGTTCACATTCAATGATGACCATACTCCACAAGGAATTGTTCGTACGGTCGTAACGTAGGCTTATTTTTTTAGATTTAGGTGTCGTAACCCGCACCTTTTCGAAAACCCGATAAAGATAAAAAATACATTTGTTCGCTTATGGCCAACTTAGCAAACCGTCCACTAAAATTTTCTGTAGGAGATGAGCAATCGGTCCGTTTCGTATATAGTCAACTTCGCAATCGGGCCACTTCTCAAACCGTCCACTTCTCAATAAGTCCACATCTCAAAAGGTCCACTTCTCAAAAGGTCCGTTATCAATCGGTCCACTTCTCCAACGGTCCCCTGTTCCTTGTGTCCGGCAAACTACACTCAAAAGTAATGAATTCGGAAAAGTATTTTAATATTAAATTATGTTTCAAAAAACTTAAACAAAAAAATTGTGTAGGTAAAACAGAAAATAAATTTATTTGCTTCAAACTAATTAGTATTTTCTTAAAGAATACTACAAATGGCGGCTTTTCTTAATTTTTCTCAGAAAGTTTATTGGAGTTACTTCATTTCGTAAAAG
The DNA here is from genome assembly GCA_949316475.1 of Hypomecis punctinalis. Lineage (NCBI taxonomy): Eukaryota > Metazoa > Arthropoda > Insecta > Lepidoptera > Geometridae > Hypomecis > Hypomecis punctinalis. The sequence continues at coordinate 11,885,108 of OX438819.1, read as the reverse complement.
TTTCTTCAAATACTTTTTGTATGTCTTATCAAAATCAACATCACACTTCCTCCTTTTCCTCAATAACTGATTGACATTTTTCGCATACAATTTTCGACTTTGGTATTTTGCTTCCTTCATCAGATTTTGAATAAACAAAAATAATGTTGGTTTGGGCGGCATCCTAACGTTGAAACGATGGTGCCAGCCTTCCAGAGCATTGTTTGTTCTGTTTTTTTGATGACTGCAAGACAGAATCTGTGGAGTAATTTTCAACATCCATTGCTTATCGACATAGTACTTTAAATTATCAAAACCATTTTCCTCTGATCCCATTTCGATGATAGACATCCAAGCTTCTGGTATATATGCTGCCGGTAGGAGCGGTAATTTAGAAATCAAATTTGTAATGATTCTACCATTCTTAGTATCTGCAAAGCCAATATCTCGCGATTTTTTCCATATAGCCTTCGAGTAATGGTAGTAACAACCACTTGCTTTTACAAGTTTAAACACATTTTTAACGGCTTTTATTTGAGCAAATTCAAAGTCCGACTTATATTTTTGAATTGATATTCCCAAATTTTTCATGGCAAGAAAAAACCTTTCGTATGTGATTGTGGTCTTATCAGGAAGCAAACCAAATACTACTGGAACTACCGCCGTGTATTCATTGGATTGTATATTTAAATCAATGTGCAACGTAAACAACTGATAAAAGGGTTTCGGAACTCTTTTGAAAGTACCGTCTCCGTAAGCTGCCAACGGATTTTTGCATTCTTGTAAGTATTTGAGTGTTGATTTCAAACAGAAGATGATTATTCTATCTTCAATGCCTTCATCCCAAACTAAAAAATCATCGGCTAGTACTCCAGGTATCTCTATATCTTCCAACCGTTCGAATGTGGTCCTATGCACGTCCAAAAATTTTTTTCTGGCCCTATACAGCGAATCTTTTTTTGAGTGAAATGACACAGAAATGTTGCCTTCAAAATGTTTCTCGAAAATCATAGGTATAGGTGCCAGATTAGCTGTTACGTCGAGTTTGCATTTGTTTGTTAAAACGATTTCTTGGTTTTTTGTTTCGTTTTTATAACACGTGTGTAGTTTCTCTCGTAATACTTTATCTTTGTCACGGTTTAGCGTGATTGTAGCATGGCACTTTCTGCGATCGCCGCATCTCCACAGCGTAGACCCACCTTTATTAGTGTTTTGCAAATTGTATCGGTAGCCATTTCTTAATAACATATCATTTCCTTGTTGATTTTTTTCAAAAATAAAACTCATTTTGATCAAGGAGAAAATATCACATTGTCAACAACTTTATGTTAATGACGGACTGCGGAACTTGACAAGACGTGTCATATTTACTCATAATTAGTTAATCTGCAAAGAGTACGTATACACCTAATCTAAAGTGGCCAGTATCTATTGTAAAATGACGAAAGAGGTAATGATGTTCAACTTAAAAGAAAATGGCACAACAATGTTACACCAGAGTAGAAGCCTTTAAAAATAATGAAAAGTGAAAAAAAATAATAAAATAATTTACGGGCGATCTGAGGTCGGGAAGGGGATGGGGGGGGGGGGGTTTAAGGGTAAAAAAGGGTTTTCTCGATTTCCGGCAAAACTAAAAGTCCTATCGAAAAAAGTCAAATGGCAAAGTTGTAGGTAATAAAAAGATCTAAAACTTTTGTGTTGACACTTTTTTCACATAACCTCAAAATTTATGTGAAAAATCCAAAAAACCAAGTTTTTGGTTTTTTATTTTTATCTTTTACAAAAATCTTTTTTTTTTAACGAAATTTGGTGAAAACTTACCTTTTTATGTCCCAAATACGCTGTAATTTATTTGATTAAAAATATTAATTTTTTTCACCTTATTTTGAATTAATATCGAAAAAACACCCTAATTTTCAATCGAAAATTCAACCGTCAAAATATCAGCTTTTTTCAAAAAGTTGGTATGTTTTCTGTTTGTTGAAATCTCTACTTTCCGATGGTGAAAAAAAATATATATGTTACTATAGTAAATCTTCTTAGAAAATGCAAAAAATCAAAAAAAAAAAATTAAAGAAATAAATGTCAAAATGTACAAAAAATATATTATAAATCTATTAAAAATGTATAAAATATATATGGAAATCGGCCAAAAGTTTGTTATTAAAAATATATTTACGATATATTTTTTATAGATTTTTAATATATTTTTTATGTATTTTGAAATATTTTTTTTTCATGGGATTAACTAAATTTGTTTGTGTAAAATTAAGGAGATTATTATTTTTTTATCTTGTACTAAAATATCATTTAATTTCAATCTTTAGGTCATGTTACGTTAAGCATACTATTTTTTAAAGAAAATATTACGATTTTTATGTTTGAGTTGATTGTACAGATATAAATAGAGATAGTATTTACCTTCCTATGCAGATTCGAAAAGTTTTTTTTAAGTTAACTTGTCACAGTTATCTTCAAGAAACTCAGCGTGCACGTGTATTTTTATAAACGATGTTGTATACTGTACTGTATTTCGAATACTGGTTAGGCTAACGGTTGTAACAGCTGCTACGAAATATATAGTATATAATAGTAGGTTTGTACGAGTATGTAGTAAGACCCAGACCAGCCTAGCCCCTTCCCCACTTCTCCACGAAATACCTTTTGATGGGCTACAATTTTTCGTAGGTCACTCAGGTATATCTACTCAGGTATATATAATTTATTTTAAAATAGTTATAAATAGGAATCTACGCATATAATTTAAAGAAGATTCGACAACTTTCTCCAAATATTGTAGATGTCTTATTAAATATTAATTTTATTAACTTATTTGTTTGTGCATTATAGTAGTTTATTTTTATTTGCATTTTTTTTGTTATCAATGTAACATGTAATTTAACGTTTTTCGAGTAATTAAAGTGTAAATTTTAATAAATAGCTCAAAATTATTTATAATAATTTAAAAAAACTTTGAATTCGAGTTTTTTTCGGTTTTTTGCATTTTCTGAGAAGATTTACTATAGTACCATATATTTTTTTTTTCACCATCGGAAAGTAGAGATTTCAACAAACAGAAAACATACCAACATTTTGAAAAAAACTGATATTTTGACGGTTGAATTTTCGATTGAAAATTAGGGTGTTTTTTCGATATTAATTCAAAATAAGGTGAAAAAAATTAATATTTTTAATCAAATAAATTACAGCGTATTTGGGACATAAAAAGGTAAGTTTTCACCAAATTTCGTTAAAAAAAAAAGATTTTTGTAAAAGATAAAAATAAAAAACCAAAAACTTGGTTTTTTGGATTTTTCACATAATCATTGAGGTTATGTGAAAAAAGTGTCAACACAAAAGTTTTAGATCTTTTTATTACCTACAACTTTGCCATTTGACTTTTTTCGATAGGAGTTTTAGTTTTGCCGGAAATCGAGAAAAACCGTTTTTTACCCTTAAAACCCCCCCTCCATCCCCTTCCCGACCTCAGATCGCCCGTAAATTATTTTTCCTTTTATTTTTATAATATTCCCCTCCTTTTCTAATGGGTTTCATCCTACTATTATTTTTTTTCACTTTTCATTATTATTCAAGGCTTCTACTCTGGCCTAATATGGAAATCGGCCAAAAGTTTGTTATTAAAAATAAAATATAGTAAATTATTTTTCCTTTTATTTTTATTATATTCCCCTCCTTTTCTAATGGGTTTCATCCTACTATTATTTTTTTTCACTTTTCATTATTTTTCAAGGCTTCTACTCTGGCCTAATATGGAAATCGGCCAAAAGTTTGTTATTAAAAATAAAATATAGTAAATTATTTTTCCTTTTATTTTTATAATATTCCCCTCCTTTTCTAATGGGTTTCATTCTACTATTATTTTTTTTGGTTGTATAAATTATCGACCCTGGTGTATGTTGCAATCTTTATTTTTGACCGAATGCTAATAGGACCGATTGCGAAGATGACTAGTTGCTAAGTTGACCGATCAAGAAATTGACTGATTGCGAAGTTTACCGATTACGAAGTCGTGAAAAATAGTGGACGGTTTGCTAATTTGGCCATAAGCGAACAAATGAAAAAATATACAATATTACAAGATAATAATTAAGGCTTTAGTAGTTTCAAAGATATGAAGAGAAAAACAACTTTTCTATTCAAATATTCATATCTCAATTGCAACGTGTGCAATTTGAAATATGTGAGAATAAAAGCACACTGAGCTTGTGCACAAGTAAATAAAATTAGTATGTACAATAGACATGGTCTTACAAAAATAAGCCGAATAGGTTATAGTTCCTTGTGGGGTATTCACACAAAGTTTGTATTATAAAAACAGAGAGTACAAAATACAAAAATGGTATATACAAGACACAGGTTGACCTTACCATCGAACCAGTAGGAAACCGATAACACTGTATAGGCAAAATACATTTAGAAATCCCAATAAGTGACAATTTACATAAATTTAGAATGTATAGTAATACCGAGACAAAATATAAAAAAAATAGTCCGAAGTAAAAATAATAAAGAGAAATATCAAAAAGTGACAATGTCAAGTAGGTATCAAATGATTGTAAATAAAAACCAAAGATGGAGTAAACCATTAAAAAAGGTTTTAGTCATCAGAAGGGAGTATCGATTTGGAGAGTAATAAGGCCGAAAAAGCCGAAGAAGCTTGATTTCCTAGGAACGCGAAGTATGTACTACTATGTACTACAAAAGTATAATGCGTGTTCAGCTGTAAGTTAGGTAACTTACAAACTGTATGTGACGTACACTGAGAGGATACTCTCCTCCAGCTCGCCGTTTAGTCTCCCAAACCCCAACTTGAAGGTGACCGTTAGGTTTTAACACCGCCAAGCGAAGAATGGGTGTAGGTTACAGAGGTAACCAGGTAGTAAGTGACTGTATGTAGGGGTGCGGTATTTATGTAACCTGTGTACTGTAAAGTCAAGTATAGAGTAATGTATGGAGAATTGGAGTATGATAACCAAAAGAGAATCCAAAAATACCTAAGGTGTAAGCAATGGGTGGATACTTGTGGAAGTATCGGTTTAGAATTTAGAAGAAAAGAAACAAAATGTAGTAAATTAAGAAAATAGAGTCAGGGGTGGATAAGTTAAAAGGTTGGGCGCCAAACTGTAATGTTGCGTTGGGCGCCAAACTGTAATGTTGCACACGGGGTAGCCGTTTGCAGCACCACAAGTTAAGAGAGGATTAGAGAGGAACCTGTAATGTGGCAAGCGGGGGAGCCGGTTGCAGCACCACAGGTTAAGAGTATCAGAGTAAACTGTAGCGTTACAAACGGGGTAGCCGTTTGCAGCACCACAGGTAAAGAGAGGATTAGAGAGAGAAACCTGTAATGCGGCAAGCGGTGGAGCCGGTTGCAGCACCACAGGTAAAGAGTATCAGAGTAAACTGTAGCGTTACAAACGGGGTAGCCGTTTGCAGCACCACAGGTAAAGAGAGGATTAGAGAGAGAAAACCTGTAATGCGGCAAGAGGGGGAGCCGGTTGCTGCACCACAGGTTAAGAGTATCCGAGTAAGAACCGGTAATGTTGCAAGCGGGGGAGCCGATTGCAACACCACAAGTTACGAGACTTCAGAGAACCTACCCCAAGAGTCCTGCCTAGTGGTTAGGATTCCTAACGGTTCGAAGAAAGGAGATTAATATAGAAAACTAACCATACTGTTTACACATTTAATCATTTCACCATATAAATAACACTGCACTTATAGTCTATATGTTTTTCTTGAAGCGAATAGAGAGAGAATTTTGAAAAGAGTCCGTAGAATGTTAGCCTAACAGGGAAGGGGTAGCACACAAAGAAAACACACTGGAGGCCGGCCGAGGTTGGAGCGTAGACAAGCTGGACCCGCCGATAGACGTAGCGCCAGCAGGGCGCTGGAGATAGAAGCGCCTGTAGCGCCAGCTGTGCGTTAGCGTGTATACGCCCGTGGTGTTGTGGCGCTTGAGGTGGAGACGCTTGTGCGCTAGCTGGGCACTAGCGTGAAGACGCCCGTTGGGTTGTTCTGGCGCCTGAAGTGGAGGCGCCTGTACCGATACAGTGGAGGCGCCTGTAGCGCTAGCTCGGTACTCCAAGGTAAGTGGCAAGGTCAGTGGCCCCAAAAGATGAGGTCCTCCTGTAACAAGGTCAAAGAGACCGAAGCCTCGCGAAGAAAAATTACCAGACGCTCATGCTGTCTTCTCTGCAGGACCCGTCACCACGTTCAAAGATCACACGTTAACATGAACTAACACCACATATACTTTCATAAAAATACCACAAGACATGCACCATCTTTCGTGTCTGCTTGATGACTTCTCTTCCCAGACTGACTGAATTTTAAAACAAGGATCGCTGATCCTGTCAAAAGCAATTTAACAAATTTCATAATTAGAATTGTTAGTTGGCAGTGTTATCGTCAAAAGAGTTTGAATGTAGAGAAGCTAACAAAAAGGTTAGTTTCTCTACACTACACACGCTGCCGTCCTCCTCAGACCCGCTTGAGTGGATGGCCAAAGCCCCAACTCTGACCCCCCACGAGCCCAGGGGTCCCCTTTTAGTAGGCTCTTACTACAGGCAGGGGATACCGATACCGTTTTCTAATGCCCCGGCATAAGGGTAAAGACCTGATTGACCTAGTGCGTCAATTTGTATGAAAACAACCATATCATACTTTTGAGTGATAAATCTATCCAACCAACCATTTTGGTAGTTTTGTATAAAAAACGTATGCGTTAGGTGCCCATAATAAAATTTTGATTTAGTTAGCAAGTTCGTACGGGCCGGGTGGCGAGCCCTGGTGTCAGAGTTATTTAGCCGCCTGAAGTATTGATTTTAATAAATTCGAAGTTATAAGTCAATGATCTATACCCATGATGTAAATTAATGTCGTTTTGTTATGTTGGTGTGACGCAAGAGAATTTTCATTAACATAACTCTAGCTGTCTATTGTCTGATGACATACGGTTCTGTGTGTTGACACAAACAGTTCTTAAAGTCTCATTCACCATCGTCATCATCATCAGCAGCAGCTTTTTTTACAAAAACTTTCTTTTTGTGATAAACATTTCAAAAATTGACGCGTTCGCAGGATTTGAACCTGCATCTCTCTGGGATTCCGGCCCAGATGCTTTGTCCAATTAAGCTAGAAACACTATCTGCGAAGGCGTCGAATTAGTGAAAGTGTTTTATCATTTCAAGATGTTTAAAGCAGTTCTCACAGATGGCGCTTCCAACAATGTAGTAGTTGGTAAAAATTATAAAACACTTCCGCTAATTCGACGCCTTCGCAGACAGCGTTTCTAGCTTAATTGGACAAAGCATCTGGGCCGGAATCCCATAGAAATCAGGTTCAAATCCTGCGAACGCGTCAATTTTTGAAATGTATATCACAAAAAGAAAGTTTCTATACACCTAGTGTGTGAAGCACGATGAAAATCATTTCAGCTTTTTTACACTTCTGCTGGGTATAGATCTCTCATTAACTGTGCCATCTGCCTCGTTCCTATGCCAATCGTGTTTAGGTTTGACCCGCGATTACGACTATAATAATATCGTTGAACCATCTTGCATAATTTCGTTTACTTTGCCTCGGCCACCATTATGTGACAGCCTTACTCCACCTACCGGGACCACGGGTAACGACTAAGTATATGTCTAGATCTTGCTCCTTCAACATGCTAATCCGTTGGGATATATTTGATATTTATTTATTTATAGCGGCCAAACCTCTTGTTGTCAACAAATCTCCGTATTCTGAAATCAATTCTAGTAATATTCAATAAATCCATACAATAATTCTCTTGGCAACGTATTTCCTTTTCTAATCAAATATATATTCTAGAGTTTCAGGGAAATTCCTAGTCTTGCATAATTTCGTTTACTTTGCCTCGGCCACCATTATGTGACAGCCTTACTCCACCCACCGGGACCACTGGTAACGACTAAGTATATGTCTAGATCTTGCTCATTCAACGTGCTAATCCGTTGGGATATATTTGATATTTATTTATTTATCGGTGTCTAACCTCTTGTTGTCAACAAATCTCCGTATCCGTATTTATTTATTTATAGCGGCCAAACCTCTTGTTGTCAACAAATCTCCGTATTCTGATATCAATTCTAGAAATATCCAATAAATCCATACAATAATTCTCTTGGCAACGTATTTCCTTTTCTAATCAAATATATATTCCAGAAGTTTCAGGGAAATTCTAAAATAAATTACATAAAAGCAACCTTACACAAGCTACGCAACTTTGAAACCATGCTTATATTGTTTAACAGTACGAGAGCCTTGAATTGCTTGTACTTACACAATTGAAAACTATTTCACGAGTTTCACAATCAACAATTGGAAAACAATTCGAAAACATGTTTACACAATTTATAGAATTGGGTCGAAACAATGGGCTTAAAGGTAACTTGGCGGGAAACTTAACGTTACTTATTAAGGGGATCACCCATTGCCTCACATTTAAGTATTTTTTCCTTCTTAGACATAACAGTGTTAATATTTACATCATAAATAAAATGACGTTAAATTGCAATAAGTAAAAGGGAAATAACGCTTTACACTTGCTGCTCCCCATTTGCTGCATTTAGGGGGTACTCGTATATAGCTTCATATAGGGGTAATGGATATACTTTTAAAGGGAGAGGGGTCTCCCTTTAAAAAGTATAAGTGTTGACTTTGTTAAATCCTTCCTCGTGTTGGGTGAAACTCTATCCCCAACCAAAATTCTGGACCCACTCCCACTTTTCACTAGTTTTTCCTTTGTCTAGGGTATGCTACAAAAATGTGTAATATTTTTAAAGATCAACCATGTACCTATCCTTAAGAAAACTACAAATTCAATTCTTAAAGTAATGCGTTGTTAGTGTTACCTTCGATTTAAGCTAAGTCTATAATGTCGGAAAAGTAAAAATATATGATAGATAATAATGATATTTTTAGGGTTCCGTACCTCAAAAGGAAAAAACGGAACACTTTGTTGTCCGTCTGTCCGTCTGTGTGTATGTCAAGACTCTTTATCTCGAGAACGCGTAAAGATATCGAGTTGGAATTTAAACTGTATACGTATATCGATGAATTCTTGCTGTTGTGTAAAAGGAAAACTTCTCAGTTGTCGTTTAAAAAAATTAGAGTCGTTTTTGTCGTAAAAAACGCATATTTCGACACTCACAAAGATCAAAACCTAAAGGGTACTTCCCGTTGACATAGAACTATGAAATTTGGTGAGAAGCATTGTCTTAGAGTACACATATAGGAATAAATCTGAAAACTGTACATTTTTATTTACATCACAAAAAATAAGGCCTCGATATTCACATGTGCGATATTCACATTCAATGTGCGAGCTTGAATCGCACTTGTCCGGTTTTTTTATATTTATCCAATTGATTGATTTTTTGTTCAATAAAGAGTATCATTTTGTAATAATTATTTTTTGCAAAAAATGGTTACCGACTTCAACCGTGTACAGAATTCGCGAATATTTCTCACGGATGATTTATCAAAACTGGCTCAGCAGATTTCGATAAAATTTAAATGGGACCTATTTCGAAGTATATTCTTTCAAATAAAAAGAAAATGTGTGAAAAAAAAATATACGCGTCGGATTGAGTACATCCTTCGTTTCGTCGATCAAAAATTAAACATTGAGTGATCCCCTTAAACAGTCCTAAGTTAAGGATTATAATACCACACGTCATTTCTAAGAAGTGAAAGTTTCCATCGTAAACAAGCGAAGGTTAATCCTATAGTACTTTATAACAAAGCCATAGAATTTGTGTAGTTACAATAGTTCCATAATTTCCAGACTCCACATACATACGTAGGTGATGCGAGGCGCAGTTGTGCGGAAACCTAGCGAAGTAGCCAGTAAGCATTTTGTCCGACTTCAAAAAAAGATGTTTTTAAATCGACTTTATGATTTTTGACCGACGAACCACCGGAGGAGGTATACTATTCACGCATAACTTTTTACATAGTGGTCCGATTTCAATGATTCTTTTTTTATACTTCGAAATTGGTCCCATTAAAATTTTATCGAAATCGGCTGAGCCATTTTTGATAAATCAACAATAATGTGAAAAATGCTACATCGATCCGTGCGAAATGTTCGCGAATTCTGTACACGGATGAAGTCGGTCATGCTAATTATTGCAAAAAATAATCTTGTTTATGTGTAGGTATCTATGTTACACAATTACTCCGCCACTTATGAACTGATTTAGATAATTCATTTTGTTATTGGAGATCATACTTCAGAGGTAAAAATTAAAATTAAAATTAAAAAAGTAAAAAATTTAAAAAAGGACCACCAGTGGTCCTTTTTAAATTTTTTAGCAAAATGTTCTGAACTGCTTTTCAAATATCAACAAGAATAAACAATTGGTACACATCGATTTGAGGAAACTATTTGAATTAAGTACACAATTGAAGTCGGTTGTGCCATGTTATGCGAAATGTAAAATTATGCAGAAATTCATTGTATTGAGATCCGATCAGAAATGAGGAGATCCGTAGAAGAACCAAAGTTACCAAGGTAGCCCAGCCGGGCTAGTATGCGCGCCACGAATTTTTTCATTCGTAGTGTCTCGACGAGACAGCGTTATGGCAAAGTATATACCTGTCTCTTTTTCAGACGTCGAAATGAGTTCTTTTCGTGGCTTTTGTGGTCGCATACTTGACTATAACTGAAGATTGTCAAATTGATATGGCAGTGTGCAGGACGTATACCATGGAGGACAGAAAACCGATGGGATTGTAAAGTTTTTGAGTAGAGACCTTGTACCGGCAAGCGCAGTGTATGAGGTCCACCTACAAGTGAACATCTTTAAGACCGCAGGATCACGTTGAATGGAAGCCGCTTCTGACCGGGATTTATTGGAAATTCATAAAGGAGACCTATGTTCAGCAGCGGACACCAATACACTTAATCCATCTACGGCACGGACGGTATTCATAGAGTACTATTGTAGCTATAGTAGCGTAGTTTGACTTGGTGTTTGTCAGCGATCACCGAAATTAAGCAATCTTTAGATGGGTGACCGCTGGTGGCATTTACATCTGAGTGCTACCGTGGTTCGGATTACACGTTAAACTGTAGGTCTGTTTTAGTAACGTTTTAACCGTTTAGGCATATCAGAGGCTTTCAGGCGGCTAAAAAATTCTGAAAACAGGGCTAGCTATAGCTATCCGGCCCATACAAACTTCTTCTTTATAGAAAACCATGCTCATACTAAAGCAATACCACGGTAATAGTATCTCACAGTATTGTGACTCGGCCATGTCCTTTAAATGTATATCTACAGCGCCACGTAGCCACGCAGAACGTATGACGCGCTAGGGTTGCCTTCAGTATTTTAATTTCATCTACTTAATCTTCAGCTGTACTGTACTGTACTGTATCAGTATTTTTAATAGTCCACTGCAGGACGTAGGCCTACCCACGAAGGGTGATTGGGCCATATCCACCACGCTGGCCCGGTGCAGGTTGGTGGATTCACATACGCCATCGAATTTCTTCTACGGACATATGCAGGTTGCCTCACGATGTTTTCCTTCACCGAAAAGCCAGTGATATGAAATTCCGTACATAAATTCAAAAGAACTCATTGGTATGGGACCGGGATTTGTACCCACGACCTTACGATTGTAAGGGGTGTCACTACCTCTAAGCCAACACGGCTTAACCTTTAATCTTCACCTACTTGAGTTTATTTCTAGTTTCTATCTAATGGCAATAGGTATAAAAATGTCCCACCTTGTCCAGCTATTTCACGTGACTTATCACGTTTGCTTAAGTTTCATGTGACAGCGGCAACACGTGAAGAAAACATTTTTATTCATCTAGCTTTATTCACCTAGCTTTATTCACTACGCCGAGAAAAGTCGAGAAAGGTCGGACTTATAATGTGTTTACCTACTTAACGGCCTTTCTACCGGCCACAGCTGTCTCACTCGCAATTTTGTAAATTTAAGCTATAAGCCAAATAAAACACCTTGGCGACTGTAATGTTAGCTACAGGTTGCGAATAATCCAATCCTGACTGAAACTCACTTAATAGCTGCGCTTTGTTGGTGCTATTCTTAGCGGCTCCCTCCACTTGGATCTACAGCTAGGCTCCACTTGTGGATCCGCTGATACCTTTTTCTCCTCTTAAATCCACCATGGATTCATGGATACTTTTTTTCCCACTTAAATCTGCAAGTGGATTCATGGATACTTCTTTTTCCATCTAAATCCACAGGTGGATTCACGGTTTTTTTTTTTTGGTAGCGCACAGATGGAAAATGCCACCCGAGGTCACCCATCCAAAAACTGACCGTGCGGAACATTGCATTATTTATTGGTATATTTTTTGTAAATATTGTATTTTTATATCTTTGTTAATGTGATATTGGGCAAGCGAGAAAAAACTTGGCGTATTAAACCCCCTTAAGTTAAGTGATGTATCTTTTAAAATAAATCATGTTTATGTAGTTACGCATAGAAAATCGATTTTGATTTAACAATTTATTGACTCGAGTAACCCGTCACACATTGTACTAATACCTACTTAAATGTTACAACGTTACCTACTCGCTCAGCGTTTTTTGATCTTCATTCAGGAATTGGGTTTTGTGCAACTTGTACAAACTTTGATTTAATGTTAGTTATTTTTAGTGTTTGTTAGAAGGAAGCCGCAAATTGTACGCGACGTCACTTGCCGGTCTTGACGGAAGACCAGCGCCGGTTATATAGTATAACCGGCATCATGCTGAGATGGGACCGGCTGGTGGCGAATATAAAACACTAGGTAGTTCAGTTAGTTTTTAGCCTAGTTACAATCTTTGTTGCTGTATTTTCTGTGTTTTGTTTTCGTCAATAAAATATTGTCTATATTGTCTATTGTAGCTAACTTCACAGCTGTCTATAAGTTTGATTCGGCCTATAAGTATAGGTAAAAACCTTCTAAGTATATTTAAAACTTAGATTGAATTGAGTTTATTTAGTTTATTATTTGTAGGTGTTTTCTTTGTTAATATCTATTTAAGGCCACTAATTCTTGTTCTTGTCGGTTCATACTCAGAGCAAATAAAAACATCAAGAGAGAATGTTGTGAATAAACAAGTGAAGCCAACCGAAACTACGCCTAGCCGTGTACAGACAATTACACACACATCCAGGCAACTATGAAATTACGCCTTGGCTTGTCAGTCAAACTATGGCGGCGCAACAGCAACGCACTCACACATGTATAAAAAAACCGGCTTCACTTGACTGTTCAACGACGTTCCCTCTGGATTTTTTATTTACTCTGAGAGTTCATATTCGTGCAAGGTTGCCTGGAAGAAATCGCAATGGGTGATAAGGCCGCCACTTTGTAATCATATATTTTTTGTTGTATATATGTAAAGAGTGTTTATTTTTCATATTGTGGTTGTAAATAAAGAGTTTTGTCTGTCTGTCTGTCTTCTAGTCCAAATTTTGAAACGTCCGATGAGCTGTTTGTTTGCTACTTGGTACAAACATCTGTCTAAGTAGGTACCTAAGTACGTGAGATATCACGGGTTACACATGTGTCACGCCCATAGCGTAGTTTGATTAGGTGTTCGTTAGCGATCATCGAAGTTAAGCAACGTTCAGCACGGACAGTCTTCGGATGGGTGGCTGCGGGTGGCATTTACAACTGAGAGCTACCTTGCCTCGAACGACATGGTTAATTGTAGAACGCAGTTGCATTATCATCATCATCATCATTTCGTGGCAACGGCAAAGTTTTTTTTATTTTATTTTTTTCTATTTAGGTATTTACAATATTTATATAACATAAATGATCAAATCTTTTGGGACCAAAATATGGCAACCTCTATCACGTCCTCGGTAGCCAAGTTAAGATCAATTTGGCTGCAGTTTTTCGGGGAAAGGGGGCAAACTAAGAAATGTGCCATAGTTTGGATAACAGCACCGCTTTCGCACTGTTCTTCATCCGATATGCCCCATCTCACCATGTTTTCGTTGCAGTGGCCAACCCCGACACGTAGGCGATTAAGGGACTCCCAGATTGGCCACGGCAACTGAAGGCGGTATAAAGTCAGGAGGGGGTGTCTAGCTTGCCACAATTCACGTCGTTTACAAGTTGTATTAACCATTTAGCTATGTCAGAGGCCTTCAGGCGGCTTAAAAACTTACCGTCTTACCACAAAACGCACGCATGCGTTAGACAAAGTTTAACAGTACAAATCGCACGGTTAAAGAGTGTTTAATTCTTTTGTGGTAAGGCGGTCGAACACCAGAGCTAGCCTCCAGGCCTATACAAAGTTACCTACTTTAATACTCACGTGTCTAACTTAGTAGCTATTGGAACACGTGAACCGCTCCAGTTTTCTTAGCATTACCTCACTGACGTCAATGAGCGCTGAAATATTTATTGGTAATGTCATTTGTAAGTTGAAATCGTGAATAGAATGGAAAGGTTTTTGTCGCGCTTCTTTAAAATTTAACAGGAGGGTTTTAGCATTGAATTTTTTGTAAATAACTTAGTAATACGACAAAAATAGAATATTTGAACAGAATTACAGTGTAGGATGTCCCCAAACATAGACAAATATATGTCAAATGAAATCAAAGCGAAGCTTATTTCGTGTGTCAAATTAACTAAGCATTGAATTTACTTTCTATAAAATCTAATACGTATGTATAGGTATTCACATCCAATTTATAACAGCTGTCCTCAGAGCAAATAAAAAATCAAGAGAGAACGTTGTGAACAAATAAGTGAAGCCAACCAAAACTACGCCTTGCCGTGTACAGACAATTACACACACATCCACGTACAACCAAACTACTTCTTGGCTTGTCAGTCGAAATATGGCGGCGCAACACTGACGCACTCACATATGTATAAAAATCCGACCTCACTTGACTGTTCAACGACGTTCTCTCTTGACTTTTTTATTTGCTTTGAGAAGCTGTCTTTTAATTTTAAAAGCAAAATATATATACATATCTAACAACTATAATTTGTTTTAAAAAAACTTTTGAGCGTCTGGTGGACGCGACGCGTGCTTAACGCATAGCATTGCTTTTCAGCGTAACAATGCCGGCAGTATGCTGGGCACGCTGCCAACTGGCAGTGGGCTTGAGTGTTTGGATAATCTTTAGACCTTCAAGGGTCTGCGTATGATCTAACTGATTTTTATGTACTTAGTAGTAGTATTAGCTAAAGTAAGTAGTTTTTTATATTGTAGCAGTTAATAAACAATGACTATAACTAGGTATAAAAAATATATGGCACTCCTTAGATGATTTTTTTTGCACCGATTGAACGATAAAATGCTATGGAAAATTTTTACGAATAATCTGTCCTCATTGCTTACTTAGACACAAAGAATGATATAAGAATAGGTAAGAATGATGTAACTGTTTATCAATAGCACTTATCACGAGCCAAAATGCAAAATCAGCAAATTGTTGCGCGATAACAGAACTGCAAACTAACTAAAATTCTAACTCGTATACTCAATTGACAGTGTCTTAGCTTTCAACTATTTAAAATTGTATTTATTTGTTTTTAATTTGCCAGATATTTCCCCTGTATTTCAGGATCCCACATATGCAAACAAAAATGGCCGAACGACAAAAGGTTTGCAAATTAAAACTGTGTTCAATATTTTGTCATACTATCACACAGATTTTTTTTTAATTGGGCAAATGTTTTTTTATTGACTACAACAAAATACAAAAAAAAATATCAGCTATTGCTAAGAAATGATGATGATGAACTACTCTTTATATGCTATAACTACATACACTACTACTACTACATAAAAAGCAATCGGATCATCCACAGACCCTTAAAGGTTTAAAGATAACCCAAATGCTTAAGCCCACTGCCCGTCGGCAGCGTGCCCAGCACACTGGCAGCATTTTTTTGTTGTAATATCCCGTGTCCCAATAGTAATGTTTGAGAACCAATCGTATATAATAGACTATTTGACAACATTGAAAATATACTATTGATTGTGGTTATACATACAGATAATACCCTGAAAAGACATATTTCACTTTATTTAAACTAAAATATGTCGAATTTTCGCAAATAGCACGTAATAAAATACGATATTTTTTTGATATTTTATCTGTGACGTGAACGCTCTAAGAAAGGCGACAACTCTGGTGACGTTACATGCTAGATGCTACTAAACAAGAATTTCTCGATTGACTGTTGTTTGTGTAATTTGTGCTTTGTGTTTTTGAGTAATATTATTGGATCTGTAAGTTATTTTAAAGTATATTTTGTCAATTTTTAGATGTGAACTAGCGTATTTACTGGGATTAACTAACGATATTTACTAGTGTGTTACGTCACAGACCAGCGCCATTACAGAATGTCGTTTTGGCGGGATCTTAAATATCTATTCTTTAACACTTGATTTTCATTGTTAATACATTAGATCTCTCGGAAATATAAATGTAGTGTGCTTATTATGTACTAACGAATAATTTATAACGATTACCAAAAATTAGTCATATAGCCTATTATGATTGATCGGGATAGATGAAATAAAATATTTGCCACTAGAAGTAGATACGTTCCGCTCACTTCTTTCGATTGCTTTTTAATTTGAATTTCTTTTCCATCTTTTCTGATGCATGACACTCAAAAAAGGAGGTAATAAGTAGGTACTTACTCAATACAAATACTTCCTCATTATTATCATCATCATCTCAGTCATATATGATGTCTCCTGGAATACAAAGAGATCTATAGATTTAAAATAAGACTATAGGTTTTTACTTAATTACCTACATCCATTGCGGATTGGCAAGTTGAAATGGCAGTCGGCAGGGGGCAGGCACATTGCACGGAAGACTCATGAATAATAATGTCGAAAAGTTCTCGAGTAAAGTCTTCCATAGTTATAGCCTGAGAAGAAAGAGCATTTGCAAGTAATTTCTATGAGCGGATTTTTTGTACTGCCCTATCATTGTGGTGTACAACAATACCGGAGTCACTACCCCGGAAACTTTACTTCTAAAAGCTGAAAATAGGTGTAGGTACAGGTAGAAAAATAATTAAGAAAAAGTTACACCTGCAATACTGAGCGCCACACAAATCGACGGATGGGAAGTTATGCGCAGAGCTTTTTTTTTTTATTTAAAATAGTTTTGCGTTTAACTACACACTGCCTGATATTAAGCAGATATGCGGTCTAGGACGTAGCACGCTTACCTTAAGATACCTATTTACTCGAGATTTGAAGATACCTACATTGTACTTTAACGGAAAGACAGACTCAGGCAAAGCATTCCACATTCTGGCTTGCTTGGTTCTAACGCGTGGGATGTCCACCATAAAAGGGTTACGCTTTGGTCGCGTCTGCTCTGCGCAAAAGCCGAAATATAGGCATTCGCGGGAGCCAGAGAGACGAGACGCCGGGGCACACCCGACCGCCAACCTCATGCCTCCCGCGCGCTCCATATGCACTACGACACGCAACGTCGGAATTGTGCACACATGCGCAATAATTAGCCAATCACGACGAAGTGTCATCTGCGGCTAACATCTCATCTGTCAATTTGTGTGGCGCTCAGTATCAAACTTTTCTTAAAATATTTTTATGGAAGTATAATTTTTTTTTTAATTTAAACGGTTATCCCCACCAAAAATGAAGGAACCCAAGTCATTGACACCGTGGTTTTGTTGTACACCACCATGATACGGTAGGTAAACCAAAAATTCACCTTTAGAAAGTACTTGCATTTTGCGCTTACCTCCCGAGCTATTACTTATGTACTGATTTCTGCGATCTGTGACCTCGAATATTATGTAAAACGTGATTATCCAAGTCGTTATGTCACGGTTAAAGATCGATACAGTACCGATAAGTTATCTCATATCGGAGATTGCATTAAGGGTCATAGTTTCGCGTCGGCTGTTATCGTTCCGTGACTTTCTGGGGAATTCTCTAAAGTACGGCGATTACGTGACTATGTAAGCATCAGCAAGTTTTGTTTGACAAGGTACCTGCATATTGTAAGTTAATAGGTGATACATTTTTACTAGATGATTCCGTCCTTATTATTTTCCTCATAGAAGGTTATCCAGAACTGGTGTACTAAACCGAAATGAAGTGATTCAGATCATTATTATGAACGACTTTTGCTATGGGGCCAACCCGGAATTCGAAAAAAAATCAGCTGTTTCATAAAGGACATGTCCACAAAATGTATGGAGGCTGGTATAATAATAATCAAAAATTCTAACCACAACACTCGTTACATTTCGAGAGAGTTCATATTTTTCTGAGTCGATTACATCAGTTAAAACCAAAAAAGAGCCCTCCGTTTTTAAAAAAAATAATTTTGAATCTATTAGGATGTATAAATATATTTGGCTCAATAGGTAGTATCTATCTCTAGCAACCCTGATTAAGTAACCTCCAAATTGTTAAATAGAAGCATTTTTACCAATCACACACAGTTTTTTAGTGTTTTTTTTTTGTCACATTGTACCCACTAACTGGTCTTTCTGGTAGGTTAAAAATTTTAATTTTAGCAAATTATGAGATGAATGTTGAAGAATCAGCTACGAATTCAAGTAAAATAACGATAGAAGCACTTTATTATTGTTAAACTAGAAAAAATATATAGCTGTATTATTATTTTTCATACAATTTATTTTTCACATTTAAAAAAAATACAGGGGTGAAAATATCAAAATTAGATATTTTTGAGTAGCCCATAAATCAAGCTTTCAAATGATGTATATCATCCTGGTTCGATTTTTCTCTGAATAATATACCACTTGTGAACGTCACCTTTTCTCGATTACGAGTTACAGTTATGTATGGATCAGCTGATTTCTTTCTCGAATATTGGGTTGACCCCATAACAAAAGTTGTTTATAGACTTGGTCTCAATAACCCCTTTTTGGGTTACTACAGGGTAAGCAGATAACGCTGTATTTTTAAAAAGGAACGAAGTAGACTTACACTTATCTGCTATTGAAAAGAAATACTTCTGTTCATTGTTTGTCTCTTATTAAGGTATCAAGAAAATACGGTTTAAATTACAGCACTGCAGCAAGTTGAAATATCAGTGGGCAGGGCACATAGTTTCCAAAACCAAAAGCAGTACAGCCAAGTGCAACATGGGACGTTTACTGTCAAGTTGGGTAGACGATTCAATTATGACCGTAGAAATCTCAGATCGAATATTTTTTTTATTTTTTTCTGTGAAATACGCTAATAGATTAAATATACTTGATTAGAGATAAAAGATATATTCCAAAAATATATCGAGCATAGGCCATTGCTTGATACAGTATTTAATTATTTGCTTTATTTGTTGTGGATAATGATTTTCCTATTATATTCTGTAATAAAAATCACAATTTAATGGAATATAATATTTTCGGATCTTATTATCTTTTGACATACCTGTAAAATATGGCGGCGTGATGGCGGCCTTTAACAAAAATCAAATTAATAAATACAAAATAATTAAGCATTACATAAATACCGCTGTTTTTTTCTGTGAACTTGTTTACCATAATTTAAAGCGCTTTTGGGCTACTGTACAAAGTCTGAGCCCACTTTGCAAGATCTTCTTTGTCATGATATGATGATGATGAGCAACGCTGAAGAAAGCCTGCCTTATTTCAAATTGCCTTTTTTAGCTTTTTTTAATCCAACTTTGTTTGATGTCCCTAGCATTGACAAAGAAAGCACCAAATATTTTTTCTCTTATTTTTTCAAAATACCCTCAATCCAACCTTCGTGGGTGTCGTCGAGTAATCGTATTACCGGCACGTGCGGCCTTGGCCTTCGATCACGTTTCTATGACACAAGACCGATCATTATCCGAGAGCTCTACCTCACCGTCTAGGTAACGTTTTCAAATAGACTCGTCGTTTAAAAAGTCAGTGCAAGAACGTTCAGATAGTTGACTCGTTGGTTAGGTTAAGGTGGATTCACTAGATCAGCGCGCGAAATTCAAATATTTTTAGGTTTTTTGGCATATACAGAAAAACTGCTGACTGTTACTTTATAAAAACTCATTAAAGGCCATGAATAGGTAGTGTTAACAAATCATATACGCGTAAAAACCAAAATAGTGGTCAGTTTATGCACACGAGTCCACTAACTTAAAACTGAGGTGAAAATCAGTGGATGCGCTTTCTTGCATAACCTGACCACTAATTTGGTTTATAAGTATGTAACTCGTCAACGCAACCATAATTCATTAGCCGCTAAATGAGTGATCGTAAACTTAAAATGAGTAGTTTATCTTTAAATTCCAAACAATATTTTAATTTCGCGCTCTGACCAAGACAATCACCTTAACTATAATAAAAGACAACTATAATCAAACCGGTTAAACTCTGTCCTCGCCTGCGAGGTACAGGGGCGCGGGGGTGAAAGACAGGTGAGACAGGGTACGGGCGGCGGGGACCCGCCCTCCCCTTTTGTCGTCTACCCCCGCGCCCTTGTACCCGCGTAGGCGAGGACTGTCACGGACAGTCCCGTTATATATACGAGTAGTATAAAATGCAATTAGCATCCTTTTAGGGGCTTGTTCTGTACATCAAAACTAACAACTTTTGTTCTACGACCTTTGTCAAAACTCAGAAAAAAATCAGCTATTCCATACATTTTGTCGCGGGTGAACGATATTTTTCTATGGAACAACAATTTTTTTTTTTAGTTTTGATGTACAGAATAAGCTGCTATTCCATACATTTTGTCGCGGGTGAACGATATTGTTCTATGGAACAACAATTTTTTTTTTTAGTTTTGATGTACAGAATAAGCCCCTGAAAGGATGCTAATTGATTAGAAATAACTCTGTATATGTCACCTTTACACACGTCGATAAACTCTTGTCGTGGTCTTGTATGCTAAGCTAGCTGATCAAACTACGCTATGAACGCTACTACAGCGCTAGCCATCCGTCTTATTCAAACTTATGTACCTGCGAACCTGCTTACCTACCATCGAATTTTAAGCTAACATAAACCAATTGCGCAACTAACCAGAATCACGCGTCAATTTTCCAAAGCGTGGTAAACAATGTATTCGGTCTAATTGTTCGGGCCGTTACAAAAGCAACAATATCTACGGGAAAACGTGTCCAGCACACGTGGCGTGGCCGGCACGTGACCGCCACTGACAAGCCGTTACGCAATTGTATTAGTTGGGCATTCTTTTCAGTCCAACTTGAGTAGAATAGGTAGCTTAGCATACATGAAAAATAGCCTTAAAAGATATGCCGTTTTTGAGCTATCAAAAACCATGACTACAGGGTTATTTCTAATCATTTAGCATCCTTTTAGGGGTTTATTCTGTACATCAAAACTAACAACTTTTGTTCTGCGACTTTTGTCAAAACTCAAAAAGAAATCCGCTGTTCCGTACATTTTGTCGCGGGTGAACGATATTTTTCTATGGAACGACCTCAGAGCATATAAAAAAATCCAGAGGGAACATCGTTGAACAGTCAAGTGAGGCCGGTTTTTTATACATGTGTGAGTGCGTCGCTGTTGCGCCGCCATAGTTGGACTGTCAAGCCAAGGCGTAGTTTTATAGTTACCTGGATGTGTGTGTAATTGTATGTACACGGCGAATAGTAGTTTTGGTTGGCTTCACTTGTTTGTTCACAACATTCTTGATTTTTTTATTTGCTCTGAGGGAACGACAACTTTTTTTGAGATTTGACAAAAGTCGCAAAACGAAAGTTGTTAGTTTTGATGTACAGAATAATCCCCTAAAAGGACGCTAATTGATTTGAAATAACCCTGTATAAGTAGATATGTATTAAAAAAATTTATAAATGTATAATATCTGTCTCTGGCAGTCATATCACAAGCTTTGCTTAGTTTGGTGTCAGAGACCGTGTGTCCCTAATATTTATTTTTATATTATTATGTTTTATAACATGGTAAGTGTATGTTACACACAAAACGTACCAACAATCTAATTCTGTTTATCCATGTCAGAGGCCTTCAGGCGATTTAAAATCTGTGACACCAGGGCTGGCCACCCGGCCTGTACGAACTGTACGTACTTTATTGAATTCAAACTCTTCCTTTTTACAAACCAATTCAAGAAAAGCACAATTATACCTGAATTGAATTAATTCTGCGGATCAAAGAAATTAACTATTAGCTAGCTATTAATTACAAAACTTAATACTTCAGTCAAAGGAAAACTTTCACAACACACTTTGTGAAATTAACGTGCTAGCTGCAAAAGATGTATCCATAAATCGTGACTAATCCATTGAAAATTATTTGTTTACACAAATTTTCCATATAAGCTGAATCATACTTCTTGGCGGCTGTGACGTTAGCTACATGTTGCGGATAACCCAACGAACATCACACAGCTGCGCCAAGATTGGATTTCGCGCTTCTTGTAGTTCAGTAGTTCCCGGGCAGTGGAGCCACGGGGGATAAACGATAGAGTTGACGGCACAATTGAAATTGAAGAAATTGTTTGACATAACATTGTATTGACATTTTTATAAATCATTTTAAATTTTGACATTTTTAACATATTTTAATGACATGGTATTGTGATAGTAATAATTGTATTCTTTTCAATTTAACTTAATTTAATAATTTAATTCAATTCAGTTCTGTACTGTACCAACCTTTTTAATAGTCCACTGCAGGACGAAGGCCTACCCACGAAGGGTGATTGGGCCATATCCACCACGCTGGCCCAGTGCGGGTTGGTGGATTCACATACGCCATCGAATTTCTTCTACGGACATATGCAGGTTGCCTCACGATGTTTTCCTTCACCGAAAAGCCAGTGGTGTGAAATTCCGTACATAAGTTCCAAAGAAACTCATTGGTACGGACCGGGATTTGAACCCACAACCTCAAGAATGACAGGTCAGCGTTACAACCACTAGACCACCATGGCTTATAATAATAATTTAGCTTAATTTAATTCAATTCAGTTCAGTTCAGTTCAATTCTTAAATACTATTTCTGATAAATATTTTGTGAGATATATGTAAATGGTGTTATTCATTTATATCTCAATAAACAATTAAACATTTTTTTATTATGGTCCCAATGTCTCAACTCCAAACGGCTCAATGTTAAAGTAAAAGAAGTTAATTTTACAGCCGCAAAGAAATTAGATTTAATAGCGTGTTATCTTCACCGGATTCAAAGGACGCCAGAGGGCTGTACGACGCATACCGTGCAGCTCTTGCAGAACGCAATCAACTGTTAATTTAAAAACCATTGTTAAGTGTATAAGGGTGTCATGTCTTAAAAAACCCTGGATAAATAATAAATGAATTAAAAAAAAAAGAAATTAGATTCGGCCTGTACTTCTGACACCTACTGCAATATAATATCATACGTAATAAATCAGAACAGTCACGTGTTTATGTAGTAATAAAAAAGCTATGCAACTTAAGTTATAACATGATTGCACGGTTAGCATTTTTAATGCTTACTAAAAACAATACCTTTTAAAAATCGTGTTCGTAAACGTGACTTGTTACGTGAAGAATAGGTACTAAAGACTACTTCAGTTGCGAAGAAGCCTTTAAAATTCGTTTGTAAATAACCATTTTTTTGTGAAGCTAACTCAAGTTTTTAAAGGTTTATATAACTTGTCTATATTTTGCTTGCCGGCATTTGGCATTGTGGCATTTAGGTGTATGATAAATAAAAGTTTGTTTTTGTGAGTGGGGTGGTTTGGTGTTAGAGTTTATAAGCCAAAGGCAAAGGGATAAGGTCATTTTATTCACTTTTTAGGGTTCCGTACCTCAAAAGGAAAAAACGGAACCCTTATAGGATCACTTTGTTGCCGTCTGTCTGTCAAGACTCTTTATCTCGGGAACGCGTAAAGATATCGAGCTGAAATTTAAACTGTGTACGTATATCTATGATATCTTACAGTTGTGTAAAGGAAAAACTTCTCTGTTATCATATAAAGAAGTTAGAGCCGTTTATGTCGTAAAAAAACCGTATATTTCAACACTCACAAAAATCAAAACCTACAGGGTACTTCCCGTTGACATAGAACTATGAAATTTGGCGAAAAGCATTCTCAGAGTACACATATAAGAATAAATCTGAACACTTAATATTTTTATTTAAGTCACAACAAAATAGGGCTTCAGAATTCACAAAATATGGGTTTAAAATTCAAAGTGCGTAAATCGTTTCATGTAAGGTATCATATAAAAGAGCTTTATTAGCACATGCTAAAACAGGTTTTTAATTATTTTAACAATTTTCGATGAATGACGAGAAAAGTAAAAAAAATCTTTTGTCGATGATGATCATAGAGATTTTAACAACGTACTTCCCAATTTTGTGAAATTTTCTGGATTTGTACGGAACCCTCGGTGTGCGAGCCTGACTTGCACTTGTCCGGTTTTTGTTATTTAAATGAGGTTGGTATCTACTGTTCTGCAGACTCCAGGGTCTACCCATTGATAAGTTAGTTTACATTTGATTGAATACGACTGTACAATAGAGATAAAGTAAATTCGTATAAGCCCGATGACTAGGCCTGGTTTCAGAGTTTTTAAGCCCCCTGAAGCCTCTGACATGGCTAAACGGTTAAAACAACAACGGGGTCTATAATTTAACGTGTTATCCGAGCCACGGTTCAGCTCAGTTTTAAATGCCACCCGCGGTCACCCATCTGAAGACTGATCGAGCTGAACGTCGCTTAACTTCGATGATCGCCTACACACTTGACTACTTGCCTAGACACTCTAGACACCTAGTCAAACTACGCTATAAGCGCTACAATATAGAGATGGGTTAGGTCAAATCTTAGCCTTAGTTAGTAGTTTCAGTGCATTGAAAGAATGCCACGAGCAAACCGGCGACCCGCAAGTAGGACCCGATCACGAGTGTGACCCATGTGCCAGCCATCGTTCTACTCGACTATATTTGAGGAAAGAGAACGACCCGACACCAGACGCCGCTGCAAGAAGATTTATTCACTTGTAATGCCAGTTGTCAATGACAATCCATACTTTGTTTCTTCTTCGATAAGTGGTGGAATAGTAAATTGTATCATATGGGAGCAAAATAATATGTTTACGGCGAGGGCACTTTTTTTTAATCCAGAGCGAAGTGAGGGATTCAAAGTACGTCGCCCGAGCCAAAAATATATTTTGCGCCCGAGTGGTACACTCTACTTTTTATCACATCTATGAGAAAATAAAAGGCGCCTCATTTTTTATTGTAATATTATTATTTAATAAAACGTAGAGTAACAACTAAATTGAAATTTAATGGGATCTTATAATAAAACAAATGAAAACTTATATTTACATTCTTTTCATTCATTTTCTTAGCGCTGAACACTAACATTACAAATACTTCCAATTTCAAAAAGTGGGCGGCTAAGATAATTCCGGCGCACTTATATATTTCGTATAGAAAACATCACCTTTGGGCGCACTTAAAGGCGAACCAAGTAGTCTTTTTCGAATAGATGTGATGAAAAGACTATTTTCCCTTTGCCATGCTAGGAGTGCCATAAAGGTTGCCCTGATGCCGGCAATAGAATACGGCATTATGGTATCCCCTGCCTGTAGTAAGAGCCTACTAAAAAGGGACATCTGGGCTCGTGAATGATCAGAGATGGGAATCTGGCCATTTAACCAAACTGACCTGGGGAGGATGGCACCGTGTGTGACACCTTTGTTGTAGAGGACCGTACAGGCCTACTTAGGCTCGAGTAGTCATATAAAGTGATGGGAGCACCGGCGCGTTCCATTGGAGATCCCGGAGCTCCTAAGAGCGCACAAAGGCTGGCCACCGAGGGGGTTTTAGTCACACATAACTCGACTGCACCCCAAACAAGTCGAGAAACTTACGAAGATATCCCCCTCGTAAAAATGGGGTGGTGTAATGCGTTAATTCATGATATTTTTATACTAATTTTTGAGCAACTGTATAACAACGGGCTGTATTGTAATATACTGTACCAGCCATTTTAATAGTCCAATGTAGGACGTAGGCCTGCCCAGGAAGGATGATTGAACCATCTTCACCATGCTGGTCTAGTGCGGGTTAGTGGATTCAGATACGTATGCAGGTTGCCCTTACGATGATGATTTCCTTCACCGAAAAGCCAATGGATCTTAAAGGTACGGGACCGGGATTGAACCCACGACCACACGATTGCAAGACGGATGTCACTGCCTCTGAAATTTAGAATGCGCTAACCCAGAAAAAAGTAATTTATTTTATGATTTTTTGTTACCTACCCTCAAAATGGGATAACTATTCGAAAAGGACTACTTGGTTCGCCTTTAAGTGCGCCCAAAGGTGATATTTTCTATAAGAAACTTTATAACTGCGACGGAATATTCTTTGCCGCGCACTTTTTAAATTAGGAAGTATTTGTAATGTTAGTGTTCAGCGCCAAGAAAATGAATAAAAAGAATGTACGTATAAGTTTTCCTTTGTTTTATTATTATATACCATTTAATTTCAATTTAGTTGTTACTCTAGGTTCCTACCTGCATTCAGCATAATGCTGAGGTGAGCCCTTTTCGACATTTCTAATTCCTTATTTTTATATCATTATTGTTTTTTTGTGCCTCCTGTATTTGTAATGTCAAATAAAAGTTTTTCAATTTCAATTAATTAGTGTTGGAGATGCTGATAGTTTATCGATGGCGTAACCCTACCGGCATGTGATAACGTTATCTATGGTGATGTAACACAGTTATCTAACTAGGTAACCTGGTTCAAAGCTGAACTAACACCGGGTGGAATCAGGTCACCGCATATTTGCTTTATGGGTTGCACAAGTGATACCTATTCAGATATGGTATTTGGGGCACCAACAAAATGACGCGTGGACATTATTTGAAGTAGTGTATGAAGATATTCCCCCGGAATAAAGGCGGTAGTCTTTTTCAATCCATTTCTTTTATTTCTTTTTAATTAACATTTTTTTTATTTACTCTTACTATGCATAAAATCAAAATATGGACATATCCAGGTGGATCTTCAAGCGCCATCTTAAAAAACGTTTCTGGCTGATATCTCGGAAACTATGCATTGTTAAGGGTAATAATTAAGGGGCCAATTTGAAAGAAATAAAATATTTTTCGCCAATATGCCTAAACGACTTCACCCGTTACATTCACGTTAAAAATTCGCCGGATTGATGTTTGCTATTTTTAGACTATTATTGCTTTTTCAAAAACGACTCTGCTGTTTCTGATAAAATTTCAATTGGACTTCTGGAGTAGGTATGAGGTGTGTGTGTATGTAGGTATATATATCTACCAAACAATAAAAAATATCAAAATCCTTTCATAATCGCGTAACGTAAATTAATATAATAAGGATCGGAGGAACGCGCTGGAAGCAGGCCGCTTCCAACCGGCCTTATTGGAAATACATGGGGGAGGCCTATGTCCAGAAGTGGACGTCCGACGGCGGCTACGGCTGATGGATGAATTGCCATACATAAAAAACGTACTCAGACCGATGGAGGATTTCATATATTTTACTTAAGCTACTACAAAGATATTTTAAAAAACAAGTACTGTACTGTATCAGCCTTTTTAATAGTCCACTGCAGGGCGTAGGTCTACCCACTAAGGGTGATTGGGCCATATCCACCACGCTGGCCCAGTGCGGGTTGGTGGATTCGCATACGCCATCGAATTTCTTCTAAGGACTTATGCAGGTTGCCTCACGATGTTTTCCTTCACCGAAAAGCCAGTGGTGTGAAATTCCGTACATAAATTCCAAAGAACTCATTGGTACGGGACCGGGATTTGTACCCACGACCTCACGATTGCAAGGCGGGTGTCACTACCTCTAGGCCACCACGGCTTAAAAAATAAGTACCTACACGAAACCCGTGGACGGAAGTACGCCGTATGAAAAACAAAATTTCTTCACATTTCTTGTAAGCCAAAAGTTAAAAAACTAAACAACAAATAAATCCGAAAATAGATATTCGAATTTTTTCTCGAAAAACTCAAACACGTGCGTCACGTGGCCACAAAAGAGCTTACATAAAGTTTTCCATCTATACAAAAAATTGTGTCAGTATATCTGTGACCTGAAATCTTACATAACTATGAACAATTTCAAAAAACACTACAATTAATTTATGAACTTATTGTTTAAAAAATGGCGTGTTATTTTAGTATTTTTGTTACAATAACTAGTTTTGAATGTTAAACGAGCATACCCGCAAGGAAAACGGATAGCATTATATAAAAAGGCCCTTATATAAAAAGCTTTAAGCAAGAGACCGTTGTGAAGTTTCTAAAGAGTTTTGTAATCAAAACGTGCAGGGCCCCGTGACGCGCCCCTGAAAGAGGCTGCAGTGGTTTGGTTTCCCAAAACAAAACGGAAAACATTTCGTTGTTTCTTTCAAATTTGCGTACTTCGAAATAACTTTGTTTGTTCTGATACTTTCTAGTGCTTTCTGGGTGGATAACTTCAATTTGCCAACAAGTGTTTTAGAGACTGACCGAGCAAACGAAAATTCAAATTCAAAAAATTCTAAATTCAGAATAATGTACTGTCACAAGATACAAATTATACAACTTCTACATTTATACACTATTCCCCAAACTGGGTACAAAGCACCCGTATCTTGGGGCCTAGGCATTCTCGATATGTGCATGTAACAACAGAATTTATCAAAATTAACATTTGGTTAAAAAAATATACTAAAGTAATTAATTAAATTCGAATGAACATTTATTAACAAAATTAGAACAACCTACGAATAATTTATAAGCTCCCAAAATGTCAACTAAAATGTCAAACATGAGATTAAACTATTAATTTGAAAGAAATGAGCGAAGCGTCTCGGTTTTGACTTGACAAATTTGATTTCATCTTTCCGGATTTAGACTTTCCTCTACAGTTGTTAGTTTTGATGTACATAATAAGCCCCTAAGAGGATGCTAACTGATTAGGAATAACCCTGTATACTCCCCAATACCTACTACCGAATTTTGTACACGATTTAATGAAATAAAAAATGAAATAAAATTACTTAATCAATTCCTATTATTTTAGATAATCTAGGTATATGTTTCATCGTTGGTCACGTGTCATTTTACTTTACCTTCACTTAGTTGAGTGTATAAAAATATACTAAAAACAGAATTGGGTTACCACCCTGAAATTTAAAATCTGTTACCAAGGTGTAAAAGGAAGTACTTGTTTCCACCAAATTTTTTCACACCACAAATTCCTAATTAAAAAATTACATTTCAGTTACGCTTCGTTGTAGCTTCAACATATTAAAGCTTCGTTATCATTTCGACAAATATTTTGGTAGCTCCATATTTACAATTTCAAAGATAACATCAATGGTGAATCAGAAAACACGAATTCCGATCTCATGATATATAAATTCATCATCATACATATCCGCAATCCGCGTGGAACTGATAAAACATCGTATTATGCCTCATACTTATGTATCGTTAGGTGATAAAGACACAGGTACATCTCTAAAAGTGATGATCTAATACAACTTACAGAGAAGCTGCCTCGAGGCCCATTGGGTAGTCACCTTCACTCCTTTTTTTTTTTTTTTTTACGAGGGGGAAATCTTCCAAAGATGCCCGACTGCTTTGGGGTGCAGTCGGGTTATGTGGGATTGTACCCACTAAAACCCCCTCGGTGGCCAGCCTATGTGCCTTCTTGGGAGCCCCGGGATCTCCAAAAGGAACGCACCGGTGCTCCCGGCACTTCGTGTGTCTACTCGCCTGGTAGTAGACCAGGCTTGTAGTCAGGCTTGTAGTCACCTTCACTTCTGTGCCTAGGAAATGCGGATTTCGATCGATTTTTGTGATAAATACCTATAGGTGTTTTGCTCAACGTCTGGATTCCATTATGTCTACAAATCATCATTATAACTTAAAAGCAAAGCTCTTGTCGGTGGAGCTTCCGTCTTCTGTCTTCTACTAATGTTTTCACTTCACTGTACGACATGACATCTACCCTTACTTTTATTTGGTCTAGAAGAACTCTCCGTGGTCTTTCCTTTCCTCTCTTTTCTTCTACCTTCCATTTTATTATAGTTTTTATGATATTATCTACAAGGTGGCCAAATATCTTTACTCTTCTGTTCTCAATTGCTGATACAAGCATCATTTTTCCTTTGACAATGTTTAACACTTCTTGTTGATGTTTTTTTCTGTTTTCAGCTGATTTTTTCTTCCCTTCTCCAGCACCACATCTCGAATACTGAGAGAGAGAGAGAGAGAGAGAAAACGCAGAAAGATAGGGAAAGACTCTCCTTTCTGCGTTAGTGTCCACGTTTCACTTGTGTAAAGTGCAATGATCCATTATCGATGACGGAACGATGACGGATTCATTTTCGGAAAAATGTCCCTTTCGTCAATTGAAATTTCCGTCATCGATTTATGTATGTTTTAATCAATCTTTTTCTAATGTGTTTTAAGATTTTTGATTTGAAGAGGTGTTTTTGTTGTCGAATGCTTATCAAGTACTATATTTTCAAATACTTATATGTACAGATAAGTATTTAAAAACTTGTATGAGTAGGTACTTATTATACTTGTGTAAGTATCTGGCAGCCAATACTGAATGCTACGAGCATACTCAAGCATTTATTGTAATATACCTTGTCCTCTACCACTTAGTCTTATTTATCTACCGAGCTATGAAAATCGCTAAAAGAGATAATTCAAAAATATTTATTTATTTTATTCATCACAGGTTACAGCACCATTACAATATTAATATTAATATATTCAACTTAGGCCATTACCTCGTACAGTATTCAATTATTTAATTTTGCTCTATTCGTCTTGGAAATGATTTTTCTGTTATTTTCATTCAAAACAATCTTCATATAAAGGAATTTCATATTTTCGGATCCTATACTCTTTTGATAAAGGACATGTCCACAAAATGTATGGAGGCTGGTATAATAATAATCAAAAATTCGAACCACAACACTCGTTACATTTCGAGAGACTTCATATTTTTCTGTCTCTATTACATCAGTTAAAAATTTAAAAGAGCCCTCCGATTTTTATAAAATTAATTTTGAATTTAATAAGATAAATAAATATATTTGGCTCAATAGGTAGTTTAACTCTATCTACCCTGATTAAGTAACCTCCAAATTGTTAAATAAAAGCATTTTTACCCATTAGACACACCTTTTAAGTGTTTTTTTGTCACATTGTACCTATTAACTGGTCACACTGGTAGGTTATAATTTTTAATTATAGCAAATTAAGAGATGAATGTAGCAGAATCAGCTACGAATGCAAGTCAAATAACGATAGGAGCACTTTATTCTTGCTAAACTAGAAAAAATAATAAGCTGTATTGTTATTTTTCATACAAATTATGCTTCGCATTTAAGAAAAATTGGAGGGGTGAAAAAATCTAAATTAAATATTTTTGGGAAGCCCATAAAACAAGCTTTCAAATGATGTGTATACCATCTTGGTTCGATTTTTCTCTGAATAATATACCACTTGTGGACGTCACCTTTACCGTGTTAATTGAAATAAATAAATATATTGAAATTCAAATAAATTAAATTGATATTGCTTGTAAAATATGGTGGCCTTATGGCGGCCTTCTACAAAAATTAAATTAGAAAATATGAAATTCAATTTAAATTAAGCACTCAGTGCGGTTGTTTTACATTATGCATTTATTTACTACATTTTTATGGATGTTTGAACTACTGTACACAGACTGGCAAGACCCATTTTGCAAGATCTTCTTTTGTTCATCTTTACGTATTGCTATGCATGTTGATGAAGCCTTGGTGGCTTAGAGGTAGTGACACTCACCTTACAATCGTGAGGTCGTGGGTTCAAATCCCGGTCCCGTACCAATGAGTTCTTTGGAATTTATGTACGGAATTTCACACCACTGGCTTTTCGGTGAAGGAAAACATCGTGAGGCAACCTGCATACTTCCGTAGAAGAAATTCGATGGCGTATGTGAATCCACCAACCCGCACCGGGCCAGCGTGGTGGATATGGCCCAATCCTCCCTTCGTGGGTAGGCCTACGTCCTGCAATGGACTAATAAAAAAGGCTGATACAGTACAGTATTCACGTTGTGGTCAAACGTAAGCCTATCTTAATTAAAAACACCCAAGTAGGCATGTACCTAGTAGATATTTATAATCATAATACAAGTTAATAAAACCTCATCACTTAGTTCGATGATAAGATAGAGAGTCGCCAGTCATAGTCACGTCATGTCCTAAATATTCGCAATTCTATGATTCATAATATAAATTTCTGCTTTTAAAATAGAATAGGTAGATAAATAAGCTATCATAGGACTGTGAAAAAGATTTTTCTGACTGATTATTGCTCCTCAAAATCATATTTATTATCATCGCTTGAATCAGAATCAGAGGCTTTATCGCTCAGGTTTTTGTAAACAAACAGGTAGGTATTTTACGTAGCTATTGTGGTAGAATATTCAATTCTGGGCATTAGGCATGGGCCTTCTTCAGGGTTCTCTGTTTGCCCTCTACCAAGCCGACAGGAGGTGATTAAGACCATCATTATGAACAACTTTTACTATGGGGGAATTCGACCACCCGTGGTGGTCTAAAGGTAGCGTCATCCGCTTTACATTCGTGAGGTTGTAGGTTCAACTCCCAAACCCGTCCAAATGAGTTCTTTGCAATATATGTACGGAATTTCACACCACTGGTTTTTCGGTGAAGAAAAACATCGAGAGACAACCTGTACACGTTCGTAGATATAATGCTACGGCGTATGTGAATCCACCAACTCTCACTAGGCCAGCGTCGTGGATATAGCCCAATCGCCCTTCGTGGGTAGGCGTCGTAGTTTAGAAGACTATTAAAAAGGCTGGTACAACCAGGAATTCGAGAAAAAAATCATTAGAATCCCGGCTTGGTTTCGAAAAAAGAAAAAGTTGTCTATAATAATGATCTGAATCACCAGTATACCTTAGTATACCAGTTCTGGATAACCCTGTATAGGTTCATCAAGAGATCGTCGATAGAGAAAGCATATATTGTTCTTGGGATCTTGGGTGTTTTATATTTAAGAGGTTATTATTTCAGAGATCATGGGTTATTTTTAGATAATTCAACTTCAATAAGACTAGTTTTTTCTAAGCTATACTCGTACTTGCTATCCTACAGGTGGGCAATAGCCTCCTCTACATCCTACCGTAAATGGCAATCCCCCGCAATCTCTTGCGAACCCCTATCGAATGAGTCAAGCTCGTCGCACCTGGAAGGTGCATATTTAATACACAATACATAATAAAATTACACTACCTAGCTCGCTAGCCAGCTCGTCCTACATTCCTCAGTGCCTCACGAAAGTGTTCGACCAGTGTGTGTTACCATAGTGAGACTTATGGAGTTATGGCACATGTTCTTTTACAATGGACCTTATTAATAAGCTTCAAGTAGCCCAACGAGCTATGGAGAGGGCTATGCTCGGAGTCTCTTTGAGAGATCTAATTAGGAATGAGGAGATCCGTAGAATAACCAAAGTTACCGACATAGCCCAGCGGATTGGCAAGTTGGAATGGCAGTGGGCAGGGCACATAGCATGGATGACTAATGACCGATGAGGTCGAATAGTTCTCGAGTGCAGACCACATAGGTACCGGCAAGCATAGCGTAGAGCCAACTTCCTAGCTTCCCTGTGTATTTCCAATTAGACCGGTATAATTGGAAATACACAGGGAAGTCCTATGTCCAGCAGCAGACGTCCTACGGCTGATGGATGGATGGAACTTTAAGCT
Organism: Hypomecis punctinalis; assembly: GCA_949316475.1. Lineage (NCBI taxonomy): Eukaryota > Metazoa > Arthropoda > Insecta > Lepidoptera > Geometridae > Hypomecis > Hypomecis punctinalis. The sequence goes on along the minus strand of OX438819.1, from coordinate 11,851,338 downwards.
AAGGACAAGCAGGGTATTGGTCGCCCGGCGGCAAGGTGGGTCAACGATACAGTGAAAATCGCGGGTCGAACCTGCTAGCTTAGCATACAAGACCACGACAATAGTTTACCGACGCGGCGACGTGTGCAAAGGTGACAGATATATGCTTTATCATAACTCTGTCACGTTCTAACACGTCAACAGTATTATTTTATGGTCCGTATGCTAAGCCCGCTGGACACGATTAGCATAGAATCGAGATAAATAGCACCGTAAGAGAGATGCGTATACGGTATACCCAACAATGGGATAGAGAAGACTGCGGATGATGAGGAATGCTAAGCTAATACTTTTTTTTAGGTTTTGGTAAGACTGATGATAATGATTGCTAAATAATCCCCTGAAGGGTTGCAAAACATTTTATATCCCACAGGTACAATCACGTGGTCTCTCACTATGGGCCTTATTAGTAAGCTCCAAGTAGCCCAAAGAACCATGGAGAGGGCTATGCTCGGAGTTTCTCTGCGAGATCGAATCAGGAATGAGGAGATCCGTAGAAGAACCAAGGTTACCGACATAGCCCAGCGGATTGGCAAGTTGAAGTGGCAGTGGGCAGGGCACATAGCGCGGAGAACTGATGACCGATGGGGTCGAAAAGTTCTTGAGTGGAGACCACGTACCGGCAAGCGCAGCGTAGGACGTCCACCCACAAGGTGGACGGGTGACCTTATTAGGACCGCAGGATCGCGCTGGATGCAAACCGCTATCAACCGGTCTTATTGGAAATCATTAGGGGAGGCCTATGTCCAGCAGTGGACGTTCTATGGCTGATATGATGATGATGAGGTACAATCACACCTTCTAACGCCAAAACATTAATTCAACATTTCGTTTTCCTCAATCGAAATAAATATTAAAACACTAGTCTAAATGTATCTAAATACCTAATACAGTGGTTACGTAATATAGTCTTCTTACGTAAGAACACGTGCACGGCGCACGCGGCGCGCGCACGAGACCGGGGGGCGTGTGTTTTGTTGTGTGTTGAATAAATTACCCACATTGTTATAAAATTATCAATGCTATTAAATTTTGGACATACCTAAAAGTAGAGATAATAATTTGACTGAAAATGATGGAACTAACTAAGTATATCGAATTGAAATGGGACAGAATGGTCGTAATTGTTATAACTTAGCATTGATGTATTAAACGCATTGGCATATTCATTGTAAGGATCGCATTTACGTAATATGACCTTGGTTACATAATAACAACGCGTAATGTTATCCTGCAATGATTCTATATTGTTTAGCATGAATATTGGAGCGTAAATGAGATAGTAATATAGGATTTATGTAGTAGGTTAAAACGAGAAAATAAAACAATTGTTTTAGAAGACGTCGCCTTTTAGAATACTTTACACGGCACTATGCAAAAGAAAAAAATCGTAAAAAAAGGATTTATCATCAGTTTCAACGAAATACAAGTGTAGAAACAAATATAAGACAATAACAAAAGTGTATACTTTACATGGCACTGTGCAAAAGAAAAAAATCGTAAAAAAAGGATTTATCATCAGTTTCAACGAAATACAAGTGTAGAAACAAATATAAGACAATAACAAAAGTGCTTGCAATAAAAGTTACGCTTATAAACTAAAGATCAAGATAATAAAAAAAGATTCACGCAAAAGCACGCTGCGTCAAACGAAGGACAACGTGTGTTTATTAAAGCATTGATGTATTAAACGCATTGGCATATTCATTGTAAGGATCGCATTTACGTAATATGACCTTGGTTACATAATAACAACGCGTAATGTTATCCTGCAATGATTCTATATTGTTTAGCATGAATATTGGAGCGTAAATGAGATAGTAATATAGGATTTATGTAGTAGGTTAAAACGAGAAAATAAAACAATTGTTTTAGAAGACGTCGCCTTTTAGAATACTTTACATGGCACTATGCAAAAGAAAAAAATCGTAAAAAAAGGATTTATCATCAGTTTCAACGAAATACAAGTGTAGAAACAAATATAAGACAATAACAAAAGTGTATACTTTACATGGCACTGTGCAAAAGAAAAAAATCGTAAAAAAAGGATTTATCATCAGTTTCAACGAAATACAAGTGTAGAAACAAATATAAGACAATAACAAAAGTGCTTGCAATAAAAGTTACGCTTATAAACTAAAGATCAAGATAATAAAAAAAGATTCACGCAAAAGCACGCTGCGTCAAACGAAGGACAACGTGTGTTTATTCGGTGTTTGCGACGAAAACACCAATAATCAACGGAAATATAAATGCAGAGATGATAAAAAATTGTCTCAAATTATGACACTAACAAAGAGGATCGAATGGCAGAACACCCACACAACAGTCGTATTGTTGAAATCCATAAAGAAGACCTATGTCCATCAGTGGATACGTGGCCGATCTAAAGCAGATAATGATGATGATTAGCTATCATCACCGCCAGCCGTAGTAGTAGCCTATAGTATAGTGCGTGTTAGGAAGGGCCATCAATGATGACAAAAATTACCTACCTATACTGCGTACTTATACATAATTTTATAGTGCCTATAAAATTTAGGTTTATCTCAAAGAGTTATTTATTATGATAAACATTTCAAAAATTTTATCGCGAACGCAGGACTTGAACCTGCATCTTCGGATCCCGTCCCGACGCTTTCCCAAACAAACTGGTTAAGGTTAGTTAGTATAAAATAACTCTTTGAGTAGATATTTATATTTACGATATTGATATTTATATTTATTTGGGATGCCACTTGTGTCGGTACTTTCGCTTCCTGTCATCTGGCGGCTACCCAGCAGACTGCAGGTGCGGGAGCGGAAGCGGCCGCCAGGGCCAAGCGTCTCAAGTACGGAAGCTTGGAATCGGTGTACGAGTTCGTCCCGTTCGCCGTCGAGACGGCGGGCTCCTGGGGCTTGGATGCCATAAAGTTTGTGAGGGAGCTGGTACGCCGCCTGAGGGACAGAGGTCGCGACCCCAGGTCGGGTAGCTTTCTCACTCAACACATCTCCTTGGCAATCCAGAGAGGTAACGCGGCGAGCTTGAGGGGCCGCACTCGCAGGACTGTAGGTACCTACTGACTTTTGTCATCTAGGCAAATTATATAAATAGTTTTACTGTGTTAATTAGTGCACGCGTAGTTTTAAGCGTAGCGTGACAGTTTTTATTTTAACTTATAAATTATTATTTTAAATTTGACATGTATTAATAAATTTACGAGCCTATTTCGAATTCTAGTTTAGTCGAAGTCGCTTATGGAGGGTTCCGTACTGTATGGAAGCCCCCCTAAATAGGTTTTATTTAACTATTTATTTTTGAAGTGAATATTTAATAATTATTTTTTACAAAAAATAGCATGACCGACTTCACCCGTGTACAGAATCATTACATAGTATAAAACAAAATTGCTTTCCGCTGTCTGTCCCCATGTATGCTTATATCTTTAAAACTACGCAACGGATTTTGATGCAGTTTATTTTAATAGATAGAGTAATTCAAGAGAAATGTTTATAATTATGTATAATACACCTGTGCGAAGCCGAGGCGCATCGCTGGAACGTAAATATTATGCACGGATCGATGTAAAATTTTTCACATTATTGTTGATTTATCAAAAATGGCTCGGCCAATATCGATAAAATTTAAATGGAACCAATTTCGAAGTATATTCTTTCCAATAAAAAAAAGAATTATTGAAATCGGACTACTATGAAAAAATGCGTGGTTATACATAAAAAAAAATATATACCTACGCGTCGAATTGTGTACCTCCTCCGGTGGTTAGTCGGTCCACAAAATATTTTGTGAACGTTTCAAACCTCTACCTGTAACCGTTATTAATATCAAGCGAAAAAGGCTAAAAATCAGCTTTGTTGTATGGGAGTTCGTTAAATATATTTTTTCCTGTTTTTAGTAGGTATTTCTGTTATAGCGGCAATAGAAATACGTATCATGGTTCATGAGATACAGCCTTATGACAGACAGACAGATAGCGGAGTCTAGTAATAGAATCCCGTTTATACCCTTTGGGTACGTAACCCTAAAAACCCAAAGTTAACCCTTGAGCCCAGAAGGAAATTTCTAGCCTTCCAATGACGTAACAATCTATAAACACCTATCCTCAGTAAGTTACTCACAATACATATTACATAATTTAATTTACAACATCGTAATAGTGTTTGTGGTATGACTTACATCGAAGGTGCTAAGTCCAAGGAAGCTCATGTTGCTGTATTTTCCTACGCCCTTGTTACCACTATTTCTATTATGTAATATGGAATTACGTGGTTTATTATGAATAATGTTAGTATAGTTTTCTATAGTATTCATTGTAAGTAGACTGATTCGTTACATTATAGTATTCTAGGATTTTATTGTAGGCATCACATAAGTCATAAGTTTTATGACTCAATTAATAGGGTTGTTTACTGGTATTGAATTAGTTCTTCTTCTTTTCGAGTCAGCGATTCGATCATAAAATTTATATTTTGTTATATGCTGTTCGACCAGTAAGAGGCCACGGAGACTGCGGCGGTGTTGGCCTCGTGGAGATCTTCTTGTGTGCAGGTGTTAGGGCACAGTGGGCATTGTAGTAGATGCTCCATCGTCTGTTGAATGGCGCCACAGTCGCATTCCTCCTTTGGTGGTTCGGCTAAGCCCCATTTGCACATGTTGTACTTACAACGGCCCACTTGTGTTCGGAGTCTGTTGATGGACTTCCAGATGGGCCATTGCAGGTCGTGGCCCGGTGGAAGATTGAATTAGTTAAAATGTATTGGAATTGGTGAATTTTGATTATTAAAACTGAAAAAATAATTAAAATTGGCTAATCAAGTTCAGAGATATAAGCTTGTAAAGATTTTGGTAGGGATTAAGAGGGGATGCCTTGTCCCTTTCCCACAAAGCATAACTTAGTATGGCGAATGTATAACAGTTACGGGCCGTGACTTCATAGTCTACGATATCGCGCTCTTTGTCTAGCAAGAAAATAAATGTGCTTGTAACTTCTTTATTTCTAAGTTGATTTTATTTTTGTTTTCGTTAATCAATTCTGTTTATGGTAAGCTGTTACCGAATTACATCAAAAAAAATTATACACTAGCCTACTCCACTGTGGGCATTCGGATGGGTATACATAAACTAAGCGCTGTCGTGGCTTTGATGACTCGCAAAATTGTGGGTCCCGGTTGTTTTAACGGCTTAGCCATGTCGGAGGACTTCAGGCGGCTTAAAACTCCTACACCAGGGCTAGCCATCTGACCTATACGTACTTAGCTACATTCTTATTAAATTTTAATCAAAAAGTTTTAATTAACGTTTCAGAAAATGTAATTAACTGCAGATTTCAAAAAAACAGATGTCAAACAAAAATTCTTATCAATTATTAATTATTGAATTTCGTCAAAATGCGAGCGTAATGGAACTGCTGTTTTACTAATATCCAGATTGGTCTAATAGTAAATGTTAATCTTACCTAGGTAATGATGAGTAGTAGTAATACACGGCGGAGCAGCACAAGCGGCGCAAATATGCTAACCTCGGTATTGGTTACATATTTGAGCCGTTCAGAGTTGAGACATTGGGTCTGTGGGGGCGGGAGCTCATCTTGTTTTCAGAAGTCTTTCTGATTTTACTTCATTAAAATTAGCATGAGAATTCATTATACTAAAGAAAACACGGGTTTTTACTCACTTATAATATCGCGGCCGGGCCGCTGGGAACCCGCTGGGTGAGTGCGCGTGCGCCAATCGACGGGAGCGCGCGTATTCCCTGACGAAGGAGTACTAATTACTCCAAAACCGGTCGGGTTCCCAGCGGCACGGCCGCGATATTATACGTGAGTAAAAACCGGTGTTTTCTTTAGTATGTCTTTCTGATAATCTAGTGGACGCGACGCGTGACCAAAATGCTAGTGTTTATTCGGCTCAATGCATAAGCATTGCCATTCAGCGTGGCAATGCAGCCAGCATGCTGGGCACGCTGCCAACCGGCAGTGGGCTTGAGCATTTGGATTATCTTTAGACTTTCAAGTGTCTGAAAAGATCCAATTGCTTTTTATGTAATAATAGTTTATGTAGTTTTAGGAGATAAAGTAGTTTTGTATTTTGTTGTAGTTAATACAGGCACTTTTGATTGTAAAAAAAATGATAAGTAGGTACATTGAAATCACAGAATATGTACCTACATCTAGAGACACACCCCGATCAGTATTTTGTATCACAACTACATAAGAGAGCTAGTTTTTCCTGTTCTGTTGTTACAATAGCGTAAAATCTTCATAGACCGTGGCATCACAATAGATAGGTATCGATATTATGTATACCTATTTGACGAAATGACATCGATTCTTATATAAAGCTGAACGTGCACCTATCCACACCGGAAGTGCCGCAGGCGCCTCAATTATCTAAAGAATGAGAATCATCTGTCTTTACATTAAACTGCATGCAATGTCGCGCACTTACCCACGCTGCACGACTTTTCTGATTTTTAGGGTTCCGCACAGGGTAAAAACGAAACCCTATTACTAAGACTCCGTGGGCAGTCTGTCTGCCTGTCTGTTACCAGGCTGTATCTCATGAACCGTAATAGCTAGACAATTGAATTTTAAGCAGTTGATGTATTTCTATTGCTGCCTAAAATAGCAACTGCTAAAAACAGAATAAAATAAATATTTAAGAGGGCTCCGATACAAAAAACGTGATTTTTCCGTGTTTTGCGTTTTGAAAGAAACATTGGCAATAGGTAGACGCTTCAAATAAGGCTAAAAGGGCTCCCAACGACCGAGGGAACCGCGGGGTCGAGCTTGATTTGCACTTGGACGATTTTTTTCGTTCGTTTTTGTCAGTATAGCGTTTGACCTACATTACGAGCAGTTCGTGCGGTGCGGACGCGTGCGCGTTTACCATTACAAGTACTTGCGTATTTGTTTTTGGTCCTGGATATTCCACATCCCATTATGTATATAACCATATAACCTACTGACGTAAGAGGGATATAGTACCTACAATAACATAAGTACAATAGTATAGTAGTACGAAATAATCCATTGTTTAATTTTGCGCGTCATTTTGATAATCAATACCAAATAAATAAATAACATTGACGTGTACACAAGGAGCTATGTGGACCATATTTGAGTAAGCTCAAAATAACCCAATGTGCTATGGAGAACGCTATGCTCGGAGTATCTCTATAACTGCACTAATAATAGATAAAATTGTTTTAGTAATGGGCTATTTGACTAGTTTTTGGAAATCGTTTTAAATTATTCGTTAGTACATAATAAGCACACTACATTTATATTTCCGAGAGATCTGCTGTATTAACTCTGAAAATCAGGTGTTAAAGGCTAGATATCCAAGATCCCGCCAAAACGACATTCTGTAATGGCACTGGTCTGTGACGTCACACACTAGTAAATAACGTTAGTTAATACTAGTAAGTACGCTAGTTCACATCTAAACATTGACAAAAAATACTTTAAAAGTAACTTACAGATCCACTAATATTACTCCGAAAACAAAAAACACAAATTAAACAAACAACAGTCAATCGAGAAATTCTTGCTTACTAGCAATTGACGTCACTAGAGTTGCCGCCTTTCTTAGAGCGTTTACGTCACAGATAAAATATCAAAAAAATATGGTATTTCATTTCGTGCAATTTGCAAAAATTAGACATATTTTAGTTTAAATAAAGTGAAATGTCTTTGTCTTTTTATCTGTATGGATTACCACAATCAATAGTATATTTTCAATGTTGTCAAATAGCCTATTGCACTGAAGTCAAAATATCTCAGGTTCACTTTTAGTAGTAGAGGTATGCGTGAAATAGATAAACACCAAGAGGCTATTTACAAATAGGTATGTATTAATATTCGGTTTCACTAAACCGTCAGAAAAAAATGTCACCTCTTGTCAAAACAAAAAGAAAATCGCGTTCCAAATTTCATTAGTCAAACACGTAGTTTATTACCAGTGTTGCTACGAGTACCAATCTTACTACGAGTAGTAAGAACGGTAAATAAGTTACCGTCGCGCGGTGGTTGGTAGCGCTGGCGACAGCGAAGGCTCGTCACATCGCAAATCTGGGGAGTGCATAGGGTAGTAACATGATGAAATAATTTATACCTAAATAACACCTATAAAAATATCTTTGTATCTCTACGAGATCGAATCAGGATTGAGGAGATTCGTAGACGTATCATAATTACCAATAGCCTAGCAGATTAGCAAATAGAAATGGCAATTGGTAGACCACAACGTTCGTAGAAGAGATGCCTGATGGGTTTCTAAAGTTTTCGAGTAGAAACCACGCACCGGCAAGCGCTACGTAGGACGTCCAACGACAAAGGGTTCTGTTCAATCAAGGCCGAAGAAACACACCTTTATTGAAAGTTCGTAGGAGGAGCCTATGTCTAATGTACGAGTATGTAAGACATCTTACAGCAGATAATCAGATTATGAAGACACATCACAGAAGAAAAAAAAACCTAGAGAAAAACTCTGTGCCCCGCATATCAGCTTATTTGGAATTGGAAATTCCAAACAAAAATTGCATCACATCGTTAAATACCTATTTTTCTTACATCGTTTTTTTGTCATTATGTAATTAAAAGTAACTGTGACAAAAATCCCTTCTACGACTTATTTTATAGACATTGTACAAAGTGATTAATTTTGCCGAATTGACCATTTCATTGACATAAGTCAATGACTAGTGTTGACCGTGTTCACCGATTCCTTCCTCAATGGTTCACCATTTCATTGACATATATGTCAAACATATTGTATGGAACAACAGATTTTTTTTTTACGAATTCGCTGTCGGTTTGCAGTCTATTTCTCCAAGTGTATCCGATAGTAGGCTGACAGACACGCCACCCTACGTCGATGCTCGAGACTTTGCAGCTGCGATTTAGTCAAGGTGACATTGTCTGTGATTGTCTATCTGGCTCCTGGCTCGCCTCTCAATCGACTCTAAGTCTCCAGCTGGTATTTGGCAGACTCATCCCAAAGGTGAGAGCAGTATTCCATGCAAGACTTGCGCTTTATAAAGACTATGCAGTAGTTGCTCAGGTGTGAAGTACCGTTCTCACCTTAGAGAGAACACCAAGTTTATTCTTCCAGCGAAGAGTAAAGATCTCGATGACTTTCTTTGCTTCACTGATCGCCCAATACGGTTGAAACTATACCTAGTAGACTTGCTGTCTGCCATAAAAACCAAGTGTGAGTAACATTTGTATTACATTCTAATTAAAAAAACCTGTGGTTAAAATTACCCAATAGCGTTATTGACAAATTTGTTTATTACGAACTGGAAAGTTCAAAACAATTTGGTAAATGTAATAAGTCGTAAATAATTTTACAATAAAATCACACGTCATTAAAATGTGGTTAAAACCAAAATACGCTAACGACATTTTAACATAACCAAATGGAAAATGTTATTGTAAAGAAAAACGCGTTGTCTATAAACCTACTGACATGTTTTGGATTGGTAATTCCCACTGAGCAATTTTATTACAAAACTAGCTGACCAGACAAACTTCGTTTCACGCATCTTTATAAATTATAGCCTATGTTTTATCCTGATGTATAAGCATTATTATTCCAAAGTTTCATCTCAATCCGTTCAGTAGTTTTTGCGTGAAATAGTAACAAACATACATATATAGTCACAAACTTTGGCGTTTAAATATTCGTGCGAAAAATATTTCTTCATCATCCGAAACCTTATCTGTCACACTACTGGGTATTGGACTCTATTAAATATATTTTTTACTAGCTGACCCGGTGAACTTTGTTCCGCCTAGCAGACAATTAACGTAGCCTAAGTTACTCCTTATTACATCAGCTACCTGCCAATAAAAGTCCCGTCAAAATCGCTCCAGCCATTTCAGAGATTAGCCGGAACAAACAGACAGACAATAATGGTAAAAAAAAATATTTTGGTGTATGTACCATATATGTTCATATGCATGTAGTAAAAACCGGTTATTTCAATATTACAAACAGACACTCCAATTTTATTTATTTGTATAGATTTTACTGAATCATATGGGTCCCTCCTGATGGTCTAACTGGATAGTCCAACTGATTTGTCCAACAGGAAAAAAAATCCGCGTGGTCACATTGTCTTTTGTGACAAATAGTACAGTCAATAAAATAATAGTAAATCAAAATTCGCAAAGAAATTAGTTATATCTAACTAGTATACCTACTATACAAAAACGGGTTCTTCCGGATGGTCAGACTTTATAGTCTAACTGAAATCCTACATACATTGTATCTGCGAGGGCCTGCCTTGGCTGGTCTCGAGCTCCGCTGCTCCCAGCCACAGGAGGCCTACAGTTCTTGTTCTAACCGCGACCACGGGCGGGGGTCGGGTCCTCGCGGGCCCCCCCCCACCCCCGCAGCGATCGAGCGCTACAACAAGAACGCGTCCTCGCGTGCGTCGCCGACCGCGTGCCCGCTCCGTCTGCTAGCGACGTCGAGCGGGTGGACCCGGCGCGCCGCGTCCATGCACCGAGCCCATCGAGAGCCCCGTGCCCCAGCTTCGGCCGCCTGCTGACCTGACATTTGCCCCGCAAATGTCGACCTAGCCGCGGCCGCCCTGGCTAATCCTTTGTGGGGAGCGATCACGCCGCCGGCTGTCGCGCCCGGGCGCGCACCACCCCCGGAACGAGCATCGCCAACCCCACCACACTGCAACCACTTCAGCGACGCGTCGAGCTTGCTCCGTGTCGCTGATATTTCTACCTGCAAGACAACCAGCGCCGGGCTAGAGCGGCCACCCCCAGCCGTTTCTAACGAATAACACTATCGGCCGCTCGCCCGGCGCACCGGCGCGCCATTGAACACCCTTGCTTCGACTGAGAGCCGCATGGCTCGCGACCCGACGGAGTGCACGCCATCGGGCGCGAAACCCACCGGCCCTCGGCCGAAACGAAGACCACCAAGACGCGCCGCATTTCGAAGTCAACATCGGGGTGAGGTTCGCCTCCCCCGACCCCGGATTGACCCCCATTGATTCCAGGGGCGGGTGCAAGACACCCCCCCACCCCATCGGCCCAAGCGCACACGGCGCCTAGCCGACTCTGACTGACGCTGAGGGACTGCTGATGTTTCGCTCCCGAAGCAACCCCGCCGCGGCCCGCTCCGCCAACTCGTGTACCCTACACAGAGTGTGTGCGAAGCCGGCCGCCTACCACCTGACACGACCACGCGCCTCTTGATCTCGATCGGGGCGCGTTTACTGGACTGACCACGCGCATCGCGCCTCACCGGACCCCATCTCGCGACGCCCAAGCGTCGCGATGCATTTAACCAACGCCGCTGCTGTCGCCTACGTGACGCGCGGCACCTCAACCAAAATGAAGCCTGCGCCTAGAGGCGCACATGGACCAGCCCGAGTAGGCGTCGCTCCCGCCTTACGCGGTGAGCCCGACGCCGCTCACGCATTGTCGTCGACCAACGCGCTCGACGACCGCAACTTAAGGGGATGTTAGAGACGCGATGCCTGGCTCGCGCGGCAACGCGCTTGAGCCGGGCTAACGATCCCACTCCCCATCCGCATCGCTGCAAGCCCCGACAGTTCGAGAGAGCCCCGCTCCGCGCTTCAGTCGGTCTTGGTCGAGTGTAACTCCCGGACTGACCAGTCGAAGCTGCGTTCACTGTACGGACAAGCCACCGGACCCGACGTGCGTCACGTCATCTACCATCGAAGAGGAGGAGATGCCGCCTGCATTTGCATTGTGCAGGCGTGAGGACTCCGAACCTGAGATGCATTGAAGCCTATAATCATCATCATCATCTATGATGATGATTATTCACATTTAACTAAATGCCATGACGGCAGATGGACGTCTGCCAGAATGGCGGGGCGAGGGCGCTGAGAGATGCCGCCCGACCTCGCGGTCGGGATTGGGTACTCGCGCCCTCCCTTTCATTGCCCTACACCCCATGTGGTGTAGCGTCCAGCCCCGGTAAGGAGGTTCGCCTCGAAGCCGGTCTCCTGACTCCTATGTACCCTCTTCAAGGGACAGGAGGAGAAGAGCCACGATATGATATGATATGTATCTGCGAGATAGAATCAGAAATGAGGTCCGTAGCAGAACCAAGGTTACCGTGCCAGCGGATTGCCAAGTTGAAATGGCAGTGGGTAGGGCACATATCGGGGAGGACTGATGACCGATGGGATTTTTTAGTTTTTAGTTCCTGAATAGAAACCACGTACCAGCAAGCACAGCGTAGTAACTCATTAAGGCCGCAGGATCGTACTGAACGCAAGGTGTTTAAATTCTAACCGATCTTATTGAAGATCTATAGGGGATGCCTATGAATAGCAGTGAATTTCTCATGGCTGAAACGACGACGATCAATGACAAATTGAGCGAGCTCTACCGTATTTATCGTAACATTGGCCGTTAAGTTACGAGGAAGTTACTTCTTTGGCGTAACATTGGCCGTTAAGCTACTAGGACCTTAATTCTTTGGCGTAACATTGGCCGTTAAGTTACTAGGACCTTAATTCTTTGGCGTAATATTGTCCGTTGAGATACGAAGAACTTACTTCTTTGACGTAATATTGGCCTCTATCTTCAATAACTTATACTCTCATTCATAACTACACGTTTTTCCACAATATTTTCCTTCTGCCTTTAATGGTTACTTTACGTCAATTAAAATAAACATAAATAAAAGCTTATAAAATAATATAAATTTACGTCAATTTGCGTAAATTCCTTATCAAAATACCTAAGTAAAATGGATCAATGAGGTGAGAATGAGGAAAAAAAACTAGTATTTCCACACGGAACAAACCATAACTGAAATTGTATTCATGAATTGGGTATACCTAAGGAAAAAATCAAGAGCTTATATACCTATGAACTTCAAGTCAATAGAGTTTTTGGGATTTTACTAATAGTTACTTACCTAGATACAATATGACTTAATTGCATACTTAAAAACAGTACTGTAATGTACCAACCTTTTAATAGTCCACTGCAGGACGGCCTAATCACCAAAGGTGATTGCTGGTCCAGTGCGGGTTAGTGGATTCACATACGCCTTCAAATTTCTTCTACGGACGTATGATGGTCACAATATTTTCCTTCACCTAAAACCCAGTGGTGTGAAAAAAAAAAACAGGAAGTAGAAAACAAAGTACGTATTTACAACTAAATTAAAATTAGGTGGTACGAGGGTGGCCTTATCGCTATAAGCGATTTTTCAAAGGCTACATTTGGATGGACAGAAATCAATACAATAATGTGGTAGAGATCGTTTGTATCAGTAGCAGTCTTCGAAATGTCGAATATGCATAACAATAATTTACTACACGGAAATATTATCATGTTTCCCAGAATTCTACCATACGTTTGAATAAATACAAATACAAATAACTTTATTTGCCTTAAAACACTTTTAACCATATTCACTTGTCCATTGACTCTGAACTAGTTAATAACTGTATCTCAGAGCCAATGGCTTCTCAACAAGCAACAAAAAGTTATACAAAACAAAAGTAAGATTAAATTTAGAAAAACAATTTAGACTTTTTATCGTAACATGAAAGAGAAAAAAAAATAACAAGCATAAATTACATCGCATCATACTTATTACGAACCACATAATTTTACAACTCAAAACCTAAAACATTCATTTTTGTCAACAAACATGTACGTGTGTGAGTGTGCGTGTTTGAGTGTGTGTGTGTATGTGTGTAACACTGCAATACTCGAGATCTCATGAGAGTCAAGGTTTGCAGCGTTACACGTATGTATGTGTGTGTGTGTGTATGTGTTTATTTAACTAATGTAAAAGTCAAAATACATATCTTCAATCCCATCATAGTCATAATTACTGAGCCATGAAAATACAATTCTCTTTGTACCTCATTGTTGCTGTGTTTTCTAATATTGTGCGCATTGTTTATTTTATACTAATTAATAGTTTAGTATCCATTATTCTACTTCACGGGTTTTATTGAATTGAAATTATTTTCGATATCGAAGAATTTGTAGGACAACAAAAGAGACGTCAGTTTTAAAAAGCGCGAGCGGGTCAAGCGAAAATGTAATCATAAATCCGGTAGAGCTATATTTAATTTAATGATTCATTCAAAATAGTATTGGTGACGTTCATTTCCCTAACTATGGGCCGGACCACGCCCGTGCTCAAAAAACCGGACAAGTGCGAGTCAGGCTCGCACATCGAGGGTTCCGTACAAACACATTGTTAAAATAATTAAAAACCTGTTTTAGCATGTACTAATGAAGTTTTTTTATATGACACCTTACTTGATACGATTTACTCACTTTGAATTTTGAACCCATATTTTGTGAATTTTGAGGCCCTACTTTATGTGATGTAAATAAAAATGTACAGTTTTCAGATTTATTCCTATATGTGTACTCTAAGACAATGCTTCTCGTCAAATTTCATAGTTCTATGTCAACGGAAAGTACCCTGTAGGTTTTCTTTCTTGTGAGTGTCGAAATATGCGATTTTTTACGACATAAACGGCTCTAACTTTTTTATACGATAACTGAGAAGTTTTTCTTTTACACAACTGCAAGAAACCATAGATATACGTATACAGTTTAAATTTCAACTCGATATCTTTACGCGTTCCCGAGATAAAGAGTCTTGACATACACACAGATGGACAGACAGACAGACGGACAACAAAGTGATCCTATAAGGATTTCGTTTTATCCGTTTGAGGTACGGAACCCTAAAAAGTAGCTCAGTTGCCAGGAAGAAATCATTTTCAGTGTTCACATGTCTGTATCGGTTTTCTGTATTATGTAATGTGTGTAAATCAATAATTTATCTATCTATCTATAAGTATCAGTTACATAAAGTCGTTCAAGCCAATAACAATCCACGCGCCACGTGATGAGAATGGAGTGGAACCTATATATTATCCTGTAAAAGAATAGGTTATGTTTAGTGAGTATGAAAATCATTATTAAGATTATTTCGTTAATTAGAACACTAAAAAATAATATTTGACACGTATTATTTTCTTTTATCAATCAAACAATAAATGACAAAGATAAACCTTTTTATTGTCAAAGTTTAGGAGTGGGGGCTCGTCACTCGGACCTTTTACAGGCAAAATCTTCATCATTTTTTGTTAAATTGATGAAATAAAAAATGCGCGCCTAATATTTTTTGATAATCTATTTTAATTACAAATATTTTCAGTCAAAAGACTTATTCCGTACCTACATCCTATCCTACTAATACTATAAACGCGAAAGTTTGTGAGGATGGATGGATGGATGTTTGTTACTCTTTCACGCAAAAACTACTGAACGGATTGAAATGAAACTTTGCAATAATATAGCTTATATATCAGAATAACACATAGGCTATAAATTATAATGATATTGCGTCAAAAATCAAAATATCACGCGGGCAAAGCCGCGGGTAAAAACTAGTATTGCATAAAAGTTGAAAATACTGTCGCTTTCGAATTACTTTAGCAAGGTTTCACATTCTCGTAGCGCGCTGATAATATTAGACAATACCTAAGAAATAAACACAAAGGATGCCTACAAATACCTAGTGGTTGATATCATCAGGTACCAAACTGCGTCTTACTTTGAGGCGCCAAAACAACAACAAGCGTAACATACCTATATATCTAAGTAGTAAGTACTATTGGTACAATATGTACTGAGTCTTCTTACAGTACATATATGGCAATGTTGAGCAGATTACGTTCGATATTGATAAGATAAATGCTGACGCATAGCAGTATCCGGCTTTGTTGTTTAATTAATGGCGCCGAAATTTGGAGAACTGCTATTTTCTAGTTTGTGTCTTTTTATTAAGGAAACTCACGTGATATTCGCACGTTTTTAATCGAATTCAAAAAGGAGGTCTTTCATTCGATAATATGTTTTTTTTATTTATGCTATGTGATTACTCCGCCAATTAAATATGACTCGCTTTTGATGATTCATCTTTGTTTGGTAGACTTTATTTAAATTGCGAATTATTATTGAAATTGCGAATTCAAAATATGTTTGAAAAATTAACAAAAATCAAATACTTAATTATTTTTCACAAAAAAACGCAACACCGACTTCCACCGTGTACAGAATTCGAATCATTTGCACGAATCGATGTGACATCTATGTACATTTTTGTTGATTTATCAAAAACGGCTCAGCCAATTTCAATAAAATTTAAATGGGACCACCTCGGAAGTATACTCTTTTGTACTGAATTTTTTTTTTAAATCGGTTATCAATAATAGCGAAAATATCGATGAACATAAACAAAACAAATACATAGGTACAGATGAACATAGTACCTCTTCCTTTTTGGAAGTTGGTAAAAAATGGTAAGTAGTATGTATAACAATTCAAGCGAACTAAGTATATTAGTATGTAATTCGAGCGAACTTAGTATTCCAATCTTGAACACGATTAAAGTTGGTTGTGCCAATGTTTGGCGAAAAAGAATTATTACACAAAGATAAGGGGCTATCAAAGATTTTAAAGGGTTGGCTCTTTCTGTGCTAAACCGAAAAGGAATGATTAGACATTATGAACAACTTTTACTTTGGGGCCAACCTAAAATTCCAGAAAAGGATCAAAACTCAGAACATTAGGGCCTAAACCTAAAATTCCAGAAAAGGGTCAAAACTCAGAACATTAGGGCCTAAACCTAAAATTCCAGAAAAGGATCAAAACTCAGAACATTAGGGCCTAAACCTAAAATTCCAGAAAAGGATCAAAACTCAGAACATTAGGGCCTAAACCTGAAATTCCAGAAAAGGATCAAAACTCAGACACCAAGGCTAGCCTATTTCACTTTGAGAAAGATGGTGAAAATGGTATAAATTTAGTGGAAAATTTCGTCCATGTGAAAATTCATATCTGCATCAATATAAAAAAAAGTCTAGTCATTGATAAATAAATCATCAATATCTGGTTTAAAACATTTATTTTCTCAACAAATTAATACATAATTTGCTATGAGAGAAAACACATGATTATTGATATAAAACAATAGCAGGCAGTAGGTAATATTACTAAGTTATGCACATAAGCATGACTTTCTCAAATAATACGCAAAATGTGTCCCAAGTACCTACAAAGTACCAAAATACACAGATTACCTAACAGTTTCTACAAAACAAAGATCGATTAATCTGTACCAGGAATGTCGCAATGTCCGTTGCGAATAGGGTATTTTACTATGAACGAGAAAAAATCTGTATATGTATTTTTGAGATAGCTTAGGCTAAAAGCAATCCGAAAATGTGCCTTTTATAACATAAAATAACAAAATAAATTTAAAAAATCAATACACAATATTCCGTCTTTGTCATCTGTGCATAAAATAGTCGCCGCTATGTTATGACGTCATCAGGCTATGTAAACATTGAATAGTTTGTCCGGTGTTTGTACTATAGTATTCCAGAAACATCACAACAACGGTAACTCATTAATAACAATTTATAATAACTCATTTATAATATAAATCTCAAACTTACAAACAAAGACACTATCGTGAAAAATATTTACGTGCATTTGTTTACATAGCATAGTGACGTCTTTCATGACCACAGAGTAAAATAATGACATCCATCGATTACGTAAATTACGCGCGAAATTTTGAAATTGTAAAATTAAAATGCATTTTTAAAACACTTAACGACTGAATATTTTTTTTTAGTATTTTTTATTGGTTTATTAGACCAACAGGAACTAACTGACAAACTTTTTAAAAATGACTGTAATACCCTATTGCGCAGTATTTTCCTGTCAAGTAGGTACCTGAACTCTATAATAAAAGGAGTAAGACTTATTTTTGCACTACATCATTCAGACGCAATAGGGGTGGCTAGCATATTATATTGAATGATAAGGGGACATACATAATACGGAATGCCATTGTATAGCGTGTAGATTTGGCTCTGATAAAAATTAATGCGCAAATTTACGTGGAAAAATAGGAAGCAAATTGGAAAGTCAATGTCGAGCTTATGCGTAGTATCTGTCCTCATTACAAAGCTAATCTACAGAGTTATACAGAAAGATTATACGCCAAAAGGGGGTGATTTAAACCATCATTACTGTACCGGCTTTTTCATAATCTACTACTGAACAGGCCTATCTACGAAGGGTGATTGAGCCATATCTACCACGATGGCCCAGTACAGATTGGGATTCCCATTCTCTATCGAATTTCTTCTACGGATGTATGCAGGTTGTCTCACGATGTTTTCCTTCACTGAAAAGCCAGTGGTGTGAAATTCCGAACATTCCAAAGAACTCATTGGTTCGGGGACGGGATTTGAACCCACGTCCTCGCGAATATTAGGCGCGTCTACTACTAGACCACCACGGCCATAATTTATTACACTCAACTATTAGTAAATTGTTATAGAGAGGGCTATGCTCGGAGTCACTCTACGGGATCGAATCAGAAATGAGGAGATCCGTAGAAGAACCAAAGTTATCGACATAGCCCAGCGGATTGGCAAGTTCAAATGGCAATGGGCAGGGCACATAGCGCGGAGGACTGATGACCGATGGGGTCGAAAAGTTCTCGAGTGGAGACCACGTACCGGCCAGCGCAGCGTAGGACGTCCACCCACAAGGTGGACGGACCTCCTTAAAACCGCAGGATCGCGCTGGATGCAAGCCGCTTTCAACCGGTCTTACTGGAGATTCATAGGGGAAGCCTATGTCCAGCAGTGGACGTCTTTTGGCTGATGGATGGATGGATGGATTGGTAAAATTTCAAAAATGTAATAACCTAAACTCAAACCTTGAAAATTATAGCAGTAAAATAAGGTATGTTACTCCGTTATTCAAATATTATCGCAATTGTGTATTACGCAATTTGAAAAGATATTGATTTAATAACTTAATCAAATAATACCTGCACAGATAAGTAAAGTAATATTCCCACATTATTTAATTTAGATAAAAGATTTATAATTAATAAGGATATTACATCATTATTCTGCGAATTAGATTAATAAGGGTTTTTTTTAATGTTAAATCATCGACTATGAACTTTGAGCGCTATATCACGTGCTTGTATTTATGACAGACTTTTTAATAGTCTACTGCTGAACATAGGAGCACTACCAGACCGTACCTACGCTGGACATATAGTATTGAGCTGATGGATGCGCCATCGAATTTCTGCTCCAAACGGTGAAGGAAAACATCGTGATAAAACCTGCGAAAAGCCAGTGGTGTAAAAACCCTTACATAATTACTAGAGCTCTTATTTTATTTATCGTTAACTCGTCTGAGGTATAGTTTACTTATTTATTTATTATTTGCATCCATTGCTTGCCGCACTGTTAGCGTAGCCAAGACATACGACAAGCTAAGTAGCTATTACTTACAATTTCAAACACATTCAATAATCAAATACGAACTAAAGCGACCGACATACCTAGCCCAGCAAGTTAAAATGACAGTAGTCAGGGTACATAATGAGAAGAACTGATAACCGACGGCAAAATTATCGAATGGAGATCACGTACTGGCAAGCGACATACTGTTGTAATCCACCGACTATATGGACGATGTAAGCTGTTTCGAAAAGGTCTTATTGGAAATCTATAGGGAGGCCAATGCTCAGTGAGCTCTACGGCTGATATGTTGATGATGATGTAATAATAAAAATAAATAAATACCTCTACACTATCTAAATATGCGACGTTTTCTATCCGATTAGCTAATCTTGTTACGTGAGAATTTCAGTTCCAAAAATATAGGTATCACTGAACAATGACTAGGTACTATTTTGGTCGATTTCATCACATTAAATCATTGATAACGATCGCAAATAACATGTGTAGGACTTTTAGAATATCCTTTTTCGTAAACAATCGAGTTACGACACGTTTTATCGATATAATCGGTTTTATCGATACATTCGCGCCAGTTTGACGTACGATTACGCACTAGGTTATTTTAAGGTCGAAAAATATCGATGAAAATATGATGAAAAGATTGTTTGGAGACTAAAAAATAAAACATGGCCTGTGTTAATGTGTTCTGTTTATTTGTTGTTAAATATTGTCTCATGATTATTATTTAATATTGGCTATTCAAGGTCAGACAGGTTTGTGTCTCAACTACCTAGAAGTCTTTCTGAATCATCTTTGTCGCAATGAAAATATTTATAGCCTTTTTTTACTAATTTTATTACTATAGATTTATAGGCATAAATAATAAAATCATCTTCATAATCATTTCAGCCATAGAATATCCACTGCTGGACTACTGGCTGCCTTGAAATTTTTACATTGAGCTCGTTAGACATACTACCTAGGACAAGTACCTACACGTAGTTCAGTTTAGTAGGTCCGACTTGCTGCGGAGGAGTGCGGAAGCGTGCCTGTAGCCCCGACACATGGCGCAGTGGCGGAAACACCCTAGGTTTTTAGTGGGTATGCCATCGACTAGCGGTGGAGACTCCCACATAACCACCGGCCTCTCCAGGTTTGGTGGTATCCATAAATGATTTTCCTGGGTCAAAAAAAATAAGGTAAGTAGGTCCGACTTCAAGAAAGAGGCCAATCAAATCCACGTCGGTTGGGCAGCGTTCGGAAAATTGTGTAACGTTTTCTCGTCCGACATGCCTCAGTGCCTCAAGTCGAAGGTTTTCGACCAGTGTGTGTTGACTTATGGTACAGAAACGTGGTCTCTGACTATGGGCCTTATTAGTAAGCTCCAAGTAATCATTTCGTGTTACGATGCGCTATACTAAGGAAGAGCGGGGACTCCTATTACAGGCATATCTTGCTTAAAAGGAATCCCTAATGTATTGTAATTATAAAAAACTTGTGAACCGAAATAAATAATTTTAATTTTAAAAAGTAGCCCGAGCTATAGAGAGATCTATGCTCAGAGTCTCTCTGCGAGATCGGATCAGGAATGAGGAGGTCTGTAGAAGAACCAAGGTTACCGACATAGCCCAACCGATTAGTAAGTTGAATTGGTAGTGGGCTGGGCACATAGCACGGAGGACTGGTGACCGATGGAGTCGAAATGGTCTCGAGTGGAGACCACGTACCGGCAAACGCAACGTAGGACGTCCACCCACAAGGTGAACGGATGACCTAATTGAGACCGCAGGATCGCGTTAAATGCAAGCCGCTACCAACCGTTCTTATTGGAGATCTTTAGGGGAGGCCTATGTCCAGTAGTGGACGTGCTATGGCTGATAGGTGGATGGACGGATTAAGGTCGTCGATTCGCCTTATGCGGTGCGTCGTCGTTAGACATCCTACGTTGCGCTAATCGATACGTGGTCTCCAGTTGAGAACTTTTCCAACTATTCATCAATCTTTTTTATTTTCATTATTGTTGGCCAATTCGATACAATCCATCGAATTCGGTTAATTATGTCATATATTATCAGATACAAAAACTATCATACAAATTGCTTTATGGTTAAAAACTATTATAGCACCAAGCTACCAACTATAAATAGAATTAGATAAATGCGAATATCTCACCTTGCCACATGATTATAGTAAACAAAGATGTTACATAAGGCGGCTCGAGATTAATTCAAAACTATGTAGAGTATTGTACTTTTATGAATTTATACTGTGGTACTTATTGACCTTCTTCTTCTCCTTAGTTTTAGCGTCGCATTATTGTGCATTTGCCAGTGTTTCAAGTATTAAGTTTTAATAATTTTTGATAATATTTTATCAAAATAGTCACTGTCATAGTCTCGTCATAGTCCAATAAAGTCGCTGTCAAGTCCAATCATAGTCCAAGTCATACCTCAGTATAGCAGTGGAGACTTTACTAGAGGCGTCTATGGAGTTTTGGTAACAACACGGAACAACATGATACGTCACATTATATCACTTGCCTACACTCATGCTCGTAAATCAGCTCATAATCAACGAAATACCACCATTTTTCACTAATTATCACTGATAAAAACACAAGTTTAACAAAATAATACAATGAGGCGACATGATTTTTCCGCGTTCCCGCCAAAACTCCCTTGAACAAGATTTAAACAGTCATTCATCCGATCTTGACAGTTTTGACAGTAACAACATTGAAGTGACTCATCTTATTCGTAAATAGGTAGAGTGCCACCAAACAAAAACCGATAGAAACCTAACACGAGAAATCAATTGAGGGCTATTCTCTGTACAAAAATGTATGACATTCTTGGGTTACAACTGTCAAAAATATCGGACGTCATCTGTCGTCTGACTCGTCGAGATCACAGAAACTGACCACGTCCCATTTTGACTCGTGCAGTGCACATTAATACATCTCTTTCAAGATATTATTATCTCCATTGATCTTGTTAGGTATACCCCTGATTATTCTGTAATATATACATATACTAATATGATAGTTTCTGACTCATCAAAACAAACGCTGAGTGAGCAATGTGGACTTATCAAAAAAAGGAAAGCCTGTGACTCACCGAGAGCACTAGAATTCATCGATTATTACGGGGAAAACAATTCGTTTACATACGTTATGTTTGATTCATAAAGCTGATTCGTGTAAACGGTGCGTGAGTCATCCGTCGAGGTTTGGCGCCAAATTCTCGTGACGCGCCATCTTGTTTTTATTTTTCTTAATTCTCGAAGTTCCGATTCTCGGTGGCCAGTGTCAATGACGCAGGTGAATGTTGACTTACGTAATCGATTAATTGTTAGTCGGAAGTTCATTCGATTCTTAAGTATGTTTTTATTAACCGATTCCAATTTTAATGTTTGCAGTGTAAGCGTAATATTTATTGTACCTATTTGTGCTTATTGCGGTTGTGCTTTTATTTATTTTGAATATATAGCTAACGATAACAAACATGTTGTGTAAGTTTTTTTTTATTTGTATATTTTGTTAACTGAATATTATTTCCTTCTTAATAAAACAACAATTCATAGAACTACAATGATACTATGTAATAGGTACTACATAATCACACTAATATTATAAATCCGAAAAATTTGTTGTTTTGTTCCTCTTTCACGCAGCAATGGCGCAACGGATCGATTTGATTTTTGGCATGGATATAGTTCAAGGGCCGGAAAGTGACATAAACTACTTTTATCCGGAAACAATTAAAGGTTACTGTGGGATAGCACAAAAGTTAAAATACTACGCGGACGAAGCCTCGGGCAAAAACTAGTTTATTATATTTTAATTACTTTGCACGTGCTGCTTATTAATTTTAATTTCAAAGATTAGTTTATTGTTATTATAGACACGTGCATTGTGCAATGCCTTCATACAAAAATATACTATCCCACATCAGTTTTTCGGTATTCTTGGGAAAATTCGCAGCCATTTTGTTTACTTTATTCAAAAATGAATAGGGAAGCCACAGAGTCTGATTTACGAAAATCCTACTAATATTATAAACGCGAAAGTTTGTGAGTTTGTGAGGATGGATGTTTGTTACTCTTTCACGCAAAAACTACTGAACGGATTGAGATGAAACTTTGCAGTAATATAGCTTATATCAGAATAACACATAGGCTATTAATTATAATCATATTGTGTCAAAAATCAAAATATCATGTGGGTGAAGCCGCGGGTAAAAACTAGTAAAAATATATTTTTAGGTTTCTTAGCTTCGAATGGTGACATAAAACATCGCAACTATGTGAAGAGTACTGTACTGTACCAGCCTTTTTAGTAGTCCACTGCAGGACGTAGGCCTACCCACGAAGGGTGATTGGACCATATTCACCACGCGAGCCCAGTGCCCGTTGGAGGATACACCTACGCCATCGAATTTCTTCTACGGACGTATGCAGGTTGCCTCACGATGTTTTCCTTCGCCGAAAAGCCTGTGGTGTGAAATTCCGTACATACATTCCAAAGAACTCATTAGCACGGGACCGGGGATTCGAACCCACGACCTCACGATTGTAAGGCGGGTGTCACTACCTCTTGACCACCACGGCTATCTATGTGAAGAGTGGTAACTCGTATTGGACCATTCATTACTTCACGAACAAAAGGGTTCATCAACATCGTTTCAGGAATGGCACATCCACTTCTGGACATGGACCTCCCTTAAAAATCTATAAGACCGGTCGCAACCCGAAGTCTTCTAAGTAAGTTCGTATAGGCCGGGTGGCTAGCCCAGCTAGTCAAGCATGCGACCACGAATAGCCAAGAAAAGAACTCATTTTGACGTATGAAAAAGTGACAGATTTGCCATAACGCAGTCTCATTCTGACACTATGAACGAAATAATTTGTGGCGGGCATTCTAGCCCGGCTGGTGTAAGAGTTCTTAGGCCGCCTGAAGTGTGGGTAGGCAGAAAATAACCGAGACCCGAAGTCTCCTGCCCACCTTACTCTGCCTTGCCGGTGCTTACGTGAAGATGTCTAAAATAGACTAAAAAAATGTCCAAACAAACAATGCCTGCATATTTAATTTACTAGGTATGTACTTTCATACTAATTAATGCATATATTCACGTGCTCATTCTGAGATAGGTAATCACGTTGCTTATTATTTTTTGGATAATTCAAAATTCAAAAACCTGAGTTGAATGTAAATTTCAAATAGGTAGGTAGGATGAGCGCAAGTTCCAACAAAAAACAATTTATTATTTACGTTTGTTTAAGTTAGCTTATCGTGATTAAAACACATTAAACCGTCGCTGTTTATATTTTTGAAGTTACATAAAAAATACAAAATATTTTGGTCACATTATAGAGGTCTTTTTTTTTATTTTTGGAGGGTAAATGCCTTGTAGTTGATAATACCACCCAAATAAAAATACAGGCCTTCAGGCGGCTTAAAAACTGACGCAAGGGATATTTATTTATTTATTTAGGCTTCACATTGATAACTGCATTAACACTTACAATATATAACTTAACTTACAACATAGAACTAAGATAAATGCGTCACCTTTTGAAGGAAGCACCGCATGTAATTACTACTTCTTGGGTATAAAACAGTATGAACACTATTCACTTAAAAAAAATAAAATTATATCCACCCGCCGATACGAATTTATGAAAAATACCAAAAATAAATATGTACCGATTTGTGATTCAAATATGATCTACATTAGTTGTTTTACATCCTAAATTGAAACGCTCTGTATCTCTGCGGAACGAAAATACTTATTATTAAGTAGTAAAAACTATATTAATTGTTATCATATAATTATATTCAAATACTAGCTCAGCTTTTACTACTAGGTACAACCCTGAAAACGATAAAAACCTGGAACGGTTAAACTATAGCCGCCCGGTACCCGCGGGGTGGGGGGAGGGGTGGGGGGAGAGTGGAAGCCCCCCCTGCAATACTTAACTTCACTTTCGGCTATATCAGTATTTTTAACCTATTTTTTGTTTCACACCTAATCTATCAAGGTGGTTCACTTCTGGCGATTCGCCGGCCGCTGCCGCGGCACGCTCGCTTCGCTCGCTCGGCTCGTGCGTTGTTTGTCATGTTCTGTACTGTACCAGCCTTTTTAATAGTCCACTACAGGACGTAGGCCTACCCACGAAGGGTGATTGGGCCATATCTACCACGCTGGCCCAGTGCGGGTTGGTGGATTCACATACGCTATCGATTTTTTTCTACGGACGTATGCAGGTTGCCTCACGATGTTTTCCTTCACCGAAAAGCCAGTGGTGTGAAATTCCGTACATAAATTCCAAAGAACTCATTGGTACGGGACCGGGGATGTTCTAACCTAACCTATTTTTTGTTTCACACCTAATCTATCAAGGCGGTTCACTTCTGGCACTTCGCCGGCCGCTGTCGCGGCACGCTCGGTTCGGTCGCTCGGCTCGTGCGTTGTTTGTCATGTTCTAACCTAACCTAACCTATTTTTTGGTTCACACCTAATCTATCAAGGCGGTTCGCTTCTGGCACTTCCAAACTCGTAACAAAAATCGAAAAACAAGAATGCACACATTCACGAAACTACTAGATAAACGGAATGAATGGATGACAGTCCATCTGTCAGTAAGACAAAATAGCGGCTTTTTTTTACTTGTGATACTCTTCGTTTCACTCAGTTTGGCATAGCGTTCCATTTCACATGTTTTTATTAAATTTTAATTTAATCATAATTAATTTAAACTACATCTCCGGCAAAAAAATGGCTGGAAGGGCTTCAGGTGGATCCCAATGATACCCCTACACTCACACCTTCATCAAAATCAGGTACCGGACGGCTATAGCCAACCCAGGCCACATACTAATAAATAAGTAAGATAAATATTGAGTAAGAAGTTAGTGTCCATCTTACCTGAAAAAAAAACATCGGGTTGCACTCCGGGAGTGCCGGCAGAAATAAAAACTTGAACACCAGTATCACAGACGCACACTTGCGCAAGCGCCTTGAGCCATCTTACGAATTTTCGATCAGGTCACGTGTCTTGACGCGAGTTTAACATTTTTTACCCATCCTAAAAAGTGCACAACACAGGTGAAGAAGTTTTCACTTCAAAAATTCCACCACCACAATTTCCAGTACAATTCCATTATAATTGTAGGGGAATATTTCACACAGACGATGACTACCTACGTAATCCGTGTGGTTATTTTCCAAAACAAATAAGTATTACAATGAATTTAGAGTAAAATTTCCTAAAACACAAGCAGTTCTTTACCTACACTGATCAGTTTTATTGCCCTGTGACTCATGAAATGTCATTAGAACCAGTTTTTGCATTTTAGCGAGTAACGTAGTTTTCTGAAATTATGAGCACATGGCATGTTTTATTTCAATCTGGTTTTCCCGTTAATATACAATATTTTCCTGAATAAGTTGGTTGCGACGGTTAAGTTGAGACGAAAGGATTATAAAATTCAGACCTGAGTTCAATCGCCATACAAACATTTCTATGTCTTAAGTGTCATGTATAAGTTCTACTAATATTATACACACGAAAGTTACTGAGTTTGTGAGGATACATTATAATGATATTGCGTATTTTTTTCATAATATAACGATAAGTGTCATATAACGGTAAGTAAGATCTGATAACTCTGAGAAGCTATCCTAGAGTGCGCTTCAACAAATGTCAAAAAAAATCAACTGTCGAATCGAACAACCGTCAAATCGTTTTTTGTTTTATTTTTTGGGTTTTCCACTTCCTTTATTAAGGGTGGTAAGGTAGGGCCTCGGGTTTGAAAGACGGAACGTGACATAGTCAACTTTTTATCCCAGATAAATAAAGGGTTCCCATGGGATAGCATAAAAATCAAAACATCATGCGGGCGAAGCCACGGGTAAAAACTAGTATAATATAAAAAGTGAAATAAGACATAGTACTGTATTTTTGTCGTAGACAATAAAGATATCACTAGCCTAGTCTAGACTAGGCTAGTGATATCTTTATTGTCTACGACACTAGGCCTAGGCCTATCCCAAAAAAAGAAATTAAGTGTTAATTACTTATCTTTTTTTTCATAACGAAGAAACCTGCATATTTGGGAGTCTTAGCTATTCGAAGGCGTAAAGCGGATTTTTAGTAGGGCTGAAGCTGTCTACTTTTTCCCACCCCATAAAAATAGAAAATATTGACTGTTAATTTTTCTAGAGAGGGTAAAGAAATCTTTACCCACCGTGAAAGTTATATACGTTCATGATAGTCCAGTGGTCTATGGTTTAAAATGTTAAATTAAATTAACCTTTTTGTTATGACAGAAACCATGAATGTGCTCAAAAAGCAGGCAGTTCATCACTACATAGTATAAAACAAAGTCGCTTCTCTGTCTGTCCCTAAGTATTTCGCGCGGCTTCGCCCGCATTATATCTTGATTTTTGACGCAATATCATTATAATTTATAGCCTATGTGTTATTCTCATATATAAGCTATATTATTGCAAAGTTTCATCTTAATCCGTTCAGTAGTTTTTGCGTCAAAGAGTAACAAACATCCATCCATCCATCCATCCTCACAAACTTTCGCGTTTATAATATTAAAGTAGGGTGCAAAATTTCATCTTAATCTGTTCAGTAGTTTTTGCGTGAAAGAGTAACAAACATACATCCATCCATCCTCACAAACTTTCGCGTTTATAATATTAGTAGGATATTTTAGTTTATTAACATCTTCTCTATATTAGATAATTATCTAATTTATTTTTGAGATTAATAATGTCAGATTAAAGGGTAACGACCCAGTATCACGTCTTCAGAAAATCAACACCTCACTGTAATAAATTATTATGAAAATCCTATTAACCACGCTTCAGTGAGTAGTCATTTATAGCAAAGCCAATGAACTCTACTAATTACTTATGTAGATACCGCTCGCTTAGTTATTTAGTATTTATTACCTGCTGATAAACTATTAAGTTACGTATTTTAATTATTTTATAACTATGCATGACCTTTCAATAACTATTTTATCCACCAGAAATAGTACGACAAAACGAACATACAAAAACTATTCTTTGTTACTGAAAAATAGTGGTAAGCATACAACATTTTTTCTAAGGGAATAGAAGATCAATGACGAGGGACTAATTCTAAAAACATAGCAACCTTTGCACCAAGTTCCGTCAAAATTTCGACAAAATATGGAAACTCTGCACACGAGAATCCACATCCAAAAAACACAAATGAAAAAAATGTTTTGGCAACCCGAAGTAGAGACGCTTGGTTAGCGCGGTTTTATTATTATGCTTACATTATGAGCAACGTTGTCTATATGATTAACCCCAAAGGACATGTCCACAAAATGTATGGAGGCTGGTATAATAATCAAAAATTATATCCACAACACTCATTACATTTCGAGAAAGTCATAATTTTCTGAGTCTATTACATCAGTTCAAAACTAAAACCAAAATAGAGTCCTTCATTGTTTTTTTTTTGATTAATTTTGAATTTATTAGGATAAATAATTTCGTATAAAAAACATCTGATCTAAATGTGACATAATAGACCTAGGAATTACCAGAGCCTATACAACTTCCATCCGACCTTTTCGGTATTTTAAAGGGGAAGCCTATGTGCACCAGTGAGTCAATGACTAAAATAATGATGTTAACTAACCTTGACGAATCAAGGTACTTAATGTATACCTACCCATTAAATATTTAACAACATTCAAAACACGTGTATACCACGTCATAAAGTGTTACATATAAAGTAAATATATTGTGTCATTATTCTCAAAGAACGAAGTTTACGGAAATTACACATACGTTCCCCGGGGCAGTGGACTATGTTCATAACATTTTTGGTATGTCACACGATGACGTCAAGTTTGAACTTTGACTTTGTCATTTTATGACGTAGATTACTATAGAATATTGTTGAGGTAAATACATACGTCATTGTTGTTGCGAAATTATATTTTACAGAGAGCGACGTTGCGCGGGTTTTCCCACTGTAATATTGTAGTGATATTTATAAATAAATTAATATGGCACGTTAAATAGAAATTCTTTTAAGTACGACCAGAGGAATAGTATGTTGGTCAAGTGTTATTATTATTATGCTTAGTAGTAGGTATTAAGGAAATAGTTAAGTATTAAAAACAATAACCTTAGTTCCTATTGACAAAATGTATATACTCATAATATGAATTAAATTTTATATTTGCATTAAATTCAAATTTTGTGATAATTTTAGAACACAGATAGTTAGGTTTATTTATCCAAAATTCCAAACGAACAAAATATTTTCACGTTAGCGTCAAAATTATTACGCAAGTGCGCAATTTGCCTTTTTTTTCTTTTATATTTGGCGTCACATTATTTATGGACTTGCCAGCAACGTTTAAAACTCTTTGATCAGTAAGACAGTAAACAGATGTCAATGAATGTCCAACAAAAATCCTAAGCGACACATTAACAGACCAACTATTATGATTCATTAAATATATCACTTGGCGCCTACTAGAGCCGATAAAATTGTGGTCTTGTGGTTTTCCTTTGACTCTACCTAACTTCGACCTTATTGTCTTATTACTAAGGCGTACTTTGTCATTGTCGTCAACGGCATTTCCGTTACATAAAAACTATATCAGATTATTGCATCATACAAACAAATAGGTTGTTAAATTATTCTGGGTATTCTCGATAGAGCTTGTTCTCAGAATGGGCGGTGTGCGGTAGGTGGAAAATTGCTGGACCGTTGTTGGTTGACCTAAACACAATTTTATTACATATTTTAAAAAACGTTTATTAGGTGGGTATGCCAATTAATAAGGATAGGTATTATGAGCAAAGTTGATCAAGTCTTCGGACTTAGAGGAAATCAAAGGAACTTCCGCACGAATAGTGAAGGGATACTACACTGAAACTGTACCGTGATTCATTCAAATGCAACTAGACAGTCCTTCTGGTTTCTTCTACCTTCAATGGGTCAAAAGGTTGTCGAGTTGAAAAGTTGACAAGTTTCAGTTGAAAGAGAGGGTTTTGTTGGCTATTTATCGGCCACTTTTGCTCATATATTACGATATTTTTGTTTAAAAATAGGTGCCAAATGTTATATAAATTTCATTGATGGCTTATTTGACACAATGTTAAAAACTCAAAAAAAAAGTTTTGTTTTTTTTTTACAAAATTTGTGCAAGTGCGTGTCAGGCTGGAACATCCTGGAAATTACACGATATTGTAAAAATGTTGAAAACTCGATAGGATTAATAAATAATCTTCAAAAAAGTTTTTAATTTACTTTTCCCATCATACATCGAAAATTGCACATTGGAAACCTGTTTTAGCATACACGTACTAATTGCTCTTTCATATGATACCCTATATGATACGATTTACTAACTTTGGAATTTTGGGCTTATATTTTTTATGATTTAATATAAAAAAATCAGTTTTCAGATTTATTCCTAAATGCGTACTTTAAGATAATGCTTCTTGCCAAACTTCATAGTTCTAGGTCAACTGGAAGTACCCTGTAGGTTTTGATTCCCTTGTGACTGTCAAAATATGCGGTTTTTACGATATAAACGGCTCTAACTTTTTTCTGTGTTTTTTCACAACTGTAAGAGACCATACCTACACGTATCTATAATTATGGTTTAAATTTCAACTCGTTAACTTTGCGCGTTCTTGAGATAAAAGGTCTTGACATACGGACAGACGGACAACAAAGTGATCTTATAAGGGTTCCGTTTTTTTCCTTTTGAGGCACGGAACCCTACAAATTAACTTTACAAAATTGATGGAGCAGCTATTTTTTCTGATATCGCGGTTGGTCCCATTGCAAAATTTAATAATAATTATGAACGATCTCTGAAAGTCCTGCCACCTTGCAAAGTAACAAGATATAATATTAAGTTATGATTATCTTATTTTTTTTTACAATTGTGTATTGGGTGTGTGACTTAACAATTTTCCTACTATCCAAAAAATATAATTATAATCTGCGTTCGTCACGTGCATGAGAAAATCGTGTACATGCTCACGTGTCTTTAAAACAAAGACCCTTGTAAAGTAAAAAAAGGTTTTGTAAAAGTTTTGTCGACAACTTGGGTTATAAATGTTGATATTTTCGCGTAAAATTTGCAATTTATTTTTAGTAAATGTACAGTTGACAGCTGCTGAAATGATAATTAGATACTAAGATAATAAAATTGATAAAAATTATCATAATAATGTCATCCTTAGTTAACAAATTAATCGATAAGCAACTTGATTAGTCAGGGATTCGATTTTTCTCGAAGCTACTAATTTTTTTTGAAGAATTTTCTAGTGTATCATACAGTAGAAATAATTATTTGCTATTCTGTAGTCTAATTCTGTACTGTATTCATATATTAGCCTTTTTAATAGTCCACTGCAGGACTATTAAAAAGGCTAATATGCAGGACTACAGGCCTACCCACGAAGGGTAATTGGGCCATATCCACCACGCTGGCCCAGTGCGGGTTGATGGATTCACATACGCCATCGATTTTTTTCTAAGGACGCATGCAGGTTGCCTCACGATGTTTTCCTTCACCGAAAAACCAGTGGCGTGAAATTCCGTACATAAATTCCAAAGAACTCACTACCCTACACTACAGAACCAATTGGTACGGGATCGGGGTTTGAACCCACGACCTCACGATGGTAAGGCGGATGTCACTACCTCTAGGCCACCATGGCTCACACCTCTAGGCCACTACGGGTCACCCCTCTAGGCCACCACGGTTTACCCTAACTCAATCCTTTTTAAATAAAGATGAAATATAACAGTATTTTGAACACAGTATTAACTACAAAGTTTTAAAGACAAATTGTCCCTGGTCCCAGTTATTTTTAAACATTAAGTGGCTTAGAAACTCCGACACCAGGGCTAGCTACCCGGTATAAATTCAATGTTTTTTTTTTGTTATAAACTGATTAATTAAGTAAATCCCTAATCTTCATACAATTGTCAAAAACCCAAGGTAAATTGATTTGAAACGGGGAATTACCCTGTGAATGGAATTTTGATAACTTATCAATATCCTTCTAAGTAATCTACGTTTGCATGACGATCGATATTATGAAAAACAGAAAACAATATTGTTACATAGGCAAATGCCTTTTGAATTTATATCGGTTTCATCATCATTACTTCAATCACAGAACGTCCAATGCTGGACATAAGCCTCCCAATAGATTTCTAACAGGACAGAAATAGGCTGCATCCAGTGTGATCCTGGTCTCTTAACGAGGCTGTCTTCTCACCCTGATAGGTAGATCCTACACTACGCTTGCCGAAACAAAATCTCTACTTGATAACGTTTCCAATCTATCTGTCATCGGTTTGAATGTCGGAAATTCGGAATGCATGTGTTTATTATTTTTTTCAACCACCATTCACCAACTAACTTATTTAACTAAAAAAAATAAAGGGGACGATTCTCAGCTCTACAGTATTTGTTGATACGCTCTAGCTTAGCAAGACATTGAGACAACATTAATAAAATTTACAAGTGAACGTTGATTTGTATCACTTATAAGTCATGTGAGAAATAGCACATAAAAGCCACCCAAAAAAAAAGTGGCGGCAAGTACCATAAGTTTGAGATTACATGATCTTTTTGATAATGACTAAAAAACTTCGTGCTCGCAGCGCTCGCGCTCTCGATAAGTGAAAATTTGATTCTTTTGCTCTCTGCACATCTCGAATTCAATTACTTTAGTAGTGTAATTTGGAAAATGCAAAAAAATAAAAACATAAGTAATCTAGATTCTTTACAAAACTCTGTATTTAAAAAAGTATTCAACATTGTTTTACAATATCTCGTTGTCGGGTCAATCAATACACAATAGAGGTTGCAGTGTAAATATCATTGTATGTTTGTTTGCATGCCAGAGTAGTTTGTTATGTTCTTTCACTATTATGTCCGATGATAGGAATTTAATAATGGGTGATACTATTTGGCGTAGAAAAATGTGACCTGAGTGAATCGTGGGACAAAAACATATACAGGGTTATTTCTAACCAATTAGCATCCTTTTAGGGGCTTATTCTGTACATCAAAACTAACAACTTTTGTTCTGCGACTTTTGACAAAACTCAGAAAAGAAATTGTTGTTCCGTAGAAAAATATCGTTCATCCGCGACAAAATGTATGAAACACTTAAGCTTGCACATAGCCATTTATGTTTTTCTAGCACTCGACCATCTTACGACTTTATAAAATCGGTTATAATCATCGTCACCATCTACGGAAGCCTATCATACGCGTGTCTCGCTCGACACGTGTTAAAAACTTATTTTTTGTTTCACTTTATGAGGCCTAAAAGCGAAATGTTCTACAGTAGAACTACCGGGAAAATTTTTGTCCCGGTTGTTCTACGGTAGAACTTTCGGGAACGACCCTCAGTTCTCACTCATTTATTGATTTTTCCAAGAGGTTTCATTTCAAAAAATATAAGTACGTAAAACTTGCTGCTGAATGCCGTAAGTTTTTTCTTTGTTTCCATTCTACTCTTACCAGTTTGAAAAGACTGAAACCCCAAACAATAAAAAACTCAGCAACAATTAAACATTATTTTCATTTTAAAGTAAAACAAAAAAGTTATACGACAAATTAAACTGAAATGAAAAACGGGCTTCAGAATTAAACAATTGCTTACTGATGTATTTTGATTGGTACATTCTCATTAAATAAATAATAAAATAAAATTATTATTAATCATTATTATTATATACTACGGGACTAATTGCGCACTAAAATTACGAGGTAAATAAATACCTCTTCATCCCGACGTTTCGGCCGAGTTGCATCGACCGTGGTCACGGGTAGACAGTAAATAATAATGTGTTCAAATCGCGGAAGTTTAAAAACAGCATTTGGTACATTTTCATTAGGATTTTAATTCTAATTGTAATGTATAATAATTATGATATAATAAACGTAATTGGTGTCAATACCGTGTTCATTGAAATTAATAAATTGTATTTAAATTGAATCGAATAGGAGATGGTCCGTCATAAACAACCACAACCTTTACAAAATCTAGCTCGTTAAACTTTATATCGGTACATAATGTACTTACTTTCAAAAACGTGACGATTTTTGTCATATAAATTTCTTCACAACGTTTTCCTTAAGATAGCGACAATTAACAAATAAGAATCAAGGATAGACCTATGTTCACCAGATAGACAGGCTGGTATTTATTTGATAGATTTTAGCAAGTCAAAAATCAATGACATCTATACAAATAAATAAAATTGGAGTGTCTGTTTGTAACACTGAAATAGCCGTTTTTTACTATGAATACATTATATGTGGTTTTATATATGACATTTTTGACCATGATATCATGGTCAAAAATGTCATTTTTTACAATTATTGTCTGTCTGTCTGTTTGTTCCGGCTAATCTCTGAAATGGCTGGACCAATTTAAATTTTGACCTTACTTTTATTGGCAGGTAGCTGATGTAATAAGGAGTAACTTAGGCTAAGTTAATCGACTGTTAGGCGGAACGAAGTTCGCCGGGTCAGCTAGTCTATAATAAATTTAATTTAATATAATTTCATGTACCAGACTATAATTATGTTAGTAAGTAAGACATCAATAATTGTAAACCATGACTTGCCTGTAACGTTTAATGTTATTTTATGGCCAATAAATATTTCTTATTCTTATTATAAAAATTGTATATCAAATCAAATCCAATTGTATTTCTATCATACAACCATGCAAGTAGACATCGACAACGAAGCAAAAATAAGTCGTTATCTCAATAAACATAAAGCTTGTTTTATTTTTAGAATTATGTCACTGTTTACGATGACTGTACCGATCGGTATAGATAAAAAATCATTTAATTTTAATTAATAATTGTGTTTGCGACGCCACTAGTTATTAACAGATAAGAACTAATTGAGCGTGTAATAATTTAATATGGTATTCCTGTTTTGACTTAATTATCCCTACTAATATTATGAATGCTAAGGTGCAAAAAATAATTTTCATTTATTTCAGGTTTTAACCTATTTTGGATAATCTATTACCCGTTTTTTTTTGTCTAGGAAAAATCCTCTATAGATACCGCGCTTCGGGGGCAGGCATTGGGTGATTATATAGGAGTCCTATCGACTGGTCGGTATACCCACCAAAAACCCTTGAATTTCCACCACACCGCTTGGTGTTGGGGCTGCGGGCACGTTTTCTTACTCAATTACTTATCCGCAGCCCCTATAGCGCCACCCCCAGGGCTCCACCTCTGAGCTCGCGCTCCACTCCATATTACCTTGACTGACTCTCTTTACTCAAACTCCATATTACCTTGACTGAATTAATTCTGACTCCACTCCATATCACTTTAACTGAATTGACTCTCTTGACTCCACTGCATATTACTTTGACTGAATTGACTATCTTAACTTCACACCATATTACCTTGAATGAATTGACTCTCTTTGCTCCCCTCCATATTACCTTGACCGAATTGATTCCACTCCATATTACCTGACTGAATTTCTCTAGATTCAAGACGGAAGCAACTTATTCCCTTCCGGAACCGGTCTTTTAGGAAATCTACGAGGGAACCCTACGGCTGATTATAATAATGATAGTGTGTGGGGAATAACACACTACTTATCTATGACGGTATAATCTTCATGTATTGAGTACTTTCCCTGTGATAATAAAAAAGAAGTAAAAGTACGAGATAAGTTTGCAAATGTGTCTGCAAGTGAGTCCACAATAGTCTCCCTTGTACGTTTAATAATGAATTAATATTACTAGTATGTAATATCGTAAATCATCCAATTCCATGTAGACATTCCAAGGATATTACGTATAAAAAGCCCGTGTTTTTATCATAATAAATAATTAATTATAAACGTACGGGATTTTATACCTACGTAATTCGCTTGGAATGTTACAGTTAGGTACATAGAATTGAACAATTTACGATATACTTATCAATACCTGTAATTTTAAAATTATTTGTGTAATAATTTCATGTATTTTTGCCGCCATCCAGATTTACCCGTTACGTACGTCCTGAAGTTTTTTGTACACGGGGTTGTGTACGTAATTCATTGAAATGTTTGTATAGAATTGCAACGGATTGCAACACATTTATTAATGCTCGAAATAAGCATTTAAATACTGCACTCATCAAAGCCTTTTATTAAAGGGCTATCTGCCTGAAAGGAAAACTTTTAATATAGGCCCTACCCGTGATTAAAAAAAAACCGGACAAATTTGCCCCACCAAGATGAGACGAGTGGGGCAGATTCCACTCCAAAAAATGATGGAGTGGAATCTGCCCCACCAGTGGGGCGCTTTGGTGGGGCAAAGTGGAAGCACTCGACAAGTGCGAGTCAGGCTCGCACACCGAGGGTTCCGTACAAATCCAGAAAATTTCACAAAATTGGGAAGTAAATTGTTAAAATCTGTATACTATCTCATCGACAAACAGTTTTTTTTTCAACATTGTCAAATAAAGAAAAATCTATTTTAGCATGTGCTAATGAAGCTCTTTTATAATAATATGATACGTTACATGATTCAATTTACTCACTTTGAATTTTCAACCCAAATTCTGGGAACTTTAAGGCCCTATTTTTTTCTGATTCAAATAAAAATGTACAGTTTTCAGATTTATTCCTACATGTGTACTGTGAGGCAATGCTTCTCGCCAAATTTCATAGTTCTATGTCAACGGGAAATACCCTGTAGGTGTTTTGATATTTTATTACCTTTTGGTATTTGTGAGTGTCGAAATATGCGGTTTTTTACGACATAAACGGCTCTAACTTTTTATACGGTAACTGAGTAGTTTTTCTTTTACACAACTGTAAGAGACCATAGATATACGTATACAGTTTAAATTTCAACTCGATATCTTTACGCGTTTCCGAGATAAAGAGTCTTGATATACACACAGACGGACAACAAAGTGATCCTATAAGGGTTCCGTTTTTTTCCTTTTGAGGCACGGAACCATAAAAATCATCTGTTCCATACAACGCAACACGTAATCGACAAAATGTATGAGCTGCAGTCAAATGAAAAACAAAACCTGGTATACAGGGTTATTTCTAATCAATAAGCAACCTTTCAGGGGCTTATTCTGTACATCAAAACTAACAACTTTTATTCTGCTACTTTTGTCAAACTAAAAAACAAATGTTGTTAGTTTTGGATGTACAGAATAAGGCCCTAAAAGGATTCTAATTAGAATTAACACTGTAAACCTAAACCTGACGAACATACAAAAAAAAATATGATGAATGATCCTTCTATATTTAATAAGATGAAGATGATGTTAAAAATAAGCTATTCAGGAATCCTAAGAAATGCTAACAGAACTACGCAAACTTCAGCCTAATTTATCGTTGACCAAATCGCTATAATAATACACGAGTTATATAACAAAACCGGTCTAGCCACTTTGCTAAGGTTTCGCCTATAATGGTAATAATTCTAATAGCCTGAACTGAACATCACGTGCTTCGTGGAAAACACCTTTAAACTTGGTCGCCTCACGTGTTGGTCTAGAGTTCGTTTTTATAGAGTAGGTACTGGAGAAGTTATTGTTGAACGTCGTATTTTATTTGAGACTAACCACTGCCAGATAAACCAATTTTAAGTTTGACAGTTGCCATCCGAAATGTAGATCTCGTTGAGCTCTATCACTTTTGTGAAGACATCAATGGTCTAGAATCGATAATAACCGAGATCAATCACTTTGAAGTTTGACAGCTGTCATTTAGTATTTAGATGGGTGACCGAAGTGTAGGTCCCGATTGTTTTAACCGTTTAGCCATGTCAGAGGCCTTCAGGCGGCCTAAAAACTCTGACACTAGGGCTAGCCACCCGGCCCATTCGAACTTACTCATAATAACCGACTAAAATTAGTAAAATTAATGATATTGGCGACGATAATTAGTGATATGTGTAAAAGAAAGCACTGACATCTATAGGATCTGAAGTCAGCCCAATGACCTATAGAATGAGCTATGTTTCTCTGCGACATCGAATCAAAAATGAAGAAATACTCCTGTATCTGTTATAGCTCAGCGATTGGCAAGAGGACTGATAATCGATAGATCAGAAAAATTTAAAAAAAAGCTATTGTACAGGCAAGCACAACGTAGAACGTCCTTCCACAAGGTGGACAGATGACCTCATAAAGACCGCAGGATCAGGCATAATGCAAGGCGTTTCAAACCCGTCTTATTGTAGTTCCATAGGAGATGTTTATGTTCAACAGTGGAGTGATTGGAGTGGTATCCTATGGGTGATGGATGGATGAACCTTAGGTACGGTAATGGTGTCTTTATCTAACAGTATTGTATCACGCGTTAGGGCTGCCTGCCTGTGTAAATCGCACGCTCACTGATACAAAGCCACACTTTCGTTCGTCAACTGCGGCGCGCCCCTGCGACAGTTTTGTAAGGACTGCATACCGAACTCCGAGGCGCGTAGGTATGATTCGAGTTCCGACCGATTGTATGAAGACGAATTACTGTAGATACTGAAGATATCATTACAACGCCATAGGCGTTTTGTGAAGTACAGCTCACGCCACATGCTTAATTAGATAAAATATATTGAGCGAAAGCAGATTACTTCGACCATCGACTGCTTCGGTGGCTCAGGGGTTAGTGACCCTAACTTCTGGATCAAAGAGGCGTGGGTTCGATCCCTACCCAGG
Organism: Hypomecis punctinalis; assembly: GCA_949316475.1. Lineage (NCBI taxonomy): Eukaryota > Metazoa > Arthropoda > Insecta > Lepidoptera > Geometridae > Hypomecis > Hypomecis punctinalis. The sequence goes on along the minus strand of OX438819.1, from coordinate 11,812,211 downwards.
GCAAATATTTATGTGATGAACATAAGTGTTTGCTCTGTGTTTGGGTGTTATTTAGTTACTATCTATATAAGTACGTATTTAAAAATAAGTATATGTAGTATATCAGTCTCTGGCAGCCATATCACAAGCTTTGCTTAGTTTAGGGTCAGAGGCCGAGTGACCCAAAAATATTTATTTATTTATTTACTTTAATCTCGGTATGTGTCCGGGCTTGAACCCACACCTCGCGTTTGTAAGGTGAGCATTCTCGCACTAGGCCTCCACGGCTCTTTTCATGTTTTACTGATACTTTAATTATATTAACGTTCACGTTTTTACAAAGATATCGCAGGCTTTACACGTGCAGACGCGATAAGTTGTTTTTAAATGTATTATGATAATTATCTGGTATTATTTTCCTTCTAAAATACCTAGTTATCAATTTTATTGCGTAATAAATAGTACCTACCTAACGATATCTTACCCAGCTTGTTATTTGAAATTCCTGCTTTTGATTGTTATTATATTATTTCCATTTGATAGATAAATGTATTGTTATAACTTTATCTTGTCCCAATATGCTTTATTTTATAGATTACGAAGGAAAGATTGTAAAGCGATTTAGAGCTCATCATTTAATAACTTTTTGATAATTGTTTTATGTCTCGTGTTCAAAGAAATGTTTGATAAAAATTGCTACCTATTCTACCACTAATTAAAGGTGACTGCTCACTACAACGTACCATACCATGATCATGCACACAACATATCAGACACGGAAAACCACACGAGATGCTTTACTACGCCTACTACAACGTACATACGTCAACCATAGTTGTCGAAAATATTTTCCGGTATGTACTGTATGATGGGTGTGAACTTTGTCGTAAACATGACGCGCTCTTCGGCGAGTGCGTAAGCATGTAATTTGTATGAAGAAATGTACAGCGCCACTAGCGACGCGTTTTTGAAACACAACAGCGATGCCTCAATGGCAATCATTCAATAATTTTTCGACATTTCTCACATTTGACAGTTGCATGACCAAAATTGTTTTGTTTTTCATAAACTTTATAAGGTGTTTTTATTACGGTAAAGGTGTATTGAATTGAATGTGTAAATGTAGGTAAATTAGTAAGCGATATAACCCTATTCTCACTTAAAATATTGCATGCCAAAAGGCTGAGTATGGCGGACTATTTTGTACGTTTATTCTGTAAGTACCAACCATTTGTACACCCATATTATGCAATGAATAAATATGAATATGAATATGAACAAGTTCATACAAATTACATGCTTACGCGCTCGCCGAAGAGCGCGTCATGTTTACGACAAAACTCGTACTCAGTATACTGTATGCTACTGAGTGTGAGTTATGTCGTAAACATGACGCGCTCTTCGGCGAGTGCGTAAGCATGTAATTTGTATGAAGAAATGTACAGCGCGTGGCTACACTAGTGGCGCGTTTTTGAAACACTTTGTGCGAGTGCAAGTTCATACAAATTACATGCTTACGCGCTCGCCAAAGAGCGCGTCATGCTTACGACAAAACTCACACTCAGCATACTGAAATGCTCCGTCCATGGCTCGCGACAAGCCTGATCGAGGCTATAATTGAATCATTAAAACGGCTGAATATATTCATAAATGGTCATTAGACCTCCAGCGCGGGTAGTACAGCAAAGGGAGAAAACCTTTTATCCACTTATAATGTCAGTTGTCATTGTCAATCCATACTTTATTTCCTCTTCGAGGGGGTATAATGGTGGAAAGACAATTTGTCACTTTGCCATGCTACCCGCTGGGGTTTTTTGAACTATGAACGCCTCGGACGTATACTTATCTTTACGGATGACTTTTTTTCTCGAAATTTATTTAAAATAATTCATGTCACGCAAAACTTTAGTACTGGACATAGCAATTTTAAAAGAAACCATATACTGAAAAGGGGGAAATCGTGAAATGGAACGTTAATTAAAAAAAAACTAGCAAAACAAATATGGCGAATGGTTTTCGAATTGTCACTGATAAAGTTCCGTTTACGTTCGAAGTTTAAAAAACGCACCCCTGGTCGATGACGGAACGTTGTTAGTGGGCATCACAGATTGGTGAACATAGTCTCATAGTTTTCAATCCAAAGATCATTTTTGTCTACACTTTCCTAACACGGGCATGGCATGTACTAGCACTTACGTTATAGTGGGAAGCCACCGTTATATACCTAACTATTGTTATCTATTATGTTACCTATCTATAGCTAATAAATAAATTTATTCTTAGAATCTTGCAAGGAAAAAGGTTTCACTTGGTTTTATTCTAGGTACCTACCTACCTACGTAATACCTGCTATAATTAGGTGTTTGTAAATTTCAAAACTATTTCGGTTTCAGATTCTTGATGAGCCTGGTGCAAAACAGGGCAGATTGGTGAAAGAATGAGATGATGATGAAAACCACATTTCGCAATGTTGGTAAAATTACCTGAGAAAATCTTATTGTAGAAATAGAAAATAAAACATCGATTTTCCAAAACACAGTTTATACAATAGGTGATATAATTAGTATCATTATTATATCACTTTTAGGACGTCACTGCTAGACATCGGCTTCTCAAACAGATTTCTAATTGTCTTTATTGTAAGGGGTTTGCATCAATCGCGATTTTATAGTCTTTATCAATAGGGATGTTTACTGGGTATGAAAATCTGTATTATAATTATTCCGTCAGTTAGATTATTGAAAAATATTTGACACGTATTTTTTCTTTTGTCAATCAAACAATTAGTGACTAAGATAAACCTTGTCAAAGTTTGAGAGTGGGGGCTCGTGACGGCACTAGCCGGTACATTTCATAGCGGTTAGTGACGTCACGCGGAACTTTAACAGGCTATATCTTCATCAATTTGTGTTAAATTGACAAAAGAAAAAATACGTGTCTGATATTTTTGACAATCTATTTGACGGACTAATTAATTTTTTTTTAATAAACATCCCTATTATTTGTCCATGTGGTGGGCATCTTACGCTGCGACCTAATTTTACGTCCCGTCCGCCATTAAATCAAATCGTCTCATTATGTTCGTATAGGCCGGATGGCTGTCTGAGTTTTTAGGCCGCCTGAATGCCTTTGACATGGCTAAACGATCAAAACAACCTGACAATTTCACGTGTCATTGCTAAAAACACTTAGTCAAACTACCCTATGAGCGCTACCGGTTTATTTAATACTATCGATGCCACTTTCAATACAAATACAATGAGCAATAAGCAATAAGGCCGCCCATTGTGGCACTATTCGTGTAGTTTTAGTTTGTACTTTTTGGAGATAATGCAACAATATCTGTATATTGTTGCATTATCTCCAAAAAGTACCTACTACTGTACTAGGTGAAGCTCTGTAGCTTCACCTAGTACAGTATTATTTTATATAATTATCTGCTTTATATGTTTTAGAAAATGATTTTCCTATTCCATTTTAAAGCAATTTCATATTTTCGTGATCTTACTATTATGATATTGCTTGTAAAATATGGTGGCGTGATGGCGGCCCTGATCAAAAATCAAATTGGAAAAAATTAAATTACGAAATAATTAAGCATTGAACACCGTTGTTTTTTTTCTGTCAATTTGTGTACCATACACCCTTTTTTGGGCTACTGAAAAAAGTCTGGGCAGACTTTGCAATATCTTATTTGATGTGACAGTAAATCATGTGTCTATCTAAGTACCTAAATACATCCCTTCATGTACGAGAAGGCTAACTGTAAACACTTCTCACTTTAAATAAAATGTTGCGCAATTCTCATGAATTTCAGAATATATTGCAAGGAAATAATAAAAATGTTTTATTTACGATTGCACGTGCAACACTTCCGTCCGATTGAATTATGTAACAATGCACTTGTTTTGTTTTTTAATGGTACACTGTAAGGACATAAGGACATAGAGCTACATAAATGTTTTCTGTAAAAATAATATCAATTGTATTGTTTTCGTGTTAACTATGAAAATATTCTTATTCCTAGGTTAATGTAGGTTTGTTGCAGTTTTTAATCACCTTCATTGACATTAGTATTTATCTTGAAATTGTCTATATTAGTTCGAAACTTAAAGCTCGAAACATACTATCGGATGCGGCTTACGGACGCGACTGATAGCCGCGACCTAGACTATGAAAGTACACTGAGCCGTGCACACTATCGGACATAAGTCGCGGATGTCACCTTCGGACGACCTTGTGCGTTCGGAGTGTTCGGACGTCCGAGAGCGATCTGGCACACCGGATGTCTTAAGACAATGCACATTGCTAAGTTGCGGCTGTCAGTGCGTCCGTCAGCCGCGTCCGATAGTATGATTCCGGATTTACAAACCTACAAACATTTTCTAGGGACTCATGTTTGAATTTTGCACGCTTTGGTCGTATACGGAACTTGTACGGAGCCCTCGTAACTTCCATAGACAATGTAAAGTGTTTTCATACAATCTGGCAAAGTTCCGTACACATTCCGATTCGTTCGAAATTCAAAAATGAGTCCCCTAGTACTTCATAGGCTATTTGACAGCATTGAAAACATACTATTGATTGTGGTTATCCATACAGATAATAGCTTGAAAAAGACATATTTCACTTTATTTAAACTAAAATACGTCTAATATTCACAAATCGCACGAAATAAAATACGATATTTTTTTGATATTTTATCTGTGACATGAACGCTCTAAGAAGGGCGGCAACTCTGGTGACGTTACCTGCTAGTAAACAAACATTTCTCGATTGATTGTTGTTTGTGTTTTGTGTTTTTGGAGTAGGTAATATTATTGGAGCTGTAAGTTACTTTTAAAGTATTTTTTATCAATTTTTAGATGTGAACTTACGAATTTACTAACGTTATTTACTAGTGTGTAATGTCACAAACCAGCGCCATTACAGAATATCGTTTTGGCGGGATCTTGAATATCTATTCTTTGACACTTGATTTTCATTGTTAATACGTTAGATCTCTCGGAAATATAAATGTAGTGTGCTTATTATGTACTAACTATTAAGCTAGTAGCCTTTGCTACATTACACAATGACTAAAAATAGTCCCTCTACTTTTTTTAAATTATCAAACAACTACTGTTTCAGAACAATGAATTCAGAGCAATCAATGGAAAATCAATCATTAATGAAAAGGAAAATCGTTTGTGTAATACAAAGGTATTATGACTGTATGAATGAAAATTCTTTAGCCATTGAAATATACCTTTAGAGATGGCAATTCAAAAATTGCGTACTCGCTATATCTTTGATAGATTGCTAAAAAGGAACAGGTTTTTGATTCAAATGTATTTTTTCGAAGTGTTTGTTTGCTAAAAATCCATTATTATGAATTTGAAAGGATGACAATACCTGGAGGGGCTAATTAAAAATAAATAAGTATTGTGAATGAAATAAGCTTGCAACTAGGAGTAGTTTTTTTGCTATATTCTTGTTGATTCAATAGTAAAAGTTGTTTATAATAATGAGAATGAATGTGCTCCTAGCAATGCAACTATCCAGATCACGCAAAAGTGTCATAAAAGTCAGTTAATTATTATTAATAATTATTTCTCGCAAAAAAATTGTAACGCCTACTTCCACCGTGTCCAGAATGCGAATAGTTTGCACGAATCGATTTGACATCCATGTACATTATTGTTGATTTATCAAAAGCGGCTAGGCCGATTTATATAAAATTTTAATGAGACTACTTCGGGAGGACTACAAATGGTTGTACCATTTGAACTAAATTATATTTTTTTAAATACGTTCATAATTGCCAAAAATATCGATGAACATACACAAAACAAATACATACAGATGAATATAGTACGTCTTCCTTTTTGGAAGTCAGTAAAAACATCGACTACAGCTTAAAGAAAAAACGACCCCATCTGGCGAAGAAAAAAGTGCTGTTTCACCACGACAACGCACCGGTTCACACGTCTGCCGTTGCCATGGCCAAATTGGTCGAATTACGCTACGAATTGCTGCCCCATCCACCGTATTCTCCAGATTTGGCCCCTTGTGACTTCTTTCTGTTTCCTAATCTGAAAAAATCTCTCGCTGGGAATAGATATGGATCAAATGAGGAGGTCATCGCCGCCACGGAGGCCTAATTTGCAGAGTTTGACAAAAACTATTTTTCGGACGGGTTAAAAAAGTTGGAACATCGCTGGGCTAAGTGTATCGAACTAAAAGGAGACTATGTTGAAAAATAAATTGCCACTTTTCCAAAATTTTCGTTTACTTTTTGTAGGCTAAGTATTTATTGAATGGCCCTCGTAATGATCACAAAAATCGATAATGTATCAAGGACAGAAGACATCTAACCACGCCTTGTTTCTAACCACATCTTCTTTCTTACAGTTTGTACCATTTTAAATGCTTACTCACCGTGTCCTTGCGGTTATATGTGTATGACAATAGTCTGTAAGGTCAATGTGGTCGATTTGTTTCGGAAGGAAAAACGAACAATGGTGTAGGGTTTTCCCTTTTTCTGAGTGTTTCTATGCACGTGGTCGTGGTTTCAGCTTGTTTTGTAACAGCTCGCTTATTCATCAATAGGTTTGTGTTGTATTGATTTATTGAAACGCTCGTCAAAGCCTTTTTACGCGCCTAGCCGCGTTTTTTTTTTTTTTGCTACATAAAATATTATAGGCTATCCTTATCACCTACGGGTAAAAATAGCCTACAGCCTATTGTCAGAGCTGCCAAATATACACAAAAAAAATTATAAAGATCAAGCTGTTTCGGACTTTCGGAGGATTTAGATGACAAATACAGCTTCATCTGCTTAAACGTCATCAATATTTGCTGGTACGTTTTGTGACAGCTTTTGAGCAGCGGAATAACCAAAAAGGTTCATAAGCAAACCAACTCAATACCGTCAATGATTAACTGAATCAGATTCCTGGGGGTTGACCAGATAGCACAGGAGCCCAATTTTCGGAACGTAAAAATTCTTTGACGGCCTCGGTGGCTCAGTGGCTACTGACCCTAACTACTGTGTCCAGGAGGCGTGGGTTCAATTTCCACCCAGAGCAAGATTTTTGTGATGAACATTGGTGTTTGCTCTGAGTTTAGATGCTACTATCTATATAAGTATGCATTTAAAAATATGTATATGTAGTCTCTGGCAGCAATATTAGACGTTTTGCTTAGTTTGGGGTCAGAGACCGTGTGTAAGATGTCTCCTAGTATTTATTTATGTATTTATGGCGTTCTAATTTTTCAATTATTAAAAAAATAATTGAAATTCGTTTATTACACAAAAGCTTATGTATTATACTACATTATACAATAAAATATGGAATAAATTGCTAAAATTAGTCTATTGCATGTTACAGCAGTAATCAGAAAAAAAGAACAAGTTGTTGTTAAGTCAGGATAGAAACAAGAGATGTGGGTCATATCCAAACTTAATGATTAGTATGAAAGGTGACGTCCACAAGTGGTATATTATTCAGAGAAAAATCGATCCAAGATGATATAATTATACATCATTTGAAAGCTTGTTTTATGGGCTTCCCAAAAATATTTAATTAAGAATTTTTCACCCCTCCAATTTTTTTTAAATTCGTAAAATAAATTGTATGAAAAGTAACAATACAGCTTATTACTTTTTCTAGTTTAGCAATGATAAAGTGCTTCTATCGTTATTTTACTTGCATTCGTAGCTGATTCTTCCACATTCATCGCTTAATTTGCTAAAATTAAAAAATATAACCTACCAGTGTGACCAGTTAGTAGGTACAATGTGACAAAAAATCACTTAAAGAGTGTGTCGAATTGGTAAAAATGCTTTTATTTAACAATTTGGAGGTTACTTAATCAGGGTTACTAGAGATAAACTACCTACTGAGCGAAATATATTTATATTTTCTAATAAAATCAAAATTAATTTTTAAAAAATCGGAGGGCTCTTTTTTGTTTTTAACAGTTGTATTAGACTCAGAAAAATATGAACTTTCTCGAAATGTAACGAGTGTTGTGGTTAAATTTTTTGATTATTATTGTACCAGCCTCCATACATTTTGTGGACATCTCCTTTAGAGAGAAGATACTTTAATTATTATTAACACATTCCTATAATATTATAATGCTTATACTAGTGCCACTCAGGCGTTCCGTGGTACAACCTCAGACCAAATAAATAAATCAAGAGGGAACGTCGTTGAACAGTCAAGTGAGGCCGGTTTTTTAAACACGTGTGAGTGCGTCGGTGTGGCGCCGCCATAGTTCGACTGACAAGCCAAGACGTAGTTTCGTTGTACGTGGATGTGTGTGTAATTGTCTGTACACGGCAAGGCGTAGTTTTGATTGGCTTCACTTGTTTGTTCACAACATTTTTTTATTTGCTCTGAGGGTACAACATAATTTTAGCAATAGATCGGTGTGTAATACAGCCTGGTAAGTAAGTTCGTATAGGCCGGGTGGCTAGCTCTAGTGTCAGAGCCCTAGTTTTAAGCCACCTTAAGGCCTCTGACATGTCTAAACGGTTAAAACTACCGGCGCCTACAATTTAACCTTGCATTCAAGCCACGGTAGCGCTCAGTTGTAAATGCCACCCGCGGTCCCCCATCCGAAGACTGACCATGCTGAACGTTGCTTAAATTCGTTAATCTCTAACGAACTCGTTAAATACGCCACGAGAGCCTGGTATACAAGAAGTAGAGTTTTATTAAAATGGCTCTAATAGAACAGATATACATAGAGTCACAAATACAGCCTTGGCCAAAAGTATTAGGCACCCTGTATTTTCACTCGATCTTCTAAACTAATTTCACTCCTTTTTGGCATTTTTAACAAAATTAGGTGTCAGTTTAATCACATCAACAGAAATGAAAGATTGTTTACTTGTTAGATCCAGAACACAAGTGACCAAACATTGACTGATAAGACCGAAAGAAAACCGAATCCTTGTTTTCGGTCACCAGGTGTTTTATGACCTTAACAAAGAGCCGCTTGATATTCTAAGAAGTTATTTATGACCCCGGTAAGTCATTTAAGATAAGCACTCGGTTATTGGTTTAGTAGTAAACATGCATTTTGATTTTTTTAAAGGTGCCTAATACTATTGGCCAAGGCTGTATATCTCAAAAATAAATTGGTAGCTCACATATCTTAAAAATAAGTATGTAGCTCTATACCACACATTTTTCCACTGTGTCATAACTAATACATAATTCATGAGCCAGCCAATAACTACGCCACAGTATACCGACATTCAGTAATGACCTTGACTTTGAAACTCGTCCGCACTTGATTATGGTAGTGGCTGCCTTTTGATCTCGCGTGACTTTGACTTAATGTTTTACATTTTATCACGTATTAATGTCTACAGTTTTACTTTAATTGATATAGAGTGTTTATGTAGACAACGGACATATTGTAGGAAAAAAATCAGCTGTTTTATTCACAAAGTTCATGGACTCGCGATGTGATTATGAAATAACAGATTTTTTTTGGTGATTTAAAGGTTAGTCCTATAGTTGATTGTAATTATACAGGGTTATTTCTAGTCAATTAGCATCCTTCTAGGGGATTATTCTGTACATCAAAACTAACAACTTTTGTTCTGCGACTTTTGTCAAAACTCAAAAAAAATCTGCTGTTCCATACATTTTGTGGCAGGTGAACGATATTTTTCTATCATCAACTTTTTTTTTGACCGACGAACCACCGAATGAGCTATACAATTCGACGCGTATATTTTTTTGTGATTTCAATTTTTTTTTTATTGGAAAGAACACTTCGAAATTGGTCCCATTTAAATTTTATCGAAATCGGCTAAGCCATTTTTTATAAATCAACAATAATGTGAAAAATGCTCCATCGATCCGTGCGAAATATTCGCGAATTCTGTGCACGGGTGAAGTCGGTCATGCTAATTTTTGCAAAAAATAATCTTGTTGAGAATTAATAAAAGTCGCAGAACAAAAGTTGTTAGTTTTGATGTACAGAATAATCCCCTGAAAGGATGCTAATTGATTAGAAATAACCCTGTATATGAAATTGTAACCTTTAGTTTGTCCGTCGTCTAGAGAAACACCTTGTATTATTCGCAAAAGAAGTAAGAAATGAAGTATAACACGCACGAAAGGTTCTGTACCGTATCGGAGCCCCCTTAGCCCCATTCCTCTTGCCGTTTCCATTAATAGCGAGCAAAAAACTTCTAAAAAATCACGCTTGTTGTATGGGATATTTATATTTACTTTGTTCGACGACACATTGAAATCTGCAGTTCAGTCTATTCTCAATGTGTCGCTGAACGATTTGCAGTGGGCTCAGGCGGCTGCTCCAATAAGGTATGGAGGGCTTGGGGTGCGGTGTGCACGTGACGTGGGATTGCCGGCATTTCTCGCATCGGCACATGGGGTGGCAGACCTGGTCGCTATTATTCTCCGTTCGGATGGCGATAGGGCGAGCATACCCTTTGTGTCTGAAGCAACTTCAGCCTGGTCCGCTCTTAACTTTGAGGCAGCGTTTCCGGAATCTCTTGGGGTTCAGCGCGCGTGGGATGATGTAGGGGCCAGGCTTGTTCACGAACAGGTCTTGGAAAATGCCGTGGGGGTGGACTTGGCCAGACTCCGGGCTGTCTCACAGCCTGAATCCGGGGCATGGCTGCACGCGCTTCCTTCACCTCACCTGGGTACATTGTTGGATGATGACTCGTTGCGTGTGGCAGTGGCGCTCCGCCTGGGAAGTAAGGTGTGTGAACCTCATGTATGCACCTGCGGTTCCATGGTGGAAGCTGACGGCCATCATGCTTTGAGTTGTCGTCGCTGTGTGGGGAGGTGTCCGCGTCATCATGCCCTAAACGATATAGTCCGGAGAGCTTTGGTAGCGGCAAACGTTCCTTGCGTGCTGGAACCGCCTGGGCTTTCGAGGTCGGACGGTAAGAGGCCGGACGGGTTGACTATGGTGCCGTGGAGGAATGGTAGGTGCCTGATTTGGGACGCAACTTGCGTCAGCACTGTCGCTGCGAGTCACTTGAGTCGCACCGTCCACTCGCCGGCGGCTGCGGCGGAGGACGCTGCTGACAAGAAGCGGCGAAAGTATGCCCCTTTAGCGGCAAGTTATTTGTTCGTGCCTATTGCTGTGGAGACGATGGGCTGTTGGGGTAGTGAGGCTAAAATTTTTATTGGAGAAATTGGGCGCAGGCTAAGGGAGAAGACTAATGACTCCCGCTCCGGCTCGTACTTGGCGCAAAGGTTAGCCATCGCCATCCAGCGAGGTAATGCGGCTAGCATTTTGGGCTCTTTTGCGCCGGGTAAGGTCAGAGATGGGTTGTGTGTTTAGTTTTTAAGGTTGACTATGTGCAATTGTAATTTATATTTATATAATATTTATTTTATTCTTTTTTTATTATTTGTTGTTATAGCGGCAACAGAATTATCTGTGAAAATTTCAGTTGTCAAGCTATCACGGGAAATGACGATGGGGCCTAGTGGCAGACAGACAGACATCGGAGTCAAACAAACAAACAAACAACAATACTTTATTAGACAACCACATTACATAAAAAACAGATTATAACGACAAAAACAAAACAATAGGTCTCTAATTGGCGGTCTTATCGTTTTAAGCGATTTCTTCCAGGCAACCAAGCACGGACAGAAAATAGCATTTGACAAAAAAACGTGGCCATAACTGCAAGAAAATTTAAATAGCATAGAAACAAACACTTAACATAACAAAAAAAAATACTAGACAATACCTAACAAATATACAACTAAATTATATTTAAAGAAATATATCTCTACACACATACATAACATATAGAGTCTTAGTAATATGGTCCAGTTTTTACCTTTTGGGTACGGGACCCTAAAAAAGACTTGTTCTCATAATTACGACTAACTTGTGGACCAACGCCTAAAAGCGCGAAACATCATACAAATAGTTTGATGCTTTTTGATTAGTGTAAGCCTATATTTAGCAGTGGACTAGTAAAATTGATCCAATATCTGTTACAAATATATTTCCAAAAACAAATTTAAATTGATATCAATTATTCGTACACATTACTTTTTCAATCATATTTGTGTATACACAATGCAAATGCAATCAGTGATAATAGTAGGTAATCTTATTTACGCAAAATAATTATCATTCAATACAATTTCCCATCGCCAAAAATACCCAAAGTTCACCAAAACCAATGACTCAGAGTTTGTTCACTCCCACAGAATAGATAGCAATATCCTACTGCGTAGAGCTACGCCGCCGTAGCGGAGTCTACGACCTTTCGTAGCGTAGGGCATATTTAGTAACATAACTGGACAAATAAATATTGGTTCTCTAAAAATGTTTTTGTTTTTATTTGCTTTAAATTTACAGAATGTAATAAAAATCAAATTATACATGTGACCCAAAGCTTTTATGATACTTAAAATTGTGATTTATAAAAATGCAAATAAGCAAATAAAAACTAAAATAAGCGCACAAAATAAACGACTTCTTTGTGAAATGTTATTTTCTAATCACTGCATTGTTATAACGAAACATTATAAAATTCAGAACTGAAACGAAATTTCAGTCGCTTACGAAAAAAAACTTGCAATATGCAAAAAACTAGCGCATTTACAAAACACCACCGTAATGTGGCAACAATTACAAACTAAGTCATCTGAAATGGATTAGCTCAAAGTTTGCCAAACGATCACAAATTGGCCATAAAATCGAAAAGTCTTGTAAAACAGCCAATTTGTTTCAGACATTGCCCAAATTCTTATCTCTCGGTACAAAAATCGGCGACACATGACTCAATAGCGAATTAGCTACAAAAATCGAGCACTACATTGACTCAATCGGCGGGTAAATGATTACACACTGGCAGGTTACGTAAAGTGCACACCACTGTGCCCACGCACACACTCGCGGTGACGCACACAGCCGCACGTTACCAATGTGTGAGTACTGCAGGCTCAGGCCGCGCCGACCCCACTACAATTCTCAGTCGCACTCTGAACGCAGCGCTGAACAGACGTGTCCTACCAGCTCTGAGTCTTGAGTACACATTGGATATTTCGTCATAACATTGTGAAGTGACTATTGACAACAATTCTTCTGGACGTGCAAAAGTGGGAGTGAATTGATAATTTACCTGAAACTTACTGTGAACTGAACTTGTTATTGTGATTTTGCTGAATATTTGGATTTTTTTCTACTCGCCATTTGGATAATTCCGGATAAGGTGTCCATCAACGCCGCAAATATTTTTGTAAGTATCAATTTTGTTTCTGCCTTTTTTGATTATTTTTTCCTGCAGATTTTTGTTTTTTAATAGTTTACACCTTTTTTGTAAATTTCTTTTTTTTTACACAAATCCAATAAGAACTTTTTTGGTTAAAAATATCGGCCGGCAATCCTTTAAAATATATAAAAATTAACAAGCATTAAATAAAAACTACAAAATTAATTTATTTTTTGATAAATCCCAAAATGAAAAAAAAAATTTACATCAAAAAAAATTCCAACTTGCAGCAAAAAAAAAATAAGGAGCAATAAAATTAAAAAAATAAAACAGAATGTAACCAATGAATAAAAAATATCTAGTTAGTGATGAGACAAATTTAAAATTCGAAGCATCCGTTTTCCGCGAAGTCATTGACTCCGAGAAATTGTTTACTCACGAAGAAGTTTCGTGCCAAAAGTTCGCAAATCATTTTATTTGTTTTAAAGTGTGCGCTGTCGTTCGTCTACCTTGTTTTGATTCTTGTTTGTAATTCTGCTTCCTCGATAGTCGCTATCTCTGTTTACGTTTTCAACTTTGAATTTTGTTTACTCGATTGTTCCTTTATCGTTTTGCGACTCAATCGATGAATGTTTTTGTCCTAAATTTGTAATATCATGATTAAATTTAGACGCATGTTTTATTTTATTTTGATTGCAAAAAATATTGTTGTTTTTATTATCTCAAGATTTTTTGTGGCCTTCCATTTTATTTTCATAAACACCATTCATCATTTTCATACTATTATTTTTAAATTTTAATGTCTAAATCTGTCTTCAAAAATTTGATGACTGACTTTCTGGCGTAAAAAAAACGATATTCTAACTTTTTAGGCAGCAGCACCTAAAACTCCAAAATTTAAATTTTAAATGAATCCATTTTTTTATTTAAATGTTTATCACAAAAATAACTCTTAAGCACCTAAAAAAAATTTCTAAAATTTGATTTTACTCGATAATTTTTTATCGAAAAAAGACAAAGTCGATTATGTACTTCAATGTAATAGGAGCAACGTACAAGCAACATTGCGCGGCGATGTTGCAAACGGGCGCCTGGCACGGTTCTGTCGCAAGCTATTGTTGCTTACCCAACTGGTTCAAGGCCCCACATTCGCCTGCGGATGTACGGAAACTAGATTGCAACTGCAATGCATTTTTTTCGGTGGAGCAATGCATTGTTCTTGGATCCAGCTTTAGTTTTGCAATCTGTTTTGAGTATCTTTTTTATTGAGCGACTGTTTCGAAATTTGACAATGACATTTCTCGGCGTCTAGCTTCTTATTTTGAATTTTTGTAACGTGTTAGAATTGTCTATGATTATTAGATTATGCATGGGCCTGAAATGTATTACTATTATTATTGATTTTGATATGTAATATGCGTTATATTTTGTCCTTGTGGCGTGTTGTTTTTTATTTATAGGTAAACCCAAAATTAAAACGCATATCCAGATAAGTCAGATGACTCAATGTTATGCAGAAAATTGTAGAAAAACAACTTGTTCCGATAACAAATTAGCACGTTCATACTTTCCTAGAACATATTTGGCAAAACATTCGGCAGATTACAGATATCTTCCATAGATAAGCGGGCGCAAAGTATAAATGATCTTTGTTATTGTTCCTTGAACTATGATCTAATAAATTAACGACAAACAAATGTCTGACGAAACGCATTAATACCTACATTATCAAAATGACTATCACGTACGTGAAACCAAATAACATGTATCTCTATTTAACAAGTCTGTCATAATAAGGTAGACGACATGTAACAGTCATGTCATTTACATGTAGAATTTTAAAGTCTATCTAAATAAATAGCCATTCGAAATTCAAACAATGCTAAGTCATCTCAATGATTCCATTGCCAAGTTCTAAATACTGGCCTGAAATAAGCAACAAATGAAACTGGCCGCAAATAAAAAAAACAGAACCATAGAGCAGAACAGCCTAAACCAAACAGAAGAACAACGGAGAAGCCGCCAAAACCAGCCCTAGAATATTCCACATTCCGTTCCATTTCACACAGTATTAGCGCCGTACCTATGCAGTGCATCGATCGCCAACTAAAGGTCAATGTTGTGTCAACGTATGACGTAACAGAGTTTGCGCAACTTGCGCAATGCATATTCCACTTCACAAATGTAGACGAGCCCTTATCACTGACGTGTCTGGCCCTGGCATCGTTTGAAACTGATAATTTTAATAAACCTTGGAACGCGCCAAAATACCAATATTTATTGATAAATTTATAGTAATAACTGATAATAATGATGATATAACAACACCAACATATTATGATATTATTTCTAGATGGTAAATTTGTAAGCACTAAGACAATGCATTTTTATGTCATCTGTCAGTGTCAGTAAAATAGAACATGTTATTGTCTATGGTCAGCATGTTGTGTGTAGCGGACATTATATGCAAAATTAGCAAAATTGAGATAGGATAAATAGTTGACATTGACGACATAATCTCATTTGTAATTATTGAAACAGTAAAAAATATAATTGCGATTGGTAATGAAGACATTTTCCTTATGATAAGAAAATACAGATTTGTCACGAGTAGGTATCGATGAAAAATCACAAAACAGTCATACCTATAGCGGCGACAGCACAATACCAGTCAGAATTGTAGACGTTCAGTAAGGTCGTCTGTGGGTCACCTGACGACACTTGATGACATTAAAACTATGTTGTCATTGTAGGATTACTAATTCTTCAATCTCAAAGTGTTGATTTTGGCAATGTCAAATAAAGTAACTGTACAAAACAGGACGATACGTTTTCTCACCAATTTTATTTTGAAATTTTCTTCCGACATTGAAATCAGACTGTATCAAACATAGAATATACATGTACCCTTCGAATAACAAAGAAAACAAAATCCTATAACAACAAAGAGGCGTTACAAATACAAAAACTAGCGTAACATGCATGCATTGTAGATCGTTACATGATGTAATGAGGAACCGGCTGCAAGGTTGGCCGGAAGGTTTCAACTCTAGGTTGCACGCAGATAATCGTGATATCACTACTAGTTACACCCGTTTTCTCTGCTATTTTCCTGTTTATTCAACGTTTTTGTATCTCAAATTATTCATTCTCATGACGTAGGATTCTTTCTTCTTCAAATTCGAATTATGAACTTCAAAGTTTCTATCGTCTGTCAGTTCTTACAAACTGTCAGAGTATTTTGTCATACATCTCAAATGAATGATGGTTTGTGTTGAGTAAATGTTAGAACACTTTGTTCAATCCAAAATGAATCTTGATTCAGACATTGAATCATCGAGTTTTTTCATTCGATGACCAAAGCGAGTGATGTCCTGGCCATAAAATCTTAAAATCTTAGTCTGCAATCGGTTACAGCGCATCTCTAAATTTAGAGTTGTGCACAGTTTGATGAACCTGTAACCTGAATGGCCCTGATTGCCCTTGACGAGATTCAAGGCCTGTTTACCAGGAAAATTGCGCAGTTATTGCCAAAACATCGAAAACAAATATTTTGCTTCAGAATCGAGATAAATATTTTGTTATAAACTATAATATGTTGGTGCAAAATACCCAACACGTAGGTTTGGATAGCCACTTTTCTTATGTCGAAGGGGTTACCCCAGCGCATATACTTGTTTAGTTATCGCCTGCGTTACGTAATCTTTTTTACGCGCAATAACAAACTCGGGTGATAATTCCATCGTTGCGAGGACAAACGAAGATAACTTGACCTATTTTTTTTATCTCTCTCACTCTCGTAACTGTAACCTACTTACAGAGCACGTGAATGTATTGCGACGCACTGGCCACTAATAAACACGTATCACTTTTATTACATCAAAAAATGATAAACGATCTTTCGAATTTGGAACATGACGCAATTTAAAACAGTAAAGTGACATTACTGGAACATTCGGATTAACGTCATATTTTTGCTTTGTTCTAATCACGAAATTGGTTTTTATGATTGTGTCATGACTTTTCAAGTGTAATCCAATTTTGAAATACACACGAATAATGACAATTAAAACTCTAACCATAAATAAACTTATTTACGAGCGTTTGTGTTCATTTTTTTACTTAATGTCATAATGTTCTTTGTTCTTATGAAATAGTATTTTCCGGATGAGTCATAAATTTTCACGTGGAATCGGCTATCTGAGTCAGTCAGCTCTATTTACATCATTTCCTAGAATGGTGTCAGGTTACGCAACCACACTAAGTGGGTATTGAAACTAGTGCATTGAAATAGGTTAAGTGTTTCTTAATAACAAAGCAATTAGTAGGCGCGGTATAAATAGCAAGGTTAGCTGCTGCTTAAAACTGCGTTTGTGCAGCACGACTTTATTTACAGGGACAGCTTAACCGGAAAATAGGAAGGGCCTTGGCATATATTCCCGCGTGGCTGTTACGAAACCAAACCTTGACACCAAACGATAGCGCGCGACCGATAGAGGCCGTCCTGAAATACACTCCCGTTTAATTGGGTTTTTGCGCGCGAATACGAAAAATCGGTCAAGTATACGCTTTTCGGAGGAAAGCTTGAATCGCGTCCAGGTTTTTCGACCTTTGTCGCTTTCTAGAAACTGACAGCAAAATAAACAGGTAACGAATCTGAAGAAATGTTGAGCAGGTATTTATACAATCTATTCTTACTCATATGTAGGTTAAGTCACAGTTTGTAAATTGCAGAAGAAGTGCACAGGTTGATGTTAGACATAACAAGAAGAGACCATTCCAAGTTTTCATAACAGCCACCTCCTGACATAATCTGATCACAGCAATACTAACGGCGCCAATCTTTGTTAAACAGTTTTTCTGCCACTTCACAGTTCTCCGTGTGTATTGTTTCCTCGATGTTGTATAATTTATCTGTCAATTTATATTTGACCCAAAAAAAGCTTAAAAATTCTTTGTCTATGGTCGAAGTTGACGGAAAAATGTCAAATTCAAAATGGCGGCCGTCCCACTTTTCCCGCGCAAATGACCGCGTGGAAAGTTACCGCCGTACTACTTTCTCTACTTTTTCCAACATGGCCGCCATATTATGTTATTATACTCATTATTTAAACTAAGGTCAAGAGCGACGATGCATACATAATTACGTAACGGTGACAGACAATGTTGTATACATTAATTCAATGTGACTCTATAGAGCTATTTACTGAGATCTTAACGTCAAAGACAACACAAAGCTGACGTCAGAGTCAACATTTCCATAGTAAATCGAGTAAAAAAACATTTGTGCCGATCGGACAGACGTTTAATTTTAGATATTATGACCTAACCCAACTCTAGTTCCAAGAAATATTCAAACAAAGAACGTACTTAAACTAGAGAACATTTTTATTACGCGTATCGATTGTTACAGAGTCGATCAATAATGTAGGTACTTTAAATCTGTAGACGATGAACGAATTAATTACGAGTTACTACGGTCAAGGCCTCAAGGGCGTAGTGGTTAATTAAATTTCACGTTCCGACATCACGTTGCAGTTTATATAAGTGAATAGAGAGGAGCAAACGTGCTTGTTGCGCAACACAACGTGAGGTTCAAGAACGCACACGTGTCCGCTGCCGCGTGACCGGCACTCGCGATGCCGCACGTGGCCCGCTAGGACAATCACTAAGGTCGCCTGCATAACACTATAACTATAATCTATGCACATATCGATATTCCCAATAGGTCATTGTCGAGGTCATTGATATAGTTTCCGGTTTTTTCACACCACTATCTCGAGTTCAACTCTATTTACATGAAGATATTCCCAATCGCAGGTCACCGGGTTCGATGTTTCCGGTTTTTTCGCATCACTATCTCTAGAGTTCAACACTTTGGGAGCGTTCCAAGAGTTATCTGATGTAGTGACGTGGCGTACTCGAGAATCGAGATGTAGGCAATATTTGTATAATGCCAGAAATTACCAATTCGTTATTTTTTAAATATCATATATTACATAAACATCGGTTAGCGAAAACAAATACATTAGTAGAGTACAGTAGATAAACAACAGCTATTTACGTAGTAATCGCGCGAAAAACCCCGACCCGATTTAAAAACATGTCAAAGATAACACAAATTCGTTATAGTGTTGTGTTGTGTAATATTCGAAATATGCTCTGTTTAAATATTGTTATCAGTGTTTGTGATACAAGGACTTTGTCCAATGACTCAGTGCGGTAGCATTACGAAATAACTTTGATAGCGCAATAATGCGAGATATCCAGCATAGTCTTCATTATTTTATAGCACATTCATTTACACGTGTTTTTAATTTGCTAAATAACTTAGATAGCAACTGTGTTTGACGTCAATTAGTTGATAGATCGATGCAAATGTGTTTACATAACAACTTTTTAAATTGCAATCTAAATCAGGTGCTTATGATGAACAATCATCTCGCTTGAAATATTTTTTATAAAATGTATAGGTAGGTACTTCTAATTGAAAGAGCAAAGCCAAAGCAAGTCCCTATTATATAAAAGTTTTCCTGGTTTTCTCAACACAGCCTTGCGACCGGACGATTCTAAAAATAGAAACTTATATAAGGATTCCTCTCTTCACGTTTAGAAGAAACGTGCTCCTCTTTACATAAATGCGCTGCGTAAGAACCCAAGTGGAACAAAAATAAGTTTTCAAACACTTTGTAAGTTATCATGAATACTTATCGTGATTTTTATTAAAATAGAACATTTTCCGCGTACATCATTATCAGACTGATACCGATTTATATTCGAAAATGGAACGTCTGACGATCGATAAAACTCGATAAAAAAATAAACATTGTCGGCAAAAATTCAAATCCATGGAACGTCTGACATTCAATGATAAATTTACATAAAAATTATCGATAGAATTTTAAATCGATAAGATTAAGTTAAACATAGAACCTTACCCAACGAAGCCTTGAGCATTCAAACAGTTGAAATGCGATGACGAAATGCTAATAGCTGTTTCATAACAGTATTACGGGTTTTAGATGTGATGAGCACAAAAAACCGTTTTGGCTGGGTACCGTACGGTCCCAGTTTTCGTAGTAACGGTACGCGCGAGAAAGTACATGATTAGCAATAACTGTTGACTGTCAAAAGACCGCTTGATTGTTGATTATTGTGTAACCGTTAACGATAGATCGAATCGTGGTATTGACCGCGAAAGGTGATAGTTATTATCAACATTACCGCTATCTTTATAAACGAATTCGGTGACGCTATTCATATTTAGGCACCCAACTACCTACTTGAATCAAAATATGAGATCAGTGTGACCATGTTAGGCGCGACAGTTTGCCATTTCTATTTCGGTCTCGTCTGGCACAGGATTACCTCACATTTTGGCTAAGACACGGCGCCCTAAAAACCTAAATCTAGAAAATATTACACCCATTCACGCCTACTAAATTTAAAAATAAAAAGCTTTTGAAAAAAGAACGCGGCTTCGAAGTTGACAGCGAATCGATTAGGTGACATACATTTAACAGAAGTCACTGTCTACAACTAAAATTGAAAAGAAAAGAAATGCTTTCTCGATAAAATAGCGGCGTTTAGTTAACAATGGGTATATTTTTATTAGCATGCTAAATAGTAACCGCTTCTAAACCGGTGTTTAACTGTCTGCTCCGCCAAGCGTCAAGTCTTAACGGACAACGAATAATTCCTGTTAAACTTCGAACAGTTTGAATGTTTACTTTATTGGTCAATAATAATAAAAAGAAGTGTTATTTTTAATAAAATTTTGTTATATCTCAACTCAGGATTCTTAGTTTGAAAAATAGATGCCCCGATCATTTTGTATTTTTTGACATATAGGTTAGATTGCTCATTGAAGCTCTTTGAAATTGGTACATAGGTATTGATAAACAGTTAGGCAAACTGTTCCATTGCATTAGATCACAATAACTGTTTTATATTAACACCTACAGAGTACAGACGAGATGAGCAAAAAAGGAGGCTGAATAGTTATGACTAACAGTACAATATTAGTAATCGGAACATAACTAGTAACGGATTTTAATACTTGCCGTAAATAACAGTTATCTTATTCGTTTATCACGAATCTAAACTATTTATCTATTGATTTTATTATTGGTTAATTAATTTTACTTACAATTTTGCAGTTAAAATTGTTAAGTAAAACCTTTACCTAAGTAGGTATATAATTAAACGTTTTTTTAAATTACTAGATTTACCTACATGACTAAATTCAAAATTATGGCATTACTTACTAGCGATCAGAAGTAAATTCAATTACATTGAGTAGAAATCTATAAATTAACATAATTAATTATAGAGAAATAAAACTAGACCAGCTCATGAATTAAATGAATTTACAGCATTGATAGTAAAAAATGCGACAGTTCCCATGGCACTGACATTTTATCACAAAGACTGGCAATTAAGTCGCAGCGATCATTGGAACAGTTATCCGTAACGGGCGATGCTTCTGGGGCAACCTACTGACATCGATGCGGCCGTGTCACGGAACGTGGAACGGAACGTATCAATACGCCAGTTTTCAGCACGCCATCCATGGTCACGGTCAAAAATTTCCGCGAAAAGGAACGTATTTGCGCTGGGAAGATTGAAAAAAGTAGTTAATCAATTTAGGTACTTGTGATTATTTTATTTAACTTAAGTAAATATAATAGGAAGTTATGAAGTTTAAAATATTAAACTACTACTGTAGTATAACATAATTAACGAAATATGTCAACATTTTATTTAAATTACTAGGTATAAACTCTTTAAAATTCAATTTCAAAATTTTAAGTATTTAAATTTCAAATTCTTAAAATAAAATTACGACGCGTGTAAAATTACGTTTTTTTGTTGTTAGATTTCATGCTGATTGCTAGCACTCGAGTGATTTCAATTCAAATTTGGAATGAATCCTCACGTTGCTGAGATTATGCTAACCGCGTGTTATGGAACGTGATCACCTAATTCGTTTTTCCATGCAGTGGCCAGTGTTCCTGTTTATAAAAAAAGATGTAGTAAAAATGTTTTACCTCTCTTTTTATCGATTAACACAATGGCTGTTTTACAAGTGTGGTTCTTCTATTGTTTTTCTCGGATAACAACTTTGATAACAACATTTTTTAGACTTCCTGTCGTTGTTGTACAAAAGATTAGCGTTTTTATGCGTTAAGTGATTCTCATTTCCAACGTTACGTAAAGGTTAACGACATATATTTTACTCAATGAATTTTAATTTTAAAATAGCCAACGTTAAAATTATTCAATGCAGCGCACGTTAACTTCAACGTGATCGAGTTTTGAAATCATAATATTATGGTTTCGCAACCCTATTGACTAAACTTTAAAATTGGAACTCCAGCTGACGATGATACGATTAAAAATGCTAATGTTTAAAAATGGAAAATAAATGACGTGCGCTTTCTAACTGTTGCTAACTAGCAATTAACACGGTTCGGTATTTGTACTAGAACATCCTGCAATTTTATTACCTAAAGACCAGTATTCGCCAATACCCAGGAAGTGAGTTTTGTAACGGAAGAAATCCGGTGTAACCTTTAAATTGGATTTGTGTAATATAAAAGGTTAAGAAACGGTTTATTAATGAGTTTGGCCAACATGAAGGGTGTAAAAAAAGTGTAGCAACACTCGACAAAGGTGGTCCACGTGCAAAATTGCAGCGGGACGTTGCGACACAGTTTTTGCAACGAGATTTTGTAACAGCGGTTTTATTAAGACTTGCAAATATTGCGATCGCTAATGATGATGTTTCTTTTGTTGCAGAACCACGGTGAAGATTCGTGCGGACCTGTCGTCGTCCGCCGAAACATGGTCGCCGAGTTCATTCTGAGCCAGCAGCAGCTGCTGGCGAGCGGCGGAGCACTGGGACCCGCGCCGCCGGCCGCGCGCGCACCACCGCCACCGCGCCAGCCGCGCCTCTCCGTCTCCCCGCATTTCCCCATGGACGGCCCGCCGCCGCCCAACGGCAGCCCCGGAGACATGAGCGACTACGACTCCTTCGACTACAACAAACGCAAGGAGTTCTTCGGCCAGCGCAAGCAGCGTGAATTCATCCCCGATAACAAGAAAGACGATGGCTACTGGGACCGCCGCAGGCGCAACAACGAGGCCGCAAAACGCTCTCGCGAAAAACGCCGCTTCAACGACATGGTCCTGGAACAACGCGTCGTCGAACTGTCCAAGGAGAATCACGTGCTGAAAGCCCAGCTCGACGCCATCAAGGAGAAGTACGGAATATGCGGGGAAACACTAATAAGCATAGACCAAGTGCTCGCGACTCTGCCGACTTGCGACCAGGTTCTGTGCGTGACCAAGAGGAGTAAGCTGTCCGGGAATGCGCTATTCCCGGCGCCGCCGCCACCCCCTCCCGCGCCGCCAGCGTCTCCCCCCTCCCCGCCCCCGCAGCGCGCTCCCGAACCTTACCAGGAGCGTCTCCCCGCGCCCGAGGCGTACTACCCGCACCCCGCGCACTACGAGCCCCCCGGCTCCGTGCTGAACCTGTCCCGGTCGCGGCGCGCGCCCTCCCCGTACGAGCTGTCCTCCCTGTCCGGCTCCGGCGACGAGACGGCGGAGCAATACACCCCCGACCAGCACAACAGCTTGCCACTGAAACTGCGCCACAAGTCCCACCTCGGCGACAAGGACGTGGCGAGCGCGCTGCTCTCGCTGCAGAACATCAAGCAGGAGCCCGGTCCGCGGTCCTCGCCCTCGTGGGACGGGGAGGGCTCGAGCGACGAGCGCGACTCTGGCATCTCCCTGGGCGCGGAGTACCGCGCGCCGCGGCCCGACGACCGCCTGGCGGAGGAGGAGGACGCGCACCTGAAGGCGGAGCTGGCGCGGCTCGCCACGGAGGTGGCCACGCTCAAGAACATGATGCACCTGAACAGCGCGCGCGGGCACGAGCACTGAGCGCGCGCGCCGCGCCCTGGATCCGCCCGCCTGCGCCTGGACCGCGCAGTCGCCGCGCCGCCCGGCGATCTAGTTCGTACAAACTGTCTCTACCCTCCCTAGTAGTCGAAGTTACCACGTTGTAAAGAGATACTATTATAATGTACGGTATTGTGCAGCTGTAAGCGGCTGAGCCGCGCGCCTACTTGTAATCCTTGCTAGTATTGTATGTCGTGGTCGATGTTGTGTCGTCGTCAGGGTCCGCGCAGAGGATGCGCCGCCCGGACCGTTATTGTATAGAAACATGAGACTAATTCCTTTCGGTTTGCAGACTTTTCGAGCAGATAAAACTTGTCTACTCAGTGATAGAATATAAAATGCATTTTTAGTGATGAACTATGTATGTATATGTTAAATAAGTAATAGAAGTAGATCTGTTTCATCTATTCGAAGATTCGATGGTGAAAATCGATTGCTAAAGACTATGTTCTCGTAAGTAGATATAAGTTTGATCTAAGTATCCTAAGTTCTGCTTAGATGTTTATTTATAAAATTAAATGTGTAATTTCTCAAATCGGAATTTCCGTTCCAAACCAAAAAATGTATTAGGTCCTCTTCAAATCGCAAAGTTAAGAATAAGAACATTACTATCCTATTAAAACCAGATTGTATTGAATATGATCAGTTTAAGAATACCAGTGCCTTTGACAATACATACCTACCTTTACAAATAATAGCTCTAAAGGAATATTTTTGTACACCTAATATTAAAAGTCGGTTTCATTCATTGAATTAATTGGAAGCTGTTTGGAGCATCTACGAGTACTTTACTTAATGGAAGTTTCTAAGGAAACACTTCGATGCGCTAGCAAAGAACATATTTGGAAAAGTACTCGTGGATGGAGCCTGAGAAAGTTGATTGTATAAATCCTAAGAAGGCTAGCTGTATAGTATTCAGTTTGTTATAAGATGTACTCCTAGGGTCGCCCTATAGGGCCCGTGATCGGACTGAGGAGGTTATAAGTATTTATTTATTGTTCAGACCGCGAAAGAGGATTTTACAATTTATTATCTTTGTATAATAAACACTATACGATATGAATAAATTGTGTACATTACAATTATTTCTGCATTTCATTTACCTGTTTCTAAGCAACCTTTAAGTTAGCTATAACCATAGCGTAAAACTTTAGATCCGGAACCCATAATAATAACATACTAAGTCAAAAATAACTTGGCTACAAAAACATGAGAGGACATATTTTTCTAAACTAAATTTTGACTTGAGTATTTATGAGTACCGGTTCTAAAAAAATAACTCTTTGCAAAGACAATAGGCCCGATTATGATGGCGCCATCGTAATTTAATAGCAACGTAAAAAGCGTTCTCTATCAAATGCCTGTGCCAAAAGTGAAAAAGAAACATTGAAACATTCTAAATTGCTAATAAAACTACGATGGCGCCTTCATAATTGGGCCTATTAAGTAGGTAGGGAATTAATATTTCAACAAAGGGGCGATACATAGATATCGTAATTAGAAATCCAGAAAACGCACAGATAATCTCTTTTTTTCAAGAAGGCTTTTTCATTAGGCTTCGATAGTATCAGGCTTTTATTTCAAGTAATAGATCAATGAAGCACAATGGCCCACTTTTCAATTATACTACATTGTATAAAACAAAGTCGCTTCCCGTTCTGTCTGTCCCTATGTATTCATATATCTTTAAAACTACGCAACGGATTTTGAACTAACGTATTAGTATTCAAAAAACGATCCCCACAGCGTTTTTTGATTGTTTGGAGAGTCTCTATGACTATGTGCTCTATGTTGTCTTTGGGAAGAAAAAAAATGCCAAGTCGATGGAAGAAGTACTCCATACAAGTTGCGTATACGACAAAACCGTGCTAAGTTCAAAAAACGCGCCCAGGCACGTCTAGGTGATCTACTGACTTATTAATTCTCTAAACATGCAGGTGCCAGTTTTGGCTATTTTGGTGTCAAAATTATTGCATAAATTGTAATTGTAAATGATGAAAGAACATAAATATTGTTTGTGTGAATCTCAAATCATATTTTTTTATTAAATATCAAATAATATTTTTAATCGTTAAAATTCAAAGTATTATACTTACAAATGATACTAAGAGGGCCACAACCGGGGCACCTGCCTTTAATCATAATCAAAGTTTAGTACAGAGACATTAGTTATATACTTGCATTTGTGGATATTAATGCTATATGGGACAAAATTAGCTTACATTGAGCAAAGAAAATCTAATAATACTACGTGCATTCAGGCAGTTCCTGGAAATTTATATTTAAATAATCGAAGAGGTAAATAAAAACTTAAATCGGGAGTGGGGAAAATACCCGCCAGAAACTTATTTAAGGATATTAATTACATTACATTAATACAGTCTTATTGCATAAATTACTACAGGAAAATGTTGAATAAGTATAAAATCGAAAAAAATATAGAACCTAGCTAATGTATCAGGAAATTAAATGTAAAGAATTGTCTAATAGAGCTATACTCGGAGTCTCTCTGCGAGATCGAATCAGAAATGAGGAGATCCGTTGCGAACCAAAGTTACCGACATAGCCCAACGGATTGGTAAGTTGAAATGGCAATGGGCAGGGCACATAGCGCGGAGAGCTGATGACCGATGGGGTCGAAAAGTTCTCGAGTGGAGACCACGTACCGGCAATCGCAGCGTAGGACGTCCACCCACAAGGTGGACGGATGACCTCATTAAGACCGCAGGATCGCGCTGGATGCAAGTTGCTTCCAACCGGTCTTATTGGCGATCCATAGGGAAGGTCTATGTCCAGCAGTGGACGTCCTTCGGCTGATAGATGGATGGATGGTCTAATAGAGTAGGTACCGTCTAAGTGACGTATTAATTATATTTTTAACAGACTTTCAAAAAGGAGGAAGTTTTATGTGCGCTGTATAAATGTTTTTTTGTGTATTTTCATCGATATTTTCTCACTCATTCCAACTCATCATCATCCTGCCCGTATCCCACCGGGTGGGGTCGGCACAGCACGTTTCTTTTGGGTGTTTCCTCGTGGTCATACTAGTTTGTCATACCAGTATGGATGTCACGAGGATATACATGTCCTCGTGGTCATACTAGTATGACCAAGAGGACATAATGTGTTTTCGTGGTCATACTCATTCGCCACTTCACTCTATCATACGTCATCTCATCATCAACTCCTTTCTCTTACATATCATCTTTCACACAATTCATATCTCGCATATCATCTTTCGTTAGGTTCGAAAGGGTATATAGATACTCCCGAGGTGGTCCTATTTAAAGTTTATGAAAAACGGCTGAACCATTTTTGAAAAATTTAAAATAATGTAAATATCGTATACATCAATTCGAGCAAACTATTCGAATCTTGTACACGATGGAAGATGGTTTTGCCATTTTAAGCGAAAAATAATTATTTCTAGTCATCGAAGGTAAATTTTTAGAGAATTCAGCATCCACACCCTATATTATTACCACAAACTATCGTCCAAGTAGAAGCACAAGCAATGGTAGCGCCTGAATAAGTGGATACATTTTTGACTGTAGAGCGGCTTAGCCAACTCGCTTTACTCCAGGCGCTAACTTTAAACTTTCAAGCCAGCTACATCCTACGAGTACATACCTTAACAATAGGACTATCTACTTAACCTATAAGCATCATCATCATCATTTTCAGCCCGTAGTTGCTCACTGCTGAGCATATGCCTCTATCGTATACGCCACTCATCCCGGTCCAGCAGGGTGTTTCTGTGTGAAAACATGCGCTAACGGGCTGTAAGTTGTTTTATTTCTAAGAAATTCAAATGAAAAATATTTATTATTCAAATAAAATAACTTTTTCATTTTTAATATTATTTATTTATTTTTATATAGATTTTAACTTAATATTACATTTCGAAAACAATCCTATAAACTAAATTCACGGAAATAAAAAAATGCTTTAAAAAATTACGTTTTGTCGATAGAAAATCAGGGCCCTTTTTTCCCATGGAAAATATTTTATGGATCCTACCCCGAGGGAGGCAGGGTGGTTATTTGTGCGAATCCTACCCGAGGCGGTGACCTAAAGACCCTCATTAAAAGACCCTGGGGTGTTCCTTCTCTGCACATCTGCGACGGTTGCGGGAGCGCTTGCGCACGCTTCCTTAGAATCAATCTGGACCAATCTTGTCCATATTGAACCCGCGATTTACTATTAGGTGTATCATCGGACCAATGCAAAAACATTACACATTGCTGATAATTCTCGACGATTCTAAACTTTAAAACGTTGAGTAACACATGCCTTGGCGATGAGCTGCATTTGACAAACATTCAGAATTTCGGCCAAGGTTCTTCGACAGGTCATTCCGAAATAATTCTGGATTTTTTTATCACCTAGACATAAAAACTAATCGTTTGTCTCTCCTTGCTATTCTCCGAGTATAAAGCGTCTACAGTACAGTATATTATCTATAACTTGTGTACTACTAAGCCAAACTGAGGTGATATGGTTCATAATGCTTACCGCCAGGGATTGGAATGCTCTGCCTCCGTCATTGTTTCCTGACAATTACAATTTGGATATCGTAGTCAAGTATATTTGAAGTCAGTGAATAGGTAGGTATCTTTTAGGTCTACATACTCCATCTTCGGCTACAACTTCGCTTTCCATCAGGCGAGATGGTGGCCAAATGTAGAAAATGTGGAATTTTTTTTATGTAGAATAAATATATTCTACATAAAAAAAAAAAGAAAAAAAAATATTCGATTCGGTGACTGTTGTCGGATTTATCGTTGTGTAACGTCAAAGTCTATTAAATTTCATTATATTTTTATTGACAACTCTCGACTATATTTTACATACAATCTGTAGTTGAAAATTGCCTCAAGTGACAACAGAAAAGCACCAAACATCTGTGGCTTTCCCATCTCCACTTTGGTAGATTTTGATGGCATTGAAGCGTTCCTCAGACGACTACGGGCTACGGTTGGGGCCTAGCGTTCGACCAATAACAGAAGCTGAAACAGTAAAATTAAGACCTGTGATTGGTTCATGACTAGGCCGTAGCTGTTTTCGGAACGCTGCTGGGTTTGCGGGTAGAATACTAATTGCTGAATCTTTCCGTCAATAAATCTTGCCATCTCTTAATATCATCCCAATCTATGCCGTGATATGACCTCTCAACTTGCATTAAAACTTCCGGGTGGTAAATACAATTGCCAAGGATCCGGAACAACACAAGCTTGGATATATCAAATCCATTCAGAGTAACATGTTTCAGATTTTTAAGTGGGTTTTTATCCAAAATACTCAGCCAAATGTGTTCCCTGATACATCTTAACCTCTCTATATCCATTAACTCAACATTCAGGCAACCAGCCAGGAGAAACTCTTTGTGTTCATCAGTAAGATCTCGATCGGGATCGTTACTCTTAGACATGCGTATGCTCTTCAAACATCCAAATGGCGGGTTCCTCAGCAGTTTCAGAGGTTTTTTGGTCGGTTTCTGATCAAATTCACATCCCCACAAACATAGCTTTTGCAAATTTGGACTGCTATTGCTTATACATATTAAAGCGTTCATATCCATCCCTGTAACGCATACGAGTTCCACCTGTGTCAGCTGATGTCCTTTCTTATCTAACAGATCCATCACTCCGTCAGCATAAAATCTGAACTCATTGATATGTATTTCCCGTAAATCCTGTAAATTCATAAGAACCCTTATGAAGGATAACTGCGAATGGAAATACCTCACAAGATTTATCTTCTGTATTAGGGGGCACAATTTAACGATTAGCTCCAATTGACTACGAGTCGTTAGATGAGAATTTTCGTAGAATTTCAAGTTGAACCGTTTGCTCTTATTTTTTCTATGAGAAGCTATGCGTTGTAATGCGCTTGCTAGTAAATCGGTGTCACCGTCGGTCGATAATGAAATCTCTTCGATGTGTTCACAGGACAGAAGAAGATTCTCGACATCTCGTTTATTCACTGCAGTGGAAAACAGATCAACTCTTTTCAAATTTTGCAATCGTATTATCATATCTACACTCTTGTGGTCAACTTCTCTCATAAATGACAAACTTAACGACTCTACGAGCTTACAATTTTCCGCAACACATTTGATAACGTTGCTTATAGAAGAAGAATCGCTTATATAACATAATCGTAAAGATTTGAGACAATGTAATTCTTTCAGAAATTTAATAACGTCGTCAT
The DNA here is from genome assembly GCA_949316475.1 of Hypomecis punctinalis. Lineage (NCBI taxonomy): Eukaryota > Metazoa > Arthropoda > Insecta > Lepidoptera > Geometridae > Hypomecis > Hypomecis punctinalis. The sequence goes on along the minus strand of OX438819.1, from coordinate 11,781,829 downwards.
CAATTTTGGTGCCATACCGAAAGGACTTTAGGGTAATATCTGTGAGTCCTGGGAGCAAATGTGCTTTAGCGGGAAACGACTCTAAGAATTTGTTGTCTAGATCCAACCTCGTCAGATGCTCGCTAAACACGGTCTCTACCAACCGGTCGAATGCTTTGTATTTACACTCACAACCTGGTTCAATTTCTTGGAGTGCAGTTCTATAGCGATCGTCCCTTATTTTTTTCTCCAGTAAATTTTTTGCTAAATTGTTGTAAAACTTTGAGTTCAAATTGCACCATAGGTGGCTTCGAATGATTTCAATCGTTCGAGAGAGAAAATCCTCGGCCTCAGCGGCGTCATGCTTGAAGACCTCGACGTATCGTGGAATCGCCTGCAAGCCCTGTAAAAGGATCCATTCTGCGATTTTGTCGATCGCCAAGTTTTCGAGAGCAGCCGGTTGCCACACCACATGCACTGTCTCGGGACCTGCAATATGAAAAATATTACTTCATGTTACATTTTCAAAAAAAGGTAGTAGCCTAGTTGGATAACGCACGCCTTAAGGGCTCCAGACACAGAAGCTATAATGTATATTAATGTACATTATATCCCGGGATGTATAGCTTTAAATTATCGAAATATATCACAAACACAACAGGTAATGTAATACCTATTTCTTTCCCTTTATTCCACTGGTATACGTCTCGACGTTCTATTTTTAATGTTATAATTATAATGGACCCGTCAAGTTACTTATTATTAGATTTACTTGATAGTTCATCAGAAGATAATTCGGGTTGTGAATTTGACGCGCGTATTGCCACATTTGCCAAAAACAGAACGATGTGGATTGAAGATCACATAAAGTATAAGGAAATAATAATATCCATCACATAAAAAATCCATTTTCCTTATGCACTTACGCACGCTTTCTATTAAATGTTCCATGATTTTACAACACGTCCACTCTTCGAAGGCTCTGGATGGGTACTATTGGGCCATTGTATTGGGCACAGTCAAAAGACCGGTTTGACTGAGTGACTGAGACAGACTGTATGTGTCTCTGTCTATCACATAAACTTTTCATTCTTTTCGAAGAGATATATACGGCATTGTTTTGAGATGTACTAAGACTTATTTTTATTTTTATTTTATTTTATCATCTTTGGGTTGCCAAACGGCCTTCATACAAAAAAGTTTATAAACAATTATAAAAACACTTAGGCCAACGAAGGCTACCGCTTATAGAATAATAATAATATTGGTGATTAGAAAATGGAAAATTTAAGAAAATTATACAATATAACATAAGTAACGACTACAAACAGAAACTCACAAGTTTAGAATGATTGCTATAACAGCGAATAGGAAGAGATGGAATAAAAAGTTAATAGTTTTATACATTAGAAATTCAAAAAGAAGCATGAGATCTGCTACAATTTTAATAAATAATTTAACAGTAATCTTATCGAAATATAAATATATATTTTCGTATCGCTCTACATCTTACAGCTAGAGTACACAATAAATGACATGCACGAAAAATCTCCTGACAATTTATATGGAAAGATGTAATGAGATGTTATTACTGACAGAAAACCGATATATCGTACTATACATCTTTACATTATAGCTGCCGTGTGTGCAGCCCTTTACGAATTGCTTTACAAGCGGAAATGTCTCAATAACCGAAGATTCTAGACCATCCTGTAAATAAAATTAAATAAATACATGACAGCTGTCATTCGAAATGTAGATCTAGAGTTTTCTCACTTTAGTAAAGACAGCAATCGACAGATATAGAGACAAACTAATTTTGAGTTTGGTAGCTGTCACTTTGACACCTGTCATACAACTTTGACGCATTCTAGATTAAAAAATATATAGAGAATTTGACCGTCACTACCGTTCGCAGTCAATGGCTACTAAATAATATACGTGCGTGTCATACCATTAAAATAATCATCCTTTAGCCATGTTGCTGTTGAAAAGGGTTTTATGGCCAAAAACTTTAAAGTATCATTACCGAGTAATCTTTCTACTAGAACTTTAAACATAAATCGGGCCATTTTTGCTCATCGGAAAAACCACTTTACTATAGATGATAACAATATTGATTTTCTCAACGCGTGGGTTGCAAATTCTAAGTCCAAATCAGCTTCTTGTCGGTGTTGTGAGAAATTGAGAATCCATTTCTGTTGACGGGCCCACAGGAAAGTCCGACCGTTATGATGTTTCAGCTCTTATTTCGGATGATTTCTTCAGATTAAACAGATTTTTCCGTATTTTTCGCACTTTACAACAGAATCTGTTTTCACAATCACAACGAGTGCTATATTTGATAACACATTGATAACAGAACGAAATGAACTTTGCTTCGACAGTGTTGTCCACTCCGTATGGCGAAAATGCGCTATCAGCAGGTCAAAACGCGCTAAATGGCACCAACGAAAAAAATGGCTCTAATTAGTGATGAAGGGATGATCGGTATCTGTTAGTTTTATTCCCCTCAAAACGTGGTCCGGAAGTTTATACATAAATAGTACAGTGACATTTTTTTAAAAATAAGTCCTTATCGTTAATTCAGAATGACATTATTTTGTGGTGTCCAAGGCCAAATAATTATTCATTTTTAACCATATTCATGGCACAGAACCATCGACTTGGCATTTTTTCTTTCCTAAATTGATACACATAACATTGTATTTTATTTTATGTCAGCGTCAGAGTATGGTAATGAAAACACTTTTGTTGCTACAGTACATGTACACAGTATTATGAATTTATTGTACTATCATACTATGATGATGTTATTTGTTCTGTTTGACATTGTTAAGTGTTCACATTGTGTTCCTATGGCAAATAAATGAATTGAATTGAACATTTCAGTGTACGCAGTCTGTTCAAAAGAAAAGGTGAATTTTGTTTTTTTTTTTTGAAAAGTTTATTCATCAATATCCATTTTGTCCCCTTCAAAGTAATCCCCCATAGATGTACGAGTAATGTATTTATGCCAGCGCTTCTTCTAATCCTCGAAGAACTTATGAAATGCGCTTTTCGGTATAGCCATCAGCTCGTCCTTCGATTCTGACTTTATCTCATCAATTGTGGCAAAACCCTTTCCTTTTATTAGTCTCTTTAGTTTTGGGTATGGGAAAAAGTCGCAGGGAGACAAATCTGGAGAAAACAGTTGTTAAAGCATGATCACGGTGTTGTTTTTGGCATAAAATCTCGAACAAGCATTGATGTGTGAGCTGGTTTTTGCTCAAAATTCAGCAATTTCGGAACAGATTTCACTGCCACACGTTTCATGCCCAAAACATTCGAGAATATTGCATGGCATGAGCCTATTGATATGGCAACATCCTCTGCAACTTACCTAATAGTGATTCGACGATTTTCCAAAACAATTTTTTTCACTGTTTCGATTTTTTATTAGCTCGTTGACGTGGATGCTACTCCAGGACGCTCATCGTCATCAACATTTTCGCGGCCTTCTGTAGAGCGCTTGTACCATTTATAAACAGTTTTTAAGACAAACTCCACTCGCCAAAGGCCGCAATCAACATTTCAAGTGCCTTGGAGTACTTTAGTACAGTTTTAAAGCAAAATTTAAGTGATACATATTATTTTTTCGAAAGTCAAAAATCAAATAACACACAAAAATGTGACTAACCTTTTCAGTTGGCAACAACAAACCAAAGAAAATATTTACTCCTAGCAACAAACTACTGATCCGAATTAGCTTATAATGCGAACATATAATAAAAATAAGTGTACCAAGATAGCAAAAAAAGAATGTATACAGCCTGCGAAAATTCAAAATTCACCTTTTCTTTTGAACAGACCTCGGATCTGTTTATAAAAGTTTATGATGCGTTCTGTTTCACGCTACTCTAATAATATTATTTCAATAACGCGCCAGATTTAGCGCTAGGCGCTAAAGCGCGCTTTGGGCCAATAAAAGCGCTAGATCTGGCGCTGAACGTGCTAAGTTGATAGCACTGTTTTGTAATATCGTCAGCTGTCATGTCATTCTGACAGCTGACCTTAGATTATAGAAGCAGCTGACTCAAGCAAGCACAGATATCTGTAACAAGCAAGGAAGTTTCATACGAGAACTGGAACGCTTACGAAGCAAAATTTTAAAAAGAAAAATGGACTTTCACTCTATGTACAAAAGGTTCATATTTGTTTCTTACTTATCAAATGGGAAAAACATTCCGAGCATGACAGCAACAACTGTTGGGCGTTGTCCCTTTCTCGAAACTTACCAGTATTAATAAAACTATTGGATGGTAGATTATCTCATATGTCTGGTAATCATTAAATCGCATTTAATCGTACAAGTTGATAAATAGATTAGCATAAAATGTATTCTAATTAACGTAATAAGTTCGAAAATGTTCTGATTTTAAAATTGGTACGTAATTATTTTTGCAATACAAAAACAAATTACTTTGCAATACAAAAACAGTTTTTTCATATTAGTAGAATTAATAGTAATTTACCAACTACGCACGGCTACACATATGGAACTTCATAAAACAATATGGCTGATAATTTATGCAAAAGTCGTTATTCTGCTTGCTGTTTAATATTTTTATAAGTTGAAAAATGGTGAAAAATTGTTGCGTTAAAGGCTGTAATAGTGAAGCTTATGCTGGTTGTGGAATTTCATGTTTTAGGTAAGTTTCTTGGTTTATTTACAAATTTCTTGTGTAGGGTGACAATAACAACAAAACATTTCGGGAATGTGATGTTAGGTTGTAGAGAGAAGTAATTACTACTTATATATAATCTAATACTACGTACGTTAGTAAGTCATTGTAATCAATTAAGAACCTACTTCTATGAACTATGCACTTTTCTTGTATAATAGCAAAATAATGAACTGTGTTGTACTTAGTAACTCGTACAGCTTGGTAACTACGGGTAGATATAATTTGCTGTCGCGCTATTTATCAGCTAATTTTTATAATATTTCGGAAGATGGTTTAGTATATTCTAACAAGATTTTTAAATATGAGCAAAACTGGTCAAAAGCGAGTGGAGATTTTCAATTTGTTTATTTATAGAAAATGTAACTTACAGCACTTAATACTAGGCTTTATATTTTTTATCCTTAAAGACTACGAATTAAAAAATTACATAAAATAGAACAGAATAAATACAAACATGAATTGAAAGTTATAAGAACAACAACGTGTGTAGCGCGAATAAAATATTCCCGTTGCTGTAGGCAACGGATGTGAGGGGCGAGGGGAGCGGGGCCGTCACAAAGATACAAGTGCACGGCCAAATAAGGTAAAAAGCGGCGACTCACGCACACCATTGGTTCTCCCCGTCAGGCCGGCAGATCTCTCCCCGCCGTCGCACCCCCGCTAGCTCACCGCGCTTGGGTCCCTGCGCCGGCTCAGACAGTTCGCCTAGGCTGCTTCTCGCGAATGCACGCGCAGAGTGTTACGTCTCCCGCCGCGACATCTTCCGCGGCCCTGTCCGCGAGACTACTTATAAAGCCTTGTATTTTACTTTTATGTAATTAAAGACAATTTTAACATAAATACCGGACTTTATACGCGCCCAACGCGGGGCACGAACCAAATCTCGGGCATATCTACGTGTGTACCTAACTAACGTGTGCATCCATGAAGACGAGAAGCAAACAGCTGCAGCAGGGTGACGCAAACGTCGAGGACGACGCCACCATGGCTGACAACACCGGCACTGGCGAGGAGAGCAGTAATGGCATCCCGCCTACGGCGCCGAGCGGCGCCGCGCTGAACCAGGCGCCTCCAGCACAGCCCACTGAGCAGCTCCTAGCGACGCTCGTGGGGCTGCTGAATTCCATGACGACGTCGAGCACCGGCGGCTTCAGGGCGTCCACACCAGTGACGACGCCTCGACACGGAGCAGCGACGAGCATCATGAGCACCGGAGAAATCACCAACGCCAACTTCACGCGATGCACGGCTCGTTTCGACGGGGCGACGCGTGACGCGGACGTCCTTGAAGCTTTCATCGATGCGGTAAACGTTTTCAAGGAATGCGCCGGCGTCAGCGACGACCACGCCCTCCGAGGACTCCCGATGCTTCTGGAAGGACAGGCAGCGGTATGGTGGCGAGGCGTGAGGTCGTCAGTGTCCTCCTGGGAGGAGGCACTCGCCCGACTTCGCGCGATGTATGGGGTGAGTGAACCACCTTATAAACTTTTCCGGCAAATATTCTCCAAAGAACAAAGTGAATCCGAACGCGGAGAAGTGTTTATATGTAAAGTGCGAGCCCTTCTGGCGAAACTTCCGTACAAGCTTGCAGAAAACGTGTAGATAGACATTTGTTACGGTTTATTGAACCAACGCGTAAAAAAAAGAGTGTCGCGTGATTCCGTAGTCAGTATAGACGACTTACTTTGTAAGACTAGGAACGCGGAAGATTTACACGCGGACAACTCAACCACTACGCCATGCGCGCCGTCTCGCGCGCCGACCGGGGACCCTACCGCGAGCTCTTTGCGCCATAGTAAGGCTAGGGATAGACCTCGATGTTCATTTTGCAAATTTTTTGGTCATTCGAGTTCAGACTGTCGTAAACAGGAAAAAATACCTAATGGTAGCGATGATAGGGGAAACTCGCCCAAACCAAGCATCCGCTGTTACGGGTGCGGTAAATTAGGGACCGTGAGATCGAAATGTGATGTTTGCAATGCAACCCCGACAACCCAAAAGTCTGCCGATCGTAAACCTTCCAATCCGAGTTTTAACACGCTCGAGGTCATTGCCCCGACTTCTAGCTGCGATGACTTAGCGAGTGTCATAACTTCACTTACGACGGAGTGCGACTTCGATTGTTTTAGTACGACTTCTTACGACGACTCGATTACTTCACGTAACTCGTTCGACGCGAACTACAGTGACTGTGACTTTGATTTATCGGATCTTTTTGAGACAAATTATGACTCGGGCATTAACCAGGATAGGTTTACGAAAGTTTTTTCATCCAAAGCATGTAACATTGTTGGTGAGCGGAGTGACAATGCGAAAGGGCATCCACCTAGGTTAGCCACATCGGTGAACACTACTCAACCTGAGGTCGAGGTAAATATTCTAGGGTACCAGGGAGTAGCCATCATCGACACGGGCGCTACGCACTCCATTGCGAGCCCATCACTTCATCAAATCATGCTGAACTCCGGAGTTTGTTTTGAAGAAACGCAACGCCTGATCCGGTTAGCGGACGGGACTCAGTCGCGGAGAACGCTGTTGAAGGCCGAAATGCCAGTAGAAATTGAAGGACGCCAGGTTAGTTGTGTGTTTTTAGTGTTGCCAGGTGACCAGACCAGAACCTTGTTAGGTATAGATTTTTTAGCTCAAGCTGGAATCGTACTGGATATTACTAGGGGTAAGTTCATGTTCGCCGACGACCCCAGCCATCTGTACGATTTTGTAGAGTCATACAATATTAATTCCGTCGATGTGAGCGCGATGCGCAATGAGAGCGACGAGTTGGCGTTACGCCCGAACGAAGGTACTTTGCTAACACCAGTGCAGAAAGACGCACTTAACGATTTAATTAATAAAAGAGCCACGCAGTTTGCGCGTGATGGACCGGCCACCGAGTTTGCCAATCATCATATAAAGGTAAGCCCAAACCAGGAACCGATCGCGTCCCCTCCTTACAGGATGTCCCAACACAAAAAGGAGGCCTTACGAAAAGAGCTTGATAAGCTCCTACAAAGCGACGTGATTGAGGAGTGCGAGTCCACGTGGGCCGCTAACGTGGTGTTGGTGCCAAAGAGGGATGGCAGCCTACGTTTGTGCATCGATTATCGCAAATTGAATCAGGTAACCGAGCCAGACCGTTACCCACTTCCGCGGATGGAGGACGTGTTGCATGCGGCAAAGGCAAGTGAGTATATGACCACCCTTGACCTCCGATCAGGCTACTACCAAGTGGGCGTTGTACCCGAGGACCGGGACAAGACAGCCTTCACTACTTTACTCGGAACGTTCCGCTTTAAGCGGATGCCGATGGGACTGCGAAATGCCGGAGCTACTTTTCAGAGGTTAATGGATAGATTTCGTTCGAACCTCCAGGGGGTAGAGCTCCTGGCCTATTTAGATGATGTCGTCCTGCTGTCTCCAGGCCCATTCGAAAGGCACCTGGCTGATCTAGAGATAGTATTTGACCGGTTAGCTTTGTACAACCTGCGAGTGAACAGGGACAAGAGTCACTTCGCTCGAGAGTCAGTAAAGTTTTTAGGCCACATTATCACTCCAGGTGGTATCCAAGTAGACCCAGAGAAAACAGTAGCAGTCACGGGCATGGCGGTTCCCCAAAACGTAAAGCAGCTGAAGTCGTTCTTACAGACATCCAGTTGGTTTCGACGATTCATCAACAACTACGCCGAAGTCGCGCGACCACTTACCGATTTATTGAAGAAGACGAGCGTCTGGATGTGGAACACTGAGCAGCAGGAGGCGTTCGAGCACATCAAGGCCCTCCTCGGGTCCGCGCCCATTCTGCGTCAGGCAGATGAGTCCAAACCGTTTGTATTACGTACCGACAGTAGCGGATATTGTCTAGGGGCTGTTCTGATGCAGGGGGAGGGACCTGACGAGAGGCCAATAGAGTACGCGAGCCGCCTTCTTACCAGTGCAGAGCGAAACTACACCACGACCGAGCGTGAAGCACTCGCGGTCGTGTGGGCACTAGGTAAGTTTCGAGGGTATGTCAAAAATGCCAAGATATTCGTAAAAACAGATCACCAGCCACTGCGTTGGTTAATGAACCAGCGGTCACCGAGCGGGCGTCTCGCGAGGTGGGCCCTGACGTTACAGGACTTTGATTTAGATATCACCTACACTCCAGGGCGATCAAACGTGGTAGCAGACACTTTATCACGCCCGGTCTGTGCGGAGCAACCAGACTGCAACATGCGTTATACCACGGTCGACTTTCCAAATCGAGGTAGCGGCGATATCCGTGAAAATCAACTGAAGGATCTAGAGGTACGTAAGATCATTGAGGACTTGGAGTCCGACAAACCCTTTAGGGGGAGACCGTGGTCTGACCGAGGCTACACCATGTCGGATGGTGTCCTCTATAGGTACAGTCTGGAGGCCGAAGACGAAGAAGAGGCTTGTCTTGTGGTGCCGGAGCACGAACGCAGGCAAGTAATGGCGGACTTGCACGATGCGCCTACGGCTGGTCATTTTGGTGTGGAGCGCACTCTTATCCGTGTCAGAGCACGTTACTACTGGCCTGGCATGCGGATTTTCGTCGCTAAGTACATAAAAGAGTGCGTGCCCTGCCAGCGCTACAAAGCAGACAACCGTAAGCCAGCTGGACTCCTGCAGACACCAGCTGTATCGCGAAGGTTCGAGGTCGTCTCCGTAGACCTCTTTGGACCCCTGATAGAGACACCTAGGAAGAATAGGTGGGTTTTAATTGTAGAGGATGTTTGTTCACGCTGGGTAGAGCTGTTTCCACTGGAGAGTGCCACCAGCGTGGAGTGTGCTCAGACGTTGGTAAACGAGGTGTTTCTGAGGTACGGTGTTCCTCGACGCCTCATAAGCGACAATGGTGTGCAGTTTGTCAGTGAGGTCATGCAGCAAGCGTGCCACGCATTGGGAATCGACCAGGTACTCACTCCATTTTACCACCCACAAGCCAATCCTATCGAGCGAAAGAATCGAGATCTCAAGCCTCAATTAGCCATACTTGTGGGACAAGATCACGAGACATGGGATCTGCATCTCGCAGCGGTAAGATTCGCCATGAATTCTGCAGTCACTGCCAGCACCGGGGCTTCTCCAGCTTATCTCACCTTTGGACGTGAGCTGCGCGCGCCCACAGATTCGATAACGGATATGAGAGGGATCCTTGCCGAGGATAACTTTGTACCTGCCATTACTCCTTACCTGAAGAGGTTGGGAGCAACCCTTGACGAGGCCAGAGACGTCCACGAGCAGGCCCAGGCTGAGAGGAAGAAGGTGGCAGACAAGGCTCGGAGAGATCCACCAGAATACCAGGTAGGAGACTTAGTACTCTTAAAAACCCAAGGCCCGAATGACACAGGGCGAGGCCAAGTGGCAAAGTTTAACCCCCGGCGTGATGGGCCATACCGGGTTAAGGGGTTAGCTAGTCCGACGTCCTGTATCCTAGAGAATGTGCAGACTGGGATGGATATGGGCAAATATCACATTTCTCATCTTACGCCTTTTTCGGGGCAAGTAGAGCCGCCCGTCCGCGAAAAACGTAAAAGGGGTAGGCCACGTCGTTATCTATTGTAGCCTAACCGTCGGGGCGACTTGGTAGGCTAGAGGGGGAGGCTGTAGCGCGAATAAAATATTCCCGTTGCTGTAGGCAACGGATATGAGGGGCGAGGGGAGCGGGGCCGTCGCAAAGATACGAGTGCACGGCCAAATAAGGTAAAAAGCGGCGACTCACGCACACCATTGGTTCTCCCCGTCAGACCGGCAGATCTCTCCCCGCCGTCGCACCCCCGCTAGCTCACCGCGCTTGGGTCCCTGCGCCGGCAGGGAGCAGACAGTTCGCCTAGGCTGCTTCTCGCGAATGCACGCGCAGAGTGTTACGTCTCCCGCCGCGACATCTTCCGCGGCCCTGTCCGCGAGACTACTTATAAAGCCTTGTATTTTACTTTTATGTAATTAAAGACAATTTTAACATAAATACCGGACTTTATACGTGTTATTATTTTTTTACGCTAAATATACCTACCGTTAAATTTTAGGAATATTTTGGGATCACAATTTGACTTCTTCGCAATATGAAAAAATAGTGTTTTATTATCACAACAAAACTTATAAAACATCAAAACTTAATTCTAAAAACTATAACTATTAAAATTAACCTACTTAAAATAAAAACTAATACTAAATACTAGAACTTATATTACTAAAATAAAACTAATCTAAAAGACCCGGGGCAGAGGGTAACGTGGCCAGAATGCTGGCGGCGTTGCCTCGTTGAATTGATATGCTTATTTTTTGACCAAAATAGATTCATCAGCCAGCATTCTGGTCACGTGTCACCTCTACCAGTCGCCTAGCCAGATCCTTGTATAAAAGGTGAGCGTCCGGCCCCCACGGACCTAAAGTCTCTACCCCAAACGGCACAAAATGGTACATTCTGTCCAACGACTCATATTTGTGCCGTTTGAGGTTTTCAGCTTTAGCTGCTGCAGCGCCAGCTTTCTCTGTTGTGCAAGGAAGATGGGACAACGCCAGTGTGTCAACACATGTAGCGTCCCACACTAAAGGTCGTCCCATCTTCCATGGCACCAATGTCATTCCGTCGGGCCTCTTACCGTCGTCCCGCGACAGTCCATTAGGCTCTAAGACTGACGGGACGCCGGCACTGACAAAGGCCCGGCGGATAACATCGTTCAGGCTGGCGTGTCGCGAAAAGCGTCCTGCACTTTTTGCGCAAGACAAAGAGTGGTGGCCGAATCGGTCGACCATTTCGCCGCATTGGCAGCGATGCGGGACAAGGCATGCGGCACCTAAACGTAGAGATATGCCTATCCGGAAGGAGTTATCATCTAGAAGATTACCTACGTTGCTGGAAGGTAGGGCATGTAACCAAAGCCCTGACTCCCATCTCGAAGGCATGTAGGTACTTAGATTAAATTTACAAACTTCCAGAGTGGAACCCTAAATCTCACACTAGGGTGGTCCTGTGTTGTTGTTGGATTTAGTTTCTTCCGCTTTTAGATAAGACATAGTTATTACCTAATGTAATAAAAGGAGTGAGTTAACAATGAGTTCTTAGTAATTTACTTAAATACGAGTACAAGTAATTTCCATTTTTCGATTGCGTAATGTGTGTGTAGCGACAGTAGCGTGTATGTTGGTGTTGGGCTTTGCTTGATTAATACTTTGAAGCAACTGACGTGTTTATTATTTCTTCTTTTATTCTTTATTTTAATAGATAAGGATAAAGAGGGATGAGAAGTGTGTCTAACGTGACAGATATTCTTATGGATTAACAAGTCATATTTACAATGTTTACGGTTGCATATTTATCTAATGATTATTAGAAGGTATATTTTCAGTTGCGTTGCGATATAGACAAGACAACCTAATAATGTATAGTTAAGCTTTGAGTTTTAACAACTTTGGTGTATTCCCTTAAGCTTGAGAACTTTTGTCTATGCTTTAGGTACTGTACTGTACCAGCCTTATTTAATAGTCCACTGCAGGACGTAGGCCTATCCACGAAGGGTGTTTGGGCCATATCCACCACGCTGGCCCAGTGCGGGTTGGTGGATTCACATACGCCATCGAATTTCTTCTACGGACGTATGCAGGTTGCCTCACGATGTTTTCCTTCACCGAAAAGCCAGTGGTGTGAAATTCCGTACATAAATTCCAAAGAACTCATTGGTACGGGACCGAGGATTTGAACCCACGACCTCACGATTGTAAGGCGGGTGTCACTACTTCTATACCACCACGGCTAACATGCTATGCTTTAGGTAACTTTGTGCAATTTTCAGGATTTGTAGGTACTAAAGAAACTCTTGGAGCGCGAGCCTGACTCGCATTGGTCCGGTTTTATTTTTATTACCTAATTTAAAGAGAATATAAACCTAATCTATAGGCCGAATTATACAAGTCAGCGGATGTGAGGCTTCAGTCAAGATTGCATATTGCGCAGCTTGTCAGCTTGTCTAGCTTCACATCCGTCAACTTATATGATTCGGCCTATAGATGAATAATTGTTCTCGATCCGCTATACAGCTCATCTATGTGACGTACTAGTAGATATATTTTTAGCCTGTTATGAAAAATGAGAATTCATCAACATAAGTTTTTTTTAGAGTTTCCGTACCTCAAAAGGAAAAAACGGAACCCTTATAGGATCACTTTGTTGTCCGTCTGTGTGTATTTCAAGACTCTTTATCTCGGGAACGCGTAAAGATATCGAGTTGAAATTTAAACCATATACGCAAACTTATGATTTCTTGCAGTTGTGTAAAAGAAAAGCTTCTCAGTTACCGTATAAAAAAGTTAGAGCCGTTTATGTCGTAAAAAACGCATATTTCAACGCTCACAAAAATCAAAACCTACAGGGTACTTCCCGTAGACATAGAACTATGAAATTTAGCGAAGAGCATTGTCTCAGAGTACACATATAGGAATAAATCTGAAAACTGTACATTTTTACTTAATTCACATAAAAATAGGGTCTCAAAATTCACAAAACATGGGTTTGTCAACATTCAAAGTGAGTAAATCATATCATGTAAGGTATCATATAAAATAACTTCATTAGCACATGCTAAAACAGGTTTTTAATTATTTAACAATATGTTTGTACGGAACCCTCGATGTGCGAGACTAGACTCGCACTTGTCCGGTTTTGTGCTATACATACCTATTCCCATTGATGTACTGCCTATTACGTCTTGCCACAAAAGTTTTACGCACGCTTTAGACAATGTTTAACAGTACAAATTGCACGGGTGAACAGTGTTTAGTGCGTGTTTAAATATTTTCTGGTAAGGCGGATTATGTATTTTATGATTTAAAAGTCAGAGGGTGATGAGGGAGCATCGGTATATAGGAGTGAGGAAACTGACATTGGTGCGGGAAATACGTTAGTACGTAAGTATATCGTAGGTACTCGCAAAATAACACTTCAAAACATATTAAATTCTATTTAATGAGTTTTTTACACAATCTTTAGTCATAAATAATATTTTTTAATGACATAATAACTCAATAATATGAATCACAGTGATATAAAAGAGAAATATACTGGATGGATAATTTAAACCAGCTACACGAGAAAAGAGGAACACTTGTTAAGTAAATTTTGATTAACTGCTTTTTGTTGTTATTAAACTTTTGCAATTTGAACACATTATTAATATGTATATACTACGGAACTAATCGCGTTCTAAAATTACAAGAAAAATAAATACCTCATCATTCCAACGATTCGACCGAGTTGCATCGATCGTGGTCACGGATAGACCCAACTCAACCGTGACCACAATCGATGCAACTCGGTCGAAACGTCGGGATGATGAGTTATTTATTTATCTCGTAATTTTAGAGCGCGATTGGTCCCGTAGTACATGAATCTTCTTGATGCGCTCTTGACAGAGCGGTCGTGGTCATCAAGTAGTATTATTATTGGTAGGGGCAGATGTAATGCGCCTCACGATGTCTCGCTATCTCTCTCTATGGGACGTCAATCGGGTACACTCATGCACGGACCCACCCACAGCAGACTTGATCTGATCAGTGCATCTTATGGGCGACCTTCCGCGTGGTCTTGTGCCCTCAACTACATAATAATAACTGTTTATTTGTGTATGGTCAAATTGGCGCCTCACAATTGCCTGAAGCTGTCACGTTTAGTGAAGGGTGCTTTTTTACACTTAAAAATGTTTACTAGAAACCATTTAGTTCTTACAGTTCCCCTAAAATTTATTTTCATTTTAATAGGTATAGCTCCAATATCCATCTCTCCAAAACATGCTTGAGCTAAAAAAAGTCGGACTGCATTTGCACATTGTATGTCTCTTAGAGGCAACTAAACTGCGACTTGTAGGGCACCAAAGCAACATACACCATACAAAATGACTAAAAGAATATTTTAACACTTGTTCCGCGACGTGTAGCGCAGCGCCGCTCAAATGCAGTCCGACCTTTAACGGCAAACAAAATAATGTGTATGTATTTGTTGGCGTGTTTTAACAAAATTTGGTGCCAACATTATAAATAAGATAAAGAATTGATTACTTTTTGCTAGAAGCCATCAAAGAGATACATACCTAGTAGGTAACCAGTAACAATGGCAAACACCTACTGTCTGATGCTTCGACAAGGTGGAAGACCGAAACAGGTTTGATGCAAGCTGCTTCCGACCGGACTTAACGGAAGTCCAAGGGGAAGGCCTATGTCCAGCAGTAAACGTCCTAGAACTGATAATGATGATGATGATTTCTTCACAAACTCAGATTCCATTCCACTCAAAACATAATTAGGTCTTGCAATCGCATTTGGTCTGCGTAACATGAATTCATTCAAATAAGAGACGAGTGGTGACCCATCCCCATCATGGGCGTGAAATATGAGGGCCTCAGATCTCTAGTTGCGCCCATGATCGTCATGGTTAAGGCCCCATGATGGATGCGTAAACAATGCGGCCTCAGACTGAGGCCGCATTGCATTCTACTACGTTTGGCTATATACGCTTTTCCTCCCGCTCGTTCTCGAGGCACGAGAACTGTAGTAACTAAATAACACCCAGACACAGAGCAAACACTTATGTTCTTCACACTAATATTTGCCCTGGGTGGGGATCGAACCCACGCCTCTTTGACCCAGAAGTTAGGATCACTAACCACTAAGACACCGAGGCAGGCGGAAAAAAGCGAAGTCGAACGTCAGAACGCGTACACAATACGCCCGCCTACCCTAGAAACTTATTTCCCGCCGCGCCCACAAGAAACTACAAACAGACAAAAGTCTATTTCTATTTCTCCATAAAAAATAGTGGGCAAAAGTAGGCAGCAGCCTCTCGTAGAGAAAATCTCTAACCACGTCAATGGCCGAAAGCAGGTGGTTGAAACCATCATTCATTATAAACAACTATTACTATGGGCAAACTCGGAATTCCAGAATATTCAGCTTTTATATGGAACACCGGATTTTATTTTTGAATAATTATTATATACTACGGGACTAATCGCGCACTAAAATTACAAGATAAATAAATACCTCCCCATCCCATTAGTCCCGTAGTATATAATAATTATGTGTTCAAATCGCGAAAGTTTTATTTTTGAATTCCGGTTTGGCTCCGTAATAAAAGCTGTTCATAGTTAGTATCGTCTTAATCATCCCTTTTCGGTTTAGTACAAGCAAAGAAGATATAATAATACTACGTATACAGGGCAAGCAGATAAAAAAATAAGCATGCGCTTAATTTTGAAGGCAGATTTAAACTAACTAAAAATATAGCTGTCTCTTTGATTGCGGACTGCTAGACAAGGAAAGCAACACTTAAAATTACATTTAGAGCTTACAAAAAAGCTTTAAAATCGGGCCTAATAAGTATAAGTATACTGTATAGTGCGTGCCACCAAAGATGAGACTTGACGAGCGTCTGTGGTAGGGTATCTTGCGCAGGTACAGTCGTGTACAAACTAATTATCCAGAATTCGTATATCTATTAAACGTTTTATAAACGTCTCAAGTCTCATCTTTGGTGATACGTACTATACCTATACAAACTAAAACCATCAAGTACCTAACCAAAAGGAGTCGACACCCTTAAGCACCCAAGTCTGTCAAGTCAGTGGGGGCTGAAGAAACGCACACAAACCAAAATATAAGCAAGTTTGCATGCACATAAATGTAATTAACTAACACTAGCTGAAAATGAACGCAACACAAGCGCAACCAGACCGATATATTCATATAAAGAGCATGACCGCCTGTCGCGTACTTTTGGCAGAGGGGTACGCTTTGTAGTGTCGACTCCTTTTGGTTAGGTACTTAATGCCTAAAACAGACTTAGCAACCACTGATATTAAACTGTAGGTACATTTGAAACGCGATTTCTGTCATATCACTGTTATCCGCTAGAATAACTCGAGCAACACGTAACAATATGATGTGGCGATACCGTGATATTCATTCAAGTATTTTATTTATTTACACCTGACATATTCGCGGCCGTGCGTAGGAACACGTAGATACGGATTACGTAAATGTTAGTACATTTACGTAATATCTATTAGACTTTATTAGAACTAACTTGAAAAAAGGAAGTCCTCAACTCGTCTGTATATATTTTTTGTATGTAAGTAGGTATGTTATGCTTATGCGATTACTCCGCCAATTGTGAACCGATTTTCTATATTAGATAATTCTTTTTTGTTTCATCCATCCATCCATCAGCCAAAGGAGGTCCACTGCTGGACATAGGCCTCCCCTATGGATCTCCAATAAGACCGGTTGGAAGCGGCTTGCATCCAGCGCGATCCTCCGATCTTAATGAGGTCATCCGTCCACCTTGTGGGTGGACGTCCTACGCTGCGCTTGCCGGTACGAGGTCTCCACTCGAGAACTTTTTAACTCCACCGGTCATCAGTCCTCCGCGCTATGTGCCCAGCCCACTGCCATTTCAACTTGCTAATCCGTTGGGCTATGTCGGTAACTTTGGTCCTTCTACGGATCTCCTCATTCCTGATTCGATCCCGCAGAGAGACTCCGAGCATAGCCCTCTCCATAGCTCTATTTTGTTTGGTAGATCATAATTATTTTAGGGGTAGATCCGTTTAAAAATTATCAAAATCGGCTGAGATATTTCTGAAAAATAGACAATAATCAAAAGAGGCATACAACGAGCCGGCACTTGTATGTACATACATACTTGGGTGTATGTTTGTATGTATATTTGTTCGACAAGTTATCGTACCGTATCATCGTCAAGTACCGCTCAACCGATCTCCGTGAAATTTAACATGAACGTAGTTTAAAAATATAAAAATTTTAAGTTCGAATATGAGCATCTTCTGTTCAGTGGTTGCGAAGATACGAGGTCCGTGGCAAAATAAGGCAAAACGGCGCCACTTTCTGCGGGAGTTTCAACGTTTGTTTAAAATAAATCGCTAACTTTCGTAAAAATATTGTCACCCTTTTTATGCGGCCATCCCCCCCAGCCCGCTGACCTAGTGAGGGTTGGAGTGCGTCATATATATATTTTTATTTTTAACTTCGTAGGCCTAGTAGTGCTAGGATTTGCACATACCTAATTAACACAAATTGAAGGCTTCTAGCAAAATTCAAGTCTAAATTAATTTCATCCTAATGAAACGAATAAGAGTTAATGTACCTAAGTAAATGAACAAAAAAGTACAATTTTGGCTGTTAGTACTTATAGGACTTACTTAGCCATTAAATATAATTAAGGGATATTACAAATAGGCACATTGGATACTAATAATAAACATCGAAAGATACGCTTATAAAAACATAGTACATACACAATTACAAAGTATCATAAAATTAAGTAGGTAGGTACCTAATAAGATAATAGATAAATGCAAAAATAAAATGAATTTATGATGATTCATGTTACATGATTTTTTACCAAAAATACTGTAACGCAGTAGACGCCCGTTGTAGGTATGGAGTGATCCGGTCCTGGGAAGCCCTATTGTTCTGTGAAGCTTTATTGTGTTTTTATTGGTGCCTTTTGTATTCAGTTTTATGGCTTTATGACTCGAGTTTATTTGTTTGGTGTTTACGTATTTGAAAAACAATAGGGATTCTCGAACTTTCAAGTTGTTTACTTGTTAACACAATGGCGTTTATTGAGATCGAGTAATGTTGCGAAATATCTCGTAGGTTCGAGACTGTAGGAAATAGCGGATATAAATACGCCGGCCGACCCTTGGGGATCAGTTTATTCGTTTACCGTCGAAGCGATAACTACTCGGGTTAGAGTGCGATACCAGTGATTGTAAAGTGACTAGCTTGTGTGAATATCAGTGCCAGTGTAAAGTGTTTGTGCGAACCAGTTGTGTCGTGTGTTTTTGTGATTTTTGTGAAGTGATTGTGTGCAATAAAGTGCAAAGTGAATAATCGGCGTTTTAACTGACTATCCAAGAACCCATCTCGTAACATTTGGTGTCAGAAGTGGGATAATTGAAAATGCCGGTAACACCATACGACGAAGAAACGCCGCGCACAAGGAGTCAGCGCCGACAGGAGGAAGCGCGCCGACAAGAAGAGCAGGAGCGCCGCCAGGAAGAGATCGACCAAAGGCGCTTCGGACACAATTCGCTGTTAATGGAAGCCAGCGAGTCCGAGGCAACCAACGACGACTCCAGGAATCCGGAAGCACCTGCTGCGGCACTTTCTGCAGCACCTACTGTGGCACCTGCTGCGACACCTGCTGCAGCACCAGCCATCCCTGTGGCATTTGATATGGCTGCAATAATGTCCATGATGCAGTCAATGTTCGATCGCAACAAAGAAGACCAGGCTCGTCTAATGGAAGAACAGGCCCGCAACAACGAAAGACAGACTCGCCAGCTAGAAGAAAAATTGGACCGCAACAGAGAACAGGCTCGCCAGCTTGAAGAAAAATTGGACCGCAACAGAGAAGAACAGGCCCGACAAAAAGAAGATCTGCTTTCAAGCTTGCAGATTACTTTGGGCAAAGAGATAAAAGAGGTCAAGGACACGGTCGATCAGCACGACGCCAGCATAAAGGAGCACAATGAAAAGATGAAGGAGCATGAATCTCGCATCTTCGAGGCGGAAACACAAATTGCTGATGTCAGGAGGACCTTGAACGTTATCAAGTCTGGAGGTGAAACCGCCGCATCTGCCTTCTCGCAAGCCTCACAGAAGATCAAAGTGACGCCTTTCGACGGGACATCATCATGGTCAGCCTACAAAATTCAATTTGACGCCGCCGTTCAAACCAATGGATGGAACAAGGACCAAGCCAAGAACGCCCTCATCATGAGCCTTCGTGACGAAGCCCTGAGTATTCTGGATGCCTTGGGTAAGGAAGTGACCTACGATAAATTAATGGAAACGCTGGAGAGTCGCTATGGTGATGAGCACCTGGAACGTGTGTACCGAGCGCAGTTGAAGAACAGGGTGCAACGTCGTAATGAAAGTCTTCAACAGTGGGCCGTCGAGGTGGAGAAACTATTCCGGAAGGCATATCAGTCCGCGCCATTACCCAACGACGAACATCTAGTGGAAGCGTTTGCTAACGGGATAGCTGACTTCGAAGTAAGAACTGCAGTAAAACTAGGGCATCATAAAACGCTAAAGGAAGCGTTGGCTCAAGCCTTAGAAGTCGAGGCTGTACGAAATCCAGCGAAGGATATCCAACATATAAGGGAGGTAAAGGGCGCATCATTTCGTACAAGGTTTGGCCCCAGATGCTACAACTGCGACGAAAGAGGCCATTTATGGCGGAATTGCCCAAAGCCACGTCGAACGAGGGAGGATCGACCATTAGAAGAACGGGAAGAACGGCCGCACCGTGACACCACACAGCAGCAGGGAAACGAGTAAGCGCCAGGACCAAGGGGCAGGTGCTGGCCGGTCTAAAAAAGGCCCCAAAGATTTTGATCTCGCAAGCTCATGATGGGAACAGCCTGATCATCAATGGTGCCATCAACGGAACTTCTTGCAAGCTGACATTGGATACTGGAGCTTCTCGCACTGTCGTCAGTTCTCGATTGGCTAAGCGTTTTCTTCCGAACTTCGAAAGCTGCAAAACAGTTGAACTTCTGACAGCGACCGGCCAGCACATATGCGTCCGAGGAGAGAAGCTGGTGGAGTTAAAGTTGGGTGAGAAAACATTCGAACACAAAGTCATTGTGGCTGATATAGTTGACGATTGCATTCTGGGTCTTGACTTCATGCGAGAACATCATTGTGAGATTGACGTCAACCAAGGAATCTTGAAGTGTGGAAGAGAAGAAATCTTCATGGAAGGCGCCATATCAGGAAAGGTTTATTGTCTGCAGAGAACAGTCCTTCCACCTAGATCGGAAACCATTGTGGCAATTAGATTACCGCCGAAGTTGGGACATCAACAACGATGTGTGCTAATAGAACAATCGGAAGGTGATCAACCATGGTTAGTGGCCCGAACTTTGGTGAGGACTACTAATACTGCTGTGGTACGTGTGCTCAACACAAGTAACGAGGCACAACTCATCAAAGGAGGAACCCCGATTGGTACATGCGAAGAAGTAGACTGGATGCGCAGATGCCAAGAACAACCAAAGGAGAAATACAACTGTGCTGGGAGTTGCAACGTGTCAACACTATTGGAAGATTCCCGTAAAGATCTCTCTGAAAAAGAATTTCTGATGGCGAAGAAGATGCTACAGCGCTTTACCGACATATTTGCCCTCGATGATGCTGTCAACGGAAAGACTGGCTTAGTGAAGCACACGATAAATACAGGAAACGTGCCACCGATACGACAGCGGCCAAGAAGGATACCAGTGGCTCAAGAAAAAGAAGTTGAGTCAATGATTGAAGACATGGCGCTAAATGGTGTGATAGAACCTTCATCCAGTCCGTGGTGTTCGCCAGTGGTTCTAGTGAAAAAGAAGGACGGCAGTATGCGGTTTTGTGTTGATTATCGACGACTCAACGATGTAACGAAGAAGGACAGCTACCCTTTGCCGAGGATTGATGACACATTGGATACACTGACGGGCATGAAGTGGTTCACTACGCTGGACTTGAAGAGCGGGTACTGGCAAGTGGAAATAGACCCTAAAGATAAGGAGAAGACCGCGTTTTCTACGGGAAAAGGCCTGTGGCAATTTAAAGTGATGCCGTTTGGGTTGTGCAACGCCCCCGCTACGTTCGAGAGGTTAATGGAGTTGGTTCTTGCGGGACTAATTGGAGACGCATGCCTTGTCTACTTAGACGACATCATAATTGTGGGAAAAACCTTCGAAGACCACCTACAAAACCTGGATCGAGTCCTAACAAAAATACGTGCTGCCAATCTTAAGCTGAGTCCGAAGAAATGTTCCTTCTTCAAGAAGCAAGTGAATTTCTTGGGACATGTGATTTCCGAAGCTGGCGTACAGACGGATCCAGGTAAAGTCAGTGCTGTGATGGATTGGCCTGTGCCAAAAGACAAGACGGAAGTCAGAGCATTCTTGGGTTTATGCTCCTATTACAGGCGATTCGTGAAGAACTTTGCTGATATCGCTAAGCCGTTGCATAGACTGACTGAGGAAAAACGGCCCTTTCTCTGGGATGAAAATTGCGACGCAGCTTTTCGAGGACTAAAGGAGCGACTTTGCAATACGCCTATTCTCGGCTTTCCGGACACCGAGAACGAGTTTATCGTGGACACTGACGCCAGCAACACCGGCATCGGAGGAGTATTGTCGCAAAGAAAAGGAGACCAAGAAGTGGTGATTGCGTATTTCAGCAAATCCCTGTCCAAGCCAGAAAGGAACTACTGTGTGACAAGAAAGGAGCTACTTGCAGTGGTGAAGACATTGCGTCACTTTAGCAAATACCTGCTCGGGCGAAAATTCCATCTGAGGACCGACCACGCTGCTCTAAAGTGGCTACTGCAGTTTAAAGATCCCGAAGGCCAAGTGGCAAGATGGATTGAGCAACTACAAGAGTTCGACTTCACCACGGAGCATCGCAGTGGAAAATCTCATGGCAACGCAGATGCACTGTCAAGAAGGCCATGCTCAGAGGACTGCAAGCATTGCTCAAGACAAGAGTCGAAAGATCCAGTACCTGTCAGAATGCTCAAAGCTGACATCGGCGACGAATGGAAAGAAACCCTTCAGGCTGAACAAAAAGAAGACGTCGACATCAAGCCGATTCTTGAATGGATGGAATCAGATGCCCGTAAGCCTGACTGGAGTGCTATTGCTTCACTGAGTGTTACGACAAAGAGCTATTGGGCGCAATGGGATAGCCTGGTGCTTCAAGAGGGAGTGCTGTGCCGAAAATGGGAAAATGCTCGAGGAAACCAGTGCCATCTCCAAATGGTTGTACCCAGAGCAAAAGTTCCCGAAGTTTTGAAGCTGTACCACGAAGGATTTTCGGGAGGACATCTGGGTGTGAAACGGACACTGTTGAAGATTCGAGAAAGGTTTTACTGGATCAACTGCAGAGATGACGTAGAAGACTGGGTACGGAAATGCACGAGCTGTGCATCAGTGAAAGGACCGCATACCCGCAGCAGAGGAGCACTAAAGCTGTATAATGTTGGAGCACCATGGGAGCGAATCGCACTGGATGTGGCCGGACCATTTCCTGTGAGCGAAAGTGGCAACAAGTACTTCCTTGTCGTCATGGATTACTTCACCAAGTGGCCGGAAGTCTTCGCAATTCCAAACCAAGAGGCATCGACGATAGCAGACAAATTGGTCCATGAAGTATTCTGTCGTTTTGGAGTACCATTGGAAATCCATAGTGACCAAGGAAGAAATTTTGAATCTCAACTGTTTCAAGAGACGTGTCGGCTAATGGGTGCACACAAAACAAGGACAACGTCATACCACCCGCAATCAGATGGAATGGTGGAGCGATTCAACCAAACTCTGGAGAGATACCTGGCAAAAGTAGTCGAAAGCAAACAACGGGATTGGGACAAGCATATCCAGCCATTTTTGCTGTCATACCGAAGTGCTGTTCATGAGAGCACCAATGTCACTCCTGCTTTTGCCAATTTTGGACGTGAATTACGGCTACCCGCCGACTTAATAACTGGTGTCCCACCGGATTCTCCACAACCCATAACTGAGTACGCCAGTGACCTCCGGAACAAGATGAACGACATCTATGAGCACATTAGAGAGTATGGCCAGCAAACATCGGAAAGAATGAAGACTAGATACGACAGAAGGACTAACAACCCTGGGTTCGAGGAAGGCTCGCTAGTATGGCTACACAACCCTATACGCAAAAAAGGGAAATCTCCAAAGCTACAAGCCAAATGGGATGGACCATACCGAGTGGTGACCAAGATCAACGACGTGACGTTCCGCATACAGAAGGGACATCGAGGTGCTCCCAAGATAGTTCATGTGGATCGATTGGCGCGATATTACGGGTGCAACGATGCTCGGGACGAGCATGTCTTAGGAGGGGGTAGTGTAACGCAGTAGACGCCCGTTGTAGGTATGGAGTGATCCGGTCCTGGGAAGCCCTATTGTTCTGTGAAGCTTTATTGTGTTTTTATTGGTGCCTTTTGTATTCAGTTTTATGGCTTTATGACTCGAGTTTATTTGTTTGGTGTTTACGTATTTGAAAAACAATAGGGATTCTCGAACTTTCAAGTTGTTTACTTGTTAACACAATGGCGTTTATTGAGATCGAGTAATGTTGCGAAATATCTCGTAGGTTCGAGACTGTAGGAAATAGCGGATATAAATACGCCGGCCGACCCTTGGGGATCAGTTTATTCGTTTACCGTCGAAGCGATAACTACTCGGGTTAGAGTGCGATACCAGTGATTGTAAAGTGACTAGCTTGTGTGAATATCAGTGCCAGTGTAAAGTGTTTGTGCGAACCAGTTGTGTCGTGTGTTTTTGTGATTTTTGTGAAGTGATTGTGTGCAATAAAGTGCAAAGTGAATAATCGGCGTTTTAACTGACTATCCAAGAACCCATCTCGTAACAATACTTACATTTTTATTACAATATCTGCAATGATAAATTTTAAATACACTTGTGTTTGATTATATTATTATCTATCTACTAAATAACACGAAGTTTCAAAAACAACGCTTTGCCAAATGTTAAAAAATCTATTAAACATTTTAGATCAAGCTTTGACATCAACACCATTGAATGTAGAATTAGCTCAGCTATGGACATAAAGTTCGATAACTATGTTAATTAATAAATAACACTTTAAACACGTCGCCATTATAGAGCAATCCGTGATACGTCCGCGCGGCTCGAAAGCTGCGTATGAACTGAATAATTTATCACTGCCGGAGCACACAAATCCTGTCGCTGTCTCGCTCTAATGTGCTTGATTAGAAACGTGTGAGCGAGAGCGCAGGTGTTCGTCCGAACAGTGAAGGATATTTCACTCGGTTGCTGGAGTGGGAACTATTTCTCCACATCCCATATTAGAGGGGGTTTGGATTGTGGGAAGGGGCGCATTTGATGAGCGAAGTTTGGCCGAGCTCAATTCATTGCTTTGCACCCAGAGCTCCAACTGAAAAATATAAAATAAACAACTCAATAGACCATACAACCAGACTTTGCATAAGACTTCAAATAAGACGTGGTATCAATTCGACTCTATACTTTGAGAATATGTATGTCAAGCAAACGAGAGGTGGTATCAGTTTGACTCTTTACTTTGAGAATATGTATGTCAAGCAACCGAGAGGTGGTGTCAGTTTGATTCTATACTTTGAGAATATGTATGTCAAGCAACCGAGAGGTGGTATTAGTTTAACTCTATACTTTGAGAATATGTATGTCAAGCAACCGAGAGGTGGTACCAGTTTTACTCTTTACTTTTAGAATATGTATGTCAATTGTCAAGCAACCGAGAGGTGGTGTCAGTTTGATTCTATACTTTGAGAATATGTATGTCAAGCAACCGAGAGGTGGTATTAGTTTAACTCTATACTTTGAGAATATGTATGTCAAGCAACCGAGAGGTGGTACCAGTTTTACTCTTTACTTTGAGAATATGTATGTCAATTGTCAAGCAACCGAGAGGTGGTGTCAGTTTGAGTCTTTTGAGAATATGTTTGTCAAATTATCGAGAGTAGTATCAATTTGACTCTATACTTTGAGAATATGTATGTCAAATAATCGAGAATAGTATCAATTTGACTCTATACTCTGAGAATATGTAGGTATGTCAAGCAACCAAGAAGTGGTATCAATCTTACTCTATACCTTGAGGTAGGTATGTCAAGCAATCTGAAATATGTACCTACTTAGACAATTTTAATGATAAAATAATATATTTAAAGAGATTTGCAAACTTTGTTATTTACACAAACATAATTTATAGTAAATAATTATATTTTTTTATAATATAATCAATAATCATTGTTTATAATCTATATATGCAATATTTTTTGCATCAAATGGCCAAAACCAGGACAGTGGCCATAACTGATGAATCTACCCAATCTATGTTTTTTTTTGCACATTACGTATCGCTTAACTACGCTCACGCCTTTGTGGACTGTTTATCTTTTTAGGGTTCCGTACCTCAAAAGGAAAAAACGGAACCCTTATAGGATCACTTTCTTGTCCGTCTGTCCGTCTGTGTGTCTGTCAAGACTCTTTATCTCGGGAACGCGTAAAGATATTGAGCTGAAATTTAAACTGTATACGTATATCTATGATCTCTTACAGTTGTGTTAAGGAAAAACTTCTCTGTTATCATATAAAGAAGTTAGAGCCGTTTATGTCGTAAAAAACCGCATATTTGAACACTCACAAAAATCAAAACCTACAGGGTACTTCCCGTTGACATAGAACTATGAAATTTGGCGAAAAGCATTGTCTCAGAGTACACATATAGGAATAAATCTGAAAACTGAATATTTTTATTTAAATCACAAAATATGGGTTTAAAATTCAAAGTGCGTAAATCGTTTCATGTAAGGTATCATATAAAAGAGTTTTATTAGCACATGCTAAAACAGGTTTTTAATTATTTTAACAATTTTCGATAAATGACGTGAAACGTAAAAAAAAAAACTTTTGTCGATGATGATGATGATGATGATGAGTATAGAGATTTTAACAACGTACTTCCCAATTTTGTGAAATTTTCTGGATTTGTACGGAACCCTCGGTGTGCGAGCCTGACTTGCACTTGTCCGGTATTTTTTTATTTACCATTTTATTGGTAAGGTTATTGGTAACTTCACTAGTTAGGCGTGATCGTCGGTAAGCGATCTAGCTTAATTGGATAAAGTGTCTGTCGGTGTTACAAAAAGATGCAGGTTCAAGTCTGCGATCACGACAAATTATTGAAATGTTTATCACAAAAATAATTATTTACCCTATCTACCTACATATTTCTGTAAAATGCTCACGTACCTCCGGCGGCATCTTCCCAGGCGTTGCTCTACACGAGCCAGCGCAATGCAACTGCACCAAAAGTTCGGCTATAGCGGCGGCGGAGGTGTCGATAACCCGCTGGCGACACACCGCCACGGCGTGCACGAACCCGCCCGGGCCCACGAACTCGTGCTCCATGAACACAGTCTTATCGTCCCAGTAAATTGCCTGCGAAATGAGTAATTATAGATATAAAGTCGTTTTTTTGCCTATGTGTGATTTTCATGGCACCTCCAATACAAGAAATCGTAGTGGGGGACTTTTAACGCAAACCACTAACCAGTTTTTGAGGACACATTTCCTATTTTAATATTGGTTAGATTACAAAGAGCGGTTGTTAGAATCAAAATAGTAAAGAGTATCTAGAAACTCTAAGAACAGTTTTATAAGAGCAAGCGCAATGCAGTTGCAACAAAAGTTTGGCTATAGCGACGGCGGAGGTGTCGGTAATCCGCTGGCGACACACCGCCACGGCGTGCACGGACCCGCCCGGGCCCACGAACTCGTGCTCCATGACGGTCTTATCGTCCCAGTAGATCGCCTACAAAATTAATAATCATCGATATCAGACCATCATTCTAGATCGACACAAAAAATCCTAGTTAGGGGTCCTGAATGTTACACCGTAGAGTGTATGAAACGTTAACCGGTTTTCGAGTTTTTTGGCTCTTTTTTGAAAAGTAGGCGAGTCTGAAAATAGAAAGAGTGGAAGATAGATACAGAAAATAGATATAGAGACTCTAAGAACAGTTTTATAAGCGCCAGTGCAATGCATTACACAAGACGTGTTACACACCATCGCCATCTAAATTACTTGCCTTTAAAGTTATATTGAACCTTTTAGAACCGAATATCTTCTATACCGGATGGTGGAGGCAACCTGCACCTCTGCTTCGCCCGCCGCTCTGGTGTAACCATAGATACACGTATAATCTCTATGACCTAGCGATAAAGTCCTGAAAAACAAGGAAACAGGTTTCTATGTCTCATAGTCAACTCACCTTTGAAGTGATGGTGTACTTGGTGAACGGCTTCAAGTATCTCCTGTACCGGATGGTAGCGGCGGCCTGCACCACCGCGCCGCCCGCCGCCTTGATGTTCGCGTAGAGACCTGTCCTCTCGTAGAAGTCAACTCGAGCGAAGTCGAGCTCGCGCAGGTATCGCGCGTTGTTCATGTGGTACAGAAGGGTGTCGATGTCGTTTAGCAGACACCAACCTGAAAATTGAGAAGATTTAACTTTAATAAGAAGCAAAACCGTGGTACGGTGATAGCATGATGTTGCGAATGCCACACACACTCACGGCTGAAGACTTAGCCTCAGAACTCAGAAATGAAACAAGGATTTAAACGATATTCTTCCAAAGAGTTATTTTTGTGATAAACATTTCAAAAATTTGTCGTTATAAGTTGGTTAAAATGATAAACACTTCACAAATTCAACGCGGAGGCAGTACTGCGGAGTAGCTCAGTTGGCCAGAGCGTCGGGCTAGTGTTCCGAACAAAAGAGAGGATTGCAAGCATTCTAAGGCTGCTTTCCCCAATCTTAATAAAAATATCACAAATGACCTGTTGAGGTTGCAGCAACAAGACCTTCGACTTATGGTAGGCCTCATTACTGGTCACTGCAACTTAAATAGTCACTTGTTTCAACTGGGAGCCACTGACAGCCCACTATGTCGCGGCTGTTTGCAGGAGAACGAAACTATAGAACATGTTCTGTGGTATTGCAAAGCCACAGAAGACATTAGATTAGCTAACGGATTGCATGATGCTTCTGCACTATCATATCAGCTTCGTTGCCTGAATCGCCATCATCTCATTCACCATCTAAGCTACTGGAGCAGTTATGCCAGCGGCCCAGAGCCACGCTCCGTTACTTTAAGGAGCTGGGCTGGCTCGGGTAGACGCTGGAGGGGGAATGAACAAAACACCCCATGCGGAACGTCAGTGCAGGACTCATCGCCCCTAATTAGAATTAGTGTTCCGAAGAAGCAAGGTACGAGTCCTGCATCCTGTAGAATTTTTGAAATGTTTATCAAAAAATAACTCTTTGAAATAAACCTAGTGTGGGATGGACTATAAAATTAAAATCATTTCATTGATATTCTTCCACTTTAATCCATTTCACAAGCTAAGGTTTTACAGGTGCAAAATCAACCGCCATCTTTCTCGACGGTGATGAGTATCTGTCTGTGTTACCAGTTGCATTTTTAAATGTCTCCACGCCGGACAGTTGGTTGGCACCTCTGAATTCAAATATTTGGGTTTAACGCCAAAGTTTTAACGTATATTTAGTATGAATTATGCCTGTAATCTTATACTAGAAGCCTATTTCTGCTGTCCAGTACCATGCTCTCTTCGATACTCAACGTAGCTGAGAGTCATTATTATAATATCACGTTTGACCGAGTCTGGTGTTACTTTGTGGAAATTTATCTGCAAATCCTTGTTTTGAATAAATCTTTAGTAAGTACATTTACGCTCCGTTTTGATTTTAGGACAATACCTACGTGTAAGAGTCCTATTCAACTTAAAATAAAATAGAGTTATTAAATCTGAAACAGTTGCTTATGTCTATAATTCAATAATAAATAAATAATAGATTACGGAGACATCTTACACACGGTTTCTGACCCCAAACTAAGCAAAGCTTGTGATATAGCTGCCAGCGACTGATATACTACTTACACATAATATTTTTAAATACATACTTTTATAGATAATGCCTAAATAACACCCAGACACAGAGCAAACACCAATCACATAAATATATGCCCTGGATGCGAATCTAACCCACGCTTCTTTGACCCAGGAGTCAAGATCACTAACCACTGAGCCACCGAGGCAGTAAATAATCCTACTAATATTATAAACGCGAAAGTTTGTGAGGATGAATAGATGGATGTTAGTTACTCTTTCACGCAAAAACTACTGAAAGGATTGAGATGAAACTTTGCAATAATTTAGCTTATATATCAGAATAACAGGCTGTAAATTATAATGATATTGCGTCAAAAATCAAAATATCATGCGGGCGAAGCCGCGGGTAAAAACTAGTAATTAATAAAGGTAGTCATTCAATATGCGTAAGGTAAAAATAACTCACAGTCAATTTCAGTAGTCTCCAGAATCCAGGTTTTCTTCCTGAAGTATCTCATCCGTGCCACATTATTATCCTTGCGAAGTACCAACGCGGCGTAGACACTGCGTAGGCTTAGGCTACCCACTCCAACGATGCCGAAGAAGAAGACAATACGTTATATCTACGATGATACAAGCTAAACTGAACTTACAGTCAAAGTGGTGACCAAAAGGCAGGCTTTCTTCTTGAAGTACTTCGCCCATGCCAAGATGTATATCATTTGCACAAAGTACGCCTCAACGGTGTCGTACGGTGTGTTTTAGCTATTTCGTAGCTATAACGTACTGTATGGTATCTTCGGAGTGCCATACTTCGCACGGATGATATACCGTACTGCCCCCCAATAGTTGAATAGGCGAATCGAACATCTCTTATTTCGAATTTATGATGTATAATAATGGCAGATGCGCTTTTTTTCGTATCTCACGATATCTAACATGTAATATATAAAATATGTATAATATACAATGTGTTTGTCTATCGTTGTCGGAGCCTTAAGCATCTTCTCATCATCTTCTCTTAACTTTGGCTCTTACATAGAGTCTAAAGCCCAATTAGCCTCCAAAAAACTTGGTGTTCTCTCTAAGGTGAGACGGTATTTCACACCTGAGCAACTGCTTAGCCTTTATAAAGCACAAGTCAGGTCTTGCATGGAGTACTGCTCCCACCTTTGGGATGGCTCTGCTAAATATCAACTGGAGGCTCTAGAGTCGATTGAGCGGCGAGCCAGGAGGCTGAATGACAACGACACCTTGACTAAGTCGCAGCTGCAAAGTCTTGAGCATCGTCGCAAGGTAGCGTGTTTGTCGGCCTTTTACCGGATACACTTCGGAGAGTGCGCCCAGGAGTTCCACAATCTGGTCCCCCCTGCCCCTTTCTTCTATCGTGCGGCTAGACGGACGCGACTAAAGCGCCACCCTTTTATGGTGGACATTCCGCGCGTTAGAACCAAGCGTTTCGAATCCTCATTCCTCATACGAACAGCAGGTATCTTCTAGATAAGCTTGCTACAACCTAGACCGCACATCTGCTTAACATCAGGCAGTGTGTAGTCAAACGCGAATCTGTTCGAAATAATAAAAAAAAGAGCGGTGACATATATGGCAAATTTTGAACTTACGAGTATACTGTGGAATCGACTCTGAAAATACACAAAAAAAACCGCTATTCCATACTTTTTGTCGAAAGTCTATAAAAAATCGTATGGAACAGCAGTTTTTTTTTACCTTTTCAGAGTTAGTCTCATAGTAAAAGTCGTTCAAAATTTGCCATAGATGTCACCGCTTAAGACTCTGACACCGGTAGACAAGCACATTGTATATCGCGAGACTCAAAAAAATGCGCATCTGCCATTATTATGCATCTTCAGAGATCTTCGATGCGCCTTTTCAACTATCGGGGGCAGTACGGGATATCATCCATGTGAAGTACAGTAACACCGCTCCAAAGATACCGTACAGTACGTCGTATTGACGATGATACAAGCTAAAGTGAACTCACAGTCAACTTCAGTAGTGTCCAGAAGGCAGGCTTTCTTCTTGAAGTACCTCGCCCGTGCCACGGTATACATCATCCTCGCGAAGTACGCCACATCGAAAGTGCCGTAGAGGAGCAGCGCACCCGCTACTGCCACCGCGCACCACCCGGGCAGGCATACCGTCCACATCTTATCTGATAAACCGAATAGTAAAATAAAAAACCCGACAAGTGCGAGTCAGGCTCGCACACCGAGGGTTCCGTACAAATCCAGAAAATTTCACAAAATTGGGAAGTAAGTTTTTAAAATTTCTATACTATCGCCATAAAGTTTTTTTTTTCACATTTCTTGTCATACATCGAAAATTACACATTTTTAAGTCTAGGTTTGTATGAAGACGCTCCTTCTGTGCCCTGTGTAATAGGGCTCTAATCTATTCTGTGGTTATAGCTTATGGTTAGCAATGTCCCCTAATATTTATGGTTTGTGTTTAATGGTTTGTGCTTTTCCGTATCATAATGATAATCCGAATCGTGACACTCTTTATGCTTGGAGTTTGATTAACTAAATATGATTGGTTTCAGCTAGACTGAAAGGACACAAGTACATCCTAGTTACCTACTCGTAGGTATCCTAGTTTACTTACCTATGTAGCGCTCATATCGTAGTTTGACTAAGTGTCAGTCTTCGGATTGGTGACCGCGATTGGCATTTGCAACTGAGCGCTACTATGGCTCAGATGAGACGTAAATTTGTAAGACCTGCCCCCCGACCGCCTAAGCAATAGCAATCGTAATAGGAATCGTTTATGACTTCAATTTAGTCATTTGGCACCGCCTATGTGACGTTAGCCATCAAAGTTGTTCATTCAACGATTGCTTTCGCAATCTGCGCAAAGCAATTGATGGCTAAGTCACATAGGCGGTGCCAAATGACTAAAATGAAGTCGTAAACGATTGCTATTACGATTTCCATTGCTTAGGCGGTCGTGGGGGGGGGCGTTGTTTTAACCGTTTAGCCATGTCAGAGGCTTGGTGAAATAATTGCGTATTATGGATACTTACGAATAAAAACAAATAGTCGAATCGAGAATCTATTGTCTGAAGTCGGTTTTTTTTTATTCCTTGTAGGTTTGCGTTTGACTACATACTGCCT
Organism: Hypomecis punctinalis; assembly: GCA_949316475.1. NCBI lineage: Eukaryota > Metazoa > Arthropoda > Insecta > Lepidoptera > Geometridae > Hypomecis > Hypomecis punctinalis. Next base: position 11,749,449 of record OX438819.1, on the reverse strand, counting down.
GATGTTGAGCAGATACGCGGTCTAGGATGTAGCACGCTTTCCAAGAGGATACCTATTTACTCGGGATTTGAAGACACCCACATTGTACTTTAGCGGGAAGACAGACCCAGGAAAGTGTTCCACATTCTGGCTGTATGAGGAATGAGGATTCGAAACGCTTTGTTCTAACGCGCGGAATGTCCACCATAAAAGGGTGGCGCTTTGGTCGCGTCTGCCTAGCCGTACAATAGAAGAAAAGGGTGGGTGGGACCAGACTGTGCAACTCCTCAGCGCACTCTCCGAAGTGAATCTGATAAAAGGCCGACAAACACGCCACCTTGCGTCGATGCTCAAGATATTGCAGCTGCGACTTAGTCAAGGTGTCGTTGTCAATCAGCCTCCTGGCTCGCCGCTCAATCGACTCCAGAGCGTCCAGTTGATATTTGGCAGAGCCATCCCAAAGGTGAGAGCAGTATTCCATGCAAGGCCTGACTTGTGCTTTATGAATTCTAAGTAGTTGCTCAGGTGTGAAATACCGTCTCACCTTAGAGAGAACACCAAATTTTTTGGAGGCTAATTGGGCTTTTGAAATGTAAGAGCCAAAGTTAAGAGTCAATGAGAAAGTTAAAAGTCGGTTGCAAATTATGACCCTCAACAGCCACCTAACAGCAGAAAATGATCGCTGTAACCAAAATTGGCATGAAAAGTAACATCATCGTCTAGTTTTATTAGATACATTATTTTGCCGCCCTCAGATAAATAGGTAAATAAATATTCGACTCTTACACACGGGCTCTGACCCCAAACTATGCAAAGCTTGTAATATGGCTGCCAGAGATTGATATACTACACAAACATATTTTAATACATACTTATACATAGATAGTAACTAAATAACACCCAGACACAGAGCAAACACCTATGTTCGTCATATAAATACTTACCCTGGGTTGGTATTGAACCCACGCTTCTTTGACCCATAAGTTACGATCACTAACCACTGAGCTACCGAGGCAGTCTATCAGTACAGTAGAACCGTCTCTACTGTCCTACGGTTTACCTTCACTGAGAAACCAGTAGGTAGGTATTGAGGTCGTGTATAAATATAAAACGAAATCCTGTTGAACATCAGTCAATCACACTATAGGTAAAACAGATATGAAAATAAGACTTCTCCTGTCAAATAGGCGGTCTTGCACCAGATGTAACAACGATTTCTTATTCAATAGCGCCTGCACTGAAACGCATCGCAATGTACGTACACCAGCCAAGTTTTCTTACGATAGTTGAAGTTATAAACAGATCAATAAAGGTATGAAATGGGTAGAAAATTGACCCTGAAACCATGTACCCAGTAAAAATAGTAACAAATGTATGTATCGATCAGCTGACGATTTCTACTGAAAAAACTACTCTCTGCTATTTAATTTTTTGCAGGCGTTTAAATAACATTATTACCTCGTAATTCAAACAGAAAAAGTAATTAATTATACAGAAATACGCTAAGAAAGCTTACTTTTTATCCTGAAGCCGGTGTTCTCAGGTTAGATCAAATCGCCATGTCGAGGAACTTGAAATTTGTGAAATTATCACTACGACGTAAATATTTATCACACTTTTGTTGTAATTACACCAATATAAATCTTATTTTTGATATATTCTAGCTGGAAAACTAAAATTAGAGGTAACCTCGAAGTGTCAAATGAAGAAGTGTGAATTTTTCCAACATGGAGAGATGACAGGAGGTGCGCGCGCATTGAGATCAATAATACTAAGGAGGTTGCGATTGCTAAGCGACTGAGGTTGGTATACAAGATACCTAGATTCTATTACCTAATTGCCTACATATATATTTTATAAGCAATTTGTTAGATTTTGTACTTATTTCATACAAATCTACCATTTCGCAATAGCCTTATTGAGTGAGTTAATAATTAACTGACTCAAATAGGCACCGTTTCAACTCGCTGGCATGTTCTGGTACTTTGAAATCTTTATGGAAGGTTTCTGTTCACTTGTTCAGCAATGGACAGCTATGGTTGAAATGACGACGATATCATAGTCTTTATTTTTAGACCACAATAGTCCAAAACTCACTGGTTAGGTATACTACAGTACCTAGTAGGTACAGATCTAGCAAGCCCTGAGATAAAGCATCCTAGACTGAAGCAATCTGCTTACTGTTGACATTAGCTCCTGGAACAATTAGGTAGGTATTGTTAGGGTTATGTTAAGAAGATCATTATGACTATAATTATAAGGATTCCACTTCTTACTGATAATAAATCTATGGGGCCAACCCAGATTTCGAAAAAAAAAAGTTCTGTTCTATACAAAATTGGAAATCGAAATCGACAAAATGTATGAAACAATTGAAACAGCTAATTTTTTTCTTGAATTCTGGGTTGGCCCCGTAGTCAAACTTGTTCATAATTATGGCCTGAATCACCTCCTTTCGGCTTCGTACACCATTTCAGGATAACCCTGTACCTATACATCACAGGTACCAACATGGTAGGTATCGTCAAAGAAGATATAATAAAACTACGTATAGAACGGCCACTCGTTACCCCCCACCCGTTTGAGTCTTCCTCACTTCCACCCTGCGTCAGGACACATATTAAATACTCTGCGCGCGGGCTGCACAGGCCGGTGATTTCTACTACAAAAAATACAGACTTACAATGGGGAAGACGTGTGCTGTTTATGACTGTACCTACTACAACAATGCGCGACAAGATATCATTTCATTATGTCCCTAAAGATAAAATAAGGTACTTTATTTACTTTTAGTAGGTAGATAATATTCTTATAAAAATTATGTCATTCAAATTTAGATACTTACTTCCTCTTGATATTTTGTTTCAAATAAAATAAATCGTTTACTTTTAGTTACAGTGCTGTCAAATTATTATGAATTTATTAAGTATACTTTGTAAGCACTAGAATGATATTCATTTTTGTAAATTTATTTAATCTTAGACTTCTAAAAATTCGTAGTATTTATTTTCTTCCATAAAAAATTAAAAAAATAATTTGACTGGTCTATAAGGACACAACTCACGTAAGGAGATACTGTGTAAATATGCAAACAAGTGTAAATATTAGTTAGGTATGTAATATTTTTGCAGGTGTACAATTATTTGTATCTACATAATTATTATTATGCTGATTCCACTTTTTTAAGTTTTTGGGAAATTTGTTGAGTTTTGGGAAAAGTTGTTGAACATAAGCAATGCGCCATTTCTCGTTAATGGTAAGAAGTTCTAATAATTTCACATTAAGTGACTAACTGGCTTAAAGCAGTTTTCACAGATGGCGCTTCCAACAAAGTAGTAGTTGGTAAAAATGATAAAACACTTTCACTAATTCGACGTTTTCGCAGACAGCGTTTTAGCTTAATTTGGACAAAGCATCTGGGCCGGAATCCCAGAGAGATGCAGGTTCAAATCCTGCGAACGCGTCAATTTTTGAAATGTTTATCACAAAAAGAAAGTTTCTATACACCTAGTGTGTGAAGCACGATAAAAATCATTTCATTGTAGAACATAAGTTGTTTGTTTTGATGTACAGAAAGGATGCTAATTGATTATATTACCAATAACCCTGTATATATGCGTAGATAAAATAATGTACCTGTGCAGTACCTCAATCAGTAATTTACCGCGCGCGGAGAATACTTACATTACAAGTAAGTTCGTTTATGAAACATTATTGAACAAATATTGTGGCTTGCCCTGGTGTCAGAGATTTTAGGCTGCCTGAAGGCCTCTAACATGGATTGAACATTTTAACTTGTCATCCGAGCCACGGTAGCGTTCAGTTGGAAAATGCCACCCGCGTTTTTTTTTTTTTTTTACCAGGGGAAATCTTTTAAAGATACCACCGCACCTCGGGACAGGCGGGTGGTTATGTGGGAGTCTCCGCCCATTGCTGGGCGGCATACCCACCAAAACCCCTGGGTGTTCCGCCACTGCGCTTGGTGTCGGGGCTACGGGCACGCTTTCGCACTCCTCCGCGGCACCCGACAGCGCTGGCCCAAACCGGGCCCCACCTCGGAGCTTGCGCTCCCTCCTGAATGACGATGTGCCGAACACCAGACACATTGTCATCAACCACATTGGGACCAACCAGCACTGGGCGTCAGACAGTACCCGTGTCCGACAGCCCTGGTCCCGATGCAACGGGTCAATTAAAGTGGCCCCGCGCCTGCCACTACGGCTGCAGAGGATAGGGAGAGCGGCCGACGACATACCGACACTCCGACACCGTGGCGACCCCGTCGAGGCCGCGGAAGGCAGGGAAAGTGGCAACGACACACCAGCAGTCCTCTCCCGCCGCGGCCTCCAATCCTCAGCCGCAGTGCCTCCCATACGACACTGCAGCCCCCCTCAGTTGCGGTGCCCCCATAAGGCACGCAACCTACTTTGGCCAGCTTCTACTCAGGCTTGGAGGCAAAAGCCCGGAGAAGCAGCCCCACCACGGGTTCCTCTTGGTTCACCAGGTTGGCCCTACCTGGCTACTAAGCCCCCCCGCCACGACAAGGCGGGAACCCACTCGGGGGGGTCGCTGACAAACACCTAGTCCAATACGAACAAATATTGTGGTTTTTGGAATGCATTTCTTTCTTTCCTTGGAATGTACGAGTATGTAGGGCAGGTGCCCCGGTTGTGGCCATATAGTATCATTTGTGGCCACTTTGAATCTTAACGATTAATCAGACAATTTAATGTACTAATATATTTAAAAAAACCGGACAAGTGCGAGTCAGGCTCGCACATCGAGGGTCCGTTTTATTTTTGTGAGTGTCGAAATATGCGGTTTTTACGACATAAACGGCTCTAATTTTTTTTACGATAACTGAGTAGGTAGTTTTTCTTTTACACAACTGCAAGAGACCATAGATACCTATACGTACAACACACAGTTATACAGTTTACAACTCGATATCTTTACGCGTTCTCGAGATAACGAGTCTAGACATACACACAGACGGACAGACGGACAACAAAGTGATCCTATAAGGGTTCCGTTTTTTCCGTTTGAGGTAAGGAACACTAAAAATAATTATAATTTGAGATTCATAGAAACAATACGTAGGTATGTTGTGATATTGTTTATAATTACCATTTATGCAATAATGTTGACACCAAAATGGCCACAATCGGCTCAGTGGCCACAACCGGGGCACCTGCTATACTTATTTATATACATAATTATGTACAATACCTACGTATTTACTCGCCACTGGTTTTTAGATAAAGAAAAACATCGTCAGGCAACCCAAAGTATGTATTACGTCCAAACGAAATGCGTGCGTAGGTATGGGAATCCGCCAACCCGCACTTGGCCCACCTATTAGAATGTTATTATCAGGAGATAATTACAAGTTGGATATCTTCAAGTCAAGGGTAAATAATCTTCTACATCTTCGATTACCGTAGGTACCGTACCTACCAACCTTTTTAAATAGTCCACTGCAGGACGTAAGGACTACCCACGAAGGGTGATTGGGCCATATCCACCACGCTGGCCCAGTGCGAGTTGGTGGATTCACACACGCCATCGAATTTCTTCTACGGAAGCAGGTTGCCTCACTATGTTTTCCTTCACCGAAAAGCCCGTGGTGTGAAATTCCGTTCATAAATTCAAGGACTCTTGGTACGGAACCATGGAACCCACGACCACGCGATTGTAAGGCGGGTGTCATTATCACAAGAGCACCACGGCTTTCAATCCATCTTCGATTGCAACTTCGCTTTCCATCAGGCGATTTAGTGCCCAAATGTAGCCCTATTTCCATAAAACATAGATACGGCCCAAACGCCCTTCGTAAGTAGGCCTAATGCCTATCCCTATGTTCGATAGGGGACTATAATAGGCAAGTATAATTTCTTGACTTGATGTAGGTACCTACAATACAAATATAGCACCGAAACTTGGCTATAAACGAAACATTTCGAACAACAAAGCAAGTTTTCATCATCAACACCGACACGAGTTATTTTTTCAACCGCTATTCCCCAGGCAGCGCTACCAACCAGCTAATCAAGACCTACCATCCACATCCAACTGCTTTCAACATTCCAGTCAAGATAGCTCAAGCTAATCTGGTGCCCGTTATCCTCCGGTACACGACACGGCTATTGCCGCTGTTGTAATGTCGGTGACCTCGAAACTTCGCTATCTCTTTCCATCAAGTAAAGTCAGACAAGGACGGAACGAAACATCCGACACGGCGAGCATCCAAGCGTCAGTGACGTGCCGAACTAAAAAGCGTGAACAGTGTTTCTGCAAAATGAAGCGTTTTAAATACAACGTAGTGAAATTAATAGAAGCTATAAGAGACCGACCGTGTTTGTGGAATAAGAGTATTGATAATTACAAGGATCGCGTCGAGCGAAAGCTGGCTTGGATTGATATATTCAATATTTTGGACGAACGATACGAGCAAATGTCGTCGGATGATAAAAGGCTGACAAGTGAGTAATGAAAACACACCGAGTACAAAACCGTTTTTATCCCAGCTATACAGAGTGTATAGTTTAGACGACGCACATAATATTCAGGACATCAAATACAAGGTTATCCAGAACTAGTGTACTAATCCGAAAGGAGGTGATTCAGATTTCAGACTATCATTATGAACATCTTTTACTATGGGGCCAGCTCGGAATTCGATAGAAAAATCAACTGTTTCATACAAATTATCGTTTCTGAGTTGCAATTTAGTATAGAACAGCTGATATTTTTTCCTGAATTCCGAGATCACCTCCTGTCGGCTTAGTGCCGGGCAAGCAGATAACCCTGTAGAGATACTAGCTAGGGTAGAATGGGGGACAATAGAAACAGGTCATTATTGCAACAAGCCCAATTCGTAGATACCTACTCATCATAGACGTAGATCTACGTCATTTCTCCTGATAGATCAGGACGTTATGGAACCAACCCAAACACAAAAAGTTAGATGTGATTTGAAACGTAATTTGTTGTGCAATGTACAAAATAAAACACGACGGCCAAAGCTGTTTCATACATTTTGTCGATTCCGAGTTGCAGTTTTAAATGGAACAACTGATTTTTTTCTCGAATCTTAGATTGGCCCCATGGCAAAGAAGATAATTATAATAATACTACGTACCCATAGTATAACTTGTCCAAAATGATGGTCTTATAATTACTCTGTTGTAGCTTAGTGCAGGGTACGCAGATTACCCTGTATACTAGGCACCTACTTGTATTTGTACCTACCTATCTGTATACTGAGTGTGAGTTTTATTGTAAACATGACGCGCTCGCCGCGAGCGCGTAAGCATGTAATTTGTATGAACTTGTTCTCGCACAAAGTGTTTCAAAAAAGCGCCGCTAGTGGCGCTGTACATTTCTTCATACAAATTACATGCTTACGCGCTCGCGGCGAGCGCGTCATGTTTACGACAAAACTCACACTAAGCATACTAGTGTATTTTCTATTTTACTAAAAAAAGTAAAAATGAACCTAGAACTTGTGCACTTTTAGGGATGGGTAAATATTTTGCCCATCCCTAAAAGAGCACCAGTTTGTAAGTAACATTTTTTGTTTAACTCGCGTCAGATCGTAACCTGTATGCTGAGTGTGAGCTTTGTCGTAAACATGACGCGCTCTTCGGCGAGCGCGTTAGCATGTAATTTGTATGAACTTGCGCCAGCACTAGCGGCGCTGTACAAAATGTACAGCGCCGCTAGTGGCGCTGTACATTTCTTCAAACAAATTACATGTTTACGACAAAACTCACACTCAGCATACTGATCGAAAATTAGTAAGACGGATGACGTAATGTTCAAGTTTTTACTTCGGCCGGCACTCCCGGAGTGCAACCAGTTGTTTTTTAACACGCTTTTATTAATTTCACCTGTATGTTTGCTTGCTCGCTCAATTTTGACCTACTTTGAGCGATCTGCGACCTGCTGATTTTCTTCAAACTTTGCACACCTATCAGACCGATGAAATGCAATTATAAAAAAAAATTGATGACTCCTAAGCCTGTTTTTTAGTTTTTTTTTTTAACTATATTTGTATTATTTGGTTTAAAAATGAGTTGTTTGTTGCAGGTGAAATCGTGCTTTCAAAATGGACCAACATCCGCGACACCTTCGTTAAAACCCTTCGACGCCGCGGACGTAAAGGAAAGCACTACATTCTCTACGACCATCTCACCTTCCTCCTTCCAGTACTGCCCGAGTCCGACACCGGCCAAGCCAACCTCGGCTACGAGGACCAACCAAACGACGATACTCAAAAAGAAACTTACGAAAAATGCGACGATTCCGACGCCTCATCCGACAAAGTCACCTACAAAGCAGCTAAAAGAAAACGAACCAAAAGACCGAGCTATCACGAAGAAGAAAATGAAGAAGTAGACAATTCTAACGTAGACTTCGTGTCAGTCGATGATCCGAGAATTATGAATGAAGATGAAGCGTTTTTTGCGTCGCTGTTGCCGTCGGTAGTGAAGTATAGTGAAGATGAGAGGCTGGAGTTCAGGATAGAAGTATTGGCGTTGATGAAACGCATTAGCGATAAGAGGAAGTGGTCTTCCAATGTTAATGGATAGCTGAAAGCGCTAAGCTTGTGCTTTATTGTAAAAAAGGCCAGATAGGTAAAAAAATAAGCTAGTTTTGGCTATTGTCTTACTCTATCAAGGTGAAAAAGAACAAGACAGGCGAATACGGAATACAATTAGTATTATAGGTCTAATCAAACTTGATGGCGTCTGTGAAGTTTCTACGCCTGGGCAATCCCCACTCCTCATCCCTACTATAATCCGCGCCACACAAGTCGAAGGATTAGAAGATAACACTGCGCAAAAGGCAAAATATATCTCGGGAAGGCAAAGGGCACTCTCGCCCGTTAACCTCATGCCTCCCGCGCGCTCCCTACGCCCGTGCTCATTACTTCGCCACTTGTGTAGGCATTGTGCACACATGCGCAATAATTAGCGAATCACGGCGAAGTGTAATCTGCGGATAACTTCTCATCCGCCGACTTGTGTGACGATACCTATAAAACATGAATTGGTACTGCGTAACGACTCGCTTCGTGTTCACATACACTGTTAAGTTTGAATCGTACCTACAATATTCATATTAAATGTCTATTGTATGCCTTTGACTAAACCAATTGTTTTATTACAACTTCGAAAAACATGTAAATTGGAAAACAAAATCAATTGGCTTGTTTACTAAAAAGAATATAATTAGTCCGTCAAATAGATTGTCAAAAAATATAAGACACGTATGTTTTCTTTTATCAATTTAAGACGAGGCACCGGGCCGAGAAACACGAAAACGGCAAAAACGAGTACTTTTGAATGCGCGATGTGAGAGGATGAATGATATCGATTCAAATTTAAAAAATGTCATAGATAAGGGAAAATCTTAATAAATTGAATGAACCGGACAAAATTTTGAAAATTAACCGGCTTTATTAAAAAAAAAATAAAACAAATTGCTCACCAAAAAAATTTTAGTAATTCGAATGCTCAGAATTATCAGCGACAACACCCCATTATTTTTTACGAATAAAATAGCCAGATCCCTTTTCTTTATTATAAACCGAGAATTTTTTTTTTTTAAATTGTATATTATGAGTAATTAATTAAAAACTCAATCAAATCTCTTCGCGCCTACTCTAGTTTAGCTTTTACTCTACAGTGTTTGCTCAGAATATTTGATCCGGCACTATCTGGGCCGCCGCCGCCGTACCGGTGCGACGTTGCGACTCCGACGAGCGCATGATTCGCTCAGCGTCGGGCTGGCAACGCCGCAAAGTACGGACGGCGCGAGATGCGTGCTGTTTGTTTTTGGTTATTGTCTTCTAGGTACTCTGTGCGACGACAACCGAGTAATTTACTTCAGAATTATTTTCAAAATTATAAGTTAGACTTTAGTGTACTATATTATATTGTAGCTTTAGAACATTATTATAGTAGGTAGTAAGTTAGGTACTTAGTATTTTTATTTGGTAGTGTGTAAATAGTAGTGAACAAGTGTGCATAGAAAATGGGGAGGAAAAATAAGCGGAAAGAATTGTTTTTACAAAAACGAAAAAGAAAACCTAAAAAAAATGACGGAATGTTTGGGTAAGTCGAATTACATATATAATAAACTTGCAATAAATAGTTGCACTCTAATGCCCTAATAATAAAGTCTATATTTGGCAAATACACATTCGTCTACAGATTATGGATTATCACATTCTTACTACCTAGGTACTTCAATTTTTCTGCATTTACCTATATTTACAATTTTTTTAGGTCAAAAAAACGGAAACTGCAACCTGACGATTGTCAATCCACATCCTCAACAGGGCCAGTAGATAGAGAGTGAGTCCATGCCAAGTACCTATCTATCATGTCAGCAATCAATTTAAAGTATCTAGTAATAATACTCCGTCTATTCTTTATTTTCAAGTGTGTACCTACTAAGATTTGTCTGTACAAACTAACCATACTGTAGGAAACAAATATCAGAACAAAAAGCTATGGAGTCGTCTCTTGATATTTTAGAAACCTATCTAAAATAATGATATTTATTAGGTGATGTTCTATCACCTAAATAATTGTGTTAGCTTTAACTTTTTAATAATTATATAATTACATCATTTTATTTTGTAGCCACCCAGAAATATCACCAACATACGCAGAGTTACACAACGTGTTGCCGACATCTGGGGATTCAGAGGAAACGGTAAATTTAAACACTTTTTTTAAATTATCACGGTTATAGTATTGTCTTTTACCGACTTCAAAAAAGAGGAAGTTGTCGATAGGGTTATTATTTTTTCTTCTTTTAAATAAACGAAATTAAAATTATTCTCCCTGCTTTATCACAAAGATTTTCCAGGTATTTAGTGAGTAGTTAGTACCTATACCTCCGCCACTGTACTCCATTTTGTACATGTCTAATTCCTTTAATAGTAATGTAAGTAATTTAATTTCAGTTAAAAGAACCAAATCCTGAAAATGAAGAGTTACAAAATGTGTTGCCCACATCAGAGGATTCGGTGGAAACGGTAAACTTAAGTACCTTTTTAAACTATCGCGATTATTGTCTTGTCTTTTTACCGACTTCAAAAAAGAGGATGTTGTCGATTTGGTTATATTTTGAAAATGTCGTTTTTTACTTCGTCTGCAAGTTGAACTTGTGTAATTTTGTTTCAGTTAAATGAACAAAACCCTGAAAATGAAGATATTCCATACATATTCGAAAGTACCTCTGAAACTACAGTAAGGATTTTGTTATAGCTAAGGCATGTTTACATAATAAGAAATTCAAACTAAATAAATACTAAAATATGTGCTTAAATTTCAGATTCATACAGAAATACCCGACTTGGGGCATCGAGTAATAGATGTTAATCATTTTACATCACAACTAATACAACTCTCTCAACATGAATCTCTGTTTGAACTGAGCCAAATATTTATGTCACGAGAAGTAATGTTGTTATGATATTTATAGTGGTAGTGTATTAGAACAATCATCAAAGCACACTATTTGTTTGAATTCTTTGAACAATATGAATCAGAGTACAATACTATACCTTATTGAAAAGGTAGTTTCAATTACTGAAGCCTATGTAACTCACTGTATGCATAAATAAATAACATTTTGATATTTAAATTGTAGAGTTACTGAAACAGTATATTTAAGATGAATAATTGGTTTGATTGGGTTTTTCTGGGTTTTCCCCAATCCTGCGCAACAAATGTTGAACCAATTTGAATGTATCCCCAGACAAGGTAGGAAGGTGTGTTGTGTTATTTTAATTGTATAAAATTTCGTTATCAAAATAGGAATTGATTTTTAAATAGATTAATTTTTGAGGGGGCGTGTTGGAATATGATACAAAAACTAATCTATCTCACTCTAACATGTAATGTATGTGAGTGTTTCTCTTTCCTTCACGACGTTTACATTATAGTAAAATACCCCTTTGTTCTACAACTTTAATGCTTATTATGAATTCCTCACCACTGTTCTTATAGAGCTGTGCTAGACCGCACTCGCACCTATCCTACCAAATATCGGTAAATAAATGATTTATATTTTAAACCGATTAACTAAATATTTTATTTCTGGCATCCAAACCCTTTTCTAAGTGTGTGAAGCACGATAAAAATAAGTTCATTGATTATGATACCTGTACATAATCAACATTAATTTGTATACAGGGTTATTTCTAATCAATTAGCATCCTTTTAGAGGTTTATTCTGTATATGTACATCAAAACTAACAACTTTTGTTCTGCAACATTTCTCAAAACTAACAACTTTTGTTCTGCAACATTTCTCAAAATTAAAAAAAAAAGCTGTTCCATACATTTTGTTGCGGGTCACGGGTAGACTCACTATTCTACGGAGTGTCTACCCTTGACCACGGTTGATGCAACTCGGACGAAACGTCGGGATGATGAGTTATTTATTTATCTCGTAATTTCAGAGCGCGATAAGTCCCGTAGTATATAATAATAATGTGTTCAAATCGCGAAAGTTTAAAAACAGCAGTTGAAATAACCCTGTATTGTATGAAAAAAAAAAACATTAAAAAGATCAAAATAATTTTTGCCTTTTTTTTAAATTGTTGATTAAGGACAAGGCGACTCCATGATTATCTATGCTCTAGGCAAATTGAGTTGACGCGTGCCGCCGCCGCGCCGTTAGCAGCGCCACGTACGCTAGCCCAGCGTTGCCGCCCGCCGCTCTGGCGTGATCCTGTCAAGTGAGACCGCGTAAAATTTTGTCCGAGTGAAGGGGCGCGGTACTCGATTTTGAAACTATAGTTTATCAATGCGTCACCTTAACAAAAAATGATGAAGATATTATAGCCTATGATGTTTAATGTCTAGATAAGCAGACTCAAACAACTGCGTTGCTAGGCATGGCGACACATTAACCGCCCGAATATTGTTGGTAGGTAATCAAAGAATCATATCTCTATCCCTGTTACACTAGTTGCTAAAGTACGGTAAGACGTTGAAAATGACAGAAATAGCAATATTTTTAAATTTAGTCGGACAATGCCTACTTAGGGTGCCAGTTCATTAGATTGTAATTTCCCCAAAATGTTACGATATCTTCTCAATGTCAGTGATACAAACCGATATTTTTAATAATCAACATTTTAGTAATAACATAATGAATTTGAGTCATTAATCAAAATCAAATATAATATGATGTAATTATGAATAAAGTTATAATACAAAGAATATTTTATTCATTTATCCGACCAATAGTTATTCGTTCTTGATAATTAAAATAATTATCGCCATAATAATACTTAATTATCAAAAACGTGTCATATTGTAGGACAGGATATTCCTTAAGAAAATTCGAAAGCATTGCATGAAGAATCTACAATATATTGTTTTGAAAATTGCAATGATGTTTTTTTTATTCTGGAACCGTTGGAGTAAACAATTACAATAAACAATAATAAATATAGCAGACTAACAGCTAGCATAGCCACACCGCCACCCGCGCCCGAGTTCGTAAGCTCTTACCACTAGTTACCACGCACCCCGCACGGCCCGCGTGCAGTCTGTGTCACTCATACATACCTATACCACGCAGCGCGCGCTTTTTCAGTATCTCTGTATCGTGTAAAACTTCTTTGAAAATTGTAGCCTAATATGTTATACTATACCTGTACTTCAATCTCCGGACATAGATACCTGTTGCCGTCGAGCTATTTGATTAAACTAATAATTACAAAACGTAACCTATTTAAGCCTGATTCTGCTGCTTGATTCATAACTATCAATAATTATGAAAATAGTAATGATTAATGTATTATTTAAAATCGCTGTAGACGTTAATGCTGCCCATTAATCTAGGTACCGTATTTGTTATTATCTTTGTACCCTTGTATTTTTAGTATTTATTGAAGTTATATTGTAATCTATTGTAATTTTACTATTTCACTATTTACTATTATTATCCAGTCAGATTCTTTTCGTAATATTCTAATGGCTTTTATCCATTATTTATCGTTATCTTTACGTATTTAGTCTGCGGATATCCTATAGTATCAAAAAAGTAATTATAGATTAGTCGAAATCTCCCATAATTACGGGGAAACAAAATTATGTTTCACCTGGCATCACCAACTGTAAAATTATTTACTTTTAAAATCATGATATTATATGTGATAGTTTCAATTAATACGAATAGTGTAAACCGTATTTACTTGTGGAAATAAATTCCAGAAGCTTTATGAAGAAATTGAGAAGGGGATTAAGAGGTTTTGACTACACATTTCCCTATTTTTAATTTTTTAAATAATATTTTGACGTCTGATATATTCAACCATTTTGTTTAATCGCGACTAAGGCCGGTCGGCGCGCTTCGCCGGCGTACGCCGGCTGTTGGCTGACGTCGTCATAGACAACAATCTTCAGTTCTCGTGTATTATACTTCAATGATTATAGCGCGTTAAAGTTCCGCGTGACGTCACTTACCGCTATCAAATGTACCGGCTAGTGCCGTCACGAGCCCCCACTCTCAAACTTTGACAAGGTTTATCTTTGTCACCGATTGTTTGATTGACAGAAGAAAAAATACGTGTCCAATATTTTTTATTTATACTCTATAAAATTTAACTTGATCTCTGCGACAGCTGTCAGAAAAATCACGCCTATGAAGTCCTGAATTTCACTTCATTTCATTTTTGTAGTACAGACAGTACCTGTCAATGTCATACTTTATGGGCATGCCGATTAGTGATGGGCGACGAATGATCGTGACCACAGAGTTTTAGATAGAGTTTTATTTAAAATATCGATAGTTATTCTAACGATATTTTAAATAAAACTTAATTTATCATTAATTTTATTGTATATTTTAATATAATAACATTTTTTAGATGTGTAATTAAATTAAACCCAATTATATATTACATTAGCATCGATAATAGTGAAAAACGTCGATATAAATACTATCGTTACATTATTATGAGTATTTAATTAATATCATAACATTATTTACATGTGTACATACTTGATCTTAAATAATAGTAAGTAAATAAAATCCAATTTATCACCTTCAACTACTCATTCGATTTCATTACAACATTGTTTGAAAATCGATTTTTTCCACCACTATCCCAACTCTAAAAATGTCAATCTTCTATGTCAATGTCACTGTCGCAGAGATCAAGTTAAATTTTGTAGGGTATAATAATCTATCTGACGGACTAATTGTAATAATGATTTTTATACCCAGTAAACATCCCTATTGCAAAGGAGTGTGGACAAAAATGTTTAGCAACCGCCTACCAAAATGACAAGTTGATTTTTGGTACATTTTATACCATTATTACTACCTAGTTTTTAGCCGCGGCTTCGCCCGCATACGCAATATATCATTATAATTTATAGCCTATGTGTTATTCTGATATATAAGCTATATTATTGCAAAGTTTCATCTCAATCCGTTCAGTAGTTTTTGCGTGAAAGAGTAACAAACATCCATACATCCTCACAAACTTTCACGTTTATAATATTAGTAGGATTAGATAATGACCATGACAACACCACATCCATAGAATGATGTCATAGTATGGATGTGTTGTAAGGGGCAGAAATAAAAAGAGATTTTATTCACATAAGCTCAATGAAAAATAAAATAAACAATATTAGGTAATTTTGGTTTTTAAATAAGGTACAAAAAAAAAACCTGATTTTATTTCTCTTTGCCCTTTCCTCCTTTCAAAATACGTAATAAAAATCATCTCGTATTTAATGATAAGTTTAATGATCATTTCTCCTGTAGCACTTTTAAAAATAATTACATAATCAAGACAACTCAATCATTAAAAAAATTAAGACCCAATCATCAGTTTCGCTCTTTATAGCTAACAATAAATTTTATAACTTCTACATGAAAGTACATAACAAATTAAAATGTATTATGTATTACGCAATACTGTATAGTTTATTTCTGAGGGTAATATGAAACGCACGAAAGTACCTACAGCGTTGTTCAAATATTCAACATCATTCTTGGATTATAATATAAAATCTGAATCTTACATTTAGGAAAAACCCGATGGCAGATTTTAATCTGATGAAAATTAGTCAAAAAGATTTCAGTTAAAAATACAGTTTCAATAACACTGGATTTAAGTAAGTGCCTTTTCTGAATGTCGTTTATTTTTTCTCAACAAAATAAAGAGACAGGCACGCATAATCTGAGTGGCTAATACGTCTAACTTACGCTACATAATATGGTATGGCCCAAATGTCACGCTACCCTTTCAAACGCGTTGAAAACGTAGCAGGAATAGAAACCAACCTGTTTTTTATTTATAATCAAACTGCGGGCTACTTAGGCCCACAGTGTGCACAAAACGTTAAATTCCAATTATAGGCCGCGCCACACAAGTTGGCGGATGTGAAGTTAGCCACAAGCTGCGCAACAGCCAATCAACGGCTTTATGTGAGCTTCAGTCGGGATTGGATACTGCGCAGCTTGTAGCTAACTTCACATCCGCCAACTAGTGTGGCGCGGCCTATACAATATTTCACTAAACTTGCAACGTCCTCGAACGTCTATTTCCCTAGAATTTACGCCCTTCCTGCTATGTACAAATTCAGAATTTCGCCCCAGCGGTGAGATAACACATCAAATGTTCGGAAGGGTTATTTCCGTCTGTCTAGCAACACGGGCACTTATTTACAGAGGCTGAATACTGCGTTATATGAAACTAAAGAAGGCTCATAGCCCACGGCGAACCGGCGGTATCACGGCTCATTACGAGACTATAGTCCTCTAGTGACTAGACCGTCCCAACGATACCGGGACAAAGTTATATTTACAACGTACACCGCTACGGATATCAAATTTACTATATCTTAACACAGCTATGTTTATATATTTATTGTAAAACAGCGATAACGCCCTTGCAAACTCAGTGACAAGCGTAGAGCGTCGCCAAAATTGGCACCAAAAATATAACTGAAAATGTCAAAGGATGAACTTATTCATTTGATCTTAAAGCTCCCTTCGTTTTCCTAACATTTTGTGCTGCTCAGGAAGTTTGCTTACAAACTAAACTTTATAAAGTACTGAAAATCAAAGTATAAAATCTTGGAGACGAACGTAAAGGTAACGCTAAGTCACGAAAATAATTATATCAGTCTAGCATAAAAGGGCTATGATATATAATTATTAATCTACACTATAACAGACGAGTAAATTCACGATTGAGTATGGCCTGTAATCACTATTTTGAAACACTTAACTACTACAAAAAGGGGGGTAACTTAATAATACGTTTTTTTATTATACATCGCATATATCTCTAATTATATTACAATAAAACAGCTTATAGTAAAACGTAAACAAAACCGGCAGAATTTCCATATCGAAAAAAGAAATAAACGACTTTGAACTCAAAGGTGACATAATCGCTTAAAAATAATAACACCTAAAGGAACTACGTGAATTAAACTTCAACAAAATCTAATCTGGCGCACGCTTCACTAGCCGGCGGTAGAAAATTATATACAAAACAATTATAACAAGTTTATACAATTAAAAGAAACCTCATCATTAAGACTTCGCGCGATGCGTTTGAAACTGGTATTTAACTGGCGAATAATTTTCATCTACCCTCTAAGTCAGTTATCGGAGCGACATTTTTGAGGGTAGATGATAAAAAAATCACAAATTAAAAACGAGTTTCAAACGAATCGCACACTTAGAAAGCCTGAGATCGCGTTCAGTCGTGGCGCGCTTCGTTCGCGGCTGTATTATAAAACTTCAGTTATGCGGGTAGTCGGTACTTTTTTTCGGTCGCGATTTCTTTGGTTTGGGCGGAGCAGAGCCGTTGCAGCAATGGCAGCCGCGCTTGACAACGCCGCGGTTTGACGCGCGCCGCCGACTCTCGTCTTTATTATCGTGACATCTGTCACTGGCTCTAGTCTTTCCTGTCACGCTCTTGTCAACGTCATGGTGGTGCGAGTGGTGCGAATGTTGGTGGGTCCTTTTTGGTGGATAAGTCCGTAACGGAGGGTGGCTTTCTTCCGCGGACGATCCGTCGCTTCGTCGCCTTTCCGTTCGCGCTGCTTTTATCACGGAATCCAATCTCGTATGCGCTCCGATGCCACTCGAATCCGAGTTCGTCTCGTCGTACGGACTTTTGCAGCACTTATCGCTGTCACTGCTGAAGTCAAATCTCTTACGCTCGGGTCTCGATTGGGTATCCCAGAACAATTCAGGATGTCTCTCCGAAGAGGACGTATCATCCATTATATCTCTCCGCTCGTCGTTTTTCGAATCGCCAGCTATCATCGCGTCATCTTCAACCAGGTATCTCGAATCGCGTCTCTCGTACTGCACTCTGCGAATGACTTGAGTGCCATTGCCCGTTGAATGCACAATCGCGGGTGCGGTATTGGTCAGATTAAGTTCTCTAGACTCGTTCAAAAGACGGTCGAATTTGGTAAGACTCTCGTTGCTTTCTTTTAGGACCGAGGGCATGTTGATGTGGGAATGTTGTGGGCTTGGCAGCGCGTTGATCATGTTGTCTAGATCGCTGAATTTGACCGGGTTCTGAGCACCGCTCGCCTCGACGGTCGCCTGTGAAATGACGGTGGTTTGCGGCGCCATTACCACAGTTCCGGGGACGCCGCGGGAATGGAACGTTATTTGACGACCTTTGACGCCTTGAGCGATAGTAAACGGCGGCACCTGCAATAGATTAATTGGATTTACTATTTTTAACCGACTTCCAAAAAGGAGGACTTTCTTTGTTGGTCCGTATGTATCTTATTTTTGTGTATGTACATTGATATTTTCGCCAATTGTTAACCAAATCAAAAAAAAATATTGTTGGTTCAAAATATTTAAATAGTTATAAATTTTAAATGGGACCACCGCGGAAGTATGCCCTTACAAATTTTATCAAAATCGGCTGAACCGTTTTTGAAAAATCAACATTATTGTAAAAATTGTGTACATCAATTCGAGCGAACTATTCGAATTTTGTACAAGATGGAATTCGGTTTTGCCATTTTTTGCAAACAATAATTATAGTAGGTATGTTTAAATCTGAATAAAATATGTCAGGGAGGCCGGATTAGACGTATAAAAGAGACGCGTTTCCTTAGCAGTATAATAAAAAAAAAAAGAATAAATACCAAACATTTCACGTCAAAAAATTTGCATAGGTCATCCAACAGGTCTTATTGGAAATCTATAGGGGAGGCTTATGTCCAGGAGTGGATGTCCTACTGCTGATATGATAATGAATAATAACAAACCTCTTCATCCTCCGGTTCACTATGAAACGCAGTATTCGGATGCTATCGCGCGAACTCCTCTTGCGATCGCGCAAACTCCTCATGATCTAGATTCTAGTGGAATAGTCGTCATGCTGTCTTCACCTTCTGTGACTAATGAGATGATGACCATGATAATGAAATAATAACAAACCTTTCTATTTCTGATTCACTATGAAACCACAGAATAGGCCCTATTACACAGGGCACAGAAGGAGCCTCTTCATACAAACCTAGACTTAAAAATGTGAAAAATACAATTTGTACCATAGACAACTTTTGAGTGAACTTGCCACTTGAAATACGGATTTCAAAATACATGATGAAAAGAATCGATTCCTAAATTGATTCGAGTCTAGGATGACCTCATGTCTTATCACATGATAAGTCCGACTGGCTGAAAGGACATGTCCACAAAATGTATGGAGGCTGGTATAATAATAATCAAAAATTCTAACCACAACACTCGTTACATTTCGAGAAAGTTCATATTTTTCTGAGTCTATTACAACAGTTAAAAATAAAAAAGAGCCCTCCGATTTTTTTTAAATTAATTTTGAATTTATTAGGATAAATAAATATATTTGGCTCAATAGGTAGTTTATCTCTAGCAACCCTGATTAATTAACCTCCAAATTGTTAAATAAAAGCATTTTTACCAATTAGACACACTTTTAAAGTGTTTTTTTGTCACATTGTACCTACTAACTGGTCACACTGGTAGGTTATAATTTTTAATTTTAGCAAATTAAGTGATGAATGTGGAAGAATCAGCTACGAATGCAAGTAAAATAACGATAGAAGCACTTTATCATCGCTAAACTAGAAAAAGTAATAAGCTGTATTGTTATTTTTCATACAATTTATTTCTCACATTTAAAAAAAATGGAGGGGTGAAAAAATCTATATTAAATATTTTTGGGAAGCCCATAGAACAAGCTTTCAAATGATGTATATATAATTTTGGTTCGATTTTTCTCTGAATAATAGACGAGTTTTACCTACCAATAAAACTCATATTATGTCCGAAGCCTTTTAAACATATATATTGAGAATGCATCTTCCGTTTCCGGCCGTATTTGCGGTTGTAGTTCCCTCTGTTGGGCTAAAATGGCAACCCAGGCCGCCACGTTCCCAGGCAGCGTATAGTTCTCTTCATTGAAGTCTCAATAACATAAGGAATTAATGAACACCAGGCAGAACTTACTGTAAGGCTTCGAATAAGGCTTCGGACATAATATGAGTTTTATTGGTAGGTAAAACTCGTCTATTATGTCCTTGAGCCGTTATTCGAAGCCTTTTAAACATATATATTGAGACGTGTTTGTTTTCGCCTGGTGAACGAGACGCCAATGTGAATACACAGAATAACGTCAACATTAATATTAATAGAATTAAACAGTATGAATAACATCAGTCACAAATGTAATAACGTAATGTATGCGTATCCGCTATATTAATAGCGGATATAATTATGTAGCGCTACATAAAAATATAGAAGAAAACTAATATAATAGTCACTGCTACTATAACATCTTAGTTTCGAATATTGCCCCGGTAACGTATGTATGTATGTTATTATTGTACAGAACCAAATACTTAAGAGTCACATAGTATTGCTGTCTTACAGTTTCAATGTTATCGCTAATAAGTACTACATCAATTAGGAATTTAAGAAAGTAACTTAAATTAAAATAATAATAAAATTATGTTGATCATTTATTAATAGTCTGTCGATTCACTCTTTGAACGCGACAGCAATGGTGGTATCACCACTATCAGCCTCCGGCATAAAGGATTTTACATCATTGGCTTATCGATCCTATTAGGCACAAAACTTGAAACCGGAATTAGAAATAACATTGTACATTTGCCAAAATCTGTCCACTACAAAACCCCTGAACTGTTCAAGGTTTCGGACTTGACATTTTGTTGCGGCCTCCTTGTCTAGCTGTTTTTAATAGATACAGTCTACATCTACAGTAATAGAAGGTAGATACTATATGTTGAAAATGATATTTTTAACTATAAGTACAAAAGTTCTGAATTTCAATTAAGTAATAACAAGCAAGACTTAGTAAAAAAAACCAAAATAAAATAGTTACTCAGTTAAATCCTTCTAACTAGTGGGCTTTGTAATCTTAAATCTCCTCACAGTTGTTCAAAGCGAGCGAGCGAGTCAAGATGACTTACAGCACCCCTCTTTATCCCGCGTTAGAAAACCTTGGTGTGGTATATAACCAACTCTTAGATTCAAACGTGTTGAACTTTGTATTCAATAATGAATACAATAACCCGAAACTAGCACACCGTCGCAGCGTCGTGGTGCTTCCCGCAAATAATGAGTAGGTCGATTAAAAATTGACCATCAATTGAATAGTACATGTATTTGTATATATCCCGAACATGGCTAATCTTAGCACTATTATTTGATATGCTTTCATTTCACATGTTCGGAGCCAAGCTTCCTAACTGAATTTGATTCTGGAATATTTGAAATGATAATATTTAAGCCAAGCCAAGATAACTTTGAAGCCAAGAATTTCACGAATTATTCTAATTATTGTCATACCCTTATTTATAGGGTCATAAATATGTAAACTATACAGACCATGTTACATAAAAACTAAATGTAAATATTATATAAGTTACAATGCAATAAATGATTAAGTAGGTATTGTACCTACTGTTAATTTTATCTGTAATTAGACGGTGGCGTGGACCGGCTTAGTTATGCTATACTGGATTCAGGTAATATCTACTGTTAATTTTATCAAACAAATGTACAGGTATTAAGAGTATTATCTCTCATTCTTTTTACTTGGCTCGCAATGTACTATTGTTGTACATATATGTATTATGATAACAAGCCATGAACTTTCACCCCATATTTTTAAATTTTTTCGCGTCATATTTGTGCTCTCGCTCGACCCATGAACAAGTCATTGCGTAGGCTCGCATGTGTTGCATGAAACTAGTGGACCTGGATTCTGAAGCTTCGCTTCGTAAATAAAAGACTTACATACCTAAACTTTTTGTTATCAGCCTAGTCAAGACTGATAGAATTAAGAATTTTGCCATTTTTCAGCCGTGTATACTAGAAAATGTATCAGATACGCAAATCAAACCAGCCATTCTTTTGTATGGTTTACGTTTTTCGCATGCACGACTTAAATTTGTCTTTAAAGGCAGAGACAATATCCGAAGCAAATATAAGGATAATAATTATATTGGAGAGTGAAAAACATTTCTCACTAAAAATGGTCGACCCTGTGGAATAGCCAACAGGTCAAAGTTCAATATTTTTCTTTAAAACTCTTTAATCAGCTGTTGTCAAAGCTCTGTCTACAGAACCCATAAATACCACTGCACTAAGTAGGTATTGTGGTAATTTTTACTAAGGGGTCAATATAAACAGTTGACTCTGTGGTGTGTGAAACTGTAGCTTTTGTTGTACAAACAGTTTGAAGAAACATTGATCCATCCTCTTATTAATTGCAAAAGTAGTCTGAATATCTTCTGGTTCATCTCTACAGCCGCGATTTGTTCCAGAGTCTATAATTATAGTAATGAAATAAACAGAGAAACATAGCAGTTCGAATACGAAAATTCGACTCCTCAGACAGACTGACACACAAAAATCCTGTCAAATTCGAGTATTGAATTACTCTGAGAGCGATTGCAAATCCAAATTGCAAAACTATAGGATTCATAAAACAATAAGCAATATTTTAATATTTCAAGCAAGAAATAATATGGGCAGTATGTGTCTGAAATAAATTAAAATTGAATTTATTCCGATGGACAACGGGACGCATGGAATCATCGCTTTTCGTGGTAAAAACCGGGGTTTGGTTTCAGAGACATGTACTCGTATGTAATAAAAAAATATTTTGTTGACTTGCTTATCGTCGGTTACTTACTTGTCAAGAAACAGTTTCATGACAGTGACCGTAAATGCAGTGCCGTAGATCTAGCGGCGGGCTGCGCTTAAAAGGAGACCTGTCTTTACAGTTCCCATTATTATTAGCACCAAAATGGGTAGGCGCTCTTTCACCCATATATATGAACGCTTCAATCTACCCGCAAAAACAAGTGTTATATCAAATTTACCTTCTCATCTGCTTGGTTCAATGAACTTAATTGATTTCAAGATTATAATAAGTTTACCTGGACTTGTTGAACCGTGGTAAACTACTGTGGTATTAATATTTTATTAACCACAACAGCATTATAACACAACCCTGGCAATGTATTATTGAATGCATATGGCACAAGGGCTCATATAACTATGTTGCAGTATTAAAATTCACGCAAAAAGCAAGTTGAAAATTTTATAATGCTACATTGTATAGCAATTACACTGCAACAACAACCCCAAACAAATGCAATGTAAATCACAATCGAACTCGGCTACAAGAACGCGCAGTAATTAGGTACATTGCATCAACAAAAAGGCGATACAATAAACCTTAAAAAACGCATATAATTACATTGTTATACCAATTACACTGCAATCATTAAATGTTATCTTATGTATGATCACAAAATACAATACACATCGTAATAAATGAATGCATATGGCATAAAAGGCGCATATCATTAGATTGGTATCAATAAATGTTATCATGTATAAAACCACAAAAAGCAATACATATTAAGCTGAAAACATAATAAATGAATGCATATAGCAACATGGGCACATATGATTACTGTCCATAAAGAACATGCTTAGCTCAGCGTGTCGATACTGGGCCGTATAGCGGATAGCGTCAGTCGGCGGAATCTGCAGAGTCGCGACCCAGATTCATCGTCAACCATCCAGGCGAGGCATCGGCACACAAATATGCACGGTCATCAAATTAGGCTTACTTCAAGACCAATTAGATGTAAGAGACTGTAGTATATATAGTAGTTAAGCATGTAATAAAATCAATCGCAATGTAACAGTTGTTTGATTCACAATAAGAGGGGTGCAGTGGCGAGAACCTTCGGGCGGCTGCACTGGGAGTCTAGATGGGTGCAGTGGCGAGTACCTTCGGGCGGCTGCACTCGGAGTCAAGGGTCCACCATCGCCAGCAGTCAGGTCGTCTAGGCGACCGGTCGTCGGACCATCGAGGATCCAGACGGAGCCCATCCAGAGGCCTGCAGCGCAGGGGACGATGCCGTACCGTTGACTTGAAACTGACAGACTAACTTTGACGTACCTCGGGCTAGCGTAATCAACAAGCGCTACGTTCGTTGCACGTTGAAGTACTCATAAATAGCACTTAGTTGCCGCGGACAGTAGCAATTCGGGACCTGGCCTCCCACAAGCGGGAATCACCAGGTACTTGAGAAGGTGCAGAAATACTGATCCAAGGAGAGATAATCAGCTAAGTGTGAGGGTTTAGATCAGGAGTAGGGCAAGGGATGAGGGGCAGCAAGAAAGAAGAGAGAAGAAAGAAGATCAAGATGGAGATAGAGGGAATCAAGGAGCAATATTTTGAGATCAACCAAGAAGATTTCAAGACATGCTTTCATTGGCTCTATAATTTTATTTGTTTTCCTGGAGTGGTGAAGAACATGCAATTAAAAGAGGATTGCATTGTTGAACAACTCTTCACCAACCACACGGAGACTAGGTGCCCGACCAGAACGATTCAGGTGGCGCAGTGCATGTTGATAACAATACGACGACGCACTCGACAACCACGAAGAGAAGCCGGGCAGATCGGGCAGCCAACCAACTACGACAACCAGGGGTTCGAGACCAGTAGCATCCCATCCACGCCATCAACCAGCAGGAAGGACCGTAGCAACGGTTCCAGCGGAACGAAGGCAGAGGTGTTGGAGCTGGACCAACTGAAGACCGTCCCGGAGAGACCCCAGAATGTCCATAAAGAACATGCTTAGCTCAGCGTGTCGATACTGGGCCGTATAGCGGATAGCGTCAGTCGGCGGAATCTGCAGAGTCGCGACCCAGATTCATCGTCAACCATCCAGGCGAGGCATCGGCACACAAATATGCACGGTCATCAAATTAGGCTTACTTCAAGACCAATTAGATGTAAGAGACTGTAGTATATATAGTAGTTAAGCATGTAATAAAATCAATCGCAATGTAACAGTTGTTTGATTCACAACAAGAGGGGTGCAGTGGCGAGAACCTTCGGGCGGCTGCACTCGGAGTCTAGAGGGGTGCAGTGGCGAGTACCTTCGGGCGGCTGCACTCGGAGTCAGGGGTCCACCTTCGCCAGCAGTCAGGTCAACTAGACGACCGGCCGTCGGACCTTCGAGGATCCAGACGGAGCCCATACAGAGGCCTGCAGCGCAGGGGACGACGAGTTATAGAGGCGGGCGGGGGGTAGGAGTACAGAGTAGGTCCCCGCGACGACCGAACGGCCGATGGAATAATCCATGTCCTAGCTTCGCTTGCTATCACAGTATAGCCAGGCGTTACGGCGACGGTAGTGGACTTCCACGGTTGCGTCGGTGGGTTAGTCAGGCGTCGCACGAACCTAACCATTGGTTGTGAGGCGGCTGTGCTAACCGAAATTCCGTCAGGCTTTAGCTAATCATTGCAGAGATTGGCTAGCGCCTGAACAATTACATTGCAGCACAAAATCTAGATGTTTGTGAGCATTGTCAAAGAATATAATCGACGGTGCCGTAGGCGACCGGCTGAGTTATTCTATACTGGATTCAGGGTTAGCGCCGCCTGATATCCATGAACTAACTACCTTCTGATCGGAGCAGGAAGGTTATGATTGTATGTTTGTATAAGCTAGGTGTATATCTAACCTTTACAAGTATTCAAATTGTCTGGAAGATAATGAAAAGAATTTACTAAAGTACCCCCATTAATATTTATGAAAAGAATTCTGAGAACTTGCTTTTACTAAACAAAACTTTTCTATATGGGGGTATCTTATGAAATAGTCTTGGTAGTTCCAGTGACCGCCAAGTAATACCAGACCATCGAGAACAAGTCGCTCGAAAATTAAATGAATTGCTTGAACATTTTCATGCTTAAAATGAAAAACATGTGTCATTTTATCGTAGCAATCAAGATTGTTTGCTATTACCGAACTTAATCGTTTTCAACATTAAAATGTTGCAATAAATCTCCGAATAAAATACCTTTCATTGAAACAAATAGCCCTACTTTTTCCTGGTTTAATAGTAATAGTTATCAGCATTTATTTGCAATTGTCAGATATTTTCAAAATTAACCCTTTAACCGCCATGGTCGGATTCATCCGACAACTGTGTTCTACTACATAACCGCCAGAGTCGTGTATTTACGACTGCGCTTTTAACCTACATGTTTAAATCATTACGCTGTATTTTATAAAGATATATATATATAATTAGCTAAATGATGAATCTAGTTATCATTTACAGTTGGTAACATGCTTATTTCTTTAATAGTTTCCTTTAAAATAATCGCCAAAGTTTAGGAAATTACACCATTTTTATTTTAGAATATTGTATTGATGTCCAGCGCCCGCGACGGATAAATCCGACGGTAGGGACGAGACAATGTAAAGAGTCCTTCATAAGAAAATAAACGTAGATTAAAATATTTTTCTTTATAATAACTAATTTACCAGAAAACAAAGTAATTGTTTATACAACATAATATTTATACAATCATTCATGTGAATTTCGGTTATTTAATTAGAAAAATAAGCAATTAAATCATTGAAATGTCAGCGATTGTGTTGATTGTTTCCATCCCTAGCCTAAACCAATGTTGTCAGTACGCATAACGCCACCGTCGGATATAGACGACCGCCTCTGACGTCACAAGCGAGTGCTGACTTCTGGAATTTTCCATCAGTGTTGTACTTAGTTAAGTTTGTGATATCGATGAATATGTGTAAGCGTGCATCATGACGAGTACTGAAGAATTAATACGAATTCTAGAAGTAAGTGATGAAAATGAAGAATTTGAATCGGACGAAGACTTGAACTTTGATGAAGAGGTAATTATCGCATTGCATGCAAATTACGTGAACAGGTTCTTTTTTTATCATATTTTTTCTTTTTATGGCTCACTAGCGGCCTGTCCCGACTTCGCACGGGTAGGCATTTCTGATGTAGATAAATCAGTTGAATCAGTTCTCACTTAGAGCGCTATTTATTAAATTTCAGTACTTATAATGATTATACTAACGATAAATTTAGAATCCACACATTATCACATCACTATTACTGTAGGTATTTATAATTTGAAAAACTTGCCTGGCGCTAGTGGCACGACAACTGATATAAAGTCTGGCGGTTAAAGGGTTAATTGTAATTATAAGGGCCGCCTCGGCGGGCACCTCTATAGAAGACTCGATCTGCTAGATCGGCGCCGGAATAATTCTACTCTGAGGTATTTTGGTTTGTTGGGACCGACCAGCGGCTACGTGCGTGTCTGTACCCGAGGGTAGTATGTACAACAGATATAGTTTTGAATTTGCCATACCTGGTCAGGAAGGTGTTCTACTACCTTACTCTTTTTGAAGCTTACATCCTCAGCGACTTGGCGGTCACGTGGTCACCACCTGCAGCCCAAGTGGTGGTCCCCACAGCGACGGCGGCGTGGAGGTCTGATATATAATATTCCTACGGTTCCTAGTACCGCTACAGGACGATGACGTCGACTAGGTTCATCCTCGAGCACGTGAACAACTTTACGAATTTTTCGCATATTTTATTTCAGTCATTATGTAGGTAGAAATATAACTTTTCAAATTGAATTAATTTCACTTTCAGAAAAAATATTTTGAAACTACAACCTATTTAAGTTATTTAGAACAATAGAAGTAAAATAATTTTGTGAAATGATTTTGAAATAACGACGAACGCTAACAGCGTTAACGTAACTTAACGGCACGGAAGTTAAGACGCCAATGAGGAGAACTATACGCTGCCTGGGAACGTGGCGGCCTGGGTTGCCATTTTAGCCCAACAGAGGGAACTACAACCGCAAATACGGCCGGAAACGGAAGATGCATTCTCAATATATATGTTTAAAAGGCTTCGAATAACGGCTCAAGGACATAATATAC
Organism: Hypomecis punctinalis; assembly: GCA_949316475.1. Taxonomy (NCBI): domain Eukaryota; kingdom Metazoa; phylum Arthropoda; class Insecta; order Lepidoptera; family Geometridae; genus Hypomecis; species Hypomecis punctinalis. Next base: position 11,721,101 of record OX438819.1, on the reverse strand, counting down.
CACTTGTGCACGTCACCTTTCGATTAATCTATTCACATTTTGACTCTTTTTAATAGGTGGACTTATGTAATTATATATACGTTTTTATCGTTAATTCCAGAAGTTATAAACAAAAGTCAATAACACTATTAAATAACAGCTGGCAGCCTTAAGTACTTCTAAATTCGATATTTTCTCTTCCAGAAATAAAAAAAAACATTTGATTCGTAAATCTAAAATAAAAATACATACAGACGAACATAGAACCTCATTCTTTTTTTTAAATCGGTTAAAAATGTGAACACATCACGTGATGCTGCTCCATAATGTTATTAAATCGATCTAACACTAGTAGTTCGACCCACATTGACCTTGCGACCTTATTTTTTTACATGGCCGGCCGCCCGGGTCAAAATCAATTTTGACCTTAAAGTTAATCGATTTGACGAGTCAATGTTCGATCTCATACTGACATTATCCGACATTTCTAACTGACCATAGAGAAATTTTCCACTCTGTTTACATTGTCAAATGATTTCATTTTCAATATTTTGCTTTTGCTTGTAAATCACATAGAAATATATTTATTACTTACCGGTGGTATGTGACAATGCTTTTCGTTATTTCTTTTGAAACCGAGTAATTTCGGCAAGATGGAATGACGCAGTTCATCATATTTACCTTTTTGCTTCGAGATGCGACCGCAACGCCAGTCTAGTGAAGACTAGTTATTGGATTGGTTGATCCTATATGGATTGGTTGATATTGGTCGGCGACATTTCATTTTGTACGATTAGGCGTCTACCTTGAAGGTCGCTGTATGAAACGTAGTATTCAGATGCGATCGCGCGAACTCCTCATGATCTAGTGGAATAGCTGTCATGCCGTCTTCACCCACTCTGACTAATGAGATAATGACCATGATAATTAAATAATAACAAACCTCTCCATCCTCCGGTGCACTATGAAACGTAGTATTCGGATGCGATCGCGCGAAATCCTCATGATCGAGTGGAATAGTCGTCATGCCATCTTCGCCCATTGTGACTGATGACATGACGATGATGATAATGAAATAATAACAAACCTCTCCATCCTCCGGTTCACTATGAAACGTAGTATTCGGATGCGATCGCGCGAACTCCTCATGTGATCGCGCAAACTCTTCATGATCTAGTGGAATAGTCGTCATGCCGTCTTCACCCACTGTGACGATCTCGCCGACGTCGTCGAGGTTGATATCTAGGTCGTCGTGTCGCTCCTTGTGGATTAACAGTTCGTCAGTAGCGATTTGGTCGTCGAGATCCGGTTGGGGAATACCCTGGGAGTGGATTGTTGGTTGCGCTGGAAATAAATTTATTTCGATGCTATTTTAAAATGTAGTTATTCACAAGCTAGTCCAGCATGCGACCACGAAAAACCACGATAAGAACTCTTTCTGGCGTATGAAAAAGATATATATTTTTCAATAACGCTATCTCGCTCTAACACTTCGAAAGAAATATTTCATGGTGCGCATCCTAGCCCGGCAAGGCATTTTCAGAGTATATTACCGTACACAGCGTGAACACATTGACGAGTCGAATTAAATCAAATTAATCTTAAATCATAGCAAAATTGACTTCTACGTTTTTTGCTTCATATATGAGTAAGTTAATAAACAATTAAACACACTTATTTTTGATATGCTGCATTTGTAAATTAGATGAAATATGGATTTACCAGGAAGATTACATTTTTAAAATGGCCGCCCTGAAAAGTAGGCGTTTTTGACTTGTCAATGTATCCACGCCGTGTACAGGTAGAATCATACAACTTTCTGTGATGTAAGCTTCAAGCTGCGGATAGCTCAATCTTGACTGAAGCTCAGTTAACAGCTGCGCGAGGATTGGGTTATCTGCAGCTTGTAGCAAACATCACAGTCGCCAAGGTGTAAGATTTGACCTATAGATTATTTATAACGATGATGCTGGTGAATACTTACGTGTATGACACTGGTCGATGGTCTGCTCGTGCGCGGGAGACGGCGCGAACAGCAGCTCAGCTTCAGGGAACAGCTCCGACGCCGAGGGAGAGTCCACTCCGAGGTCCTCGCACTCTTCCGACAGGGATTTCTGTTGAGAAAACAAATATTTTATACGTCCTTATTAATTTACCGGATAGATTAGTTAAGTCACGGTAATGATGTCTAACAGTATTGTGACTCGGCCCTGAACCTTGAAATATACAGGGTTACAGGCTAAGTCGACCTATTCCCGTTAAGCGTGTGTAGTTTACTACGTTTCTGACTGATTTGACTATGAAACACCATATCCTAAATCTCACAGTTTTCGAGATATTTGAATTCAAATACTTTTTATAAAAGGTTAATTTTACGGACAATATTGGGTAGTGAGGTCATAAAACATTATTTTACTTGTAAAAATCAAATAAAAATAATAATACGACGTACACGTTTCAAAATATCTGAGCTGATAGCCAAAAATTGGGAACTTTATAAATACCAATTTCAAATATCTGTTTTTTTTTTAATTTAGGATTGTGTATTTCATAGTCAAATTAGTCAGAAACAAAGTAAACTACACACCCTTAACGGGAATAGGTCGACTTGCCCTGTAACCCTGTACACCTACAGCCCTGCATGGCCACGCAGTACGTAACACGCGCTAGGGCTGCCCGCCTGGTAGGTAAATCGCACGCTTACTGATTACAAACCCACACGTTCATCACTACGGCTCATTTGCGACTTGGTGTACCGAGTGTGTACCGAACTCCGAAGCGCGTATGTATGATTCACGTTCCGAGCGTTTCTATGAAGAAGGAATACCGTTAAATACCATTGCCGTGGATCACTGCCGTAGTCAGTGTATCCCGCAAACAATGGCTCAGAAACGTGATCTCTCACGATAGGCCTTATTAGTAAGCTCCATCCAAGTAACCCGACGAGCTCGGATGTCGGATGCTCGGAGTCTCTCTGCGAGATCGAATCAGAAATGAGATATGTAGCGAACGTGTGGGTTTGTACTCAGAAATCGTGCGAAAGAGGCAAATTGTATGCAGATATACAGCCTGAAATACCTCATAAACCCTGGTTCGCTAAATATACCAAACTAGATAAAAGAACCACATCTGTAATTTGTCGCCTCCGTCTTAACCATGCTTGCACCCCAGTATCCCTGGCCAAACTCAGGATTAGGGATCACTCCCAGTGTGAGTGCGGTCTCGATGAGGGAAATGTGGACCACATATTTTTTAGTTGCCCTTTGATGCAGTACTCCTTATATGATGCCATCCCCCCAGAAATCCCTCCTACCCCTTGTGTATACCCCATTCGTAAATATACACAGTCAGGTCATAAATTCTGTCACATGTTTAATATAAAATAATTGAAACAAGTTTATTCATTATGTAACCATTTATATACCAAAATGAACTTAACAAAACATAGATTCTTATGACAATAAAGTTTATTCAAAATGACCTCCGTGATTTTGAATACAGGCCTTCAATCTGCGCGGCCAGTCGTCTATCGCAGCACGAACGAGGTCCATATCAATATCGGCGGCTGCCTTAATCAAGGATGTCTTGAGTGACTCCAAATTGGGATGAGGCTTTGAGCACGCCTTTTCCTTCAAGTGTTGCCATATCTTGTAATCTAACGGACTCAAATCTGGACTGAAGGAGGGCCAGTCTTCGTGCCGGATGAAGTCGATTTCACGCGCCGCCAGCCAGTCTTGTGTGCTCTTCGCTCTATGAGCTGGCGCCGAATCTTGTTGGAATACCCAGTGCCTGTTATTAAACATGGTATGAGAAACAGGTTCCACAAGGTTCGTCAGGACTGTATTTTGATACACAACTGCATTCGTTTTTACACCATTCTCACAAAAATGTACCTCTGTTAAGCCCCAATAAGAAACTCCCAACCATACCATGAGCGAGGATGGAAAATGACCTCGTTGGACACGCGAAATAGGGTTGCTCGCTTCTTCACTACTGTGTGCGTACACCTTATCATTTTGTTTGTTGTAGCTCTCTTCTACGGTAAAATTTTTTCATCCGATAAGAATTTCCCGATATTTTTTTCCCGCGTACCGCTTCAACAAAGCGCGGCATCTCTTCAGTCTCAGGTCCATTAGACGAGCATTTAAACGATATCCTGTTTTTCATCGATATGCCCGAAGACCTAAGTCTTCATTTAACACCCTTTTCACCGTGGTTCTGCTTTACCCCATCTGAAGGGCCAACAGTTTCTGCTTACGTTTGGGATTTCTTTGAATTCACGCCTTCACAGCTTTTATCACTGCTGGAGTCCTAACAGACCGAGGGCGACCACTTCTTGACCTGTCATCTACACTAGAGTCTTCATTGTATCGTTTGATGGTACGATAAACGAATCTTTTGGTTAAATTCAAATTTTTCAGTATTTGAATTGGCACGTAACCGCAACGATGCAACGTACTAACTGCAACACGGTCTTCTTTAAGCGTCCACTCCATATTTAAAAATGAGTAAAATTCTAAAAGCATACATTTTTATTTTCATGAACAATTCGAAATTCGAATTCAATAAACTTTTTTATGGCCAGCATTCTAAAAGAAAAGTTTTTACTGTGTGACAATACTTATGACCTGACTAGGTACTATGTAAATATATTAAAATTAATAAAATTAAGTTGTAAATAGTATTAACCACTAATTATACTGTAGTTGAGTATATTTATTTGTTTGTGTTCGTCTTATTAGTTTATATAGATTATACTGTGTTTGTTTCAGAGGGTATAAAAAAATCCTAAAAATAATTAAATACAGTATTTTTTTTTTATTTCGAATAGGTTCACGTTTGACTACACACTGCCTGATGTTAAGCCTTACCTAGAAGATACCTATTTACTCGGTATTCGAAGACACCCACGTTGTACTTTAACGGGAAGACAGACCCAGCCAAAGCGTTCCACGTTCCGGCTGTTCGTATGAGGAATGAGGATTCGAAACGCGCGGAATGTCCACCGTAAAAGGGTGGCGCTTTGGTCGCGTCTGTCTAGCCGTACGATAGAAGAAAGGGGCAGGGGGACCAGATTGTGCAACTCCTGGGCGCACTCTCCGAAGTGTATTCGGTAAAAAGCCGACAAACACGCTACCTTGCGACGACGGTCAAGACTTTGCAGCTGCGACTTAGTCGAGGTGTCGTTGTATAGTATATAATTATACTCCGAACAAATTCTCTACGTTTGATGGCAGTACTACACAAGACATTGGCGAAATTGTGAAACATTCTCACAGAAGCCACAGACAAGAATTGAAGTTGAAGTTGATTGATTTACCTACCAGGCGGGCAGCCCTAGCGTATGTTACGTGCTGCGTAGCCACGAGGGGCTGTATGTTTTTATTTCAAGGGCAGGGCCGAGTCGCAATACTGTATATAATAGATGATACCATTACCGTGATAATACCATCGAAGTATTTGATTGAACGATTACATCCTACTAATATTATAAACGCGAAAGTTTGTGAGGATGGATGGATGGATGGATGTTTATTACTCTTTCACGCAAAAACTACTGAACGGATTGAGATGAAACTTTGGGATTCGGCCGTTTAGGAAACCGGGGTTAGGAAACTGGTTTCCTAAATGGCTTTTTTATACTTTCAGGAAACTGGTTTCCTAAAAAGATTTTTTAATACTTCTACGTCACTGGTTTCCAAGTACTATGTTTATAATAATATATGTTATTTTAGCCACTTATGAAACTATGCAATAACTGCATTCCAGGCATGTATTGACATTGAGTATCGTATTTAACGAATTGTATTTGTATAATTAGTTAAAACCTTAATTGTGCAATTTTTTTCCACAGCCTTATATTTATTATCATGCTGAAAATGAATCTGTGTATTTACAAGTCAAATATTAAAATTATGCGCTGAAATATATTTACAATCCTAAAACAAGTCCCTAAAAAAGTCCTGATCTTTTTTTTTTATTTCAAATAGTTTTGCGTTTGACTACACACTGCCTGATTTTAAGCAGATATGCGGTCTAGGATGTAGCACGCTTACCTAGAAGATACGTATATGTACGTGCATAATATTTGCGTTCTAGCGATGCGCCCATCTATAAAAAAAAATTGCATCAAAATCCGTTGCGTAGTTTTAAAGATATAAGCATACATGGGGACAGACAGTGGAAAGCGACTTTGTTTTATACTATGTAATGATTCTGTACACGGGTGAAGTCGCTCATGCTATTTTTTGCAAAAAAAAATAATTATCTTTTAATACTTTACGTGAGAAATCACACCTTGGAATCTAGAGTGTCTAAATACACTCCACTACAGCTATAAAAAATTGATATAATTAACATCTGAGATTTTTTTTTTACTCTTTGGGTACGAAAAACTCAAAAAATGAATTTATGACTGTGGAACACTGAAGTAAGATAATTTCGCCATACTATACAGTACTGTAACCACGAAGGGTAATATTAGGCCATAACCACCACACTGGCCCAGTGGCCCAGTGCGGGTTTGTGGATTCACATCCACCATTGAGTTTATTTTACGAACGTAAGCAGCTTGCATTACGATGTTGTCCTTCACCGAAAAGCCAGTGGTTTGAAATTCCGTACATAAGTTCCATAGTTAGAACATTTGATAAGGAATGTACTCCTCATTGGTCCCGTACCAATGAGGAGTACATTCCGTATCAAATTTTTGAAAATCAAAATCGGGATTTGAATTGAATACCGCCATACGCATATTTATTTTAAAACTAAGAAAGTTAGTAGTTTTCCTTTCGTCTGAAGAAGAGTCTGTTGGTTTTATGTTTGTTTTAAATGTTAGGATTGAATTCATTTTTTTTATTTATATCACACAAATGGTACAAGGGGGCCATCATTTTGGAAACTGTACCTACTGGCAATGGGCTTTTGGACTAGGACTTTTCATTATCACCTGTATAATATTCATTTATAGGGTTCCGTATGGGCACCCAATGGATAAAAACGGGACCCTATTACCAAGACTTCCTGTTGTCTGCATGTCTCTCTATCTGTCTGTCTGTCACCAACCTGTATATCATGAACCGTTATAGGTAAAAAGTTTAATTTTTCGCTCGATATTAATAACAGTAACAGGTGGAAGCTTGAAATATGTGCAGAATATTTATTTCAAAAATAAATAATTAAATTAAAATAAAATGTATTAAGGGGGCTCCCAATTCCTATACGGTACGGAACCCTGCATGCGCGAGTTCAACTTGCACTTGTCCGATTATTTTATTTGTTTTAAGATTGTAAATATATTTTAGTACATAATTTTAACATATGACTTGTAATCACACAGACTACGCTTACGCCTCGTGTGCGAATGGGGTAAGGTTTTAACTATTTATACAAATACAATTCGTTAAATACGATACTCAATGGCAATACATGTCTGGAATCCAGTTATTGTATAGTTTCATAAGTGGCTAAAATAACATAAACATAGTACTCCTTGGAAACCAGTGACGTAGAAGTATTAAAAAATCTTTTTAGGAAACCAGTTTCCTGAAAGTATAAAAGTAGCCATTTAGGAAACCAGTTTCCTAACCCCGGTTTCCTAAACGGCCGAAGCGGCAATAATATAGCTTATATATCAGAATAACACATAGGCTAAAAATTATAATGATATTGCGTAAATGTTCCATAATATAACGATAAGTAAGTAGGAAAAATTCTGCTATTTGCGAGCTATTCTAGAGTGCGCTTTAAGAACTGTCAAATCGAACAACCGTTAAATCGTTTTTTTTTTTATTTTTTTTCCACCTCCTTTCTTAAGAGTGGTAAGGTAGGGCCTCGGGTTTGAAATACGGAAAGTGACATAGTCTGCTTTTTATCCCGGATAAATAAAGGGTTGCACAAAAATCAAAATATCATGCGGGCGAAGCCGCGGGTAAAAACTAGTACCAAATAAAAATGGCGAATAAAAGAATAACATACCTGTAGCCTCAGCTCATGCTCCAAAATGGCATATTTATGCCTTAAAGCAGCGGCGGACACATGGGTCAGTCTTGTGGTGTGGCGGCCATCTTTTCTATGCACAACCTATGCACAAAGTACGAATTATAACAATGACATAGCAAATAGAGGGAAGGCGATTATTCCTTTACATAAGAAAGTTTGATTCAGTGCCGAATTATAAAAAATGTTTTTGACTGATATTCTAAAAATATACATTGTGTATAATGGTTTAACAAGGTAGATAAAATTAACAGATTTGTTAATTTTGTCTACCTTGTATAGCCAAAGACATGTCATAAATATGACAGCACTTAGTATTATTAAATTATTTTTTTCAGTTAAATGTCATACCCTTGACTATATGGGACTATGGTATTAATGCAATAAGTTACATTTTATAATAAGGTTTATTTTTCGATTTTTACTGATGAATACTTTAGGGCATTGAAAATTTAGAATTTTTTCTAAATTACTGAAACGTAAAATTCAAACATGTCATAAAAGATTAAACTATTAACATGATTCAAAGCACAAAGCCGATCGAATGATTAAATTCTACATCCTACAATGAATATTTAAATCAATCATTTTTTATCGTAAATGAGAGCAAAGCTAAGCTTTAAGGGTACACTTGACACAGTTTTTAGTAAAAATAAAATTACCTAACTACGACATTTAGATATTTTTATTAACAACATTAACTATGATGGTATAGTTTTTTTTTAATAATAATGGTTACATGATAGGGTCATGCACGATCGATGCAGGATCCAGACTTGACAATGATAGAGTAGACGTATAAGTCATGCAAAGATACAATTTTAAATGGCCGATTTTTTAAACCACATTCTAAAAATGATAATTTCTATGGATCGCAAATGTGACTGTGCATTTTGTCAGGTCATACTGTGTACCTAACAACTCACTAATTGTTCAGTCAGGAATAGTCAGGATATAAAGGGTATTGATTAGCCAGAATGGGTCGGGGAATGATTGGGTCTTCTAGATCACCAATAAGCACTCAGCGACAGCTTTTATACACATCATGGTATCTGCCCACGCAGCTTCAGTGTGCACTGTGATCACGCTATGAGCTCTTTAAAATATGTTCAATAGACATCTATATGAATCATTGTGGTATTTACGACCCTTTAGGTTTAACATCGCTTATCCTACTGGGCTCTACAATATTTCTACAAATGCGTTGGCAACAGCCAAAATATTTTACAATCTATAGAAATTATTTTCAGAAGTGGGATAACAGAACCGGTTTCCTTCTACAGATGACTTGACTTGGATAAGTCAAACCTACCTAACAGTAGGAAGATGAAGGTAACTTAAAATGTAGAAAGTATTGAAATGAAGGGAGCGATAATTAATATAATACCTAATGCACCCGGTTTAGGTTTGTGTACGGAGCGCTGATAGCAAGATACGGAGGCGACATCTATTTTTTTAATTGGCGGTTAAACTGCAACATTATCTTCCAAGCAGAACATTGGCATAACAGTTTAACACAGCATAAATATAAACATCGATAGCAACAGACAAATACAACTTTTTTGAAAACAAACAGCATCTTTCAAAAGCTAACTCGTATATCAACGAATCGTGGATTAAACAAAGATGTCGCGTCAATATTTTCTGCCACAGGCACACCGAAAACAAACTTTCAGTACTCGGCCAAGCCGAAAGTGTGAGCATGGCAAGTAAAACCTGATTCATTGAATTCAGAACTCTTTCTTAATTTATTTTAAGAGTTTTAGACAGCAGAAGTTCTAAGAACAATTCAAGATTGTTCTTGTTTCAACCACGGTTTATAACAAGCCGATTTCTGGCTGTCCATGGGCCGAACCAAGGCAACATTCTTTGCTGCAATAATAACAAAGTAGAACAAATTTGCCTCTGCCGAGCCATTAGTTATTTTAAAAAAGACATGTTTTTACTTCTGAGTTCAGAATATCGGAATCAGTTTTGTACAATGCCCTCACTTGCAGTCCGACCGAGCACAACAGAGCGGTCAAACATAAATGGAGGCGTGCATCACTACGAAAGAGGCTCTATCAAGGGTCTGCGTCAGAGCTACGACTGTCACCTGGTGGTAGGCCTTATCGTCATCTGACGCGTCTATATCGTAACCGCACCGCGAGTCGTACATAGACTTTTTGGAGTCGCTGTCGAACATCTTATCAAAAATCCGTTGCGCCTCCAGATCCGGACTGTACCGATCTGGGATCGCGTCCTGAAGGTGCAAAATTATGTCACAAACCGGCGGAGTCACACACAGGGTCTATGGAAGAGGCTGGATATTATTCAGCTTTACGGCAATGCATACTATTTCTTTACGATATGAATCTTTTGCAAAACATTTAAACAAGCTAAAATAATTACATAGGTAACAAAAATGCAATATTATTATGTAATCTTATCGCAATAGCATTCAACTGCGAAGAGCACTTCAGGGAGCTATTGCAATATTATTATGATGGTGTTTGAGTTTCAACTAAAGGCCCCATTTAGCTATACAGTTTGTTTTCTGAGCCTCGGTCTCAGTATGTTTTATACTATTCCGTTATTTTCATTCAGAAAGTATGGCCATTTATCATACGAGATTTAATAAATCCAGCCTCTTGCACAGCAATACCCATTGTTTTGTGCATTTAAATGATGATATTGCTGCATTTTAATACGAATGGCACGTCAAATCGTTATTATAAAAAAATACTGTTAAAAACTGAACATATTCGCTTTTTCTATTTCAGCAATGACAATTCAACAACAATGTTTACATCAAAACATATTTCTAAAGCGAATAAGTCCAAACAAGACATTTAAAACAAATTCGACTCACCAGAACAGTTCTGTCCATGTTGTCAGTCCTCACAATCTCTTCGTAGCCGTAATCGTCTGCGATACTCGACGAAGGAAGATTCCACGGTTCCGAACCTTCCGGACTGGAGTTCCCTCGTTCGGGCTTCACCTCTCCCGCGTCGCGGTCGGGCCACGGCGAGCTCATGGCCCTGGTGTCGACGAGATCCGGCGGAGCGGGCGCTGGGGCAGGCGAGGCCGTGCTGTCTGGTGGTTGGACGTTAGTAGCGGCCGGCGTCGCGATGTTAAACGCTTGGAGGTTATGCAAAGCCGCTGTAGGTAGACGAATATGCCTCACGCCCGGCCGAGCCAGCATAGGCTTCAACCCTCCCGGACCAATCAGCCGCTGAAACAGCAACGTCCCTCCCGTTCCGCCTTCCCCAGCACCGACTAACAGCTTCGGCCCTCGATTCGTCACTATAGCGATTTGCTGCCCTCCTTTTACCATAGATACGGGCAGCAAGTAATTGGCAGGCATTAATACAGTCGTTGCGGGCTTTCCCGTAGCACCTCTGACTGCAAACGCCTGCCCATCGGTCACGATGACGTTCCGCTGCGGCACAGTAGTAGTCGTGGTAGTAGTGGTGCGAGTCTGTGTTACTTGGGTTTCTTGCTCGAAAGTCAAACGACGAACGACTTTCTTGGGACTCTCTTCGGGTGAATGAGTCTCTAAGCATTCGTTGCATTCGCCAAGTGAAGTACCGCAACTGCTGTCTTCAGATCCCATAGTGCGACAGCTGTCTTCTCCTAATACGGGGCTCATGTCTCGTCTTCGTGATCCGCTTGAACTTTTCTTGCGTTTCGAGGAGCCCGCGTTAGGAGCCGCCGGGTTATTTCTTCTCCGAGGAGCAGGTTTATCTTTGTCGGGCGAGTTTTCGACCTGTTCTTTATACTCCGCCAATATGTATAAAATCCTTTGCGTAGTCTGCTCATCTTCGAGGGGCTTTTGGGAAGACGGCTTTGGGGTGTTCTTTATATTGAAAGGGTTCGAAGTACTGGTCGATGGTTTGGGTTTTTTCTTCTTAGGTTTAGCTTGTACTGCGGTAGCCGCTGCCGCTTCGGATGCGCAAGACGATGAAGCGCAAGAATCTGACGTGACAGTGTGTGGTAAATGGGAGTGCGTCGAAGAGGATGGAGATTCAACAGTACCCGTAGAATCCGGCGACCGCACAAAAGAAGACGTGGTCGTCGAAGTTATTGTCGATTTTCTGGTCACGTAATTCACCATATTCAAAGGTTGCGTATTCCCCACAGAGTAAAGAACTTGAGTGGGAGATTCTTGAGTAGACGTGCTCGGAGTCGGAGCGTCAGTCGTGTCGGTACTCTTTAATTTAGTGAAACTATTGGTCGAAGTGGAAGATCCCGGTTGCACGGTGCTTCTTTCCTTCACTTGTTCCAGTACCATGTCGAACTCTCGCAACTGTTCTAAAGTGGACGAGCTCATTTGGGATTCAGGTGATGATTGAGTTTCTGATGGTGTCTTTGGTTTCTGGACTTGTGCTGGAAGTCTGATGGACTGCCCCAGTGGCGGGGCAGCTGTGAGAACTAGCTGTTGGTACACTTGTTGATTGGCGCCGCCAATGACATTCCTTTGTATCTGGAAAAAGGAAGGCCTCACTACTCGAGTTCCTCCGACCATTTGCGGCGCTTTACTAAGCATGGGTAGCTTGATTCTCATCTGAGTAAGTACCGGTTGAGGTTGAGGATTCGGTTGTGGGTTACCATCATTTGTAGATCTTATAGGACCGTTGTTATCGTCCGTAGAACCGTTTTGAGCCGTCGCGGGCTGGTTCGTTGGTACAATTTTGATGATCGGCGGATCTCCTTCTGGGTTGATGAATTTGGTATCGTTTTGCTGCTTCTGAGTGGAATCGTCAACAAGTTCAGTGCTAGGAACAGTTATTAAATTAATGGTTTGTCCATTGCCGATATTAACGGGTATTTGACGAGTATAAATTACACCTCCATGCATAGTTTGGATATTCATAGGGCCGATAGTTTGCTTGATTTGTTGAACTAAGTTAGGTTGTAGATGAGAAGGTTGAGTTGGATTAGTTTTCCTAATCAACATTGGTGGATTTGTTATATCATTTAACTGCTCAAGCGGCGGATTATTATCTTCTTGTGTATCTGAATTTTCTGGTAAAGATTCGCTGTCTATTTCGTTTTTATCTTGATAAACTTGTTTCCCAAACACTTGATTGAACTTCGGCAAGCTTGTGGATTTTTCTGGGCTGGGTTTTTGATCTCCATTCTGAGCAAATTTAGCATCGTTCTGTACGAATTTGGCATAATTTTCTTCATACAATGATCTTGACTTCATTTCCTGAGGGCTTGATTCTTTTTCGGTAACAGTATGTGTAGTTGTAGTCGTGGAATTGTGGTCTTGGTTATCGTTTTGTTTGGGTGCTGTGGGTGCATTTGATGGATCTAAGGGCTGTAACCTTAGCACCATGCTGCGCTGATGCGGCAGTTGTATTGATTTGCCGTCGGCAGACTTACACACAAATTGAACCATTTTTTGTTCATTAGATCCTTGCACATTAGCAAGATTGGTCAGCAGGTTGACTCTTTTTAAAAGTTGTCCAGCATTAGCACTCTTCTGATTTCCCGTATTTACAATATGTAAGAGCTGATTGCCGCCTTGCTGTATACCTCCATCGACTAAAGATAATCCACTAAAAGTATTTTGTTGAGACGCAGGTGTTCCGTTGGTATTTGCAGCGCTTTTGTTTTGGACTATATGTAATAACTGTGTACCATTTGGTTTATTTATGACAGACTGTGAATTATTTCCTTGCACTATATGAAGGACCTGCGGATTAGTAGAAGTCAATTGATTATTTTCAGATGTACTAGTTTGATTAAGCGGCGGTGGTAGAATTTGAGCGAGCGCTTGCTGTAATGCTATAGCATTGATAGGAGTTGTTTTAGGAAAGTTATTGGTATTTGCCTGAGATGCATTAACAATATTCGCTTGAGTATTATGTTGTATAGCTTCGGTAAAATTGTTAGTTTTCACCAGACTCTTCGTCGAAGAGATACCCGCTGCGTTCATAGCATGTGCGAGCTGATCAGGCTTCTCTATTTCATTGCTTTGTTTGTCTTCTGAAAAAGTTCCGAGCTGTTTTGAATTTTTTGAGGTATTGGCTCCTGTTATAGGATCAGACTCTGTGGTCGCATTGCTTACAATGTTTTCAAACTGATATTGAACGCTATTGGCTACATTGCCGTTTGGCAGTTGTTGCAGGTTACTATTTTCGTAATCTATGTTATCTTCTTCATTATCTCGCGATGTCTCATCCATGAGTTCAATTTTGACGACAGACTTTAATATCTGTGTGGACATAGATGTGTTATCACTTGCACTATACAAATTGGTTGGTTCTTGAGATTCAGATGGCATTGAGTGGTGTTGTACATACTCTTGCATTAAAGGTAGGGTGATATCAGCTGTGGTCAACTCCGTATACTCTGTTTTTATGGGCGTCTGAAGCTCATCACCCAAGCTGTTTCCGGGAGAACATTGAGAAGGGCTGGCGTTAGAGACGTGCGTAACGCGAGGATCGCATGTCACAGGATTTTGTGCAGCTGCACTTACTGGTAGTTGACCTACTTGGACCACATTCACTGTGATCTCAACAGGAGAAGGTCTAAAACATCTTGTGGACGTAAGATCACCGAAGGGCCAGCTATTATTATCAGCATCGTTTTCAAAATCGTCGTTTTTATGACATTTACATTCTGAAGACAATTCAGCTTTCGTTTTCTTAAAGAACGATCGAACCTTTTCTCTCAAATTTAGATGGTCGATAAAGCGCATGGCTTTCAAATTTTGATCGTTAATCTTGCTTTCAACGCAGTTCGATCGTTCGTGCGTAACTTTTTCATCGGACGGCAAAAGCGGCTGAAGTTGTTTTACGTCCGACAGAGTCGCAGCCGAAAATGTTATATATTCTCCGTCTTTTGATTTTTGTATGACTCTGTCGGACCCCTCACCAAAACCCATTTTGAAATTTGTTTCGTGAATATTACTTGGTGTGTAACTATTTTCGTCGAACTTGACAATCATTTCTTCGTGTAATGTTTGTTCTAGAGGATCTGATAAGGCTTCAGATTTTTCAATTTCATCAAATAAGTTTCCTTGCACTTCGAATGATTGTTCTATTTCTTGAGGAAGGGTATTTTCTATAGGCCAAGACTTAAGAGTGTCTTCGACATCCACATACTCTCTGTGAAATGGCACGGCGAAAGAAAATTTTATTGCGCTGCAGTAATCGATCAGGGCTTTGTATTCTTTTGCATACACAGTTTCAGAGAGAGACGCTGCTGTAAATCTGGGATAGTCAATATTCTTTCCTTTTCGGTATTTCTTTTCACTTGTTTTAGTATCCGACATATCCATTTTACGTTTCAAGCTTCTTCGACGTGTGGTTATCTGATCAGAGACTTTAGAGTATGTATGCTTTGGTAGAGTAACTTTGAAATTCTCTGTGTCAATGTTACTGACAGCTTTAGATTTTTTATGGCGTTTTGATGATTTAATTTTACTGGAACTAGAAATGTTATTTTTTCTAGGTTTCTTTGAAATTATTTTACTTTTTCGATCGTGAGTCTCTTTTGTTATCTTCTTTTTTAGTTGACATACATCACCTTCAAAATCTCCTTCTGAGCTGGATATAGATTCAATTTCAACGATGTATGAGGTTTTATATTTTTCATCTAAACGGAATTCACTTACACTTTCATTTTTACTATGAATTTTTGCAGAAGATTCGCCAACGATTTGAGCTAACTTTGCTTCAATGTCATCATCATAGCCATTATGTTTTGGACTGGACAATGCGTTATTTTGTCGATAGTTGTTATCATTCACGGTTTTTAATTTTTGTTCCCTAATTTTGGGGCTCTCAATTACTGATTCCGCGACAGTTTCAGTGGTTTCAATGTCACTATGCGACTCTTCAATTATCGGAATGACGTAGCAGGTTCCCGCTTCTGGGTCTTCATATTCTACTATACTTTCAAGCACTTCAGCTTTATTTCGAATCAATGCTAAATATTTTCTCATTATGCTTTCTGTACTCAAATCGTTATCTATTTCTACAGAATCTTTTTCCGTTTCGATAGCAACAAGATATTTCTCAGTCATATCGCTGTCTTCTTCACATTTTACTTTTTCTTCTCTTAATGAGCTGTCATCTTCACCCGTTGTAATGGATTGATCTTCACTGAGATTAACAATATTACTTTTTCCAGAATCGACATTAACTGTAGTATCAAATACCGAATTATCCACAATTTCTTCGTTACACATTTCGACTATTTCTTCTTCTATATCTCTTGATGATACATTTTCCGATAAAATCATCACATCGTCTGTTGAAATATAGGCAATTTCGTCATCTTTGCACAATTCATCAGCAGACATTACTACCGTCGCTTCATCAATCGTAGTGGTGAGCTCGCAGTCTTGGGTCTCCGAAAATTCAGTAGGTACGTCAGCATCTTCACTTTTTTCTTCGTATACGGCTCTAATTTCTAAATCTATTTCATCAGTATTCGTAGGTGGTTCGTCTCCAAAGATAATTCTAATAATATCTGATTTTGTGATATCGGATGTTTTCTCCATATTTGTATTTGGTGAGGTTTTTGTGTTACTCGCATCTAACAATGACTCTCCAACGATTTCAGCTAATTTTACTTCAATATCGTCATAATCTGAACTACTAGTACTGTTTTCATCGGGGTGTGAATTGAAGATGAAAGCGTTACTTATAATTGAAGTATCAAGAGGATTATTTATTGACTTTTCCGATTTTATTGTTGTGCAAATTGTACCCTTAGCATCAAAATCAGTGATATCTTTTTGTTCTTTCAACATGCTTTCAGGGCATGGCTCACCGACATCATTAATCAGATCAGCATTTCTTTCTGGTAGCTGCCGTATCGTTGGAGACTGTGGTTGATTGTCGCAACCACTAATTACGTCAAATTTTGCCGATGTATCATGGCCAAACGCTAATAAATGGCTTGTTTCAATAACAGGAGATGGGGATCGATTACAAACTTCATCACATTCATCGTTTAAATTGATTGATTCGTTTATTGCTTGTTTTTCTTTATCGTTGTCAATACTGACGATAGTTTCTAAGATAATAGCTTCATCGTCGTTGAAGTATTCGATGGGCTTAGAAATTTGTTTTTCTTTATGATGAACAACGCGTACATTCAAGTGATGATTACTATCGCATTTAATAGCAGGTACACGACTTGTTGGATTTTCATTCTCTGTATCGCTTTCGTTATAAGTAACCGCGCCTTTACTTTGAATAATTTCTCCAGGGATGTTTTTCAAGTCCAAAGCAGAAACAGTTATTACACCAGTAGGCGAGTTGATGGAATCAATAAATTTTGTCTTAGGCGTCAAATTCAATTTGGAAACTTTGCAGGTTGCAGGGCTTTGTAATAATGAAGACTTACGCTTCAGTGAATTCATAGGAAAGCAAGTTCTGACTCTATGTAACATTCTATATTGGTGTATAACATTTGTATCTTGAATGCTTTCCAGAATTAGCGATACAAGGCTGGGTAAATAAGTTGGTTCAATTGGTACAGTTTTAGCTTCATTAATCTCACCCAACGTAGAACTTCCATCAGAATATTTCCTTTTGGCATTGTTGTTAGTTGAAAGTCGTATTGTTAGACTTGTATCCAAATGTTTCATAGTAGCTTTGGTTGTAAACCACACAGCTTTACAGGACAATGGTGCTACTTTGTTTCGGGCTTCAGTGTCAAATTCAAAGTTTTTGGAAACCGTTTCTTCACCATTCACTTCTTGAAAATGTAATGTTGATTTAGTGGCCAGCCAATTAGCTTCACATGAAAGCGGAATCACTTTGTCATCTGGACTACCATAAAATTTGTTATGATTGAAGACAAGGGTTCGTACCAATTCCGCGTTATTAAGAACTTGTAGATGTTGCGTACGTTTAGTCATAAGCCAGTTAGCTTCACAGGGCAGTGAAATTCGTTGATCAATCAATGTGTCATCAGGCATTTCTTCATCATCATATTCTATACGAGATGTTATAGTAGTGTTATGGATACTTTGCAAATTCAGCATCGATTTTGTAGCAGTCCAATTAGCTTCACATGATAAAGGAACCGTTTCAGTAATCGCACTGTCGCCACAGATGTCTTCGATACAATCCAAACTTTGGTTTCGCAGTAACAGTGATGCATTGAATTCTTGCAGATGTAATGTAGCTTTAGTTGTAAACCAATAAGCATCACACGATAGTGGAATTATATCAACAATCTTGGTGTCAGTCTCGAAAATGTGGGATTGTTCCAACTTTAAATTATTAGCACTTAGCGAATGTAGCATGGGTTTTGTAAGAGCCCAATTAGCTTCACAAGTTACATCACGGGAGACTTCCAAAGAAGCGTCTAGAGCTTGCAAATTTAACGCCGGTTCAGTTATATCCATGTTCGTTTCATAGGTGTACAAACTATGTTCATTAATTCCATATTCATCGCTCATGTCTACATCACATTTAGAAATATTGGATTGTGCCATAGTCTTTTTATCAGCATCTTGCTTATGAAGCGTTACTTTAGTTGAGAGCCAATTAGCTTCACAGGATGGTGGGATATCTTCGTTAATTCTACTTTCATCGCAAATGTTCGTGTCACATTCGGAAATATTTGATTGTGCCGACGCCGACGCAATATTATACGTATGTAGCATCGATTTAGTTGAGAGCCAATTAGCTTCACAGTACTGTGGGATCTCTTCGTTAATTCCACTTTCATCACACATGTTCACATCACATTCGGAAAACTTAGACTGTGCTAACGGTTTTTTGTCAATATCTTGCTTATGAAGCGTCAATTTAGTTAAGAACCAATTAGCTTCACAGGATTGTGTGATCTCTTCGTTAATTCCACTTTCTCCACACATGTTCACATCACATTCGGAAATATTGGATTGTGCTAACGCTCTTGTGTCAATATCTTGCTTATGAAGCGTCAATTTAGTTAGGAACCAATTTGCTTCACAGGATAGTGGAGTCACATGGTCAATTTTACATTGGTCCGAGACACTTGAATTATTTTCTGGAGGACTGGGTTTTACGATCGCCACGTTATCCACTCTTTGTAGATGTAACATAGATTTGGTGGAATGCCAATTAGCTTTACATGTAATAACATGATTTACTGTAGATGTATTACATACTGGAGATTCGTTGTGTAAAGACACCATCACATCAAATAATTCTATCACTGGAGAACTGCTTCTGTCTTCGGTTTCCACTACCGGTTCATCCAAATTGTCGAAAAAAGTAAAGTCTGTAATGGTGACTGGCTCATCCTCGGGAATATTAGTTATGATTGGTACTTCCATGCACTCTTGTTCATACAATTTAACTAATTCATCGCATCGTACTAATTTGATTGCACACTTCCGCTTAGTTATCTGCATTTGTTCTTCTTCATCTAAATCGTCAAACGGGCAACTGATTCCAGAAGGAATAGCCGATAACTTAAGCACTTTTCTTCGATTATTTTTCCCCTTATTTGGTTGTGTCTCTGGCGGCAAGTTATCTTCGATTATTACTACATCATCATCGTCGTAAGATTCTTTTTGAAAACTGTTATCAGAGATTTTCGCTTCGATATTGACACCGAGTTCTTCGAGCAATACATTTTTCAAATCATTTATAGGGTCATAATCTTTTGATATATTTTCAGTACGTTTGCTTTGATACGAACTATCATTAGACGAGTCATCAATTTCAACGACTTCAGGGATCAATACAGGTGTATCGTTTACAACAGGCGCTAGTTTAGTTTCGATATCACACATAAGTCCTTTTACATATTCAATTGGTATTATTGGCGATACATTATCTGGAGAAATTGCACTTAGAGAAGCATGTTTCGCGTCCAAAATACTAATTTGTGTACTATGTACAGCGTCATTGTTTGCTATTTCCAAATATTCACTTTTTAGTGATTCAGGGTTGGTAGCAATAATTTCAGTTGACGTTTCAGGCTGATTGGCAGGCGTTTGTTCCGTTTGTGTATCAGCAGTACAGTACAGTGTAGTATTCTCTTGTCTGTCTGGTTTCGCATCCACTTTTTTCAATAAAATCTGAGTCTTCTGACTGAATTTATTTTGATGTTTTAAAAATAGATCTTTTTCTAAATCAGAAGCAGAAAATGTACCATATTCTGTTACAAATGCCTGTTTCGGTATGTTATTAACTTCAGGCGTAATATCTTCCTCGTCGCTAAGTAAGTCAATAGTTTCAACTGGAGTATCGGCATTGCCGAACTCTGGAGCATCTATTTTATTTATTTGAGCCGATAATATTTTATTTGGATCGCTCTTATCTACTGTCACTATCTGCTGTATATTCATGACATAACGCTTTTTGCAGTTACTTTCATTTAATAGAGCTTCTCTAATGGCTGGGTGAGCAAAGAGAGTATCATAAGTGACGTGAACCTTGTCACGTACTGTAGCAATGACTTTTCTACCATTGGGAAGCGATATGCGTACGCTGCTTGTCATGGGGTCGTTGGAAGGTAAATTCTCTATACGAATGTTATCTTTATAACTCTGAGGCAATTCTGACATTCCAACATCGGTAACGCTTTGATTCACTGCTGCTGTTGCTGATTTAGTTTTATCATCTCTACTAAGCAATGACTCACCTGATAGTGAGGACTCGTCTTTGACATGTTTTGATATGGGAATCTTGTTTATTACTGGATTTACTACATGAGGCTCAACAATGTTTTGTAATACAGGCGTTTTAATATCGAGATCTTTTTCTGGTTCTTGTAAAGAAACATCAGTCTTAGTATTCGTGTCGTCGTCAATAACTACAACATCATTGTCCTCATCAGCTTTGTTTGAAGTAGTCTGCGTTTCAAAATGCGAACTTCGTAATTTTTCAGGGTCTGGTTTAATTTCCGATGTTTTATTTACTAACCATGACAACGGCGTAGGTTCCAAATTAACACTTTCAATAGAGGCTTCTGTATTTTCAGGCACTGCAATATATTGTGAGGCCGTGACTGGTGTTGCCTTTCCTTTAGTCGCCTTATTTCTTTTGGTCGAGATAGCTTCCTTACTAGCCTTCAAGGTCTTTTTCGAGTTTGCATTAATAGATTTACTTCTTGCAGTTTTGATACGCCCATGCGTAGGGCTCAATTTTGGCATTTCTTCACAAGTCACACTCATATCGAGATCGATGTTATCTTTGTCCGGTAAGTAACTTTTGGCAAGATTATCATCGACCAAGTCGCTATTCATGTTGCCTCGAGAAACAGGTTTTTGATCTATAATAGAAGGTGCAGGGACTGGCCGAACTTGTTCACAACGATTCGTAGGTAAATATTTAGAAGTGTTTGTTGTATCACACTCTTCAAGCTCACTGTTTTTAACATCTTTCGAAGCTATTTTGACTTTATCAAAAACCTGTATTATTGATACATCGCTATTTTTATCAATTTTCTCAACATTAATAATTTCAGGAATATCTTGAAAGTTGACAGTATCCTGGGTTACAGAAACTTCTGGAATAGTATCTTCATTTACTTTATCTGTAGGTATCGGTGTCTGATCTAATATTTTTTCCGTAGAATTGTTCTTCTTGGCTTCAGTTTCCAAAATTAAATCTGTACATGCTTTGTCTAGAGGTAATTCAGTTTTGTCTAATAATTGTTCTGAAGGACAAATTTTCTGACCAATTAAAACTTCCGAATCGGTATTTACAGTTTCTTTGTAAGAATTTACGTTGTTTTGTAAGGGTTGTTCAAGAATTATAGAGCCTCTTCCTTCGTTTGCAGATTTACTGTCATTTTCTATTTTGTTTTTAGTTTCCGTTACTAGTTTCGGAATTTTTGAGACATGCAATGCAGACTCAATATCTAGATATTCCAAGCTTTGATTTTCAATTTTCTTATTTAATTTACCTTTGGCTACGGGCAACATTGCTTTTTTATCAGGTTTTTGTTTTTGAACTTGTGAAGGCTTTTTTTCCTCAGTCGGCTTAGTTTTTTTACTCCGCAGTCTTTTGGACGCCCGCTTTGGAGCGCTGGTTTCTTTTTCGTCAGTGTTTGGATTAGCTTTATCGCATATTTTAGTATCCGTGTCGGAAACTTCATGTTTTAATTTGGCTCTCGATTTTTTGGGTATCATTGTAGCCAATGTTGATTTTTCGGCATTCATTTTAGGCGTTATTTTATTAGATGATCGTAACAGTATTCTACGACACGATGCTGACGTATAGTTTTTATTTTCTTTACTGTCATTACTATCTGGTGTTGCGGGACTAGGTACATCGTTAATAGCATCAGAGAGATCTTGTAGATTGTGTTTTATTTGCGCTAGCAACTGTTCGTCTTCACTGTCAGGCCCCTTGCTTTTGTCTTCTGTAACATTGGAAAAGTCGTGCTTCTCAGAGTCCATATCCATTTTCATAGGTAGAGGCGAGTATTCAAGTGGTATTGTCGTTTCTCCGCAACGATGGTATATTTCTCTGTTAATTATAGCCAAACGCTTCTTTTTCAGTCTTTCCATATCAGATGGATCATTCTTTATGTTCCCGTTAATGCTACTTTCATTTTTCAGGCTTCGCGACTTGTCTATATTTTCAGTTGTCACAATGTCTTGTACTTCAGACAATACTTTTCTTTCATTAGCTTTATTTTCTTCTTGTAACATGTGATTCAGCTGAGAGCAATCAGTTACCCGATCTGAAATATTTGTTTCAACAGCTGAGTTATACGGTTTCGGGTCGATTCGATCCTCAGCGGAGGGCAGTGGTTCAACAATGACAGCTGGGTAATATGTTTGTGTCACATTGTTGTCCATGCTAGGTTGTACCGAGACAGCAGCGCACGGACTGCTATTCATGGCCGGTCCAGTTACTGGAGTCTCAATCACCGCAGGAACAGCAAATTGCTTTTGGTACAATGTCACAGTAGGTTTGCTATTTACAACGTAAGCATTCGGCACTAGAGTATTCGTATTTTGACCGGGCGTTTGAACTTTGTCATATCTTCCGTAAACAAGATCTTGTTCAATTACCACAACATTTTGTACGGGTGCTTGTTGACGCACTGTCGATATATAAATGTTGGGGTTCATCAATTGATGGTTTGTCGCTATTTTTGACGCCGTAGTAATGTTAGTCGGGGCACTCTGGCTAGTCGATGCAACTGAACAAATACTATTAGGAGCTTTACTAGCTGTTTGTTTTTTCAACGATTTCTTTTCTTGTATCGCTTTAGCAGGTTTATTAGAAGATTGAATAATTACGGGATCTATTGAAGGCATTTTATTCGTAGATTGACCATCATTCGAACGCCGCACGTTTGCCGCTGCTGCCGTAGGATCATTGGGATATTTGTTGAATTCGACGCTAACACGTTTTTCACTACTCTTGGTCGTTTTTAGGAATGATTGCGCCGCTGTGTTGTAACTTTCGTCGTCAGACGACAATTCGCCAATTTCTTTACGCAAATCATCGTCCATCAATTCTTCTAATAGATCATAATCTGAATTTGGTATTCCCGAAATGAAAGGATCTCCATGCTTGGGGCCAGCATATGTGAACTGTTTTCTTTGTACGTCTTGAGACAGTTTCTTTGTCGTTTCAGGTTTTAATTTCTCATTCATTGTAATAACAGGCGGTTTGGGAGAAACTTTCGAAACAGCTGTTGGGTCGTTTTCTTGCTTTGAAACATCTTGAACCTTAATTCCTTTTTTGGTGATTATTACATTCTGGATCGAAGCGATCAACGGTTTTGGGCGATCGGCTCTATCCTGTTGCTTTTTAGGGATCGAATTTTTCTCGATATCCAAATTATTTTTCTGGCTTTGAGACTTTGATGATTCTTTTATACTCTTTTCAAACGCCGATGCAAAGGAGCTCTTATTGAGTGCCACATCCAGTGCATTAGGACCCCGGGTCGGCGTCTTATGCCTCAAAAGGTCAAACATTACAGCCTGCCATTCTGGCTTACTTGATTCCGGAACATAATTCTTTCCGTAAAAATCCATTTCTTCACTGGCAACTTTGCTTTTAAATGCATCTTGTGTGGATTTACAATGTACAGGTTTCGCTGCTGGGGTATTAGTGTGGGGTACATTGATACTAAGCGATTTGTTTATCTCATGATGGCCGGGTTTCAGAAGGGTGTTTGAGATTACATTGACGATTTTGTTCTCTAATGTTGATGCAATTGGCTTGGTGCATTGGCCGGCTGATTTGCTAGATTGCTGATGAGCCTGGCTAGTAGCTAGATTATTAGTTCCTGGCAGGGTGTTGTTGTGAGGCGAACTAAATACTGCGCTCTGGCTGATGGGTTTGCTAGATTGCTTTTGGGTCTGGCTAGAAGAAACATTTGTCACTGATGGAGCCCTGCTAATATTCGAGGTAGATGTAGCTCCTGGGCCTGTCATTTTATTAGACTGCTGTTGAGTCTGACTAATCACCGGTTGGTAAATATTCGTCACAGATGGAGCCCTGCTAATGGGTGTAGCGGACGTTGCGCCTGGGCTGATCAATATACCGGGCTGCTGACTCTGGCTAGACGTAGCATTGTAAATATTTGTCACAGGAGGAGTCTTGATAATAGTTGAGGTAGATGGCTTTGAATTAACATTAGTCGAATAATATTGAGCAACATTATTCAGTTTATTCTGTTGCCATAGCAAATTCAATAAGTCATTATTGTCTTTCTCAGAGAGAGATGTCTTCAGTGGCTCACGGGATTGATGAAACACTTTATTCTTTACTGGACTCTCGTTTCGACATGATGGAGAATTAGATGTCGACGGAGGGCTTTGCAGCAAATTGGATAGTAAAGGATGTCCCGTGCTCACAGGGTCACATTTTTTCACTGGTTCTTGTACTTTTGCCGCCTTCATACTTTCTCGTTTGGCCTGAATGACTTTCATCTGTGCACGCTGATGTTCCTTGATGATCTCATCTAATTCAGACGACACTTCCTGATAGGTTGAGAGCTTAGGAGCTTTGTTTTTAAGCTCATTTTGTTTGTTCTTTTGATAGTTGAGACGAGAGAAGGTGTTAAGCATGGGCTCAGGCTTCTTTTGTATCGACTGTTTGGGGTACTGCAGCAGTTTCTGTTCTGGCTTCGGTACATCCGGTACGACTGGTATCACTCTGCTTACAGGCATAACGGACTTTTTAGTTTCCCTGGCCGATTTTGACATGTCTAAGGCTTGTGTTGTAACGTATTTGTTCTGTTGTTCTCGCTCTTTTAAGAAGTTTTGAAAATCTCTTTGTCCCGGCGTTAGTACATTCAAAGATTTTTGTACTGGCCTCGGAACGTACTGTGCAGGTTTGGGAGGATTTGCCGGTTGATGTGGCGAGTGCGGCGGCTTAATTTCTTGGCCCCTGCGGTGTCTCTCCGCTATCTCAATCATCAGTCTGTCGTACGACGGATTGACTATATCGGCCATTTTCATGGAATTCGCATTGGGATAGTGAGCTTTGTTCTTCATATCTAGTAAGCTAGAACCTGGTTTATTTAAATTTTTCGTAGCATATTGTATGACAGAGTCCTTATGGTTCTTTTCACGTGCGAGTGCAGCCAATTTCTCCGCTTGTTCTTTATTTATGAACGATTTAGGTATCTCCGGTATAGCGACACCCTTGGGGCTTATATTTGCCTGCAGCGGTATGTCCTGTCTAATGATAGCCGGGTTCCGCGGCGGCTTGTAAGGAACGTTGGTCACTGGAGTGGTTTTCACCGGCTCTGGGCGGTGATCTTTTTGTTGTTTTTGTTGGAGAAACTGTGCTATACTGGCTCTGACGTCTTCTGGGTAGTGTCTACATTTGTACATTGTTTTCTCGAACAATGTTGGTGACGATTGCCGTGCAGTACTAGGTGTTTGAGGTCTGTATTGCATTCTTGTCAGGTTGTTAGGAGGTCTATCGAGCGCGTGCGGTTTAGTAATTCCAGCCATATGCGGTACTTTAGTTTGATTCGTCGTTCCGACGTATGTCCTTTGATCGTTAACCGAATAAGGATGGAGGCTTTCAGACTTTATGGACGTCAGTGAAAGTTTGCCTTGACTGTCGTAGTCACTATAAGTTGCACCTGTTGTAATTTCTTTAGGTTTCTTCTTAGTCTTTATTTTAGCGCCAACTAGACTAGCGAGGGAGCTCCTCTTGCCACCGATAACTTTCGGAACCTTCTCTTTCTTCTTGCGTTCTTTCTTTACTTTGGGTTCTTTTTTAGGTTTCGTCTTTTCTCCGATCTGATCGTGGCCATCAATTTTCAGAGGATCGGTTTCTTCAATGAGTACGAGCTCTGGTTTCTTCTTGCGTGGTTTACTTCTTTCTTTGCTGAGCGGTCGTTCTTTCTTCTTCTGCGTTCTTTTAGCTTCTGCCACGTAGCTGAGAGGGTCAGAGTCCTCGTCTGAACTAAGAGCCCCTTTCTTTGTTTTCTTTTTCCTGCGCTGTGATTGGTAGTACTTTTCTATGCTCGATGAACTTTCGGTCCTTTCTGCGTCTTCCCATATTTCTTCGGGTTCTTCTAAAACGGCTAGATGTTCGTACCCTGAAGAAGAATGTGTTATAGCTTATGAGATTTTAGTTGACATTTAACAGACAGCTCCACAATGTGGCCAATTTTAAAGGCGCCATCGTAAATTTAATATGAACTTAAAATATTGTTCTCTTTCAAATGCATAAAGTGAAAAAGAAACAGCAATATTTTAAGTTGCTGTTAAATTTAAGATGGCGCTTTCAAAATTAGCTACATTATCTCGTTATAATATCGATATTTTAGGGCATTTTAGTTGTCTCAACTAAAACCTTTTGAAACGCCTCTAACTATAAACAATTACAATAAAGCAACCCTATTTAGAGTAACCTAAAATTCTTTTACTACACAATATGATGTGAATTGTGATTAATAAGATTTGAATGAAATATATATCCATTACCTACATTCCAAATGTTTTCAACAGCTTATTCAATGTTAAAAGCTTTCAATAATAGTGAATAGTCTCAGACTCGGTAATGTAATAAGCCGTTGTGATCTAGTGATAGTAACACCCGCCTTACAATCGTGAGGTCGTGGGATCAAATCTCGGTTCTGTACCAATAAGTTCTTATATAATGAGCGCCACACAAATCGACGGATAAGAAGTTATGCGCAGAGCGCTGCGCAAAAGCTGTAATATTCGTGGGAGCCAGAGAAACGAGACGCCGGGGCACACCCGCCCGCCAACCTCATGCCTCCCGCGCGCTCCCTACGCACAGGCGGCGTCGGAATTGTGCACTCATGCGCAATAATTAGCCAATCACGGCGAAGTGTCATCTGCGGCTAACATCTCATCTGCCGATTTGTGTGGCGCTCAGTAGGTATACTTATGCATGTAATCTCACACCACGAGCTGTTCGGTGAAGGAAAAAATAGTGAGGCAATCTGCACATCCATAGAAGCCTTCAAGTTGCAGATAGCCCAATCCTCACTGAAGCTCATATAACATTTGCGCGAGTATTGGGCTATCCGCAGTTTTTAACTAACTTCACAGCCGCCAAGTTGTTTGATTCGGCCTATACCTACACTACTTTTACTTTACTAAATGCCTATCACGCTTATGTCGGATCAACATTAAAATATGGTGTTTTAGCCTGGGCAAACTCCGTAGAAAAGATTTCAGCTCTAATAGCTCAAACGAAATGTATTAGAGCAGTGTTTATCAATCTTTTCCATGGCGCGACCCCCTTTACTTACTGTATAGTGTTTTTAAACTATATTTTTGGTTAACTATGTTCGATTTGAAATACTGTAATACACCAATATTTGATCTCTATATTTTTATCGTTTTCCAAAGAAGATAAAAGAGAAGAAGTAAGCAAAGAAAGCATTGTACTAAACGAGAGAGTAGTATGCGCGTATTTTTTTCGATGCGTTTTCGCATGTAGAAATGTGATGCTGCGCGGGGTCTGCGCAATATCTCTTAAAAGACATGTCAACAAAATGTATGGAGGCTGGTATAATAATAATCAAAAATTCTAACCACAACACTTGTTACATTTCGAGAAAGTTCATATTTTTCTGAGTCTATTACAACAATTAAAAACAAAAAAGAGCCATCCGATTTTTTTTTAAATTAATTTTGAATTTATTAGGATAAATAAATATATTTAGCTCAATAGGTAGTTTATCCCTATCAACTCTGATTAAGTAACCACCAAATTGTTAAATAAAAGCATTTTTACCAATTAGACACACTTTTTAAGTGTTTTTTTGTCACATTGTACTGGTCACACTGGTAGGTTATAAGTTTTAATTTTAGCAAATTAAGAGATGAATGTGGAAGAATCAGCTACGAATGCAAGTGAAATAACGATAGAAGCACTTTATTATTGCTTAACTAGAAAAATAATAAGCTGTATTGTTATTCATCATACAATTTAGTTTCCGCATTTAAAAAAAATTGGAGGGGTGAAAAAATCTACATTAAATATTTTTGGGAAGCCCATAAAACAAGCTTTCAAATGATGTATATATCATCTTGGTTCGATTTTTCTCTGAATAATATACCACTTGTGGACGTCACCTTTATGTTTTCTTAGTAAACATAGATGTTTTTTTCTTTTACTGAGGTTTCGCGACCCCCCTTTAAAGACTTTGCGACCCACAGTTTGAAAAACACTGTATAGAGCAATATGTGGGTTGAAGCAAAGAGATTCCTGTAAACCTTATTTTTGGAAATTAAAATTGCTGACTCTCTTTTCGATACACATTTACGAATCAGCCGCACTAGTAAAGAAAAACTTAGATAGGTATGAAAAATTAACGAGCAAACGGCACAAAGATAGACTGCGTGAACCGTGCCGTAGGACAGCCCTTTATAATAACAGTACGTTCATGATGCGAATGACCATTTATAATAAATTGCCGAAAATTGTAAAAGACACAAATAATATTGTCATTTTTAAAGGTGACGTCCACAAGTGGTATATTATTCAGAGAAAAATCGAACCAAGATGGTATACACATCATTTGAAAGCTTGTTTTATGGACTTCCTAAAAATATTTAATTTAGATTTTTTCACCCCTCCAATTTTTTTAAAATGCGAATAATAAATTGTATGAAAAATAACAATACAGCTTATTAGTTTTTCTAGTTTAGCAATAATAAAGAGCTCCCAACGTTATTTTAATTGCATTCGTAGCTGATTCTTCCACATTCATGTCTCAATTTGCTAAAATTAAAAATTATAACCTAACAGTGTGACCAGTTAGTAGGTACAATGTGATATAACACACTTAAAAAGTGTGTCTAATGGGTAAAAATGCTTTTATTTAACTATTTGGAGGTTACTTAATCACGGTTGATAGAGATGAACTACCTATTGAGCCAAATATATTTATTTATCCTAATAAATACATAAATAATTTTAAAAAAATCGGAGGGCTCTTTTTTGTTTTTAACAGTTGTAATAGACTCAGAAAAATATGAACTTTCTTGAAATGTAACAAGTGTTGTGGTTAGAAAATTTCGATTATTATTATACCAGCCTCCATACATTTTGTGGACATGTCCTTTAAACATAAGAAATTATAGACAAGACATATTATTCCACAGATGAGTTTTAAATGACAAATCTTTGTGGAAATAATTATAATGTATGATATAATCTTACAATGATATTAATGTATAATTCTGATAATATTATGAATACCTACCCTTAGAAAAATTACAAGTAATAGAAACAGTACTAAAATAGCAAGAGAATACATCACTTTGTCTCATTTTAAATATGAAATTTAAAGGTGTTAGATAAAGATGCACATACACCCGAACTTACGTAATTTCGAAGGGTTTTACAAACTAGTATTGAGCTATCGCGGGTGTCCAAATTCATGGACACCAAGACAGCTTTAACATAGTTTTTATTTGAGTAAAATTTAGCAGTACTTCTATTACTTGTACTTTCTTTATAAAATTGAGAATGATAATTTTGCATGCCCCAATGCTAGAGCAAGGTGCACATAATAATGTATCTTATTAAACACTTACATGTTACCCGTGTCTCCTCAAAATAAATATTTTGACTTTGACTAGCCACCTAACTACTATTTCCAATGCGCGATTAGTCCCATATTATAAGTATAAATAGAAGCTCCTTACCTCTCTCGATGCCGTAATAAGGGTCATTTTCATCGTCGTCTTTTTCTTCGGGCAGGTGCTGGTACTGGTTCGGGTCTATATTGAGGTATTTCAGCTCCCGAGTCAAGGCTTTCGTGCCTTCGTGCGTCACTTCGCTGTACGCGCGGCAGTTTTCTAGCAATAACGTCCTGGAAAACGCAGTTTGGAAATTGTTTTTATATTGTTTAGCGCAGTGGTTCCCTTGTCAGGGCTACGACCCACGTAATAAGAGTTTACAAACTCAAGACCCACTTCTAGAAAATAAAAATGACTTTACAATTACAACTATTTCAGAATAGTAGATTGTATCATATGGGAGCAAAATAATATTTTTACGGTGAGGGCGCTTTTTTGAATCCAGAGCGAAGTGAGGGATTCTAGAGTAGAATTCTTTAGTAGAATCGTGAACGTAGCGAGGGATTCAAAGTACGTCGCCCGAGCCAAAAATATATTTTCTTCTTACACTCTACTTTTCATCACCGCTATGAGAAAATAAAAGGCGCCTCATATTTTATTGTAATATTATTACTTACTTAATAAAACGTAGAGTAACAACTAAATTGAAATTAAATGGTATCTAATAATAAAACAAATGAAAACTTATATAACTCCGGCGCACTTATAAAGTTCTTTATAGAAAACACCACCTGGGCGCACTTAAAGGCGAACCAAGTAGTCATTTTCGAATAGATGTGATGAAAAACTTATTTAAATGGGAAGGATGAATTTTTTCCAATGTTTTGCCATTATAGTTTTGACATCAAC
Source organism: Hypomecis punctinalis (assembly GCA_949316475.1). Lineage (NCBI taxonomy): Eukaryota > Metazoa > Arthropoda > Insecta > Lepidoptera > Geometridae > Hypomecis > Hypomecis punctinalis. The sequence goes on along the minus strand of OX438819.1, from coordinate 11,690,269 downwards.
ACCAACTCGAGTTACTTATTGACCGACGAAACAGAGGAGGTACTCAATTACGCATAACTTTATACGTAGTAGTTCGATTTCAATAATTCTTTTGGTCCAATTTTCATTTTATCGAAATCAACTGAGCCATTTTTGTAAATCAACAATAATGTGAAATTGCTACATCGGTCCGTGCGTACTATTCGCGAATTCTGTTGAACACGGTTGAAGTCGGTCATACTGTTTTTTGGGAAAAATAATTATTATCGCAGTGAGTTCGATAAATCTAAATCACTTCGGTATCTAGTTTTAATGTGGAAGCCCACCAATGTGTCGCGACCCATAGTTTGGGAAACCATGGTCTAGCGTACATTATGTCACAGATAAAGCTAACTATTTCTTGTTGACATCAAAATTTAACAAAGAGTACAAATAAAACATTAAACTTTTGCAACAATGGTAAAATGCCACCCAAGTAAAAGATCCCAGAAACAAACAACACAGAAAACTACGCTTGGAGTATCTATCAGTAATGAGGTGATCCAAAATCGTAAATGAACCAAAGACAATAGATACCGATATGTGTATCACTTAGTGACCTAACATGTTGAACAGGCAGTGGGCAGGGCACGCAAGAATCACCGATATTATCGTAGTTCTCGAGCGGAGAACTACAAGTCGGCAAACGCAGTGTAGAACACATCAGAGGCCCTTCGCACAGGGCGTCGCAGCGTAGGCGTATCGTAGCACGCGCGTAGAACGTAGGCGTAGCGTAGCCATATCGTAGGAGGCACCGCTCTGTGTGCGGACTTGTTTGAACAACATGTACGCCCTCGTATTGCTCTCGTCCTACGCGCGTACTACGATACGCCTACGCTACGACGCCGTGTGCGAAGGGGGTAAAACTGCAGGATAGGATGCAGGCGTGCTACGTCCTAGACCGCATATCTGCTTAACATCAGGCAGTGTGTAGTCAAACGCAAATCTATTTGAAAAAAAAAAAAAAGGCTCGCGTTCTTCGCAAACTGCTCTTAACAATTTATTAGAGATTTTTAAAGAGTTATATCCAGTGGTGGACATCATACGAGTATGGCTGAAATTGTAATGACGATGAACTTTTAATAACAGTAATATTCACTCGTCTATCCACATCCCACGATATCATCTTGGTTCCAGACAACAGCACATCAATATCCTAACACAGTTGGGGGCTGAGCCCTCACTGGCTAACAGTAAACATGACATATATTGGACTGGTTTTGACCCTGTATCATGTTACTATAGACCTAATCAAGCTTATTGGTGGCTATGATGTTAACTACAAGGTGCGGGAAACCCAATAATGCTGTGCAGCCGTTCAGTGAGCTTCAGTCAGGATGGGGTGATCGCAGCTAGTAATTACCATCACAGCTGCCAATTGGTGCGATTTAGTTTATAATAGACTCACTTATCCATTGAAAGGCGAGCCAGGAGGCTGATAGGCCACGAAACCTTGACCGAGTCGAAGCTGCAGTCTCGAGCATCGAGGTAGGGTGGCGTGTCTGTCGGCCTACTATCGGATACACTTCGGAGAGTGCGCCCAGGAGTTGCACAATCTGGTCCCACCTGTCCCTTTCTTCTATCGTACGGCTGGATAAACGCGACTAAACCCTTTTACGGTGGACATCCCACGCGTTAGAACCAAGCGTTTTGAGTCCACATTCCTCATACGAACAGCCAGAATGTGGAACGCTTTGCCTGAGTCTGTCTTTCCGCTAAAATACAATGTTGGTGTCTTCAAATCTCGAGTAAATAGGTATCTTCTAGGTAGGCGTGCTACATCCTAGACCGCATATCTGCTTAACATCAGGCAGTGTGTAGTCAAACGCAAATCTATTTGAAATAAAAAAAAAGCGTCTTCACTATGGGTTGGAAAATCCCAATCCTGCGGGAGCTGCTTGCTTCAATCAGGATTGGGTTACTCGCACCTTGTAGCACATCATAGCTGCTTAGTTGTGTGATTTGGCCTATAGTAGACTCACCTATCCATATCCCAAGACAGCGTCTTCACCCTGGGCCCGGACAACAGCACAGCTATATCCTGACACAGCTCGGGGCTCAGCCCTAGCGCTTCGCCCTCGTTGAATATCGCAGTGGACAGGACATTGGCTTGATTCTGAGTTTGTTTCATGTTCAATGTCTCGGATGTTTTGACCAGATTGGTTTGTGAACGGCTGTCGTTAGCCCAGCTGCCAAAATCTGACTTGATTGTTTCTTCTTTACAGTCGGTGGTGTCCTGTAAGGAGGCATATAGTTTAAGGATAAGGTCGCCAAAAAACGTTAAGTTTAGGAAAAAATATATGTCCCTGTCATATCAAGTAAAAAACCGGACAAGTGCGAGTCAGGCTCGCACATCGAGGGTTCCGTACAAATCCAGAAAATTTCACAAAATTGGGAAGTAAGTTGTTAAAATCTCTACTACAATCATCGACAAAAAAGTTTTTTTTTTTTCACTTTTATCGTCATACATCAAAAATTGCATACTGTTAGAATAATTAAAAACCTGTTTTAGCATGTGCTAATGAAGTTATTTTATATGATACCTTACATGATACGATTTACTCACTTTGAATTTTGAACCCATATTTTGTGAATTTGTAGGCTTTTATTTTTTGTGATTTAAATAAAAATGTACATTTTTGAGATTTATTCCTATATGTGTACTCTAAGACAATGCTTCTCGCCAAATTTCATAGTTCTATGTCAACGGGAACTACCCTGTTTGTTTAGATTTTTGTGAGTGCGAAATATGCGGTTTTTTACGACATAAACGGTTCTAACTTTTTTAAACGATAACTGAGGAGATTTTCTTTTACACATCAGCAAGAGACCATAGATATACGTATACATTTTAAATTTCAATTCGATATCTTTACGCGTTCCAGAGATAAAGAGTCTTGACATACAAACAGACGGATCCTATAAGGGTTCCGTTTTTTTTCGTTTGAGGTACGGAACCCTAAAAATCCATATTAACATAGTATATTTGTAGTGATTCTGGTTCACAGAATCATATTAAATTTAGTCAATGCAAATACTTCGAAATAAAATATAATAATAAATAAATAAACTTTAGGAAGTAACTTTAGTGAAGGTTGTAGGTTTACTAGGTTTAACCTTCTATTCACGACCACAGGGTTAAAGAAGTAAATAGAAAAATACAAATACTTCGAAATAAAATATAATAATAAATAAATAAACTTTAGGAAGTAACTTTAGTGAAGGTTGTAGGTTTACTAGGTTTAACCTTCTATTCACGACCACAGGGTTAAAGAAGTAAATAGAAAAATACAAATACTTCGAAATAAAATATAATAATAAATAAATAAACTTTAGGAAGTAACTTTAGTGAAGGTTGTAGGTTTACTAGGTTTAACCTTCTATTCACGACCACAGGGTTAAAGAAGTAAATAGAAAAATACAAATACGAGTACAAGGCAGTTGTGTCTTTTAGTTACGTATTTAAAATCGTAGAAGATGGAACCCGTGGGAACATATAGAAAGTGTAAAATGTCTATATGACTTTCAAACTGTTCTTCATTCCTACATACATATATACATTGATTTGCACCCGTTGTCGTATCTATCCGCTCGTACATCATCTGTATGTAAACTAAATGCTGTAAGTGTACTCTCACACTTGATATAACATAGCTGTAAGAACAGTATAGAGCAGGGCACTCACAGTGAAGACGGGCGGCGGCGCCGCCTCTATTTGCTCTCGTACGTCTTCTGTATGTAAGGTGAAGGCAGTGAGGGTAAATAGCTGTAAGAACAGTATAGAGTGTACTCACAGTAAGGACGGGTGCGAGCGGCGGCGCCGCCTCTATCCGCTCGTACGTCTTCTGTATGTAAGGTGAAGGCAGTGAGGGTAAATAGCTGTAAGAACAGTATAGAGTGTACTCACAGTAAGGACGGGTGCGAGCGGCGGCGCCGCCTCTATCCGCTCGTACGTCTTCTGTATGTAAGGTGAAGGCAGTGAGGGTAAATAGCTGTAAGAACAGTATAGAGTGTACTCACAGTAAGGACGGGTGCGAGCGGCGGTGCCGCCTCTATCCGCTCGTACGTCTTCTGTATGTAAGGTGAAGGCAGTGAGGGTAAATAGCTGTAAGAACAGTATAGAGTGTACTCACAGTAAGGACGGGTGCGAGCGGCGGCGCCGCCTCTATCCGCTCGTACGTCTTCTGTATGTAAGGTGAAGGCAGTGAGGGTAAATAGCTGTAAGAACAGTATAGAGTGTACTCACAGTAAGGACGGGTGCGAGCGGCGGCGCCGCCTCTATCCGCTCGTACGTCTTCTGTATGTAAGGTGAAGGCAAGCTAAGGTAGTAGCGCGTCAGTGGGCGCCGAGACTAGACGTGTCATAAGCTGTACTTAAATAAAATAAATATCAGCCAGCCCAATATCAACTCTTTTTTAGTGATTTAAAGTATAATCTGCAGTATCCGCATGAAGCCGCTTTTAACCTTATCGAACGCACAAGATACAGTAACCGCGTGACAAGGTTCCACCTCCAGCGCGAGCGCCGCGATGCTGGCGACACCTCACCCCCGCTACTGCACCCGCGCTCGCCCGGCTCCCGCAAAGAAGTGAGACAGGTGACTACTAGCTCTTTTGTTTACCTAATTACTTCGGAGTTACGGAGCGCTGCGTCCCAAGGAATTTGCACTATAAGGGCCGATACACACTGTGCGATACGATGAGCACCCAAAATTCACCGATTGAGTCAGGAAAAATGTCTCCAGCTTCGCGTCCTTCCAGCGGGCCATCTCTAAGACTGACACCTGGTAAGCCAGGAGGTATTCCGAGCAGTGCGCGACCCACAAGTGTGCCCTCTTTAAGATTGACGCCCGGTAAATCTGCCCCGAAAAAACGCAAACAAGCGGATCCAGATATTGATTATCGTAAGGAGTTCGATGATTTTAAAAATGAAATGTCAACCTTTCTCACGAATTTTAGTAAAGTACAAAATGATAACCTTTTGCAAATTCGACATGATATTATGTCAGATATGAGAGAATTTATGAAAGGATTAACGCTTACGACTGAAAAATTACTTGAAGATCAAAAGATAATGAACAACGAAATAGCAGAAGTGAAAAAATCTTCTTCCCAGACTGCAGACACGGTAAAAAAGTTACAAGCCGAGTTAAACTGTCTCCGTAATACAGGCACGTCCATAAGTCAGCCAAGTACGTCTACACGCTCTTGTGAAGAGTTTGTACATGAACTACAGGAACGATCTTGGAGACAGAAAAACATCATTGTCGTAGGTATTCCGGAGTCACAGATACTAGATGCGGTTGGAAGAGTACAACACGACAGAACTGAGGTACTGAAAATTATTTTGCCGGCGTGTCAGAACCCTGTGGACCCAAAAAGTATCTTTAGAGTCGGGAAATACTGCCCAGGCAGAAACAGGCCTATTAAAGTCTGTTTACAAAATGAATCGTTGGCCCTAGAAATATTGCGTAATAAATCCAAAGTACCTAGCCCCATAAAAGTATATGCTGACCAAACACCACTTCAACAAAAATACCTAAAAGAACTGAGCGAAGAATTAAATCTAAGAGTCAATGATGGCGAAACTGATTTAGTTATAAAATACATAAGAGGCCTAAAGAGGCACACCTAAAATTCAAAAAATTAGACCACCAAAAAACTAACTAATGCGCAACTAAACCTGGCACTACCCAAACCTAAAGACTCAGAACCAACTACTTATGAAATACTAAATAATTACAGCGCATTACAAACTAAAAATACCAAGTCTCTTCGTTTTCTGTACTTCAACATAAGAAGCATCATGACGCCAGGAAAATTGGACGAATTACTCTGCATCATTACCCATATCAATACAACTATACACATCATACTTTTAACAGAAACGTGGATCAAATCTGATGCAGACGCACAACTTATTCACCTACCAAACTATACCCACTACTACAATATACGTACAGATGGCAAGATAGGAGGTGGTGTCTCAATTTTTGCTCATAACAGTATTAAACACACTGAAATTAACCAGCAATATATAGGTGGTAATAATTATTTATGGATTCATCTGGACAAGCACTCAATTGATATCGGAGTTATATATAAACCTGGGCGTACTGATACCAAAAAGTTTCTTGAAGTATTGGAACCGCAACTTGAAAAACACAAAAGGTGTGTTATTTTTGGCGATTTTAATTTGAATTTATTAGATGAAAATGATAAATCGGTACACGACTATAAAAGCACGTTGCAGGAATCAAATTACACTGTGCTGAATAAAATTGACAAAACATTTTGCACCAGAGAAACATTAAACACACAAACAATCCTAGATCATGCTCTTACAAATATCGACTTAAATTACAATTATCATTTGGCAATTATTGACTCGTCTATTTCTGACCACAAACAAATATTTCTGGAATTCAATAGGATGGACCCTACTTTCAAAAACAATATATATAGTGTACCTATGAAGCTATAAATTATGATAAACTAGATGAATATATGAAAAACAGTAATTTTAGAAATACTTCACATAAATATGAAGAACTAGAAAAGTACATAAAAGATAGCATAGATAAATGTAAGATACAAAAATCAAAAATACTGAACCTACCAAAAGAAGACTGGATATCCAAAGATATATTAGAAGCAATTGAAAAAAGGAACCACGTGTGGAATAGATTAAAAAGGATACCGGATGATGAGAAACTAAGGCAAGATTTTATAAAAGAGAGGAACAAAGTATCAATGAAAATACGATATGCAAAGAACACTTACTACAAAAAAGAATTTGATAAATGTGCACGCAAACCCAAAAAAATGTGGAGTCTGATTAATAAACTGTCTCGAAATAAAGTACACACAAGCAGTGTTCCCCTAAAACTTTCCATACAATCCCGTACTATCACTGATAGCAAAGAAATATGTGAATGTTTTAATGAATTTTTCGCTACTATCGGATCTGTTCTAGCAAACAAAATTGTTCCAACGGATAATACCAAAAGACTTCAGATTGATCCGCCACCACGTGAGTTCGAACTATCAGACATTGAACCAACAACCCCTAAAGAGGTACTTGAAATAATTAGCAATCTGGACCCAAACAGTAGTTCTGGAATTGATGGAATATCAACAAAAAGTATTATTAGAATAAAACATTATATTGTGAGAGATCTGACTGACTGTATCAATAGCTGTTTCGAACAAGGTATCTTCCCAAATTCACTGAAAATTGCAAAAGTTACACCAATTTATAAATCTGGCACAAAAACTGATCCCGGGAATTATCGACCAATCTCTGTTCTCCCAGTGTTATCTAAAATATTCGAGAAACTTTTACATAATCGTCTTTTTTGCTATCTTGATAAAATTAGTTTTCTAACAGACAAACAATACGGTTTTCGACCCAAATCAAATACATTAACAGCAACCATTGATATAGTAACCAACATAATGACCAATATTGATAAAAGAAAGATAGCACTGGGTATATTTATCGACTTGAAAAAAGCATTTGATACAGTCAGTCACACTCTGCTACTGGATGAATTAAATAAGACTGGGGTCATCGAAACAGCGTACAAAATGTATGAATCATATCTAACTGATAGGACACAAATAGTTAAAATAGGTAATACCCAGAGTTCTCCCCAACACATAACTTTTGGCGTACCTCAGGGCTCCATAGCCGGACCCTTGCTGTTTGTTTTTTATATAAATAGAATAAACGATCTTGGTTTGTCTGGAAAATTGACGTTGTATGCGGATGATACGAGTCTTTTCTATTTTGGACACAATATCGAACATGTTATGAGTCAAGCACAGCGGGATCTAGATATTCTTTCTAAGTGGTTTGCAGACAATTTACTTACAATAAATACGTCCAAAACATGTTATGTGGTATTTGCCGCCAAAAATAAGAACACCTCAACTACTACAAACATAACTATTAACAACGAAATTATTCATAGAAAACCTTACGAAAAATATCTTGGTCTTTATCTCGATAGTAAACTAACATGGAAGACACACATTTCTCATATTGTACCCAAGATAGAATCTCTCACCGGTGCCATAAGAAAATGTGTCGGGTGTCTTCCACGCACAATAAAATATACAATTTACAATACCCTAGTTAAACCGCATATTGACTATTTAATAGAAGTCTGGGGCAATGCAGCTCCGACGAACTTAGATGCCTTGCAAACCAAGCAAAACAAACTTTTAAAAGTACTTTTTTCATATGACTATTACACCCCAACAAAACAGCTTTATCAGGAACTAAACATTATGAACATTAAACAACAACATATTTATAACACGTGCATCCTGATAAGAAAAATATTAAACAAACAAATACACACACAACTAACTTTTAAAACAAAGGGAGAAGCCTCGTATCTGGTAAAAAGACTCCGGTGTGCCAACAACCTTACTATGCCGAGTTCTAGAACCGGTTATGGTCAGAGAACAATATTGTTTAAAGGAGTGCAATATTATAACCAACTTCCGAATAGTATTAGGGAATTGAAGTCTGCTATGGTTTTCAAAAAGAAATTGAAAACATATATTTTAGACAAGTTTTCACAGTGTTGTTAGTTGATAGATAAATATAGTTTATTGCAACTACCCTCAGTATTTTTACCTAAATTTATATCAATTATTAGTTTCTTTTTAGTACATTTATTTTATTTGTGTTGATTTCACTTTGTAGATTTTTTATTATTATGTTATTTATTGTATTATTTAATATAGAATTATTTATTTACATATAATGTACAACGAGTGTAATGTTTTTAGTTGGCTATTCGCTGAATAATATGTGTGTACCCATGAATTGTCTATGCTACCTACCTACTTAACTATTTTAATCGTGTTTTTTGTTCGCATATTGTGTTGATGTTATTGATTTACCTACTTTTTGTTGGTTTATTTACGTTAAGATTGTAAAGTGTTCATACAACCCACATATCTAAATAGCCCACTGACCTATATGTGCATGTTACTATAATGTAGTATTTAAGATTATCACATAAGTGAGACGATATGTTTCTTGTGATATAACAATAAAGATCTTTGAACCTAAGGCAGTGAGGGTAAATAGCTGTAAGAACAGTATAGAGTGTACTCACAGTAAGGACGGGTGCGAGCGGCGGTGCCGCCTCTATCCGCTCGTACATCTTCTGCGAAGGATGCAAGCTGAAGGCAGTGAGGGTACACTCGCACGCGATCCGGTCGCTCCGAGACAGCACGGTGCCGAGCTGCACGAACCACGAGGCGAGGGTCTTCTCCATAGAACGCGCTTCTGCTTCCTACAGAACGAAACATGTACAATGAGTAATCATCAACCGCAGCCTTCTTTATCACAATGCTGGGTACAGGCCTTTCTTACGGTGCCATTTGTCTCAGTTCTGTGCTGATCGTGTCCAGTATCGACCCGCGATTTTCACAATATCATTGACCCATTTTGCAGCTGGACGACCAACTGAGTAATATGCAACATAATTATATTGCAATTTGCACTACCAATTTAATTTAAAATTGCGTGACACCCCTGGTAGGGCAGATTCCACTGGTCTAAAAAGTGAGTGGAATCTGCCCCACTAAGATGAGACGAATGGGGCAGATTCCACTCAAAAAAATGCAGGAGTCGAATTCGCCCCACCAATGGGGCGCTTTGGTGGAGCAGAGTGGAAGCACTCGCCTTTAGAGAGAAGTCGAGATAGAAAAACTGGTTCATTAAACGGGCCATAAATCGTAAACGGTATATTATATAAAAAAATAAAAGATAAAGGAAGAAAGCGAAATTTTATCCTCTACAATAACACTTTCAATAACTTTTGCCCTAAAGTTCATAGTTGCCGAAATGTCGGCCAGAAACTTTTTTCAAGATGGCGCTTAAAGCTCCACCTGGATTTGTCCGCATTTTGTGGTTTTATCGTTCATTCTGGGACCCTAATAAAATAAAAATTTGATCGGAAATTTAGTGCGGGGCTAAATTCAATATTTACTGTATCACCATGCCAGCAACAAAGTTCGACGGCTATTGGTCACTTTACTGAGAACCTAGAGTACAACAATCGACAACGTGGAAAAATTACCTAATAACAAGACGCAAGTAGCTGTTCATCACGGACCTGAAGGATTCGCAATAAAAAAAAGCAAACCTACGTTTATTTACGTTGATGTATACGGAGAATGAGGTACGATGTTCGCATAGTCACACAACATCTAAAATCTTAAGACGGTTCTGAATAGACCAGTGTTTTTGCATTTTCTGTAGAACAGCGAGAAAAATCATACAAAAATCATACATTTTTGATAAAATTCACATTTCAGGAGAAATCTATTTTCACCCTTTAAATTGTAACAAAATGCTATGTTTTTGATGTTAATCGTTTGAGTAAGAAATATAGCACATTCGTACGTCTATTTTTTTTTATTTTTCACAAAAAATTTAGTTTCTAAAAATTCAGCCAGTTTTGCGCAAAAATATGAATTTTTAGAGGCTTATAACTTTAAGGTCATTTAAAAAACTGTAAAAACTAGCTATTGCAGTGCTGATTAGTAAAAAAAAATCACTCAAATCTGATAATATTTAGAGTCGTGGCACTTCACAATTGCTTTAAGGCAAAGCTTTTACAAAATTATTTCAAGAATAAGTATATAAATTAGTTGAAAGTAAAATCGTGACTCTTCGTGGGTAGGCCTATGTTCTGCAGAGGACTATTAAAAAGGCATAATAACACTACGTGCGCAGTTGTGCCATTAGGAATATGTATTTTACAATTAGTTGTACGAAAGCAGTTGGTACACGAGGATCTCCTCATACAAAATAATAACAACTGAGTACTCTCTGCATCAATAAACTAGTTTTTACCCGCGGCTTCGCCCGCATGATATTTTGATTTTTGACGCAATATCATTGTAATTTATAGCCTACTAGTTTTTACCCGCGGCTTTGCTCGCATGATATTTTGATTTTTGACGCTTTATCATTACAATTTATAGCCTATGTGTTATTCTGATAAATAAGCTATATTATTGCAAAGTTTCATCTCAATCCGTTCAATAGTTTTTGCGTGAAAGAGTAACAAACATCCATACATCCATCCATCCATCCATCCTCACAAACTTTCGCGTTTATAATATTAGTAGGATGTGTTATTCTGATATATAAACTATAATTGCAAAGTTTCATCTCAATCCTCTCAGTAGTTTTCGCGTGAAAGAGTAACAAACATCCATCCATCCTCACAAACTCTCGCGTTTATAATATTAGTAGGATATACAAACCTTTTCAGTCTTTAGTTTGAGCCTCTCCAGTTCGTTCATCCCGGCCGTGATGGCGCGCACGTACAGCTCGCACACGTACGGCTTCATCTCATCGTTCGTCTGAAACAACATTACATATTTACTACCAGAAGTTCTCCGAGCACCAGACCTCGCGATCCATCTCTTTGACTGATCTTAATAAGCCTATGTCTCGACTCGCTCTTGACTGATTATGTTCTACCAATATCAAGCAACAGGCATTATGACTAATTATATTTTTGACCGACGAACCACCGGAGGAGGTAAACAATTCGACGCGTACATTTTTTTTTTCTGTATAACCATGCATAACTTTTTTCATAGTAGTCCGATTTCAATAATTCTTTTTATATTGGAAAGAGTTTTATTTCGAAATTGGTCCCATTTAAATTTTATCGAAATTGGCTGAGCCATTTTTGATAAATCTACAATAATGTGAAAAATGTTACATCGATCCGTGCATAATATTTGCGTTCTAGCGATGCGCCCCGGCTTCGCACACGTGTATTATATATATATAAACATATCTCTTGAATTACTCTATCTATTAAAACAAACTGTATCTGTTAGCGCGGCCACCAAGTATTATGGCAGATCGCGCGGGACACAAAGGGGGTGCGGGAAGACGACGACTAACCTGAATACTCCGGGTCGGTGAGCACAGCTGCAGAACCTTGCTCCTGGGTCTCTTCTTCAGGCAGTCGCGCAGCGGCTTGAGTGGACTGTATTTATTTGCGGAATTTCACTACGTCCAGGACACGTATCACAATTAACATAGAAATGCGGTTTGACGAGACGGTGCTAGGCACACGTCAATTGCGCGGAGCGGTGATGAATGCACCCTGTCCGGCGGTCAAGGGCAGACTGTTCGCCAAAGCAAACAGCGCGTCTCACCTATCCACGAAACGTACCTAGGCGGTCGTCGTCTAGGAAAGATGAGGGTAGGACATAGGAGTCGGTAAATGCGGGTGGATTTAAAAGTAGGCAGCTCTAAGGCGCCGTAACAGTATCAAAATCCGTTGCGTAGTTTTAAAAATATAAGCATACATGATACTGTACACGGGTGAAGTCGGTCATGCTATTTTTTGCAAAAAATAATTTAGTCATCATACCCATTGCGTGTGCCAGCGTGTGCAGATGCCTGGGAGTAAACGATTGCGTCACTAAGTAACGGTAATATATCTATACCGTATTCAACCTTCATACAAACAGTGGGAACGCGAATCATACCTCATGCACCTCGGAGCTCGGTACGCACTCGTACACAACAGTCGTAAACAAAAGGCGAAAGGGAGCGAATAAGTAACCTCGCGAACAATTCATTTGGAGTCCATTGAAAGGCGAGACAGGAGGCTGATAGGCAACGAAACCTTGACCGAGTCGAAGCTGCAGAGTCTCGAGCATCGACGTAGGGTGGCGTGTCTGTCGGCCTACTATCGGATACACTTCGGAGAGTGCGCCCAGGAGTTGCACAATCTGGTCCCCCCTGCCCCTTTCTTCTATCGTACGGCTAGACAGACGCGACCAAAGCACCAGCCTTTTACGGTGGACATCCCACGCGTTAGAACCAAGCGTTTTGAGTCCACATTCCTCATACGAACTGCCAGATTGTGGAACGCTTTGCCTGAGTCTGTCTCCGCTAAGTACAATGTAGCTGTCTTCAAATCTCGAGTAAATAGGTATCTTCTGGGTAAGCGTGCTACATCCTAGACCGCATATCAAACGCAAACCGATTTGAAATAAAAAAAAAACAATATAGTATTTATAGTAATATAGTTACAGGCGACAGCTGCTTGTCGACAGCCTGCGCTAGCGTGTGCAGATGCCTGGCAGTGAGCGCTTGCGCCGCTAAGGCGTCCGCGGCGGAGGGAAGCCCGGATATGAGCAGCCTGGCGAGCAAGCGCGCGCAGCAGTACAGCGCGGTGCGAGCGGCGCCCACGCACGACTTCACCACCATGCACCGTGCTATCACCACCTGGACAAACAAACATTTTTGGCTACTATTTAACCGAGTATAATCATCGCAAAACATCTAGTCAGAGCTGAACACGACGCGTAAACCTGCGCAGAAGCGAAAAATGGGTATCAGCGGGGCCCCCCTAGCGGGGAACATGCCACGTGACCGCCCTTGACAAATCACAGCGTAAAGCGTGTTGTCATTAGTGTGCTTTCGTTCGTGTGTGTGTCGTAGTCACGTTCGCCAGCTCCACCCACTGAGTACAGTCGCGCGCGACATTTTTGTTATATAAACTGTTTGTTAAGTTTTCGTTTCGTGTTATTATTTATTTTGTTATTGTTTCTTGTTACTTGTTGTACTTTGTGTGTATAAAATGCCAAAAACGTTAAATATTCGTTATTAAATTGTTTTATTTTCAAAACTTAAGCATGATTATTTTTAGGCTTAAGTTATAGGTTAGCTATATATGTCCTTTAGCACTATTCGATAGAAATCTAGAACAATATGTACCTAATCCCAATATAATCAAAATAATTAATTATAAAAAATATAATTCGTACATAATGTTGTTGCACTTGACTGTACCGTCGCGGGCCGCCATGGTGTAACTTCAGATCGGACTAGATGTTTTGCGATTATTATACCTATTAATTTGAAATGAAGGACAAAGAAGGTTTTTTGGCTACTATTTAACCGAGTACCAATTAATTTGAAATGAACGAAAACTAATTCGAATTGAAGTTATCAAAAAAATTTGAAATTGCATACGAATGTATCGAACGAGCGACAAAAATAGTGTGATAACAAATGCCTCAATTAGCGACTAAACACTAAATATTTGAAATACTATGCGTTCCACTTGTTTTATTGTGACTGCAGGATCACATTGAATGCAAGCCGCTTCCAATAGGACTTATTAGATAGACTGCCTCGGTGGCTCAGTGGTTAGTGACCCTGACTTCTGGATCAAAGAGGCGTGGGTTCGATCCCCACCCAGGGCAAATATTTATGTGATGAACATAGGTGTTTGCTCTGTGTCTGGGTGTTATTTAGTTACTATCTATATAAGTATGTATTTAAAAATAAGTATATGTAGTATATCAGTCTCTGGCACCATATCACAAGCTTTGCTTAGTTTGGGGTCAGAGGCCGTGTGTAAGATGTCCCCAAATATTTATTTATTTATTTATTAAAACTATATGGGATGCCTATGTGGGTACCGCACATCGTACTCACTACGCACGAAACATAGATAAAACGTAGGTTGGTAATTGATAATCGGCCTAACAATTTTCTGCAAAAAGGTAGGAAACCATAATGCAACAATATTATTAACGCAGCTCATAAAACGCTGTTCTCGTGAACTCAAACCCGCCAAATAGTCACACACATGATATAATTAGTCTCACATCTATATTGTTCGCCTGATTTACCATTATCCTTTTTTTATATGTAAACGAAAAAATGGAGTATGGTTATGCTATGGACACGATCATGTATTGTACGTGAATACGTTTACGATTGTAATATGACAAAGTTTAAATTTCAACTCGATATCTTTACGCGTTCCCGAGATAAAAAATCTTGACATACGGACGGACGGACAACAAAGTGATCCTATAAGGGTTCCGTTTTTTCCTTTTGAGGTACGGAACCCTAAAAACGAATAATAAAATCTGCAGATATACTTAGTTTGCTGTTGCAGCTTCAAATCCATCATCTCCATCCTAAATTCAATAATAATTACATAGCTAAACAATCAGAGCCAAGTGAGACTGTGCCACATTGTGGGGAGTAGAGGGGGAAGCCCCGCTTGGGAATGTTGAGGTCATAATGACTTACGTAAACGTATCACGTACAACACACGGCCGTATTCATTTATTAATAAAATTTAATCGAATTAAATTAATGAAAGATTCATTTTGCTCCAACAATTAATAGACCTTTGCTTCGCTTCGCAGAAAAGCATAATTTCGATGACGTACCTGAGCGATCAGTATGGCGACTTCTCTGGCGTTTTTCCACAAACGTTTCTCGCGCGGAGCCACCTCTATGCGCTTGTGTAAACGCTCTATTAGAGGGTACGCCTCCAGCAGCGGCGTCTGTTTAGCCTGGAAAACAAGAATTATATTTAAAAAACTTATAAACAAGCTTTTAATGAACAAGTACTCGCTAAAACGAATCAAACGAGCCGAAACTCGATGGGGTTGCGTCGTTTCATTATATAGTTCCTATGACCACCTTCCAGATCTATCATGAGACCCTGTTTACCATTGAAATACAAACTACTCATCAAGACAATTCAAACAAGCCCCAACTCGATGATGTTGTGTCCTTTCATTGCGAAGTTTATTTGACCACCTTCCAGCTCCATCATCAGATCAGTACCAAGTCATCATAATATTGCATTGTCACGAGATTTACAGATGTACAAAATTTCAGTTCAATCGGTAACCGGGAAATAGATCAAAGGACATGTCCACAAAATGTATGGAGGCTGGTATAATAATAATCAAAAATTCTAACCACAACACTCGTTACATTTCGAGAAAGTTCATATTTTTCTGAGTCTATTACAACCGTCAAAAACAAAAAAGACCCCTCCGATTTTTTTAAAATTAATTTTGAATTATTTAGAAAAATATATATATTTCGCTCAATAGGTAGTTTATCTCTAGCAGCCCTGATTAAGTAACCTCCAAATTGTTAAATAGAAGCATTTTTACCACACTTATTAAGTGATTTTTTGTCACATTGTACCTACTAACTGGTCACACATTTTAGTAAATTAAGAGATAAATATGGAAGAATCAGCTACGAATGCAAGTAAAATAACGATAGAAGCACTTTATAATTGCTAAACCAGAATAAATAATAAAGTGTAATGTAAGTGTATTGTTATTTTTCATACAATTTATTTTTCGCATTTAAAAAAAATTGGAGGGGTGAAAAAATCTAAATTAAATATTTTTGGGCAGCCCATATAACAAGCTTTCAAATGATGTATTTATCTTCTTGGTTCGATTTTTCTCTGAATAATATACCACTTGTGGACGTCACCTTAGATTTGCAAGGTTTGATGACAGACGTCGGGACAGGTGAAACTAAATAAAATTGAAATCATCCATACAAACACCGATTTCGAAAAAAATTAAATGTATCCACCTCTGAAGTATCTACCAAACAAAAAAAATAATCATCAACTACCTGGCTTCCTAATTGGCGAAACAACCGCGTAAAAAAGGGTTTTACGAAGTTTAAAAGAGGTCACACTACGAGCTCTGAACATCTATCTCTTTCTTACCAAAGCGATGCACCGTTTGCTGTCCCGCTTGTGTAGGAGCACGAACTCAATGTCCGTGAGCGTCTCCCACACCTCCGGGGTAAAACCCGCCTCCTCTTTTAGCTTGTCGGCGAAAGTAGGCGGCGCGTTCTCGGGGACAGCTTCTGAAAAAAAATGACAATTTTACTAAGCAAGTTAAGCTCTCGTATATAACTGTATAGTGCCCCCAACTTAGCTGTTCAGTTGACGGCGTCGCTAGTGAAGATTTTGTGTATGACGTTTTCAAAATGGCGGCTGACACACGTAGTTCCAATTTTACCCATCTGAACAGCTATGTTGGTGGCACTGGACAGGGTTATCCAGAACCGGTGCACTAAACCGACAGGTGATTCAGAGCATTATTATAAACAACGATAATGGATTTCGAGACCGAACCGGATTTCGAGAATTCAGATGTTCCGTACATTATGTTGATCCCGAGTTTTAATTTTGTATGGAATAGCAAATGTTTTTTCTCGAATTCCGGGTTGGGTCCATAACAAACAATTGATCATAATTATTGTCTTTATCGGCTTAGTACAGGGCAAACAGATAACCCTGTGCATACAGCACACGTAAAGAATATTACAGTAAACATTAAAATTGTTAGGACGTAACTGTGGTTCCTACAATGATAACAGATGACTTCTTCAAGACCGCTGAATCGCGCCGGATGCGAGTAGCTTTCAAGAGATCTAGACGGCAGACCTATGTCTAGCAATGTGCATCAAATGATTGAATCGACCACGTCGACAAAGTGATGGTTCTAAAGTCGGCAAAGCATGTCTTTTCACACAAGTGAAATGTATTTTACGGGAAAATCCGAATTTGGCATTTTAACCTTAAAATACGTACATCCGTTTCAACGAAACGTCCTAAGGCTTAAAAATTAAATGAAATTATTTAATTGAGGCAAAAACGAGATTACAACGCACTTATCACGGTACGGTATCTTATTGGCTGGTGGCGCGATGTTTTAGCGCCTGATTGGTTGATATCGCGGTACACGGCGCGTGGTTGGTTCTCGGCGCAATGCACGGTTCGTGATTTGTCGGTGGCGCAATGCACAGTATCTGATTCGATGGCGGCGCGATGCACAGCGACTGATTGGCTGATATCGCCGTACACGGCGCGTGGTTGGTCGGTTGTGGTGGCGCGCTGCACGGTTCGTGATTTGTTGGTGGCGCAATGCACGGTATCTGATTCGATGGCGGCGCGATGCACAGCGACTGATTGGCTGATATCGCCGTACACGGCGCGTGGTTGGTCGGTTGTGGTGGCGCGCTGCACGGTTCGTGATTTGTTGGTGGCGCAATGCACGGTATCTGATTCGATGGCGGCGCGATGCACAGCGACTGATTGGCTGATATCGCCGTACACGGCGCGTGGTTGGTCGGTTGTGGTGGCGCGCTGCACGGTTCGTGATTTGTTGGTGGCGCAATGCACGGTATCTGATTCGATGGCGGCGCGATGCACAGCGACTGATTGGCTGATATCGCCGTACACGGCCCGTGGTTGGTCGGTTGTGGTGGCGCGCTGCACGGTTCGTGATTTGTCGGTGGTGCAATGCACGGTATCTGATTCGATGGCGGCGCGATGCACAGCGACTGATTGGCTGATATCGCCGTACACGGCGCGTGGTTGGTCGGTTGTGGTGGCGCACTGCACGGTTCGTGATTTGTCGGTGGTGCAATGCACGGTATCTGATTCGATGGCGGCGCGATGCACAGCGACTGATTGGCTGATATCGCCGTACACGGCGCGTGGTTGGTCGGTTGTGGTGGCGCACTGCACGGTTCGTGATTTGTCGGTGGTGCAATGCACGGTATCTGATTCGATGGCGGCGCGATGCACAACGACTGATTGGCTGATATCGCCGTACACGGCGCGTGGTTGGTCGGTTGTGGTGGCGCACTGCACGGTTCGTGATTTGTCGGTGGTGCAATGCACGGTATCTGATTCGATGGCGGCGCGATGCACAGCGAATGATTGGCTGATATCGCCGTACACGGCCCGTGGTTGGTCGGTTGTGGTGGCGCACTGCACGGTTCGTGATTTGTCGGTGGCGCAATGCACGGTATCTGATTCGATGGCGGCGCGATGCACAACGACTGATTGGCTGATATCGCCGTACACGGCGCGTGGTTGGTCGGTTGTGGTGGCGCACTGCACGGTTCGTGATTTGTCGGTGGTGCAATGCACGGTATCTGATTCGATGGCGGCGCGATGCACAGCGAATGATTGGCTGATATCGCCGTACACGGCCCGTGGTTGGTCGGTTGTGGTGGCGCGCTGCACGGTTCGTGATTTGTCGGTGGTGCAATGCACGGTATCAGATTGGTTGGCGGCGTGATGCATAGCGCCCGATTAACTGTCAATAGAACAGTTTTATATACCTATTAGTTCGTCCGAGTCGGGCGCGGGCGACAGCGAGGCGCGCGCGCGCTCCATGACGGCGGCGGCGAGCGAGACGGCGATATCGTCGCACTTCTCTCCCACCAGCGTGTGGAGGCGCACCACGAACGTCACGGCGCGCTCCTCCGTCAGCCATGCTAGCACTGAAAGGCAAACGAGACACATTTTAGCAATCAATCTGGGTCCTTCTCCCGATGTTGCAGAAATCGGGAATCAGCGTCGAGGATTGCTCGTTGCTGAAGCTGGGCGCTGGAGGACACTATCCCCAGGGAAATTGGAGAGAGCGAAATTTAAATGACTACAAAGACTAACCGTTTTATCTATACAAAACTTTTTAATACCACCCTATCAGAATGTACTGAGCTAGTAAGATATCCACGAACCCAGCCTGGATTTGGCACAATCGCACTTCGAGGGTGAGCCCAAATCCAGGAAAAAAGTATTAAAGTTCATCGTTCTTCGTAGTTAGGCCTTAGTCGTAGTGTATCTATCAAATAAAATCGGCAAAACGAATCGCACACGAAGTACCGCTTAAAAATAAAGTCATATTCAAAATAAGCTTTTTTGTTTAAAAAGAAGAAACATAGGACAAAAGTACCAGGCGCCCAGAACTAAACAGAGCTTACCTTTTTAATTAATAGTGTAGGCTAAGTTGTCATTGATAGAACTTGAGTTTCCTTGATGAAGATTTCCTCGCATTATTTGAGAAAAGTATCTACTATACAAGCCTTGGCCACAACTAGGCATTGATGGACTCACGTATATGTGCCTCGGTTTCGCCTCGGCCCATAACTCACGCACGTCCATCAAGGCCTCTGTTGCTGGCCGCTGCAGTAATGTACTATACCTTCATCGTCTGTCGGTGGAGTGCCGTTTGGGTTCAGCAGCAGCGTGAGTACGGGATGGTCCCACGGCTTGTCCAGAACCCGTTTGAACCACTCCCCGCGGGCCACGAGCTGGGCCTCCCAGGGAAGGCGCGGCCCTTCCCTGGCGCCCTCCGATACGTGGCTGATGAACGCATCGATGGCTTCCTCAAGACTCTTGCGGTCATCTTTACGCTTTGGTGTCTGCCATTCCGTCTGGAATAGATTCGGAGGTTAGTACATATTTCAAATTCAAATATAATTCGCGCCACACAATCGGCGGATGAGAAGTTAGCTGCAGATGACACTTCGCCATAATTAGCTAATTATTGGGCATGTGTGCACAATGCCGACGCAAGTGGCGAAGTGGTGGGCACGGGCGTAGGGAGCGCCAGGGAGGCATGAGATTTGCGGACAGGTGTGAGCGAATCTCTGGCTCCAGCGCATTTTCCCTTCAACTTTCCATCCGCCGACTTGTGTGGGGCGGATTATAGTATTTATTTCAGGCAACATAATCCATGGCATGGTAATGGCATCTATGCAGTATTCCGTCTTCATACAAACGGTCAGATCGCGTATCATACCTACACGCCTCGGAGTTCGGTACACAAGTCGCAGGGGCGCGCCGTAGAGACGAACGAACGTGTGCGTTTGTAATCAGTGCGATTTACTTACCAGGCGGGCAGTACTAGCGCATTGCGTACTGCGTGGCCACGTGGGGCTGTAGGTATTTATTTATAGGACAGGGCCGAGTCGCAATACTGCATAGATAACATTACCGTGTCCGTGGTTATCGTGCAGTGAAGATTTAAGGATGTCGACTCGACCTTATGAAATGCCATAGCACAGAAGTGTGGTGGATATGATTTTTAGGGTGGTTCTAGAAGGTTATGATTAACATTAACATCCTATTAATTAATGCATATTTCTAGCAAGGTACAGGGTGTCTCAAAAGAAATTTTATATTTGTTTAGCTTACTGCGTGAACGCTGCGTACTTGAGGGGTGCGGGGGTTATGTCAATTGGTAGCTTGGCTCTTGGGGATTCAGTCGCTATGGAGCGTTTCTCGGGAGCAGACCGCGCGTTGTGCGTGCGAGAGTTTTTCAAGAACGGTGATTCGACAACTGTCGCGCGTAGAAAATTCTGCAGTATTCGAGGTTTTCGCCACTTAAATGATGCGCCAAGCCTTCCTCTCATTCGACATTGGGTTAAAAAGTTTGAAGAGACTGGATCAACGCTGGATAAATCAAAATCCGGGCGACCTAGGTCATCAAGAACGGTAGAAAACGTGGAGAGTGTTAATCAATCTGTACGTGACGACACGAGCCTTTCAATTCGGAAGCGCGCGAGTGCTTTAAATGTGCATAGATCATCATTACATCGCATTATGCACAAAGATCTAAAGCTGCACCCCTACAAAATTCAATTGGTGCAAGAATTACACACAAAACACACGTCCAATATATCTCTGCCACGTGTTCGTGAAATTTTCTCAGGAAAATTGATCTCCCGGAGAGGTGACATAAATTGGCCTCCACGTAGCCCAGATTTAACCCCTATGGACTTTTTCCTATGGGGTTATCTTAAATCTAAAGTTTACGCCAATAAACCAACTTCACTGGCGCATTTGAAAGAAAATATCCGTCACGAAATGGCAGCCATCCCTCACTCCACCTGTCGAGCAGTCATAAGTAATTTTACTTTTCGATTAAATGAGTGCCAACAACGTGAGGGTTTACATTTAGACGATATTATTTTTAAGAAATGAATTCCCAAAAAGTGTATTTTAACAATAAATAAACATTTTTTCTATATACCGCTTCCTTTTTTTTTAATCAATCCACTAAATATGAAATTTCTTTTGAGACACCCTGTACCTGTAGCACAGCCCTGGCTGTGTGTAGGTGCAGCCAGTTGAGCAGATGTGTGTGTGTGTGTGTGTGTGTGTGGACGACGCCGAGTGCTGGCACAGGCTGTGCACGCTGCGCCACACACAGGTGTGTATACAGTTACCTGTAGCACAGCCCTGGCTGTGTGTCGGTGCAGCCAGTTGAGCAGGTGTGTGTGTGTGTGGACGGCGCCGAGTCCTGGTACAGGCTGTGCACGCTGCGCCACACACAGGTAAGAATACAGTTACCTGTAGCACAGCCCTGGCTGTGTGTCGGTGCAGCCAGTTGAGCAGGTGTGTGTGTGTGGACGGCGCCGAGTGCTGGCACAGGCTGTGCACGCTGCGCCACGCCACACACAGGTGTTTGGTGCGCTCGTGAGCGTCGCCGCCCTCGCTCAGCCGCGCCTCCAGAAACTGCGCAAAACATTTGTGTTTTAAATATTATTATACCGTCGGAAGGCTGTGTGTGAGTGAGTCTGCCCGTGACCACGATCGATGTACTCGGTCTAAACGTCAGGGTTTTAATTACCGACTTCCAAAAAGAAGGAAGGTACTATGTTCGTCTTTATGTATTTATTTTGTATTTGTTCAGACATGTTTTTTTTGTCTTGTATACGACATTCTCGCCAATTGTGAAACGATTTCCAAAATCATTTTTTATTTCGAAAGGGTGTACTCCGGAGGTCGTCAAACTAAAATTTTATGGAAATCGGTTGAGCCGTTTTTGATAAATCAACAATATTGTACATGGATGTCACATCGATTTGTGCAAACTATTTGAATTCTGTACACAGTGGAAGTCGTTGGTGCTATTTATTGTAAAGATAATTATTATGTAACTCGTATTTTCAGTGCAAGACTAATCCCGTAGCTCATAGTATAAGAATAATGGGCTCAAATCCCGACAGTTTAAAAATAATATGTCGTCACAAGATGACATGCGTTTCGAAGAATCGTCGAGGCAATGTTTCAATTTTACTTTTATTGTTTTGTCTGCCAATATTTGAGCAAACGACACTACAAACCACAGTAGGTGGCCTCTTGGTGATATAAATCCTACTAATATTATAAACGTGAAAGTTTGTATGAAAAGATGTTTATACTACACCTGCTCGGAAAGTACCTTGATACTTTATCAAATTTACGGTAGAAAGTACGTCAATGCATATCGAACAAATATGCGGCGAGAAAACGCATCTGAGCGGGACAGAAAAGTGTATGAAAGTCCATTTCTTACGTGGTTTTTCTTTTTTAATTTTGGGTAAGACTATGCGCTGGTAACCTAAATATCAAAAGCCAAAAAGTTTTTACAGTGAGTTTATATCTCCAAGTTCGCAAAATGACACTGGCCACTAGCTGTGTGTTGGATGGTGTCAAACAATTTGAAAAAAGAACATGTGAAAATTGCAGACGCCATTGGCGCCATTTTCAATTTGTGTGTTGTTTGAGGATTCAGTTTTCGTAGAAAAGTAAAATAAAACTATCAAAATGATAAGTAGTGATAGTGATGATGAAGATTTTTTTTTGATAAGTAGTGATAGTGATGATGAAGATTTTTTAACTCCGCCGCAGTTGAAGGAAACAGCAAAAATACTGATTGATAACCTTTTACCACAGAAATCAATTAAAAAATATAATAAAACTTATGACGATTTTTTGTAATGGAAAAGTGAAAAAGATTTAGTTTTTATTTTCCTCGTAGGTGTAGTATAAAGCACTATGTATCACTCGAGAGAAAGTGCGATTTCCGATCTCGGGTGTTTTAAAGCCCTCGCCTACGGCTCGGGCTTCAAACGACACCCTCGACGGTAATCGGTCACTTTCTCCTCTCGGTGAACAATGTACTATAGTTCCTCTTTCACGCAAAAACTACTGAACGTTTGAGATGAAACTTTGCAATAGTAATGCTTACACAGCAGAATAACACATAGGCTATAATTTATAAAGATATGGCGTGAAACGAAGTTCGCCGGGTCATCTAGTGTATTAATAGTACAGGCCGAATCAAACATAATAGCGAAAGCACAGCCCGGACACTCCGCGATTTTCCATACAAAATCTGCTGTCTTACGCACACGACACAGTACTTACTCACAGGCAACACACATACGCACGGTCGCCTACACGTGCATATGTGTGCGGAACGTCTATGGCTGTCAGCGATCACCACGACGTGACAACATGCCGCGTGAGTGAGACAGTTGCGTACCTACTCAATTAGCAAAAATGAATATAAATCTAGTGCTTAAAAAGTATAACAATTACTTACTTAATTTTGAAAGCATTTTAATAAAAGTAACCGATCTACTTTATTTGAAAGAAAATATCAAGAGGAAGTTACCAAATAATGTAAAATAAGTTTCATTAACTTATCCTTAGATGAACATTACATTTTTTTGTTTTGTTTCGTATTATTGATATTCAACCATACACAGCACAAGTCTTCCCTAGTCATAGTCTAGGTATTTTTTATTACTAGATCTACCGGCCAGTGCAGCCCGCGCACAGAGTACACGATAGGTACATGAAACGCGGGGTGGAAATGAGGAAGACTCAAAAGGGTGGGGGGTAACGAGTGACCGTTCTATACGTAGTATTATTATATCTTCTTTGGCGAAAGTGAACACGAAGCGAATCGTTGCGCAGCAGCAAGTTCATATGTCAGCGGCGATTAAGGGTGGAGACTTACGCAGCTTGTGGCCAACTTCAAAGACGCCATTAAGTTATAAGAAAATCATACAAGTCAGTAGATGAGAAGTTAGCTACAAGCTGCGCAGTCTCCAATCAAAATGCAGCTTTATGTTGCTGTGACTGTGCCTAAATCTACCTACATACAAATATGACATGGTAAAAGGTAGTTTAACTAATAGAAAATTTGTTTAGTTTTTAGGTTTAAATATTGCTTTTATTTTATTTTATCTTTTACTGTCTTCACGTAGTCGCGCGAAACCCAATACTACCTACCTGTATAATTTGGGCCACCGAGATACAGGCCTAGCCTAGTTCGGGGCCCACTAGTACCGCAAAGACAATGTACCTAAAATGTTTAGTGTTATAATCGCTGCTACTTATAATATTAATAACTTGTTATTTATAGTGTAACATATTATCTTAAAATGTGTTAAAACTTCCGGTACTATACCTAAAAATATGTTAAATGTGTAATATAATAAATAGTAAGAATAATGTACATAGCTAATTGTTGGATGCGAAAATAAACTTATCTTATGTGATCTTCCGTCAGGATTGAATGTTGCGTAGCTAACTTCACATCCGCCGACTAGTATGATTCGGCGTAGACAACCTACAACCTGCGCCTTTCCTCACTTCTTACCTCCGCTGACATATGAATTTGCTACTGCGGAACGACTCGCTTCGTGTTCAGTTACGCCATTAAGTTCGATTCAGTATATAACTTTCTGAGTACCTACTACAAGTAGCCAAGAATAGCTAACGGGTTGCATGATGCCTCTGCATTATCATCGGCTTTGTCATCTACATCGCCGTCATCTCATTCACCATCTAAGCTACTGGAGCAGTTATGCCAGCGGCCCAGAGCCACGCTCCGTTATTTTAAGGATCTGGGCTGGCTCGGGTAAACGCTGGAGGGGGAAATGCACAAAACACCCCATGCAGGACGTCAGTGAAGGACTTATCGCCCCTACTTCAAATTAGAATTAGAAGTAGCCAAGCCATTGTACAATTATTTAATACTAGCTGACCCGGCGCACTTTGTTCCATATCTTTATAAATTATAGCCTATATGAGTTAATCTGATGTATAAGCATTACTATTGCCAAGTTTCATCTTAATCCATTCAGTATTTTAGCGTGAAAGAGGAACAAACATCCATACATACAAACTTTAGCATTACTTATTGTTAATAGGATTGTAGTACAAATTACAAAAGATTACAGTACCTAGTTCTTAGAATCAGAAGTATTGCATACCATTCATGAGGTACACATGTAAACATAACACCAATCCAGTCATAACAAATTTAACGTACCTATACCTATGCAAAATAATATATCCTATTAGTTTTAGCCTTGAGTATTTTGGCACACTTGACACATATGGGCCCCATGGTTAACTAACCAGTAATAAATATGGTTTTGACTTTAACATCTGTTATTTGTGGTATAAAGTTAATTAAGAGAACTTTGAAGATAAAGCTGCAGCATGAATATTTAAAGCCCTAGCTATAGTCCGTTCCATAACCCCTGAGATTAGACCAGTTGAAATCTATTGAAGTATTTGGCACGATTCATAAAAATATGTAATACGAAGTATTATCTATTTTCAACACATATTATTAATATTTTTCAAAAATTATCTACCAGAAAAGAGTTATATTTTTAAAGAAAACCTATTAGGTAATTATATTCATCAAAGGTCGTCGCGACCGTAGTTTTCAGCGGTTATGGGATAGACTAAAGATGGTTTTTAAACCACCTAGAATTTATTGTATGGACCCCGATGGACACAGACATGTTTATGACTTTAGCTCTTGTTCATTTATATTGATGCCTGAATAGATTCTTGCTTGAAGATTCAACACACAGGACAGGATAATAGAATAAGTAACAGTAGTGCCTAATCTATTAAGTGGACAATGAGTCAGACAGAAACCAAAGTCAGAGGTTATCTGTATTATCAATTCATTGTAATGAGAAGGATATCAGTAATGGAATAAAGAAACTGAAAGTTACTATCAGCTTTCATCATGCTTATTTTAACTGATATCGCAAAATTTAAAACATTACGCGGGCGGAGCCGCGAGCAAAAGCTAATATGTGTATAATAGTCTATGCTAATACCACCTGAAGATCTTTGACAAGGATAAACAGTTTTATATGTCATCCAAGCCATGGCAGTGCTCAGATGTAAATGTCATCCAAGTTCTGACTGTGTCAAACATTGCTTTACTTCAGTAATCTCTAAGAAACTCCCAGTCAAACTACACTAAGTTTGTATAGGCCGGGTGGCTTCAGGCGGCTTTATTAAACCCTGGTGTCAGAGTTTAATTAAGCCGCCTGAAGGCGTCTGACATGGCAGAACAGTTAAATCAACCTGGATCTACAATTTAACATGTCATTGGAGTCATGGTAGCACTCAGTTGTAAATGCCACATGAGGTCTCACATCCAAAGACTGACCATGTTGAATGTTGTTCTTCGATGATCACTAACGAGCACCTAGTCAAACAATGCTAGGCAAACTAAACTATAACCAATAAATTTGTTTGTTTCTATGACTAGTTCATACATATCAAATAAAAGTATACAAGATGAAGATATTTTATCGTTTTTCAACAAATAACTACCTATAGCATTATCAACAGATAAGGGCCACCCAAATCATTATCTATTGATAACATCTGTGATTACTTGAATTTTAATGGAACTTTAGAATCCACACTATCTGTTATTTAACAAAACAGACCAATACATAACATTGCACACTATTGTTTATACAATCAACATACATTAACTATGTATTAAAATGGTGAGCTCTAAATTTACTTTGATCAGCATGTTGTTAACTTGTAGTCATTGGTTGAGCGAAAGAAGTTAGAGATCTCCATTACAAGGGGATTTTGCGGGTTGCATGACGCTACTATTGCTTTGTTGTCAGCATCAATATCTTCACCCTCATCGCCATCTAATATACCATCTTAAGCCACTGGAGCAGTTATGCCAGAGGCCCAGAGCCACACTCCATTTTAAGGAGCTGGGCTCGCTCATGTAGACGCTGGAGGGGGAAATGCACAAAACACCCCATGCGGGATGTCAGTGTAGGACTTATCGCCCCCACTTCGAATTAGCAGGGGATTCAGTCTTCAGCTTCAGTCTGCCCAGATGTCGGTTTTCATCTACAAGTCGCATTTTTTGAAAGAATCATGAGGAAACTTGGTACACTGGTTCTAAACATTAATAGAGTTTTATTTTATTGTGTGCGATTTTTGGTAGTCAAGTATTTACCTCAAAAGGGGGGGAAAATTGTTATTTATTGCCTTACAAAATGTAAACAATAATGTTGGATCAGCTCCAATGTTATTGTTTAAATTTTTTTACATTCACATAACAATAGTAAAAATAGTATGGGGGCCCCATTTAGTGGATGGCAAGTCACCACCCACCTAAACATTGGGACATGAGGCATTATTTGGCGGGTCATCATTATTTGGCACCTCATCCTATAGCCCATCTTTGTAAGTCATCTATCACCACATCACAATAACCCGAAATACTGTAAATCATATCTAGCAATAGTTATCATCATCCTACTCTATGCACTTAACAGATAAGTTTTATAACATTTTATGTAAAAGGGAGCCGCAGCCACCACTGATGCCTGCCAAAGGACCAAGCTATGCTTGTGATTTATACTTGAGCAAAAATAGTAGTACCTACATAGCAGTATTATATTACTACAGTATTATAGTAATACAATTTTCCAATCAAACCAAGTTGTCACCAACTTGCTGATCAAATAGATGTCTCACTACAATTTTCCAGACATCTCATCCATTATATACTGCTGGCCATTTAAATCACACACTTACACTACACATGACTCATACTTCTTGGGAGGGCATTGCAGCGTTTGGGAGCAATATGATAACACTTGAAGACATGAGATTCCATTTCTTATACATAAAATGTTTATGTTGCACAAGTAATACAGTAGTAAAGTACAGTTCTGTAGTATTGTGTGACAGAAATTATTACCAACTTTGTTTTTATTTTACGAGTGTAGTAGAATTTAAGACACAGCTGGTAAGGTGACATAAATGTGTTGTGAGCAAATCTAATAGACTAGTTGACAATATATGTTTGATGTCCTCACGTCACAGCTAACCATAAACAGAGCCGATTAATGAAAACAAAAATAAAATCAATTTAGTAATAAAGAAGTTACAAGCATAATTTATTTTCTTGCTAGACAAAGAGCACATATGGCAGGCTATGATATCACTGCCCATAAGTGCCATACATTCGCCATACTATGTTATGCTTTGTGGGAAAGGGACAAGGCATCTGACTTTATTCCTACCAAAATATTTCCAAGCTTATATCACTTTAGCCAATTTTAATAACTTTTCAGTTTATGAATCATAATTTATTGCAGAATTCACTAATTCTTTAATGAATTCAATACCAGTCAACTACCCTATTGTTATTCTTATTCATCATTATCATTACCGCCATAGAATAATTTAATACCTACTCCCTAATAGAATATCTACTCTGCTGTCCACACACTAGAAAGCCATACTCACTGACATTTGAAAATATTGACTTTTTAATTTGAGAATAAGTCCTTGCTTGACCACCAACTTGCCTGATGGTACAGGCCGCGCCACACAAGTTTGCAGATGTGAAATTAGCTACACGCTTTGCAATATCCAATCCTGACCGGAGTTCACACAAAGTAGCATGTTGATTGGCTATTGCGCAGTTTGTAGCTAACTTCACATCTGCCAACTTGTGAGGCGCAGCCTATATATAATGTTGTAATTGAAAATGAAGCATGCAGACTTAAAAAAATTCGACTTTGGCTTACTACAAGGAATCTCATCAATCTGTATACTCAGATTTTAGACATCTTTTATAGTTTTCGAGATAGAAAAAAAATTGCTGGCAGTACTGCTGAATATAGGCCTCCCAAATACATAGATTTCCAACAAGACAGATCAGAAGTACCTTGCATGAAGCTTGATCTTAATGAGGTTGTCTTTCAACCTTATGGATAAACATAAGCAACTGTGCTTGCCAACACAGGGTTTCCATTGGAGAACTTTTCGACCAATTGAAACACCAAAAAGTACATTCCCAAATTAATTGGTCAATGTGACATTCATGCAAGTATTATTAGAATATATGATGTTGCCTAACCAATGCTGTATTGGCGCAGTAAATAGCCTAGCAAAAAAAGTAAATGCCTTTACAGTATTGCAACAAAAATATAATGTACCTACTGTCCTGACAAATACCTTGACTTATAGATAAGCATTCATAATGTGAGAAACAAACAAAATGATCACCTCAAGCATGGCAGTCTAAGCAAAAAATCTATGGATTATCAAATCCGGCTAGGTAAACAAAACCTACGTGACTTCTTCACTTAGAAACATGGCTGTCTAGTGTCTATCACATCACTTGACCACTAGATATCACCACTCATCAGATAGTTCTACTTCTTGGAAACTTGACTATACTCTACCAGAGATTATTACTGTATGTTTATTGACATTATATTCCAAGACAAACTGTAAAACTTCTACAGTAACGAAAATAATCAGCGACAATGTAATGGTTCATGAGACAACGTAAATACATTCGCATCATTCAAGTTAGACGCTTTTGAGATAAGATTGAAAATGTGCGCATGAGAAATACATAATTTCGTCATAATTCTACAGTGGATTTGGAATAAATAAATGGGAAAGTTCGTAGATTTCATAAAAACAAGAGGATTTAGTAGACAAATATGGCGGACGTAAAGAGAACTTCACTACAACGGCGTCGCGTAAACTATTAAAAATCTAAGGTGTATTATAATAGCCCTTACCTTATAAAGTTCAATATAATATGATTTGCCTTTTGGGCCACTTGTTTGATTACTTTTCACGTCTTTTCCATCATTTGTAGAAGTCATTTCTCAAGAAAATATCGCGGGACGACATTTATGCGCTTGTGTTTTCAAAATGGAGCTGTCAAATAAATGTGGTGTTACCATGAGAATTTAATCTTCATAATCTCGCGGGCACAGACAATATTTGTCCTATGCATACATTTTCTGTTATTTTACGGTTTTTGAAAATATTGTATCTATAAAGGCTCCTTTACACACAGGCGGTACGAGCGGTATAGCAGACGGGCGGGCATCTGTATTGTACTGGTTATATATAAGAAGGGCTCACACAGGTCCGGTCGCGGTACTGCCGTACCGCCCTTTACCGCTCGTACCGCTCGTACCGCTCTACCGCTCGTACCGCCTGTGTTTGATGGAGCCTTAAGGGTGTGTATCTATCATGTTATAATTCATCATCTATCTATTTACGTATTATTTCTTTAGTTTGTGTGCAACATGTGCCACATGTAGCCCGAGATCCCACTGTAGGATCATCCCGCCGCGTTCCATAGCCAACACAGTTCAAACCATTTTTATTGTTCCGTACCCAAAGGGTAAAAAGGAGACCCTATTAATAAGACTCCGCCGTCCGTCTGTCCGTCTGTCAAGAAATATCGCAAGTCCTATTTAGAGTAATATAATCAAAGTCAATGGGAACTTGATCGCTATTTTGCTAAGTTCCGTATCCTGTAATTATTATTTTTTTTCGAATAGGTTCGCGTTTGACTACACACTGCCTGATGTTAAGCAGATGTGCGGTCTAGGGTGTAGCACGCTTACATAGAAGATACCTATTTACTCGGGATTTGAAGACACCCACGTTGTATTTTAACGGGAAGACAGACCCAGGCAAAGCGTTCCACATTCGGGCTGTGCGTATGAGGAATGAGGATTCGAAACGCTTGGTCCTAACGCGCGGAATGTCCATCATAAAAGGGTGGCACTTTGATTACGTCCGTCTAGCCGTACGATAGAAGAAAGGGGCAGAGGTAATCAGATTGTGCAACTCCTGGGCGCACTCTCCGAAGTGTATCCGGTAAAAGGCTGACAAACACGCTACCTTGCGACGATGCCCAAGACTTTGCAGCTGCGACTTAGCCAAGGTGTCGTTGTCAATCAGCCTCCTGGCTCGCCTCTCAATCGACTCCAGAGCCTCCAGTTGATATTTAACAGAGCCATCCCAAAGGTGAGAGCAGTATTCCATGCAAGACCTGACTTGTGCTTTATAAAGACTAAGCAGTTGCTCGGGTGTGAAATACCGTCTCAGCTTAGAGAGAACACCAAGGCAAAAAAAAATTAAGCTATGTCGCGAAAGCGCAAAATGACATCCGAGGCGCAAATTGTACAAAGAGCAAAATGATCAAAGAGCATTTACGTCCATGGCACACAATGACTAGGAAGAAAAAATGTGCAAAGCGCACGATAACTAGGAAGCAAAATGTCTATACCGCAAAACGTCCAAAATTGTATATATTCTGTTAAATGAACTTCCATGACTTTTTTGGTGCTTGGATTACGGCTATTTGTATTTTAAAACGGTATAGTCGGAAAATGACAATAATATGGGAGCGGCGGCCGCACGTGCGGCGCCTGCTCGCGGCCCCGCGCTCGCGCACGTGCACGTCTCAGCACGCTCCTACGGCCCAAGCTATCTCTCTGATTAACGGCTTTCTTGCTCACCACTCTGATCTAGACATCTTTAACATAAAATATGACTCATATGTAAGAATTTGTATGCATAATTTAAGTTTTAATTAATTACTATTGTATTAACGTTACTGACTTTAGTTTGCCCGTTTTTGTTTGTTTGTGTCCATTTTGCCTTGTTATTCTTTGTGACATTTTATTGACATTATTTTTACATTTATTTTAATTATTTGACATTTATTTAGATTATTTGACATTTATTTTGATTATTTGACATTTATTTAGATTATTTTGACATGTATATTATCGCTATACTGAATGAAAATTGTAAAATACCCAATGACTCGTCTTGCGCTTTGGCGTTGCTGTAAGCATGATGAGGAAATGAAAAAAATAAATAAATAAATAAACGCAAATTGGCAACCGAGCCGCAATTTGTACAAAGAGCATTAATGCATTTTTTACTTGTTTTGGTGCTCGATTATGGCTATTTGTATTTAAATACACCTTATGAGTCATCTACACTTTCGATACATAACTTAACACAGCGCTATCTATATACGCGATATGCAAGCAACAGGGGTCCATCATCATCATCATGACTGATGAGCGCTGCTGCAACCGGTACTCCGCTCTAAGCTGCCATTGAGCACTAACATGGGGATAATATACGAAACATATATCAGGACCCGTCTGACATACGCTGCACCAGCCTGGTACCCGCTGTGCACCGAGACCCAGAGGAAGCGACTCCAGGTGGTCCAAAATACCAGTCTGAGGATGATCTCGGGAGCTGGCTGGTTCGTTCGGAACGACTTACTGGCACAGGACCTGAAGGCAGAACCGGTTAGGGAGTACGTGGCTCGGTTGGCGCCTCGAATGTACGACCGCGCAGGCAACGGGCCACACCCTCACCTAAAAAACATCTCCCCACACCATGCACGTCCACCGGACGTAAACGAACGAACTTAGCGCTCTCTCCCTCTAGATCTCCTCCTGGAGGAAGACGCGAAGAGGAAGTAGGCGACCCTGCATGAGGCCTTCGCAATAAAGAAAACGTAGAATCACTAACACCGTGATGGCCCACAAAGCCGTGATGGCCCAACAGGCTGAGAGGGGCTTGAGGCACCAATCGCCCTCGCGGGCGTGTCGGACGCTCGCCCCTCCCATAAAGCCTACCCACCCTCCCCTCCATCCCCAAAAAATAAATGTAAATAAATGTTTTTGACTTTGACTTTAATGCCATTGTTACAGGTTCATAAAGCCAAGACAGCCACCAGCAAACCAGCTAAGAGGGTGTAGGAAGTACTTAGAGTATTAATAACTATAGAGCGCGCACAACGAAGTGGGAACAGTAGGCACAAGTGAGAACAAAACGACGCTCCCGCCGCGAGCGCTTGTAGTCGTAGCTGAGTACAAGGAAAGTGCGTTTCTCAAGGGATTTTTTTCAAATTTTATTTGCAGTTTGACCTTATAAAAGCAATACTAGAAAACACACAAAATTGAAATCCAGTGTCACATTTCATCGCCAAGTCGATTATTATACTTTTTTTTATAAAAACTAATCTGTGATCGCGGGGGTGAAGGAGACGTGAGAGGCGGGGACGCGCAGGCTCGCCTGTGCACTGCACTCCCGCCGCGTGATTTAGAGATGGGACGTGACCAACGGTAGTCGATATAATGTTTGATAGAACTACATATACTTTTTAATATTTTTAATGCGTAATTATTGGGTATAGCGTTAACTTAAAGTACCTACATAATAGGAAAGTTTCCTTTATCATAAAAACTAAAAATAATTATATACATTAAAAGACGTTAGAAATATATTAGATACAGTGAAAAAATTACTCGGATATCTTAATAAATGACAGAGTTATGGATGTCTAAACATGACCGCATGAAATCAAAATGACCCGCGACGGATTTATGCTTGTGACATCATCCGGCCCAGGAGCCGCATGTTGGCGTAATTTAATAAAAATAAAACTAGAAAACGGAAAACTTCCTTATTATGTTATGTTACGATATCACGTCTACAATGGCAAATTGATTTTAAAGATTTTAAATTAAATTTAAAAAAGTGACAGTGAGAGATACATTTTTGTAATAAGTATTAGGGCGCCTGAAGGTCTCTGAGATGGCTAAACGGGACTAATGTGTTATCCGAGCCATGGTAGCGCTCAGTTGGAAAATATCACCCACGGTTACACATCCAAATACTGACTAACTGAAAATACAGGGTCCTACAAATATAGTATAAAATATGTAAAGGATAAACCTACTCAAAACACTGAACAAATTTCCTAGAAAAGGGTTAAAATTAAAAAAATATCGATTGTTTTCTTATTTTTTAGATTTCCAAAAGACCGAAAACGGATTATCGCTTTAAGACAATCATATGGAATAAAGTTTGCTCAGTACACTGATTGATTTGATTCCTTAATGAATCCCTTAAAATAAATACCTACTTATACTTATAGATGGTATCGCACGAAATAGAATTATTTGTACTTGTTTGTACCGCGCTGAATCTGCATCTATCGACAACAAAAGGAGTTTGCGTTGCCCGCGTGCCCATCCCTAGGAATCGCCAACATAGATATATAAGTAGCTATACTCATGAAGTTATAGTAAAAATGGAGCCCACACTCCTAATACCTACTTGAAGCAAATACCTATTTATCGCCTTCTCACTTTTCTGGGGTCCGATCTCTCTTTTCAACAGGGTGACATTACTCTACAAAACCCCAGGTTATGCAAAATACTAGGTGCCAGAAAAACGAAATATTTTTTAAAAATATGCTTTATGTACTCTTAATCCTAATTCATATTATTAACACGAAAGTTTGTATTGGACATTTGTTACTCTTTCACGCAAAAACTACTGAATGGTTTGAGAATTTGAGATAAAACTTTGCAACAGTAATGCTTATACACCAGAATAAAAGCTCGAAACATACTATCGGACGCGGCTTACGGACGTGACTGGGTATCTAGACTATGAAAGTACACTGAGCCATGCACACTATCGGACATAAGTCGCGGACGTCACCTTCGGACGAATATAACCAATACTTGGTAGCCTCCTAGTAGGTACACATTCTGGTACTTTTTCATTTCAATATTATATTTTATCGGTTTCTAGTATAATCCTATTATTATTATAAACGCGAAAATTTGTGAGGATGGCTCTTTCCCGCAAAAACTACTGAACGGATTGAGATAAAACTTTGCAATAATATAGCATATATATCAGAATAACACGTAGGCTATAAATTATAATGATATCTTCGCCGCGGGTAAAAACTAGTTTATGATAATTTTGCCAGGGTGGCAATAAGGAATTAATAAAACACTAGAGTCTCTCTGAAGTGTCTCTCTTCCAGTTGTTATTCCTAAATTAGACATTAGAAGTTCCAATGTCTAATTTATTAACGAATAACAACAGCTTATATATTAAATCATATCTATACAGTTTGCGCTATGTATATCACGTAAAATATCTAGTTCTCTCACGTCTAGGTAATCGTGCTATATCTAAAACTTTCCATCGAGCTGCAACAATAATTATTGACTATTTAGTCGTTTCTAATGCCAGTTGTCTGTCTGCGAAAGAAGAAAAACTTGGTTACCCTACAGGAGTCACCAAACACGTATGTAACAGTGTTACCACTTTGGGGATTATGCCAGATCCCAAAAAAATAGTATTTGTTGTACTCGCTCTACCATGATAAAATTAACACTCGAATGTTATATGTTACTCACAAATTATACTATTTCAACTGATTTAGGCACAAATCAATATTTCTAAAAAAACAAAAATATTATTATCTCATTTTGTTATTTCACTTGAAGTTTAATATGTGATTTAAGTATAATTTGATATTTTCCCACATATCGGCAGTTTTTAATTTTTATATGGTGCTTAGCAGACCACACGAAAGAGAGATCGGACCCCAGATGAGTGAGATGCCTGGATAAATAGGTATTTGCTTCAAGTATGTATTAGGAGTGTGGGCTCCATTTTTACCTATAACTTCATGGCTATACTTCATCTGCCTACGACGCGCACTGGGCGTCTAGTGCGGTGCTAGCGCTCTATACTTTAGTTATTTATTCTCTAAGAGGAAGTACCACTCACTCTCGCGGGCGAGTCGGATGCTCGCACCCTCAGAAAAGTTCCCAGCCAGGCAGTGTTTCCGCAGCGTCCAGCCGTAGCAAGGAGTCCGTCCTCGAGGCTGCAACCTTGCTCCCAGTACAGGAGAGAGATCAAAACCACGACAACGACAGAACAGCAGAAAGGCTCCTTTACACACAGGCGGTACGAGCGGTATAGCAGACGGGCGGGCATCTGTATTGTACTGGTTATATAAGTAGGGTTCACACAGGTCCGGTCGCGGTACTGCCGTACCGCCCATACCGCTCGTACCGCTCGTACCACTCTACCGCTCGTACCGCCTGTGTTTGATGGAGCCTTAACTCTCTATTCCGTGAAGTACTTATTATTCTTGAGTGCGTAAGCGCACCCCAGGTGGAAAACCGTAAAAATACTCAAAGGAAAAAGTTTAGTCTATGGTCAGTTCTACTGCCATTAATTTTTTAGATTGGTAGCACTGGCGTACAAAGCAAAGCTAGCTGTGTCAAGAAATATTGCGTTTTCTACATAAAATTAGCTCATTTATTTGATTTAAAAATGTAAAATACGCCTTCCAGAAATAGATTAATAAGTATGTGATTTACTGGTACCACTTTCGTTCATATTTTTCCTAAAACTTCGAAGTTCTCGCACAAAAAACTCGATGTGTCAAAGTACAGGGTAACAGAAGGGCCGATGAATTATCGCTTTTTAATCCGTTTTTGATAGTGCGCTTTATCATTTACTAGTTGTTAGAGCCTATTTAGTGAACACAAACCTCCAGGCGATTATTACAGTTAAACATTGAGGTGTGGCACTAAACGCTTGTCGGCACATCTGGGTCTACCAAAGTGCTTTTACCAATCTATTCTCTCGGTAATTGGTTCAATATTTGCAATTTATTTGTAACCTTCTGTTTACTTTATTTACAGTTACGATTTGTGATTACTTGAAACACTCCTCGTACTTTACAATATAAATCTTTCATAGAATAATTACTTTGTTATTCTGATATCAGTTACCACAAGCATAATTTTCTATTTCTTGCTCCTTGGTGTATAGTGAATGTATTGTTGTGATGAGTACACCAAGTAGGTTTACAATAAGTTGTGTTGGTGTGGTGTGTCAGTAAAATGGCAAAGAAATTGGATAATATCGGAGGAAAACTGGTCACTGTCTCTGTTGTTGGCCTTTCTGGTAAGTAATTATCACATATTTCATTATATTGCTTTTTGTATTACCTAGTGTTATGATCAGGGAAATGTACAGAAGCTAGAACTAGATTTTTTTTTACGGGACAAAAGTGCCTTTTTTAACTACAATAAGATACAATAGGGCTCAGGTCTACATTATGACAGTTGATAAAAGGGGGATTCGGAGCACCTTCCACCCAACCCCCCACCACCTCCTAAGCCCTTTTTAAAAATGGTACAAACATGTTTTGCCAATGTAAAATAATAAATTAAAAAAATCATATCTCCATAACCTCCCGACCCCAGGGGGTGCAACTCCCAACACCCCTCCCCCCGACCCCCCTTTTGTTAGCTGTAATAATGTACACCATAGCCTTCAATACTACTTTACATCTTAACATGTAAAGTAGTATTGAAGGCTACCTACCTACACTCCTACATAGAAAGCAATTGAATCATCCACAGACCCTTGAAGGTCTAAAGATAATCCAAATGCTCAAGCCCACTGCCAGTTAGCAGCGTGCCCAGCATGCTGACAGCATTGCCATTCAGCGTGGCAATGCTGCCAGCATATAAACTTTGAGCCAAATAAATACCAGCATTTTGGTCACATGTTGTGTCCACCAGACCCTCAGAAAGACTTTTGAAAACAAGATGAGCTCCCGGCCCCCACGGAATAAAGAAGAATTAGAATAAAGCTGATTTTTTACATTTTTGATTAGCTTCATTACCACTATTGTTTCTGGTTTTATAGTACTCAATTCAAAAATGTCCTATTTATGATACTGAACTACATAATTGTTACTGCTATGTAAAAATGTATCTAAAAACAGTTTTGCTTATGATAGATAAATAATTAAAGTACCTATTTGCATCTCATCGTATTCTTGTAAGATTTATTACCACCATAAAATCTACATCTTGTATGTAATAGCTTAGCCAAGTTTCTAGCAAAATCACTGTGTCCTGACATTGCTTATGTAAATTATGTGGAAGAGCTATCATGATTTTCTGATCAATCCCATAGTAAACTTTAGTCATAATCATGAGTACAAAGATATCTTAGATTCTGTCAATCTTGTCAAAAACACTCTTTTTACTGGTTACTATAGGTCCTGCACTAATGTCCCGCATCGGGTGTTTTGTGAATTTCTCCCTCCAGCATCTATGTGAACCAGCCTAACTTCTTAAAGTAATGGAGCATGATGTTTGTTTCTCTTACAGGCAATTATTACTAAATGGATTGAGACGAACTTTGTAATAGTAATGCTTATACATCAGAATAATACATAGGCTACAATTTATAAGGATATTGCGTGAAACAAAGTTCGCCGGGCAAATTTAAAATAGATTAAAATATAGTAAATATTTAATCCCATATGACAAAAATGATTTTGTTGCTGTTTTTCACTCAATATCAAAATCGGCCACTAACGGGAATACCACATGGTGCGGCCCCTTCTTGCATGAGTCCGACTCACTCTTGGCCGATTTTTTCTTTTTGGCTGCAGAGTATGTGAATTTTTCTTTGGAACACCCCTATATCCTAACACATATAATATGAAAGCTATAAATCAATGGCAATTGAATGAAAGGAACTCCATTGACCGCCAATTGTGAATGAATTGTATCTATTGTTATCTGTTCAACTTCCTGCTATCTTATTATGTAGGTGTGATATAGTATGAATGCTGACAGTAAGTAATAGGTTATAACAGTATAGCAACTTTGGGGCCATTCAAGTATTACGTAAGCAGATTTATTACAATTATTTACCCCTCCCCCCTTGTCAGCAAAAGTAAGCAAAGCTTTCACCTATATGCATTTTGCTTTTTTATTGATTCATGAACAGGAAATAAATAATTATCAATTAACCCCCCCCCCCCAAGTTCATCAAGAATAAGCAACGGATAGACCCCTCCACCCCCCTATAGTGCTTAACTTAACCGGCCCCTTTATACCAAACTAGCTGACTTCATATCATTTTCATCTCAATTCTTATTGTGGTTAATTTTAATGGCATTTAGCACCTCCAATCACAAGATATGGCAAATTTTATAAGTAGGAACATTTTGTATGGGGAAATTAAATTGATGATTTTATTTTTTTCCACGCAATTTTCTTAATTTCTTTCACAAGAACCTTCTCCTGACAATAACAAACACAACAAAAACAGAATTAGCCAAATCGGTTCACGCATGATGCCGCGTAGTGAAATAAATGAGTCCTACTTCTGTAAAGTTTATCGTCTATGTCTCAAAATATTTTGAAAAAATAATTAGCTGAGCAAAATGGCCCAAAAAATATGGTTCATATATGGTGCCTATCCATACAAATTTTGACAGGATGCGCTCATTGACAATGATCTGTTTATGTTTGTCCATCGAGGCTGATGATCAATCAAAGGAAAAAATATATATAAAATATCCTACTATAAACGCGAAAGTTTGTGAGGATGGATGGATGTACTACTGAACGGATTGAGATGAAACTTAGCAATAATATAGCTTATATATCAGAATAACACATAGGCTATAAATTATAATTATATATTGCGTATCCGGGCGAAACCGCGGGTAAAAACTAGTAATAAATAAAATGCAAACACACATACTTTTAAAATGAATAATTTGCTATACTGAATTTTTTTTTATCTAAAGTTAAGATACTGTGTATGTATGTATAGTGTATTTATTATGGTGAAAGCAGATTGCATTATCATATTTGATTCTTGATAAAAATTTACTGCTTGAAGTCAGATGAATGGGGAAGAATGCTGATAGCTTATCAGGGAGTTATCTTAAATTGTTGTTTAATGGATTTCATCTGAAGTGTAGGTGATTTTATGCTTATTTTCAGATGTTTTTGTGACTGCTTTTTGATAAGAGATGTTTTGATAAAAATTGTTTATGATTTGAATGTTTTGTTGGTTGCACACATAAAGATCTTTCTCTATGTTATTGTGCAGAATATTTACTTCTGAAAATGATGAGTCGTTTTAAACATATAAGGTTTGCCGGCCATAGTTTTCACATGTTCTGAACACTTTAAAACTGTTAAAATTGGCATTGTCCAAGAAATGTATGGAAAAAATCAGATCCAGTCAAAAGTCTAAGTTTACTTTTCATACTTTCTGTAGGCTAGCTGAAATTATAAATTGATTTGGATATATAAATTACACCAACTGTTCATATAAAACGACACATTGGCATTTATGTTGTCCTGTTCCTGTTCTGTCCTATAAGTATAACAATATCCTTACATTGTTTGAAATCTCGAAACAAAAAGGATATTGCCGTAACCTACCTTGATTTCTCTAATTCTCTGCTAAAGTAGACTAAAGCAGGACCAAAATAAAAAAAAAACAGCTGCAATTTAAACAACCGATGCCAGACTCAGATTTCTGACTTTCATAAGCTTGCATGCATTTTTTAGAAATAACCATTGTAAGTAAGCCATGTTTCTACCTTGTCACTTACAAAAAGTAGTGTATTAATAGTGGTTACGTATATAGACTTCATCTCTTTCTTCAAGGTTTAACTGTGGTGTGGCTTCAGTATTAAGAATGTACCATATCCTTTGGAGATACAGAGTAGGTATTACCTACTGAAACTTCCTTAATAATCCACTGCTGAAGGCATATCCGTCAATATGACTTAATTGCAGGTTATTGAAATTACATCCATCCATCAGCCGTAAGGCGTCACTGCTGGACATAGGTCTCCCCTGTGGATTTCCAATAAGGCCAGTTAGAAGCTGTCTGCATCCAGTGCATTTCTGTGATCTTAACCAAATGTATTATACCATCAATCCATACAAATATGGTATAGAATAATGTACACCCCACATGTTTGCAGGTTTCCTTTCCTCTTGATCTTTTCCTTCACTAAACCTAACAATATTTAAGTTTAAAAATCTGTAACAGACACAAACTACAAACTTCTCCACCGGCTATCTAAAGTACAACTCCGCGTCAGATTCCAGAGTCCAATGCATCGACTACGGCATTGTATCTTTATTTGCTTAGTATTGTATGAAAAACGTCAGTGGAAACGTTTGTGACCGTGGTCGAGTACTTGTAAATGATCAGCCTAAAATACTGTACATTATATCTTTCTGAATATTGTTTATTTCCCCACAGGTACTGAGAAAGAGAAAGGGCAGCTGGGCGTGGGCAAGTCGTGCCTGTGCAACAGGTTCGTCAGAACTCACGCCGATGACTACAACGTAGACCACATCTGTGTGCTCAGTCAGGTTAGAATTATTTTTTTTAGAGTTCTGTAGTAAAATGAGTACTTTTTGTCAGGACGTTTTTTTGTCACATATACCATTGGTGAGATATAATGTCGACAAAGTTTAAATATGAGTACTGCACTGTATCAGCCTTTTAATAGTCCACTGCAGAACGTAGGCCTACCCACGAACGGTGATTGGGCCATATCCACCAGGCTGGCCTAGTGCGGGTTGGTGGATTCGCATACGCCATCGAATTTCTTCTACGGACGTATGCAGGTTGCCTCGCGATGTTTTCCTTCACCGAAAAGCCAGTGGTGTGAAATTCCGTACATAAATTCCAAAGAACTCATTGGTACGGGACCGGGATTTGAACTCACGATTGCAAGGCGGGTGTCACTACCACTAGGCCACCACGGCTTTAGAATGAACACGAAATATGAGTGCCCCCCAATAATTTCTAAAGTATGTAAGATAGAATGAGACCATTGTGTGAACTTTCTGAGCTTCAAAAACTTTCCCTGAAAATTATTTTGAGCACTGTGGGATCCTAACTTTTTGAGAAAAATTGAAATTTTTATACATGCAGATAGCTCTAGAGGTCATTGACTTCACAAACATATTTTATACTCAATTACGTTTTTCTAGTAGTCAACCATCTACGGAAGCCTCTCGTGTGTCTCGACACGCATTTGACAACTTATTTTTATTGCGTACAGGGTAGCGACAACAGACTTCCTGATGTTAAGCAGATATGCCATAACATCAGGAAGCAAAGCATGTTCTAATCTGTTCAAAGCATGCTGTAGCATGCTTTCCTAGAACTCGGGATTTGGAGACTCCCACGTTGTACTTTAGCGGGGAGACAGACCCATGCAAAGCCTTCCACATTCTGACTCTTTGTATGAGGAATGTGGATTCGAAACGCGCGGAATGTCCACCATAAAAGGGTGGCGTTTTGGTGGCGTCTGTCTAGCCGTACGATAGAAGAAAGTGGCAGGTGGGAGACCAGATTGTGCAACTCCTAGGCGCACTCTCCGAAGTGTATACGTAGTATATTTTGTCTACTTGTAACCGCCTTACAAGACAAGACACCTTCAATCTGTCATACTGGAAATCTATAGGAATGAACTATACCGAAGCTGAAGCTATCCTACAGATGATATGATTATTATGATCACCAAGCATAATCCTCCTCAGGTCGTTTGCTCGCTGAGTGTCGTGATGTCCCGCCTCTGTAGTACTTCATGGCATATGTGTTTCCATCTCTGACTGTATTCCGCTTGGTGTATGGCGTCAGATATGGTTATGCAAGAGGGCAAAGAACTGGTTCTTTGCCCTCTTGCAATTATTAATATATTGATATATATATAGCTACCAGCATTGGCAAAACTTGGCAAGATTATTAGATTGAGGATTCACAAGCAAAATATCCTTTGGTCCCACACTAGGCTTGAGGCCCATGTTGTGGGAACCATACAGAAAGATATCTAGTGAATATATACAACGTGTAACAGAACGGTTGAAAAATACTTAAACCACGCATGCTCAGACATATTTAAAACTTACCCCATAAGGTCTCATAATTCTCAGTATGTTAGATTACGAGTTATACCAAGTTAAAGTTTTGCGTAAAATAACCTGATGTCAACCCTAGCTTATCAGCTGACGGTAATGACAAAGACTAATAAGTGTACAGAAATATTTTATTTTTCCTACGAAATCGTGGACGGGCTTTTACACAAACATTTAGGTAAGTAGGTTATGGTCATAGGTACAAGTTACAAGGTCATAGAATGATGTACCTAACTCATCTAAAGTGATATAAGAAACTGATGGTACCTTCCCGGTCACCATCACTTTCTCCAGGTTGTCGGAAGGCTTATGCGTTCTTACCAAACATAATAAATAGAATTAAAACCGCTCCATGTGTTACAGTCCGACTTCAGCGGGCGAGTGGTAAACAACGACCACTTCCTGTACTGGGGCAACGTCCAGAAGGAGTATGACGACCAGGAGTATCGGTTCGAGATCGTCGAGCAAACGGAGTTCGTGGACGATGCCTGCTTTCAGCCGTTTAAAGGTAAGATAATTTAGTCCGAACAAACAAATTGTTAAAATAATTAAAAACCTGTTTTAGTATTTGCTAATTCAAATTCAAAATTCAAAACTTCACTTGGAATTTGGAACCCATATTTTGT
Organism: Hypomecis punctinalis; assembly: GCA_949316475.1. Taxonomy (NCBI): domain Eukaryota; kingdom Metazoa; phylum Arthropoda; class Insecta; order Lepidoptera; family Geometridae; genus Hypomecis; species Hypomecis punctinalis. The sequence goes on along the minus strand of OX438819.1, from coordinate 11,646,437 downwards.
GAATTTTGAGGCCCTATTTTTTTGTGATTTAAATAAAAAATGTACAGTTTTCAGATTTATTCCTATATGTGTACTCTGAGACAATGCTTCTCGACAAATTTCATAGTTCTATGTCAACGGAGAGTACCCTGTAGGTTTTGATTTTTGTGAGTGTCGAAATATGCGGGTTTTTACGACATAAATGTCTCTAACTTTTTTAAACGATAATTGAGAAATTTTTCTTTTGCACCACTGCAAGAGATCATAGATATACGTTTACAGTTTAATTTCAACTCGATATCATTACGCGTTCCCGAGATAAAGAGTCCGTTTTTTTCGTTTGAGGTACAAAACCCTAAAAACAACGGGTTGCACTCCGGAGTGCCGGCAGAAGTGAAAACTTGAACAGTAACGTTGTGCATTTTTGAATATTTTGGAATGGTTAGAGAATAATTTCGCACGAATTGCTTTCTTTTTATTAGTATAAAAGTACTATCATTTAATTGGTAAAATACAGTATGAGACACGCAAACTCGCGTAAGCGCTCTGCGCCGCTTAAACGAAACAGCACGAGCAGTCATACATTTTCGCCGCGCGGTAGAAAGAGAGGAGAAATGAAATGATATTTATTTCACAAAAAATAGAGTACAATTAGGGTGTTAATTTTGTAGAATTTGTCCAATCTATTTTGCTATTCCTTGGCATGTGAAATATACGACAATGTCATAACTCATAATAAAGAAATATGTATGTGTACAAATCAAGTGTCTAATAATGTCAAATTTAAAAAATTATAAATAAAAAAAACAATGTTCAATAATGTCACAATATTAAAATATATAAATAAAAAATGTTCAATAATGTCATAATATTCAATTTTACAATGTTAAGATACACGATACATTCGGATCTCGATCTAATATGTTATTTACGTTTTACATCAAATTATCTTAAGCTTTAAAAACATTTTTCTGCTAACCACATCTTAAGTTTTTTACGGAACTTACCATATGGCAGTTCTTTTATTACTATTGGTAACTGGTTATACACGGTGATACACATAGCATAACTGTTCTTTTGGTGTAATGTTAATGAGGGCGTTCAAAAACTAGTCTTTTTCCATATTTTGTACTCCTTGGATATTTGTCATTAGCTGTACGGAATAATGTTGGATGGAGGGTATAACTTCCTCTCCTACACCGCGCCGGCGGTCTTCTCCCCCTCCGTCTTACGAAATTTCGATCAAGTCGCGTGTCCAGACGCGAGTTTAACATTTTTTTACCCATCTCAAAAAGTGCAAAAGTTTTTCACTTCAAAAATACTCATGTATTTTATCCCTATGTTTTATCTCAAATATGTTTCCATTCACAGTCGGCAAAACGGAAACCTACGTGAAGCGCTGCGTGTCCACGAAACTCCAATCCGCGGAGAAGTTGATGTACGTCTGCAAGAACCAGCTCGGGATTGAAAAGGAGTACGAACAGCGACTGATGCCTGACGGCAGACTGACGATTGACGGCTTTCTGTGCGTGTATGATGTCAGTTTGGTGCCGGGAAGAACTTGGGAGAAACAGGTAAATAATCATAGATTATTATTATAGGCATCCGTCGCAGACTGACGATTGACGGTTTTCTGTGCGTGTATGATGTCAGTTTGGTGCCGGGAAGAACTTGGGAGAAACAGGTAAATAATCATAGATTATTATTATAGGCATCCGTCGCAGACTGACGATTGACGGTTTTCTGTGCGTGTATGATGTCAGTTTGGTGCCGGGAAGAACTTGGGAGAAACAGGTGAATAATCATAGATTATTATTATAGGCATCCGTCGCAGACTGACGATTGACGGTTTTCTGTGCGTGTATGATGTCAGTTTGGTGCCGGGAAGAACTTGGAAGAAACAGGTAAATAATCATAGACTATTATTATAGGCATCCGTCGCAGACTGACGATTGACGGTTTTCTATGCGTGTATGACGTCAGTTTGGTGCCGGGAAGAACTTGGGAAAAAGGTGAATAATCATAGATTATGTGATTGATAAAGAGTATTGACAGTGACTGATGCCTGACGGCAGTCTGACGACTGACGGCTTTCTGTGCGAGTATGATGTCAGTTTGTTGCCGGGAAGAACTTGGGAAAAACAGGTAGATAAAAAAATCATAGATCGATAAAGAGTATCGACAGTGAATGATGCCTGAGCGCAAATGACGATTGACGGCCTTCTATGCGTGTATGATGTCAGTTTGGTGTTGGAAAGAACTTGGGAAAAACAGGTAAATATATATTCCGATAAAAGTTAAATGATTGAGAAAGAGTATCGACAATGATTGATGTCTGACGGCAGTCTGATGATTGACGTCTTTCTGTGCGTGTAAGATGTCAGTTTAGTATCGGGATGAACTTGGGAAAAACATTTAAATAATCATAGATTATGAGATTGAAAAAGTATGGACAGTTACTGATGACTGACGGCAGATTGAAGGCTTTTTGTGCGCCTAGAAAGTATGGACAGTTACTGATGACTGACGGCAGACTGACGATTGACGGCTTTTAGTGCGCCTAGGACGTAAAATCGTAAATGGTTAAAATAACCGGGATTCACCACTTGAAGTGTCATCCGGGCCACGGCAGCGCTCTGTTGTAAATTCCACCTGCGGTCACCCACCCGAAAACTGACCTTGCCGAACGTCGCTTAACTTCGGTGATCGCTAGGAAATACCCATTCAAACTACGCTTTGAGTGCTAAAATCTTGCTGTAAAGACTGTTTTCCGTTACACTAATCTCATACAAATAAGATCAGATAAACCATGATGAATTTTTAACAAAGGATTGACGAGATGACTAATGATAAACCTACTGTCAAATGACATCATTCTAATCTCATAATAATCATCTACCAATAGGTGTGAAAACAAGTCGCAGGGAATGAGTGGATCACCTTAGGCAAACACAGAGAGCTGTGGAAAAGGTTGGAGGAGGCCTATACCCAAAAAGGGGTCCATATTTCCAACAATGAAGACTAACAAACTAACAATAGCTTTAACCTCCTCGGACCTGGCGCCTCGTATAGGGGACAATTTTGCCAGTGTCGCTACCAAGCAGGGAGTTGCGGAACTATAAATGTGAATATCGTCATCGATTTAACACAGATGGCGCTTTAATTAAAATACATGTTTGAGTAGCTAGGTTTTGCACAGTTTTAATAGATATTATTTGAATTCGTCAGTTGAGTGAAAAGTGCAATAATGGCGGCTCGTGGTAAGTTTTTTTTGTTGTTTTTGTGGAAATATTAGGAGTTTCTTTTGAAATGTATATTTAGTGTGTTCCTTAGATTATATACGATTTAACAAACTCATTTGTTTTATATTTAGACAAATTATTGAAACGTAACAGACCTTGATGTGTGCATGTCCCTCATAAGAGACTTTCGGTTTTAGGCCAGATATTTATAAATATATTTTTAAACTGTTGTTGATCTTATTTAACATTATCGTTGCATTTTATAGGCTTGAATGACAAAGAAATACTAAACATTTTGAATTTCAAAGATGACGACTCAGTCATCGATGGTGTTTCCGATGATGAAGTTCAAACAATTACGCCTTCTCATGAAGAAACGCGACTACAAGTTGAAGAAAATAGCTCCAGTGAGTATTCAAGTGATGATGAAGTGCCACTGTCTACGTTTGCTTCTCCTCAGGCTCAAACTTCCCAGGTTGCAAGTCGTAGGATTTTTTTGAAACATCAAGACAGTTTTTTGGCTACTACCCCGGGAGATTTCCACCCTCTAACATCCACTCCAGTAAGTGCATTACCAACACCATTTGAATATTTCACAAGATACATACCAGAAGAAATATTTGAAATATTTAGCGCGTTTTCGAATCAAACCTATTTTATAAAAAACAGGCAAGAATCTGGACACTTCAAAAGACGAAATGAAAATCTTTTTCGGGTTGAATATTGCCATGAGCTATTTGGGTTTGCCTAGAATTAAAATGTATTGGATGAATAAGACAAGAATCCCAATGATAGCAGACAGAATGACTCGAGACCGCTTTTTCAGAATTAGATCAAATCTGAAACTAGTAAATGATCTTGTAGACCCGATTTCTAAGACAAACAAGTTTTGGAAAGTACAACCTCTTATTGAAACTGTAAGGAAAGCTTGTCTAGAAAATCCCAGATCTCAAGAAGTTAGCATTGATGAACAAATGATACCATTTTGGGGCCAAGTATCTATGCGGCAGTTTATCAGGGGAAAGCCAAACAAGCCTGTCCGTTTAATTTTTTCATTTTTTCGACTTTGCGACAGCTGCTGGATGGTTGGTGTACAGGAAAGAAGCTTTGCTTTTGGAAACACCTAAGAAAGACCTTTTAGATTATCTCGACTTCAAAGCAGAGATAGCAAATTCATTGCTTCACTTCACACCGATCAGAGAACAAATAATTATGTATAAAGAAGTGAGTGAAGCAGATTCGCCGACCACTAGCAGCCGCAAAAGAAAATATGTGCCTCAACCTCCATTACAGCTGAGAAAAGCCATGGCAGGTCATTTGCCTATGATTGACGAAGAGTCTAGTGACCACAGGTGTCGCTTACCTGGCTGTAAAAGCAAGAAAGCAAGAGTGTATTGCTCAACTTGCAATATGCATCTATGTTTGGTGGCAGGGCGAAATTGTTACAAACTATATCATGAAAATATTTAATTCAATATTTTCATGAAATAGTTTGCACAGTAAAATTAATATGCACTTACAGCACAATAAACAGACATTAATTTTAGTAAAAGTTTGGTTTTAATACAATCCTTTTCAATAGCATATGCTCCCAGAGTCCCCTATAAGGGACACCGTTTAAAAAAAAATATACAAGATGTGCAAAAACAATTACACATTTTTTTGCTTATTTGGGCATCACTATTCACGCGTATCAAAATTGCATCAACAGCAAAAACCATATAGCACGTCAGGTCTGAGGAGGTTAAGCAAAATCAAAACTTACTAATAACTTACTAACAAGCATTTGAAATGTAACTTTTTATAAGAAATATGGAATAAAAGGCTTTATTATTATTATTATTTATTATTAATAGGTGTGAACAATAACTGTGGTATCTGTCTACTAATAATTTTAATTCAACTACCAATATGTGCGTACAATTAGGATGGTACTACCAATTATTACTGTAATTATCATGTCTATTAATTATACTCTATAAAATTAAACTTGATCTCTGCGACAGTGACATTGACATAGAGAAGATTGACATTTTTAGAGTTGAGATAGTGGTGGAAAAATCGATTTTCAAACAATGTTGTAATGAAATCGAATGAGTAGTTGAAGGTGAGAAATTGGATTTTATGATATTAATTAAATAGTCATAATAATGTAACGATAGTATTTATCGACGTTTTTCACTATTATCGATGCTAATGTAACATATAATTGGGTTTAATTTAATTACACATGTAAAAAATGTTATGATATTAAAATATACAATAAAATTAATGATAAATTAAGTTTTATTTAAAATAACGTCAGTATAAACTATCGATATTTTAATTAAAACTCTGTGCTCACGATCATTCGTCGCCCATCACTAATCGGCTTGCCCATAAAGTATGACATTGACAGGTACTGTCTGCACTATTAAGAAATTCAGGACCTCATAGACGTGATTTTTCTGACAGCTGTCGCAGAGATCAAGTTAAATTTTATTGAGTATAGTCTTGATGTACAGAATAAGCCCCTAGAAGGATGCTAATTGATTAGAAATAACCCTGTATACGAAAGCACTCAAAAGTTAACCTAAGTGTGGACAGATGTTTAACCAAATATTTGCGTGAATCAGCTCTTGATCACGACTGATAAGGACTACGTTTCAAAGTCAAGTGATTTTTCCAAGATTTGAACTAGTAAACATTGACATCAGTGCGGTCAAGTTATAATCAAAGATACATGAGGTAGCTACTGTCGCATATTCTAAACAACACTGGAGGTAACAATTTTAGTACATAATTCTTCTTCTTTTCGAGTCGATTTTGCGTGCTAAATTTTTTTACATTTCGGCTTTTGACCATAAAGATTATTTTTTGCAAAAATTAGCATGACCGACTTCACCCGTGTACAGCATTCGCGAATATTTCGCACGGATCGATGTAGCATTTTTCACATTATTGTTGATTTATCGAAAATGGCTCAGCCGATTTAGATAGAATTTAAATAGGGCCAATTTCGAAATATACTCTTTCCAATAAAAAACAGAATTATTGAAATCGGACCACTATAAAAAAAAATTTATTCGTAGTTATACATAAAAAAATATATATACGCGTCGAATTGTATACCTCCTCCGGTGGTTCGTTTGTCAAAAATAGCAATTTAGAATATTGTTCTCTCTTTAAAATGCATAATTATAGTGAAAAAGAAACAACACATTTTTTTTAAATATTTTATAATTGGCCACATAGTCATATACACATAAGTTGGTGGTTTAGTATCTAGTTAATTTTACTGAGTCAGTCCTGTTTGTACGTGTATGCAAAACAAATGATAGGTAATTTAAATTATGTACGTTTTGCGTCATAAATATTAATGTACATGATTTACTTACTTGTTTTATGTTGGAATTTTTCAAGATATTATTTTTCAATACATTTTGAAATACATATTTTTGCTAATCGAAAGAAAGAAATTTATTTATTTGCAACAAACATAATAGGTACAATAACAACAATATACAACAAAAAAAATCATAAAACACAAACAAAACAGTATTATACCTAAAATCCCTGTCACAAAACAGGGGCCTTATTTTGTAAGCGCTTTGGCGTTCGGCTTCGCTTTTCCTCCCGCTCGCTCTCGCGGCGCGAGCAGGAGAAAAAGCGAAGCCGAACGTCAGAGCGCTTACAAAATAAGGCCGCTGGTCCTACATAAGACGTCGTAATCGGGGTCCTACATAAGACGTCGAGATAACGTACTCGTAGTAGGTCCCTACAAATTATATTCAGCGGAGACTTTGGTTTGGATGTATGCCGCATCCAAACCTTACTTGCTTGCTTGCCTAGAAATAGTAGAAGCCTAGCCTAGAAGTATCAGTTTGGATCGTACAAGCTGTAATTTGTATCGTTACTACATTTCCAATTTTACATACTGCTAGTAGATATACATCTACAGTGCGCACGAATGAATAGTGTACATCAACATTTGGATGGATTAGACTAATAAACAACCAACTAACCCGCACTGGGCCATAGGATGGATATGGCCCAATCACCCTTCATGGAGAGGCCTATGCCATGCAGTGGACTATTAAAAAGGCTGGTACAGTACAGTGCAGATTAATAAACAGCTTATTATCTCTGTCTGACAAATGTCACGTGTGACGTAAGTATAATTTAGCTGGTCTGACCATTGGTGGTTTGTGAGACAGAGATAACGATCTATAAAGCAGAGCAAAGTCGTTATCAGTCGATTATCTCTTTTTAAAGGCTGGTGTCTATTCTTTATTCGCTATAACTTTAAATCTGTACTTATTATGTTATGATCAACTTTACTATAATGCCCTGATATACAATATACCAGCTGCCAGATAGACCAGCGCCGGTTGTTTATAACGGGCACCATGTTGACATGGGACCGGTTGGTGACGAAAATAAAACACTACGTATAGTCCGCACCTCACAAGTCGGCGGATGGGAAGTTTGGCGCAGAACGCAGCGCAAAAGGCGAAATATAGGTATGCGCGGGAGCCAGAGAGACGAGACGCCGGGGCACACCCGCCCGTCCACCTCGTGCCTCCCGCGCGCTTCCTACGCCCGTGCTCACCACTACGCTACTTGCGTCGGCATTGTGCACACATGCGCAATAGTTAGCGAATCACGGCGAATTGTCATCTGCGGCTAACTTCTCATCCGCTGACTTGTATGGCGCTCCTATAGAAGTGACTTGTATATCTTTAGACTTGACGATAAGAAAGTCATAGTCTTCTCATCTTCATCTCTTCTCAACTTCTCAACTTCTCATTCGCCGACTTGTGTGGCGCGGTCTATAGTTTAGTTCTTAGTTCAGTTCCAATCTTTGTTGTTGTATGTATTTCCTGTGTTTTGTTTTCGTCAATAAAATATTGTCTTTTTTAAACTATCGCGATGAACACATTATTTTATCTACTACGGGACTAATCGCGCACTAAAATTACGAGATAAATAAATACCTCATCATATTTATTTATCTCGTAATTTTAGTGCGCGAGTCCCGTAGTATATAATAATAAAATATTGTCTATTATTGATATCGTAAACATTGCAACAAGCTTGCATTTAAAAACGCCTACATTGTATATGTTCACTCATGACAGTTATCACCAACACCTATTTATATTGTATTTTGTTTTTTTTTTCACAGAACGAAGTCTTAGCAGCGATTCTCCAAAACATCCTCAAGCTCAAGAAACCCGTGGTACTCGTGACCGCCAAAAACGACGAAGTTTGCGAGCAAGGAGTCAGAGAAGCAGAGAGGCTTGTCCAAAGGAAGGAGTTCAAAGGATGTATACCGATCATCGAGACCTCGAGCCATGAGAACGTCAACGTCGATCAGGCGTTCTTCCTTTTGGCGCAGATGATCGATAAGACGAAGGCGAGAATCAAGGTTAGTGTGTTTTAAATTTGTGGCCTGTGAGCAACACCCTAGAAAAGTCTACCCACCCTAGAAAAGTTATTGCCCACCTTATAATATAAGTCATTGCCTACCCTAAAAAATTCTTTGCCCATCCTAGATAAGTCTTTGCCTACCCTTCAAATGTCTTTGTCCACCCTCCAAATGTCTTTGCCCACACTACCAAAGTCTTTGCCCATCCTATAAAAGTCTTTGCTAACCCTAGAAAAGTCTTTGCCTACCTTATAAAAGTCTTAGCCTACCCTAGAAAGTATTTGCCCATCCTAGATAAGTCTTTACCTACCCTTCAAATATCTTTGTCCACCCTCCAAATGTCTTTGCCCACCCTAGAAAAGTCTTTGCCCATCCTATAAAAGTCTTTGCTAACCCTAGAAATCTTTCTCCACCCCAGAAAAGTCTTTACTTACCCTAGGATAGTTTTTGCCCTCCCTAAAAAACTAAAGTCAATATTGGGTGGACTAAAGTTTATTACATAGAATTAAATGGACATGTTGTTTTTAAACTTTTGCGATTTGAACACATTATTATTATATACTACGGGACTAATCGCGCACTAAAATTACGAGATAAATAAACCAGTCTATCCGTGACCACGGTCGATGCAACTCGGCCGAAACGTCGGGTTGAGGAGGTATTTATTTATCTCGTAATTTTAGTGCGCGATTAGTCCCGTAGTATATAATAATAATTAAATGGACATGTTCTGAAATAAACCGATAATTTGTTTTAAAAATAAACAGCTGCCTCTCTCGAGAACATAAAGAACTACTGCCACCTAAACATACTCATCATTTTATTTGTAAGACAATCACTTTTGGACATAGGCTTACCATATATATTCCCACTTTGACAGATTTTCTGGAAATGGCTTACATCCAGCGTTATCTTGCTCTAAATTCCATATGAGTGAGCTAGCTGATTTACTTATTCATAATAGTAGATTGTATCATATGGGAGCAAAATAATATTTTTACGGCGAGGGCGCTTTTTTGAATCCAGAGTGAAGTGAGGGATTCTAGAGTAGAATCCTGAACGTAGCGAGGGATTCAAAGTACGTCGTCCGAGCCAAAAATATATTTTGCGCCCGAGTGGCACACTCTACTTTTCATCACCTCTATGAGAAAACAAAAGGCGCCTCATATTTTACTATAATATTATTATTTAATAAAACGTAGAGTAACAACTAAATTGAAATTAAATGGTATCTAATAATAAAACAAATGAAAACTTATATTTATATTCTTTTCATTAATTTTCTTGGCGCTGAACACTAACATTACAAATACTTCCAAATTCAAAAAGTGCGCGGCAAAGATGATTCCGGCGCACTTATGAAGTTCCTTATAGAAAACACCTTTTTCAACAACCCTTAGGGCGCACTTAAAGGCGAACCAAGTAGTCCTTTTCGAATAGATGTGATGAAATAGTACATTGTTCACCGAGAGGAGAAAGTGACCGATTGCCGTCGAGGGTGTCGTTTGAAGCCCGAACACCCGAGATCGGGAATCGCACTTTCTCTCGAGTGATACTGACCGATTGCCGTCGAGGGTGTCGTTTGAAGCCCGAACACCCGAGATCGGGAATCGCACTTTCTCTCGAGTGATACATAGTGCTTTATACTACACCTACGAGGAAAATAAAAAAATAAATCTTTACTAACTTGAAAATGGCGCCAATGGCGTCTGCAATTTTCACATGTTCTTTTTTCAAATTGTTTAACACCATCCAACACACATCTAGTGGCGAGTGTCATTTTGCGAACTTGGAGATAAAAACTCACTGTAAAAACTTTTTGGCTTTTGATATTTAGTTTACCAGCGCATAGTCTTACCCAAAATTAAAAAAGAAAAACCACGTAAGAAATGGATTTTCATACACTTTTCTCTCCCGCTCAGATGCGTTTTCTCGCCGCATATTTGTTCGATATGCAATGACGTACTTTCTACCGTAAATTTGATAAAGTATCAAGGTACTTTCCGAGCAGGTGTAGTATAAATATTATTTGTTGTAGGTCGCGAACTACGCAGAGGCGTTGCGGATACGGAGAGAGACGCTGGACTTCGTGACTGACGCGTTCACGCAGCTCATACGGATACACGTGCAGGATCACAAGTGAGTTCCACTAAACAAACAATGCTCTAATCTAGCTAGAATACCCTACGTTTATACTCATCTAATGGTTGTTGAAAGGAAGCCGTGGTGGCTTACAGGTAGTGACACCCGCCTTACAATCGTGAGGTCGTGGGTTCAAATCCCGGTCCCGTACCAGTGAGTTCTTTGGAATTTATGTACGGAATTTCACACCACTGGCTTTTCGGGGAAAGGAAAACATCGTGAGGCAACCTGCATATGTCCGTAGAAAAAATTCGATGGCGTATGTGAATCCACCAACCCGCACCGGGACAGCGTGGTGGATATGGCCCAATCACCCTTCGTGGGTAGGCCTACGTCCTGCAGTGGACTATTAAAAAGGCTGGTACAGTACATTACAGTACAGAGTACACAAAAAAACAAAACATGATATTAATACACAAATAGAAATGCAGAAAAAAAAAAACCAGTATGTAAGTTTTGTTTTGTTTGAAAGCTGTCTAGTCGAGATCTAGTAAAAACTTTGGTCAGAGAGACTTTCAAAGTGCCATTAGTAGCTGACAATTCACTTATGTTTTTACGCAGGGAAACATGGTCAGCAGCAAGCAAGAGGCTATCACACTTTCCAGAATGGGTGAAGTTCGTTCAACAGTTCGGGATAGATGGAACTCAAGTGAGTACACACACAAAACCATGTGTTTCTTCTAAAAACTTCATCACTGTTTATAAATTCCCTGCATTTTTGTGATAAATAATAATGTTACGAGATGGGTTCTTGGATAATCAGTTAAAACGCCGATTACTCACTTTGCACTTTATTGCACACAATCACTTCACAAAAATCACAAAAACACACGACACAACTGGTTCGCACAAACACTTTACACTGGCACTGATATTCACACAAGCTAGTCACTTCACAATCGCACTCTAACCCGAGTAGTTATCGCTTCGACGGTAAACGAATAAACTGGTCCCCAAGGGTCGGCCGGCGTATTTATATCCGTTATTTCCTACAGTCTCGAACCTACGAGATATTTCGCAACATTACTCGATCTTAATAAACGCTATTGTGTTAACAAGTAAACAACTTGAAAGTTCGAGAATCCCTATTGTTTTTCAAATACGTAAACACCCAACAAATAAACTAAACAATAGACGAGATACAAAGACTGATGCCGCTCGAGTCATAAAGCCATAAACCGAATACAAAAGGCACCAATAAAAAACGCAGAACAATAGAACTTCCCAGAACCGGATCACGTAAACACCGTAAATTACATCATAGTTACTGCATACCTACAACGGGCGCCTACTGCGTTACAATAAATAATATCATATGTAGGTTTCCGTACAAAATTATTTTTATTTTACCTCATAATTATAAAGTTATTCTACATTCAAAGTTTACTCGAACGAGTCAAACATCACAATATTCTGGCTTACTATACTAAGTACTTACTACTTACTTACTATACTGAGCGCCACACAAATCGGCAGATGAGAAGTTAGCCGCAGATGACACTTCGCCGTGATTGGCTAATTATTCAGACGCCTCATGTGCCTAGGGAGCGCGCGGGAGGCATGATGTTGGCGGGCGGGTGTGCCCCGGCGTCTTGTTTCTCTGGCTCCCGCGAATGCCTATATATCGGCTTTTAAATACTCGAACAAGCGTGTGACGTCACATGCTTGTTCAAGTCAATTTTTAGTTTAGTATAACTTTGAAGTTATGAGGAGGAAAAAATTGTTTTGTATAGCTTTTATAATATGATCTATACATTTCAAAAGACATTTTTGAAAAATAATACAAAATTCCAATATATCTTCCACGACTAACTACGATGTTTTATAAATAATGATTCATGTAATAGAATATAGTCTAAATTAACTGTTAGTTATCTCTTTGTCAATTTTTCCAGACCAGTAAAGAAAGAAAGAAAGAAAGTTATTTATTTACTAAAATTGAAATACACGAATGAATACAAGAATAACAGTTGGAAGAAAAACAACACATGAATAACAGTTGAAATTTGGCAAGATAACTAGATTCAGGATTCATAAGCGAAATATCCTTTGGTCCCACACTAGGCTCGAGACCCGTGTTGTGGGTACTATACAGAAAGTTATCTAGTGGTGATATTCTGGGGTAGTCCTAAATTTTAAAGAAATGCGGATTTATCGAAAACTGAAAAATTAGTGAGATTATATAAACTTGTACAAAAAAACAGTAATAAATATATAGATATACAAAGGAATAGGTAGGTACATAATTGACAAGTTTTCCTATTTCACAAGGCTATGAAATTCCAAAACCATTTCGAGATATCGGGATGCTGATCATTATGTTTATCAGTGCCTTATCAATATTGCTATTCGTTATAATTACATGATTTTGTAAAGCAAGCAACCGTATTTGTTTGTAGATGATGTTCCGTCGTCATATAAAGCGTCTGAAAGAGGAGCGCTCGTCGAAGAAACTGCGCAAGCAGCTCGCCAAACTGCCGCAAGTGCTGTCCCGGCTCAATCTGCCCACTGAGGACTTACAGGAAAAGTAAGTACATATTATACAAAAATACAAAATAATTTATTATCATAAAACGTTTACATTGAACTTAAAGGTACATTAACAAGTGCACTATACAAAATAAATTTCAAAATGTTATGCTTGTAGTCCCTGCACTAAGCAAAGCATCGCGGGGACTACATTGCGTGCGTGCTTGCGTGCGTGTGTGTGTGTGCGCAATGTAATCATTTGAGTACGTCCAGGAGTCTTTCTGTATCAGCGTATGTTAACTGTTGTAGGTATTTAGACACGGTTTTTTGCTGAATTTGAATTTGATTTTTTTTGCTGAATTATGAATCTTTTATTGGCATTAACGTTTTATTGGCGTTGACTGTTCCAAAATTCTTGAAAAATTAGGCATCAAAGTCACAGTCGATCCTTTTAGAAGGCCTTGTTCCGTGTATGTCCCCCCGCGAGTACCAACTACAAGCAGAACACATTCTTATTGAGGGCGAGTCGCAGCTTCAATGCAGAGGCTGCACTGCACGACATCGATTTATTTTCTACGTCTGATTTGCAATTAGAGCGTATATTGAGTGATGCATTTTTTTATTCGTATTGAGGTACATCACCTAGAAAATTTTATGTGTTATTTTATGAGATGTGCCGCGACTATTTCATACTTTTTTCTTTTGCATAGTAGTGGAAGTTTGTAATTGGCCATATTTATATATTTAAGTAAATTTACTTGTGCATAGCTGTTAACTTCCTTAATATTAATATAATAAAATAATCTTAACATAAAGATCGTTATACTCTATAAAATTTAACTTGATCTCTGCGACAGTGACATTGACATAGAATATTGACATTTTTAGAGTTGGGATAGTGGTGGAAAAAATCGATTTTCAAACAATGTTGTAATGAAATAGAATGAGTAGTTGAAGGTGAGAAATTGGATTTTATTTACTTACTATTATTTAAGATTAAGTATGTACACATGTAAATAATGTTATGATATTAATTAAATACTCATAATAATGTAACGATAGTATTTATCGACGTTTTTCACTATTATCGATGCTAATGTAACATATAATTCAGTTTAATTTAATTACACATGTAAAAAATGTTATGATAAATATACAATAAAATTAATGACAAATTAAGTTTTATTTAAAATATCGTCAATATAAACTATCGATATTTTAATTATAACTATATCTAAAACTCTGTGGTCACGATCATTCGTCGCCCATCACTAATCGGCATGCCCATAATGTATGACATTGACAGGTACTCTCTGTACTATTAAGAAATTCAGGACTTCATAGGCGTGATTTTTCTGACAGCTGTTGCAGAGATCAAGTTAAATTTTATAGAGTATAGTAAAGACTATTGGAAGCGGCTTGTAATCAGCGCAATTCTGTTGTCCTAATGAGGTCATTTTTGTTCTTATTTTATTTTTTATTTTTCACGTCGCGTCACGTCGATTTTGTTGGACATAAACTTCTCCTTTTCCCTCCTTTCACTTTTGGTCCTGACTTTGTACTATGCTCTATTATCTTTACTATTAAAATTTGAAAATTTTGAATCTATATTTTAGTGTCATTGATATTAATACACAAACAGTAGTGTCAAATACACTAATGAAATTTAAACTTGTTACCGTGCTAATTAGATATAAATAAATGCTTTAAAAAGCGCATTTTACAAAACAATCAGTACTACAATAATGTGGCCAATTGACAAGTTTTCATATTTCACAAGGCTATGAAATTCCAAAACCATTTCGAGATATCGGGATGCTGATCATTATGCTTATTTTTCCAAAATTTTTAGTGCAGTAACTTCTAAGATATTAGATAAAAACTCTCACCCAAACCGTTTCAGGATTTATACTAAAAGTTCAGTTGCCAATGATAAAAACAATACTAGCAATATAAAATGACAGTTACACTGACAGTGTTGACACATAAAATGTAGTTTAAAAATAAAATGACAGTGTCATTTTCAAATTACTTATTTTGCTTTAGCCCGAGAGGTAAACGCAAAAAATGCAAATATTTTCCAAAAGCTGAATTATTGGTATTAAGTTATCAAAATGGTGTACATCAATACCCTGGAGTCAGTCAGCTGGGTTCCTTATCATTTGGTGGAAGAATCCGTTTGAATTTTATAAGTATCTTGGAACTAGTACTACTTATTCTTCTTCTTTTAAGTGGTGCTAATTTAAAGCCTGTATGGCAGACCCTGTTACATATTTCAGGTGATTGATGATGCATGATTGCAGTTGTTAAACTTTTTATATTTTTCTTCCCATAGTATATACCGCGGTACATAGTGGACTTTTCGCGCTGACCTCCCGGCCTATTTGTTGTGAATTGTGACGGATTGATTGGCATTGACAGTGACAGTAACGCTAGCACCTATTTTTTTCTAATGTGGCTTCAGTATGATTGTGTATGAGTCCTAAATTTTGCAGTTACGTCCTTTTAGAATAAGCTACTTTTCAAAATTTAATTTTACGGAAAATATAAGTCGTATTAGAAAAATAAAAAATACGTATATGTTATTTTGCAATATTCTTTCAAATAATAAATAAATATAACCATGTTAAAAATTTGAAATGTTGTCAATTTTAAAGTCGCCATTATAAATTTAATAGCAACTTAAAATATTCCTGCTTCTTTCAAATGCAAATAGTGAAAAAGAAACAGATAAATTTTTTAGTTGCTATTAAATTTACGATGTCGCCTTTGAAATTGCCCGCAATACCTACATCTTTATTTATATTTATTTTTTGACCGACGAACCACCGGAGGAGGTATACAATTCGACGCGTATATTTCTTTCTTTTTTTTTTTACGCATAACCTTTTTGGTAGTAGTCCGATTTCAATAATTCTTTTTATATTGGACAGAGTATACTTCGAAATTGGTCCCATTTAAATTTTATCGAAATCGGCTGAGCCATTATCGATAAATAAACAATAATGTGAAAAATGCTATATCGATCCGTGCGAAATATTCGCAGTTCTGTACACGGGTGAAGTCGGTCATACTAATTTTTGCAAAAAATAATCTTGTTGATATGGCTATGTGAAATTCCTATATAAGTTTGCGTATATTTAACTAGTCGAAAAGTTCTCGAGTGGAGACCACGTACCGGCAAGCGCAGCGTAGGACGTCCACCCACAAGGTAGACGGATGACCTCATTAAGACCGCAGAATCGCGCTGAATGCAAGCCGCTTCCAACCGGTCTTATTGGAGATCCATAGGGGAGGCCTATGTGCAGCAGTGGACGTTCTTTGGCTGATGGATGGATGGTTGGATACTTAACTATAATTATTGTTATGCAGCGATTGGCCAATGGTGATCCGTCAGCTACGGTCGCACCGAGACTTTTCGGTATACTTCAGCGAGGGTCGAGCGCAGCACTCCGGCTCGGAGTCGGGCTCGGAGCTGGACAGTCCGCTCGCTATCGACACTACGCTGCGAGTCGGCGAACGCGCCAGATATCAGGTAATAATCCCACTTTTTTGAAACCTGTACTATCCCTACTATACTACGTAGTCTAGTTCTCCGCAGTCTAGATGTGAACAAGGCCAGTGGCTCTGATGGTTTTCCAGCTATTGTACTAAGGACTTGTGCGCCTGAGCTGTCGCCTGTGTTGACCCGCCTCTTTAGCCTCTCTCTGAAGACAGGTCAAGCGCCCAAATCTTGGAAGCTTGCTAACGTGCAGCCTGTACCCAAAAAATGACCCTGACCCTGCCAATTACAAACCGATTTCGATCACGTCCATACTTTGCAAGAGTATGGAACGTGTTCTTAACAACAGGCTCCTGGCCTACCTGGAAGCGAATGACATACTCAGTGACCGCCAGTACGGCTTTCGCCGAAACCGGTCTACTGGGGACCTTCTGGCGTACGCCACACACATTTGGAGTGAGGCCTTGCTAAAGCCTGGTATTTTTGGGTACGCAGACGACAGTACAGTCATGGAGAGCTACACATCCGAAGCAAGAACGAGCGGCCCACAGATCGAGTCACTCAGAGAGGCTATGGTCGAACGAACAAGTCCAAACATAGTCCAAGTCATACCTCAGTAAAGCAGTAGATACTTTACTAGAGGCGTCTATGGAGTTTTGGTGACAACACGGAACGACCTGATACGTCACATTATATCACTTGCCTACACTCATGCACGTAAATCAGCTCATAATCAACGAAATACCACAACTTTTCACTAATTATCACTGATAAAAACACAAGTTTAACAAAATAATACCATGAAGCGACATGACTTTTCCGCGTTCCCGCCAAAACTCCAGTAGATTGTTATGTCCGTAGTATAAACTTTAATTTACTTTTGTTCTCCAGACATTGGGGCAGTCGCAAAAGATCCCGTACGAAATACTGGAGTCGAATGAGGCCGCCTCGGTGTTCAAGACTTACCTACACGAGGCTCAGGAGGAGCAGAGGAATTATGAGTAAGTTTTTTTTATCGCTATTTTAATATGTTTTCATATTTTTTGTACAGGCAAGTTCGTTAACTAACTAGAATTAAAATACAAACCAATTAGGTACATAAACCGTACATTAAGCCCGATACGAGGCGCCAGCGTAACTATATTAGCTAAATAGCATAGTTCTGTTTCTTTTTCACTTTAGGCATTCGATAGAGAGAACGCTTTTTACGCTGCTATTTAAGTTACGCTGGCGCCTCTGTAATCGGGCTTAGTATGTTAACAAAAATCCACAACTATTGGAGGTCCAGATATATAATCCAAATGATTGCACTCAAATGCCAGTTTTTACATTACCATGATGAATAGTAATACTGCCCCCGATAGTTAACCTTTTGAACGCCACGGCAAAAACACACATTCGTGCCCTGAGCGCCAAAGCACAATTCAACGAAAAAATACCTACGAAAAACTAGTGCTGCCAAGAGTCAATAAATTAATAAACACACCGCCTTGATTTTGTTGGATTTTAAGTAATAAATGAACTTTTTAAATAATCTGTGATATTTTATTCCTCTTTCGTGCTATCTCTCACTATTCATTTTTTTACAATAACATAAAATAAACAAAATTATTAAAAATAAAATTGTTGTAACGAACAGCACTACTCTCCATCGTGATGACGTCACTGTCACGACTAGACGACTGTGGCGCGGCTGGCCTAGCGTTTTGCAGCTTTCTTAGAGATTTAACCGTGTCGCACGCTGTGCATCGATTCGGAATCGATGTAGACAAATATTTAAATTATGCCGACGCTGCTAGATGATTTTGAGAACTAATACTGATTTTTTAAATTAAATCAAACTTTGTTTTTTGTATTTGCACTTGTTTAATTACTTACAATCAAAAATTTTACATAACTGTATGAACTAGGTGATCAGTCTTAAAATATTATAAAACCAAGTCATGAAAACTAAAAATCAGTAATATTTATAGAAATTAACAAGTGTACATAATTATTGGCAATGGGTAATCAGTCTTAAAATATTATAAAACTTGGTAACGAAATCTAAAAATCAGTACTTTTTATAAAAAATTACAATGGTAAGTACATAATTATTGGCAATGGGAAATCAGTCTTAAAATATTATAAAACTTGGTAACGAAAATTAAAAATCAGTACTTATTATAGAAATAAACAATTGTACATAATTGTATGCACTAAGTGATCAGTCTTCAATTATTATAAATCCTTGTCGGTCAATCAGTTCCGCGACCACGCTCAGTTCACATAAATAAAGCATTAAAAACATGCTTTATCTGGTATTCCCAAATAATTAAAATAAAAATCGAGTTCGAATACTAAAACCCGACTACTAAAATTACGCTGTAAAAAGGATGAAACAAGGATAGTCGTGGACGAGCGCCACTTTATTTATTTTGTTGGGGTAGGAGACATTCGACCACGGCTATCTTTGGTTCATATTTTTTGGAGCGTAATTTTCAGTAGTCGTGTTTAAGTGTTTGAACTTATTTTTTTTATGAATGATACTGTTCAAAACATGGTGCCGCACACAAAAAGACGTTGCAAATTTTGCATATATACCGAGTATGCTTTCGTTCTTTTCTGATAGCACATTGCTTGCACCTTTGGTATTTGCTTATTTGAACCGGCATATGTTTTACTGTGTTTTGAGGTATTTTACGAAGGGGATTATCGGTTCTGCTGGGCCCAGGTTGTCCTCATTATTGCCAGTGTGGTATCGATCAATCAATTGTCGAATGACAATTTTATTCTAAAAAATCGCTCATTTTGCACTTCACTATTTATCTCGCTATTCGCTTATGACGTCATCAGGCTGTCGTCTATACTTGACCGTGGCGCCCAGTGAACTGATTATCGGTGACTAGCTAGGGATGCGCCAGAGTTGTGTTATCAGATTTAATGCGAAATTGATTTGATGACTTTTATCATGTACCTAGCAGGTAGTATAGTTTTATGATTTTTACGTTTTGTTTTATTGAAATATAAATTAATAAATGTTCAAATTCATTACCTAGGTAGATACTTACTCAATTAAATTGTAAAGTTTTCATGGAATCTATGCCTCTCACACCACATCACTAGTGTCAACTATAGACGACTGTGGCGTGCTGGGCATAGCATTTTTCTTCGATATTAATCCATGATTTTATTTTAATATTTCTCAATACTCGTGGCTCTAAGAGGCTTGTTAATTATACTCACATTCTGCTGGGTTATTCTATTTTGAGGAATGTCTGAATAAAATACCAGTAATACTTGCCAGTAATATATTTCATACCTTTTGTGGACCGGGTTTTTTGTCGTCCATAGACGACGTTGGCGTACAGGGTCCGTAAGTGCTTGTCATGTATAGGTGACATTGGCGTTCAAAAGGTTAAAAAGGCGCATCTAACATCTCCCACTTTGAAATCAAGATGATTATACTAGCAGATATATATTTTATCTTATATGAAAAAGAACAAGATTTAAACAAATAATAAATGTATAATATATTATATCTCGCGAGATTCGAAAAAAAAAAGCTCATCTGCCAGTATATGCATCTTAATCTCGAAATAAGAGATGTCAGATGCGCCCTTTTAACTATCGGGGGTAGAATAATACTAATGGATAAGGGCAAACAAATTAGATTATACTTATCATTTCTTACACTGTTTACGCACGTAAGGGGATTTTTTAATAAAATAAGAAAGCTAGATATCTGTAATAAAGTAGAATAAAGAAATCGCAGCGTCCTTACTCTACCCTCTCTACATAAATGACCACGGTAATGGTATGTATGCAGTATTGCGACTCGGCCCAGTCCTTGAAATAAATGGTCCCGCGTGGCCACGCAGTACGTAACACGCGATAGAGGGCTGCCCGCGTGGTAAGTACATTGATTACGTCATTGACGTCCCTTCGACACTACGGCGCGCCCCTGTGACTATTGTGTACCGAACTACGAAGCGCGTTGGTATGATTTGCGTTCCGACCGTTTGTGTCAAGACGGAATACTGCATAAATACTCAAACTGCGACTATTGTACTGTACTAGGATTTTATATAGTCCACTGCAGGATATAGACCTACCCACGAAGGGTGATTGGGCCATATCCACCACGCTGGCCCAGTGCGGGTTGGTGGATTAGCTGCGACTATTACAATGACTAAAACTCATTAAAATTATCATTTCTCTGCACAGATGGTGCGAACAATTCAAGCGTTTGCTAGAAGAGACGGGCTACGTGACTCCGGGCAAACAGTTGTCAGAAGTTAGAGTACTCCTCATGGGTCGAGAGTGTTTCGAGGCTTTGTCTGAGCACCAACAGCAAAGGGTTTACGACGCTCATCAACGTGCCATTCAACGGCGGGCCAAGCATAACTTGCAGGTAGGTTTAAATACTGTGCGCTAACGGTCGGCCATCCTGCACAAGATGAGTCCTCAAGTATATTTTTTAAAGCTAAAAACTCTTACAAAGTTTCTTGAAGCGTTTGCTAGAGGAGACGGGGTACGTGACTCCGGGTAAGCAGCTGTCTGAGTACTCCTCATGAGTCGAGAGTGATTCGAGGCTTTCTCTGAGCACCAACAGCAAAGAGTTTAAGACGCTCATCAACGTGCCATTCAACGGCGGGCCAAGCATAACTTGCAGGTATATGTTTTAATATGCGCTAACGTTCGGCCATCCTGTACTAAATGAGTCCTCAAGCCAGTTAGCCAGTCAACGGCGCGGCGGTCTGAAAATAACTTTCAGGTATGGAGATTTAATAGTATGTGTTAACGTTCAGCATCCTGCATAAAATGAGATTTCAAGCACACGTGGTTCTAAGCTTTATGCAAATCAATAACGTGCAAATCAGCGACAAATGTAATTTAAATGTAGAGGGTTTTATCCACAGGATAATTCCACCCTCGACGAACTATAACTAAGTAGTTGTAGCCAATAAGTAATGTCAGAAACCGCAAAAAAGTTCACACAAACACAGTCACAATGATTTAGCTTGTATCAACTTATTCAGAAATCTTATACATTTGTTTCCAAAAAATCAATGAATAAAAATCACAATATAATTATATCCCCGTATATTACGTGAACTAAAAAAATCTAATGTCTCTTTCTTGCAGGAATTACTACTTGAACATGCAGATTTGTTCTACCACTTCAAAAGCATATCGCCGACCGGTACTATCACTCAGGAAGACATCAAAGAAATAACGGATGTCTTGCAAGACGATTTTAGGTACATACTTATTTTGTATTTTAGTTAAATTGTCAAAGAAAAAAATGTTTGATCATCTAGGACCTAGGTATCTGACGCATTGATTATATTTTTTTTCATCATAGTTTTATTGATTTCTTATTTTTATTTGTAACAGATACAAAATGTTGGACCGGATGGAGCAGGACAGAAAGTTGATGCTGTTTCAACATCTCGGCTTTGTTCACTGCCCGATGCGGGAACATTGTCCCGCGGGCAGCAACTGTCTCGATGGAACGTTGCCTGTCATACTCAATACTAGAGTTGGGTAAGTAAATAAATAAACTAATAGTTCTCCGAACAGTAGACCTCGCGACACATCTCTTTTACTGAATCTTCATTAGTCTTATATTATTATTTTTTTGTTAAAAACTTGTTTGTTTTAGTAAATAAATACTTAGTAAATAGATAAATAGTGCTACAAAATTTTTCGCCCCCCTTTTTGAGAGAAATTATCCAATCAAAAAACACCGACAAAAAAGATTTCTACATGGAACCTGTGTGTACCAATTTTTGTTGAAATCCTTTGAAAAATGTAATAATATGTACACGAAAACTAACATCTGGACAGATGAAAGTAAAACCGCTGTATTTAAAACGGAGATTTTCGCTTACATTCGATCAATGACACAGCAAAGAGAATAATTAAATAGAAAAGTAAATTATTCCATGATTTTTAGGGTTCCGTTGTAAAAAGAGGAACTCGTATAACTTCTTTGCGTCCGTCCGTCCGTCCCATTAATACAAAGCCTTTCATATTTATCAACCAAATTGCATGAAATTTGATATTATGATGATGGTTTTAGTATAGAACTCAATTGGAAATACTTAAAAAAATCAAAACTGGGTATTTAAGGGGTAGCTCCCATACATATAAAGTGGGAATGAAAAACATTTTTCAACCCCCACCCCCCACATGTGGGGCATCGTTGAGTAAGGTTTCTAAAATGAATGTAAGGTTTTCTAATTTTTTATTGTCACAAGTACCATAGGTGAGATATAGGTCGAAAAAGTTGAAAAAATAGTCCACATCAAAAATTTCCCTGAAAATTATTTTGTGCCCTGTGGGATATACAACGTGTAACGGCTGTATACATAAAAAGTGTGTTGATACTATACCTTATATAGATGCTGTATTCGAAATTCTGAGCCAAAATAACAACATTTACTTTTTAAAAAAAAATCGACTGACTAGAAAAATCTTTTGCACGTAAACAAACATGTCACAACAAGGAGGTGTGGTCTGATTTTGATGGGCAAGGTCATGTTATTGACCTCACAGCTGTTTAGTGTGATAGTGCTGTGCAAATGTAAATTAGTCATAAAAATGACTAGTTTTTCAAAAAAAGATTAAAAATCAGCAAACGAACTTACACGGCTAAACATGCCCCCATCTAGTTTGTTACCGTTATCTAATTTGGTACTTTCAGTATGTATACAGTCTTTCCGTTACACGTTGTATAGGAAAAAATTGGAATTTTCAAACATGCACATAGCTCAGAAGTCTTTGACCTCATAAATATATTTCACGATACGATTTTCTAGTATTCAACCATCTAAAAACATCCTAAAAATAGGTTTTTATCATCATCATAATCATCGTCACCATCTACGGAAGCCTATCATACGACAACACAACTTATTTAAATTTTCTATAATTTTCAGGTCTTTAACATCGACGGGAGAATCTCAATGCCACGCGGGCCCGGCCGCGCCGTGGGCGCTCACCAACGAATCTACCCAGATCAACGTTATCATACTGGGCGTAAGTCAAATTTACTTTAACATAGATAAAGTTTATTGTCAAACTGTGTTACATTATAAGGTCTTAGTTCTAAAAAGTGCCAACAGTTTGGTCCATAATGAACATACAATATTTAAATAGATTGTTACAAAAAATGTCAATAAAATTTCATTATAAAATGTCGCAAGAATTAACATTATGAAAATCAATAAAATCAACAATTCTTAACCATGCATAATAATCTGACAATAACTTCCAAAATATAACTACTAAAATGTGTCATCCAAAAACTCTTGCACCTTATAATATGCTTTTGATGCTAGTAAACTAAACAGCTTCCTTTTAAATTTAGCCACACTAACAGACTCCAATATGATTTTTGGTAAATGATTGTATATTACCGGACCCATACCAAAAATGCCACGAAACATGCAGTTCTCCGAGTTGGTACATTGATGATCCCTAACATCCTTACATTACTAATATTATAAATCCTAAGAGTGTTTATTGATGAAATTATTTTATCGTGCTTCACTCACTAGGTTTATAGAAAATGTTCTTTTTGTGATAAACATTTCAAAAATTGACGCGCTCGCAGCATTTGAACCTGCATCCCTCTGGGATTCCGGCACAGATGCTTTGTCCAAATTAAGCTAGAACGCTGTATCCGCCAAATTAGTGAAGTGTTTATCATTTTACTACCAACTTCTACAGTTGAAATGTTTATCACAAAAAGATCATTTTCTATAAACCCAGTGTGTTTATTGGTTTATTGCTCTTGTACGCAGCAACAGAGCGACGGATTGACTTGATTTTTGGCATTGACATAGTTGAAAGACAAAACGTGTCGACAAGTTTGTTTACTTTTTATCCCAGAAAAAATGTTCCCATCTCAAAAAATTAAAATAACTCGCGGGCGAAGCCGACAAAATCTAGTATTTATATACTTATCTCCCAGTATTTGTAATCGATCAACATAATTTAAATGTTGTAATATAGTCTGAATCTATTTCTCCGCCCTGATATATTTTAAGCGTTTTTAGATTTAGACTAACAGGTACCTTCTAAGTACATCTTAGATGAACGTTGCGCGGGATTTGGTCAAACGCGAATTTATTTACCATTAAATAAAAACTTGTATTATGTACAAAAGAACAGACAAATTACATAGAATTATGTAATTTGTCTGTATTCTTTTGAATCATATATATTCATTCTAGCTTAATTGGACAAAGCAACTGGACCGGAATCCTAGAGAGATGCAGGTTCAAATCCTGCGAACGCGTCAATTTTTGAAGTGTTTATCACAAAAAGAAAGTTTCTGTACACCTAGTGTGTGAAGCACGATAAAAATCATTTAATTCATATATTCTTATACCACTTTTGACTTACATGTTTTTTTTTGTCGTTGTATTTGTGTATCTGGTGTATATTATTTCCAACTAGTGATTCGCCCCTGCTTCGCACAGGTGTATGATACATATAAACCTTAATCTTGAATCATGCTATCTATTAAAAAAAAAACTGCATCAAAATCCGTTGAGATGCATACATGGGGACAGACAGAGGGAAGCGATTTTGTTTTATACTCTGTAGTTATAACATTAAGTTTACTTTTGGTGACTTTTCCAAGCATCTGATGCTTAATCTAGTACTTATAGTTAAACTATGTCTCAGGTGGAAGGCGTGGCGGGTGAATTCGGCAAACGACTACTAGCGGGCTGCGACTCGGAACATCGGATAACGACCGGCGACGGGCATTCGTGGCGCGTCGACCAGCGAGTCAACACCCACGACTTCAATACCACGCCCATCGACGACTTTGCTCCTAACGGTACGATAACAAGAATACTACCCCCTTAGTCTGATTGTCTAATCTCTTCGAGCAAATATCTGTACCAGCCTTTTTAATAGTCCACTGCAGGACGTAAACCTACCCACGAAGGATGTTTGGGCCATATCCACCACGCTGGCCCAGTGCGGGTTGGTGGATTCACATACGCCATCGAATTTCTTCTACGGACGTATGCAGGTTGTCTCACGATGGTTTCCTTCACCGAAAAGCCAGTGGTGTGAAATTTCGTACATAAATTCCAAAGAACTTATTGGTACGGGACCGGGGATTTGAACCCACGACCTCACGATTGTAAGGCGGGTGTCACTACCTCTAGACCACCACGGCTTATATCGAGCAAATATCTATAGAGTCACAATCGTGCAAAAAAAGTGTCCGAGCCAAAACCGCGCGATGCCAAAGTGCTCGGTTACAAGCACTAATTAAGTGACATAACGTCGAGATTCGAAAAAACGGATCATTGTAAATTATTTAATATAAATATCTAAGTCGGTATGTATGACTACTTTCAGTTAGGGACTGTGGCTATGTAGATATTTGCTCGAAGTCTAATCTAATCTCTACCGCTGTACTGCGCTACAGTATATGAGCTGCAAGGCGTGAGCATCAAACTCCAACTCCCTACTCACATCTTACCTCCCCGTACATATCCAACGTCTCACTCCCTCCTAAATTATACTGCTTAGAGACAGTTAAACAGGTCATAGAACTCGGAAGGGAAGAAGAAATATTATTTATACAAATAAGTAAGTCTTGAGTTCTCATCAAAACTGCATCACTGTTGACTCATTTTGTCCTAAAATGGGTTTTACGAACTTTCTGCCCAAAGATTCCTATAATTGGATTTCTATGGGTAGTGGGTACTAGAAAGCGACTTCCACGGGTACTCGCAGCGCGCCGATCAGCGAGTCAATACCGACGACTTCAATATAGGCTGAATTATTCAAGTCGGCGTATGTGAACTTAGCTACAAATTGCGCGAAACCCAATCAACGCGCAGCTTTATGTGAGCTTCAGTCAGGATTTGTTATTGCGCAGGTTGTAGCTAACTTCACATCCGCCGAATTGTATGATTCGGACTATCGACAGATAGTGGAATTCCGTTGTTTTATTGATATAGTGTAGTATGTAGGAAGTCCTATCTCCGTATGTCCCGACGCGCAAGCGCTCTATTGCCTACCTCACCAAAGAGACAAAAGTAGCTTTATCTATACAGGGTTAATTTATAATCAATTAGCATTATTTTAGGGGCTTATTCTGTACATCAAAACTAACAACTTTTGTTCAGCGACTTTTGACAAAACTAAAAAAAAAAAATTGTTCCATAGAAAAATATCGTTCACACTCGTCAAAATTTATGAAACAGCTGATTGTTTTTTGAGTTTTGACAAAAGTAGCAGAACAAAAGTTGTTAGTTTTGATGTACAGAATAAGCCTCTAAAAGGATGCTAATTGATTAGAAATAATCCTGTATATTTGTAAATTGACTGAAAGATTGACGTGAATTTTTCTTTTTTTTTCAGGATATTTTTGCGTATTTCAAGACCAAGAATCGTTTGAATATATCAGAGACTGCGCAGAAAAAACGCTTCTCACAAGTCTTGAACAAGAAGACAAATTACCCTTCCAGGTATAAAAAAACTAACGTCTTCAAAATTAATGAAATTATTTTTATCGTGCTTTACACACTAGGTGTATAGAAACTTTCTTTTTGTGATAAACATTTCAAAAATTGACGCGTTCGCAGGATTTGAACCTGCATCCTCTGGGATTCCGGCCCAGATGCTTTGTCCAATTAAGCTAAAACGCTCTCTGCGAAGGCGCCGAATTAGTGAAAGTGTTTATCATTTTTACCAACTACTACATTGTTGGAAGCGCCATTTGTGAGAACTGCTTTAAACCAGTCAGTCACTTAATGTGAAATTATTAGAACTTCTTACCATTAACGAGAAATGACGCATTGTCTTCAAAATTACAATTATTTTCTTAAAAATATACAATAACCAAAGAGTTATTTTTGTGATAAATATTTCAAAAAATCATCGCTAAAGCAGGACTCGAACCTTCCTCTCTCGGATCACTAGCCCAACTAGTGTGGGAAGCACTATAAAATTAAAATCATTTTAATATACAATATTTTTTTTATTTACAGTCTGAAATTAACTGTTGCGCCATTTGATGGGTTTTAAGGCCATTTTTTTGTTTCAGGGTTTGCCTCTTGTAGTAATGTTCGTCCAAGACGAGGGAATGGATAAAAAAGAACTAGCAAGGTTACAGGAGGAGGGACAGAATTTGGCCGAAAAGTAAGTATTTATGTACACTATTTCACTTTTTGGTAAGGTTATATTTTGTCATTAGATTGATTCGCTTCTGTCTTCTAATTGCGGACCGCCAGGGATTGGAATGCTCTGCCTGCGTCATTGTCTCCTGACAATTACAATTTGGATGTCTCCAAGTCAAGAGTGAATAGGTATCTTCTAAGTCTGTAGACTTAGAAGATACCATGTGAGAAGCATGTATGCTCCATTTTCGCTTTCCATCAAATGTTGCCCTATTATGCGTAAAAAAAAACTTTAATAACCCAAAATGGTAGACTAAATTAAAATATAAAAATCGATTACTATATTTATTAAATAATAAACTGATTATTAAATATCCCACTAAAATTCACCTATAGCAAGAATCACGCGACAATATAATGTGTTGTCGAAGTTAGCGGATTTAGACATATTTGGTGACAACTTTAATGTTTTTAAGAATACTTTGAAGTCTCTGACAATCTGAATCTTAATTATTTTTAATTTTAATGTAATATTTGTATGATTTCCAATTAATTTTAATTTGTTGACTGACACCAACTTAATTTGGACTACTCTTAGAGGATTTTTGTTGTTATTTCAGTCTTTGAATTTTGACTGCATAGTTTTGTTTTCTTCAATATTTGATTTTTAAATGTTGACTGTAATTTATTTTCTCAATTAATTAATGTAATGTAATAATTATTCTTTACAATGTTTTGCTCGATATTAATGCATGTTGTCTTCACCTATAATTATTGTGACATTTAGCTCCTATTTTTTATGTTTAATCTTTTGACAATGTATTGATGTACACAATGTTGGTGAACTGAAATAAATAAATAAATATTTGCTGTGGAAATATTGCTGATCAATCGTACTAGAACAATATTTGTTTTGCAGTTGCATGATGAGAAAAAATGCTTTGAAAGAGACTAGAACGTCATATGACGTTACATATCTAACGTTAATTAGATTTTTTTGATAAATACAGCGTCAGAGGTATTAAACGCAAAACCTTTTAAGGGCAGGTCTAGTACATTTAGACAAACAACTTTTGTAATACGACTTTTGAAAATCAGCAAAAAAAAAATCGTTTCGCCAAAAAAAGGTATGATGTACTTTGTGATGATTAGGCTAATTTTTTCTTCATGATGTTCCAAAAGTTCTAGTACAAAAGTAGTTTGTCTAGATGTACTAGACCCGCCCTTAAAAGGTTTTGCGTTTAATACCTATGACCCTGTATAATCTAACTGACGGGCTAATTATATTTTTTAGTCATAGTAGTAAATTATGCGATAGTTCTAGTTAGATATCATGTTCAAATCTATGTTTTGAATTAATATTTAGTGTATTTCCGCTATCTTGTTGTAGGCAAATAAGTTTAAGGGCATTAAGTGCATTAAGGACATTTATGAAAAAAAAAAAAATTACAAACAATTACTAATATTACAAGAATTATACATTTAAAAACTTAATTTTACAAAATAGATAAAATAATAATAAATATCACTTATTTTCACTACACTCTATATATATATTTTTAAAAATAGTGCAATAATAATCCGTTAACAACAAATAAATATTATAAAAATCTTTTAAAAATAATATGACAAAATATTGAAAATACTTCACTAATAAATAACACCCTTATTCTCACTGCACTACACTCTGTTCGACACGTGTTCCGCCTCTCAACGAGGCATCTTCAGGACGTGTTGACTCTTCGAGGTCGCTCGCAAGAATTCTTTTCTTGCTTTCTTTCTTTTTAATGCACTTAATGCCCTTAAACTTATTTGCCTACAACAAGATAGCGGAAATACACTAAATATTAATTCAAAACATAGATTAAAAAGATGAATTTCCGCAAAGTAACGCCTGATTCAATCAACTAGATATCATGTTATAAAGAGATTTGTTTTCAGCCTTCACTGCGCGTATTTAGAAGCGTCAGTGAACGAGCTTGGCACTGAAGCGTTTACTGCTGATGCTATACAAGAGCTAGTGCGCGCCAACAGGGACAAAGCGAGCTATGCTCATTTATACCGCGATGACGTCATAGTGTGCTTCGACTCCGATATAAGGTGAGTTTGAATATTGGACTAAGATTCTGTAAATATGTGCTCAGTTTCTTAGAGGAGACATTAGAGGGAGATTGAGTGTATTTAAAGGTGATGGATGGTTTGAAGTAAGTTACAATCGAAGGTATACAAAAACTAGTGCACGTCAACAGGGACAAAGCGAGCTATGCTCATTATGTCCTTGAGCCGTTATTCGAAGCCTTTTAAACATATATATTGAGAATGCATCTTCCGTTTCCGGCCGTATTTGCGGTTGTAGTTCCCTCTGTTGGGCTAAAATGGCAACCCAGGCCGCCACGTTCCCAGGCAGCGTATAGTTCTCCTCATTGGCGTCTTAACTTCCGTGCCGTTAAGTTACGTTAACGCTGTTAGCGTTCGTCGTTATTTCAAAATCATTTCACAAAATTATTTTACTTCTATTGTTCTAAATAACTTAAATAGGTTGTAGTTTCAAAATATTTTTTCTGAAAGTGAATTAATTCAATTTGAAAAGTTATATTTCTACCTACATAATGACTGAAATAAAATATGCGAAAAATTCGTAAAGTTGTTCACGTGCTCGAGGATGAACCTAGTCGACGTCATCGTCCTGTAGCGGTACTAGGAACCGCAGGAATATTATATATCAGACCTCCACGCCGCCGTCGCTGTGGGGACCACCACTTGGGCTGCAGGTGGTGACCACGTGACCGCCAAGTCGCTGAGGATGTAAGCTTCAAAAAGAGTAAGGTAGTAGAACACCTTACTGACCAGGTATGGCAAATTCAAAACTATACCTGTTGTACATACCTACTACCCTCGGGGACAGACACGCACGTAGCCGCTGGTCGGTCCCAACACACTAAAATACCTCAGAGTAGAATTATTCCGGCGCCGATCTAGCAGATCGAGTCTTCTATAGAGGTGCCCGCCGAGGCGGCCCTTATAATTACAATTAATTTTGAAAATATCTGACAATTGCAAATAAATGCTGATAACTATTACTATTAAACCAGGAAAAAGTAGGGCTATTTGTTTCAATGAAAGGTATTTTATTCGGAGATTTATTGCAACATTTTAATGTTGAAAACGATTAAGTTCGGTAATAGCAAACAATCTTGACTGCTACGATAAAATGACACATGTTTTTCATTTAAAATGAAAATGAAAATGTTCAAGCAATTCATTTAATTTTCGAGCGACTTGTTCTCGATGGTCTGGTATTACTTGGCGGTCACTGGAACTACCAAGACTTATTTCATAAGATACCCCCATATAGAAAAGTTTTGTTTAGTAAAAGCAAGTTCTCAGAATTCTTTTCATAAATATTAATGGGGGTACTTTAGTAAATTCTTTTCATTATCTTCCAGACAATTTGAATACTTGTAAAGGTTAGATATACACCTAGCTTATACAAACATACAATCATAACCTTCCTGCTCCGATCAGAAGGTAGTTAGTTCCATGGATATCAGGCGGCGCTAACCCTGAATCCAGTATAGAATAACTCAGCCGGTCGCCTACGGCACCGTCGATTATATTCTTTGACAATGCTCATAAACATCTAGATTTTGTGGTGAAATGTACTTAATCATATGTGCCCATGTTGCCATATGCATTCATTTATTATGTTTTCAGCTTAATATGTATTGCTTTTTGTGGTTTTATATATGATAACATTTATTGATACCAATCTAATGATATGCGCCTTTTTTGCCATATGCATTCATTTATTACGATGTGTATTGTATTTTGTGATCATACATAAGATAACATTTAATGAGTGCAGTGTAATTGGTATAACAATGTAATTATATGCGTTTTTTAAGGTTTATTGTATCGCCTTTTTGTTGATGCAATGTACCTAATTACTGCGCGTTCTTGTAGCCATTTGAGTTCGATTGTGATTTACATTGCATTTGTTTGGGGTTGTTGTTGCAGTGTAATTGCTATACAATGTAGCATTCAATTATAAATTTTCAACTTGCTTTTTGCGTGAATTTTAATACTGCAACATAGTTATATGAGCCCTTGTGCCATATGCATTCAATAATACATTGCCAGGGTTGTGTTATAATGCTGTTGTGGTTAATAAAATATTAATACCACAGTAGTTTACCACGGTTCAACAAGTCCAGGTAAACTTATTATAATCTTGAAATCAATTAAGTTCATTGAACCAAGCAGATGAGAAGGTAAATTTGATATAACACTTGTTTTTGCGGGTAGATTGAAGCGTTCATAAATACGGGTGAAAGAGCGCCTACCCATTTTGGTGCTAATAATAATGGGAACTGTAAAGACAGGTCTACTTTTAAGCGCAGCCCGCCGCTAGATCTACGGCACTGCATTTACGGTCACTGTCATGAAACTGTTTCTTGACAAGTAAGTAACCGACGATAAGCAAGTCAACAAAATATTTTTTTATTACATACGAGTACATGTCTCTGAAACCAAACCCCGGTTTTTACCACGAAAAGCGATGATTCCATGCGTCCCGTTGTCCATCGGAATAAATTCAATTTTAATTTATTTCAGACACATACTGCCCATATTATTTCTTGCTTGAAATATTAAAATATCGCTCATTGTTTTATGAATCGTATAGTTTTGCAATTTGGATTTGCAATCGCTCTCAGAGTAATTCAATACTTGAATTTACCAGGATTTTTGTGTGTCAGTCTGTCTGAGGAGTCGAATTTTCGTATTCGAACTGCTATGTTTCTCTGTTTATTTCATTACTATAATTATAGACTCTGGAACCAATCGCGGCTGTAGAGATGAACCAGAAGATATTCAGAATACTTTTGCAATTAATAAGAGGATGGATCAATGTTTCTTCAAACTGTTTGTACAACAAAAGCTACAGTTTCACACACCACAGAGTCAACTGTTTATATTGACCCCTTAGTAAAAATTACCACAATACCTATTTATGTTATCAACACCGTTGGCCAGTTAACCCGACCGACGGCGCATCCTTTTACCATTGCACATCTGCGCAAGCCTCTATTGTGCAAGGTGAAAGCGCATCGACGCCCACCCCTTCCTTTGTTTAGATAAGTTTAATGTTAAATAGAATAAGTTTTGTCAAGCATTAGTTAAGTTACCATGTAAGGGAACAGACTTCCAACTCAGTCTGTTAGGTTAGGATTAGATAATATAAAGTAAATGACTTCCAAATCAGTAGTACTTTTTATTGATAGCATTAATCAAGAACACCACCGCGACGCTCCCGAATCTTGACTGGCGCAGCCGGTAGGATTTCTGGTAGAGCTGTTTCGTTTTCCGCGTAACGCATAAATTTCCCGCATGAAATTTGCGTGCTTCGTGTTGTCGTTATATTTGCGATCGGCTCCGCGTTTCAAAATTAACGCAGTCTTCGCGGAATCTACGGCATCAGCAACAGAACGAGGGACAAGCAGCAAGAAGAAATCCTAGATCGAACCAAATAAATTTGTCAAGTGGCAATGCAGCGGTGGTTCCGGGTGGTTGGTGAGTAAGACTTTTCACCTTCCAAACCATTTTCCCGATTATTCAGAGTTCGAACTTCACTCTCCATAATCATTGTCTGGTTTCGTATCAAATTCTATGGAATCATTCACTTATTTAAGGTTTTAGTAAGAAAATAAGAATAAAATTGAAATAAATAAATAATTGATTGAATTGATAATTAAGAAATATAAAGAGAAAGTAATAGGATTAATAAATAATTTTAGACATCTTAATATATGCGCTAAATTTTCGCAATATTGTCTTGTACGATTAGCATTTAAAGATAATTTAAAATTAGATCAATATATGCGCTAAATTCTCGCAATATTGTTTTATAAGATTAGTGTTTAAAGAAAATAATTTAAGAATATTTCTGTATACGCGCTAATTTTTCGCGATATCGTATTTAGTAACAAATAGATAATAGATTAGATAATAAATGAGTAGAATAAATTAAAAACGTAATGTTTAAATCAAATTAACTTCATTACATTTAATGTACTTAAGAATTTAGTTTGTAAAAAAAGAGAACATCAAAATGACACATGATCAATTAGTATTGATCCCTTATGACACGATACCGACTTTCAACGGCGACAGATGGCTTTTGGATTCATTTATTCGGAATTGTGAATTTATTATAGATGAATACCATGGGAACGAGTCTCAAAATGAATATATCATCATATATCTAACTAGCAAGCTTACTGATATCGCCCTAGACGTTATTACCAATAGTTACCTATTTGAAGAACGCAATACGTGGGATGATTTAAAAACATTACTACTACGGCACTTTGGTGATCATAGGACAAAAAAACATTTCAATCAAGAGGCGCCTAATTTTCAATATCATTCAGGGTCCGATCATTACTCTTATTCGCAGCCCTTTAATCCACAGCCACAACAGCCCTTTGGTTATCATCCATTGCAACATCAATATTTAAGACCTCAACCAACAGATTACCATCCTCAATTGACCTATCAACAATCAATCATGACTCCTCAACAATCGGAAACCTGTCAACTACATAATAACCAGCGATATGATAATAAACTAAATAACACAAATAATTTTAACGAATCCAACGATGTTTCTATACAAATTGCATCTCCTCTAAAAACTAGTCAAAGTTTTCCATTACGCGAAATTAAGAAGAAAAACCAAGTCTGCCCAGGCGCTTTCGATCTAAATAATCATAACCAAAGTATCACAAATACAAGTGAAAATTTTGCACAGTACTCTGCCGATGACGTCACATGCGATGAATTATCTGTGAATGTTGAAAATGACTCGACAACTAGCTTTGCAAAAACTAAAAAAACTGTCATACATAGCCTACTAAAACAAGACACAAAAGTAGAAAATAGAAGTAGCCCCTCGATTCAAAATTCTAAACGCAATAAATTTGCGTTAAAAAGCTATATGGTACATAATAGGAAACATAACAATAAAAGCTCTATCACTGATAAAATTAAGCGAATTCGATTCAGACCTGTTTCAATCAGAATGCATAATGATAAAAATCAAAGACAAAAAAGCTCCGCAGAAAATGTTAATCAATCGACAAATATTCTACCAAAACTGACCTCAGACACTGACCATACTAATATTGCTAATATTTCCGACCCCCACATAATGACATCACATGA
Organism: Hypomecis punctinalis; assembly: GCA_949316475.1. Classification (NCBI taxonomy): domain Eukaryota; kingdom Metazoa; phylum Arthropoda; class Insecta; order Lepidoptera; family Geometridae; genus Hypomecis; species Hypomecis punctinalis. Next base: position 11,611,328 of record OX438819.1, on the reverse strand, counting down.
ACTTGATACACAGGACGATCTTTTAAAACTCGATGACAGTAATATAGAGACTTTGCATCTAACCTGTGACTCAACCTCAAATACTGAAAACCAAAACATTCGCATTCTACGCGAAATATTCGAATCGAATCAAACTTCAGTATTTAACCACATTCAAAATTTAATTCTGGACAGGGACTTCTCTACAAACGAACAAAATGTTTTAAAAGTATTTTTACCATCTGGTGAACAAACAATCGTACAGTTTTTAAAAGACCACATGAAGTCAAACAAAAACTATTTCATTCATTTTAAAAACAATGAACACCAAAAACTATTCAACAAAGTAATAACCTCCCTGTGTGAACAAGGCTTTATTGACTTTGACGAATTTACAGAAAGGATATTTTATTCAATAGACAAAAACGAAGTAACGACAAACTTTCTAAAAGATAGCGAAGACAAAACATGCCAAAAAGTTAAAACAGATATAAAACAGTTAAAGCCCACAAATACCCTGAAACAAAGCAGTAAGTCAACCCTAACTCAAAATGGCCCTTTTAAAGAAATGTCTACATCTGCAGTTGCCACAATGAGCAATAAATATATACCAACGGATGCTAACTCGTTGCGTCCGATGACACAGGCCATAAAAATCGACAATAGAGCAACCCCTGCAGTCATAAGAAGACTCATTGAGTACATTTTAGTTTATGAGTCAATTGATAAGGGATAGCATAGAAATATCAGTTACGTACAAACCACAATTAGACAGTTGTAAATTAAATAATCCAAACTGTGCAAATATTGTGCAACAAGTTTACTCTTCAGCTATAGGAATTGGTTAATTAGATAGAAATTAGGTTTTTGCCACTCATGAAGTCGTAACGAACGCTGACACTCTAACAAAGCTGAGTATCGTCACGTCTCATGATTAAGTTTTAGAGTTAGCAAATAAGAGCTAATTAATCTCAAGAACATCAGATCAGTTTAGTTACGAGTATATGTAAATATAAATGTAAACAAACCAGATAATGAACAAGAATTCATATCATTTTAATTTTATAACAGTTTCAAACATTTTCATTATTATTATAATCGATCTCTGAATATCCTTGTATTTCCTTTGTCTGAATCCCTAACCCTTCTTGTAATTCCTAATATCCATCCCAAAGGTGAAAGTCTGAAACGCTTACCAGCCCTAGACTCTGCAAGCTTCAACGCCACAGTATTGGTCACAGAAAGGAAATATACATCAGAAGACCACTTGATAAGCACTAATGATCCAGGATAACGATGTTACGTTCCGACCTCGAGACACTGCAGCGGTACTTTTACAATGATATGAAACCCTTATCAGCCCGACACTGCAATCTCCAATACCAATATATCGACGACAAAAAAAACTACTTTATAAGAACCAATGACCCAGTATAATCATATTAGATTCCACTACAATCTACGAGCTTCAATTGTATTGACGACAGAAATAAAATTAATGAATGACAGACTATCATCTGATTAGAACCATAATCCAGCATACCTATGATAGATTCCTACCTCGATCGAAACACTCCGGCGCAACTTTTCCAATGGTTTGGCGGAAACCATGGAGCAGCTCGAGCAGCACCACACATCTGCTATCACAGTTAATTGAAGCTGATTAATTGTCTCAACCGAACTAAATCATAAATAGTGAAGTGAAAGTGATAGTGCTAACCAGTGATAGATAACGACTCTCTAAAAAATGTTATCTATTATTACTTTTCAGAAACAGTGTAATTTCTGTGTTTCTAATGTAATTGTTAGGTAATAAATAATATTATATAGATGTGTATGCTAGATAATAAATTTAATTAAGTATGTGAATTAATCTTAGGTTGGATAAATATGATTTGTTTTTATTAATGTAAACCTGTTTGCTGTTAAATTGTACCTCTTATGCCTAATGCCGTTGTTAGCTTTAGGTCTCAATTAAGAATATTTTCGGCATTTGTTTCAAAAAATGCATTGTCTAACTGTTATAATTACTGAAAATTATGCACGATAGGTTTTAATTATGTGAATTAATCTAAGCTCAAATAATGTGTTTATAGTTTTTAGAAATGTGTTTCTGATTTATGTCCTTTTAAAATGTAATTAATTATATAATATTTTATGCAATTGTTACATTGTATTGCTAGATAATCTGAAAATGTATGTTAGTTTATTATTCTACTGCCTTATTACCTAATAGGATTTTCATTGAACTTATTAGAAATTCGTTTACATTTTTATTCTTTTGTTGTAATTTAGAATATTAATATTATTTGAAATATTTTGTGTATTAGTGTAATTATTAGATTATAAGGTTATTCTTTTATGTATTTTGCATTATGTGTTTTATTAAAAATGCGCCGCGTGTGCTTGTTTTATCAAATAAATATTTTGATAATAAGATTTATAACGTAGGAATTAATCTAAACCATTTATTGTGTTAGTAATGTATCCCCTCTAAATATTACCGTGTATTTTTATTGTAGCCTAAGAATAATATTTGGGCTCTATTTTTGATAATGTAATTTTGATGCCAGCGTAGCATATTTGCATTTAGTATCAAATTTGTGTCCTATAATTATATTGTAAGGCTTAGCTCATAAAATTATTAATTCGGATGTAAGTCTAGAATAATACTTGAATTTATCATCTATCGAACAATTAAATTACTGTCGTTAGGTTTAATTTCATAAATTGTTCAAATGTGTTTAGATTAGAATCACTTATGATTAACAATTAATTAATCAAATGTAGTGAAATTGTCTTGAGTCAATTCTTTCCCAGACAATTTCGCTCTTAAGGGGGGAGGATTTATGTTATCAACACCGTTGGCCAGTTAACCCGACCGACGGCGCATCCTTTTACCATTGCACATCTGCGCAAGCCTCTATTGTGCAAGGTGAAAGCGCATCGACGCCCACCCCTTCCTTTGTTTAGATAAGTTTAATGTTAAATAGAATAAGTTTTGTCAAGCATTAGTTAAGTTACCATGTAAGGGAACAGACTTCCAACTCAGTCTGTTAGGTTAGGATTAGATAATATAAAGTAAATGACTTCCAAATCAGTAGTACTTTTTATTGATAGCATTAATCAAAAACACCACCGCGACGCTCCCGAATCTTGACTACCTACTTAGTGCAGTGGTATTTATGGGTTCTGTAGACAGAGCTTTGACAACAGCTGATTAAAGAGTTTTAAAGAAAAAGTATTGAACTTTGACCTGTTGGCTATTCCACAGGGTCGACCATTTTTAGTGAGAAATGTTTTTCACTCTCTAATATAATTATTATCCTTATATTTGCTTCGGATATTGTCTCTGCCTTTAAAGACAAATTTAAGTCGTGCATGCGAAAAACGTAAACCATACAAAAGAATGGCTGGTTTGATTTGCGTATCTGATACATTTTCTAGTATACACGGCTGAAAAATGGCAAAATTCTTAATTCTATCAGTCTTGACTAGGCTGATAACAAAAAGTTTAGGTATGTAAGTCTTTTATTTACGAAGCGAAGCTTCAGAATCCAGGTCCACTAGTTTCATGCAACACATGCGAGCCTACGCAATGACTTGTTCATGGGTCGAGCGAGAGCGCAAATATGACGCGAAAAAATTTAAAAATATGGAGTGAAAGTTCATGGCTTGTTATCATAATACATATATGTACAACAATAGTATATTGCGAGCCAAGTAAAAAGAATGAGAGATAATACTCTTTATACCTGTAAATTTGTTTGATAAAATTAACAGTAGATATTCCCTGAATCCAGTATAGCATAACTAAGCCGGTCCACGCCACCGTCTAATTACAGATAAAATTAACAGTAGGTACAATACCTACTTAATCATTTATTGCATTGTAACTTATATAATATTTACATTTAGTTTTTATGTAACATGGTCTGTATAGTTTACATATTTATGACCCTATAAATAAGGGTATGACAATAATTAGAATAATTCGTGAAATTCTTGGCTTCAAAGTTATCTTGGCTTGGCTTAAATATTATCATTTCAAATATTCCAGAATCAAATTCAGTTAGGAAGCTTGGCTCCGAACATGTGAAATGAAAGCATATCAAATAATAGTGCTAAGATTAGCCATGTTCGGGATATATGCAAATACATGTACTATTCAATTGATGGTCAATTTTTAATCGACCTACTCATTATTTGCGGGAAGCACCACGACGCTGCGACGGTGTGCTAGTTTCGGGTTATTGTATTCATTATTGAATACAAAGTTCAACACGTTTGAATCTAAGAGTTGGTTATATACCACACCAAGGTTTTCTAACGCGGGATAAAGAGGGGTGCTGTAAGTCATCTTGACTCGCTCGCTCGCTTTGAACAACTGTGAGGAGATTTAAGATTACAAAGCCCACTAGTTAGAAGGATTTAACTGAGTAACTATTTTATTTTGGTTTTTATTAAGTCTTGCTTGTTATTACTTAATTGAAATTCAGAACTTTTGTACTTATAGTTAAAAATATCATTTTCAACATATAGTATCTACCTTCTATTACTGTAGATGTAGACTGTATCTATTAAAAACAGCTAGACAAGGAGGCCGCAACAAAATGTCAAGTCCGAAACCTTGAACAGTTCAGGGGTTTTGTTGTGGACAGATTTTGGCAAATGTACAATTTTATTTCTAATTCCGGTTTCAAGTTTTGTGCCTAATAGGATCGATAACTATTGCCGTACACCGGTAGTGAAAACTGCATCTTAAACTGGAATCACCAATGATGTAAAATCCTTTATGCCGGAGGCTGATAGTGGTGATACCACCATTCCTGTCGCGTTCAAAGAGTGAATCGACAGACTATTAATAAATGATAAACATAATTTTATTATTATTTTAATTTAAGTTACTTTCTTAAATTCCTAATTGATGTAGTACTTATTAGCGATAACATTGAAACTGTAAGACAGCAATACTATGTGACTCTTAAGTATTTGGTTCTGTACAATAATAACATACATACATACGTTACCGGGGCAATATTCGAAACTAAGATGTTATAGTAGTAGTGACTATTATATTAGTTTTCTTCTATATTTTTATGTAGCGCTACATAATTATATCCGCTATATTAACATTACGTTATTACATTTGTGACTGATGTTTTTCATTCTGTTTAATTCTATAAATATTAATGTTGACGTTATTCTGTGCATTCACATTGGCGTCTCGTTCACCAGGCGAAAACAAACACGTCTCAATATATATGTTTAAAAGGCTTCGAATAACGGCTCAAGGACATAATAGACGAGTTTTACCTACCAATAAAACTCATATTATGTCCGAAGCCTTATTCGAAGCCTTACAGTAAGTTCTGCCTGGTGTTCATTAATTCCTTATGTTATTGAGACTTCAATGAGGAGAACTATACGCTGCCTGGGAACGTGGCGGCCTGGGTTGCCATTTTAGCCCAACAGAGGGAACTACAACCGCAAATACGGCCGGAAACGGAAGATGCATTCTCAATATATATGTTTAAAAGGCTTCGAATAAGGCTTCGGACATAATATGAGTTTTATTGGTAGGTAAAACTCGTCTATTTATACCGCGATGACGTCATAGTGTGCTTCGACTCCGATATACGGTAAGTTTGAATATTGAACTAAGATTGTGTAAATATGTGCTCAGTTTCTTAGAGGAGACATTAGAGGGAGATTGAGTGTATTTAAAGGTGATGGATGGTTTGAAGTAAGTTACAATCGAAGGTATACAAAAACTAGTGCACGTCAACAGGGACAAAGCGAGCTATGCTCATTTATACCGCGATGACGTCATAGTGTGCTTCGACTCCGATATAAGGTGAGTTTGAATATTGAACTAAGAATATGTAAATATGTGCTCAGTTTCTTAGAGGAGACATTAGAGGGAGATTGAGTGTATTTAAAGGTGATGGTTTGAAGTAAGTTACAACTGAAGCTATTCAAGAACTAATGCACGTCAACAGGGACAAAGCGAGCTATGCTCATTTATACCGCGATGACGTCATAGTGTGCTTCGACTCGGATATAAGGTGAGTTTGAATATTGAACTAAGAATATGTAAATATGTGCTCAGTTTCTTAGAGGAGACATTAGAGGGAGATTGAGTGTATTTAAAGGTGATGGTTTGAAGTAAGTTACAACCGAAGCTATACAAGAGCTAGTGCATGACAACAGGGACAAAGCGAGCTATGCTAATTTATACCGCGATGACGTCATAGTGTGCTTCGATTCCGATATACGGTAAGTTTAGTTGTAGCGCACGTGTCAGCGCTTTTGCCGAATCCCTCAGAATATAAACCTTGCTAAATTTTACTCAAATAAAACCTACAGCTATATCTAGCTATACAGCAAACGCGAGAGTAAGTGGAACAAATAAAACGCATTGTTTGTCGGCATACGTCAAATCACAAGTTGGAATATCAAAATGGTTAAAATTTGGTTCCACTTTGTTTTTTGCGATATGATCGGAAATTTGCACCCTCTAGTTCCAGCAGAAGGTTCAAACCTCTGATCATTTTACCTTCCTACTCTTTACCTTTTTGAATTTGGACAACCGAGATACTCAATGTTAGTTTGTGAAACCCTTCGAAATTACGGATGTATGTGCATCTTTTTCTAACACCTTCTAAATTTCATATTTAAAGTGGGACAAAGTAATGTATATCTCTTGCTATTTTAGTATGGTTTCTATTACTTTAATCCTTATTCTATGCCGAAACCGGTCGTTTCGGTCGTTTATACGTGCAGAAAAATACGGTAATCTGAAACCGCTCTAAAGAAAATTTCAATCTACACCAACAATGCTCACGTGTGTGATATTATTTTCAGGATAATGGTGTGTATGTTTTGCGACGACCCGTATTCTCCGGAGCGGGTTTTGAGCCCGCTGCTGTCGCATCGAGCGTGCTTCCTCACCGGAGACCGCTCTATCGTTATAGAAACCTTTTTGGGAGACTCCAAGAGAAAAGTCGAGGTAAAAACATAAAAAGATAAGATAAAGATATATATAAGATTTCCTGATATTTCTTTTTCGAGGCAAAGAAGATATAATAATACTACGTATAGAACGGTCACTCGTTACCGTTTACGTTGCGTCTTAATATTTTTTAAAAGAACTGCTTTGTAGATTTGCATTTTTATAAATATTGTGTTTTTCATGGGTCTATAGTTATTTTCACAAATGATCGTGTAGTATTTTTTTTTTATTTCAAATAGGTTTGCGTTTGACTACACACTGCCTGATGTTAAGCAGATATGCGGTCTAGGATGTAGCACGCTTACCTAGAAGATACCTATTTACTCGAGATTTGAAGACACCTACGTTGTACTTTAGCGGAAAGACAGACTATTTATATTTTTAGCATCTGACGGAAAAGAAACTTCTAACTGTTTGTATTTTTGTATCTGTATGTGGTGTAGTAGCTTCCAATTTAATGGACTGAATGTTTTTTTTCTGATTGAAAGGTGATTCGAGATAGTTTTATTAATCTTTATATAAAAAAAAGTTCGTGTCACTTTGTTTGTCCGCGATGAACTCCTCAACAACTTAACCGATTTTAACCAAACACTGTGTGCAGTTTGATCTAACTTGAGAGATTGGATAGTTTATACCTCAATTTACAATCGCTATTTTTTTATTGGTGTAATTTGTTATTTTATTATGCCAAAATAACGTATGGCGGGTCAGCATCGAGGTTGTACCTGTACCTGTACCAGCCTTTTTAATAGTCCACTGCAGGACGTAGGCCTACCCACGAAGGGTGATTGGGCCATATCCACCACGCTGGCCCAGTGCGGGTTGGTGGATTCACATACGCCATCGAATTTCTTCTACAGGTTGCCTCACGATGTTTTCCTTCACCGAAAAGCCCGCGGTGTGAAATTCCGTACATAAATTCCAAGGAATTCATTGGTACGGGACTGGGATTTGAACCCACGACCTCACGATTGTAAGGCAGGTGTCATTACCACTAGACCACAATGGCTTTTGTTTTCGAGGTTTTATAATCCTTTTATTCCCCACTTGTCTTAATAATTTTTATTTTCTCTTTCCAGGTGATTATATCGAGCTATCACGGCGCGACCCAGTTCAGGGACGAGCTCATACACGGCTTCATTCTCATTTATTCTGCTAAAAGGAAGGCCAGCTTAGCCACGCTCAAGTAAGTCAAACATTATAACTCGAGTGAAGTATTTCAAAAATACTCAAATAATAATTACGATGCACTTGATTCATTTAATTAAATGTCAGTTTACAATGATTAAGTCTCCTTAAAACTACCTCACAAATAAATGGCGTGGAGTCCTTTTTATGCAGTGCACTCTCAACGAATTGATAGTATCCAGCGTGCCTTTAAATAAATAATAATAAATAAATAAATATTTTGGGATATCTTACACACGGCCTCTGACCCCAAACTAAGCAAAGCTTGTGATATGGCTGCCAGAGACTGATATAATACATATACTTATTTTTAATACATACTTATATAGATAGTACCTAAATAACACCCAGACACAGAGCAAACACTTATCTTCATCACATAAATATTTGCCCTGGGTGGGGATCGAACCCACGCCGCTTTGGTCCAGAAGTTAGGGTCACTAACCGCTGAGCCACCGAGGCAGTCCAACTTTCTTTTTTTTTTATTTCGAATAGGTTTGCGTTTGACGACACACTGCCTGATGTTAAACAGATGTGCGGTCTAGGGTGTAGCACGCTTACCCAAAAGATACCTATTTACTCGGGATTTATTTACCCAGAAGATAACTGTTTACACGATCACTGGCTTTCTCTTGTCAAGGTATTTCCCATAGAAGCCCCTACGCGGATCGTTTAAGTTTTTTAAATATGCACACTTTACGTGACAGACGAAAAATCCGTGACCTTACATTTCTTTATAAAGTGATCCACGGTATCTCCGACTGTCCTTTCTTATTAGAGGAAATGTCTTTGCATATACCCTGTCGATATCCTAGGAACCGAATTACACAAATCTTTAGGTGGCGGCAAGCTCCTAGAACTAATTTGGCGCTAAACTCCCCAACACATAGATTATGTCGCACTTATAACGAATTTAATGTCTCATTGGATGATCTCGATGTCTTCTACGATTCTTTGACTATTTTCAAAAAGAAACTATTTAAGTCTCTATCCAGTGATGCTTACTGTACTGTACCAACCTTTTTAATAGTCCACTGCAGGACTTAGGCCTAACCACGAAGGGTGTTTGGGCCATATCCACCAGGCTGGCCCAGTGCGGGTTGGTGGATTCACATACGCCATCGAATTTCTTCTACGGACGTATGCAGGTTGCCTCACGATGTTTTCCTTCACCGAAAAGCCAATGATGTGAAATTCCGTACATAAGTTCCAAAGAAACTCATTGGTACGGGATCGGGATTTGAACCCACGACCGCACGATTGCAGGTCGGGTCTTACTACCACTAGAACACCACGGCTTCCTAGACCACCACGGCTTCTTATGATGCTTAGGATGCTTAACGTTCATATTTTGTAATTTTTAGATATTTTAGTTACTAATACTTGTTTAATTATAGTCTAACCACTAATGGTGAATCCTACTAATATTATAAACGCGAAAGTTTGTGAGGATGGATGGATGGATGGATGGATGGATGTATGGATGTTTGTTACTCTTTCACGCAAAAACTACTGAACAGATTGAGATGAAACTTGCCAATAATATAGCTTATATATCAGAATAACACATAGGCTATTAGTTATAATGATATATTGCGTATGCGGGCGAAGCCGCGGGTAAAAACTAGTGTTATATATGCTTATAATTATTGGTGATTATATTAGTCCTGTGTATTTCTGTATGTTACATTTTTATAAGTGTGTTTAAAATGTTCACTGTTGGCGTATCTTTAATAAATAAATAAATTAGTCGAAAAGCTCGCTCCTGAGTCCCTGGTGCAAAAGGGAAGGTGACTGGTATTGAATTAGTTAAACGTTTTTTTTTTTTTTATTTCGAATAGGTTTGCGTTTGACTACACACTAAGTAAGTTCGTATAGGCCGGGTGGCTAGCCCTGGTGTCAGAGTTTTTAGGCCGCCTGAATGCCTCTGACATGGCTAAACGGTTAAAACAACCGGGACCTACAATTTAACGTGTCATCCGAGCCACGGTAGCGCTCAGTTGGAAAATGCCACCCGTGGTCACCCATCCAAATACTGACCGTGCGGAACGTTGCTTAATTTCGGTGATCGCTGACAATCACCTAATCAAACTACGCTACGAGCGCTACGACTACACACTGCCTGATGTTAAGCAGACGCGCGTATTAGGATTAGTGAATTCTGGAATTAATTATGATTCATAAACTGAAATAAACTATTAAAATTGACCAATCAGAGAGATATAAGCTTGTAAAATTTTTGGTAAGGATAAAAAGGGGACGCCTTGTCCCTTTCCCACAAAGCATAACAGTATGGCGAATGTATGAAACTTACGGGCAGTGATGTCATAGCCTGCTATAGTGCGCTCTTTGTCTAGCAAGAAAGTAAATATGCTTGTAACCTCAGAGCAAATAAAAAAAAAAACAAGAGGGAACGTCGTTGAACAGTCAAGTGAAGCCGGTTTTTTATACATGTGTGAGTGCGTCACTGCTGCGCCGCCATAGTTCGACTGACAAGCCAAGGCGTAGCTTCCTTGTACGTTGATGTGTGTGTGTGATTGTCTTTACACGGCGAGGAGTAGTTTTGGTCGGCCTCACTTGTTTGTTCACCACATTCTCTCTTGATTTTTTTATTTGCTCTGAGCTTGTAACGTTGATTTTATTTTTGTGTTCGTTAATCGGCGGTATTTGTGGTTAGCTGTTACAAGAAAAATATTGTCAACTAGCATATTACACTAGCCACATTACTGCGCTGTATGGCTATCAACCTCTGCATCCGAAAACAACCGTAGTGTAGGTCATCATTTCTTTCCCTGATCCGTTGCCCAAGTTCCCAAATCAGTTTTTTTGCTCTCGGACCGCCAAGAATCCAGTCTCAACGGCAAATAATAATCTTTTCATCACATCTATTCGAAAATAACTATCTACTTGGTTCGCCTTTAAGTGGGTCCAAAGGAGGTGTTTTCTATATGGAACTTTATACTCGTAAATGCGACGGAATTATCTTTGCCGCAAACTTTTTGAATTTGGATCGAATAAGTGCGACGGAATAATCTTTGCCGCACACTTTTTGAATTTGGAATTATTTGTAATGTTAGTGTACCTAATGTTCAGCGCTAAGAAAATGAATGAAAAGAATGTAAATATAAGTTTTCATTTGTTTTATTATTAGATACCATTTAATTTCAATTTAGTAGTTACTCTACGTTTTATTAAATAATAATATTATAGTAAAATATGAGGCGCCTTTTGTTTTCTCATAGAGGTGATGAAAAGTAGAGTGTACCACTCGGGCGCAAAATATATTTTTGGCTCGGGCGACGTACTTTGAATCCCTCACTACGTTCAGGATTCTACTAAAGAATCCCTCGCTACGCTCGGGAATCTACTTTAGGATCCCTCACTTCGCTCTGGATTCAAAAAAGCGCCCTCGCCGTAAAAATTTTATTTTGCACCCATATGATACAATCCACTATTTAGCATTATTACGTTAATACCAGTTAAATCATCATAATCGTTCACTCTGGAACATCCAATATGACTGATCGAAAACGGCTTGCATTAGCCGCGTTTATCTTATCAACGCATGATCAGATCATGTTACGACCGTTTTGGAGGACTTCCAAGCTGTACCGCGTTTGGAGCATGTTTCTATGTCAGACACTTCTCACACTCTGAAAAGATCTCATTCCCATTGACGTAGCTAGAGATTTTATTTCAGCGGGCTTACATTTGGCCACCCCAAACAATTTGAATGTATCGTAATCATTGACAGTTTTTAAAAAGGGAAGACAAGTGATTCAGTCGCACGCAACATTTGGTTCTATTCAATTGGGTTCAGACGGTCCAGTGGACTCACTCGCTCTGTACTTGTTTCGCTTGCATTGCATAGGTTGGCGCCTATCTCTATCCTTGTCATTGGGAGATTTGAATGGTCACTCGTCTTCCCTGCGGTGAACAAAATAGTCTCATTGCTGAGCAAGGCTCATCGTGCACTACCTTAGTTCGCCCATGTCCTTTCCATAACATTTTGGGCTATCACCAATGAAATCAGAAGATAAAACATAATAATTTCTTCCTCAGCGCGTTTTCAATGAACATCCCAAACCTGCCGATACAAATGGTAGCGGTGACCGACGGTGGCGGTTCTGCCGCGAGCGCGTTTTTCGGCACCGACGTGGGGCACGCGCTCATCACTGAAGGAAACGCCACGGCTGACCGACTGGCTGCTCACTTCACCACATATACTTGCAGCGCTGAGAATAAATGTAAGTAAATATTATTCGAGAGTATTCCTATATGTGTTTCAGCAGTAGAGCCATCAGTGTTTCGGCATCAGAGTCATGTATACTTCGTCATCAGGCTTATGTATATTTCGGCATCAAAATCACGTATACTTCGTCGTCAGAGCCACGTATATTTTGGCATCGGCGTCACGCATATTCTGGCATTAGAGTCACGTATATTTTAGCATTAGTGTCACTCATATTCCGGCATCAGAGTCGCGTATATTTCGGCACCACAATAACGTATATTTCGATATCAGAGTCACGTATGTTTTCGCGTCAGTTTCACGTATATTTCGGCATTAGAGTCGCGTATATTTCGGTATTAGACTCGCCTATATAGCGTCATCAGAGTCGTGTATATTTCGGAATTAGAGTTGCCTATATAGCGCCATCAGAGTCACGTATATTTCGGTATTAGAGTCGCTTATATAGCGTCATCAGAGTCGTGTATATTTCGGAATTAGAGTTGCCTATATAGCGCCATCAGAGTCACGTATATTTCGGTATTAGAGTCGCCTCTATAGCGCCATCAGAGTCACGTATACATATTTCGGGTACAGTAAGAGCGACTAAAACCAAACCTGATAATTTACAACAGTTGAGAGCTAGTAGGCTCAATTTTTAAGGCGGCTCTATATATGAATTGAATTGAGAGAACAACATAATATTTGTATATTTTCAGCGGCCTTCTACACGCCGTTCTTCAAAGAAGTGTGGGAGCGTAAGGGCGAGATAGAGCGCGCGTTCAGGATGGAACAACCGCACAATTTGCCTGATGTAGCCGCGGCCAGACCCGCGCCTCCGCCACGGAATCACTCTTATCATTTGAACCACATGTAAGTACATATTCCTATATTATATTTATATGCAAGGGCTGATACAGAAGTAATGATAATGAATATTTATTATTTATTTATTAACATAAATTTTCATATTTTTTGCCAGTTTTTCACTTGCAATTATTGTCTAGTTAACATGACGATACATGGGCAGATAATTGACGTCATTCTATCCTAAAACCAATATGGCGGACTACTGAAGATGGCATACATGATATGGATATCAAATTAAAGAGTTTTCTGAAAACAATATAACAAATAAGTAGGAGGTGAGTAATTTAACCTATTTTTGTTTTAGGAGAGAGCACAAGTTAACAAATTCCCTGGACCTTCTCATCGGGCCCGATTCCCGCGCAGACATAGACTCTGAATATAGCGACACACTCAATAACTCGAAAAATAGGAGCTTTTTGAAAGGTAAGCTTTGGTTTATTGAAACTGTATTCTAGCTTGCAATTTTTATTATAAATGCTCAAACGTTTCATTAAATAAAACGGCATCAAAATCGGTCCACTTAGGACCTATGTTGCCACAGACAAAACAAAGATACAAAAATACATTGTCTCTGGCATCATAGCTGCCAAATGGGTTTTGGTACGGTTTATTTAACAGCTGCACCCCCTGCCATAGCAAAGGAATAATAGTTATTTGTTATACAAGAGTGCAAAGTTGTTTTTTAACCGCGTGCTCAATTTTGATGACCGAGCAAGCGAAGGATTCAACAATTAGAATCCTGAGCGTTAGCGAGGGAATCAAAAGAGCACAAGCTAAAAAATCTTTGCACTCGAGTGCAACACGTTATTTTTCATCCCACCTCAGCGAGGAAATAACTAATGTCGTCTACATACCAAATATCCAAATACTGTACTGTACTGTACCAGCCTTTTTAGTAGTCCACTGCAGGACGTAGGCCTACCCACTAAGGGTGATTGGGCCATATCCACCACGCGGGCCCAGTGCGGGTTGGTGGATTCACATACGCCATCGAATTTCTTCTACGGACGTATGCAGGTTGCCTCACGATGTTTTCCTTCACCGAAAAGCCTGTAGTGTGAAATTCCGTACATAAATTCCAAAGAACTCATTGGTACGGGACGGGAGATTCGAACCCACTACCTCACGATTGTAAGGCGGGTGTCACTACCTCTTGACCACCACGGCTTCATCCAAATACAAATATCCTTAATAACTTAGTAATTACGCAAGAAGTTATTCTCTCTAAAATTGCCAAACTAGACGTTAACAAGGGAGCGGGTCCAGATGGGATACCCCCATTAGTAGTTAAAAAGTGTTCAAAGGAGGTATCGGTACCACTTTGCATTTTATTTCATCGCTTCACACATGAATTTTTCCAACCGTATGGAAGACTGCTCATATTGTGCCTGTTTTTAAGTTTGGCGATAGATCTTGTTGTAACAACTATCGACCAATAAGTATATTGTCTTGTTTAGCAAAGGTATTTGAGTCGATAGTGTATGACACTCTATATCACCATATATCCTCCTGAGACCCAGAGAATAAAAAATCATATGACTTATCTGATTTTTAGTTTAGGTGCTATTGTGAGTATCAGGATTATGGGAAAAATAGTAAAAAAAATCCTCCCCCACCCAAATCGCCAAAATGGAAGGTATCACCGGTGATACCTTGGGTCTCAATCAGATCACTATCGGTTGAATTTTTTTTTCTCAATAGTATTTCTAGTGGATAAAAACCATAGAAACAGTTCAAGATAACATATAAATATGGAAATATATTACATTGGAGCTGATGGAGCTTAGCTAGATGCCACTAAGTGGTCACTACCACATAATTAGTACATATTTTGGTACATTTTGTAAGTGGCGTAATGTATAAATTATACAACTCTATGCTTTTTTAGATGAAAGTGTGGATATCTACTGATTGTGAAACATCAAGTATATAGTGATTACTTAGGTTCCAGCTGTAGGAAACTCCCTAGACATGAATTATTCTTCATGGGTGCTACTTGAATTGACTGACCCTCAGACACCTTTAATTTAGCAAATTATCTGTGTTATCAGAGCTATGTAAAGTTTTTTGTTCTTCTACTGCTTTGCCAAGCTCTTACTATTCACAGAATACATGCTATCTTCAATTTATTTTTATTCTGTTGTACTAAAATACATAATTAGTAATTTTTTTCGGGAAAATTATTTACGTAGTCATCTTACTAAAAAATCATTATACCAATAGGGAACCTTGACCCAAAGTGGTAGCAAAAGAGTTTCCAGAGCGCTTTTAAGCTAAAAATTTACAATCCATCTGCCTACCACAAGATTTGGGGGAAAAAAACGCCTAGAAGCTTCTATACCAAATCTTAATACTACATGGCCAGCCTTGAGCCCTCAAACCTTCAGCTAGACCTTCGTGACTCAGTAGCAGACTTCTTCTCGATGTATTATTGCTAATTACTACTCTTGGAGATAATAAAGATAGCCAGAAAATTAAAATTTCGATTATAATCTAAATATTAAAAATGTCAATTTTAAAGTCGTAAGTGCCCAAGGTGATATGAAAAATAAATCGGGTTTTTTTCTTAAATAATAGCAGCGTTTTACCTGAAATAAAACGCATATTAAATACTTACCTTACTGGAAGCTTTTATAATGAGAGTGCGTATCCCTTTCCGTCGATCAGCTATCGTTTTCAGTCCCTTTAAGCGTTGTAACCGGAAGCCTCCAGGTGGCGCCCTTGTTGGCGATTGCGCGCCATTTTATTTTCTAGGAAAAATGGCGTGCCTTTTGGCCTCATTGCGTTAATTTTTGTAATTTCCACCAGGCAGAAATCAAAAGTAAAGCTTCCAGTAAGGTAAGTATTTAATATGCGTTTTATTTCAGGTAAAACGCTGCTATTAAATAGCTTGACCGTTACTGGAAGCTTTTATAATGAGATTCTGTTTGTTATCGCCTGGTGGCGTCACCTGGAGTGGGGCTTTTAATTATAACTTATAATCGTGTATTACGCCAATGTGATAACTTATGATTATGTATTACGCCAATGTGATTACGCCAATGTGAGATATATAGCTCTGGTGACAATTTAGTTTATTAATTATTAATGATTTCAAATAAATTAAGCTATATTTATAGTGAAAAATGTCCTGAATATATATTTTTAACTCAAATCTCAAAGGAAAACAGACATCAAGAATCTTCCGGTCACTTCAAAGACCACTATATTTAATTAACATGACCTTAAATAGGCAAGATTACTTTTAATTTGCAAAATAAAATTTAAACAGTTATTTAAGTATTAACGTACAAATAATTTACGACATACGTAAAGCTTTACTATGTACATAATCCAAAAACGGATTCTACAACCAACGCGATTTCGTTGTGTTCATCGCATATCAACATGTATATACTTACGGTTAGGCTGGGCGGCTCACCCAAAAGTGAGGGTTTCTAAGCCACTAGAAAGAATCTGACAACGTTTAATAGATCCTATTGAAAAGGATTTGTTCGGCAATGATATTTACCCAAAATTATTGCAGGAATGCGATATGCATTCATATTCTGCGTCATTACTAAGCAGGGAGTCCCACGCGATGGAACTGTTACTTTTAGAGTACTTCTTCCTCTTGAGTAGCGGTGGAAGGCTTGCTTAGCCTGTGCCATTATTGCAGTGATGCGTTATGCATTCATATTTTGCGTCATTGCTCAAGCAGGGAGTCCCACGCGATGGAACTGTTACTTTTCAAGTACCTCTCCCTCGTGAGGGGCGGTGGATGGTTTTTACAGGGATGCGTTATGCATTTATGTATGTTTTGAGTCATTACTAAAGCAGGGAGTTCCACGCGATGGAACTGTTACTCGTGAGGAGCGGTGGATGGCTAACCTTTGCCATTATTTTAAGGATGCGTTATGCATTCATATTTTGCGTAATTGCTAAAACAGGGAGTCCCACGCGGTGGAATTGTTACTATTCAAGTACTTCTCCCTCCTGAGCGGCGGTGGATGGTTTGCTTAGCTTATGCCATTATTACAGGAATGCGTTATGCATTCATGTTTTGCGTCGTTACTAAAGCAGGGAGTCCCACGCGATGGAACTGTTACATTTAGTGTACCTTTCCCCCGCGAGGGGTGGTAGATGGCTTGCTTAGCTTGTGCAGTTCGACACATGAGTCGATAATTTGGCAATAAATTTCGACTTTGTAAATAAGTAACAAAAAATAAATAAAATTGATGTACTTCAGATTTTGACCTCAAATTAGCAATGTAGAAGCCAATTCAGTCCATATCAAATTATAAGAAAATATTAAAAATGTGAAATACAAAATGTCACTGACCCACTAAAATCAAATCAAAGTAATAATGCAATCAGCTGTCACGGTACAGCTATTTGTCTCGTACTTATACTTACAGAAAACATACATATACTAACAGATACACCTGTTATTAAATCTCTATAGATTTAATGGTATTTGGAGTTGCGACTAAAGATTTTCATGCGAAGCAATAGTGCAGCGACTTAAGAGTTGTTTTAACTGCTACTAATAATGTACGATAAATAGATTGCTTTAGTTCGTTCCAATGCTAGGTTGGACAAACTCACTTAAGGAATTTTAATAAATAGCAAAAGAAAACAAAAACTAAGAAATAACTCACAAAAAACGCCACTGGCAAAATTAACCCTTTGAATTTTAATACCTCCCGGCACGACTGTAAAGTTGCGAATGTAGGATTAATCTGGACTTAACGATTAGTTTTATGTAAATCAAGTGATTTTAATTATATTTATTTAATTTAATAACTCAAAATCAGTTAGGCTGATTTTTATAATAATATGTTCGATCACAACATTATCAACTTAATCTCATTATTTTTATTGATTGCGTAGGCGGCGTAAAGTTCGCCGTTACCTATGTACTTGCCAGAAATATTCATAATATTTTATGAAAAAACAAGGTAGTAGACCTACCCTCCACACCAAAAAAGTTTTGTTATTTAGACTAGACTAGCCAGGGTTATCTGACGCGCATTTTTGTTTCAATCTATTTCATAATATAAAGTAGGTAGGTTGATATGTTGCTGGGCCTTTAGTAGCTATGCATTTTGTTATGCCGTTATAACGTCAGTTATAATTGTGGAGAATCAAACTAATAAGTCCATTTTCATGTGTATTTGGTCACTATAAAATATGATACATTAGTTTCTTAAAATAATTATCACAGTTCTCGTTGACTAAGAATATGTGCTTTCGCCACGAGGCGCAAATCGAGAATGATCTCACCGAAAGATTAATATTTTTACATCTCTTCAGTTTCTTTTCTCGTTTCCTGATTGGCTGTTTTAAAACTACGCCGGAAGCAGTTCTTATTGGATAAAATGCGTCTGGTTGTTAAATCGGCCAATCATAAACCAGAGAAATGTTACCCTTACAAGTACTAGAAAATATCATTCGACATATTATATTTAAAAACCAGATCTAAATTTGGTTCAACGATTAAAAATCATGACATTCGGCCATCCGGCTCATGTGCTACCTCCTGGTGCACCCTGAATAATATAATTTAAAAAACAACGTAATTATACGACTTTACAAATAAATAGATTACCTATTACTTCTTAACTACTTAGCATTGTAATAAACCTATCTTATAATTTTAACTCATGACATTTGGCTTATCATCACGCAGTCATAAATGGAATTTTGCCTTTCAGAAAACTGCATTACAGACCATGGGTAATATTCATTTTAAAAAAATATTATCCTTGATTAGTGTGTGTGTATGTACGTAATAACGTATAACAAATAAATGCTTCACAAAATTTAAAAAATAATATAGATTGTTTCAAGCAAAAACGCGTTACGAAACTTATTAAACACATAAAAATAGACAATTACTATTTACGTGTACCATACACAACACTAAAGAAGATATAACGGTCAACATATTTAAAAAAATACAAGTTTAACTAGCAGCTAAGAGTATTACGTCGATTCTTATATCCGGGCACATTTTTTTTTTAAATATTTTTGTGTTCTAATGGATCAACACAACAATTAATATAGATAAAAAGTGACAAGTATATCTTTTTAACAAAACAAACAAAAAAATGCACAACTTGATTAAAAAGTGCGACCAGCAAGACTGAATTTGAACAAAGATAAATGACGTATAATTATAGTATAATAGACATATTTGTTCGATAAGCAACTTGAAATTAGAAAAGCTACTAGAAAATCTAGATTTTATTTGAAATTGGTACGATACAAAATACAAATACATTTTTTTTATTGAGGTTAAAACGACCAGAATCAATGAATGAATCAATCAAATATGTGCCTCACAATATTAAAATAAGTTAACAACAAAACAAGCAAAGGTAATACAATACGCAATCAAAAAAATAATATTAAAAACAGAATAAACATGAATCACTTATAATCATGCAATATCAATAGTAAAATGTCAAATTAAAAATCAGCAGATACAATGTCAAAAATTAGGTTCAATTTCACAACAGAGCAAGCATGAGCAAATTATAATTATGCAATGTCAATAACAAAATCATAAAATGTCAAATACAGATATCATGTGCTTTATTCATTCATCATTACGTAGTAATTACGTAATATCAACTTTGCGCTTACAATCAGTGACGAAATATTCAAAAACTACAGAAAGTTTTCATATTACTTACTATCGTTTCTGAAGCTATTCTTGTTCAAACAAAATGCAATATTTATCTTAGTTTTAATGGGCTAACCTTATCTTATGGCATCTGACCTAGTCACGTGTCCTAATCATAATGTATCATGCTGACTCTAAGTTTCTACAGCTAATTTAATCGCAATGATCTTTACAGTAATCTGGCTTGTCTGATTATTGTCGACAAATGACTATGTAGGATGCGCATTTTTTTATAAAATTTGGTCCTTATCTAGAAAGTAAAAGTATTTTAGTATAGAACACACAATTTACATTCATCTTGAGGATGCGAAATAGAACGGTCGCTTCATATTATATACGCATAATTTACGCACAACACTGGGGATGTAATTTTGAACTTAAACTTTTCTTCACTGCATTTTTTTAAACTTTTATTTTTCACTTTAATTTCACTTTATTTTTAATTTGCACTAACTGGACCATAGATGTTTCACAGGTTATATCAACTGGAATGAGTTTATTTGAAGCCTCTATTTGGCTGCCAAATTCAGAGCACTTGTGACTTCTTCACCATAAATCTCATGCCATAGACTGCCAACGCGACGTAGTAGTAATGACAAAGCTAGCATATGTAGCACCAACTGCGGTCAATCATCTGGGGTGACTTACGTAATTTGCCAAAGAACTCTCGTGGAGACAACGGGGTATATGTCCTTTGCACTGTAGCTGGGTCTTCTTATCATTTACTCGTAGCATAATTCCGGGAAAGGCAGAGAAATACTCATTAGTAAACATATAATTATTTCACGGGTGACCGTGAATCGTAATCAAATCAAATAATTATACAACAGCGTTTGATTGATGTTAATCGTAAGCCAACGAAACGCTGTTTTATCAATGTCTACCTTGTCTACTTGTAAATAATATTCTACTAGTTATAACATTGCATCATGGCTAACGGCAACAAAAATTTATAATTCGTTTACCGAAATGTTGCTGAAAATTTGATAAAAATATTTATAAACAAACATACAAGATACGCGCGAAAAACAATACCCATCCTTGGCAGTCGGGTAAATAAAGAAACAATTCCGGCGTGTTGTAGGTACTTAGTCTATGCTTGTAACCTGAACGCGTATGGTTCAGTTGTAGCACAACCACAATAACTATAACCTCTCTTGAATATTTTGATCGGTCTTGATGATTCTAATCTCTAACTTGTGGATATGTTTGTGAAGGCAAGTTCGACTACAGTACAAGTATATCCTCTTTCTGAGGCTATAAAATCGCAATCTAATGTCAGTCTATGACACACTCGACGGTAGATATCATAGATGCTGTTACCCTCGTTGTTACATTACTAATCATAGTTTTCTGTGAACGTCATCTAAAAGGTTCTGTCTCAATAATAGACATATCTATTACACATTAAAAGTTTTAAAATTGTAAAAATGAACTTCATAAATGTTCTTCTATTTAATCTTCGGTGGCATTAAACACCATCAAAATTAGAATCGACGGATAAGTGTGATAGGTGATATAGAGTTAACCGGGTCAGCTAGTTGATGTATACAAATTATAGATCGTGTCTAGCTTGCACATACTTTTTGTTTTTGTTGTCCAGCTAAAGAAAGCCAATAATCAAATTAACAATTAATGTAAGCTGGCCGTGTCTACAACACAAATTTTATTTTCGTATCTATAGAAAATTTCCCAACTCAATGAGGAATTAACCTTTCAAATATTTCGTTGAAATTAATCAAAGAACATTTAAGGTTAAATAATTCAACTTATTATAAATTGCTGAATTAGGTCACACATGTTAACTATATTCCATAACCATATTATGAACCAGTCGGAGCCATATTCTCGTAGGGCGTACGTAGCCCAGTCGCACGTTGCGACTAATTTTATCGACGCACGTTGCACGATGTTCTTGTAGACCGACATAGCCCGCTTACGGTATGTAAGTAATTAAGTACGTTACAAATGTAAGCGTCTCCGGGCTATCTAATTGGTCCGAATTTTATTTGAATTCATATCTGGGCTATCTGGTGTAGCATGCCCACCCTCAGCATAAGTACTTATAGCTGAAAGCATTCACGGGCTTCTACTTGGAACACTGGTGTAGCATGCTCGCCTATGGCGTAAATAGCTATAAGCGTCTCCGAGCTTCTACTTAGTTTACTGGTGGCATACATAGCCTAAATCATATAGCCCAGTCAAAAATATATGGCTCCACATCAATGGTTACACATGTAATTTATAATTCACGTTATTATATTTTAAATCGTGATTCGAGTTCAAGGGTAGGTACTTAGTAAACATTATAAGACATTAAAGAGGAAGTGGACTTAGGGTATTCACGTAACAAATAGGTATTTCAAAGTAAATTCTGTGTTTAATAACAAACTTGACCATTGCTTTACTTCATAAGGAAACTGAATCAAGATGAATAAACGATACAGAATAAGTATACAACAACCACAGACCCGTGCAGTCTTATTCCAAAATACGTTTAACTTTAAGTACTGAACTCAAACCATGGACTAGCAAAAACTTTATTATAAAACGAAGTTTATCACTAGACCACGGACCAACTAAGGAAACTTCGGTAGTAAAATAATTCTGGTTTACAATTTGATTTAAATTATTTCATTCGGCATTCTTATTATAAATTAGAATTTAGAAATATAAGAATAATGAAGTTCCAAAACGACAACAACATAGCCTCGCCTTTTTTCTTGCCTGGATTTTGGCTTCACATACACTCGCATTTGCCAACAAAGAAATTGTTAAAATAATTAATTAAGTTTTTGTATTCGATGGATACTTAAAGAAGTAAAGATGGATACTTGAATACTTATACTTATAAACAACAATTTGGATATATTTATGCATTAAGACGTTATTTAAGCAGTTATTTAAGCATTTGAAGTGTATTCTAAAAAGTTTTAACATGCGAGAACGAATTAATGATTGTAAATCATATTTTTTTTTATCTGTGGCTACCGCTTAAACCATGGACTATCATTGGTTTATCTGATTCTAGGTTAGATCTTGATTTGTAATAGGGACGCGTTTTAATCCTTGTATTAACTCTAATACCGTAACAACCGTGGATATGCTATGCGTGGTTTAAGTCTGGCACCAATGAACTTTTTGGAATAAGACTGGTAAAGTCTCCATACCTATATCAAAAACTATTGAGTAAAGACGCTCCCCTAAAATGAGATATTCCAAAAATGTACAATGACCTTGTAGCGTACTAAATAAGTTAATATTAGCTAGAAAATGATTTTACTATTATGTACGTATTTTCATTAATAGCGGCCAAAGTTTACGTAGTGAAATAAATTCTGATAGTATTATTATGACATTGTTCTAAATATTTGGCGGCTATACGAATCAATATAAATTCAGAAATTATTTTTATACAAAGTAATATGACAATTAAATGTCAATTTTTTTTTGTGTCTGCCATTTCTTACCCTTAATATTTTTTATTATTTTGGAGCAAAGGTGATATAAAGTCTGGGTCTCCAGTAAAACATTTTCTTTGCTTACAATACCAAACGGAAACAAATTTGGTACCACTGCAGTCTACGCAACATTCTTATTGTCTTGTCAACAATCCGCGTAAAGTATGGCAGAACTATAGTACTTTCGATGGTACGCGTCTTTATAAAGAACTACTTATTTCACTGGTGGCATACAAAAGCCTTAGTCATAGTCCAGGCACGGCACACATATCTGAATAAACCTATTCTGATTGTGGGTCTTTATAAAGAACTACTTATTTCACTGGTGGCATACAAAAGCCTTAGTCATAGTCCAGGCACGGCACACATATCTGAATAAACCTATTCTGATTGTGGGTCTATACACAGTCAGGGGCTATACATATGTATTATCGATAATGATAGAATTCACATCACAATATTGCGTACCCGCACAATAAAACAAATGCGCAGTTTGATAATCACCCAGTATCATAACTGTCGATAATAAGTGTCTCGACTACCAGGTATCAATCAGGTTAATTTGGCCTCTGAGTTCCTGGCCACATGTTATACCAATCAATTGCGGTGCCTATTGTTATTTTGCGGGTAGGCAATCAGAATAGAATAAGCTTACAGTTTTGATATACTTGGTAGCAGCCTTGTCGAGAAGTAATCGATCAGGTTAACACGGCCTTAGAGTTCCTGGCCACATGTTACACCAATCAAATGCCATGCCTATGATTATTCTGCAGGTAGGTAGGAAGAATAAAATAAGCACACAGTTTTGATATACTTGGTAGCAGCATTGTTGAGAAGTGTCTCAGCCAAGATACTACCAGTAATCTATTAGGTTAACACGGCCTAGGAGTTCCTGACCACATGTTATACCAATCAAATGCGATGCCCATTATTATTCTGCAGGTAGGTAATAATAATAAAATATGCACACAGTTTTGATATACTTGGTAGCAGCATTGTTGAGAAGTGTCTCAGCCAAGATACTTCCAGTAATCGATCAGGTTAACACGGCCTAGGAGTTCCTGGCCACATGACACACCAATCAAATGCGATGCCTATTTCATTTATCTGCGGGTAGGTAATGAGAATAGAATAAGCGCACGTTGTGATAAACTTGGTAGCAGCATTGTTGAGAAGTGTCTCAGCCAAGATACTACCAGTAATCAATCAGGTTAACACGGCCTAGGAGTTCCTGGCCACATGTTACACTAATCAAATGCCACGCCTATTATTCTGCAGGTAGGTAGGTAGGAATAAAATAAGCGCACAGTTTTAGGACAGTTTAGTAATACTCCGAAGATTGAATTTTGATCTAATCAAGACAATCACTCACAATCGGTTTGGTCAACTTTGCCGCGGCCTGACCATTATAATACCATATAATTAGTTGCGTCATTTAAAACAGTGTTACATCACAGATTTAGGAATCGGTACCAATGTTGCTTCCAAGACAGCGATATGAAATATTAATAAATATAAATGTACATACCATATTGTGGGTCTGCAGGTTACATTTGCACTTCTGATATGTGGAGAATCAAACTAATAAGTCCATTTTCATGTGTATTTGGTCACTATAAAATATGATACATTAGTTTCTTAAAATAATTATCACAGTTCTCGTTGACTAAGAATATGTGCTTTCGCCACGAGGCGCAAATCGAGAATGATCTCACCGAAAGATTAATATTTTTACATCTCTTCAGTTTCTTTTCTCGTTTCCTGATTGGCTGTTTTAAAACTACGCCGGAAGCAGTTCTTATTGGATAAAATGCGTCTGGTTGTTAAATCGGCCAATCATAAACCAGAGAAATGTTACCCTTACAAGTACTAGAAAATATCATTCGACATATTATATTTAAAAACCAGATCTAAATTTGGTTCAACGATTAAAAATCATGACATAATGAACCCCAATAATATCTACATCCTATAAAATGACGTTCATTTTATGGTTAACTTAAACAATGCTAACATAGTAGAAAAAGAGGGTACAGATAAAGTAAAAATGTCGCAACGATAATTTAAAAATCTTTTTTAAACGATTTTTATTAAAAGCAAAAAACAAAGAGAGAATGTAACTCACTTTTTAGTGACGTATATCTATCATTTATGTTTCTCCTTAACGGTAGGAGGAAACTGTTTACGATTGCTATCCTTGCGGATAAGACATACTAATTTTCTCCAAATAGTTTAGATTTTAGTAGAAACACAACATAGTACTGCTGAAGCAAGTCTTGCTATCACCTTAACAGGGTTCTTGCATGATTGCATCTTGGATGGTTTTCTGTCCCGAAAATGTGAACAGACTTAATAGAGCTTAAATAGATACGAGCTGTTTAGCTATTTCTTTATGTTGTTACCATTTACAAACTTCCTACAAGGAAAAGTATGATTTTTCTTATGGCATATTTTATTAATGTATTTTAAGATATAGCCCCATTTTACACAAACCCTTACTTATTTTATTATTTTTGGGTATGCTACAAATAAGACAGCTTATTGCTTTGGTTTGAGATTACTGCCAGCAGGAAGAAAATCACTACGTTTTCAGTGATTTATTACAAGCTTTTGAATGCTTGATAGTTAGTGACATAATTTCACTACGTCAGGATTGCAATTATTGAAGTTAGGATCACATGAATTATTTTTATTCAATTTATTCAATGAAGCAACTGGTCTTGTAGCTAATAAATAGTAAATCGCGCTTTTAATTCTGCTCTTAAAATATCGAATAAAACAGTACTCGCAGCTTATTAAGTTGGACAACGCTAACATTACATCACAATTTCACTAGGAGCTGCGAGGATAGCATATTATAAATGTGGTAAATCAAACTAATAAGTCCATTATGATGTGTATTTGGTCACCATAAACTATTTTACATTAGTTTCTTAAATAATTATAACAACTTGGATTGACTAAGAATATGTGCTTTCGCCTCGAGGCGCAAATCTAGAATGCCCTCAACCAAAGATTAATATTTTTACATCTCTTCAGTTTGTTTTCTCGTTTTCTGATTGGCTGTTTTAAAACTACGCCGGAAGCAGTTCTTATTGGCTAAAATGCCGGTTCGTTGTTAAATCGGCCAATCACAAGCCAGAGAAATGTTAACATTACAAATACTAGAAAATATCATTCAACATATATTTAAAAATCAGATCAAAATTTGATGCAACGATTAAAAATCATGACATTCGGCCATCCGGCTCATGTGCTACCTCCTGGTGCACCCTGAATAATAGTAATTAAAAACAATGTAATGAACAACTTTACAATTAAATAGATTACTATTACTACTTATCTACTATGTAATAAACCTATCTTATAATTTTAGCTCATGACATTTGGCTTATCATCACGCAGTCATAAATGGAATTTTACCTTTCAGAAAATTCCATTACAGACCATGGGCAATAGTCATTTATCAAAATATTATCATTGATTAGTGTATGTATATGTGCGTAATATGATTGGTTTACAAAATTAAAAAAAAATACTATAGATTGTCTCAAGCAACAATGCGTTACTAAACTTATTAAACACATAAAAAAGACAATTACTATTTACGTGTAAATAGCACTTAAGAAGCTTAAAAATAATAGCTTAAATAGCTTCATAACACTTAAGAATATATAACGGTCAAAACATTTACAAAAATACAAGTTCAACTAGTAGCTACGAGTATTACGTCAATTTTATATCCGAGCACATTTTTTTTGTAATATTTTTATATTCTAATGGATCAACATATTTATTTATCAACACATTTCTTATAACATCTTGTTGTATGTACACGGCAACACAATAAATATTATTTCTATTCTATTCTAACACACTAATGTAAAACACAAACTTAACTGTTGTGGATACAAAGTGACAAGTATACCTTATTAACAAAAACAAAACAAACTGAAAAAAATGCACAAACTTGATCAAAAAGTACGTTAAAAGTAGCTGTGCGAGCAATGAATTTGAACAAATATGGATGACGTATGATTACAGTATAATAGTTACATATTCTCGTGCCCTGTAATGCAAAAACGTGACATATTTGTTCGTTAAGCAACTTAAGAAAAGAGACTAGAAAATCTAGATTTAAAATTGGAACAGATATCGTGTTCTTTAATCATTCATCATTACGTAGTAATTACGTCATATCAACTTTGTGCTTATAATCTGTGACGAAATATTCAAAAACTACAGAAAGTTTTCATATTACTATCGTTTCTGAAGCAAACAAAATTAACTTCTTGTTCAAACAAAATGAAATATTTATGTTAGTTTTAATGGGCTAACCTCTTATGGCATCTGACCTAGTCACGTGTCCTAATCATAATGTATCATGCTGATTCTAAGTTTCCACAGCTAATTTAATCATCGGAATAATCTTTAGCGCATTCTGGCTTGTCTGTTTATTGTGGACAAATGACTATGTAGGATGCGCATTTTTTTTTTTATAAACTTTGGTCCTTATCTAGAAAGTATTTTAGTATAGAACACACAATTCACACTCATTTTGAGGACGTGACATAAAACGGTCGCTTTATATTATATACTCATAATTGCACAACACTGGGGATGTAATCTCGAACCTAAACTTTACTTCACTGCATTATTTAAAGCTTTTATTTTTCACTCCGATTTCACTTTATTTCTAATTTGCACTATCTGAACCATATATTGTAGGTTAACGCCGAATTAATGAACGATCATGTTCATTGTCACCAGATACGGAACATGTTGAAATCAGCCAACTGTTGAGAAGTTGTTGTGTAACGAAGTCGTAATAATATAACTTTGAAGGTAGAGATCCGCCATCAGTATTAGGTAGTTCAGTTTCAGTTGAAGGTTATGTCCAAGTCCACAGGTTATGCCAACTGGAATGAGTTTACTTGAAGCCTCTATTTGGCTTCAAAATTCAGCACTTGCGAGTTCTTCGCTATAAATCTCATGCCTCTGCCGCCGCGACGTAGTAGTGATGTGATGACAAAGCTAGCATATGCTACACTCGTAGCACCAACTGCGGTCAATCATCTGGGGTGACTTACGTAATTTGCCAAAGAACTCTCGTGGAGACAACGGGGTGTATGTCCTTTGCACTGTAGCTGGGTCTTCTTGTCATTTACTCGTAGCATAATTCCGGGAAAGGAAGAGAAATACTTATTAGTAAACATATAATTATTTCACGGGCAACCGTGAATCGTGATTAAATCAAATAGTGTTTTTAAACTTTCGCGATTTGAACACATTATTATTTTAAACGTCGGGATGAGGAGGTATTTATTTATCTCGTAATTTTAGTGCGCGATTAGTCCCGTAGTATAAAATAATAATAAATCAAATAATTTTACAAAAGCGTTTGATTGGTGTTAATCGTAAGCCAATGAAACGCTACTGTATTCATGTATTTGTAATACTTAATATCCTACTAGTAATGAAATTGCCTCTTGGCTAACTGCAAACAATTACGTTTACCGAACTTGAGTGAGAATTTGATAAAGATATTGATAAACAAACATACAAGATACGCGCGAAAAACAATACCCATCGTTGGCAGCCGGGTGAATAAAGAAACAATTCCGGCGTGGTGTAGGTACTTAGTCTAGGACTTGTGAACTGAACGCGTATGGTTCAGTTGTAGCACAACCTCAATATCTATAACCTTTCGTGAATGTTTTGGTCGGTCTTGATGATTCTAACCTCTAACTTGTGAGCTGCACAAACATGATAATACATAACTTAATTATTCGTTTGAACACATCCCAGGATATATTATGAATGTAACTTTGTGAAGGCAAGTTTGACCACAGTAAAAATATAATCTTTCTGAGGCTATAAAAGCTCAGTCTGATGGCAGTCTATGACACACTCGACGGTAGATATCATAGATGTTATTAACCTCATTGTTACATAACTAATAATAGTTTTCTGTGAATGTCATCTACAAGGTTCTGTCTTAATAATAGACTTATCTATTACACATTCAGGTAAATTTTAAAAATGAACTTCATTAAAGTTCTTCGGTGGCGTTAAACTAAACACCATCAAAATGAGAATCGACCCGTAAATTCTGATAGATAAAGGTAATATAGAGTTAACCGGGTAAGCTAGTTGATGTGTACAAATTATGGATCGTGTCTAGCTTGCACATACTTTGTGTTTTTGTTGTCAGGCTAAGGAAAGCCAATAATCAATTAACAATTATTGTAAGCTGGCCGTCTCTATAACACTTTTCTTTTTCGTATCTATAGAGAATTTCCCAATTCAATGAGGAATTAACCTTTCAAATATTTAGTTGAAATTATTCAAAGAACATTTAAGGCTAATTAATTCAACTTATTATAAATTGCTGAATTAGTCACACATGGTAAATTAACTATATTGCATAAACATATGAACCAATCGGAGCCATATTCTTGTAGGGCATACGTAGCCCAGTCGCACGTTGCGACTAATTTTATCGACGCACGTTGCACGATATACTTGTAGACTGACATAGCCCGCTCACGGCATGTAAGTAACTAAGTATGTTACAAATGTGAGCTTCCCGGGCTATCTAATTGGTCAAAGTTTCATTTGATTTCATATCTGGGCTATCTGGTGTAGCATGCCCGCCCTCGGCATAAGTACCTACTTATAGCTGAAGGCATTTACGGGCTTCTACTTGGAACACTGGTGTAGCATGCTCGCCTATGGCGTATATAAGCTATAAGCGTCTCCGAGCTTCTACTTAGTTTACTGGTGGCATACATAGCCTAAATCATTTATTATAGCCCAGTCAAAATATATGGCTCCACATCAATGGTTAAACATGTAAATTATAATTCACGTTACTATATTTTAAATCGTGATTCGAATTCAGGGTTACTTAGTAAACATTAAAAGGAAGTGCACTTAGGGTATTCGCGTAACAAATAGGCATTCCAAAGCAAATTATCAAAATGAATAAACGATACAGAATAAGTACACAACAACCACTGACTCGTACAGCCTTATTCCAAAACACGTTTTAACTTTAGTACTAAACTTAAACCATGGACTAGCAAATTCTAGCTTAGAATTTGAT
Organism: Hypomecis punctinalis; assembly: GCA_949316475.1. NCBI lineage: Eukaryota > Metazoa > Arthropoda > Insecta > Lepidoptera > Geometridae > Hypomecis > Hypomecis punctinalis. The sequence continues at coordinate 11,580,806 of OX438819.1, read as the reverse complement.
TTAAATTATTTCACTCGGCAATCTTATTATAAATTAGAATTTAGAAACAAGAGAAATGAAGTTCGAAAACGACAAAAACAAAGCCTCACTTTTTTCTTGCCTGGATTTAGGCTTCAGATACACTCGCATTTGCCAACAAAGAAAATGTAAAAATAATGAATTAAGTTATTGTATTCAACGGATACTTATATAACCAACAATTTGGATATGTTTATGCATTAAGACGCAGTTATTTAAGCATTTGAAATGTATTCAAAAAAGGTGTAAACATGCGAGAACGAATGAATGATTGTAAATTATATTTTTTTTTATCTATCGCTATCGCTTAAACCATGGACTACCATTGGTTTATCTGATTCTAGGTTATATCTTGATTTGTAATAGGGACATTTTAATTAATCCTTGGATTAACTCTAATGCCGTAACAACCGTGGATATGCTAGGCGTGGTTTAAGCCTGGCACCGGCGAACCTCTTTGGAATAAGACTGGTAATGTCTCCATACCAATGCCAAAAACTAATGAGTAAAGACGCTATCCTAAATTGAGATATTTCAAAAATGTACAAAAACCTTGTAGCGTACTTTAATGTTAGCTAGAAAATTATTTTTCTATTATGTATTTTCATTAATTGCGGCCAAAGTCTACGTAGCGAAATAATTTGACATTATTATTATTACACTGTTCTGAACCAATATAAATTCAAAAAGTATTTTTCTACAAAGTAATATGACCATCATCTTTTTTTTTTGTGTCGGCTATTTTTTAGCCATATTTTTATTTCTTATTTTGGAGCACAGGTGATATAAATTCTGGGTCTCCGGTAAAACATTTTCCTTAAATACCAAACTGAAACAAAATGATCGGTACCGCTAAAGTCTACGCAACATTTTTATTGTCTTGTCAACGATCCGCATAAAGTATGGCAGAAAGTACATTCGAAGGTACGCGTCTTTAGAAAGAACTACTTATTTAACTGGTGGCATACATTCGCCTTAGTCATAGTCTAGGCACGGCACACATATCTTAATAAACATGTTCTGTAGCACCTCGTCAGCAGCTACACATAATAATATGTATTATCGATAATGATATAATTCACATCACAATATTGCGTACCCGCACAATTAAACAAGTGCGCAGTGTTATGGTCACCCGGTATCAGCACTATCGAGAAGTGTCTCGACTAAGTCAGTACCAGGAATCGATCGGGTTAACATGGCCGATGAGTAGGCCATATGCTACTTCAAATCAATTGTGGTGCCTATTGTTATTTTGCGGGTAGGTAATGAGAACAGAATAAGCTCACAGTTTTGATATACTTGGTAGCAGCATTGTTGAGTAGTGTCTCAGCCAAGATACTACCGGTAATAGATCAGGTTAACATGGCCTAGGAGTTCCTGGCCACATGTTACAGTTTACACCAATCAAATGCGATGCTTATTAATATTTTGCAGGTAGGTAAGAAGAATAAAATATGCACACAGTTTTGATACACTTGGTAGCAGCATTGTTGAGAAGTGTCTCAGCCAAAATACTACCAGTAATCGATCAGGTTAACATGGCCTAAGAGTTCCTGGCCACATGTTACCCCAATCAAATGCGATGCCTATTATTCTGCAGGTAGGTAGGAATAAAATAAGCACAGTTTTTTCACAGTTTAGTAACACTGCCGAAGGTTGAATTTTGATCTAATCGTGACACTACCCTCAATCAGTTTGGTCAACTGTGGCGTGACCTAACACCCAAATTAGTTGCGTAATATAAGACAGTTTTTCACAGATTTAAGAATCGGTACCAATGCTACTTACAAGACACCGAATCTAAAAATATAATAAATATAAATGTACATACCATATTGTGGGTCTGCAGGTTACGTCCACTGCTGAATTGTGGTAAATCAAACTAATAAGTCCATTATGATGTGTATTTGGTCACCATAAACTATTTTACATTAGTTTCTTAAATAATTATAACAACTTGGATTGACTAAGAATATGTGCTTTCGCCTCGAGGCGCAAATCTAGAATGCCCTCAACCAAAGATTAATATTTTTACATCTCTTCAGTTTGTTTTCTCGTTTTCTGATTGGCTGTTTTAAAACTACGCCGGAAGCAGTTCTTATTGGCTAAAATGCCGGTTCGTTGTTAAATCGGCCAATCACAAGCCAGAGAAATGTTAACATTACAAATACTAGAAAATATCATTCAACATATATTTAAAAATCAGATCAAAATTTGATGCAACGATTAAAAATCATGACATAAATATGTGTAAAACACATTTACACTCAGTCTTTAATCCTGTTACGCTAACATAATATGATTTGTAGAAGTACATTTACATTCAGTTTTTAAATTATTTGCATAAATCGTGTAGAATTCACTCCGCGGGAGTGGCATGTATCACAATAAGCACTGACCCCATGACGGCAGTTAACTGATATGATGTAAAAGTGCATTGTACACTGTATCACTCACTTCCCAAGTAGAGAATTTCACAAAAAGCACTGATTCCCTGAGGGTAGTTAATCCGATAGGTGCGCTCACCTGTTCGTATTATAATCTTATCGAATTTATCATTATATGATCGGTAAAAACATGTTCATATTAAGCACACGCCACTGATATTATGGTAGCTTGTTCCGTTCATAAGAGGGCGTTAAAAATACCGACCCCACAAGGGTGGTTCTCATGCAGTGATGCATAGTAGTGTTGCTTCTTCCATACTGTTCTATATGGTTTTGTCAAACAATTTGCTAAAAATAATCAGAAGGTAGGTAGTTATTGAAAACTACATTTACCCTAAAACGGCAGAAAAAATGTAATATCACGTATATTTCGAGTCGTGACAACAAAAGTTCCTCGCAAGGAGATGCTTAGCTAATCAGCAAGCTCGATAGAAACAACGAAACAACCAATCATTAACTCTTTATTTTCCAACACGTGTTGGAATCATTTGCAAGTTTTCTAACAAAGAAAATTAAATCTAAGCACATCAAATTAAATATAACTTTGCACTAAATTTTATTAACTGCGCTAAAGTCCTGATCAATTTAGAAACTCGTAAGTAAAATTAAGGTCGTAAAGTGGGTGTAGTTATCGGCTATCGTAAGGTGCCGTATATTTTTCCCAAGTTGCTTGATACTAGGTTTAGGAAACCTAGGTAAATCTTACGGTGCCGAATATCTCAACACTGCAGTATTAAACTGCAGTAAAACAAAATTCTGCTGCAATGTAAGCTTAAAGAAGTTCTTACAATGACTCGACTATGTACAGTAGCGCATTTATTAAATAAGATTTAATATTAAAATACCTGCCCCGCATTTGATGCTTAATTTGAATGGTATTTCATATTTTCTAATTTGATTTTTGTTCAAGGTGGTCATCAGGCAGACATATTTTACAAGCAATATCAAAATATTGTAACATCCGAAAATAAGAAACTTCTTTAACTGAGGATGATAAATTTTTGCATTATTTCTTTTACTAAAAATCCAGGTATATCTAGGCATATCTCAAGGTGCCGAACACTGCAGTGTTAAACGGCTACTGCAATATAAGCTTAATTTTACCAAAAATTCAAATTTCGCTCACCCATTTTCATCGATAGATTTCTCCATCTGGTTGGAAACGTTCAGCACGCTTACCCGCTGCCGAAAAAGTAGCTCTGCTTAGCTGACATCACACGACTTCTTGAAGCAGTCGCGTTCATCTATTTTTTAAAGGAATATATTTAACAGGGATGAAAACAATGGTATAGGGCGTCCGATTGCCCTATTTTAAGCACTTTTGGTTAAACACCTTTAGGCTCTGTTGGAAATATTTGTAAACGAACGGCAAAAGCCGTTAAAAATTAATTTATTAACAAATTGCTATGCTACACTGGTTGTCAAACCTTGGACACAGTAAATTTGTTTTAATCCATTTTCTAGAGAAATAGATGAAATATGTGGGCACTTACTGCGCAGGTATACTTAGCTCCGTTATTTCTTGGAAATAACGTTTTAATTCCGATGATGAGCACCACCACGTATTCACTGAGTTTAATCTTTATATTAGTTATAATATAGTTAATAATTTTATAAAATAAAACTGTGCAACAGGCCGGGAGCTAGCTAGAGCTGCCCGGAGCTGTTGCTTCGACGAAAAATTCAACGCCAATGAGGCCAAAAGGCACGCCATTTTTCCTAGAAAATAAAATGGCGCGCAATCGCCAACAAGGGCGCCACCTGGAGGCTTCCGGTTACAACGCTTAAAGGGACTGAAAACGATAGCTGATCGACGGAAAGGGATACGCACTCTCATTATAAAAGCTTCCAGTAACGGTCAAGCTATTTAATGATAATTTTTTAATTCGTTTTTGATACATGACGAATTATTAACTTTTTAGCTATTCGATTAAAACAACAAAGTAGGCAAAAGCCAACGAAAATAAAAAATAATTCCTATTGTCCATGGGTATGTCACTGTTTTCAAAAAACTTAATTTTCAGTACAAGAAACTTAGTAGGTAATAACTAAAAAATAATTTTTTGCCGTATTTAAATGAAAGACAATATCATTAAGTATCTAAATTGATCCATAGTTTAGACCTAAATCCTTTAAAATAGCAGAAATATTTTTTTTTCTCAAGGTATCACCGGTGATACCGTGGGTCTCAGGAGGATATATCCACTTATATCCCCTAAACAACATGGATTCGTTCGAAATCGATCCACCACTTCGAATCTGCTTGAATTCAAAAACTATATATGTTGTGCCTTTGCCAAGAACACTCAGGTTGATAGCGTATATACAGATTTTTCAAAAGGTTTTGATAAAGTGTCGCACAGAATTTTAATTCACAAAATAGCATCTGAGTATGGTGTTCATGGCAACTTATTAAGATGGTTAGAGTCATATGTCTCAAGACGTACCCAACTGGTCACAATCAAAGGTTTCCTATCATCGCCTGTTGAAATCACTTCTGGAGTCCCCCAAGGCTCTCATCATCTCCATTGCTTTTCATTGCTTTCATCAATGATCTTATAGACAAGCTAAATCACTCATGTCTTTTGTACGCTGACGATCTAAAATTGTTCGCTGAAGTTCGCAATAAATCTGACTCTGAAGCTCTACAAATTGATTTGGGTGTCCTTGCCAAATGGTGTCAAGAAAATCATATGTCTTTGAACGCTAAAAAGTGCTTTGTTATAACATTTACTAAAAAAAATTAACAAAATAGTTTTTGACTACAGAATCAATGATCACAGTCTAGAAAGAAAAGCGATGATTAGGGACCTTGGGGTTGTACTCGATGAGAAATTTACGTTTCGAGACCACTATGACTATATCATAAACAAAAGTAACAAAATCTTGGGTTTCATATCACGAATCACTAAACAATTCAAAACCCCTCATAGTTTTTTAAATCTATACTTCACAATGACCCGTAGCATACTCGAATATAATTCTGTCATTTGGTCTAACTTCTATGATGTACTCGTATATATAAAACGCATCGAACGCATACAAAGAAAATGTCTAAATATACTATGCTATAGACAAGGCCTTAAACGTAAGCTTCGATCACACTCGGATAGATTAGTCAAATTAATATAAGTTACAAACCTTGAATACAGACGGTCAAGTGCTGATTTAGTTTGCTTATTCAAAATATTACATTCCCAG